>OY979709.1:23011336-24352731 GCA_963855925.1 Inga laurina | reverse complement strand
AGTGACTTTATGGTAGGAACTATAGAAGTTGGAATTGAACTAGGGAGTCAATCCCTCTCATCAGTTAACCAGGTGTTGGAGGAGAAGCATATCTTGAATGGAGAGCGTATAGTAGTGTATAGGATGAAGGGCGGTGCTAAGGTGATGCATACTGCTTGGAAAGGAGTCCCTATCCCAATAATGGTCAAGAAAGAGCCTAGCCTGAGTAAAAGGTCTTCTGTTGGAGACAAAAATGACTTAGTAGTTGGAATAGTAGTGTAGGATACTGATTTTACCACTGACTCTAGGGCTCTAGAGGTCAAACTAGCTTTTGATCCCCATCCTGATGATAAATAATGGAGGTGCATAAAGGTGTTATACCTTGATAGCTATAAGGAGTGTAGTACCACCCAATCACAATATAATAGGTTCTTGTTTGATGTAGAATTGTTATGTAGTAAGTGAGATATGTATGAGTTGTGGATGACTGATGAAGTATGGATTAAGACCATTTTGGCCTACTTTCCCAATACAATTTTATGGGTCTGAAAGAAGAACAATATAGTTAAGCTAGGTCCTTATGAGTTTCCTCCTTTCCTCGACCATATGCTTGATGATGTATTGAACTACATATAAATTATGTAATATCAATATTAACCTGTGTGGTTAAGATAAGTAGTATTGACTTCTTTTGGTATAAATACCAAGCCTTCTATTATGAATATGACTGTTTGTCATAATATATATATATATATATGTTCCTGTTGTTTATTAGTGTATGAGATTTAAGGAATATATGTATATGTGCAATCTGATATTGATGTTGTGATTCCTTTATAATAGTGAAAAGAAACAATGGTTCTACCAAAAGTTATATATGTAGAACTAGAGGTGGAAGAGATAAATCACAACCCACCTGATCCCATATACAGATATTTGGCATGCTAACTAAGCAACGAGCCATAATCTTTGAACTAAGGGGTGAGTTTCGGGAAATGAAAGCAAAACAAAATGAGGGCAAGGAACTATCAATACAAGATGAGATAAACTATGAGTAAATAGAGGAAGGGCCAACTCAACCTAAGGAGTCATAACAACATATAGAATCGAACCAGAAATCTCATAAGGTGCTAACCTTAATAAATGAGATCTACAGTTTTGGGTCTCTAAGTGCTATAAGTATCTACCCCGATGTTTAGGGGAAGATTTGACCCTTAAGCAATTGAGGATTGGCTGGTTCAACTAGAAGTTATATTGGGTTTTCATTGGTTGACGGTAAATAATATGTTGTTGGATTAAGGAAGCAAGAGGAGAGTTTATCCTACTCTACTGAAGGATGATAATGTAAGTGTTAGCCGGAGTTTCCTCTCAATGGCTGAAGCTGAGAAATGCCTAAAGAGGGGCTGCCAGGGGTATAGAGTATTCTTTTCTATTCAGGCAGAGACAGAAGTAACCTGTAGAATATACCCGTGGTAAAGGAATTTCCTGAAGTGTTTCCAGACAATCTTAATAGATTGCCTGTCGAAAGGGAAGTGGAATTTGCAATCAAAATTATGCCTAGTTTTGGATCAATATCAAAAGCCCCATATAGATAGCTCCAACCGAGATAATGGATCTAAAGAAGCAAATTGAAGAGCTACTTGAGAAAGGGTTAATTCAACCCAGTGTCTCTTCGTGGGGAGCTCCAATACTGTTTCTTAAGAAGAAAGACAAAAGCCTAAGGCTATGTATATATTATAGAGAGCTTAACAAAGTAACCGTCAAGACCAACTATCCACTTTTGAGAATTGACGACCTTCTATATTAGCTATATGGTTCCTGTGTATTTTTGAAGATAGATCTAAGGTTGGGTTATCATCAGCTACGAGTAAAAGCAGAAGATGTACTGAAGACTGCTTTCACGACTAGATATGGGCACTTAATAGAAGATTTCAAGGATCTAAATTTATCAAACTAAATCTTATGTGTTAGTTATGGTGTTATCTATGGGGAAAGTGATCAAAGGACTGAGATTGAAGAAGCTCAAATGCAAGATAAACAAATGTAGTCCATCCAAACTATTATTAAACAAGGAGGGACTAGAGACTAAGATCTTTTGCCTAGTGGACTAGTTCAATACAAAAAAGAGAATCTATGTTCTATTAAAGGCTGAACTAAGGTAAAAAATCTTGGATAAAGCACATAAGAGTCGGTATACTCTTACCCATGAATGACCAAGATGTACTTATGGTTGAAGTTTTGTACTAGTGGCTGGGATTGAAGAACGATGCGACTAAATATGTGGCACGAGCCTTACTTTTCAGAAAGTAAAGATTAAGCATCAAAGGCCGTTAGGATTACTTCATAGCCCTAAGGCTCTAGAATGGAAGTGGGAAAGCATGACCATGGATCTGGTGGTAGGATTACCTAAAAGTAGAAACTATGAAGCGATTTGGGTGATCATTGATCGATTCACGAAATCGGCACATTTTATATCGATCAACGCTAGCTACACTCTCGATAAACTGGCGGAGATATATATCTGAGAGATAGTAAGACTCTATGGCACACCAAAAAGTAATATTGATGATATAGTTACTTGCTTTACTTCAAGGATCTGGAAGGCTTTACATGAAGCTCTGGGCACAAAATTAAGGTTTAGTACGACCTATCATCCATAGACAGATAGATAATCAAAAAGGACCGTGCAGATTTTGCAGGATATGTTAATAGCATGTGTCCTAGACTTTAAAGGGAATTGGGATCACTTCCTTCCACTTGCTGAGTTTTATTACAACAATAGCTACCATCGAGATTCAGATGGCTCCATATAAAGCACTATACATAAGGAAGTGCCAATCACATTTGTGCTTGATAGAGTTGTCCGAAAGAAGATTGCATGGGCAGAATCTTGTTGATCAAACCATAGAGTAGATTAAAATTAACAGAAAAAGGCTCCTATTAGAGCAAAGTTAATAAAAAGCTATGCTGATAAAAGGAGAAGACCACTAGAGTTTGAAGTTAGAGATCACATGTTCTTGAAGGTGTCTCCAGTCACAGTAATCGGTCGAGCAATCAAGAAAAAGAAGCTAAGCCCATGGTAGAATCGAACCTGTAGCATATAGAATAGCCCAATTTGGACTTTGTTATCATAATTAAACTTAAAGTGTGGGTACCTAAAACTTGATCACCTTACTCTAGGTATGTCTCAAAGCATCACAAGCAAACAAGTGGTATATTGATAGTGGATGTTCGAGACACATGACTGGGGACAAAAATAAGTTCACTATGCTGGAAACCAGAGAAGGAGGAAAGGTAACATTTTGAGGTAATCAATCTGGATGTATTGCTGGAATTGGTGAAGTGGGAAAATCTGATGGTGTTCAAATTAACGAGGTATACTACGTTGAAGGATTATGCCACAACCTCTTAAAGGTAAGTCAAAGACCTGACAAAGATAACTGGGTGATCTTTGATTCAAAAGAATGCTTGATAGTAAACAAGAAAGATCTGCAGCTAAACAAAGAATCTATCAAGGCAAAGATCCGAGCTCAAAGGGATGGTAACTGTTATACTATTGATTTAAATTCAAATTCTTCTAAAAATTGTTTTCTTAGCAGATCAAAGGAAAGTTGGTTATGGCATAAGCATCTGGCTTATGTTAATATGAATCAACTTGACAAACTAATTAGAAAAGATTTAGTTGTTGGTCTTCCTAAACTAAAATTCAAAGATAATATGATTTGTGAAGCATGTCAAAAAGGAAAACAGACTAAATCTTCATTCAAAACAAAGTATGAGATTTCTACTTCCAAACCTTTACAATTACTTCATATGGATTTGGTAGGACCGACAAGAGTAAAAAGTTTTGGAGGAAATCTATATACTTTAGTGATTGTCGATGATTTTACAAGATTTACATTGACTATATTTATTGCTTCAAAAGATGACACATTTGTTGAATTTATTACGTTTTCTAAAGAGGTCCAAAATGAGAAAGGTATTTCTATCGTTTCTATTAGGACAGACCATGGAGGAGAATTTGATAATCAACTCTTTGAAGACTATTGCAACAACGAAGGAATAGATCACAACTTCTCCGCACCTAGAACACCCCAACAAAATGGAGTAGTAGAAAGAAATAACAGAGTTCTCACAGAAACGGCAAGAGCAATACTTAATGAAAATGAAAGTCACAAGTGTTTTGGGCAGATATAATGAGTACTGCATGCTACATATCAAATCGAGCAAATATTCGGAAGTCACTTGGAAAGACGCCATATGAACTCTACAAGGGAAGAAAGCCAAATCTTGCTCATCTACACATCTTCGGATGTAAGTGCTTTATTAACAACAATGGTAAAGAGAACTTAGGTAAATTTTATTCAAAATTTAACGAAGGTTTATTTTTAGGATGTTCTAATAGAAGTAAAGCTTATAGAGTTTTTTAATAAAAGAACATGTACTGTTGAAGAATCTATTCATGTTGTGTTTGATGAACTTGATTCTCAGACAAAACATGTTGATGAAGAAGAAATGGATTTGATAAAGAAATACAAAACTATTTCAAAACATAATGATTTTGAACCAAATGATTTTCAAAATATAGAAGATGTCGATGATCATGCTCAACCAAAAGCATGGAGACATATTAAAGATCATCCAATTGATCAAGTAATTGGAGATATTCATGAAGGTGTCAAAACCAGAAATAGAATCCTCAATGAGGTAACTTTCTCTGCTTTTATTTTTAAAATTGAACCTTCTAATATGGAAGAAGCCTTATCTAACAATGATTGGGTAATTGCTATGCAAGAAGAATTAAATCAATTTCAAAGAAATCAAGTTTGGGATTTGGTTCATCGACCTAAAGATCATACGGTTATAGGGACCAAATGAGTTTTCAAAAACAAACTTGATGAATTAGCAATCATTGTGAGAAACAAAGCAAGATTGGTGGCCAAAGGCTATAATCAAGAAGAAGGTATTGATTATGAGGAAACATATTCTCCCGTGGCAAGATTGGAAGCAATACGAGTACTCTTAGCCTTTGCTTGCATTAAAGGTTTTAAACTTTATCAAATGGATATGAAAAGTGCTTTTCTAAATGGTTATATTATGGAGGAAGTATATGTAGAACAACCTCCTGGTTTTGAAGATGAAACAAAGCCTGATCATGTTTTCAAACTTAAGAAAGCTTTATATGGTTTGAAACAAGCACCTAGAGCTTGGTATGAAAGACTAAGCAAATTTCTTCTTGATCAAAATCTTTTCAGAGGAAAAGTAGATACAACTCTTTTCATCAAACATAACAAAGATGATATTCTAATTGTTCAAATTTATGTTGATGATATTATTGGTGCTACTAACGAATCTATGTGTCAAGAATTTTCTAAGATTATGCAGGGAAAATTTGAAATGTCTATGATGGGAGAATTGAACTTCTTTCTTGGACTTCAAATCAAGTAAAAGAAGAATGGTATATTTGTGTCTCAAACAAAGTATTTGAAAGAGTTGTTGAAGAAGTATGGATTAGATAATGCTAATGGAGCTGATACTCTAATGAGTTATACAACTTTGTTGGATGTTGATGTAAAAGGTCCTAGCTTTAACATTACTAAATATAGAGGAATGATTGGTTCATTACTCTATCTTACAGCAAGCAGGCCAGATATTCAATTCAACGTTGGAATGTGTACGAGGTATCAATCCGCTCCTAAGGTATCACATGCAGAGACAGTGAAAAGAATCTTCAAATATCTAGGAGACAGTTCATAACTTGGCTTATGGTATCCAAAAAGAGGAAACGAGTATTTAATTGCATATTCAGATTCAGATCTTGGAGGAATAAAACTGATAAAAACTACTAGTGGTCAATGCCAATTCCTTGGAGGCTCTCTGGTATTATGGTTCAGCAAGAAGCAGAACACATTTTCAATATCCTTGACGGAAGCTGAATATATAGCTACAGCAAGTTGTTGTTCTCAAGTGTTATGGTTGAAACAACAAGTTCAAGATTTGGGGATATACTTAAATGAGATTCCAATTTATTGTGACAACACCAGCACCATAAGTTTAGCCAAGAATCCTGTTCAACATTCAAAAACCAAACACATAGACATTCGACATCATTTTATTCGAGATCACATGCAAAAGAAGGATGTCAAAGTTGAATTAATACCAACGCACCTTCAACTTGCTGACATATTCACAAAGCCAATAGCTAAAGATCAATTCCTATATAGTCGAAGAGAATTGGGAATGGTTAATCCCAATGAGTTGTAAGTTTTCTTGTTAACTATTTTAATTCAATGAATTTTTGATGATAACCATACTGACTTTGGCATCAGAGCATTAGAAATTGGTTTTACAGGTCTGTCACTCTAGCACAGGAAGTGTCACTTGAGTGATAAGCTCATGCTCACTCGAGTCAGTCAACCCTGCTCGAGCACAGAACTATTGAAAATACTCTGTTTCTAAGCATGTAAAACAGGGGTTAATAGAGGAGATAAAAATACCAAGAGACTATCTGAAGTGTAACAGTGAAAATTGATCTCACTCGGGTAAGAAAGATCCTCACTCGAGCATGGTATGAACATGCTTGAAGTGAAGAATGAGTACTAGAGCAGAAAGGAAGAATTTCTTACAAGTGCCTACTCAAAGCATGGTTACTTAAATGATTTTAGAGGATTTGAGTACAAAGATGAAAAATATAGCAAGAAATCCTTAAACCAGGTACGCTTTTACATGTTTTATTAAAATTGTCTGAATGTCACTCGAGCACAGTATGAGCACACTCGAGCACAGTATGAACATCACTCGAGCACTAGGGTTATTGCTTGAGTGTTGCCACTTATATCAGTTACACAATAGCTCAGACCATCGCACTTCCTACTCTCACTCGAGGTGTCACATCACTCGAAGGTTGCATCTCTTCACCTCCAACCATTACCCATTGATCAAACGTCTCCTTTTGCTTCAAATCACCGTTACAACTCTTCAATCTTCTTTAAAAGGTGAGATTTAACCTCAGTGGCTCTCATTTCGTGCCCTAAGTTTTTGAAATTTTTGTTCTCAATCTTCAGAAAACTTGTGAGTCTTGTTCCTTCCATTTCGTTTCTAAATGGCTAGAACTAAGATTCCTGTTATTGCCCAATGATCTTATTCACCCTCTCCCACTCATTCTACTGCTAGTGCTTCTGCAACTCCGGTAACAACACCTTCACCTCCTAAAATGTCTTCTTCATCCACACCTCCTCCTAAACCCAAAACCAAAAAGAGAACTCAGGCCAAAAAACCTCATCCTAAGCCTCAAATAGCCAAGAAGGATCAACCTCCACAAAAGACACCAAAGGGTGTGGTTTTCAAAGAACCAGTGGTTACTCGGTCTAAATCCAAAGAGGTCTAAGGAAGAGGAAAGAAGAAGGATACTGAGCAACCACAACAATCCTCTTCTTCCTCCATGACACATTCAATATGCAACTCCGGGAAGCAATAGAGAGGTCAAAACTTGACAAGTTGGTCGGGAAAATTGCTTCTCAAGCCGGTGTCTCAAGTTCACACCATGTTGGGCAATCCAGTACGACTGCTTCAGGGGTACCTTCTACATCACAGGCTCCAAAGGAAGAACAAGTTACAAGTCCTTCTGAAGGTTTCAATGTTGAGGAACTAAAGGCACTACAACAGAAGGTATTCGACATTGAGTTTTCACATAGGCATTTATGTCCTATAGTTTATGTGGACTTAGATTACTTGAAGAAGAATTGTCATTTGGATTTATATCCTTATCTTGAATTCTATGCTCCCTGGCTGAATATTCATATTCCATACTCACCCTCTGTTGTGAAAACCTTTTACTGCAACATGAAAACCCATAACATTATGTCTAGGGCTGGAGAATTGATTGAGGAAGCAGTATCTACTACTGTTAGAGGTTAATTGATTATGATATCTGCTAAAGATTATTAATGATTTACTTGGGTATGTTGCACCACCTTCAGATCCACCCACTCTTTCGGCCAATGAAGCCTTCTGGGTTTTAAGACCAAATGACCCTATAGGCCCTCTTAATTTTAAGCCTATTGACATGGCTGATTTTCATAGAGCCCTTCACTACATATACTCTCGTAGTATGGTTAACAAGTCTAAAAATTTCACCCACTTTGCTCAAAAGGATTATTATTTGTTCGCCTCCTTCCTAGCCAGGCAACAAAGAAATGTGGGGGAGATCATTTTCAGTGAGATGAGAAGATTTCAATTTTCTTCATCAAAATCCGCGACTATACCATATCCTTAGATTGTATCTCTCAACCTTATAAAAAATAAGATATGGTACTTGGAAGGAACTGAGAGGGTGATCATTCCAAGGTTTGGCAAGACTCAACTGACTCATATGAGTATCAATCTTCCAGTGAGTCAAACCAAGGCTACATCTCAGAGGGAAGCCACTCCATCAAGAGGTGATGAGGCTCAGTCATCTGCTCAAGGTCAGGTTCCCCCTCCATCTTTCCTGAATGTATCACTCTGCAATCATTTAACTGAAAAAATCAATCAAGCTGTGTCTGGCTTGAAAAAGGAATTAATGACTGAGTATGAGAAGTTGGTGGACAAGATGGAGTTATAGGTCTTAAAGTTGGTAAACAAAGCTAATACCAACTTTGACTTGATGTTTAAGACTCAGGATGACATGTCACGAAGGATAACTGATATGGAGATCTTCTTACGTTCTCACTTCCCGACTGTATCTTCAGAAGTGCTACCTGAGACCACTCCTGCCTCGACTTCACCTCCTCATCCATAAACACATGTTCTCTTCACCGATCCATATTTTAATGTTGATATAACCTATGATCGGTCGCCTTCACCACCACCCTCAGCCTCTGTTCCCCAGCCATCATCTCCACCCTTTGTGCCAGTGCCAGTTGACCCTTCTACTACCATGGTGCCCTTTGTCCCATCATCTGATATCACTTTTCCTCAACCCCCTTCTGATGTTGACAAAACGGGGGAGAAGGATGTGTGATGATCTTCTGAGCTATCATGGGTGTATTGGGTGTTTGGGTAGTTTTTATGTATTAGGGTAGGATTATGATGATGTTATTGGGATTATGGTTGTATACAGGTTTTATGGGTAGTTAATGATTTATGCTTAATATTGTACGTTTCTTAGTTTATCATTAATGGCTATTTTCAAGTTATTAAGTTTTTCTATTCAGTTTTGATTGTTTCAGTGATACTATGCTTATCTTGGTTATTAAGTGTTCAGTGGAAGTACTGCAGGAAACATATGTAGATAAGTGCAAAAAATCTGAACTTGAATCTAAAATTTGGTGAAAATATGCATTTGGAAACATTGATGTTGTATTTTAAAATTTTTTTACTATAATCAATCTTTTTCTTAAAACTCATCATAAAGGTTTTGTCATCATCAAAAAGGGGGAGAATGTTAGATCCCAAGTTTTGATGATAATAAAAGGTAATTGTATGCAAAGCATGGTTTTATAAGTCTAAAGAATGATTACAAAGTTATCAAATGCATATGGCAAAGTTCTGTGATGTCTGCTGTCAGATTTAACTGATGCACTCGAGCACCAGAGCTAGCACTTGAGCATGGAGCTCTTTTGCACTCGAGCAGATGCGAGTGTTAGACAGAAAGTGTTTGCTTGAGAGCAAACTACTGTCATTTTTATTGATGCACTCGAGCACTAGAGATAGCACTCGAGCACATGCGAGTGAGGAACTGCAGTACTTGGCCGAGAGCAATTCCTGTCATTCTTATTGATGTACTCGAGCATTGTAACCCACAATCGAGCATAAACCTGGGTTGCACTAGAGCACTAGCGAGTGAAGAACTGCAAGTGTTTGGCCGAGAGTCATGAAGGTCAGAGAAGCACAAGTATGCTCGAGTGAGGCTTCATATGCCCGAGTGAGAAATCTAACTCTCTCAAATTCTGATGCAAGTACTGATAACAAGAATATATTACATGAGAATATTGTTCTCACTCGAGCAGGAGTATGTGTGCTCGAGTGAGGGCCCACATCACCTGCGAGTGCAAAATCTCACTCTTGCTAAAATGGCATGCGAGTGTTGTCCAGAGACGGGTCTCTTAGTGTAATGAGCAAGGCCACTCGAGCAAAAGGAGTTGTGCTCGAGTGAGGCCCCACATCACTCGCGAGTGAGAAAATGAACTCTCTGAAATCCTGTGGAAGTGTAAGTATAAAACTGAAGAACAAGGAGAAAATTTGTGAGTTCACTCGAGTAAGCCCATCCATGCTCGAGTGAGACTCTGGCAGAAGACAAAATGCACTAGTCTTACAGCGTTCAATCTGAATATGGTTTAATGATATTTATTTATTTTATCATCACTTATTATTATTATTTAACAACATTTTGAAAGTATTATAAGTATGATACAGGAGGATGAACGTTTGAAATAAACGGACGCGTAGGAAGTCAAACAATGGTAGACAACATCATTATAAGCACGTACCTACCGCATTCAAAGATTTCAAACATACGCATGCCGATCCACAGTAACTTACCCCCCTCCACAATGATCGTTATTCAAACCGGCAAAACTGAACATCTATAAATACAAAGTTCCAGAGATCGTCAAAATATAACGAAGCACAAGAATTCACAAACAAATCCATGAGTCTCTGTTATTCATATTTTCTCTGTATTCATATTGATCTTCAGTGTTTATCATACTTGCTCTATAAGAGAGTCTATATACATTTCAAATTCTATTTTCATTTGATCTCAAGGTATTGGGACCTTGAGAGGGTAGATATCCTTACGAGAAAAGCAGTTGAGAGAATTCCTAGCAAAACCTTCCACTCATAAGACTTATAAGATACAAGGAGTAGAGAACGTTGCTGCTTTTAAGACTTACAGTGGTGTAAGAGGGAGAGAACGTTGCTACTCATAAGACTTGTATACGTAAGCAAGTGAGAAAGGTCATAGGTTGTTTTTCTGCACGTAAGACTTGTCGTAAGGGGGAGAGAAATTTCTTAGTGTGAGAATATTTCTGCTCATAGTCCATTCGAGGACAATTGTTGTTTTGTGGCATTCTGAGAGCCCATTGAATCTTGGAAGCATAGTGAAAATTTTAGTGGCTCTTGATCTCTGAGGACTGGACGTAGGCCTAGTTTTTAGGCCGAACCAGTATAACTCTCTGTGTCCTAATCTTCTCAACTCTACTCTGTCTACAACTAATTTCATATCACCACATCAAGCGAAAAATTTATCATATCACCCAATTCACCCCCCTCTTGGGTGAAGCTTGCCTTTTTTCACCAAAGGCTATATGACTCTTATAAAGTCTATGTTCAAAGAAAAATATTTTCCTTAGCCAATTGAACACACAGCAATCCAGAATTGCCATTTGTTGGACACTGTCCAGAAACATGCTAGTTTTCATATGACTAACTTCAAAAATACATAACTTCTAATGTACAACTCCAAATGACCTATATAACCTATCAAATTAAAGCTTATTAAGTTTAATTTAATTTTGATATGAATAATTGGTGTTGCTTAACATTTGGTCATTGAAAACCTCACTATAACTAAGCTGCCTCTCAGAAAACAAAATCTGGCAGCACTATGTTCAAATCCAATTTTTGGACTTCAAATGCATTCTTTCAAAAATTATACCAACAACATATTCCTACACAATTTTGCCCTAGAAATCCATTGGAGACATAAAAAATGGCAAAAATTATACTCTATCTTCAAGCCCTGTTCAGACCAGAAAATTAGGGTTCCACTCAACAATTCACAATTTAACCACTAAACTAGTCTCATAGGCTTTCCAAACATCATATAACAACATGTTTATAAGAACAGCTTCATAAACCCTAGGAAACCCAATATGGCCAGAATTAGGGCAGCATAAACAATCCACAAAAACTCAATTAAACAAGACAATACCTAGGTCAAAATGAAGCTTATACTCACCTCTTGCTCTTTCTTAAGCTCTTTTCTTGAATCTTGACTTTGGCCCTTGCTAGATGACATAAAACACCTCCCTTGAAATTCTAAAACCATATAAATGAAGCTCTCATCAAGGGGAACAATGTTTATAAAGAGCTTTTGAGCCATGAAGTGGTTAAGAGGGTGAAAAGTGAGCTAGAAGATATACCATCATATGTGTCTTCTTTCTTTGCTCTTCCTCAAGCTCTTGGCTGAACTTTTGGTGAGAGAAAAGAGTCTAAGTGTTTTGATTTTTTCCCTTCCCTTGTCACTTAATACTTAGCTAAAAATTGGCCAAAAGAAAAAAGGAAAAATAATTAATCATGTGGCCACAATTTCTCCTATTGCATAAGCTGATTTTATTTACCATGTGTGGTAAATTTTACCAAAGTAATTGTTGACTTTTCTTTTGTCTTTTCTTCCTCTTTTTGATGAAAATATCATTCAAAAAGGGAAGAAATGTTTGACCAAAAAGCTCTTTAATTAATGCCTTTTTGTCAAACTTTAAACTTGATCATAAGTAAAGACCATATAACCTTTCCTTTTTGCCTTCTTTTTCTTCCTTTTTGACTTGTAAATGGTTATGGTTTAATTGCCTATTCTCTTTACTTTTTCCTTGGTCTTAGACGTCCAATATGAGCAAAGGTGAGAAATATATTGATTGAATTCTCCGCCCTTCTCTTATGTTCTAGCCACAAATTTTGACCAAAGATAAGGATATGTTGACCAAACTCTCTCTTTTCTCTTGGTATTCCTTTTTGGACTTTTTCATGAATTAAGGGGAGGGAATTAATTGTTTCTCTTCCTTCATTATTACTCTTGCTTTTCAAGAGAAAATCTTGACCCTTCATTTTGGATTCCAACTTTAACCTCAAGATCAAGTGGTAATTGTCTCTTTTGCCTTTGATTATGGCAATATTATTTCTTATGCCATTAGTTTTCTTAATTCTCTTTCTTACTTCTTTCTAAACACTACAATCCTTTTCCTTTGGCTTCAGGTTAAGTTCTATGTCATTCTGACACATCTTAAAGGAGTTAGGTATTTTCTTTCAACTAATTCACACCAAAATTCATATTCTATTCTGAGTGCAGTTTCTATAATTCATTATATTTCTTATGCATTCCTGAGACTCTTACTAAGCTAGACCTAGTAGTCTACTTTATTCAAGCTTATTCTCTCACCTTTAGTGCTAGAATTTGAGGTATTACACTATGTTTGCCCGAAATATGGCCAAAAGAAAGAGATAAGGGACCTTTAATAATATCATCATCCACCTCCTCTAAATATATTATTTAAATATACTTTTTTGCATGTGTTTAATGACCTAAGTCATCTTTTTATACTTGGTCTAAAATGCTCTCATATGCTTTATTTTGAGCGAAGTATTATTTTCTCTTCCCCTTTCTCATGTCATATGAAAATGGCCCCTTTTTGGAGAAAAAATGGCTTCTTCAAGAAGCAAATTCCATTTCCTCAAATAATATTTATTTATTATACTTAGTAAGAGATTGTTGACCAAGTCTTCATCTTTTTCTTTTCTTCTTCATGTTATATGAAATATGGCATAGGAAAAGAGATGATGATCTTATTAAAATATTATCCTACACCTTTAGAAATATATAATATTTTATTTGTCAATTAGCATGAGATAATTGACCTATGCTTTCATGTTTTTAACCTTGTCTTAACGTGCTTCTAAAGGTCACCATTTATGTTCACTATTTAGTTTCTCTTTCCTTTCTATATTGGATGAAAATGTTGCCTTTGGGGACGAAATGATGCTCTTCAAAAATATCACTTTACATATTAAATATTTAATTACAAAATTAACATATGCTAATTTGACTTTTGTGTCATCATTTCATACTTTGACAAATATTTCCCCTCTTGTGTCCCTATTTGGACGACCCACATCATGGGAAAGGGGAAAATATGGGCTTTGAATTTTTATGTTGCCAAATGACTATTTTGCCTATATATTTTTGCCGTTACCTTTTTCAGGCACACCTTGATTAAAAGCTAGCAGAATTTTCATCAAACTTTGCAAATTCATATCTTTATATATAGATGTCTAATTATAGTGGTTCTAACGGCTATGTGACCCTTATTAAGTCTATTGTTAATGAAAAATATTTCCTTTAGCCAATTGGATGCACATCATTCCAGAATTGCCATTTATTGGACACTGTCACAGAAACTTGCCAGCTTCACTTGGTTAACTTCAAAAATACATAACTCTCATGTACAGGTCCAAATGACTTATATGACCTATCAAGTTAAGGCTTGATATGTCTACTTTTAGTCTAGAACATTTAACATTCATTGGATATTATTTGGTTATCCAAAAACACATGGCAATCTCACTGCCACGAAGGAAAACACACTGGCAGTAAATTCCAACTTGTGCTATTTATGTTCTAAAACTAATCGTGTTGTTTGTGACCACTGATTGAACTGTTTGGCCATTTAAAATAGGCCAAAAATTCATCATGTGTCCCTTTTAATATCACAAAGATGGAAGGAATTTGGGTGATTAAAATTTGGGATGTTACATTATTGTTGTGAGAATGTTTGTTGAAGAGTTAGTTTACTTTGTTTAAGGCTTGCTAAGCTAAATGGAATTATTTAGATTAGCCTACACACCTATCACGACTTGAATTTTAGGTCATGACAGGTTGTTAATTAATAACATTATAAATATAAGTGTTTTTTAACAATTTAAAAAACAATTTGTGTTCAGTCGTCACTACTACTACTATCATCATCCTCCTCCTCATCCTCATCCTCATCCTCATCCTCATCCTCATCCTCATTAATATCATTCAAGGAAGGAGATGAAGGGTCTAACTACAAGTAATATTCAACCTCATTATGATCAAGTCTGAGGTTCATCTTGTTGGCATATACCACAAGATGCCTTATGTTGCAATTGAGGCTTGCTAACATCTACTTCAGAGCCTCTATTTTTGGAGGAGGCAGAGGAAGAGGAGGTGCTGGTGGTGGAAGAGGAGGGGGTGGTTGTGGTGTAGGATCTCCCTGAGAACTTGGTATAATGAAGGAGAAAAGAAGGAGGCCGATAAAGAAAACTAGTAAGAATTAGAAGTGTTAGAACCGGCTGACACCCAAGATGTGGGTAAATTGGGTATAAGATAAAAACTTAAAAACTTTGCAAATCTTTTCACATCATAGTGAAAGTAATGAATCAAAAAACAATAGTTAGATTAAATAGTATATGCTAGAATTATAACAGCATAAAGAAGAGAATAAGCAAACTGTGATTTATCTTGGTTCGGTCTAATCCGTGATTACCTACGTCCAGTCCACAGGCTCCTCTTGATATTTTCAAATCCATTTTCTTCATATTTAATCAGGGCACAAGAAAAGCCTTTACAACCCATAAGTTTAGCTAGGCACTTGTGAAGCCTTTTACAAATCTCTCATGAAGTTACTCCCCTTTAGACACCGTAAGGTTACAACCGAGTTACTCCCCCTCACACATCGTAAGGATACAACTTTGATGATCAAAGATTACAATCAATCTTCTCTCTCATAAGTGAATAAGATGAATGTTGAAGTATAATACAAATAATCTCTCACTAACATAGATTAGATAAATATTGAGAAATAAAGAGTATATGCTATGAGCATTGATGTCAAGATGTTGGCATTTAGATGATATATGTACTGGGTCTCTCTTTTATATTTTGGATGATCTTCTATTATAGTTGATGAGGATTAATGATCCTTTAAGCATTTCAACTTGTCCATTAGAGTCTAATTCCTTTGGTTGACTATTCTTCATAGTTGAAAAACTAGCCGTTACGTGCGGTGGACGCTTCGCTTCTATAAAGTTAACTTTTGTCTCTTCACATCATCTCTTCATTGTAGTCCTGGAGAAATACATTAAACACTAATACGGTGAAGTATTAGAGTGATTAGAAGCAAGAAGAGTGAGTTTCATAATCATTCCCAAGATTTTCATAAACTACAAAATATTGTCTAACGCATTACTTGAGTGATCCCCCCCAAAATATGGTAGAGAGCATCAGAGTCATTTTCCAAATTTATCACTCGAGTGGTTACTCGATGATCCTGTGACATCACTTAAGTGATCTATTTATTTTGATTCAAAATATTGCAAATGATATATCATCAGAAAGCTTTTGTTGTGTACATACTAATGCAACACAAATCAGCTCCAAACTCATTATAATCTAAAAGTTATGATCGAAGGAGTGTCTACTGTTCCTGACAGTCTTGAAAGTTTTCAATGTCAAATTCTAGAAGGCATATCTCACAGTATATAACTTCTAATTTGACAAACTACCTATCTATGGGAAGTTCTTTAAGTCTGTTTTGATATGGCACCAATTTCATCTCAACCTAATGCATAGTTAGAGAGTTATGTCCAAAATACCAAAGTTGTTCTGGAATAAGTTGCTAATTTCAGTGTCAACTTCAAAAGCTCATATCGCTTTCATCTGAACTCCTTTGAATGTGATTTTGCTATCCATTTTTTATGTTGGGAGTCTAGTTTCATATGCCACTAGTTTTAGTTCAATTTACATGTAGTTTGAGAGATATGGCCAAAAATACCGAACCTTTATTATGTTACATGAAAAAAGAGCAGACCCAAATGCACATCACTCGTAATCATGCCCATCACTCGAGTGATGCCTTCCAAAATAACTGAGCAGGACCGCCATGACTACCTGTTTATAGCGTAATATAACCTAATCATGACATTTATTGCTTTTTATATTGTATAAACTCTTACTTGTGGTGGCTTATTCTTCATAATTGTTTGGCTATGGTGAACAACATGGCTTTAGATTTTGCAAAGGGTTGTAATAGCCTTTCTCTAAATACTCTCAATATACATTATCTTCTCATCTTACTCCCCTTAAATGTTTAAACGAGGTTTATCTCAATGTATTTGTTTTCTTATTTACAGAAGTTCTCTCATTGGCTTGGGAGGATTTTAAGTTAGGTAAGCCATATTGTGTCAAGTTTTAATTATGCTTTTGATTAGATCATTGCATGCCTACTTTTGCATTTTTATGTAGTTATCTATATAAGATACAACCATGATTGCATTCATATGGACAAAACTAATTAATTAAGCCCTCCAAATCAAATCTTAATTTATAATACCATCAATTAATGAATACTTATCAAAACCTATATCACTCGATTGTGGAAACTACTAAAGTGGATGCATTTGAGTTATCTTGCTGAGACAAGCATGAGTAATGGTGTTATGCACAAAATTCATTATTGTTTTGACTTAATTGAGATTAACATAACGGTTTTGGATCTCAAGGAATTAGATGGGATTAAACATACCGGATCATATGATGATCGAATCCCATAAACATCTAAGAGTTACATGTGATGTAATTGGTAAATAGGATACCTACCAAGATAACTTGAATTTAAGCATCCTACCAAAGGACTTAAGTTTAAGCCAAATATGGATCTTTGCCTACTAATTATTATATTGAGGGTTGTTAATTTAGTGGGAGATTACTAACTAAACTTTGCATATTTTAATTGTAGAATCATATGCCTAGTAATACTACTACACTATCGTTACGATCGATCCTTGAGAAGGACAAACTTTCTTGACTGGTTTAGGAACTTAAGAGTTATTCTCAAGCAGGAAAGAAAGGCTTATGTCTTAGATTAACCCATTCATGAGGAGCCTGCAGCCAATGCTCCAAGAGCTCAAAGAGATGCTTACATAAAGAATAAGGATGACTCTATGTATTTAGTTTGCATGATGCTTGCCACTATGGTTCTAAAGCTCTAAAGAGATCTAGAACTTATGGAGTCTCATGAAATAATTGTGCATCTCAAGGAAATGTTCCAGCAACAAGCAAGGTAAGAAAGGTATAAAACCATAAAGGCCTTACATTTTAGTAAGATAGCTAAAGGTGCATCAGTTAGTGCTTATTTGTTAAAAATGAAAGGCTATATTGATCACTTTGAGAGCCTTCGATTTCCTATGATCTAGGAGTTAGCTATAGATTTGATTCTGAACTCACTCCCGAAGTGTTATGACCAGTTTGTTATGAACTACAACATGAACAACATGGAGAAATCAATTTCTAAGATGCATGGTATGCTCAAAACTACTAAACAAAGCATTAAGAAAAAGCCCAGTACTTTTTTAATGGTTTAGAAAGGAAAGGATATGAAAAAGAAAGGGAAGGGCAAATAGAAGGGTAATGGCTCAGGTGGTAAGACTAAAGAGTTAGGCAAGCCCAAAACCAAGCCTGCACTGAAGAAGGCAAAGCCTCCAAAGGAAGGAGTTTTCTACTTCTATAATGAACCTGGTCATTTGTAGAGGGATAGCATACTCTACCTCAAAAATCTGAAAAAGAACAAGAAGGATAGCAGGGATATCGCTTTAGGTATTTATGTTATAAACATTCATTTTGCTACTTCCTCTACATGGGTATTAGATACTGCATGTGGTTCTCACATTTGTATAAATGTGTAGGGTCTAAAGGATAGTAGAAAACTGAAGAAGGGTGAGGTGAACCTAAGAGTTAGAACAGAGCAAGAGTTGTTGCTTTAGCCATAGGCCCTTATGAATTAGTTCTGCCTAATAGGCTTTTGTTAGTTTTGAACAATTGCTATTATGTTCATGCTTTAAGTAGTAACATTGTTTCTCCTTCTTATTTGGATAAGGATGGTTATACTTCCATTATTGGGAATGGTAAATATTTTATTTATCCTAATGACGTTTTATATGCTGATAGTAATTTGCATGTTGGTCAATATATATTAAATGTGGAACATCCTAATAATGGCAATATCAATAATGTAACTACTAAAAGGATAAAATCAAATGATTTGAATTTGACCTACCTATGGCATTGTCGTTTAGGCCATATAAATGAGAAATGCATTTCTAAACTTTATCAAGATGGATTTCTTAACTCATTTGATTTTGAATCATATGATATATGCAAATATTGCTTATTGGAAAGATAACAAAAGCATCTTTTACTATGCATAGAGAGAGCGCCACTTAATTATTGGGCCTCATCATACAGATGTATGTGGATCATTAAATATAGCTGCCAGAGGAGGTTATATGTACTTCATTACATTTATAGATGACTTTAGTAGATATGACTATATCTATCTAATGAAACATAAGTGTGAATCTTTTGAAATGTTCAAAGTATTCCAAAATGAAGACAAAACCAACTTGACAAAACAATTAAAGCACTTGAATCTGATCGAGGAAATGAATATTTTAGCCAAGAGTTCATTGTCTATATTAGGAATTGTGGGATAATCTCACAATTGACTCCTCTAGGAACACCATAATGGAATGACATTTCTTAACGAATGAATAGAACACTATTAGATATGCTTCGATCTATGATAAGTCAAACAAATCTTCCACCATTCTTTTAGGGATGTGCTCTAGAGATAGTTGCATTCATACTAAATCGTGTTCTATCTAAGGCAATTGAAAAGAAACCATATGAGATATGGATATGAGGTATATGTTAAACAACAAGCCTCAGATAAATAAGCGCTCAGATCCTAATAGTTTCTTTTCATGGGGTATCCTAAAGAAATGAAAGAATAATATGTCTATAATCCCACCGATAACAAAGTGTTTGTTAATCAAAATGGTAAGTTTCTATAAAGAAAGTTTATTTCTAAAACAACCAGTAGGAGCAAGGTACATCTCAAAGAAGTTTAAGAGCTAGAAGATAGTACAAAACCACATATGGAAATTAGAGAAGACTCATAACAAGTTGCTGAGCCTCCTCAAGTAACACAAGGTCCACGAAGATCTGATAAGGCACATCATCAGCCTCAGAGATTTGGATTTCTAATTATTGAAAGTCATGATGTGTTTCTGTTTGAGCAAAATGAGCCAAAAACCTATTGAGAAGCCATTGTGGGACCAAACTTTGAGAAATGGCTAAATGCCATAAAGTTTGAAATGCAATCCATGTATGACAATCAGGTATGGACCTTAGTCGATCCACCTAAAGGTGTAAAAACCAACAGGTGCAAATGCATTTTCAAGGAGAAAACTGACATGGATGGCAATGTAAATGTCTTTAAGGTATAATTGGTTGTAAAAGGATTCACTCAAATTCATGGTGTAGACTATCATAAAACCTTTTCCCCAGTTGCAATGGCCAAATCAATTAGAATCCTTCTTGCCATTACAGCATATTATGACTATGAAATATGACAGATGGATGTTAAAATAGCCTTCCTTAATGGAAAGCTGCTTGAGGATGTGTACATTACACAACCTGAAGGCTTTGTGCGTTCAGAGGACTCTGGTAAAGTTTGCATGCTTTAAAGATTTATTTATGAATTAAAGTAAGCATCCTAGAGCTGGAATCATCATCTTGATGAAGTAGTCAAAGAGTTTGGATTCATTCAAAACATTGATTAACCTTATGTTTACAAGAAGGTTAATGGGAGCACAGTTGTATTTCCAGTACTTTATGTAGATGACATCCTACTTATTGGGAATGACATTGCTACCTTGCAGAATGTCAAGACTTGGTTAGGAAAGTCTTTCTCGATAAAAGACTTAGGTGAAGCCACATACATCCTAAGGATTAGGATCTATAGCGATAGATCCAAAAGACTAATAGGCCTAAGTCAAAGCACATACATAGACAAGATATTGTATAGGTTCAGTACGTAGGATTCAAAAAGGGGATATATGCCCATGTCTTATGGCATCCATCTTATCAAGGATCTGTGTCCTAATACACTTGATCAACGAGATCGCATAAGTAAGGTTCCATATGCCTCGGCAATTGGATTCATCATGTATGCCATGTAATGTACTCAACCAGATATCTCATTTGCTTTAAGTATGACCAACAGATATCAACAAGATCCTAGTGAGGGTCATTAGACTATCGTCAAGAATATCCTAAAGTACTTAAGAAGGACTAAGGACTTATTTTTTATCTATGGTGGATTGAATGATGAGCTCTATGTAACTGGTTACACATATGCAAATTTTTAAATTGACCAAAATGACCTTAAATCACAATCTGGATACATATTCCTCCTGAATAGTAGAGCCATATGCTGGAAGAGCTCCCAATAGAGCACTATAGCACATTTTGCAATAGAAGCTATGTATATAGTAGAATCAGATGCAGCTAAGGAAACCGTTTGGATCATATAGTTCATTATTGAACTAGGGCTGGTGCCTACCCTCTCAAATCCAATATATTAGTTCTGTGATAATAGTGGTGCCATTGCACAGGCCAACGAGCCAAGGTCACGTCAAAGGACCAAGCATATACTTAGGCAATTTCATCTCATTAAAGAAATCAATGATAGAAGTGACATAAAAATATGTAAAGTAGCAGGAGAAGATAATATTGTTGATCCTCTTACCAAGCTGCTTGCTCAGGCAAAGCATAAGCATCATGTTAGGACAATAGGAATTAGGCAAGTTAATTATTGTACCTAGTACAAGTGGGAGGATGTTGGAAATTGTGCCCTAAGGGCCAATCATTATACTTTAAACATTATTGTTTAATAAATTTTTCCATTATGCTACCATATTATTTACATGTTAATTGCGATAATTGTATCCTTGGATAAATCATAAAGATTGTCCTAAAATGTCCCTGGTCAATCGTGTAAACAAGAGCAGAGATGAAATAAGACCAGTATGACTTTGATAAGATATGGAGATACGAATCAAAGTCTTAGGCACTTGTAAGAGTACAAGGTGTTGGATAGACCCACTATGAGAAAGCTACATGGATTAAGTCATAAGCTTTTCTCATATACAACCACATCACAATGCCCTTTGATCTGAGGTCATTATGGATTCGTACATGAGAGCTGCTAAGCTTTAAACTAGTCAAAAGCCACTTTTGATCTAGTGATGATAAAGGCTACGATCAGAATTGGCGGTTTTTCATGCAAAGGAATATGAATTATCACGATGGAATTTGTCCCTCAAATTAGTAGAGAGATATTACTGGACCCTTCGATGAGTGAGTCTAAGAAATGTATGGCTATACTACGATAGAAAGGAGTTTTCATTTCTGTTGTTAGACTACTCAAGAATCGAGAAAGTAATGGTCAAGAATAAGAGGATGACATTATCCATGCCTCATCTTGACCGATATATTGTGTGACAAAAGGCATGTGACATGGTTGTATGATAGGTTACATCGTGTTAATGATTCTCATATGAATTGGGTAGTTGTAATGTCTTGCTAGAGGCGCTTGCGATTTGTGGGTTAGTACAGTTATTGGCCCACTACCAACTTCGTATGGGTAGACAGGGTCGCACACAAGAATGGCCTAACATGAGTAATGTTTAATCTAGGGTGGATGAATTTTATATTTATATATATAATATAAAATTCCTGAAAATAAAATTAACAATATTATATATATACATGTATTTTCGAAATACATATATATATATTATATGATATTATTATATTGTGTCAGTTTTAAATTTAATTTTATTAAGATAAATTATATTTAATAGCTAACATGATAGAGATATAGTATCTCAGATTTAATTTATGAAGATAAATTAAATCTAATGGCTCTTTATTCAGATTAAATAAATAGGTTAAATTAAAATTATTGGACAGAGTTAATTTAAACTGAATTTATTTAAATAGCTCATCATGATAATTAATTTCAAATTTAATAAAGATTAATTTTGAAATTCGAATATAGCCCCATGGGTTATAAAATTAATAGAGTAGAAGAAAGCAAACATGGATGAGAATTTAGAGCCACAATGGAAACCCTACGAGACATTGAAGGCGCTAGTAAGTAGTCTGTGTTGGAGAGCATTCATATGGATACCGGTAGAGGGAGAAGACTTGAGGTGTTGGCTCCTAGAGATTGAAAGACCCTAAATTCGAAAAGGTATGATTCTTCCAAACTCTATTTAAACACCATTAACAGATCCTCGATTGGAATTGGCAAAAATTTTTAAATTCTTCTGCTGTGTTTGCTGATCCTAACAAATGATACATACCGGAATTATAAGAGCTTAAGTAAGAGAAATGCAAACTGTGATTTATCCTGGTTCAATCCAATTTGTGATGACCTATGTCCAGTCTCGAGGCTTCACTTGAGATTTTCAAATCCAATATCTTCTTGTTTAATCTGGTCACAAGAAAAGCCTTTACAACCCACAAGTTTAGCCACGCACTTCTGAAGCCTTTGACAAATCTCTCATGGAGTTACTACCCCTTACACATCGTAAGGTTACAATTGAGTTACTCCCCCTTACATACCGTAAGGATACAACTTTCTCTCTCAGAAGTGAATAAGAGGAATGCTGAAGTCTAATACAAATAATCTCTCTCTAATATAGATTGGTGATAAGTAAAATATTTGTATATTTATTTTCCCTTATATGATGGTTTTATAGATTATATTTGAGCTCAATTTAATAAATTTGGGTGTAATTAATAAATAAATAATGATTTTGGCATAAAATAGAATTTCTTGAAAAATACTAAATTATACCCTTTTTCCATTTTTAGGTAATATCTAGAGCTCTAGATGTTAGTTTGGGACATTCTATATATGGATAAAAAGCGAAGAAAGAGCTCTACAACTTTCATGTTGAGACCAAAATCTAGTTCTATCTTCAAGGGTTTCAAATTTGCTTGGAAGTTGAAAGCGAGAATCATTTACCATTCCACCAACCATTTCATCTACCACTTCATCTTCCTTTTCACCTACTACTTCATCTACTACATTTCATCTACCACTTCATATTCCTGTTCACCTACTACTTCATCTATGACATTTTATCTACTACTTCACCTACCACATTTCATCTACTACTTTATCTACCCTACTCTATTCTTCCCTATATATAGCCATCATCTCCTTCACATTTCACATAACCATTTTTCTTATCCATTACTTTCCTCTCTTCTATTTCTTCTCACATGCCTCCTATATGGAAAGCTTAGGATTGTATTACTTTTTGCTTGCCGCCTACATAGAAGGTTTTACCTCCTAAATGGATGGCTAGATTTCTCCATTTTCATGCATCTTTAGGTTGTATATTTATGTCTGAGAATTTAATATTCAAGTTTTATGCAATATTTATGAGAATTCCATTCTAGTTTTATGTAATGTTAATTTTGTTTTTAATTTCATCATGATCTAAATTTCTTTCTTCCTAGGGTGATGACGTAGCTTACTACTGTCAGATTGAATCTTAACTTATTAAATCTAGTTTTAATTTCTCCTTCATGATTGAGTTTTAATTATTGTTCTTAATGTTTTTGATTGATTGGCCACCTTTTGAATGATTTCAATATGCATGTTGAGACTAGAAGGAGATGCATGTGTGTAGATCCTATAATTAAAACCATGACTTGCATATGAAATAAGAATATATTTATATGAGTTGTGTAGTCTTATTGAGTTCCATAAATCTTAATGCATACTTAATTGCTTAAATTCATATACAAATATATTGGATTAGCAATTAATTATAGAATTTCTTGACCTTATAAGAGGCTAGTAATTAAATTAGGAAAACTCGACTATCAATCATATGGAATAAATTGGGCTAGAATGGATAAGTGATTCAATCCGAAATTTGTTAAGTGAAATCTGACCCCTAGAGCTTTTTCTCATATTTGCTTTCATATTATTTGCACTAATATTTAGTCATTTTATTTTGTTTTTCAACCGTCAACTACTCGATCAACTAAATAGAATTGAAATTACCCATTTTGGTACTTAGTGATCAATCCTCGTAGGAATGATACTCTACTCACTTCTGTATTACTTGATTACTAAAGTGTATAGTTGCACTTTTTAATGGTTCATTTACACTCGTAACAAGTTTTTGGCGCCGTTGCTGGGGATTGTAGTCATTAATATCAATACCAAGTAATTTTAATACTAATTTAGTCTTCATGTAAAAATTCAAAAAATTTAAAAAAATGGATTATTCACAGCATTTATTTGGTTTAATCAGTGATAACTTGGCATATCTTTGGTTCTTTTTCCGGAATGCATGTGGATGGAATGAGACAAGAAAATATAAATGCTGGTTGGTTTGAAAATTCTTCTCCTTATAATTGTTTTTCTTATGCTTATTGTGGAGAGTGTCATTCTTATAAGCATTGTCCATATAGCAATACCAGTCATTATGTGAGGGATGATTTCAATATGAACCAAACTTGTTTTGATCATTCCTTTTATCTTGGTGGAATTTTATAGCAACAAGAGTCTTTGGATCTATATGTCAGGTATTCTCGTAATCCTTCTTTCTACTCTTATCCATATACTGAAGAACACACTCTTGAGTATAAGGAAAAATCTAGTTTAGAAAGATTAGGTGAGGAGTTTGTGGAATCAATAGATAGATTTATTAGGGAGCAAAAGGAAATTATCACTAGTATTGAGTCAAGTGTCAAAAATATTGGAATATATGTGAGTCAAATTATTTTGCCACTTGATATTATGAGGCAAGATAATTCTTTAGGCATGATGACCACTTCTTGTGTTAATGTTGATTATTATGAGGAAGTTGAGGATGTGGAATTGAATGAAACTTTGGCTCTTGTGGATGCAAAAAGGAACTTGAAATCACTTTTGGAGAGAATAGTGAATGTCCAATTGATGTTCCGGCTGTAGAGCCTGATATTTATGACCTTGATGTTGACATTAATATGGATGTTCCAAAAGTTGTTGTTCATCTCTCTCCTATTGAAGAGTTGACTCTTACTGATGAGAGTCAAGTGGATTTTGTGGGATGCTCTAAGATTTTGGAAACTCCTAAATCTGTTTGCAAAAACATACATGTTGTGCTTTATTTGAATTCAATAAATAATTGTACTCTAAAATTGTCTATGATTGAGGAAGTACAATTAATTACTTTGAATTATCATTTCTTGTATATGAAACATTGTTGCTTGAAAAGAAACAAAGACAAGGTAATCCTGGTGTTTGATACTTCTTATTAGTAGTTTGTGTTTGGGAAGTCTGGCTGAAGACTATAAATTTAGCGTTGCTTGGGAGGCAACCCAAGATTTGGTTGGATGTTTTGTTGTGATTTTGTAGGACTTCTGGTAGCTCCTGATGATGTATTCTACTTTGGTGGTTACAATCAAGAACATTTAAAGGAGTATAATGATGGTGTACTCAACACTTTAACAACTGTCATCACGTTTGAGGAACCAACAAGTAAGTCCTCCTTCTCATAAAATTTTAAAAAATAAAAACTAAATTCAAAATAAATTAAAAAAATTAAAAAATAATAATTACAAAAAAGAGAGTTAAGTGGTTTAGTCTTTGTTTAGCTGAAGACGTTAAAGAAGGCCAGCTATTTGGAGGCAACCCAAAACTTCTTTCCTACTCATTCATTTCTTTCCTGCTCTTTCAAACTTTTTTCTAATCTCTCATTTTTTTCTTTCCTACTCACCAAAACACACTGCACTGGGTTGAGAATTTTAGTTTTCATCAATTTCATTTTAAATTACATGAAGGAATCTCCTATAAAGCTTAAGAATAGGTTCCCCACTCTTCCCAAAGATGTGCTTAGGAAGATCTATAACAGTTGACTTGAAAGGATAAAGATATTCATGTGTTTGAGTTTTCTTATAGACATACGCTGGATCATTAAAGCTAAGGTACATTTAGTAGGTGAGATTTATAAATCATTTGTTAAACCTTTGCTAGGAATGGGAAGAAGTTCTTACTCTAAAAAGAGAAGAGCTAAATGAATGAATGTCAGCCATAAATATGCAAGGTGAAATTGTGATCAGCGCTGTAGGAGTAAAGGTATGGTTTCTATAAATTGAGAAGATAAAATTAAATTTATAAAGGGTGGACTGAGTAAGGAGTCACTGGATGATTTCATTCAAACTACTAAGACGCATCCAAGTGGTAATGTTCATCGTATTCTTCTTGATTTAGCGAACATATTCAACAGAGAAAAAGACCTCTATTGTCTTGGGAATCTAACGTTAAAAGACCTTGTTTGCCAGTTTATAAGAAAACTATATGGGAAGCAAATCCTCGATTCATATAAAGGATTTAAGCCATTATTGGACATAAAACTAAAGGAAGATGTGAGCCAAAATCACAACTACTGTACATAATCATGCTTTTTTCTAACCATCTTAACTTTTTAGCAGCTTTTGTCTAATATGTCTTATCTTCTCAGTAACTTTTGACTTTCTTTCCTTTTTTTTCTTCACACAAATTTTGCTGGTTATTCATGTCAGAAGTTTTTCAAAAGTTTTTGAAAAATGTGTGATTTGTATGATTTTGTTGCTGCTGCTTTAGTGTTATATATATGTACTCTTTCATTTGTAAATATGCATACTTCTACTTGTAAATATGCAGTCTTCCACTTGTAAGCACAAATGGTCCGAGAGAAAAGAAAAGAAAAAGGGTATCATACAAAGATGTAGATTTATATCAATCTGCATTTTTGTGAAACTAATACAGGTAAGGATGGAGAGTTTATAATAGCAGCAAACAAACTTGGAAGTGTATTAGCCTCTAGAAAGATCAATTTTGTATATGGGGGAGGCAGGGCTTAAGGGGAAGTGTGGCCATTTCTGCATCCATGAATGGAAGCTAGGGTTTGAGTATAAGGGTGAACGAGTTAGAAGACCACATCTTTTCCTTTGGACAAGAGTTTTAGGTTTCAAGCTTGCCTGAACGTATGGGACAAATGTTCTACCATGCTCAAGCTTTTATTGCTCTACTCGGTGGTTTGGAGATGTTGGATGGGATCTCTAGCGTTGTATATTGGGCTAAGTTGAACTATCATAAAAAGCCATTAGGATTGTTAAATGTTAATGGTTTTCATGATGATTTGTTATGTTTTTTTGATCATGCTGTAGAAACAGGATTTATACCCTAAACGACTCGCCACTCCATAATTGCTGCACCAAATACTGATCAGTTGCTTGATCAACTGCAAACCTCTGAACCTAAACCAGATCTACTCGTTAAACAAATAGGTAGGTAATCTTCAGATAGCAGTCAGAAGCAGAACCCAGATACCACTCTTCAGTTGTAACTTTCCTTAATCTCTTGGTTTTACTTTATAATGTGTTTCTATTAAAAAAAGAAAAAAAAGAAAAGAAACTTTCTCTAAGCTCTAGAAGACATTAGGGACAATGTCTGATTTAGGTTAGGGGAACAAATTTTTTTTTAGTTAGTTAATAAAACCATTAGATACATGGGGTGTGGAAAAAATGGTAAAGTAAAGAGTTATTCTTAACTCCTGAGATGCATTATATTTGTTGCATGTTTTGGTTACTTCTTAAAAAAAAGATTAAAAGTGAAAAAAATTAATCCTATTTAAGTGCTTTGTAATGATCTTAAGATGTATATAAGTTTTGAGTATGGATCAATTGAATTTAGAGATTTCATAGCATGAATGAACAACTGATTGTTACAATTGGTGATGAATTTTGAGATTGAATGAGCTGAGTTGGAAAACCCCTAACCGTGAGCTTTTGAGCCTATAATGATTATTTCTCTTGTGTGTGATATTTACTTATTAAGTTGTCACTCTAGAAATTGTTTTAAATCTGGTTGAAATTATATCTCACATGCACATTCAAAAATGATAAAAGGCATTCATTTTGTTTAACTAGAGCCAAATAGCCAACCTTGCAATTATACCGTTGATAAGCCCCTTTGAGCCTAGTTGATTCTTTCTTTGTTCTCAACCCATTAACATGTGCGTTAATGATATATCAAGTGCTTTTACCTAATTCGGAAGATTAGCTGAGTATTTGAAATTTTTGTCGAGTGAGCTTTTGACAAGTGTGGGGGTATATATATCATCAACTTTAGAGTTGTACAAAAAAAGGGGAAAGAAAAGAAAAGCAAAAAAAAAAGATAAAAAAAATTTTTAAGTATTGTGGGATGCTGTAGAGAAATAAATTTATTCATAAGTAGCCCATTTTTCAATTTCTTTAGCCCTTCATATCATGTTTTAAATTCCTTTTACCTTAACCCCATTACAACCCTTAAAAAGTCATTTTGATTTGAACTACGCATGTGAATTAGGTAGTGGAGATTGAAATTTTTAGCAAGCCTATGGTAGTGCAATTTTTTCGGTTGAATTCGAGTGAAACACTTATGCCTAAACACTTGAAAAATCGAGAGAATAAGTCACAATTACAAAACTCGGTTCATTCATTTTCAAATGAAATTACTAGTTTATATTTTCGTTAATTCATGAATACTGCGATCTCTTTATTTATCAATTGTATTCTTGCTTATGACTTGACACTTCTAATTTTGTTAGCACTTATTAGTAACTCCTTGTCTGAGAACGTCTAAGAGCTAAGTATGGGGGAATTTGATAAGTAGAATATTTGCATATTTATTTTCCCTTGTATGATGATTTTATGGATGATATTTCAGCTCAATTTAATAAATTTGGGTGTAATTAATAAATAAATAATGTTTTTGGCATAAAATAGAATATCTTGAAAAATACTAAATTAGACCCTCTTTAAGTTTTTAGGCAATATCTGGAGCTTTAGATGTTGGATTGGGACGTTCTTTTTATGGATAAAAAGCTAAGAAAGATCTACGCAACTTTGATGTTGAGACCAAAATCCAGTTCTATCTCCAAGGGTTTCAAATTTTCCTTGGAAGTTCAAAGCAAAAATCATCTATCATTCCACCAACCATTTCATCTACTACTTCATCTTCCTTTTCACCTACTACTTAATCTATCACATTCTATGTACTACTTCACCTACCACATTTCACCTACTACTCCATCTACTCTACTCCATTCTTCCCTATATATAGCCACCCTCTCCTTCACATTTCACACAACCATTTTTCATATCCATTACTTTCCTCTCTTCTATTTCTTCTTGCATGCCTCTTATATGGAAGGCTTAGAATTGTATTACTTTTTGCATGCCGCCTACATAGAAGGTTTTACCTCTTAAATGGATGGCTAGATTTCTCCATTTTCATACATCTTTTAGTTATATATTTATTTCTGAGAATTTAATATTCAAGTTTTATGCAATATTTATGAGAATTTCATTCTAGTTTTAAGTAATGTTAATTTTTTTTTATTTCATCATGATCTAAATTTCTATTTTCCTAAGGTGATGACGCAGCTTTCAACTAACGGATTGAATCTTAACTTATTAAATCTAGTTTTAATTTCTCCTTTATGATTGAGTTTTAATTATTGTTCTTAATGCTTTTGATTGATTGGCCACCTTTCGAATGATTTCAATATGCATGTTGAGACCGGAAGGAGATGCATGTGTGTAGATCCTATAATTAAAACCATGACTTGCATATGAAATAGGAATATATTCGTATGAGTTGTGTAGTCTTATTGAGTTCCACAAATCTTAATGCATACTTAATTGCTTTAATTCATATACGAATATATTGGATTAGCAATTAATTATAGAATTTCTTGACCTTAGAAGAGGCTAGTAATTAAATTAGGGAAACTCGGCTATCAATCATGTGGAATAAATTGGGCTAGAATAGATATGTGATTCAATCCGGAATTTGTTAAGTGAAATCTGACTCCTAGAGCTTTTTCTCATATTTGCTTTCATATTATTTTCACTCATATTTAGTCATTTTATTTTGTTTTCTCAACCGCCAAATACTCAATGACTAAATAGAATTAAAATTACTAATTTTGGTACTTAGTGATCAGTCCTCATAGAAACGATACTCTACTCACTTTTGTATTACTTTATTACGATAGTGTACAGTTGCACTTTTTAATGGATCATTTACACTAATAACAATTAGATAAATACTGGCAAACAAAGAGTATATACGCTGAGCATTGATGTCAGGATGTTGGCTTTTAGATGATGTATGCATTCGGTCTCTCTTTTCTATTTTGGATGGTCTTCTATTTATACTTGATAAGGATTGATGACCGTTTAAGCATTTTAACTTATCTGTTTGAGTCTCGTTGCTTCGTTTGACAATTCATCATATTTGAAAAACTAGCCGTTACGTTTGGTGGATGCTCCACTTCTGTAAAGTCAACCCTTGTCTCTTCACATCATCTCTTATTGTATTCCTGGAGAAGTACATTAACTCGAGTGATCTCTTCATTTTGATTCAAAACATGGCAAATGATATACCATCGGGAAGCTCTTGCTATGTACATTCCAATGCAAACAAGAATCACCTCCAAACTTATTATAATCTGAAAGTTATGATCGAAGGAGTGTCTACTGCTCTTGACAGTCTTCAAAGTTTTTAATGTCAACTTCCAGAAGGCATATCTCCTAGCATATAACTTTAAATTTGACAAACTACCCATCTATGGAAAACTCTTTTAGTCTATTTTCATATGACACTAGTTCCATCTCAATCAAATGTGTAGTTTGACAGTCATGTCAAAAACAATGAAGCTGTTATGGAATAAGATGCTTATTTCAGTGTGAACTTCAAAAGATCATATTGCTTTCATCTAAACTCCTTTTAATGTGATTTTGGTGTCTATTTTTCATGTTAGGAGTCTAGTTTCATATGCCACCAGTTTTAGTTCAATCTGATAGTGGTTTGAGAGATATAGCCAAAATACTGAACCTCTATTATGTTGGGTAAAAACAGAGCACACCAGAATGAACATCACTCGAGTGGTCACTCAAGTGATCATGGCCATCACTCATGTGATACCTTTTAAAACTTGGCAGAGAGCCAATACTCAAGGGAACACCTTGGGAAAGTTCCATAACTTCCATATAAATCATTTTAGCTTTGTATTGACCCATTCCAACCTTAGGTATCACTTCTAAGAGCTTGAATCTTGATATTCTAATTTGATCTTGAAATTTATTAGTTCTTCTTCTTTCTCTAATCTCTTTCTTCTTGATTTTCCTCTTGATGATCATTCTTCATAACTCATTAAGATTTCTTCTTTAATATCTTAATCTTCTTTTTTTGCTTGATTAATCTACAAGATATGAACTATTAAATATAGTAGTTAGTCAATGTAGAAGATAAATATATTATGCAAACTTTTTGTTCTTAATATTTGACATCTATATTTGATATCATCAATACTAATCATATCTAACAAGAAGGAATATGTGAGTTTAAATAGAGGTCCAACAATGTTACAAAGGGTTATGACTTATGAAGGTTTGACGATGTTATGAAGTGTTATGACCTGTGAACTGGTACTTGGGGAAAACAAATCGTCTGAAAGTGCTACATGACGGTTGTTTCTAAAAATTGTTATGTTTTTGTTTTTCACTTATTTAAGGTTGGAAGACAAATCACTTGTAAGTGTTATATGATAGTTATTTCATAAGAACCGTCATTTTTTTTGCTAAATAAATTAAGGTTATTAACTACAACTACTATTTTTGTATCTTCGCGAATTCCGTTTCTCAATACATGATATGCACATAATTAACTAGTACATTTCAGTGTTTTATATTCTTGTGCGACCTCCACCTCAACATACATGACATTTATTCGTTCTAACCGTTATTTGTTAAGCATTATATATGCATGAATTTGAGTAGTGAGCTTTGTGAAGTTGCAATTTTGAGATCTATATTTTTCTAAGCTACGATTTGAGATATAGATTTTGATATCTAGACAAGATATCATAAAATTGTAGAAGTGAACCTCTAAATTTATTAGATCTCATAATAAAATCCATATCTCAATAATATCAAAGAAGATAAATTAGAAATATTTAGGGAAAAAATCATACCTAATAAAATTGTAACAAATAATCCAACAATAAGAAATAGTAGAAGAGTAGTAGATATTAGATCCAAAGAGACAATACATTCAAGTTTGATAGAAACAATCTTAATTCATATTGATTTAGGCAACAAGAATATATTTGATAAAATTAACATAAAAAGAAAAAGGAGTTTGATGCATTATCTTAGAACAAAATTGATAGTAGCGAAGACGAGCATCAATCTAGGTGAAGACAAGCATAGATATGAGAGAAAACATAATAAGAGCTTGAGATAGCACGATCTAGACTTCTTCACTTTTTTTGCAGTCCCAAACAAACGCTTAAAGCGTGGTATTATTGGAAGATACCATAGAATCTTTACAGGTTGCCTTTTAGTTGTCGCATCACCACAACCACCATTTTTCCTCACTTTGTATCGTGCAGTTTGACACTTAGGGCACTCACTCAGACCTTCATACTCATTTCTGTACAGTACACAGTCATTAGAGCAAGCGTGAAGCTTTTTATACTCCATACCCATCGTAGATAGGGATTTTTTTGCCTCATACATACGATTTGGAAGCACATTATCGTCTGGAAACATATCACACAACAGTTCAAGCAGCAATGTAAAACTACTATCGGTCCACCCACAAGTTGCTTTTAAGTTCACCAAATGTAATGTTCCTATCAGCCGTGTGTATTTACACCCTGGGTACAACGGTGTCTCTACATCACTCCGCAGGCTGTCATATTCATGCGACTGCGTAAAGGATTCTACCTCAACATCATGAATCATTCTCTTCATTATATCTTCATCTATGACATCCACAGCTTCCTTCTTGTGCGACGGACAATCAGTTACTTCCTCACCATGCCATATCCACCTTGTATATCGAAGATTTATTCCATCACAAAGTAGGTGATCCCTTATAACTTCAACATCCCATCTTCTCTCATTTAAACAATTGACACAAGGACAAAAATACATGCCATTTCTGGCTGGAGCATTCCTTCTAGCATATTCAATAAACTCTTCAACCCCATTCTCATATTATTCACTTGTTCTCAAAGCATTCATCCAACTATGATCCATTTTATTACCACCTACGTCATTCCCATTTACACTCAAGTTAAGAATAATTGTCAACACTAGGAATTCCATTTACTATTTTGTTTTTCAAAATTTTGACAGCATTTCCCCTTAAAATTGAGACATCCCAAAATCAAAATAACAAACCATCTCAGCTTAATTTAAATGAAACAAAACTTTAGCTTCTAGCACCAAGCACAAACATAATACACTTATATTTTAGCAACCAAATTATTAAATCATGTACGCAAATTTAATGAAAAATTGTAAAAAAAAAATGCAAGTACGCGAATTTCTTATATTAATGTCTACGTACACTAAGTTACAATAAGATTGCCTAATTCTAGCACTAAATATATATATTAATGTGTGTGTCTTATGGAAAATAATAATAATAATAATGTGTGTGTCTACAAGATTTTTTTTTTTTTATTTTTTTAGTTTCTTTTTATTCTTTATTCTTTATTCTTTTCTCATTTCTTTTCCTTTTCCTACTAATTAAAAGCATTATCATGTGCCAAATTCTTTTCTTTTCCTTTCCGTCACTTTGATTCACACAGTTTGTGAGATAATCACTTAGGAACCATATGTAAATGTACTAAAATGCAATCTATCTCTGTATTATTTTCAAAGGATTAGCTCACTGTTACAGAGAATCCACAATTGTATAACCAAAACAAGTGCGAAAATGAACCAATTCTGTCAAATATAAGAGAATGCAGAAAAGCAAAAGGTATAATATAAAATACTATAATGATATATATAACTAAAATTATAAAATTAATAAACAATAAAAAAAACTCTTATTCAATAATAAAAAAATTAATAATAAAAAGAATAATAAAACACCCTGTGATCTTATTCAAAACAAAAATGCTAACCTGAAAAGTGGTGAAGCTTTGGAGGAGGCCGACGGTAGTGGAGAGGAGATCCAATTGGGAAAACACTCTGCAAACCTAGAGCAAAGAAGGTGGCCTGGTGACGGAAGTGGTGAAGCTTTAGAGAAAGAAATTAAAAAACCAAGAAAGGGAGAGGAGACCAATCAATGGGGACGGAGTGATGAATTTGGGAGGAGATGTGCAACAGGGGAGAGTGAATGGGGACGGAGAAAGAAAGAAAAAAATAAGTGCAGATGGGGACGAAGATGGGAGTGATTGAGTAAAGTGGGAGGAGGAGAGATAGATGGCAGGGGAGTAGGGAGTGATGAGAGTAAAGTGGGAGGAGATGGGAGTGATCTGACATCCTCACATGCACTGGTCATGTCATTTCTGGTGCATGTGAGTGTCTTCAACATCCCCAGCTGTGCTGGGGACATCTAAAGATAGGCTTTAGACATCCCCAGCTGAGCTAGGGACGTCTAAAGGCTTTCTTTTTTTTTTTTTGACTTTTAAAGGTCATCAGACACGCCAATGTCTATAATTTGAACCTAACCATATTTTGGACGTCCCATTTTTAAAAAGGGACGTCCTTTAGGGTCTTTATAAGTATATTCTGTAGTAGTGTCACTTATACGAAAATTGAAGATGTAATGGCATAATGTAATATTGTTGAACTTTGAGGTTAGAAATTGGTCTTTTAGGTTAATTGACCACTTTAGCTCCTTACTTGACTTGATTAAATGTCCTTAATGATAACCAACTTGACTATTTGAATTAAAGAAGAATTGGATTAAGTAATAACTTGTCGTCTGTAATTCTAATTATAAGATTCGATATCTGCCTTAAGCGTAAGAAATCTGTACAAGAACAAGACCAGAAAGACTAAGGTAGTGACTCTTTCGCTTATACTATGTGTAATGCATTGTATAGATGTCTTACCATTGAATTGTGTTGATTGCAAATGATGTGGTGTATGTTGCTAGGAAGGCTATTTGTATACAGCCGTGAGTGCCGTTGTTTCTGACGCTAGTCACGCATCATGTGTATATAGCCGTGTGAGTTGTCATTTGTGATGCAAGTCACGCATCATATGGATATAGCCTGGTGAACTGTCGTTTGTGACAAAAGTCACACATCACTATGATTGTTGCTGATTGTGATTTGCTTGCATGACATGTAATTATATATTGTATGAGTGATTTGTTACTACTAGGATTCTTTTGAGTCTCATTCTTTCCATTGACTAACCTACAACTAGGGCAAGCGATTCGAAGGAAAAACAAGTAACGAAGGGCGGCTAGAGCTCTTAGCTAGGAGTTTTAGTTTTGGTAGTTGGATAATATATATTTAGGAAGTGTTGTAATTATGGATTGTTTCATGTAATCCCTGAATAGGAAATTGATAAGGGCGAGTATGCCCCATAAACCCTTCAGTTACTAGACGAAACTCGAGTGTTGTCGGGAATTTTTGTTACACTCTGATATGTACGAATGAAACCAAACTACACAGGCCAAATATATTCAAAATGTGAGTGTGGGACTGCATCGAACAGGTTTTGGGAAAGTTTGGAAAACCCTATCTTGAAGATGGGATTTTTAAAAAGTTTCAAATCATATGTTGGTCTCTAATTCAACATAACGACATTTTTTTAACTATAATTTCAGCTATTAAGGTAGGGGGTTACATCTAGTGTCGAGAAGTTTTCTTGGTCAGCTGTCATATGTTGGGGGCATCCACTATCTATGGACCATTTGATGGTTTTGGATGCCTTGATATATACCTACAGTCAAAGACAGTTAAGTTTTAGGTACCCATATCTTTTTGGGTCCTAATGGGTTAGAATAAATCACTTTCTGTACATATGATCCTTTAGGTACCCATTTATAGGTTCCTATTCTACCCTCCTTTTTATGAAAACATGATGAGCTATAGTGACCCTTTCAATTATAGAAGTTACAATGTGCAAAAGAATTTGATATATGTACAATATGCTAAAAATAATTCAATTATGTTTTACCTCCTGTTTTCTTCTTTCCTTTCTTTTTAGCTGATTTAGGATCATATCCAACACCAGACGGATCATTTACAAAATGTTGAGCTTTCAAAATGACATTAAGCATCTCACTGCCTTTAGTAAATTTTTCGAGTGCTTTAGTGAGATTAACATTTTTCTTTTGCGAAATAGAACAATTTTCACAATTCTTTTTAGAAATATAAAGTTCTTCAAGAACTTTATTCTTTTTTTTGTATGAAACTAATTCTTTAACTACTTCGATAAATTCAGAATGTAAAACATTATATTCAAAATGTAATTCATCATGGGTAGGGTTAGAATCATTTACCTCTTCTTCTCTTGACTCTTCTTAAGCAGCTAGACAGATGTTGGCTATTTCTTCTTCATTACTATCTTTATCAGAGGAGCTATCTCCCTATATTGTTGATATAAAGGCTTTCTTTTTATTGAAGAACTTGCCTTGTCTCTTTTCTTTGTTCTTTTGAAGTTTTGGGCTTTCAGACTTGATATGTCCTTTGTAATATCCCAAATTTTGGGACTAGCAAGCTTGAGATTAAGCCTCACTTAAGCCAAATGCTAAGCCCCAATTTACAAAAGTCCCAAGAATGTCTAAGAGACAAAATGTCTTTTAAGGACCAATTTGGGAAAAGTAAAGTATGGGATTTTGTTCCAAATAGCTAAAGGAAAATACCAAAGTCCTTTACCTAAAGGAAAAAATGAAATAAAAGAAATAATGACAACTTAGTAAATGTTGCCATAATCAAGGGCAAAAGAGACATTTGCCATTAGATCTTGAGGTTAAAATTGGAACCCAGGATTTAAGGGCTAGGATTTGCTCTTGAAAAGAGGAGTAATTATGGAGCTCAAAAAACTAATTAATTCCCTCCCAAATTAACGAGATTTTTAGTCAAAGACAAGCTAAAGGGAGGAGGAAATAGTTTTAATTGAACTAAACTTCATTTAATTAGCCTAACCAAATCACTCTTCAAGACAACCAAGTAATCCCAATTGACCATTGCTTAATAGCCTTGGTACTTTTCTTTGCAAGACCATTGGACACCTCATCTTTCCCTCCTTACTCTCTCTCATTTTTGATAACATGAGGAAATGGAAGAAAAAATAATTGCTTTTAGACTAAACCCATTTAATTAGTATAACCTAAACAAGTTATAAGAAGCTTCATAATTGGACACATCACCATATTTTTCCCTCTTCTTTCTCTGCCATTCGGCCAGCCTTAGATAAAGGACAAATAAGTGTTTTACAAACACTTCATCCCTCTACTTGTGTCTCATTTGGCCATCCCATTCAATAACCAAGAGAGAGAAAATAAATCTTGAGATTCAAGAACAAGGTAAGACTTCTCTCTAAATTTTCACCTTCCTACTCACCTTTCTAGCAAAAATTATCTTCATAAACATTGTTCCTCTTGGTTTAAGCTTTATTTCTATGGTTTTAGTTTTTCAAGTGTAAGTGTTTTGAAGTAGTTATCAAGACCCAAAGTGGTTGAATCAAAGAATAAAGCCTAGAAGAAGCAAGAGGTGATTAAGGGCTTCCTTTTGAACCCTATATTGTGTGGTTTGGTGGAGCTTTATGGAATGAGTATTTTGGCCCTAATTTTTAGTTATATGGTTATTCTTATAGTTCATGGTGCTTTGGTGTTGTAAATGGTGTTAAATAAAATTTAGAAATTAGAATCACAAATTTGTAGCTTAATAGTGGTACTACCAAATTGCATTTATGGAAGGTAGCAATGTTGTGACATGTTTTTTATTAGTCAAACTTGGTCCAATGATATGAAATTTCTAGAATGAAAGTAGACATCTTGAGCTTCATTTTGATAGGTATAATGTCATTTTAAAACTAATGGATTTAAAGTTTTGATTTTTCCAAGTTGGACCCTGTTTCTGGAACCAATTCTAAAATATTTAAGGACTGACAAATTTTTGGAAATTTTGTGGCTTTAGTTTCTAGAAAGTGATATTTTCTTTGAAATTAAACTTAAAGAGGTTTACAATGTCCTTAGAATTAGTCAATTTGGAGTTTTCTAGAACTAATTATGATTTTTGAAAATTGGGCATTGAACCTAGAAGTTTTTCTGTGGTAAACTGATGGTGACATGTTTTTGTCTAGACAAGTGAATTCCAATGTCCACGAAAATTTCTAGAATTAAAGTAGACTCAATAAGCTTTAATTTGATGGGTAATTTACACTAATTGGATAAGTACTAAAAAATTTATGATTATTGGAAGTTGGGCATTAATTCTGGGTAGGATTTTGTGACAGAAGTGAATAATTGTGAAATCTGAGTTTTTGTGTGTTTGATCTGCAAGAATAATCATTTTTCCTTTAAAGTGGACTTAATAAGGGCCACATATGGCTTTGAACCACCCTAATTGGAGTTTTATAAAATTAGTTATGATTTGTCAAAGTTAAATAAAAAATTCTTCCAACTTTTAGTCCATGCGAATTTCATGTGCTTTGGGCCAAAAGTAGTAAGTGTAAACCTTAAGGGTGAAGATTAGTACTTGGGGCTAGTTTAACCACATTAACTACTTAATTGGGCCTAAGCACTAACCTAAATGATAACTAACTAAGTGTCTTAAGTAATCAAAGAACTTGGATAAGTAATAACTCATTCGTAAATTATAATCTATAGGACTCAACATTTACTCGGGACAATCGAGGAACAATAATCAAAGTCAAGGTTTGGAAAAATTGTTTGGTTGAAACTTATCCAACACATATTATGTGATATGTTATATGCATACTTGTGCCATCATGAATTTAAAGCAATCATATAGAAGGGCTGAGGCCTAGTAGAATTTCCCAATGCTGTGGCAAAGGACAGTTGTCCTTAAACTACCCAAACTTTATGCCTGCTACATATCGTGAATTGGTAATTTTATGCTTTCTACACATTATGAATTTATGTCTGAGTGTTGAATATGCTACTTCAATTGAAATTTGTGTTGACATGGCATGTTACATGTATGTATTTTATCTGAGTGATATTTGTTACTACGGTTAGAATCGACTGACACCCAAAACAGGGGGTGAATCGGGTGTAAGATAAAAACTTAAAAACTTTGAAAAACTTTTTGTATCTTAATGGAAATAGTAAGTATGAAACTAATGAATCATAAATCAGTTAGATAATATATGCTGGAAATATAAGAGCTTAAGAAAGAGAACATGCAAACTGTGATTTATCTTGGTTTGGTCTAATTTGTGATGGCCTACGTCCAGTCCCCGGGCTCCTCCTGAGATTTTTAAATCCACTATTGTCTTGTTTAATCCGGGCACAAGTAAAGCCTTTACAAACCACAAGTTTAGCCAGGTACTTTTAAAGCCTTTTACAAATCTCTCACCGAGATACTCCCCCTTATGGCAAGTCTTATGAGCAGAGCAATCCTGAAGACCTTTCCCTCCTGCTTACCTATGCAAGTCTTACGAGCAGCAACGTTCTCTCCTACTTACATCCTTGTAAGTCTTACGAGTAGCAACGCTCTCTACTGCTTGCACCTTGTAAGTCTTACGAGCAAAAGTCTTACCTGTGATTCTCTCAACAACTTCCCCGTAAGAAAATCAACCTACTCAAGTTCCCTCTACCTTGAGATCAATTCAGAAATATAGTTGAAAGTGTTTACAAACTCTCTTACAGAGTGGATATAATACTCACTGAAGTACTATACAATTAATCATTCTCTTAATGATAAGTAATATAGAAGCTTCAGAATAGAGAGTTTTTGGGTAGAAGCAGAGGATTCATGTTTCTAGCACTTCTCTAGTAGTTGCTCACTATCTGTATTACCCATCTATGACCTTTGTGAGCATTTGTTCATTGGAGTCCCATTGCCTCGTTTGACCATTATGTGCATTTGAACAACTAGTCGCTGTCTGTTACAGAGCAGAGCATCCCGTTAAAGAGTGGGATGTTTCATTATGAGCTGTACGTCACGTTGTGGAGCGTTGGTGTTTTAGACATTCGTTCATGGTAGGTCAATCTTTTATCATGATAGGTAGCCAATATTTGTTGTGTAATGATGATTTCCGCCATAATTGACTTTCTTATTTTAATCAACAATCCAAAAGTTTAAAATCTTGTTTCACAATTGAAATATATGTTAGTTAACATTTAGATATGATAACAAGTGAAAACACAATGATTCAATAACATTTAAACCATGTTGGAGTTGATTGCTATGAAACTCTGTTTCACGGTGGTTTCTGTTAACATCACTCGAGTTCACAACCATTTCACTTGAAGTGATTTTGATAATCACTGGAAGTGTTCTTACATTTCTTCAAGTGTTTATGTTATTTACTGGTTATCACTTTAAGTGATTTTGAACTTCACTGGAAGTGATCTGATGATCACTGGTTATTACTTCAAGTGATTTTAAACTTCACTGGAAGTGATTCTAATAATCGCTGGATATCACTTCAAGTAATATTGAACTTAACTAGAAGTGATTTGATATTACTTCAAGTGAATTTGTAATTCCCTCGAGTTCCCAACCTATTCACTGGAAGTGATTTGAAGTACACTCGAGTTCCCTGTTTATTCACTGGCAGTGATCTGACTTTTATGAAATCACTTCAAGTGATTCCGGTCTTGACTCAAGTGCATTGGTAATTCAGTTGAAGTGATTTATCAACTTTTAGAATATCACTTGAGTTCATTGACAATTCAATTTCTGGTAAGTTCCAGTGCAAAACTTGTGAGAGCGTGTGCAGTCAACTCGAATTCTCATCAGACATGATCTTTTCATTTTGACTTCAAATATGGCAAATAATATATCATTGAAAAGCTCTTATTGTCTTCATTCCAATGCAACATGAATCAGCTCCAAACTCATTGTATATAGAAAGTTATAATTCAAAGAGTGTCTACTATACTTAGACAATGTCTGAAATCACGAGCATCAACTTCCAGAAAGCACACATCTTAGTATATAGTTGGAAATATGGAAAATTACCTATCCATGGAAAGCTCTTCAAGTTTGCTTTCATATGACACTAGTTTCGTCATAAACCGATGTGTATTTTCAGAGTTATGTCCAAAATACCAAAACTGTTCTGGAATATGATGGTGATTTGACTGTCATTTTGTAAAATTCATATCTCCTTCATCTGAGCTTCTTTTAACTTGCTCTTAGTGTCAAAATGACTCATTGGGAGTTTAGTTTCGTATGCCACTGGTCTCACCTCATTCTAACTTGTGGTTTGGGAGTTATGATAAAACTACTGAACCTCACTCATGCTGAACGAAAACAATGCATTGTGTTTTTCAACATCACTCAAATGATTATGAAGAGATCACTCGAGTTCTGAAGAATTCACTCGAGTGATATTGTATTTCACTCAAGTGATCAGCCTTGAAAATGCCAAAATGAAGCATCACTCGCGTGGGGTTGAGTCACCATTCTCTTGATATGAGCAAAATATTTTTGAAAACGGTTTTCTAAGTAACGCTAATGAAAGTTGGTTATGGCATAAACGGATGGCTCACGTCAATATAGCTGCCTCCCATTTTTTGGGAGGCAGCTTGGTTATAGTAAGGTTTTCAATAACCTAAAGTTATCCAATGACCATGATACTTTCCATAATGAAGTAGACATGTCAATCTTTAATTTGATATATCATTTGTCCTATTTGGATTGGTACATTAGAAGATATGTTTTATTGAATTTAGACATAAAAATCTAGAATGATTCTGTAGCAGTGATGAATAATTAAGGTATCTGGAATTGTGTGATTGTAATTGGCTGAAGGAGATATTTTTCCTTTTAAAAAGGCTTAATCAGGGTGATAGAGCTCAATATTTATATATTTTTATTAATTAATCTTAGGCTTTTGTGAGACTTGATTGAATATTTCAAGCATAATTAATTGTTAATGTGAGATTTTAGTGAAAGGATAATTTGGGAATTATAGTGGTTTAATTGTTGTATTTTTAATTAATATTTATTATTCCCATTATTCTTTAATTGTGAGCAAAAGATATTACCTCTGTGAATATAATTTTGTAGGTGATGATATGGCACAACGTTTGTCAAGTGGTCAAGGTCAAATATGTCATTTTGGAGCTTAATGAAGGACAAGAGTGGAATATCACAAGTCTAGAATTTATTTTCACTTTTTTTTCTAAAAGGAGATTAAATGAGTAAGGGTCTTGTTTGGTAGTTGTAATTTTGTGTATATCCAAAAACACATTTTTGCCCTCTTATCCAAACATGGCACAACTTACTTTTAACCTAGAGAGAATTGAAGACAGAAAAGGAAGTAGGGACCATTGTTTAGATGAGAGGTAGCTGAAATAAAGAAGCTAGGGTGATGAAACATGAAATAGAAAAGAAAGGAGGCAGCTTAATTAATGAAGAGGGCTTGACCGAATTGAGAATTGCTGAACCAGAAGGGAATAATTGAATGAAGATAAGAGGAGTTGACCGAATCGGTTAAGGAAAGAAAAGGAGGTAGAGACGTGTAGAATCAAAAAGGGGAATGACGTGGAAGAGCTGGACCGAAATGAAGTTGAGAAAAAGAAGAAAGCAGCTGGGCCGAATTGGTTGAATTGTTAAAGAAAAGAAGCTAACTGAATTAAAAGGCTAGACCAATGGAAAAGAGAAACAAGAGTAGCGGGTATTGAAAATGAGGCAGCACGAGATGAAAAAAGAGGAGCCCAAGTGAAATGAGAAAAGGGGGTGCGGCTGTGTGAAAGGATCGAAGACATGATAGTGACTGCTGCAAATTTCCATGGCCGATCTCTTCATCATTCATCAATCTTCCTCTACCTCTTCTATGAGTAGCTAAGCTTTGGTGATTTCCTTGAGTTGGGTAATGTTTTGAGCTTCTAAACTTCAATGAAATTCCTTTAAGCTCTCTTTCTAGTTCATAATTATATGGCTTAGTTAAGTATGTAGTTATAATCTAGATTGTTCTTTGCCAAGTGAATAAACTTGGTGGTTAAGCTAGAAGTTGATTAATTATGCTTTATATGATTCATATTATGAATAGTGTAAGTTGTTTATTCTGACTAGGTTGAGTGGATTTAAATGACTAAATTGAATGCTTTGAATTTTTGTAATGATAATTACAAGTTAGAATTGGAAGTTAATTATTCATCTCCTTGAGTCTGAATTATTTGTTGATATTCATGTAATTGCTTCAGTAGAATGAATTAAATGAGTATTGCAAGTATGGATCTAGTGGTAGCTTAGGTCTATCCTTTTGACTCATATTATTAAATTCATATCATTAGCAAGCAAGGAAAACTAAAACCTCAACTCAAGGGAATCTTGTTTCATATTATACTAGTTAACTGAATTTACCTTATTGCTATTGTTAATTTCAATTCCATTTGCTTCTTTATCATGAAGATTGAAAAATATAAAAATATTGAATTAGGTCATATTAGTTCCTTAGTTTTAAGAACAACTTCTCAAAATGATTTCTCACAAGTTTAAGGTATGTATCACTTTACTATTTAGAAACTTCGAAATTAATCTCCTTACATGAATGACTCAGGTTGAGCTACTATGCTACATTTTCTAACCTAGTTTATTTTGAGAACTCACACTACATGGGTTCATTAGAGGGTCATATTAGACTTTGAACCAACCTAATTAGAGTTTTCTAGACAAAGTTATGAGTTTTCAAAGTTGGTTGAAAATTCTGCCAACTATTGACTTTGGTGCAAAATTAAGAGGTTATATTGTAATAAATAGGAATTCCAAGGGTCAAGCTGAGAACTTAAGGCTAGATTAGCCATATTAGTGTTCAACTTTCATGACTTTAATGAGTTAACACATAATGTGGTTATGTGACTAGGGCCATGAGGTGACAAAGAAGAAGCAACTTTAATGGTTGGAAGAAATGGAACAAGTTGAGGACCTAAAGACATGAGGTAGTGAGCTTTCCAAACTTGCATAACTTGATATGTGTGCTTGTGTATTGATGTGTAAATTGCTTTGACAAATTGTATGAAGCATATGTAAATGAGTAAAGCTCTGTTTTACTTATGCTATGGCCATTTTTGTAAAGTGTTAAATATTAAGCATGCATATATGTCATTATGTTGGCATGAATTTATGTAAGTAAGGATGTCATGCACAAAGCATTTCTTGTATGCAATAGTTAGCACTATATACTATTGAGATTCCTTCGAATCTCACCCTCCCTAACCAACCATTTAGGTATGCTGAGAATAAATAAGAGGACTATAGGAGGAGCATAGATGGAATGAAGATGAGAAAGTGTCTACTATTCGTGTATTGGATTTAAACACTCTAGTAGCCCTGTGTGGCTACTCAGCTTGTATATATATGTGAATGAATGAGCATAGAAGCAACATAATAATCTTTGATAATAAAGAATGAAAAGAAGTTGTTAACCCAATTAATTAAGTTAAGTAATCTGGTAAATAAAGTTTTTCTAAATGAATAGAGACCCCACGAATTAAAAAGTCTAGGATTGGGGACCTGAGTAATGTTTTCCCTTAAGCTGGTAATGCTTCCACAGTCCAATATAAGGGGTCTAGGGATAGGTGTTACATTCTTGGTATCAAAGTAGTGATTTTGGCAATGGAATTGTCTTCTCAGAGATAAAGGTCCAGTCAGAGCAAAGGGTTCTGACTATAGGTTATATTCTTTACTCATGTGAATAGTATAGTGATCCTCTGTTAGTGCTACTTTTTTTGTAATAGACTTAGACACTTTGGTAGCCCTGTGTGGCTACACAGTTTGTGTATGTAAATGAATGAATTATGTATGAGCAGAGAATCATTCTAATTGAATTAAAAGAAAAGATAAGAATCGATGAGTAATAACAAAGTTGTGAACCACTAGAACACTTCCACAAGATTTTGAAATTTTAAGAAAAACCTACCCAACTATAAGTTCAAATCATGTCTTGAGATTGGGAATAGACAGAGTTTTATAAAAGAATATTGCTTAGTGGTTCAAATTTGGTACGTAAAACTCATCAGAACGATCATAGAAAATATGGTGTTACACCATAAGCTTGGCAAAGAATCTAATTCAACACTTTAGAACTAAGTACATTGATGTTAGCACCACTTCTTTAGAGATCATCTTCAAATGAAAGATATCAAAGTAGTATTCATTCCTACCCATCTTCAAATAGCTGATATTTTCACAAAACCTTTGGCGAAAGATCAATTTTTATTTATACAAAGAGAACTGGGAAAGGTAAATCCCAATGAATTATAAGTATTTTCATGCTTATAAAGTAATTTAATTATTTTTTGGAGATAATTTGACTTACTTAAACATCAGAGTATCAAGAAGTTTGTTTTGCAGGACTGTGTCAAAGTACCATGCTCGATGCTAAGAGAAATAGAGATGAACATAAGAGATGATCACCACAATATCACTCCAGTGATGTCTTGCAGTAATCATCACTATGACATCACTCGAGTGGGGTCAAGTAATGTCTTGCAGAGATCATCACTATGACATCACTTGAGTGGTGTCAATTAGTGATGAAGAACATCATTGATGATTCCCCATTTTTAATCAAATTTGAGATAAATTTAGGTATATTTGGGGAATTATCATTACAAATTTAAGTGATTCTCTTGAGATTTTATAAGATATCAATTTGTTACATTAATTGGGGAGCTCATCATAAATATCTTAGTTTTAAATTGAAAGAATAAATAAATAACAAGAATTAAAAGTTTTGAAAAAAGAAGAGAGAAAATATTAGTTTTCATTATTATGGTTAACATTATGTTCCTTTAAATTTCATTTTTCATTCCATAATGCCTGCGTCATCTGCCACAACATTCCTTTTTAATAGTGTTTTGATTTGATTTAAAATAGAAGGAGGCTAAGGCAACAAAAGTAAGACCGTTTTGGGGACTAATTGAAGAGAAAGGAAGACTTAAAGAAATGAAAAGAATAGCTATGGGTTTTGAATGAAGAAAAAAAAGTGGCCACCATTAAAGAGAAAGGAAGACCTAAAGGAGTCAGGGGTTCCATGTAAAGGAAGTAAAGAGGATGTAGCCGACTAGAATAAAAATCCACAGTACTATTCATCATTAGAGGGAGGCGATGAGCTGAAAGCAGAGAGCCGAGCACAGTGAGGGAAGGTGACTGAACTAGAGGAAGAACGAGGAGAGAAGAGAGCTCCATTGACGGCTGCCAGAGTAAGGATGAAAGGAACTCTGTTATGTCATCTTTATACCCTACTTCTTCGTAGTTTGGGTTGAGTTTAAAGCAAGAGAGCAGCGAAGAGTGCACTATTGAGCTTCATCTTTAACAACACCAAATTAGAGAACATTTTCAAGACTAAACTGGAGGGAAGAAAGGATGTCAACAACCATTATTACCATCATCTTCTTCCTCCTTGAGCTAGATATGTGGTTCCATAGGTGAAGGAAAGACGATGGCCGGTGCTTGGAGCATTGATATGGGATTTTTGTATTTTAGATTTAAAGTTGCTTCAGTTTTATCTTCCTTCTCTTTGATTTTCGTTATGATGTTGAACTTCTTGCTGCTGATTTGAGATTGTTTGAAGTCATGTTTAGTTGGTTTTTTTTTGTTTTAACCTCGAGTAGCTTTGAACTAATTTAGGGATTTAAGCATGTATGAACCAAATAATTGTGTATATTGTTAATTTTGATTACTTAATCTTGTATTATTGTCTACTTAGTGCTTGATCACCACTAAGTATGAATTTGGGGAATTTAGATTAGTCTTAGAAGAGGGATCTTAATTAGACTATATGATTACGTAATATGAGATTAGAATTTATTCTAATTGTCAATTGGATAGGGATATACCTATTGGACCAATATGATCCTATTAGAGTGAATTTGGACATCTATTGCCTCTTGAGTGAATTAGTTAGGAATAAAAATTTTAACTTTAGAGAGGGGTATGAGTAATTGGAAGATACTTATATCCATTAAAACTCTAGATTAACAACTTAACATTAAGTTCTTTTAATTGGATATTTACATGCTCTAAGACTTGAAAAAGAGATTAGCCATTCTAAGTTGTTTTTATCATTTGCAATATTTCCAAATATTATATTTACTACTTTTGCTCTTGTTTAAATTGATTTTCAATTTCCATATTTGATTTGCTCAACTTAACTGAAAATGGGAAATTTAATGCCAAATCACTAGTTTACTTGAATATTTGTGGGACGACCTTGATTCACTATTATACTATTTTCACAACTCGTACACTTTTGGTGCGTACTTAAAATTTAGTAGCAACAAGTTTTTGGCACTGTTGCTGGGGATATCAAGGCAATTTGTTATTAGAATTACAAATCCTTTAGTAGTTTAAGCTTGAGATTTGTGAATTTTTTTTATTTGTTTTCTTGTGTGTGATTTACTTGATTTTCATTGTTTCTTGTTTGCCTTTACAAAAATTTGAAAAAATGGATTATTCATAGCATTCATTTGGTTCAATCAGTAATAAATTGTCATATCTTGGTTCTTTATTAGGAACGTATATGGATGGAATGAGACAAGAAAATAGAAATGTTCATTGGATTGAAAATTGTTCTCCTTATAATTGCTTTTCTTTTGTTTAATTACTTTTCTTTTGTTTATTGTGGTGAGAGTCATTCATATGACCATTGTCTATATAGCACTACTATTCTTTATGTGAGAGTTGATTTCACTAGGAACCAAACTTTTTTTGATTATCCGTTTTGTCCTAGTGGAAGTTTAGAGCAACAAGAGTCTTATGATCCATAGCCATTATTCAAAAGAAATTACCTCATCTTTTCACTCTCATTATCATTTTGAAGAAAACACCCTTGAATATAAAGAAAAGTCTAATTTAGAAAGGTTATTTGAGGAATATGTGGAATTATCAGAGTGATTTAGTAGAGAGTTAAAGGAATTTGTTACTAGATTTGAGTCAAGGGTTCAAAATATTGAAGACTATGTCAATCAAATTGTTTTGTCCCTTGAGACTATGAAGCAAGATAATTCCCCAAGTATGATTACCAGCTCTTGTGTTGATGATGATTATTGTAAGGAAGTTGAGGATATGGAATTGAATGAAACTTTAGCTCTTGTAGAATGTGATAATAAACCTAAAATTAGTTTAGGAGTGTATAGTGGGTGTAGTCTAAAAGAGGTTCCAGTTGTTGAACTTAATTCATGTGATCTTGATGTTGAAATTGATGTAGATGTCGTAAAAGATATTGTACATGACTCTCCTATTAACTCTTTGACTCTTAGTGATGAGAGTCAAGTGGATTTTGTGGGATGCTCTAAATTTTTGGAAGCTCAAAAATATGTTTGCAAAGATGTGAATGTTGTGCTTTACTTGAATTTAGTGAATACTTGTACTCTAAAATTGTCTTGATTAAAAAGTACAAGTAATTAACTTGAATGATCATTTCATATGTTTGAAACCTTGTTGCTTGAAAAGAAATGAAGACAAGGTAATCATGGTATTTGATATTTATGATTAGTGGTTTGTTTTGAGTAGTTTGGCTAAAGACTTTAAACTTAACCCTACTTGGGAGGCAACCCAAGGTTGGGTTTGATGTTTTGTTTTGCTTTTGTAAAACCTTTGATAGCCCCAGATGATGTATTCCATTTTGGTAGCAACAATCAAGAGCATTCAAGAGCAAAAGATAAGGACTGAGAGGGGTGTTATCTTCTACTTTTACTTGTTTTGTTTCAATTGATTGTTGATAACATGTTCTAGGATATGAGTGATGGTTATAGTCTAACTTTGCGTGTGCTTGATATTTGTATATGACTATTAATTCAAGTGGTGAATATTTGAGATCTTAGAAGCTTTTACTATCCCTACACTTCGATATAGTTATGTCTTCACTTTCATTACTTAGTGTTACTTGTTCACATTGAGGACAATGTGACATTTAAGTATGTGGGTGAGAGTACCATTGATTTGGTAACACCCCTCACTTATGCCTGTTTAGTATGCATATGAAATCGCTCTCATTCTTGTTATGATTTAGGAGAAACGATAAATAAAACTCCCAGCCAAAATGTATACATTATTTTCATGAGCATTATTCATTTGGTAAAACTGTACTTTCCAATTGCTCAATTTAACTTCTAGAAAGGCATAACTTTTATCATTTCCATTCTTGTTCATATTTATTTAGATATATTTCATGAACATCATAGCTAGCAACTTCATTCCTCTCAACATATTTACACAATTATTCACTTTACACAATAATTTACACAATCATAGATTATCGCGTATCTATCTTCAATTGTTTCTTCACCAATTCGTTTGGCATATCATCATGCACTCCTCTTGTGCTCAAACAAATACCTATATGGTTGGGTGAGGGATGGTGAGATTTGGGAGAATCTCAGTAGCAAATACTAACAAAATGCATGCAAGATAAATGCTTAGTGTATGACATTTTTTCCTTACATAAATTTATGCTCACGTAATGACATATTTGCATGCTTAATGCTTCACATTTCATACATATGGCCATAGCATCAAGAGAAACAGAGCTTCAATCATTCATATATGCTACACATAAACAAGCAAAGCAATCATGCACATCAATACATAAGTCTAATATCAATACATGCAAGTTAGATAATTTTAGTACCTTTCCGTATTTATGTCCTCCTCTCATTTCCCTCTCATTTCCCTTTCTTCCAACCATTAAAGTGGCATGGGAAAACCTTCCATTGCCTCTTTCCTGACATTTTATGGCCCTAGATACATAACACATGACTTTGTTAGAGCCATGAAAGCAAGTCATTACTCATGGCTTGTTTCTCTTACATAATCTTTTAAAACTCTTGTGTTATACCAAAAGAGTGTTTAGTCTAAGACACATTATGTATCTCTTAACCCTTATGGTTTAAGTGTCCATTATGGTCACATTGGGTTTTAAACCATGTCTCTACTCTTTGGACCCATACTTGTCACAATTTACCTCAAAGGCCACAAATTCGTATGTAAACCCTAATTTGCCAGATTTGTCACTCAACTTTAAAAATTCAAAATGAGTTGGTTCTAGATCCTATGAAATCTCTTTAAGTCTTGTTTGCATGAAAAATATCATCCATATCCAATTATATGCCTAAAAGTTTAGAAATCCTCGAACAGCAACACTACCTTAGGATTTATTTCAAATTCATTGCCTACATTTTGACATATCATGACTTACAATTTACAAACCCAAATGACACATATTATATATCAATTTAAAGCTCAAGATGTGTACTTTCAACCGATAAAATATCACAATCAATGGACATGGCTTGGCCACCAAAATATAACCCACACAATGAATGCAAGTGGTTAGCAAGGAGCTTTTGTAACCCCCTGACTTTAAACACGTAATTATAATTCGATAACACATATTTAAATCGGATTAGAGACCATTGGATGCTTTAACCTCGTTTTAAACTTTCTGTCTCATAGTAAAATTTTTACAAAACTTTCAAAACTTTTTTTTCCCATCCAGGTCTCAATTTCAATATTCTAATATAATTACCTGTGCAGTTAATATACATTCAATCATATCAGAGTGTATAACCGCATCCCCGGCAACTCCCAGGTTCTATGCATAAAAACCTGAAGGTTTATAAGTATACACTAGGGGATTACACAACCAAAATCGAATGTAGTGTTCCTGATTCAGAATATACAGTAATCCCGAGTTCAAAATACATAACCAACATTTCCAATTCAACTATATACCCCCAAGGGTCCTAATTGCTCCGGGTTGGCCACTTCTCCTTTGAGCCACACGCCCTGTCTGAAATGTTTGTCATAGGAAAGAATGAGATTCGAGAGAATCTCAGTAGTAACAAACCACTCACACAATGCATAAACACAAAGCATGTACATAAATCACAAACAGCAACAGCAGCAGCAATTCACAGATACATGGTTTTCACCACAAACGACAGCACTCACGGCTGTATACACAATACGACAGCTCTTGCTGTAATCAACATCACGACAGCTTACACTGTGATCACAATAACGACAGCTTACTCTGTAAACGACAGCTATCACCAGCTGTAATCACAGCAGCATCAGAAATCATCATAAGACAGTGGTACAACACACATACAGTGCATTACACAAAGTATAAGAGAGAGAGAGTCACTACCTTGTCCTTTCCTGACGTCCTTCGGCGCAGTTGGCTCCCGAGGGCGGCAAATATCGAATCCTACAATTCCAAATGCACCATTTAGACACTTCCATAGTGTTACTTGGGGTTATATGAGTCTATAATGAAAATTTACAAAACTACCCCGGGGGACCCGGCCCGGGCCCGCCGTACCCGGTCCGGTTGCACTTTTCCCGAAATTCTAATATGGGCTATCCTAACATATTTTCGCCTAAGGAATCCATTTCCGTACTCGGAATTATCAAATTCAATGTTAAATTACAAATTTACCCTTGGCAGCCCCACTTTAAGGGTTTTAGGGGCGTTTTCATAATTATGCTTTTTCGGCCTTTTCTGAAAAAGTGACCAACAATAACCCCACCTAATTTTCGCCCCTGAACTCAATGGAACCATCAAATCATTGAAAATCCAACTCTAAGACCCATTTCTAGAGCTGGCCAAAATTTATGAGTTCTCCGGGGAAAATCGGGGTTTTACGATTTCGGCTCCGTAAACGCGTTCCTTTCTACTCCTATCCACTTTATTAACCATTACATTAGGTTAAAACTAACATTAAGACCCAATTTGGGCAGCATAACCCCTAGGCCATATCATTTCCAAACTTTAAAACCAATGGCAATCCGGTGAAATTTCACCGATTAAATTGCCCACAGCAGCCAGAATAAGCAATATACGAAAGTTTGGAAGTTACCTCAAGCTCCCACTAGCTTTTCCCAAATTTGGCTGAACCCTAGCCTCTTTGAACCAGAAATTATTTGCTTCAAAACCTTAAAGAATGAAGAGGTGTAGCTTAGAGTCGGAGTTATACGCGTTAGGAGCTAAATCGCCGGAGAAATCGGCTTACCTTGTGAGATTTCTTCCCTTTCTCTCTCTAAACTCTCTCACCTTCTCTCTCTTGTTTCAGGTCTGGAACAGCACGAAAATGTCTGGAGAAGGAAGGCTGAGGTTATTTAATATCATATATTATATGATATTTAATTAATGATTAATTTCCAACAATTTCGGATTTTTCAGAAATTCTAGCAGATTTCTGCCCAAAATTTGAAAAATCATAACTAATACTAGAAAAATTGAATTGGAGTGATTCCAAAGCCTATGGAACCCTTATTGAGTCTAGTTTTAAGGAAAAATATATAATTTTCCTGCATGGAATCACAAAATTCCCAGAATTTCAATCTTTACATGTTGTTCCAGAAAATACTTAATTTCGCTGGGCAAACTTCAAAAATCCATAACGCTTAATTTCAATCTTGACATGTGACATTTAAGACTGGAAAATTTCAAAATTTTTAGACACCATTTGCCTATTTAAATCGTCCATACAAATCGGCTACCCGGTACAGAGTTTCAACTTTTGCACAATTGTTCCCAATGGTTCCAATTTCACAAGAACCACTCTCCCCACATGAATTTTCACAAGGAAGCCATTGGAATAATTAAAATATCCAAATTCCCATCACATATTCTCTAAAAGTGTTATTTCAACAACAATTACATCCACTTTTAAAGTCATTAGCCCTTAATCACTTTTTGGGATATTACAGCTTTTAAGGTGCAACTTATCCTTAGGTTGCGGCCTTGAGTGTAATACCCCGAATTTTGAGACTTGAGGCTAGAGAATAAGCCTGAGATAAGTGGACTGCTAAGCCCCAGTTTAGCAAGATCCCAAATTGTGATTAAGGGTTAATGACTCCAAAAGTGGATGTGGTTAGTGATAAATAACCCTTTTGGAGATTATGATGTGATTTGGCACCCGATGTGATTCGTATGTGTTGTGAGCAGCGCCGAAACCCTGTATTTAAGTCTGAAACCTTGTATTTAAGTTCAATTATGGATTAACATCTAAATTGACTTAAAATAGAGGGGAGGGCGCATTGTGGAAGAAAAGGAATGATATGGTGTGTTTGGTGGTGATTTAAGAGGAATTGCCATAATCAGGGGCAAAACGGTAAAGTTACCACCAATTGGTCAGTTACCGAAGAGGGAACTCATTGGTAACTTCAAGATCAATGGTTGAGATTGATTTTTGTAGAGATTAAGTGGGTGGAATCCCATGTGTGTGGGTTCATATGAACTCATAGAGATGGAATGAGGGTGTGACAAGTGTCACAATGTAAGCCCTTGGATTGGTCAATTTGTCAACTCTTCCCTCTCTCCTGTCCTCCCTTATTTGGACGTCTAAATGGTCAAATGAGGGCCAAAATCTGACCCTCTTCATCTTCTTCATCTCTCTCCTTTGCTTCCATGAACGCCCAAAGTGGAGAAGGAAAGAGAAAGAATCATGGTGAGATTTAGCTTGTTTGTTGGCCTCTAATGTTCTAATCACCTTCTATAAAGTTGTTCATAGTGATGAGAGCTTCATCTCTATGGTTTTAGATTCTTGATTGGAGGTGTTTGATGGCTTGAGGAAATTTGGAAAGATGAAGAATCAAAGAATTGGTTTGGGAAAGAGGAAGAGGTGAGTATTTGAAGCCTTTTGATCTAAGTTTTGTGACTTTTGGTTAAGTATTGTGAATTGTGAATTTTGCCCTGATTTTGGTAGAATTGTGAAATGCATGAATTTTCATGTGTTTTGTGTTTAAAATGGTGAATTGTGGTTAAATTGATGCCATAGTGTGCTTTGGTGTCATTGGAATTGGTTTGAGAACTTGAGATGGAAAGTTGTGCAATGTTGAGTTGAAATGTGATATTGTGAGACATGTTGTGATTATTGTTAAAACATGTCAAAGTAATGTGAATTTGGTTGATTTGGTGTTTCCAATGGATTCCTTATGAAATTTTGTGTGAGAATGATGTTTGATGTGAAAATGGGATCATTGGAAGCTAAAGTGCAAAAACTGAAATGTTGCTCATTGAAACTCTATTCTGGGCAGTCAGTTTGTGTGAGCGTTTTGAATGGGCAAATGATGTCTAAAAATTCTGAAACTTTCCAGTCTTAAGGTTCACATCTTAAGCTTCAAAATGGACATATCATTTGTGCCATTTCGTTTTGTGAACTGGGATTTATGTTTGTCCAAAGTTTGAGGTCGAAACTGGATTCTGTTTTGGAGCAATGTTGGATTTTGTGTAAATCTGGATTTGTGTGGTGATTTCCAATAATGGCCAATATTTTTCCTGTGAAGAGGACTTGAATAACTTTCATTTGGCTTTAGAATCACCTCATTTCAATTTTTTTGGAATTAGTTATGAATTTCCTAAGTTGCCTTGGCTGCAGCTCAAAAGTTTCTGTGCACGTTTTGGCCGCAGTCATAAATTCTTGGCTGCAGCCAGAAACCTTCTGTGCGTGTTTTGGCTGCAGCCAACCCCTATTTTCAATAGTTTGTGATTTTGAAAGGTGATTTCCAACCTAGTACGTCCCAATCCTTTAGGCTTTCATTGGGCTTATTTTAGCCACCTAAAGGGTGTGAATGGTAACCAACTTTAAGTGTTAAAAAAAGTAAGGATTTGGAATTGAGATTGACCCTATATCCTTGATTTGGTTTATAGGGTTCAGTATTCGTTTGGATCGCGGGTAAGCGGAGCTGGAGCATACGTGGAAAGAAAAGGGTAGGGAACATATCTCTTCTTCTTGTATTTGATATATGTGTTAGTGTGTTGTTGCATGTCTTAGCTTTGCATGATTATGTGTAATTTGAAGCTATGTTTCAATTATGCTATGGCCATATGTATGTTGTTTGAAGCATTGAGCTTACAATTGTCATTGTGTTAGCATGAGTTATGTGATGCAAGCATGTCATGCATTAAACATCTATCGTATATGCATATTGATATTGTTTACCTACTGAGATTCTCTCGAATCTCACCCTCCCCTACTAACCATGTAGACAGGTCAAGAGGCTCGAGGGGGAGGCATGGAACCAAGGGCGGCAAGGACTCCTTCGGGTGTCATTCTGATAGTTGGTTATCATAGTTGGAAGTATTATGTATATTTGGATTCAGATTTAGATATGTACGGGTTGGAATGTGTTTGGATACGATATTTGTAGATGTATTTGAGAGAATTTGTATAATCCCCATATGGAAGTTGTAATGGTCAATTATGCCCTGTGTATATTTAGTAAAGATATGAACCCGGGAGTTGCCGGGATGATATTGTTGTACACTCTGATATTTGTATAAATGTGATATTCCGCGTGATGTAATTGTATTCGAAGTGTGAATGTGAGACCAGATTAATTAGATTTCGAAAGTGGTTTGTGAAAACCCTATCGTGAAGATGGGATTTTAAATAAGTTTTGTTTCTTATGGTCTCTATTTTACTTTAATTGAGTATTTCGGATATAATTACGGAAGGGGGTTACATTGAGTCCTTAGGAAAGAGATATAAATCCTTAATAACCTGTATGGTGTAGAGGACAGGACAAGACCAGGTCTTCCTATGTGGTTGGTTCAGACCATGGGACTGGTGTAGTACGTCGTCCGTTACATAAGAAGGCACAATTGTAATACTTTATGCTTTATAAGCTCGGATGAGTGCAAAAGCGTAGTAAATTGAATCATTAAACCAGGAGTTAGTTCTGGGAATAGACAAACTTTCAACAACATTTACAAATCCCAACTTCAAACACTAGACATGAACTTAGGTCTGTGTGGGTTTTTTAGAAGAAATTAAAACTTTTTCACAAATTTTCATTGCTTCGCTAAGTCTCATTGGCTCTTAATTCTTTTCATTAAAGTATACGAGCGTTTCTCTGCTTAAGACTTACATTTTTGTTCCATATTTTGCTTAATATGCCCTTATAGTTTGGAAACATTATTCAACTAAGTTACTACTAATTTTTCTACTATATCATTGTTATGTCTATCATGCTATAAACCTCAAATACAGATCCAAAATAGACTATATATATACAAAACCTAAGTAGAAAACCAACAGGAAATAAAATCTCTCCGCTTCATCCTCTAGTTGTCTGAGTTTACCTTCTTGCCCCTTGAGCCACTAGTTTTTGTTGTGGTTTGGTTATAGGAAAAGAATGAGATTCAAAAGAATCTTAGTAGTAATAGGCATTCAATCACATATATACAAGAACACAGAGCATGCCACACAATCATCATATAACACAAAAATAGCAATCAACATTCAAAACACATCATGCAGCATATCACATTACCATAGCGCTTGGTATATAAATCACATGGCCCTGAGTGTTCACCCACACAATAGGCCCCGTGATTCCACTCGTGTATAACAGTAATATTCATGGCCTAGGCATCCACAATTGGCCCCGCATGATCACCCCGTAAATTGTGAATGCTTCCAAAGCTCATAATGAAACCACAAACATGCAACGTATCTCATAACATATGAAAGATAGAGTTAATACCTAGACGCCTTTCTTGAAAGGTATCCAATTGTTTCCTCGGGCTCAGGCAGATCTTAGATCCCAACAACTAACAGTTCTAATAATCAGAATTTACGGATGATGTGTTATTACTTAGTCTAATTCTGTCATAAATCATTCTCTTATGTTGGTTATCATTAGGGTCATTATGGCCCTTTTACCAAGTCAACCAATGAGTTAAAGTGGTCAAATTATCATAAGGGGCTAATTCCTATCCTTTAAGTTCAAAGAAATTACAATGTGCCATTACATTTTGCAATTTACACACATTTACCAAAATAAAGCTCTTGTTTACCTCTTTAACTTCCCTAGTCTCTTTCTTTGAACCTTAACTTTGGCTATTCCAAGATGACTCAAAACACTTCCCCTTAAAAATATAAAACCATAGAAATGAAGCTCTCTTCAAGAGGAACCATGTTCATGAAGAGATTTTGAGCTCAAGAGGTCGATTACAAGGTGAAAATCAAGGTTGAAACTCACCTTTTGTTCTTGCCTTAAAGATAACTTGGTTTTCTCTTTCCTCTTGCTTGTGGACAACTTTGTGAGCTTGGAGAGAGAGTGAAATTTTTATTTAATTACTCCTCATCCTCCTTAAGGTCTGACCAAAATTCTTATTGAAAGGGAGAGGTAATTGTGTTGACCAAAGTCTTATGGCTTCTTGCCAAAAAAGGTGAGTTAAATTGTTGACCAAAGGTTTATTTGATATCATGTTGCTCTCCTCCCTTTTTTCTCTTCTTTAACCAAACTTTAACCCTTATAAGAAGAGGGTTAAGTTATTTTTTGATCTCATAATTAATTCTTACTTTAGAAGAGCAAATCATGTCCCTTCATTTTTTCTTCCAATTTTGACATCAAAATCTCATAGTAAATGTCTATTTGACCCTAGATTATGGCAATATTAATTAATTACCATTTGATGATTTATTCAATCCTCTTTTCCCTTTTCACAAGCCATTCCCTTTCTTTTTAAGTCCAAATTAAACTTTGTATCATAATTAAATTTAAATAAAGGGTTTGGCTATTTTCTACAACTAACTCTGTTCATAAATCACACTATATTCCCAAAAGTGGTTTCTAACATTATTTACATTTTCTTTTGGGTCATTGTTACGAGTGTAAATGGTCTATTAGAAAGTGCAAGTGTACACTATCGTCAACAAGTAATATAGAAGTGAGTAGAGTATCGTTCCCTCGATGATTGATCACTAAGTACCAAAATGAGTAATTTTAACTCTATTTAGTTGATTGATTAGTTAGTAATTGAGAGTATGAAATAAAAGATAAGTAAATATGAATGCAAATGATATGAAACAACTATTGAGAAAAAGCCATAGGGGTCAGATTTCACATAACAAATTCCGGATTGAAATACTTATCTATTCTAGCCCAATTTATTCCACATGATTGATAGTCAAGTTTCCTTAATTTAATTACTAGCCTCTTCCAAGGTCAAGCAATTCTATAATTAACTACTAATCCAATATATTCCTATATGAAGTTAAGCAATTAATTATGTATTAAAATTTATGGAACTCTATAAGACTACACAACATATATGAATATATTCCTATTTCATATGCAAGTTATGGTTTTAATTATATGGTCTACACACATGTATCTCTTTCCGGTCTCACCATATATATTGAAATCATTCAAAAGATGGCCAATCAAATGAAAGCATTAAGAATAATAATTAAAACTCAATCATAAAGGAAAAATCAAAACTAGATTTAATAAGCTAAGATTCAATCTGTTATTAGTAAGTTACGTCATCACCCTAGGAAAATGAAAATTTAGCTCAAGATAAAATTAAAAAAAAAACCAAAATAAATTGACGTTATATAAAACTATAATAAAATCCTAATAAATACTGCATAAAGCTTGAATATTAAATTCTCAAACATAAATATACAACCAAAAGATGCATGAAAAATAGAAAAATCTAGCCGTTCCTTTAGGAGGTAAAACCTTCTATGTAGGTGGCATGCAAAAAGTAATACAATCCTAAGCTTCCCAAGATGGAGGCATGCAAAAAGTAATACAATAAATAAAATTAACTCTGAGATGGTGTATGTGGAGAGGAGAGGAAAGTAATGGGTATGAAATGGTGTAAGTATGGAAGAGAGGAGTGTAATGGATATGAATTTGTGTGTCAAATGTGAAGAAGAGGGTGGCTATATATAGGGAAGAATGAAATAGGGTAGATGAAGTAGTTGATGAAATGTGGTAGGTGAAGTAGTTGATAAAATTTGGTAGATGAAGTAGTTGGTGAAAAGGAATATGAAGTGGTAGATGAAGTAGTAGGTGAAAAGGAAGATGAAGTGGTAGATGAACTTGTAGGTCAAAAGGAAGATGAAGTGGTACATGAAATGGTTGGTGGAATAGTAGATGATTCCCGCTTTCAACTTGCAAGCAAAATTCAAAACCCTTGGAGATAGAACTGGATTTTGGTCTCAACATCAAAGTTGTAGAGCTCTTTCTCAGCTTTTTATCCGTATAAAGAACATCCCAATCCGATATCTAGAGCTCCATACATTTCCTGAAAACTGAAAGAGGGTCTAATTTAGTATTTTTCAAGAAATTCTATATTATATCAAAATCATTATTTATTTATTAATTACACCCAAATTTATTAAATTGAGCTCAAATATCATCCATAAAATCATCATATAAGGGAAAATAAATATGCAAATATTTCACTTATCAAATTCCCCGTACTTAGCTGTTGGACGTCCTCGAACAAGGAGTGACCAACGAGTGCAAACAAAATTAGAAGTGTCAAATCATAAGCAAGAATACAATTGAAAAATAAAGAGATCATATTATTCATGAATCAACAAAAATATAAACTGATAATTTTATTTGAAAATGAATAAACTGAGTTCGTAATTGTGACTTATTCTCCCAATCTCTCAAGTGTTTAAGTGTAAGTGTTTCGCTCGAATTCAACCAAAAAAAATTGCACTACTATAGGCTTGCTAAAAATTTCAATCTCCACTACCAAATTTACATGCATAATTCAAATGAAAAGGACTTATCAAGGGTTGTAATGGGGTTAAGATAAAAGGAGTGTAAAACATGATATGAAAGACTAAAGAAATAGAAAAATTGAAAAAGGGGCTACTTATGAATAAATTTATTTCTTCATAACATCCCACAATATTTAATTTTTTTTCTCTTTTTTTGTTTCTTTTCTTTTCTTTCCATGTTTTTTTTGTAACTTTAAAGTTGATGATATATACACCCCCACACTTGTTGAAAGCTCATTTCAAAAAAATTTTAAATGATCCTCTAATCTTCCGAATTAGGTAAAAGCACTTGATATATCATTAAAGCACATATTAGTGAGTTGAGAACAAAGAAACAATCAATTAGGCTCAAAGGGGCTTATCAACGGTATAATTGCAAGGTTGGCTATTTGGCTCTGGCAAAACAAAATGAATGCCTTTATCATTTTTGAATGTGCATGTGAGATGCAATTTCAACCAGATTTAAAGCAATTTCTAGAGTGACAACTTAATAGGTGAATATCAGATACAAGAGAAATAATCATTATAGGCTCAAAAGCTCAAGGTTAGGGACTTTCAAACTCAGCTCATTCAATCTCAAAATTCATCACCAATTGTAACAATCAGTTGTTCATTCATGCTATGAAATCTCTAAATTCAATTGATCCATACTCAAAACTTATATACTTCTTAAGATTATTACAAAGCACTTAAACAGGATGATTTGTTTTTTCACTTTTACTCCTTTTTTTAAGAAGGAACAAAAACATGAAACTAATAAAATGTGTCTTAGGAGTTAAAAATAACTCCTTACTCTACCATTTTTTTCCGCACCCCATGCATCTAATGGTTTTACTAACTCATTTAAAAAAATTTCCTCCCCCAACGTAAATCAGACATTATCCCTAATGTCTTCTAGAGCTTAGAGAAAGTTTTTTTAAACATAAACACACAATAAAGTAAAACCAAGAGATTAAGGAAAGTTACAACCTAAGATTGATATTTGGGTTCTACTTCTCATTGTTATCTAAAGATTGCCCACATATTTGCTTGATAAGTAGATCTGGTTTAGGTTCATAAGTTTGCAGTTGATCAAGCAGCTGATCAGCAGTTGGTGTAGCAATTATGGAGTGGCGAGTCGCTTGGGGTATGAATCATGTTTCCGTGGCATGAACAAAAAAACATAACAAATCATCATAAAAACCATTAACATTTAACAATCCTAATGGCTTTTTGTGATAGTTCAACTTAACCCAATATGTAACGCTAGAGATCCCATCTAACATCTCCAAACCACCTGGTAGAGCAATAAAAGCTTGAGAATGGTAGAACATTTGTCCCATATGTTCAAGCAAGCTTGAAACCTGCAACTCTTGTCCTAAGGAGAAGATGTGGTCTTCCAACTCCTTTACTCTTATACTCAAACCCTTGCTTCCATTCATGGATGCAGAAATAGCCACACTTCCCTTTAGGCCTCCCTCGTATACAAATTTGATCTTTCTAGCAGCTAATGCACTTCCATGTTTGTTTACTGCTATTATAAACTCTACATCCTTACCCATATCAGTTTCACCAAAAATATAGATAGACGTAAATCTACATCTTTATATGATACCCTTTTTCTTTTCTTTTCTCTTGGACCACTTGTGCTTACAAGAGGAAGACTGCATATTTACAAGTGGAAGTATGCATATTTACAAATGAAAGAGTACATATATATAACACTAAAGCAATGATAACAAAATCATACAAATCACATATTTTTCAAAAAATTTTGAAAAACTTCTGACACGAATGACTAGCATAATTTGCGTGAAGAAAAAGGGGAAATACAGTCAAAAGCTACTGAGAAGATAAGACATATTAGACAAAAGCTGCTGAAAAGATAAGATAGATTAGACAATAGCTATGGAAAAAGGTAAGACGATTAGACAAAAGCATGATTATGTGTAGTAGTTGTGATTTTGGCTCACATCTTCCTCCAATTTTACGTCCAGTAACGAGTTAAATGCTTTCTATGAATCGAGGATTTTCTTCCCATCCAGTTTTCTTTTAAATTGGCAAACAGGGTCTTTTAACTTCAAATTCCCAAGACAATAGCACTCTTTTTCTCTGTTGAATATGTCTGCTAAATCAAGAAGAATATGATGAACATCACCACTCGGATGCGTCTCAAGAGTTTGAATTATATCATCTAGTGACTCCTTACCTAGTCCATCCTTTATAAATTTAATTTTATCTTCTCGATTTATAGAAACCATACCTTTATCCTACAGTGCTGGTCACAATTCCACCTTGCACATTTATGACACATGTTCATCCTTCTAACTCTTCTCTTTTTGGAGTAAGAACTTCTTCCCATTTCTGGTAAAGGTTTAACAAATGATTTATGAATCTCACCTGCTAAATGTACCTTAGCTTCAACGATCCAACGTATGTCCACAGGAAAGCCCAAATGCTTGAATATCTTTATCCTTTCAAGTCAACCATTATAGATCTTCCTGAGAACATCTTTGGGAAGAGTGGGGAACCTGTTCTTAAGCTTTACAAGAGATTCCTCCATGGTAACTTAAAATGAAACTGGTGAAAACTAAAATCTCAACCCAGTGCAGTGTGTTTTGGTGAGTAAGAAAGAAGTTTAAGAGAGTAGGATAGAAGTTTGAAAGAGTGAGAAAGAAATGAGTGAGTAGGAAAGAAGTTTTAGGTTGCCTCCCAAATAGCCGCTCTTCTTTAATGTCTTTTGCTCAACAAAGACCTAACAATTTTTTTAAAAAAATTACTAGATCGAGGACTTACCTGTTGGTTCTTCAAAAGTGATGACAGATTTCAAAGTGTTAAGTGGAACTTCATTGTATTCTTTGAGCCTTTGCCCATTCACTTTGAATTTTTGATCACCATCTTGAATCTCCACAGTTCCATATGGCCATACTTTAATCACAGTAAAATGACCTAACCACCTTGATCTCAACTTTCCTGGAATAAGCTTTAACCTTAAGTTATATAAAAGCACTTTTTGTCCAGATGTGAACTCTCTCCTCAAAATTCTTCTGTCATGCCACATTTTTGTCTTCTCCTTGTATAACTTGTCATTTTCATAAGCTTGTTGTTTAAATTCTTCAAGATCATTCAGTTGGAGAAGCCTTTTCTCACCAGTTGCCTTGAAGTCAAAATTTAATGCTTTCACTGCCTAATATGCTTTGTGCTCCATTTCTACTGGAAGATGGCATGCTTTTTCGTAGACCAATTGATAAAGGGATATACCAATTGGTTCCTTGAAGGCAATTCTATAAGCCTAGAGTTCATCATCTAACTTTTGAGCCCAGTCCTTCTGGTTGGAATTCACTGTCTTCTTTAAGATCCACTTCAGTTTTTCTATTTGAGATTTCCACCTGCCCGCTAGTTTGTGGATGATATGGAGTTGCAACCTTATGAGTTACTCCATATTTAGCTAACACAAATTGAAGCTACTGATTACAAAAATGCCTTCCTCTATCGCTGATAATAGTTCTAGGCACTCCAAATCTTGTAAAAATATTTTTCCTCAAAAACTTTACAACCACCTGAGAATCATTTGTAGGAAAAGCAGCTGCTTCAACCCACTTGGAGACGTAATAACCAGCTACTAAAATGAACTGATTGCTAAATAAGGATGGAAAAGGCCCCATAAAATTGATCCCCTATACATAAAAAAGGTAAACTTCTAAGATGTTGGTTAAAGGTGCTTCATGTCTCCTTGAGATATTTCCTATTCTTTGACATCTATCACAGGTTGCCACAATTCTGTGAGCGTCCTTAAAGACTGTAGGCCAGTAAAATTCTGATTGAAAGACTTTAGTAGCTGTTCTATTTGCTCCAAAATGACCACCATATGGGGATGAATGGTAGTGATTTAAGATGTTGTTCATTTCTTCTTTAGGAACATATCACCTAATAATTCGATATGGGCATTGTTTGTATAAGAACGGATCCTCCCAAAAGTAATGCCTTACATCAGTTAGAAACTTTTTCTTTTGCACTTTAGAAAGTTCATAAGGCATTACTTCGCTTGCCAAATAATTCACAAAATCAGCATACCAAGGAGTAGGTTGTGACTGCATGATAAAAAGTTACTCATCTGAGAAATTATCTTGGATTGGTGATTCTCTCTTTCGTTCAAGTGGTTCTAATCGAGAAAGATGATCTGCAATGAGATTATTAGTCCCTTTTTGGTCTTTGATCTCCAAGTCAAATTCTTGTAGTAAAAGCACCCATCTGATCAGTCTAGGCTTAGCATCTTTGTTCTTAATTAAGTATTTGATTACTGAGTGGTTCGTCCAAAAAATAACCTTTGACCCGATCAAGTATGCTCTGAATTTATCAAATGCAAACACTACTGCTAGGAGCTCTTTTTCTATTGTTGCATAATTCAGATGTGCTTCTGAGTGTGTTCTGCTAGCATAATAGATAGCATCAAAAAATCTTGTCTCTTCTTTGGCCTAAAATAGCTCCAACTACATAATCACTTGCATCGCACATCATTTTGAATGGAAGATTCCAATCTGAAGCTATGATAACTGGTGCAGAAGTCAAGGCACGTTTTAGAGTTTGGAAGGCTGATAAGTACTCCTTATTAAACATAAAGGAAGTGTTTTTCTCCAACAGCATGTAAAGTGGCTTTGTGATTTTTGATAAGTCCTTGATGAATCTTCTATAGAAGCCAGCATGTCCCAAAAATCTTTGAATGCTCTTGATTGAGGAAGGAGGTGGTAGCTTTTCAATTGTTTCAATCTTAGCTTGGTCGACTTCAATGCCTCAATCATATACCTTGTGACCCTGCACGATTCCTTCTTTCACCATAAAATGGCATTTCTCCCAATTTAGAACTAAGTTTGTCTCCACACAATATTGCAAGACTTTTGCCAAATTTGAAAGACAATGATCAAATGATTCTCCGAAAGCTGCAAAATCATCCATGAATACCTTAATGAACTTTTCCACTATGCATGAGAAGATCGCCATCATACTCCTTTAAAATGTTACTGTGCATTACATAGACCAAATGACATCTTTCTGAAGGCAAAGGTACCATATAGACATGTAAAAGTTTTTTTCTCTTGATCCTCTAGTGCAATTGTAATTTGATTATATCCTGTGTACCCATCCAGGAAACAATAATAGGCTTTTCCCGCTAGTTTGTCAAGCATCTGGTTTATATAGGCAGAGGGAAGTAATCTTTTCTAGTAGCTTTATTGAGCTTTCTGTAGTCGATGCACACTCTCCATCCAGTCACTGTTCATTGTGGAATCATTTCACTTTTCTTGTTGGGCACTATTGTCATTCCACCTTTCTTTGGCACAACTTGAACTGGACTTACCTATTGACTCTCTGAGATTAGGTAGATTATGCCAGCATCCAGCCACTTTATTACCTCTTTTCTCACCACTTCCTTCATGTTCGGATTGAGTCTTCTCTGGTGCTCAACTGATGGCTTATAGTTATCCTCCATTAAGATCTTATGCATACAAATTGAAGGACTAATCCCTCTTATATCAGCTATTGACCATCCCAATGCTGTTTTATACTCCCTTAGAACTCTTAATAACTTTTCTTCTTCAGGAGTAAGAGCTGCAAAGACGATTACATGTAATGTTGAATCACCTGCCAGATAAACATACTTCAAGTGGGATGGCAGTATTTTCAACCCAGTACTGGTGGTTTATTTGTTGATGGTACCGGCTTACTCGACCTTTCCCCAAGATCTTCAAATCGTTTCTTGATAAAAATTGGGTAATTTGCTTTAAGGTACCTTATCTACTCTAAGACTTCTGAATTATTAGATTTTGATACAACTACCATTCCTATTACTAATGGTTGATCCATACAGATTTTATTCACCACGTCTTTTGTGCAGTTAGTCAATGTATTGACTCTGTAGCAAGTGTCACCTTCATCTGGAAAGTATAAAGCCTTGAAAATGTTGAAGGATACTTGATTATCTTGAACTCTTAAGGTTAACTTCCTCTGTTGCACATCTATTAATGTTCTCCCAATTACTAGGAATGGCCTCCCAAGAATGATAGGAATTTCTTGGTCTTCTTCCATATCGACTATTATGAAATCATATGGGAATATGATTTTGTCCACCTTCATCAAAACATCTTCTAAGAAATCCCTTAGATGCTTTATTGATCGATCAGCCAAAAGTAATGAAACTGTGGTCAGCTTCACCTCTCCAAGACCAAGTTTGTTGTAGACAGATGAGGCATGAGGTTTACACTTGCTCCAAGATCACAAAGTGCTCTTTCAAAGTAATATTGACCTATGGTGCAAGGTATGCAGAAGCTTCCTGGATCTTTCAGGCTTGGAGGTAATTTCTTTTGAAGAATAGCACTACACTCCTCAGTAAGTGCAATTTTTTCAAATTCCTCAAGCTTACGATTATTTGAGAGAATGTCCTTCATGAATTTTGCATAACTGGGCATTTGGGAAAGAGCGTCTACAAAAGGAATGTTGATGTGCAACTTTTTTAAAAACCTCCAGAAACTTCGCAAACTGCTTGTCTAGATTTGCCTTCGCAAGTCTCTGAGGGTATGGAACTGGTGGTATATATGGAAGAGGATTGTCTGGAAAGCTTGTTCTTCCTGGTATCACATCATCCTCCTTCTGTTCTTGTACTTCCTCCTTCTGTTCTTCTCTACTTTCTTTCTTTTCTCCGTTATCCTTCTTTTTAATTACAGGATCTTTCAATTCTTCACCACTTCTTAGTGCAACTGCCTTCATAAGTTCTTTTGAGTTTCTTTCGGTATCACTTGGTAGAGTTTTTGGTTGCCTGGAATTCAACATATTTGCAATTTTCCCCATCTGGATCTCCAAGTTCTTTATTGAGGCTTCTTGGTTTTTGATGTTGCATAAGTCCTAGCCATAAATTCAGATGTATTCATGGTTAGTTGATCTAATGTATCCTCCAAATTCACTTTCTGTTGTGGTGGATTTGGTTGTTGAAAAGTTTGTTACTGGCCGTTCCCTTGCCGCTTAAATGCATTTTGATTATTTCTCTAACTAAAGTTTGGATGATTTCTCCAACCTAGATTATAGGTGTTTGAGAATGGGTCATTCCTTTGATTTCTGATGGAATGAGCTTGCTCCAGCATGAATGAGCATCTTTCTTGACATTGCATGCTCACATGAGGTCTTCCACATTCATCACAAGCTTTAGTAGGAGTGTTGATTACATTTTCTTAGGTTGTCAATGATCTTACTTGCTTGGATATAGATGCAACTTGAGAAGATAAAGTTGTATGGACATCCAGCCTGTATACTCCAAGTGCTTTCTTTGAATTACTACATTCAGAAGGCCATTGATATGCATTTATCTGCCATCTCCTCAAGTAGATTGTAAGCATCATCTATATTTTTTTCCATTAAAGATCCTCTAGCTATAGCATCTACAAGAATTCTGGAGATGTGCTTCATCCCACTATAGAAAGTTTGCATCTGCCACCAATTTGGTAACCCTTGATGAGGACATCTCCTTAGCAACTCCTTATATCTCTCCCATGCTTCATAGAGGCTTTCTTGGTCATGCTGGGTAAATGAGGCAATTTCATTCCTCAATTTAGCAGTATTTGATGAAGGAAAGTATTTCTCCAAAAATTTCTGCGCCATGATCTCCCATGTAGTTATGCTTCATACTAGTAGTGATTGTAACCAACTCTTAGCCTTATCCTAGAGTGAGAAAGGGAAAAGTCTAAGTCTAATGCCGTCATTAGTAACACCATTATGCTTGAATGTGTCACAGATTTCAAGGAAGTTGGATATATGTGCATTAGGATCTTCTATTGGTAAACCACTGAACTAATTTGCTTGCATCATCTGGATAATTGCAGGATTGATAATTGCATCATCTAGATAATTACAGGCTTGATTTCAAAGTTGTTAGCTACTACTGGTGGTCTCCTGATTCCAGAGTTTGTCTCCATGACTATTGGTGTTACATAGTCATGGAGTGTTTTGGTATCTGTTATTTCTCCCCTCAGATTTGCAATCGGATTGATTAGGATTGAAGTAGACTGCTTTCAAACTCTTCGATTTCTTCAACAAGTTCTTTTGATTCCAGAATCAAGAGTTGTAGTTCAGTCTCCTTCGATCTGGTCATATACTAAGCAAAAGCCTAAAAGGAAACACAAAACACCAAAAAGAAAAAAAAATATAATATAAAAACCAAACTAGTATTAAAATTACTTGGTATTGATATTAATGACTACAATCCCCGGCAACGGCGCTAAAAACTTGTTATGAGTGTAAATGGTCTATTAGAAAGTGCAAGTGTACACTGTCGTCTACAAGTAATATGGAAGTGAGTAGAGTATCGTTCCTCCAAGATTGATCACTAAGTACCAAAATGAGTAGTTTTAACTCTATTTAGTCGATCGATTAGCTGGTAATTGAGAGTATGAAATAAAAGGTAAGTAAATATGAATGAAAATGATATGAAACAACTATTGAGAAAAAGCCCTAGGGGTCAGATTTCACTTAACAAATTCCAAATTGAATCACTTATCTATTCTAGCCCAATTTATTTCACATGTTTGATAGTTGAGTTTCCCTAATTTAATTACTAGCCTCTTCCAAGGTCAAGCAATTCTATAATTAATTTCTAATCCAATATATTCCTATATGAATTTAAGCAATTAATTATGCATTAAAATTTATGGAACTATATAAGGCTACACAACTTATATAAATATATTCCCATTTCATATACAAGTTATGGTTTTAATTATAGGGTCCACACACATATATCTCCTTCCGGTCTCAACATATATATTGAAATCATTCAAAAGATTGCCAATCAACTGAAAGCATTAAGAATAATAATTAAAACTCAATCATGAAGGAAAAATTAACACTAGATTTAAAAAGTTAAGATTCAATCCATTATTAGCAAGCTAGGTTATCACCCTAGGAAAATGAAAATTTAGGTCATGATAAAATTAAAAACAAAACAAAAATAAATTGACATCATATAAAACTAGAATGAAATCCTCATAAATACTGCAAAAAACTTGAATATTAAATTCTCAAACATAAATATACAACCAAAAGATGCATGAAAAATAGAAAAATCTAGCCGTCCCTTTAGGAGGTAAAACCTTCCATGTAAGTGGCATGCAAAAAGTAATACAATACTAAGCCTTCCAAGATGGGGGCATGCAAAAAGTAATACAATGCATAAAATTAACTCTAGTATGGTGTATGTGGAAAGGAGAGGAAAGTAATGGATTTGAAATGGTGTAATTGAAGAAGAGAGGAGAGTAATGAATATGAATTGGTGTGCCAAATGTGAAGAAGAGGGTGGCTATATATAGGGAAGAATGAAGTAGGTTAGATGAAGTAGTTAATGAAATGTGGTAGGTGAAGTAGTAGATAAAATATGGTAGATGAAGTAGTTGGTGAATAGGAAGATGAAGTGGTAGATGAAATGTGGTAGATGAAGTAGTAAGTGAAAATGAAGATGAAGTGGTAGATGAAATGGTTGGTGGAATGGTAGATGATTCCCGCTTTCAACTTCCAAGCAAAATTCGAAACCCTTGGAGATAGAACTGATTTTGGTCTCAACATCAAATTTGTAGAGCTCTTTCTTATATTTTTATCCGTATAAAGAGCGTCCCAATCCGACATGTAGAGCTCCAGATATTGCCTGAAAACTGAAAGAGGGTCTAATTTAGAATTTTTCAAGAAATTCTATTTTATGCCAAAATCATTATTTATTTATTAATTACACCCAAATTTATTAAATTGAGCTCAAATATCATCCATAAAACCATCATATAAGAGAAAATAAATATGCCAATATTTTACTTATCAGTCATTGAGCCCCTAAATATATTTTGGGATATTACAACTTTACTTGGTGCTTTACTCAATCACTAACTGGTTAGCCCCTCTTGTCAGACCCCTGCACAGGTAGCCCGCTCCGATTAGAACTCTCTATAAGTACCCCTCTCCAGTCAAAACTCTCTGTAGGTAGCCCTCTTCGATAGGCTATCTCTCAATAAAAGTACCATTGTAATAGTAACTCAAGGTCTTATAAGGCTTTTCTTTTTCTAGCAGTTCATCAATCTGCTTTTGTAATTTCGCGATCTCATTTGGGGTCATTCTATATGGATTTTCGATATTGGTCAAGCTCTAGGCATAATCACAAATTTCATTTCCCTTACCAAGGTAATCTACCCATGTCATTGAGGGAATTTATTAGCCATTAGTATGTAGATATTCTATTATCTATCTCAACTAAGCGAACATAACTCGTCACTACCTTGGTTCTATCTACCACTTTGTTGCATCAGGGAACTAAATCACCATCAATTTTGTTAAGGGAATATTCTATGATCAAGATCGTTTCCTATACTAGATTAGCAACTAGCAACTTTTAAAAGCCTCTTACACATCTTTAACACATTCTAGCACCTCAAACTACTCAAGCCATTTAAAATTCCTAAATAATCAATTCAACTATTGAGTTTGATTCTTAGGTTACAACTGATTCGATTGCATCGAACATTGGCTCTACTAAATCTAGAACCTCAACATCACATGAGTCGAGAAATCATTTTTTCCTCAATTATACCCAATATATATACCAGGAATCATTATGATATATAATTCCTATTCCAACCTTCACCATATCCATTCTAACATCCTCGTGTTATCCTTAACGATCACCCTATATCATATCTTAATGCACTCAAACCTTTAATAAAAAATTTTCAAATAATATTCTTATAATATCAGCATTGACCATAAGGTTCTAACTTAACCTCAACCCTCAACATCATAGGGTTACATTCAGAAATCACCTATACATCACATTGATTACCTATATGCCTTTGAACACAATTCATCTAAGATGATCATTAATCATAGATAAATCTCAAGGCAATCACTAGTCCTTAAATTACCAAATGAATTTCTCTGGTAATACTCACCATGATAGTGATGTCTTAAATTCAAGATCAAGGCCTAGGTCACCATCTCCATGTTTATAAGCATTGATTAAATCATCTAAGAATAACACCTTAACCTAATACAACCTTTATACACTCTAACCTTTAGTTAAGGATTTCAACATGAGAACTTCAGAGGGGATCACCCATCCTAGGATTACTCTCACTCTAACCTTTGATGTGATTTAGTGCATTAGGGTAGTTTGAATCCATATACCTCTAGGCATCTCAGTAGGCAGCGGTATCTGATTTATATTTTGATCCCAGTATATCATATCATTCTCCCTAGTAATGCTAAATACAATCCCTACAGGGAAACATAAGCAGTACTAACTTCGTGGTAAAGCTCCGCTATGTATTCCTATAGCATAAGGGGTAAATCTAAATCATATTCTAATTCAATATCAAGAACTCTACAGTTAGCAACAGAATCCAAATCCTGTGCTACCTCATCTATCTCTAAAATCTCAAACTATTTGGTGGAAGAATCCTTACAAGGACTAAACACCGCCAACTTTACTATTATCGGAGCTCATACCCTTTTTCCTTTCGAGGTATACATCATTGTTGCTCCGTTTCTTCCTCTATACACAGTTTTGCCTCTTCTATCAGCAGGATATATAACTGATGGGGGTGATCTACCTTTCATGTATCGCATATGTCTCATAAGTTCTAATCAAGGTATCATATACCTACTTATATAAGTAGAGAATAGCATCATATTGCTAGAATCTTTTTCTGAAACTAAAAATTGTAATACCTACTCTCTTTTATCAAAAGCTCATGAGTTATTATGAGATTCATATAAAAAGGTGAAAGGTAAGTCAATACGGATACTAGTGTCTCCATATTATCCTCTAGTACCACCACTCTCTAGTAATTCTGATACTGCATTCGGGTAATGATACCCTTATCTTGTATATTAATCTTACCTTTGCACATATTGTTATCACCAAATTTCTCAGAATTTTGATAAAGTAATAGAGTACTCTGATACCACTTCATACTATTATTACTAATATTATCATCAGTATAGTATCTATTAGACTTACAGCCAGTCATATAGGGTATTTAGTTGTATATACTGTATATTCAAAATATTTATAAATAGTTATCAAAATAATTCTGTCACTTTATCTGCAATCTTTACTCATCGGTGCTTACCTCTTTTCCCTTCGTGCCACTGGTCTTTCTACATAATGAATTTCAGAAAGGATGAGATTTTGAAGGATCTCAGTAGTAACATACATTTAATCATATAAAATACAATCAAACAAGGCATGTTATATAAAGCATCACAACAATGAGGATATCCAGAGTATTTAACATCTCATTATGCAACTCGGCATATTATGCAACTTGGCATATAAACAACTCATACCACAGTGCTTGGTGAGAAGCATGGGTGTTCAACCAGCAAATTCATATGCTCAGACACAATTACATAGATGGAAAAACATAAATTCAAAGCATTACATAGTATATGAGAGAATTAGTTACTACCCGCATGTTGTTCCGATCACTTGTCCTTAGTGATTAGTCTCTTGGCTAGCTCAGGCAAAGATCGAATCCTATAAGTTAGAATCCATCATGAATGTATTAGTACTCGGCTAGGCATCTTATAAGTCTAGTACATTAGATCAAATGGACAATAAATGGGCTTAAACTAGCTTCTAATGCATGCCCTTATCCTTTGGAATCAAACTTGACTTAAGTGACCTTAACCTCTTCAAATTCGTAGGTCATCCCAATATGGCAAATTTGACCCTCAAATTTGAAAATTCATTACTTAATCTAGAAAAATTCAAATAGGGTAGTTCTAAGTCTTATGGAAATATCTTTAAGTCAATTTTCAAGAAAAAATATCACTTAGAGCTAATTAGGGAAAGACCTCAAGAATCCTCAATCAACATTATTGCCTCAAAATGTATTATAGTGTTTGTACCTCAAATTCAACATATCATAATTCACAATTGACAGTGCCAAATGGTGCATACTATAAATCATTAGAAAGTCCACGATGTCTACTAACATTCTGTAAAATATAAGGTGCTATTTTTTTGTCTAAAACTCTATGGTTGTTATTTTTTTGTCTATCCTTTTGCTGTTGGATATAAGGTGCTACAAGTGTTGAGATATATATGGATCATAGTTGGATAAATGCTAAACAAACAAGTGTTGAATATAATAATAGGGAGAGGGGTTTTTTAGACTTCGCTAGAAGAAATGTCGATGATGGTAGTGGGAAGTTTTATTGAGCTTGTGTAGTATGTTTAAATGAGAAGCGACTAAGTGCTGCAGATATATATACACATTTAATTTATGAAGGATTTTGTAAGAGTTATACAGTATGGGTATCGGATGGTGAAGAATTGGAAATGCCAAGTTCATCTCAATAGGGGGGAGTGACCTTTGATGATAATGACAAGGATACAGATGATCGGATAGAGGATATTATTCGTGATGTAGAAGAAGATAATTTTGAGCAATCACCTGAATATGGTAATATGTACAGTGATGCTGAGACGCCATTGTACACGGGGTGTAAAAAATACCAATTGTTGAAAGCAGTATTGAAATTGGTAAGTTTCAAAGCATAGCATGGATGGACCAATAAGAGTTTTTTAGAAATGCTTTAGGCTTTTAAGGACATGCTTCCAGATGATAATATATTGCCTTCTCGATACTATGATGCTAAGAAAATATTGTGTCCACTAGGGATGAAGTATAAAAAGATCCATGCATGCCCTAATGATTGTCTATTGTATAGAAAAGAGCATGAAGAGGAACAATAGTGTCCGATATGTGAAACCTCGAGGTACAAATCAAATAACAGCCCTACAAAAGTGTTGTGGTATCTTCCAATCATACCAAGGTTCAAGCGCTTGTTTGCTAATGAAAATTATGCAAAAAAGTTAAGATCGCATGTGGATGAGAGGATATCCGATGGAAAGCTTCGACATCCAACTGATTCTTCTTAATAAAAGAAAATCGATCAATTATTTCCTGCCTTCGGCGAAGAGCCTAGAAACCTTAGGCTTGGGCTTAACACAAATGGCATGAATTCTTTTGGTAGCTTGAGTAGTATACATAGTTCATGGCCTGTTCTGTTGGTAATTTACAACTTATCTCCTCTGTTATGCATGAAACGAAAGTACATCATGTTGTCTATGTTGATTTTGGGACCAAAACAACCTGGAAATGGCATAGATGTTTACCTAGAACCCTTAATTGAAGACTTGAAAGAGTTGAGGGACGAAGGTGTTGATGTTTTTTAGGCGAACAAGAAGGAGGTTTTTAAAATACGAGCCATACTCTTTTGTACTATAAGTGACTTCTCTGAATATAGAAAATTGTCAAGATATAGTGTTAAAGGCAATAAAGCATGTCCGATTTTTGAAGAAGGATTATGCTACCATCAACTTCAACATAGAAGACATTTTATCTTGACCATAGGAGATTTTTGGTGGACAAGAGTTTGAAGATGCTCCGAAGGCATTGACTAGAGAGCAAGTTTATGAAAAGGTGAAAAATATGAATGTTAACTTTGGTAAGACTACAAAGAATAGTAATGAAAAAAATAAATGAAAAAAGAGGTCTATCTTCTTCAATCTTCTATATTGGCCCAATCTTGATGTGAGAAACTATATTGATTTTATGCATGTAGAGAAAAACGTATGTGATAGTATTGTTGGGATACTACTTAACATACAAGGTAGTTCTACGGATGGTGTAAAGGCAAGATTAGATTTGCAAGAAATGGGGATACGAGAAGACTTGCATCCAAAGGCATATGGTAAGAAAACTTTTTGTCCTCCTGCTGCTCATACTTTGTCTAAGGATGAGGAAAGAAGCTTCTATGAATGTTTACATGCCATCAAAGTTCCTTCAAGGTATTCTTCAAATTTTAGGAAGCTTGTGTTGATGAAAGATTTGAAGTTAGTAAGGCTAAAGTCTCATGATTGTCATATCTTAATACAACAACTACTCCCAGTAGCTATTAGAGGCATTTCCGAATATGATCTTCAACATATTTTGACTTGAATTTGTTTATTCTTCAATGCTATTTGTAGTAAAGTCATTGAGACAGAAAGACTGGATGAATTGGAAAATGCAGGATATCTGATCTTGTGCCAGCTTGAGAAGCTTTTTCTTCCTTCTTTTTTTGACATCATGGTATATCTAATTGTTCATCTAGTAAGGGAGATAAAGTTGTGTGGCCCTATCTATTTACAGTGGATGTACCCAATTGAAAGAACTATGGAAATCCTAAAAGGGTATGTGAAGAATGCAAATCAGCCTGAAGCATCTATTGTTCAAAAATATGTTTCTAAAGAAGCCATGGAGTTTTGTCAAGATTGCCTGTCAAATGTAAGACATATTGGGCTTCCTGAATGTCATGATCAAGAAAGGGGTAGACGCAGGGCTACAGTAAAGAGTGTTGATCCTGATAAATTGCAACAAGTCCACCTGTACATCTTGAATAATGTTGATGGAGTTCAAGATTACATTAATGCTCATAAAGAAATTGTCTGGAAAGAAAATAGTGGAATGACCGAACAAAGGTTAATTAGGGAGCCTAACAAAAATTTTACTCATTGGTTCAAACAAAAGGTTGACGGAGAAGAATGTGTTTCTGATACAATTAAATGGTTTGCACGTGGTCCTAAGGTTGATGTCATAACTTAGACTTCTTATATGATAAATGGTTATACGTCTTACACTAAGTCTTTTGATGATACGTCTTAAGTTAGTGGCTGAATCTATGTACTCCTCTAGTTCGAAAGATAAGAACCCTAGATTGGCAGCAATACCTTATTATGGGGTTATTGAAGAGATTTGGGTGGTTGATTATGTTAAAATTAAATTTCCCATTTTCAAATGAAAGTGGGTTGATGTCAACAATGGTGCAATAATTGATCAGTTGGGATTTACATTGGTTAATCTGATTAGTAGAAGTTTTGGAGATGAACCTTTTATTATGGCATATCAAGTGAAACAAGTATTCTATATTACTGATGAGGCAAATAAAATGTGGTCTGTAGCTCTCCAAGGAAAAAAGGTCATTGACATTAATTAGGAAAGTTGTTCAATAAATGATCTTCTGGAGACTCCTTCTTTTTCTAAGGGTCTACAAGAATTGAATGAAGAAGATGAAGCAGACAATGAACATGGCATAAGAAACGATCATCATGAAGGGATATGGGAAAATATCCCTTTATAAAACTACTTTGAAGGTTAGTTAGCTAAAATAATTATCATGAACTATATTTGAATTATGTTTATTTTTATTGGTATATAGAAATTAAAAATACTTTTTTTGATGTTGGCACAGGAAAATGAAGCAAATGAGGTATCTAGTGTAGATGCTCCATAGCCAGCTAGTAATCATCAGCCTGAGAATAGTACGTATAAAGTATTTTGGCCATAATGAATAAGTGTTGATAATGATGACGAACTTTGTTTCCATTTCAATTAGTTTGGGTTACCTAAGAAGACAGTGTATGAAGTATTTAATTTTGGCAATAATTTTATGATTTTGCCTGTGATTGTGAGTTTATTCTGTCTGTGATTCTATTTATGTCGTTGAAATGGATGCTTGCTTAGTGAAATTTTTTTAATAGGGGAAATGGCTGGCTTGCTGGCTTGGTAAATGTTTTAAATGGAGCAATTCTTTTTTAAAAAAATCTTTTTAGACCGGTTCTGCAAAGAATCGATCTAAAATGTACTTTTTAGACCGGCTTTGGAAAAAACCAGTCTTAAAAGTTGAACTTTTTAGACTAGTTTCTTCGATAACCGATCTAAAAATTATTATTTTTAGACTAGTTTTATAAATACCCGATCTCAAAATTTTTTTTTAGGACTGGTTCTTTAACTAATCTAAAAAGTAGTAGACTTTTAAGACTGCCTGTATCAAAACTGCATACAGAACTAGTCTAAAATGTCGTTTTTAACCGGTCTTAAAAGTGATTTTTTCACTAGTGAATCAAGCAATATTGTTTCAATAATTGAAGGCAAAAAAATATTGTTTCAATAATACTAGTATATTTTTACTATTCCTATGGAAATAAGATAAGTGCTTTACAAGCCCCTCAATGAGAAAATCTAAGAAATGTGTGGTCATACTACGATGGAAAGGAGTTTCCATTTGTATAGTCAGATTACTCAGAGATTGAGAAAGTAATGGTCAATAATAGGAGAATGACATTCTCCATGCCTCATCCTTCACTGAAATATCATGTGACAAAAGGGACATCATATAAATTGGGCAATCGTAATGTCTTGCTAGAAGCCGCTTATGAATTATGGGTTAGTATAGTTATTGGCCCACTGCCAACTTCATATATATGTGTGTGTGTCTGTTTAGAAAATACATATATGTATATATAATATTATTAATTTTCTTTTTAAATATAATTATATATGATAATATTATTATATTGTATTAGTTTTAAATTTAGTTTTATCTGATAAATTAAATTTAATAACTATGATGATAAAGATATAATATCTAGGATTTAATTTATAAAGATAAATTAAATCAATTTCTATTGGCTCTTTATTCAGATCAAATAAATAGGTTAACTTAAAACTGTTGGGCAAATTTTAATTAAACCATATTTATTTCATTTGCTTATCAAAAGACTATTAAGTGTTAATTGATATGATATGGATTTTGAAATTAATTAAGATTAATTTAAAAAATCCAATATCCATCATAAAATAGAAAGCCTTGACTAGTTATTTAAAAACGGGTGAGCTATGGTTTTCTACGGGTGATGAAAAAAGCAAGATAGAAAGCTGTGAGGAAAGAAAACTCTAGAGAGAGATGTTAGTGGCACTAGCACGCTATTCTTGTTGGATTCCTATTCGTGTAGATACCGATAGAGGGAGTTTATCAGAGTTGTTAGCTCCTTGAGATCAACAAGAAACACTAAATACATAAGAAATGTATGCTTCTCTACTACTTGCTTTAAACGTCGTTGACAGATTCGTAGTAGAGATTTGAAAAACTTTGAACTTTTTAATTTTTTACTATGCCTACCAATCTCAACAATGCGTCCTTAACATCTTCTTGTACCTTGAACTACTCAGGTCATGTTAAATGCCTAAGGAATCAATTCAACTATTAAGTTTGATTCTTAAGTCACAATTCACTTGGTAATAACTCCTTGATTGTTTACCCAACTTCTAAATTCATAACTGAATCTAGAACCTCAATAGCACCTGAGTCGAGAAATCGTCTTTCCTCAATTATACCCAACATACATACATACATACTAGGAATCATCATATAGCACTGTATGTTAGGACTAACTAAGATAATCATTTAGCATGGAAAAGCCTCAAAACAACACTAGGCTTCAAGTGTCCATAACCCCATCAAATAAACTTTTATGTGTAGCACTTACTGCAACAAAAATGTTTCGGATTAATGATCAATACTTACATCAATATTTTCTGATTTTTCTTCTATTTTTGAGGGGCTGCATAAAACTAATAGGTGTAGGGGTGCTGAATGCTCCTTTAATTACATCCATCAAGTGCATAAAAATCCAAGGTGCCTAGCACTCTTTTTGGAAATTATCGGGTGTCCGGCAATTCGGTATATCAGATGCTCTTTCTTGAGATGTAGGGTGCCCAATGAACCTTCTTAAAATTTGTCTTCCCTTCCCTTCTATTATGCTTGGCTGACTTCATTCACCAAGGAAGAGCAAGCTTGATGAATTCATACGACTTCTCGTATAGTGTTCAAGAAAATCGACTATATAGTTGGGCTAGAGACTGGAGAATTATACTGGTTATTCTTCATGTCCTTATATATAATTGTAAATGTATTCATATGATTGTTTAATCAGGGACAAAGTTAAAAAGTTACTTTAATAAAGCTGCTTTTTGATACAAGGCCGCTCGATTTTGTGACACGTGTCATGCTCCCCGTTCATTGCTATCATGTATTCTAGAGACTGCCTAGAGGATGCCATATGTTCCTAGTGACCATGAAATGGTGACACCTACCCTTGAGTGACCTAGACATCTAACACCAAGCCGGTGTCTAGTAAAAAACGCAAGGTACCTGCACCTACCCTGAAAATGCCATGTGAGAACCAGCACCAGTATATTTTATTTGACTAATTAGCCCCATATGTCTATGTCTTCAGAAATGTGTCATAGATGTACTAGTATGGCATAAGATGGCGTCACATATCTCAAAAACTACTAAACGTGAGCCTATGTGTCTTATGGCACACCAAGTGTATATAGACACCGATAACTTTTATCCGACTACCGACACAGAAGGCAACTTCTCATAGCGCCACCTTAAAAGCTACTATATGGATATAGGACCCAAATGGCACAACATATGCCTTTGGGTGCCACCATATGGCACTAAATATGCCTAAGTGCCCACACACCAACATCTTATGTCTGACTACTTATATTCACTGAGTCTCATGTAATCAGGAGACTCGATCTCAACTCAGAGGGCTGAAACATATAGTCCTATAAAACTCATTCTATCATTCAGACATTCTTGGGACTCTTACTAAACTGGGCTTAGTAGTCTACTGGATTGAAACTTATTCTTAAGCTTCTAGGCCCAAAAGTAAAAAAAAAATTACAAATTTTGTATGACTTGTCCTCAATTTTGACAAATTTCTTTGGTTTTGCACATAAAAAAATTTGACAAATTTTGAACAAAAATTTTGCTTTTCATAAAAGATAGGATTTTACTTGTGAACATTGGTAAAGCTGGGATGATTTCAATTTGAAAGGGATTGAGTTTAATTAGAATTCGATTCTATCTTCTTGTAATGTTAGTTGATAGGCAAAGAATTTGGCTTGGATAATTGACTTTAGGATGTTAAAAATCGGTGATAAACTTGAGCATTATTATTCATTTCTTTCAACAAGGAGTCCACTTATTGTGATTTCATCTCTAGAACTTGTCTTGAATCTCTTTTCAAGCTTAAAATCCCTTTGCAAGCACAAAGATGATAGCTAGTTTGGCCAAATGTCCACCCTTTTCACATGAAAATCGTTTGTTTTACCTCATTTGAGCCTAATTTGTTTTTAAAAGAAAATTGCATAGAGTAAATAGTCTTTTGTTTGAGATATGCAAGTTTTATACATGTTTCATCCCATTCATTTGCTATCTTAATGAGTGCTAAGTGAAGCAATTTAAAAGAGTGAATGAGTTAGAAATTTGACATTATAGAAGTGTGTGTAGATAGCAAGAACAAAAGTGAAATAGAAAGAAAAGAAAGATAGAAAGAAAGGTGTACATGACAAAAAAGAGAGAGAGAGAGAAATATGAAAAAAAAAAGAAAAAACTAAAAAAAAATTAAAGAAAAGAAAAAATATTGTTGATTCCAAATAAATAAAGGTAGTTTAGAGTGTAATACTAGTGGAAAATGACTTTTTAGGCTGATTAAAAATAACTTTTTAGACTGGTTTTGGTTCAAGTCTCGATACATCATGTCTAAAAAGTCTAATACTTTTTTAGACCAGTTAAAAAATTGGCCTTAAAAGTCTCACTTTTAAGATTGATTGTATTGATAACCGATCTTAAAATACACCATTTTAAGACCGGTTGTCATGATTAAAAGTATGAATTTTAAGACCGGTTGTAAATACAACCGATCTCAAAACTTGAATTTTAAGACCGATTGTATAGAAAAATTGGTCTTAAAAGTTATTTTAAGACGTGTTATAATTAAACGTATAACCAGAATACACCCTAGAAGCTACTTCTAATGGCATACTTATTAAGTTCCATAAGGTGTTCATTTTCCTTCCACTTACCATTTCCTTTTTCTTTAACATTCTCATTGGGAACTTGTAAACATAACATATATGCACTTTCATCCTCATGTAATGTGTTGTTTAAAACTATCTTAGATGCATAATTCTATATGTAAAACATAGGCCAATGACATGTCTCAAATAGGTTCACATGTATAAATGCATGGTTTCACGTAATCATAAAAACAGCAAACATGTAAATTCATACAACCAACAAGTTTTGCAGAAAAGCCGAGGGAACAAAAAATTCCTCAATAACACAAAAAATTTCTCAGTTTTACAAAAACTCATTATTGCTATAAAAGTTCATAAATGAATTCAGCACAACAATTGTGAATGTATTCAATATGTTCTTCTGGAAAGGGGTCAACAAGATCAAACATCTGTAACACTAAGCCAGACAAAACATTAACTTGCTAATTTAAAAATGAATAAAAGTAATACAAATTTTTTGAAATGTACATACATTTACCTCTTGAGTAAATTATGTCGTGCCTAGGGTAATAATATTATAAATGTGTCTCAAAACATACAACCCACATAAGTTGGACCCCGATGGTTGCCTACAGCTCTGAAAAACAACATGATATCATTAAAACAAGTATAAAATTAAAGCTTGGCTTATTATTGAATACATTCTTAAAACAAACCAATATGTAACTAACCTTTGGCATGATCCATGTAGGGCTTTTTATGTCACGAACATGCCTATAACAAGCAGTGTGTAGGAATGTCCGTATAGCCCTATCATCAAAATCACAAAAGTTACATATTTTATACAAATTCCATAAATTTTGCACACGATAGGTAATAATGCAAGAAAACTTACGAGTTCATGGTCTTCTTCAATTCATTCCCTGGCTTGTTGTAGTGAAAGGAGCATAAGAGGATGACAATATAACTCTTCTTGCACAGAATAACCAATTGCCAATGATCACTAAAAGAAGGGATGACTTTTAAGCAAATATAAAACATTATGTATATTATGAAATATAAATTTTTTTCTTACCCATGCACATATGGAGCCAAGAAACACTCAATTGGGGTTTCACTATGCCTCTCCAAAAGTATGTGTATCTAATAACAGCAGTGGTCCCTTTGTCATGGATTTGAACTGAGCATATGAAATCCAAATCTATCGCTTTGGCCAGAGGAAACCAACATACCCTACAATAATGCAAGCACACAAATCAAAGTCTAACGGCATAATTTGTAAAATATTTACTACCAAATGAAGAAGATACTTACATTAAAAATAGTTGGAAAATCGAAACTATAAGCTGTTGTCTTGGAGCTACCAGAGACATTAACTCATCCCTCTCAAGATAGCTTTGCACCCCTGACTTGCCAACAGTTGAATCTATAGGCCAATCTCTTATTTGAAAGGATGTATCATATGCCAACGGAATTACTTGTTGCATGACATTCAATAGAGGCTGTGAAACTTCTTCAGTGGGAGGCTCAGCTCGATTAGAAACAAGGTTCTTTAGCCACAGGATGAAAGAATTGAGGACATCGCTTATAATCTTGAAGTCATCAATGGGGATGGGAAAGGTGCATCTACAATGATCACCTCTTCAACTGTAATTTGACTTGATAAATTTTTATTTGTTGATAGTGGACAGTTGATCCCAAGTTGTGTACGCTCCCCCATGCAACTAATTGTCTCAGAGGATCCTCAACATATAGGTCACAATGCTCACCAATTTCTTTTCCAGGACCCTTTGATGACTGACCAACATTGCAATAACTCCCATTAGCACTCTGCTTAGGTGCAAGCGAATGTGCTTGGGGAGCACTAGGACCTTCTCTTATGCTCACAATAAAAATCATTTCATCTATTATCTTGCTTAACCTTTCTTCTAATCATGCATCAAATGATGCTTCTACCTTGGCCCTTGCTTCTGCCCTCACAGTGGCCAATATATGTTCCATCTCCTCCCTAGTCAACATACTTGATGAGGAATGGCGTGGGGGTATTCCAAAGTAATCCTTTATGCCTACCCTGCCTCCAACTCCCCTAACATGGCCAGGATGCTTGTGTTTTCCTGTAGCAATGGTTAGGATGTCATTCCTCCCATCTGACCTAAACGATCTCTTGGCTTGTTTGTTTTGAAGCTCCTCCTATAAGACACATAAGACAAACATAAGTAATGAAATTTTGGTTACTAACTAATTAATAACAATAGCAATACTTACAATTTTTTCACCAATTATACGAGATTGTTCACTCATATAAGACCCGTTCCTCTGTTGGTGAGTCAACTTCCACATTTCGTTGTGATGTATTACATATGATGGAGAAAGAAGAACAGAAGGATCGGATTGACTTGCTTCTTCCAATCTCTTCCGTTTGGCCGCCAACAAGTCTTTTTTGGCCTTTGTATAATCCCCATGAGACATTGTATGGGGGAAATCATTCTTTCTTCCACTCTCTTGTACCTTTTGCCTTTTTCCTGCAAATAAGAAATAAAAAAAAAGGTTACCATCAATAAATTGAAGACAATTCATAAGTAAATAAAATGCAAACTATGTCAACTCACCAAAGCTTCTGGAGTAGTCCAAAGCTGTCTAAATTCTTGCTAAGTGTGTTTCTAAATATAAGAAAACTTGTCACACGGATTAGGATGAGCTTAACCATCATCCACCTCAATATGCACGTAATTGTTGGCTTGACTTGTCTTAAACCTCCTCTAGTGTTCATCACATTACGTCATTGTCTTCTTATACAAGATGTCACTTTCAGGAATGTCGTAAGTGAGCTGTAATGCATGTATTGGATTATTAGTGATAAATTTAATGATTCAACCATACAAATTTGATAGTTAGTAAGGGCAATCATTTTATACCTGGATAGTTTCTCAAATATGTTGATTGTAATATCCCAAAATGCATCCAAAGGCTAAATGTAATAGACTAAGAAATAAAAGGATTAATGGCACTCTAATTAATATTGCCATAATCAAGGGCAAAAGAAACAACTGCTACTTGATCTTGAGGTCAAAATTGGAAACCAAAATGAAGGGTCAAGATCTGATCTTGAAAAGAAAATGTAATCATGAGAATGAAAAGCAAAAATTTACTCTTCATCTCACCTTGTAAAATGTTTTAAAATGTAAAATAGAAAAAAGGGAAAAGTTGGTCAAAATGCCCAACCACATTAAGGAAAAATAAAGTCAAACTTGAACTTATAGACATGAGATTATATGGTCAACACATTTCCTTTTCAATTTCATTTAAGACCCAAAGAAAAGAGGAAGAGGATAGGGAATTTAAGTGATGCCAAATCCATTGAATAAGTCAAAAAGCAACAAAAGGAAGGAAAAGAAGAAGAACAAGCCAACATGTTTTCATTATTGGTCAATAATTGTGGCTAGCCATAAAAGAGAAAAGAAGAGAGGATTTAACCAATATACTTCCTCACTCTTGGCACATTTGGACATCCAATACAAGAGCAACGAAAAAACTTGATGAAAGAAAAAAAACTCCAGTTGAATTGTTACAAATATTTGATCAAGGTGAATTAATTTTAACCACAACTTTTTACCACATTTGGACCACAATTTTGGCTACCTCTTTAAGTGATAAGGGAAAGGAAAATTTTATCATTTATCACTCTCTTTCTCCATCTTCAAGTCAGTTTATAGCAGCCCAAAACGTAGAATAAGAAAAGTAAGGTTTCAAGGTGAGTTTGATCTTGATTTTTCACCTCCTTAACCTCAACTATGGCTCAAGTGACCACCATGAAATTTGTTCCTCTCTTCCTTAACTTCATTTCTATGGTTTTTGGTTTTGAAGAAAATGATTTTTCAGCCACCTTGCAAGAACAAAAGTTGTGGAATCAAGAAAAGAACATAAGAACAAGCAAGAGGTAAGTAAGAGCATTATGCTTATAAATATGATGATTTAATTGGCTGAGTTGTGGTGGGCTATTGTGATAGCCCTAATTTTGGTTTTTAGGATATATCAGGGATCATGAAGCTTTCATCCTATGTATGTTCTTATATGATTGTTTAGAGGCAAATGAGCTAAGCTTAGTGATTAGATAGTAAAGTAGTTGTTTGTTGTAAAATACCCTAAAATTCTGCCAAAATAGGACATGAGGAATGAGTGCAAATTTGTTCATTTTGATGTTAGCATTGTATTCTACACCAAAAATTGTGTGGGAATAGGTTTAGTTGTTGATTTTGGAGCCATTGGACACATTAGTTGAAAATTGGAAAACCTGTCAAGTGAAACTCTGTACAGGGAAGTCAGGTTGTCTGGAGGTTTTGAATGGGCAAAAGGTGTCTAAAATTTCTGAAATTTTCCAATCTTAAATTTCATATTCCAAGCTTCAAAACGGATATATAATTTGAAATTTTCCAATCTTAAATTTCATATTCCAAGCTTCAAAACGGATATATAATTTGTGTCATTTCATTTTTTGTAATGAGAGTAATGCCTGTCCAAAATTTGGAATTAAAACTGGAATCTGTTTTGGAGCAGTGGTGAATTTTTTGAAATTATATAATTGTGCGGTAATTTCTGGTAATGATTCATATTTTTCCTATGAAGAGGAATTAAAGACCTTTCAATATACTTTAGGATCACCTCATTTTTATTTTTCTAGAGTTATTTATGATTTTTCAAAGATGCTGAAAAATTCTGGCAGATTGGTCACCTATGCGAAAATTGAAGATTTTATGGCATAATGTAATATTGTGGAATTTTGAGGTTAGAAATTGGCCTTTTAGGTTAATTGACCACTTTGGCTCCTTAATTGACTTCATTAAATGACCATAGTGATAATCAACCCAAGTATTATAAGTTATTAAAGAATTGGAATAGGTAATAATTCGTCGCCCCTAATTTTGGTTTATAGGATTTGATGTTTGCCCTGTTCGTGATCCACCTGCGCCAAAGCACAATCAGAAAGAACAAGGTCTTTCTCTTATACTGTGTGTAAAGTGTTGTATGTATGTTGTCATACATTGTGACGCTTTGTGATGCTTTGAGATATTGCTGCTATTACAGCGAAAGCTGTCACATTGAGCATATAGATTACAGTGAAAGCTGTCGCATTATGTATACAGCCATGAGTGCTGTCGTATGTGCCCTGAGCCATGTATTATTGTGTTACTACTAAACATGATCTTACATACTGTGTGTTTATATGCTGTATGAGTGATTTGTTACTACTGGGATTCTCTTGAATCTCATTCTTTCCATTGACTAACCTTACAGATAGGGCAAGTGGCTCCAAGGAGAAATGGATGGCTAGGAGCAGCTAGGATCATGTAGGGATATTTATTTTTGGATTGTCAGTTATCCATTTTGGATTTGGAATCAAAGTATAGTTTTGGAATGTAAATATTATTTTGGGATATAATTATGTAATCCCCAAATTGGGAATCTTGTAAACCCTTAGTACACCTACATGAAACCTGGGGGTTACCGAGATTTTTGCTGTACACTATGATATATATATATATGAATGTGATTTAACTACATAGGGTAATTATATTCGAAACTTGTATTTGAGACCAGGATAGGAGGAGAAATTTTTGAAAGAATTTGTGAAAACCGTACAATAAGGAAGGGAATGAATTAAGTTTAATTATCTATCGGTCTCCAATCAAGCTTAACTATGCGTTATCAAATTATAATTATGCTTATTAAGGTAGGGGGTTACATTACTTCACACATTTATCCACATTTCTCCACTCTTCTATCAAGATGCTAGGATTTTTCCATGTTAGGAGGCCAACAAAACTCCTATACCAGCTTGCATTAGGCCCGATTGGTTTCCAAGATCTATCAAACTCAATCAGAATCTTTTCCCCAGTATTTTGGTTGAGGAGAATGTATCTCAAATGGGCGCCTCTTCTGCCCCATCGTATGGGCTAGTTACGGGGCTCACTTTAATTCTGGCTCGAAGTATTGCTAGGAGAGCACTCACTTTGATTAACACTAGTTGGCTCCAGTGTACCCTCACTAGGGCGCCTCATTATCCTCACTTGAAATTAAATGAGCTAATTTATATTCCTATGTGGTCATGACACTTTAAATTTCAACCCCCAATTTTCATTTCAAACACTATATTAACATTCTAGACTTTGCTATATCTTGTTGGCACTTAAGTATCATACAGGGCATCAAAATACACAATACAATTCCACTTCAAAATCTGAAACTTTCCAGTAACTAACTTATAACAATTTCTTCCTTATGCTCTCCCTATACAATTCCATCTCCTAAATTCATTGGATCTATAAAACAAAATAAAATCTAACTTTGTCTAGCTAAAACAAAGCAGCTTAAACCATAAAAAATAACTCAGCTATCTAAAATAACAATACAAAATCAAGGTTGAGAGACATTATTCACATTATAATTCAACAATACAGAGTTATAAAATAGAAAAACTCACATTATAATTGAACAATACAGAGTTACAACATCAAGGCTGAGAGATATTATTCACATTATAATTCAATAATACAGAGTTATAGAATTAAGGCCGAGAGACATAGAAGTAGCCCTAAGAAAGGAAAGATAGGCTTTGCATCTACATATTATATTCACATTAACATTCACAAGTTAAGATAATTCAAAAGGGAGAACAATGCCTAAGACAAGCAACGAAAAAACCCAAATTTATCTCATAAATACTTGAAGTTCTAACTTGAGGAACAAACCAGGAGAGGAAATCAATGGAAATGAGGGAATGCAATCCACCGTAGACCTGTGTCCACCAGCAGCATTGGTAAAGAACAAAGGAGAGACATAGGAAGGAGAAGCTTAACGAAGAAACCCAGGGGAGGCAATAAACCATGCTTGAAGAAGAAACCAAAACCAATCGGAAGGAACCATTGCTGAGCCTTACAGTAATATATTCAACTGAACCTTTACGTTGACGGCGACGGAGGTTAAGGACGGAGGAGTGGTGTAGGAAGGAGGAGTTGCTGCAAAAGGAGGGAGGGGTTTGTAAGAAGCTTGAGTATCATATTTTAGAGTTGAAATTAGGTGTGATAAGAAGCGGCTGAAATATTTAGGGCACTTTTAAGACAGGTTATACAGAACAACTGGTCTTAAAAGTTAGTTTTTAGACCAGTTATTTCTTATAACTGGTCTTAAAAAACTTTTAGATTTGTTCCTAATAACAACTTGTCTTAAAAGTTTAACATTTAAGACTGGTTATTTTTTATAACTGGTTTGAAAAAAATAATTTTTTAATTTTCTTTATTTCAGAAAATATATTAGACCTGTTAGATTTAGAATTAGTCTAGAAAATAAATACATATATTTATATTTTTTACTGATTAATTTTTTAAGACCGGTTGTTGATAAAATCGGTCTAAATAATATATTTAAGACCTTATTTTAGTATAACCGGTCTTAGAAGTTTATCATAATTATCGAAATGCCACCAGTCAATTTTTCAAGACCTAATCCATTATAACCAGTCTAGATGTGCCAGTCTTAAACACCATTTATGTACTAGTGTAAGTGTGTTTGTTTTATCTTAGTGGATATTCCTTTATTCTTCATGAATTTCATTAAGTTGCTTAGCACTAATTAACATATTTCTCTATACCATTTGACTACTTTTAGTTCATTATCCTACCTTATTCATTACGACCTTGAGAAATGCCCTTTCGATTTGTGTGAGCAATGGGATAAAGTAGTGGAGATGGAGATGATAAACAAGCTTATGGTAGATAGGTTACAATAACTAGATTAGAGGAACCACAAGCTCTTTAATTATCTTGAGAGAAGAGTGCAAACACGTTACTTGTGAGGAACATCTTATTGTTATATGTCTTTGCCAAGTTATTTGCATTTCTACTTGCAAATTTTTAGAAGGTAGCAAAGAGTTTTAAGAAAGCTTTATTCTTGAAAATTTGAATTGATGCCAATTTTGTAATGTTTGATCTTAAATCTTGCTTTCATAATTTTATTTGGGTATTCGATATTTTTAAACCTTGAGCACAAGATTTGATGTAAATATGGTGGTGTGGTGATTCCCCATTTTAATCAGATTTGTGATAAATGTTGGTATATTTGGGGAATCATCATTGTAAATTTAAGTGATTTTGCTTGAGCTTTTATAAGATATGAATTTGGCATATTAATTAGGTAGTTCCTTATAAATATCTTAGCTTTAAATTGAAAGAATAAATAAATAACAAGAATTAAAAGTAAAAAAAAAAGAGGGAAAATATTAGTTGTCATTATTATGGTTAATATTATGTTCCATTTAAATTTCATTTTCTTTCCATAACGCCCATGTCATCTGCCACAACTTTCCTTTTTAATAGTGCTTCGGTTTGATTTAAAATAGATAAAGGCTAAGGCAACAGAAGCGACAACATTTTGGGGACTAATTAAAGAGCAGGGAAGACCTAAAAAAATGACAAGAATAGCCAAGGGTTTTAAAGAAAGGAAAAAAATAGGCCACTATTGAATAATTGGTTTTGTTTCTTTCCTGGGGATGACCTAAAGGAGTCATGGTTTCGACGCAAACGAAGTAAAGAGGATACAGCCGACTAGAATAAAAATCCATAATACTATTCATTATAAGAGAGAGGTGATGAGTTGAAAGTAGAGCACTATGCACAGTGAGGGAAGGTGACTGTACTAGAGGAAGAACGAGGAGAGAAGAGAGCTCCATTGACGGCTACTGTAACCCCCTTCGTAATTATGATTCGAAATACGTATTTTAAAATGAAATAGAGACCAATCCTAATCAAATTCATTTACAATCCCTTCCGCACGGAAGGGTTTTCACAAATATTTTCAAAATTTATGCCTTACCCTGGTCTCAAATTCCATAACTCGAATATAATTACCCTGTGCACTTACATCACATTTACATACCAGAGTGTACAACAAAATCCCGGCAACCCCCGGGTTTCATACATAAACTAAGGGTTTATAAATTCCCATTAGGGGATTACACCACTGTCTCCAAAACAACGTTTATAAGATATACGGTGATCTCCCAACAAAACATGATATCCAACACCAAAATATAAATCCCCCTAAGGAGCCTTATCCGCCCTTGGTCGTCTCCTTTCCCTTGGAGCCACTTGCCCTGTCTGAAGGTTTGTCAATGGAAAGAATTCAAAAGAATCCCAGAAGTAATAAATCACTCATACCACATGCAATCACAAAGCATGCAAGAAAATCATCAAGCAGCGTCACAACATAAAGCACAATACGCAGGCTGCCACATATGCACATAATCACATAATCTCATCCCCCGTATTCCACCGCCCCGAAGGCACGGTCCTCCCACTGTCAACACCGATGGGCCGCTGGTGAAGGTTTCACAAATAGCCTTTTGGCTTTCACATATAGCCTTACGACTTTCACATAGTCTCATCCCCCGGATTCCACCGCCCCAAAGGCACGATCCTCCCACCGTCAACACCGATGGGCTGCAGGTGATAGACTCACAAACAATGATCAAACAAACATACCATGTATCACATATAGTATAAGGGAAAAGAGTCACTACCTTGTTCTTTCCTGACGTGTGCCGGCACAGGTTGCTTGCGATTAGGGCAAATGTCGAACCCTATAAACCAAAGTCAAAGACGACAAGTTATTCTCTATTCCAAATTCTCACATTCAAAACACTTAAAGTTGATTATCACTTGGACTCTTTAGGTGGCTACTAGAAGCCTACACATATGCCTAAAAGGTTAGGGACTACTATCTCAAAGACAACCTTTTAGTGTGCATCGTAAAACATGCTAACCATTGGGCTCACAACTTGGTCCTACAATTTCAAAATACAATTTAGACACTTCCGTAGTGTTTTTGGGGGTTATATGAGCTTATTATGAAAATTTACAAAAATGCCCCTGGGGACACGGCCCGGCCATACCCGGTCCGGCTGTACTTTTCCCAAAATTTTGACATGGGCTATTTTGACATATTTTCACCCAAGGAATCTATTTCCGAACTTGAAATTATCAAATTCAATGTCAAATTACAACATTAACCTTGGCAACCCTACTTTAAGGGTTTTAAGGGCGCTTTCGTAATTATGCTTTTTCGGCCTTTTCCGAAAAAGTGACCAACTGTAACCCAACCTAATTTTCGCTCCTGAACTCAATGGAACCATCAAATCATTGAAAATACAACTCTAACCCTCAGATCTAGCCCTGGCCGAAATCTTGGCATACTTTGGGAAGAATCAGTGTTTTTCGGTTTCGGCTCCGCAAACGTGTTCCTTTCTACTCCTAACCACTTTATTAATCATTACATTACGTTACAACTAACATTAAGACCCAATTTGGGCAGCATAACCCCTAGGCCATATCATTTCCAAAATTTAAAACCAATGGCAATACGGCGAAATTTCACCGATTAAATTGCCCACAGCAGCTAGAATAAGCAATATACGAAAGTTAGGAAGTTACCTCAAGCTCCCACTAGCTTTTCCTCAAGGTGGCTGAAAACCCTAGCCTTAGAACACCCAAATTTTTGCTCCACAAACCTTGAAGAATATAGAAGAATAGCTTAGGAGCGGAGTTATATGCGCTAGGTAAGGATTTACCGAAGAAATCGACTTACTGTACAAGTTCTCTTCTACTTCTCTCTCTCTAGAATTTCTCACACCTTCTCTCTCTTGTTGCAGCTGAATATCACGGTTTTGGTCTGATGGAGGAGGTGGATGATGATTTAATATAATATAATATTATTTTCTAATTATTTACTAAATTTCCATCAATTTCCGATTTTCCCAAAATTCTGGCAAATTTCTGGCCAAACTTTGAAAAATCATAACTAATTCTAAAAAAATAAAAATGGGGTGATCCCAAAGCCAATGGAAAGCTAATTAAGTCCTCTTTATTGGAAAAATATGGATCACTGCATTTAATAACCTCAAAAATACAGAATTGCACAAAAGTCCATACTACTCCAAAACAGATTCCAGTTTCCATCCCAAACTTTGGAAAATCATAACTCTTAGCTCAAAAATTGAAATGACACAAATTATATGTCCATTTTGAAGCTTGGCATGTGAAATTTAATAATGGAAAATATCAGAATTTTTAGACACCATTTTCCTATTTAAAACGTCCATACAAGTCGACTGCCCTGTACAGAATTTCAATGGACAGAGTTTCCAACTTTTGCACAATTATTCCCAATGGTTCCATTTTCACAATAAACACTCTCCCCACATGAATTTTCACAAGGAAGCCATTGGAATCATTAAAACATCCAAATTCGCATCACCCATTCTCCAAAAGTGTTTATTCAACAATAATTACAGTCACTTTTGAAGTCATTAGCCCTTAATCGCTTTTTGAGATATTACAGCTACCGGAGTGAGTACAGATGGAACTCCAGTATGCCATCTTATCGCTTATGTCTTCTTCTTAGTTTTGTTTGAGTTCAGAGCAAGAATGCAATGGAGAGTGGATTGTTAAGTTTCATCTTCAGCAACGCTGAATCAGAGAGCATTTTCAGGACTCAACCGGAGTGAAGGATGAAGGTTGGAAGCCACTATTACTGTCGTCTTCCTCCTCATTGAGCTGGATCTTGGTTCTGTAGGTGAAGGAACGATGATGGCTGGAGCTTAGAGCATTGATATGGGAATTTTGCATTTGAGATTTAAAGTAGCTTTAGTTTTATCTTCCTTCTCTCTTTGATTTTCCTTGTGATGCTAAACTTGTTGCTGCTGATTTGAGATTGTTTGAAGCCATGTTTAGCTGATTTTTTTTATTTAAACCTAGAGTAGTTTTGAACCAATTTAGGGATTTAAGCATGTATGAACCATTTAATTGTGCTTATTGTTATTTTTGTTTACTTAATCTTGTATTATTTTGTCTACTTAATGCTTGATAACCACAAAGGATGAATTTGGGGAATTTAGATTAGCCTTGGAAGAGGCATCTTAATTAGACATATGATTAAGTAATATGGGATTAGAATTTATTCTAATTTTTCAATAGGATAGGAATATTCCTATTCGACCCATATGATCTTATTAGAGTAAATGTGGACATTTATTGCCTTTTGAGTGAATTAACATTAAGTGCTTTTAGTTGGATAATTACATGCTTTAAGACTTGAAAGAGCGATTAGTCACTCTAGGTTGTTTTTATTATTTAAAATCTTTAAAAACTTTAGATTTACCACTTTTGTTCTTCTTTAAATTGATTTTCAATTTCCTTATTTAATTTGCTCAAGTTAAATGAAAATGGGAAATTTAATGCTCAATCACTTTTTTACTTGTATCTCTGTGGGACGATCTTGATTTGCTATTATACTATCTTCACAGCCCGTACACTTTTGGTGCTTGCTTAAAATTTAGTAGCATCAATCACTCTAGTGATCACTAAAGTGATGAGATGAAGAGTTTGGGAAGTTTAAAAGATTCAAATTGAAATGGCATAATGGTTGGAAATGAAGAGTTGAAATCTGAAAGGATAGATCACTTAAGTGCTCCACCAGAATCACTTGAGTGATTATTAGTGCAATGAAGAATATAACCAACTTCCTTTCACAAATTGCAATCTAGTTCTTACCACTCAACAAGGAATCATTCATGAGTATTTACAAGAATGCTTATGTCAAGTATGCTTAGTTGCTTAATTTTTTTAGTTGTTGGGTATGATCACTAGAGTGACCACTCAAGTGATGCCCCAAGATCACTTAAGTGTTCACTCAAGTGATGTCAAGCATAATGACTATATCTGTAGAAATAGTGTCATTTTCACCAAATCACTTCTAATGACTCTCCTAATACTTTGTCAAAACTTTTCACATAATTATGCCTACTCAATTCTTCACAAAATCCACTTGATTTCATACCAAAAAACTTCCTAAAACACTTTGAATCTGTTGCCTTGGCCTTCGACTGTCTTGACCTTCAAAAGGGAAAGCCACAGTTTGGTGTTGAATCTTCAAGTGGCAAGAAGCCAGACTACTTGAGGTCAATCTTCAAGGTCTCCACCACCTCCTCTGGCTAAGAAACAAAAGAAATCATCAACGCCGAAATCGAAGAATTGATAACTAATCAATGTCGAAGTCCAAAAAACATCCTCAACCAAAAGTGTTAGAACTATCTCCATCGGAACAAATACCCAAAGCAAAGGGAGTGGTTATTCAAGAATTGATGACTAATCATTCAAAAACTAGAGCAGAAACACCTGTAGGAAAAGGGAATTTAAAAGCTCCACCCACACCTCCATCTTCAAATTTAGATATAGACACCCCTCTTGGACTGAAAGGGATCGTCAGGAAGCCAAATATAGTGCTCGGGTTAGTAAGGTTATGGCTACAATGCTTGAAGAAGCATTGAAGACAAAAGGAGCAATAAAACCCCAACAAGGATCCTCTTCCAAGCCTACTGAGTCACAACCAAAGGAAGCTGAAGAAGCGAAGAATAAAGAAGAGAGTGAAAAGGAAAAGGACATCACAGTACCTCCCAAGGATTTCAACTCAGACAAACTTGAAGAAACAAAGAAATTAGCTAAGTATTTTTCTTGGAAAAAATTGTATAAGATGTACTTTGTGGATTTACAAGTTTAAGTTGAGGCTATTAAATGTGATATGAGTAGACATCTCGAGTATTACATGCCTTGGATATCTGTGAACCTTCAATTCTCTATCTGTAGAGGATTTCTCAAAGGGTGGTTCAATTATAGAGTATAAGCTAAAGACCAAAGTGAGAGGGAAAAAGTTCCTTATATCTACATCTAGGATCAACAAGTGGCTAGGAATTACAAAGCCACCAAAAGATACGCCTGCCAAGCTCACTCCAAACAAATTTTTAACATCCTGAGGCCCAGTGAGAGAGTAAGGCCACTAACCTTCAACCTTAGCGACACATGTGATTTACACAGGGTCCTTTGGTATATATACTCTAAAGCCATAGTCAAAAAGTCCAACAACTTCATAATTTTATCTATAGAGATTATAGGCTTATGGCTCCCATTCTGATGAAGGAGAAGAGGAATTTAAAAGAGTAGATCATTTTTTAGATCAAGAGATACAGGTTTTCTGATACCCATACTACACCAATGCCATATCCATAGCTGACTTCCTCTTCCTTAGGGCCAACAAGATATGGTATTTGGAGCCCAATAAACCTATTGAGAAGTTTGGGATAGAGTTGCCACTGAAGCATGCATGGTACCACTCCAAAGAAAAACAAGGCAACTGAGACTGAGATGAGTAGGATGGATAACTCTCAATCCTCTGCCCCTGCCATATCCACAGCTCCTTCCTTCTTTGTCTCCATAATCCAAACTTATTTGAAGGAAGTACTTCAGGGCTTCCATGTAGACATTGCCAATATAAATGTATAGTTCATGACTTACATGAACGTTGAGATGGGTTAAATGTATGAGTTCCTGAACAAGCACAATCAAGTAATTTTGGCACAGTATAAGGCTCAAATGAACACACTAATTGAGATCACCAGCATTCTCAGGTCTCTTCAAGAGAAGGTTGATACTTTGACATCAAGCTTCTCCACTCCTACTACATCTATGCCAGCCTCAGCTCTAGTCTCTGTCCCTCACCGAGTAACATTCTGTTCACCATGGCTGATCCCATATCTTCCACACAGGTTCACATCACTTTTGATAAACCTGCTCCAGTACAGCCTGCTACAAAGTCCATACCAGTCGCCTTACCTACAACTACAGAGCCACTCTCTCAATCTCCTTCTCATCACTCTCATAATTCTAATGATAATAAGGAATTAGAGGTTACATGCTCTCCTCAGCTGCCAATACTACCACTACCTCAGCATACTCCTATGTTTATTCCTGATTCTCATAATCAAGTACATGTCCCTACCCTTTACCTTCTTGAGCCTATTCTATCTGATTCACCTAACTTTGTTTGCTCAAAGAGGTAATACACATGATAATTCAACCTCTCCTATTACCACCATTTATCCATCATCACCCAGCTCTAGCCCTGGCTCTCCTGCTTAGTCTACCCTTTCTGATGATGCCAAAAAGAGGGAGAAGGACTAGATAGCAATTTGATGAGTATACATTGTCTTTAAGAATGATATAGCATAGGCATATAGGGTTTTTAAGAGTATCTTTTGATGTATTTATGTTATGAGTACTGACTTACATACATGCTGTAAAGATATTAAGTTTGTTAAGGATATTAACCTTTTATGTGAAATTGAAGTTGTTATAATATCATGTTCTTAGGTATTATAACATGTGGTCATATCACTTTTAAATTCAAGTGTGATATGATTTTACAAAATAATTTTTAAAATGCTTCTTTCAAAAACCAACAAGTTTTGTCATCATTAAAACGGGGAGAATGTTAGATCCTATGTTTTGATTATGACAAAAGGTTTCAAAAGATATTATAAAAAGATTTGATAATGAACAAATGGTTTTTGAACAATCAAGCAAGGATTTTTTAAGCCAACAGTTTCATCACTTGAGCGACCACTAGAGTGATGAATTAAGAAAATATCTAATGCTTCAGTAATGCTCTTTATCTAGTTTTGAAAGGCATCACTCGAGTGATGATCTTGAACTACTCGAGTGATGAGTCAAAGGCATCACTAGCACAATAATGTTGTCATTCTGAAAGTAATCTCAATGACATTTTTCTAAGTATAAACTCACTTGAGTGACTACTCGAGTGATCCTATTTTTGTGATCATTAGAAGAACACTCGAGTGATACATCAAGTTGAAGATCACTATTAGAATACTCAAGTAATCCATCAAGTGATCCATTGTAGATCACTCAAGTGATCACTGAGTAATGCAATTTATAGGATCATTAGTAGAGCCCTCGAGTCATCTATCAAGTAATCCATTGCTGATCACTCGAGTGATGTAATTTATAGGATCACTAGTAGAACACTAGAGTGATCCATCAAGTGATCCATTGTAGATCACTCGAGTAATGTTATTTATAGATCACTAGCACAACTCTCGAGTGATCCATCTAGTGATCTATTATGTTTTAAAAATGCTAAGTCAAGATCACTCGAGTGATGATTTCTAGAAAAACATAGCATCTTCTTCTAATTTCCAAAAATAATTAAATGATCATGTAATCAATTACATTTGATTCTCTTTCACTCTAATACTTCATTTCATTAATATATAAAGCTTTCTCAGGTGAAAAATGAAGATATCAAGTAAACATAAGAAAAAGTGATTTTGTGTCATACGCATTTAATGCGAGTAGTATTTTAATGAAGACATTCTCTCTACTCTAACAACTACTTTACCATACATAAAGAATGTTCAAAGAAAGCAACAACACTCTAATGGACAAATGAAATACTCACAACGATCATTTATTTCATACAAACAATAAATACGAAGAAGGGGATCAACCACCGAACTGCGAAATCATCCAAGTCTGCTTTAAGTGTTTTATTTTACATTCATTATTATTCTCTTTGTACATTGTACGTCAGTGATTATACATTTACTCTTTGAGAGAGAAATTCATCAAAAACTCAATACACTTTATTAAGATTATTTAAGGTAGTGGAATCTTAAGTTGGGTATTGGTTTACATTGTGTAAAGGGGAGCGAGTATCCAGAGAAGGAACTTGCAGTGTACTAAGATGCTAAGAACCCACTGTATCTTGGAAGCTATAATGAAAATCCTAAAGGCTATATGAGGACTAGACGTAGGTCAAAGAGGTTGTGACCAAACTAGTATGAATCTCTGGTGTACACTTTGATGATATCATTCTAACTCTCAACTTCAATTTAATTTCTCTTAATTGTTATTATTAATTAACATTTTTATAATCACCCAATTTAACCCCCTCTTGGATAAAACAATTGCACTAACAGTAATGTCCTAAATATTCGCTCAAATATAGCTTAATGGCCTCATCTAACACTGTAAGATCAACATAAAACATCTTACAGATCTTTCTCTGGGTAAAGTACTCAGTGAATTTCTTTGAATCTTCTAACTTTTTTGAGTTGAACCCACTTGGGGGTTCTATAATGTCAATTCCTCATCACTTCCTTCTTCATTTTCTCTTTCCCCAGAACCCTCTGGTTGTTCAGATTGTGTCTTATAAGGGTTTTAAGATGATCCTTGTAATATTCCAAGTTTTAGGCCTAGAAGTTTGACAATGAGCCTAAATCAAATAGGCTACTGAGCCCATTTTAGCAAGGGTCCGAAGAATGCTCAAAAGATAGAATAACTTTCAAGGACAATATGATTTGGCCCTCTGGGTAGACAATAATTCTCCAGATTATGCTAGACCTCAATGTGTGTAAGTAATCGGATAAAATATACCAATGCAAGTGTACTCTGGCACAGTTGGAGCCATTTAGTTGGGCCACTTGAGGATATGCATGATTCCATATGGGTTCCACATTTATAAAGTAGCTTTTAAGTTGGCGCGATGATAAGTTGCCTTGTATGTTAGTAGGTGGATGAAATTTATCAGTGTCTGTGTACACTTGGCATGTTTTTCCAATCCCCTAATACAAATGACATCATTTCAAGCAACATGTGTATTAAATAGCTTTTTGATAAAATGGCTTTTAGGTTGGAACACCCGTGGGATGCCACCTAAGCCCTTTAGCTTTTCCTTTTGGGTTGGCTTGAAGAGAAAGACGCCACCTAGCTATTTGATGAGACATGTGACTAATTAGTCAGATAAAGTCTGCTAGTATAGGTATGCACATGGAATTTTTAGGGTAGGCACATACACTCTGTGTTTTTGAAGGGACACAGGTATATATGATGCCATTTTATGCCATACACAGACACTTGGCATGTTCTTAAGGAAATAGGTTTGGGTGTCATGTTCAGAGGTATATCGGTATACAGGGATACGTTGACATACCGAGAAATCAAAATAGATGCATGGCCATCTAATGCCCTATAGAGACATGTGGCACTAGATCGAGTAGACTCTGTATACACGTGACACCAAATCGAGAAGGCTCCATATAAAGTAACTTTAATAAAGTCACTTTATTAAAGCCACTTTTGACTTTTTTCCCTGATTGAAAATCATGAAGTGCCACTTAGCCCTACTTTGCTCTTATGGTGCTACATGTCCTAAAAGTCAGGATAACTCGTCGGCCTCTGATCCAGCCACATGTCTGATTTTCCCGAACACTGAACACAGAAGCCAGGGGAAATCATTAGGCCTTTCCTCCTCTAACCATCTGGTTGGCTAATCTATGTGAGAGAGTGGGGGAGATGAATTTCAAAAGGGTGCATTGGGCACCTTGAGCAAGCAGAGTGCCTGGCAACTTGGGTTTCGAGAAGGAGCGTCTAGCACCCTTAGATTTTAACACATGACACATGTCATCAAAAGAAACCCAACACCCTCCTCTTCTTATTAAATTTAGCCGGCACCCAAAAATTAAGGGGAAAATAGAGAAAATCAAGAGAAAAATAAAGATGAGGGAAGTTTGAGTGTTCTTTTGTTTCCTAAGGTGTTCTTGTCGAATTTTAGCCCTGATTTCACATTTTTGGCTGATCTAGCCTTAACAAATCTTCTTATACTCATCAAGAGTTACATTTTTACTGTTTTAGATTCTTGAATAAAGGAATTTTATGCTACCTCTACAGTATAAGTACTACTGGAATCAAGAACTTTATAAAAAGTCAAGTAAAGGTAAGCATAAGCTTTGATTTAAATATAGTATCTTGTGGTGTCATTAAGTTTTTCTTGAGGTATAGCTACCTTAGGGTTTCAAAAATCATGAGAAATTAGGGCTTTGATGATCTTATGGTTATGAATATGATGTTAAATAGGGTTTGATGATAATATCTAACAAGTATTGTGGTTGAATTTGCTAAATCATGTTTGTGGTAACTTAGAGTGATTTTAGGCCAAACCTAGAAGGTTAAGAAGGAGCTGAATTTTGGTAAATTTGAGGTTTCCAATGAATTCTACAAGAAAAATTATGTGGAAATATCTTTTGGTTATGATTTTTGGATGATTGGATAGAAAACCCTAAATTTGAAATAGAAGTAGTACTGCTAGATTGTGTTTTTCTGGGTGACAAATTGCTTGTGGCATGATTTTGCATGATCAAACCTTGTCTAATGATCATGATATTTTATAGGGTGTTAATAGAAATCCTAAGTATAGAGCACACTATTTAGGTTAGTTGATTGTAAGTTATGATATGTTAAAATTCAGGCATTGAATTTGGAACAAATCCTGGAACAATTGTATATAAATATGGTAGTGAGTGATATTTTTCCTTTAAAATAGACTTAAATATATATAAATAGGACTGGAACCACCTCAATTGGAATTTTACATATTAAGTTATGAATTATCAAAATTGAGTGATAAATCTAGCAGCTTAGTGTTGACCTACTAATTTTTGGTATTTAAGGTAAATTGTGATAAGTTTGATCCCAAGGGGAAGAGACAAGTACTAGAAGCTAAATTAGACCATATTTATTACTCACTTAGCATAACTTAATAGTCTTAAAAGATAACCAACAAGATTAAATAAAGGACAATAATTGGAATGAGTAATAACTCATTTATTTATAAACTTGGCATTATAAGGTTTGACCTTTCCCCAGGCTGACCAAAAGAACTAATAAAGAAGGACAATTCATTGAAAAGGATATTATGTAGTAACTCTTTCTCTTATATACTATATGATGCTTTGCATGTATGTTTTACCATGTTTATTTATGAGCATTCAAAATATGCCGAGCAGACGCCCATGGCAGTAAGACCAGTGTGGCTAAGCTCTTTGATGTGGCACTAGAGGTACTATGTTTGACGTTGTGCTATATGCTAACGTGCTTTTCTGTTGGTTATCTGTAAATAAATGTATTATTACTAGATATAGATGCTCTGATAACCTTGAGTGATCACTCAATGTTTGTATGTATATGAATGCATGTAAACCCATGTAGTAAAAATAGTACATAGTGATATCAAAACCCTTAATTATTTTATCAGAATTCCTAGAAATTTTGTCACATCGGCACATATAATAGTAAGATTAGTGCATATAATAAGGGTATCAGTACCCAAATGTTGTATCAGAAAGCAGTGGTATCAAAGCGTACAAACGAGAGCTTAGTATCACTATTGATATATTATTCGTATATCCAAATGAATTATGTAATAACTCAAAAATATACATTAAAAGTAAGGGGGTTTACAATCATTACTTTGATCTTAGTACTTCTTTGGACATCAATGCTTCTTCTAGCATTATGGCCATGACTTTGCTCATTCTAGCATTGTACTTGGCCTCCTAACAATCCCTTTCATTCTAAGAAGGGGTGTTTGTGTATGAATCAGAGGTTGGAGGACTTAGAGCAGCTTCTTATTTTCCCTTTCCCGCGGGTGTTGCTAGTTTTGTCTTTGCTTGAGTGATCCAAGGTTCTTGAATGACCACCCCCTTTGCTTTGGGTTTTGGTTTCTTTGGTGATTGCTCTAACACTTTCAGCTGAGGATGTTTTGTAGATTTGGACTTTGAAGTTATGGATTTCTTATGCTTTTTGACTGAAGTAGGTGGTGGAGACCCAGAAGATTGTCCTCTCATAGTCTTAGTTCTAGCCATTTGATTACTCACCTAAAAATTGAAAGAAGGTCCTTGAGCAGTCACGACTTCCTATAGCTAGGGCAGTAGATTTAGAGAGTTTTAGGGGGATTTTGAAAGTGAAATTAGGTGGGTTTTGTGTGGAAATGAGTGGGCAAGAGTATATGAGAAGTTTGTGGTAGGGCACTGGGAGAGTCACTGGAAGTGATTTGGTGAAAATGACATTTTTCTTATAGATATAGCCCTATTCCCCAATATTACTCAGTGATCACTCAAGTGATCTTAAGGGCTACACCAGAGCAATGATACCCAAAACTCATTTAAACTAAGAAATTATGCAATACCTACCACAAATAATCTTTTAATCATTCGTGAATGAATCCTTATTGAGTAGAAATGTTATTACCACTTTTTATTGCAAGAAAAGGTTGAATTCTCTACTGTTCTAATAGTCACTCGAGTGAACCATCTCCTCAACTGCCAACTTTTCATTTCTAAATGTTATGTCGTTTCAACTTGATTCACTTGAACTTCCCTGACTCCTCAGGTCATCACACAAATGATCACTCGAGTAATGTACCCCATCACTGGCAGACATTACTCAAGTAAAGTCATAGTGATGATCACTAGAAGACACCACTTGAGTGATGAAATCATGATCATCTTCTCTATTAAGCTCTATTTCTCTTACTAAGTAACAAATTATTTCTCAAATTCCTACAAAACAAATTTCTAGATACTCTGATGTTTAAGTTAGTTAAATTATCATCAAAATATAATCAAAGTACTTCTACGAACATGAAAATGCTTACAATTCATTGGAATTTACCATTTCCAATTCTCTTCTTATAAATAAAAATTAATCGTTTGCAGAGGTTTTCTTAAAATGTCAGCTATTTGAACATAAGAATGGAAGAACATCACTTTGACATCTTTCTTTTGGACATGATCTCTAATGAAGTGGTGTCTGACATCAATATCTAGGTTCTAGAGTGTTGAATAGGACTTTTTGCCAAACTTATTGTGCTAGTATTGTCACAGTAAATAGGTGTCTCCCTTAAATAGATGCCAAGATCTTCAAGTTGCTACTTTAGCTAGAGTACTTGTGCACAACAACTTGATGCAGCAACATATTTAGCTTATGTTGATGAAAGAGAGACTGCGTTCTGTTTCTTGTTGAACCATGAAACTATTAATCCTCTAAGAAACTGACATTCCCTACTAGTGTGTTTTCCACTTGTGGAAAAACCACTTTTAAGATTGGGTAAAAATGACATTTTAGACCAGTTCTGAATGAGGTCTTGATACAGCTAGTCTAAAAAATAACAGGTCTAAAATGTCATTATTTTTAAACTAATTGTATAAATAACCGGTCTAAAAACTTATTTTCAAAAAGATTATTTAAATAACCATTCTAAAAGTCATACTTTTTAGATCGGTTTTTTAGACAACCGGTCTAAAGTGTCTTTTTTTAGACCGGTTGTTAAACAAAATGGTCTTAAAAGTTTTGATTTTTTTTAAAAAAATATTATTCCTATTAAAATAATTTTATCCAACAAATCATTTCCCCAGTTAAAACATTTTACCCAGCAAGTAGTCATTTCAACGACATCCAAATAAATTCTTCTCTTACACATTATAACAAACATTTTATAAAGAAGCATTTTCATCAAGCATTATTGGATGGTGTAATACTTACATCATTCTCCCTACACATCATTCTTCCTACGCCCCACATTCCATAAAAGCAATAATAATAAATCGTTCTTCGTATACCCCAAATAAATTATTCTTTGACACATTCCCATTCATCAAGCATTTTAAAACTTAATTTCAAATGGTGTAACTTACATCATTCTTCCTACTTACACCCCACATTCCATAGAAGGAACAACAATAAATCATTGAAAATCAACACGCACAATCGGAAAATTAAGGTATGCTGTTACACATTTTTATTCCCTTGTTTTAATATTACAGTTTGACAAAAGAAATCGAAATTTTAGCTAATAATATTATCAAAACACTTTAATTGATGATAGAGGAATCTACCAAGAGAGAATATGTACAGTAGACAGTAATCCATCGCTGATAATCACTAGCTAGCTCTGGAGCATCTACACTAGGACACCTTATATCCTTCATTTTCCTATGACGACAATCAAAAAAGTAGTTTTATATCTAAAAAACAATATACATAATTCAAATATAATTCATGATAACTACTTCAGCTAGCTAACCTTCAAAGTAGTTTTATAAAGGGATACCCTTCCATATCCCGTAGTGATGATCATTTCTTGTGCTGTGTTAATTATCTACTTCATCTTCTTCATTCAATTTTGGTAAACCCCTAGAAAAAGAAGGGGCCTCAAGAAGATCATTCATTGAACGACTTTCCTGATTAATGTTAATGACCTTTTTTTCCTTTAAGAGCTACAAATGACATTTTAGTTGCCTGATCGGTAATATAGAATACATTTTTTTCCTGATATTCCATAATAAAAGGTTCATCTCCAAAACTTCTACTATTCAGACAAACCAATGTAAATCCTAACTAATCGATCATTACACCATTGTTGACATCAACCCACTTGCATTTCAAAATGAGAAATTTAATTTTAACATAATCAAACACCCAAATCTCTTCAATAACCTAATAATAAGGTATGGACGCCAATCTAGGGTTCTTATCTTTCAAACTAGATAAGTGTAAAGATTCAGCCACTAATATAACATTATTGTTCTAGATGGTGCTCCTATCATCTAGGGACTTCATGTAAAACGTATAACCATTGATCACAAATGAAGTCCAACTTATGACATCAACCTCAAGACCATATGCTAATCATTTAATTGTATTAGAAACACATTCTTCTCCGTCAACCTCTTATTTGAACCAATGTGCAAAAGTTTTGTTATGCTCCCTAATTAACCTTTGTTCAGTCATTTGATCATTTCCTTTCTGGATAGTTTCTTTATAAGCATTAATGTAATATTGAACCTCATCAACATTATTCAAGATGTACAAGTGGAGTTGTTGCAATTCATCAGGATCCACACTCTTTACTGTAGCCCTGGGTCTACCCCCTTCTTAAACATGATGTTCAAGAAGCCCAATATGTCTTGCATTTGACAAGTAATCTTGACAAAACTCCATGGCTTCTTTAGAAACATATTTTTGAATAATAGATGCTTCAGGCCGATATGCATTCTTCACATACCCTTTTAAGATTTTCATAGTTCTTTTAATTGGGTACATCTGTCATAAATAGATAGGGCCACACAACTTTATCTCCATCACTAGATGAACAATTAGATGTACCATGACATCAAAAAAAAGAAGGAAGAAAAAGCTTCTCAAACTGGCAGAAGATCGATATCCTTTATTTTCTAGTTCATCCAATCTTTCTGTCTCAATGACTTTACTACAAATAACATAGAAGAAGAAACAAAATCTAGTGAAAATATGTTGAAGATCATATTCAAAAATGCCTTGAATAGCTACTGGGAGTAGTTGTTGCATTAAGACTTGACAATCATAAGACTTTAGCCCTACTTACTTTAAGTCTTTCATAGACACAAGCTTCTTAAAATATGAAGAATACTCTGAAGGAACTTTGATGCCATGTAAACACTCATAAAAACTTCTTTTGTCATCCTTAGACAAAGTATGAGAAGGTGGAGGACAAAAAGTTCTCTTACCATATGGCCTTGGATGCAAGTCTTCTTGTATTCCCATTTTTTGCAAATCTAATCTTGCTTTCACGCCATCCTTATAACTACCTTGTATGTTAAGTAGTATCCCAACAATACTATCACATACATTTTTCTCTACATGCATGAAATCAATACAGTGCCTCACATCAAGATTGGTCCAATAATGAAGATTGAAGAAGACATACCTCTTTTTCTATTAATTTTTTTCATTACTATTCTTTGTAGTCTTACTAAAGATAACATTCATATTTTTTACCATTTTATAAACTTGCTCCCCAATCAATGCCATCGGAGTATCTTCAAACTCTTGTCACCAAAAAAAGCTTTCTTTAATCTATGATATGTGTGGCCCCGTCTAAGAAATCTCCTATGGCTAAGATAAACTGTCTTTCTTCTATGTTGAAGTTGATGGTAACATGTGCCTTCTTCACAAATCAGACATACTTTATGGCCTTTAACACTATAACTTGACAAGTTTTCATATGCAGGGAAGTCCGTTATAGTATAAAAGATCATGGCTCCATTTCAAAAATCTCATTGTTCGCATCAAAAACTTCAACACCTACATCCTATAACTCTTTCAAGTCTTTGATCAATGATTCTAGGCAAACATCTATGTCATTTCTGGATTGTTTTGGTCCCAAAATTAACATAGACAGCATGATGTACTTTCGTTTCATGCATAATAGAGGAGATAAGTTGTAAATTACCAACAGAACAGGTTATGTACTATATATACTCTTAGACTGCCAAAACGATTCATGCCTTCTATGCTAAGCCCAAGCCTAAGGTTCCTCGGTTCTTCACTGAAGCTAGGAAATAATTGATCGATTTTCTTCCATTAAGATGAATTAGCCAGATGTCATGGCTTTCCATTGGATATCCTCTCATCTGCATTCCATCTCAAATTTTTTGTATCATTTTCATTAGCAAACAAGCGCTTGAACCTTAGTATGATTGGAAGATACCACAACACTTTTACCAGGGCATTATTTGATTTATACCTCAGGGTTTCACATATCGGACACTGTTGTTTCTCTTCATGCTCTTTTCTATACAATATAAAATTATTAGGTCATGCATGGATCTTTTTATACTTCATCCCTAGTGGACATAGTATTATCTTAGCATCATAGTATCGATAAGGGAACACATTATCATATGGAAGCATGTCCTTAAAAGCCTACAGTTTTTCTGAAAAACTCTTGTTGCTCCATCCATATCGTGCTTTTACGCTTACTAATTTCAATGCTGCTTTCAACAATTGATATTTTTTATACCCCGGATACAACGGCTTCTCATTATCATTGTACATATTACCATATGCATGTGATTACTCAAAAGCATCTTCTCCTACATCATTTAAAAATATCCTTTATCCGAACATCCATATCCGTGTTATTATCATCAAAGGTCACTCCACCCTATTGAGATGAACTTGGCATTTCTAATTCTTTACCATGCCATACCCATACTATATAACTCTTACAAAATCCTTCATAAATTAAATGTGAATATATATCTATAGCACTTAGTCGATTCTCATTCAAACATACTATACAAGGGAAATAAAACATCTCACTCTTATCAGCATTTCTTCGAGCAAAGTCTAAAAAACCCCTCACCCCATTATCATATTCAATACTATTCCGTTTAGCTTTTATCCAACTACTATCTATATATCTCAACACCTTATAGCGCCCTATCCAACATCAAAAGGATAGGAAAAATACAACAACCATAGACTTTTAGAGATTTCAACAAAATTAAGAAGCATGCATACCAGGAGACAATAACTACGCTTGTAGCAATATACCAATAAATTATGGTATGATAAGAACCAATCAATATTTCATAATAAAGGTATATAGATACAAGTTTTAAAACTTGCATTGCAAAGCTATTCAGTTTATGCATTAAGTTTCAGCTAATTCTAACATGTACCATTTGAAACTAGTATTGTTTTAACAAACCAATAACACTGACAATCAAACAATCACACTAAAACAGAACTTAGAATGATATTACTCCAAGCCAAATATAATCACAGGGATGTACAAGTCAGATCATATAACCTAGATGTGCAGATTTTCTTTTCAGAATATGTTATCACAAAATAGTTGGATTTCCAACAACTTATAACAAAAACTTGTAGGAATTAATGCTCAAAACAACATCAAGGGCCATTTTCATAGGACATTATTGATTATTGAACAACAACTGAAGAACAAAACACTAACATGATTGAAGGCTAAGGAGTGAGCTTCTAGCCAAAGTCATGGCAGTGTTGACTGAGGTTAAAATCAAGACCTTAAATTCACGACATTGATAAAGGGAAGTCATAGTAGAGTATAATGGTCACAGTGGAGAACAAAGGTGGCAGTGGAGGAGCGCGATGATGATCAAAGAATAGCAATGAAGGCACACAACAATGGCAATGGCAATGATGGAGGAGCATTGACCAAAACAGGAATAAGGCGCGATGGAGAAGTTCAAAACAAGCAGGGACAAAGCTCACAGAGAAATGTATGGCGACAAGAGAAGAAAGGGTTCGAGGGCATAAAATCTAGGCCCAGGAATTTTAGACTGGCCAAGAAAACACCTTTTCGACATGTTGTCATAACAACCAGTCGTAAAAACATATTTTAGACCGGTTTTACAAAAAGCCGGTCTAAAAGTTTTGATATTTAAGACCGGTTATTTATTTTAATAGGTCTTAAAAGTTAAAAAAATAATTTTAAATTATTTTATATTTTAAACTGGTTTTATATATAATTGGTATAAATAATATATTTTAGACCGGTTATTTTGAGAATCGGTCTTAGAAGTTCTCTATAATTACAAAACTACCACCAGTCATCTTTTTAAGACCTTATCCGCTTAACCAATCTAATTGTGGCAGTCTAAGAAGACAATTTTCTACTTGTGTTCTGTCTATTTTGTAGCCTCTGTGGTCTAAATCTAAGTATGCAATAAGGTACTCATTTCCTCCCTTGGGATACCATATGCCTAATTTTTATGTGTCAGCAAGATATCTGAAAATTCATTCGACTATCTCGGTATGTGATTCCTTTGGAGCTGATTAATGTAACACCCCTTTTACTGTAATCAATCTAATGAGTTTTATGCAAAAAATTCAAACCACCAAGGGATATTCTTTTCAAGACTCTTTCAATTCCTAACTCCAAGCAAGACTCAAACTTATAGTTGAGTGGGTTTTTCTGATGAATTTAAAAATTTTCAAAATGGTTTTATAAAGGTTCACAATTCAATCATAACTCATCAGTTCTTAATTCCTTTTATCAGAGTACTCAAGCATCTCTTCACTTAATGTTGTCTTTTGGTTATGGGCCTTTTTAGTGTATAGATGCCCTAACCTAGTTCCTTTATTGTAAAAGCGTACGTATTGGTTTACCATGTTATTATACGACTATTTCTGCTACTGTTGCTATTAATACTGTAGTTATGTTCTCAAATCATAAACAATATAGTCAGAATCAAAAATAGATCACCAACAAGAATTTCAATCTTAACTGCAATCCTATAGTCGTCCGCGACTATATTCTTGCTACTCAAGCCGCTTTCCCTTGTTGTAGGTTAGTTATTGGAAAGAGTGAGATTTAAAAGAATCTCAGTAGTAACAAGCATTCAATCACATATATAAAACAACACAGAGCATGACTTACAGTCATCATATATCACAGAAATAGCAATCAACATTCAAAACAATAGGCCCCAGGATTTCACCCATGCAAAACAGTAGTTTTCATGGCCCAGGAGTCCACCCCCATGATAAGCCCTGTGTGACCACCTCGTAAATTGTGAATGCTCCCAAAACTCATGATAAAACCACAAACATGCAACGTATCTCATAATGTAGAGTTACTACTTGGTTACTTTCCCTGAAGGGTATCCAACTATTTCTCCAAGCTCGGGCAGGTCTTGGATCCTGAACAGCTATCAAGTCCTACAATGTAGAGTTGATAAAGACTGGGTCATTACTCAGTTCAGAGTTATTAGTATAATGAACTATATACTGCTCTTGAACCGCATTTAGTGTGTTCGAATTAGCTTTTGAGAATAGTTTTTATGATTTACGAGGTAAGTATGTGAGAGGAGTGTTGTCTAGACTTACAAAAAATAGCTTCTGAACCCACAATTTGGGCGTTTCCCAAACACTCACCTAACCTTGTCCTTAATTTAGTCATGTCGGTTATCTATAAGATTCTTGTATTGTACCACATAGTGTATATTCTAAGACACATTATGTGTCTCTTGACTCCTAGGACTTGGGTGTTCAAGGTGACCCCATAGCTCCCTAGGCTATCTCTCTATTCCTTATGATCCCTCTTATCTTACCTTAAGTCAGATTATGTAAATTTGCTAGTCAAACCTAATCTACCAGTTTTGATTAGTCAACTTTGAAAAATCATAACTAATTCTACAAAATTCCAAATGGAGTGGTTTAAAGTCCTATTTGAAGCTCTCTAAGTTTTCCAAAAAGAAAAAATATTATCAACTACCACTTGTAACCACAGAAATACCATGAATTGCCACACTATTCTAGAATCTATTCTAGCTTCAAACCTTAAACTTTAACAATTAATATCTCCCAAAGTACATAACCAACTTAGACATATTACATATCAACTTAAAGCTTATAATGTCTATTATTATTCCAAAAAATATCACAGCCATCAGACAATATTTGCCAATCAAATTCATTCTACAAGCAATCTGGTTCCAAACTGGTAGCAACTAACCACAAGTGCTTTAAATCCAAATTTTGGTTTTTCATTTCTAGTTATTAAAATTCGCAGTCAGGACCTATTTCCACATAATTTTTCATGTAGAACACAATGGAAGCCTAAAAAACACCAAGTCTACCTGAAAGTTCACATCCAAAGCAACAATCATCAAGTTTACAATTTTACCACAACAATTGCCAAGAATCATCATCATACACCATAAATTACCATTTATTGTTGGTATTGGCAGGCACAATAGAAATTTAAAATTATAAAAGGTCATCAATCTTAATTGCAAATCTATCAACAATGTTTAAATTGAGTTAGAAAGAATTATACCTTTTATGTGTTAAGATTATCGATCTCTAGGGGCCAATACCTTAGAGTAGCTCCCTCTATCGGTATCCACATGAATGCGACTCTAACACGAACTACATAGAAGTGCCTCCAATGTCTCCCTAGGGTTTCCTTGTGGCTCCGTTTTCTCATTCGTACCAGTATTATGCTACTCATTCATTTTTATAACTGATAGAGCTACATTGGATTTTCAAAATTAATCTTAATTAATTTTGAAATCAATTAACACTTAATTGTTTTGATGTGCTAATTAAATAAATTCAGCTTAGCTAAATCTGTCCAAGATTTTAATTAACCTATTTATTTAATCCAAATGAAGAGCCTATGGAATTAGATTCAATTTATAAAGATAAATTAAATCTGAGATATTATATCTTTATCATGTTTGTTATTAAATTTAATTTATCTGATAAAAATAAATTTAAAACTAAAACAATATAATAATATCATCATGTGATATATATACATATATATAAATATATATGTTCGTGTGCATGTGTATTTCAAAAATAAATATATATAATGTTATTAATTTTTTTTTCACGAATTTCATATCATATATATATTTATAAATATAAAATTCATCCACTCTAGATTAAATATTGTATTTATTAAATCTTAAACACATCTTAGATTTAATGAATCTAGACATTATAGCTCATGTTAGGCCATTCTTGTATACGACCCTATAGGCCCATACGAAGTTGGCAATGGGCCAATAACTATACTAACCCACAAGTCACAAGCGTCCTCTAACAAGACATACTGACTACCCAATTCATATGAGGATCATTAACACGATGCAGCCTGTCATACAACCATGTCATGTCCCTTTCGTCGCATAATATCTTGGCCAAGGATGAGGCATGGACAATGTCAACCTCCTGTTCCTAACTATTACTTTCCCAATTCTTGAGTAGTCTGATCATAGAAATGGAAACTGCTTTCCATCACAGTATGGTGATACATTTCTCAGACTCACTCATCGAGGGGTCCACTAATATCTCTCTACTAATGTGAGGGATAAATTTTATCTTGACCATTCACATTCATCTGCATGAAAACCATAAAGCTTGATTGTAGCCTTTTTCATCACCTGGTTTAAGGTGACTTTTGACTAGGTCAAAGATAACGATTCTCATGTAGGAATCCATGATGATCGCAGGTCAAAGGGCATAGTAACGTGGTTATACATGAGATAAGCTTATGACTTGATCCATGTAGTTTTCTCATAACAAGTCGGTCCAATACCTTATGCTCTTACAAGTGGTAAATGTTAGATTCCAAGTTTTGATCATAACAAAAGATTATTGTGTGTTGTGATAAGAAACTTATGATTTACAAGTTTAGACAATGGTTGAAAATGTTACAAATACATCTCACAAAGTTCAAAAGTCATTGCTATGATTTTAACTGATGCACTTGAGTGATGGAAACTAGCACTTGAGTGATAAGCAATTTTGCACTCGAGTACAAGCAAGTGTTGAACTGAAAGTATTTGACAGAGCAGAATGTTGTTGAAAATACCAGGACAACTCAAGTGATGAACACAGCACTTGAGTGATGGTGTGAATTGCACTCGAGCATGAAGGCACACTCACGCAAGTGTTTGACAGTGAGTAATATCAAAGAAAGGAAATGATTATACAGGTGATAGCTCAACACCCGCGAGTAAGAAATCTAAGTGTCTCTATCCTGATACAAGTGCTAAGCAAAAGAGTATTTTATACAAGAATATACTTTGCACTCAAGTGAGGATCAGTATACTCGAGTGAAGGCCCACATCACCTGCAAGTGCAAAATTATACTCTTAAAAAATAGGATGTGAGTTTTACCTAGAGACATGAGTTCAGAGTGCAAAATACAGGTGCACTCGAGTAAGAGGATATGTACTCAAGTGAGGACCCACATTACTCGCAAGTGTGAAAATGCACTCTCTCAAAATCACGTGGAAGTGCAACACAAAAGCAGAAGCAAAAGAGGAAATATTAAAATGCACTCGAGTGAGGCCTCAGTGCACTCGAGTGATACTCTTTCAGAATTCAAAATGCAATAGACTTATAGAGATCAATTTGAACAATGTTTAATGTTATTTATTCATTCTATTTTTACTTGCTATTATTATTTGAAATCATTTAACATATATTTCAAGTATGAAACATGAGTTTGATCATTTGAATTAGAAATACACAAAGGGAAGTCAAAAAACAGCAAACAGAATCATTATAACCAACTAAGCATGTACTTAACACGATATCTTGTTCAAAGATTTCAAAAGTACACATGTTGTTCCATAGTAAAACACTCCACTCCACAACACCTATTATTCAACGGACAAAATCAACTGACTATAAATATAAAGTTTCAGAGACAATAAAAAAAAGGAACTGAGAACAAGAATACACACAAGTAAATTCACCAGTCTCTGTTATTCATATTTTCTATGTATTCATATTGTACTTCAGTGTTTATTATATTTGCTCTGTGAGAGAGTCTATATATGCTTCAAATTCTATTTTTATTTGATATCAAGGTATAGGGACCTTGAGACGGTAGATATCCTTACTAGAGAAGCAGTTGAAAGAATTCCTAGTAGGACTTTCTGCTCATAAGACTTACAAGGCACAAGCAGTAGAGAACGTTGCTGCTTGTAAGACTTACAGGGGTGTAAGTAGGAGAGAACGTTGCTACTCATAAGACTTGTATACATAAGCGAGAGAGAAAGGTTATAGGTTTATTTCTGCACTTAAGACTTGTCGTAAGGGGGAGAAAAATTTCTAAGTGTTAGAATATTTCTGCTCATAGTCCATTCAAGGATGATTGTTGTTTTGTGGCTTTCCGAGAGCCCACTGAATCATGGAAGAATAGTGAAAATCTCAGTGGGTCTTGATCTCTGAGGACTAGTCGTAGGCCTAGGTTTTTGGGCCAAACCAGTATAAATCTCTATGTGCTAATCTTTTTATCTCTACTCTATCTACAGTTATTTTCATATCACTGTATTATCCGAAAAATTTATCACATCACCCAATTCACCCCCCTCTTGGGTGAAGCTTGCCTCTTTCAATAAAGACTTTAATTCGTATCTTTATACCTTATCAAAGCCATACTGGTCCACATCATCTCTACTACCGCATCGATGACCAACTAGGGACATTTAGGACAATCTTTATGATTTATCCAATGATACAATTATCATAGTTAACATGTGAATAATATGACAACAAAATGGAGAAATTCATTACATAACAATGTTTAAAGTACAATGATTAGCCCCTAGGACACAATTTCCAACATTTATATCATTATACCAATATGAAAACCAAAGAACCTCAAAATCACTAGAAGTTAGGGTAGCACACAAAATCCACAATACTCAACTAAACCACAAGATATGGGGTTCAAATTGAAACTTATACTCACCTCTTGCTCTTCCTTGAGCTCTTTCCTTGATTCTCCAATTTTGGCTCTTGCTAGATGACTCAAAACACATCCCTTTGAAATTCTAAAATCATAGAAATGAAGCTCTCATTAAGGGAAATTATGTTTAAGAAGAGTATTTGAGCCATAGAAGTGTCTAAGTTGGAGAAAATTATACTAGAAGGATTTACCTTGTTCTTGCTCTTCACTTTATCTTTCTTCAAGCTTGATGGCCAACTTTTACAAGTGAGAAAGAGTAGTGAGATGATCTAATTTTTTTCTTCCCTTATGTCATTATGCTTGGTCGAAAATTGGCCAAAGGAAATAGAGAAAAATATGTGGTCCACAATTATTCTTATTGGTAAAAAGTTTTTGATAATTTCACTAAGTAAAGTTGGGTAAGTTGAGTTGAATTTTTCTCTTTCTTTCCTCTTCTCACTTGACCAAAATATATTCCCAAAAAGGAGGTAGCTTTGTTAACCAATTTCTTATCCCAGAAGGAGGAAAAAGATTTACCAATTATCTCTTATTGTCTTGCTTTTTGAGTCAATATTTTTGAAGTTGCAATTATTGGAAATTGTGCCCTAGGGGCTAATCATTGTACTTTAAACATTATTAATTTAATGAATTTTCTCTATTATGTTATCATATTATTCGCATATTCACTGTGATGACTGTATCCTTGAATAAATCATAAAGATTGCCCTAAATGTCCCTGGTCGGTCATCTATATGAGAGCAGAGATGAAATAAAACTAGTATAACTCTGAGAGGATATTGAGATATGAATCAAAGTCTTCGGCACTTGTAAGAGTACAAGGTGCTAGACCGACCCGCTATGAGAAAGACACATGGATCAAGCCATAAGCTTATCTCATGTATAACCACATCACATTGCCCTTCAACCTAAGGTCATCATGGATTCCTACATGAGAGTTGCTAAGTGTTAAACTAGTCAAAAGTCACATTTGACTGCGTGATGATAAAGGCTACGATCAGGCTTGGTGGTTTTTCATGTAGAGGAATATGAATGGTCAAGATGAAATTTGTCCCTCACATTAGTAGAGAGATATTATTGGGGCCCTCGATAAGTGAGTCTGAGAAATGTATGACCATACTATGGTTAAAAGAAGTTTCCATTTCTATTGTCAGACTACTCAGGAATCAAGAAATAAAGTCAGGAACTGAAGGATGACAACATCCATGCCTCATCCATATCGAAATATCGTGTGACAAAGGGGACGTGACATGGTTGTATGATAGGTTGCATCGTCTTAACGATCCTCATATGAATTGAGTACTCATAATGTGTTGCTAGAGGGTGATTGTAACATGTGGGTTAGTATAATTATTGGCCCACTGCCAACTTTGTAAAGGCCTACAAGGTTACACATAAGAATAGCCCATCACGAGATAATATTTAATTTAGGGTAGACAAATTTTATATTTATATATAATATAAAATTCATGGAAATGAAATTTAATCATATTATATTTATTTATTTATTTTTGAAATACATATTTATATATTATTATTATTATTATTATTATGTTGTGCTAGTTTTAAATTTAGTTTTATTAAATAAATTAAATTTAATAACGAACATCATAGAGATATAATATCTTAGATCTAATTTATCAGGATAAATTAAAACTATTGTCTCCTTTTTTAGATTAAATAAATAGATTAAATTAAAATTGTTGGAAAGATTTAATCAAACCAAATTTATTTAATTAGCTCATTAAGATAATTATAGGTTAATTAATTTCAACATTAATCAAGATTAATTTTAAAATTTGAATAGAACCCTCATGGGTTATAAAAATGATGAAGCAAAAAAACTCATGTACAGATGAGAGTTTAGAGCCACATGGAAATCTAGGGAGACATTGGAGATGCTAGCACGCGATTCATGTTGGAGTAAAATTCATGTGGATACTAATAGAGAGAGTTGATTAACATGTTGGCTCCTGAAGATCGAAAGCTTAAAACGAAAAGAAAGGTACGATTCCTTCCAACTCAGTTTAAATGCCTTTGATAAATGCTCAATTGGGATTGGTAAAAATTTTAAATTCTTCCGCTGTGTCTAATAATCCCAACAACAATTGTGGACTTTTCTTTTTCTTTTCTTTTCCCCCCTTTGGCTTGGTCAATTGGAATTTATTATTTCTTTTTTGCTTTATGCTCTTGACCACAATGCTTCATGAAAAAGGGATAAAATGTTTATTCAAAAGCTTATTGGTGTGTAGACTCATGTTGATCAAAATCTTCATGCAGAATGGCTTTGACACTTTGACTTTCTCTTTTTCTCTTCCTTCTTTACTCTTGGACTTTTTGCCTTTGATCAAAATATAAGGGATGGTGTTAATTTGCCTTTTATCCATATTATTACTCTTGTTTTTCAAGATCACATCTTAGCCCTTCATTTTTCTTTCCAATCTTAGCCTCAAGATTAAAGGGTAAATGTCCCTTTTGCCCTTGATCATGGCAACATTAATTATATTGCCACTAGTTCTTTCTTTTATTTTCTTTTTCCTCTTCCAAGATATCATTCCCTCTCTTTTTGCATATAAGCTAGGCTGCAGAACATTCATACTGTACTAGGTTGTAGCTGAGGCAGTAAGTCCCGAGATGCCACTAGCTTGGGGGTGATTCCCTAGGCAGTAAGACAAGGATATATAGCGATGTAGAAGTAAAATGAGCCGTAAGGCTTGATATGCATACAGTGTGATCCGAGTAGAGTCCTGAAGAGGCTGTAAGCCCTGATATTGTGATTTGGGTAGAGTCCCAAAGAGGCTTGAATGCCTTTATGCATATAGTGTGACCCAGGAGAGTCCTGAAAAGGCAGTGAGGCCTATGAAACCAAGCGCTGTGAGAATGGACTAGTAGGTCCTATGTTTGAATGTTACATATTGTGTACTAAATGAATAATAATGATATATGATGATTGCTAAATACTATCAGAGATCTAAGAATATGATCATTGTGTTGCATGCTCTACGAGCTTGCAAATGAAAAAGCTAGAATGAAAGAGATAGCCTAAGTATCTAGAGATAATTCCCTGAAGTATCAATAGTACCATATGATGTTCAAAATTTTAAGGGCAAAATTTATTGAACAGGGGGAGAATTGTAATATGTCAAACCCTTTAAAATTTCGATATTTGCCAAAGTGATAAAGGTATAGTTCCACAAACATATAGAAATAGCACAAACATCCTGATAATTAGTATTTGTTTACAATACAGGCAATCCCCATAGGGTTTGAAAAATATTTAGAAACGACCCAAAATTATCAAAATAAACTAAATATAATCCAACTACAGTCTTTGTTTGTAGTGGAATCCTCAAACGCTGATATTTACCATTTTACCCTTCGAGTTGCTAACTTCTGCTGGAATGTTTTTAAATATTGGATAGGGCGAGATTCGAATGAATCTCAGTAGTAATATACAATCAATCATATAAAATAAGACAAATAAATATGCCAAGTACCATATAATGCCAAAAAATAATAACACTGTAAATCTCATAATCATTGGAATATGCATATGTATTCAGGGTCAACTACTATAAGAACCTCTACTTGTTCATACCTCAATTGGGCTCAAGACCACAGACTAGGCAATGTGCCTTCTTGGCACTATGTCTCATAACTGAATCCCCTTTAAGTCGTGGGGGTACTTGTGCTTCCCCCCCGGATAGTACTTGTGCTTTTTCCCTCCCCGTTAGAGAGTCCATTATATATATCACAAAAGATGGCATACAAAAAGCATACAAATAATTACATAATCTATGAAAGATAGAGTTACTACCTTATTCCCTTTTCCTAGCTCTAACCTCGTCCTGGCATTAGAAAATTGTCAGGTCCTAAAATTCCAAATTTATAAAGAAATGAGTTATTACTCATTTATAGACTCTTCCAAACTTAATATGTTAGTTATCCTAGCTTAAAACTGCAAAATGACCAAAATATCCTAGGGACCCAGTCTAAGTCCCTTTGCACCCTGTCCGGCTGTACTTTTCGAAAATTTTTTACGTAAGCTAATCCTATACAATTTCGAGTGTAGAATCCATTTTTTACCTCAGAATTGCCAAATTCACTGCCAAAAAATAGATTTGCCCTTAGCAGCCCCTAACTTAGGGTTTTAAGGGTAGTTTTGTAATTTCATATTCTAATGCTTTTCACATTTCACAATCTACATGAACCCTACACAATTTTCCCTTCTAAACCCAATGAAATCATTAGATTGATGAGATTCCAGCTCCTTCCCTCATTTCTACAGCTGGCTGAAAAATACAAGAATAAAAGGGAAAATTGGTTTTCCTGATTTAACCCTTTAAACACATTCATTTTCACTCCTAATCACATATTTAACTTCTTAAACACTAATTAAACACGATTTATGGAAATTTGGGCTGCATAACCCCTTAGGGTTTCGTCATCCCAAATTTGCAAAGTCAACAAAAACAACCACAAATCAAACCAACAACAACAACCACCACCACAATAACAACATATTAACCAAGAGGATCAAAGTACTTGAGATTACCTCTTGATTCTTTCACTTTCTCTCTCTAGGAATCATCCTTCTCTCTCTCTTCCCTTGGATTTTTTCTTGGTACACATGATATTGATGATGGAAAGATATTAGAAGAGCTTTTCCATGGATTTTAGAGGCATATAAACACTTGAAATCACAAGCACTTACCTTGATCTTGCTTCTTGAACTCTCTAACTCTTGATGTTCTTCAAACTCTTCTTCTCTATCTATTTCTTTCTCTTGGCTGTTATTATGGCCTTAAGAAAGAGATAAAAAGGTTTTAAAATATCTCATCTCTACCTCCTTAAGTTTAATATATTTTAATGCAATTTTACCATGTGAATTTTGCTTTTATGGCTTCATCTTTTTACTTGGCCTTAAATAATTACACATGGCATGCTTAGCTTGCAAGTATTTATTTTTCCTCCCAATTTTCCTCTTTGGCCGAAATTAATGAGAACAAAGGGAAATAATTAATGCTTCATGAATTTCCCTAATTCTCTTTTTTCAAATAATTAAATAATCCATCATATTTACTTTTTTACTTTTCAAACTTAATTTACTTGCCCACAATGGCTCCCAATTGGAAATTCATCTCCAAATTCTTATTTTCCCTCCTATTTTCTTTATTTGTCCGAAAATTGCCTCAATTAATTGGAAAAATAATTAGCTTTTCATTTTATTGGCAAATTACAATTTTGCCCTTATATTTTTTTGCATTTAATTGTGGTTTCTTCCTTTTTCTCTCTTCTTGGCCAAAATTCACCCTTATTATTGGGCTAAAGAGTATGCTCTTTATCTCTCACATTTGGGCTTAAATAATGGGATTTTTGGAAAACCAAAAATTAGCTTCATGACTTGTCTTAGCCTAATTTCCATATAACCTCATCTAAAGGTACTCTTGTCATTTTGATTCAATCAAAATTCACCATTTTATTCCATTAAATGCCACAACTATTTACAAGGCATATCGGTGAATAAAAAATGGAGTGTTACATAATATCCCAAATTTTGAGTCGAGAGACTCGAGGATAAGCATGTATCAGGCAGACGACCAAGCCTAATTCGGGAAGTTCCCCAAGAACGATGAAAGAAAAAAAGACTTTCGGCAACTATGTGATTCAGCCCTACCAGGTAGAAGGCCCAGTATATGTAGGTTGTAGGATTAAAGCCCAAGTGAACTCCCGAGGAAACAAAGATAAAGTAGATTTATTAAAATAATTTTGTTAAAGTAGCTTTAATAAAGTAACTAATGATGAAGCAACTTTTGTGTTGGACAAACAAGCCAGTGACAAGTGTCCTCTTATAATGACAAAGTGCAAGATCACTTTTGTGTTGGCATTATAAGAAAGTGACACATGTCCATAATCATGACACTTGCTTTTTGCTTTTGTGATTGGTTCTCTTCTGATACGCTACCTGACACTTGAGTCAGGAAATCCATCAGTCCCCTGTCTGCTCGGTACTTAACTTTCTCAAGCACCAAACCTGGTAGTCAGGGGAATTCATCAGTCCTCCCTTCCCTTTACATGTGAAAGGCGCCACCTAAGAAAGAGAAAGGGAAGACAAGTTGCTTCGATGATACTTGGCAATCTTAGGCTTGAAGATTGGGACACTTTACACAACAAGAGGAGTCACATTCAAGATTAAATCTCCACCTTCCATTCTGCTTTAATGCCCAATTCAGCCAGACCTTATAAAAGGAAGAGAAAGTGTAGAAAAGCATAAGAAAAAAGAAAGAGCAAATAGAAAGGATGAATAGTGATTTTCCTGGATTTTTGGAGCTCCCCGAATCGCCTTTATCAGCGGATAATCCTTCAATAAACTTCTTCAACTTACTAAAGGCCTTATTTCTATGGTCTTAGTTTTCTAATTTGAAGTGTTTTGCGTCATCTAGTTAGCTAAAGTGCCACCAGAATATCAAACTGGTTGTAGAAACACAAAGAGGTAAGCATAGGCATCATTTTGAACCATATACCTTATGATTTCGGTGAGTTTTTTTTACTCTTGGACCACCACAATGTTTAGGCCAAGCTAAGTTTTGGAGGCCATATGTGTTTAATCATGAATATATGATGATATGTGGTGTTCGATGATAAAATAAGACTAGATGAAGTACTGCCAAATTTGAGTTCTATGAGGCAATCTGTTTGTGACGCATATCTTACTTAGTAAATAATATCCAATAGCTATAAACTTTCCATATTTAAAGTAGATATCATAAGCTTTAATTTGATATATAATATGTACCATTTGGGTTAGTAGATTGTGAGATATAAATTTTTGAAATTAGGCATCGAATCTGGAATGTCTTCAGTGGCAATGAGGTTTGTTTGAGGTTTTTGGAAGTTTAGCCCTATAATTGATAATGGATAATATTTTTCCTTTTAAAAAGACTTAAACAATTTTTCATTGAAGCTAGAACCATGTATATGGAATTTTCTAGATTTAGTTATGAACTTTGGAATTTAAGGAATTAAAATTGGACAACATTCTGAGGCAGCCATGTTTGTTGTGAATTCTAGAATTGTGTGCTTATAATGGGCAACAGGAGATATTTGTACTTAAAAATATACTTAATAGGGGTTACCTATGACTTTGTACCACCTTATTTGGAGTTCTAGAGATTTAATTATGATTTTTTAAAGTTGGGTGAAAAATCTAACAGTTTAGGTGGACCCATGAAATTATGGCATTTAAAGTAATTTGGGACAAGTATAGGTCTAAAGATAATAGTCATGTCCTTAACGCTAATATAGCCACATAGGATATTCGTTTGTCATGACCTAATAGTGTAATCATATACCTAGAGTTAGTGCCAGTAAAATAGGCCAACTTGTGGGTTGCAGGCTGTGCGATAAGGGTTGCTTCCACAGGTTGCCATATAGTTGCAACAGGTCAGACATACAACCTCTGGGAGGGTAACATAATTCATAATGTGCTTATGCCCCTTGCATATGTGAACGTAGAGCTCAAGAACAATATAGGCCACTATCAGCTCTTTATGCCCACAACAAATGCAGAAATAGTGGGAAAGGCTTTAAGTTGCTTCATTGCGTGGCCTGGCCATCTAATTTGGGTTACAAGCTACAAAAGAAGCACACCACTTTAAAGAAGCCCCTAGTCCAAGAAGAGGAAGCATCCTACACTCAATGATCATTCCATACACAAGTCATACTAGTAGAATAAGCCATTGATTAATCTTGTCGAAGGCTCCTCAAGGAATTAGCTAAAAAGTTATTTGCCTCAAGGCCAAGCTAGAGTTTCCAATGATCCACTTTGAGCCATAGGTCTTCGATAAACCAAGGAAAAAGGAATTGGTAAACTAAGAGATTGTAGCTGAAGTGTTAATAAGGAGATAGCAAGTACAAAATCTATCAACATGTTTATCAAGTTTTTCTTCAGCTGTGATTACATAGTTAGCTACTTAGAACTTTAACTATTTTCTGATAAGTTGGTTTTGGCATTTTAGGCATCTGTACCAAACTTTCATCCTCCCCCTATGGTCTCTATGAGAAGATCAAGTTCATCCGCCCTAATAATGTCAATAACCAGGGTGAGAACATAAAAGAAGACATGATCCAATCTCAAGCAAAGCTTTTGATAGATAACTTTATTAGGAACGAGCCAGAAAAAAGTGACACTTTCTTCTTGGCTCCTTACATTTAAGGGTGAGCACATCATTAACTTTTCTTAAATTAGTTTTTATTTATTTTGTAATTGTCATCATGGAGTGATCTATTATTGTACTTAATGGATATTAGATGCTTATAGTACTAAATCCATACCACAAAAACATTTGGTGCTATAACTCTCTTGGCGGGACCCAATGAAGAGATTATGCATGTGGGAGACATTCAACTAGCAAGTTATCAATTCTTCCTCTTTTATAATTAAGTTTAGCTTGCAAGTTTATATATATATATATATAATTTTTGTTGTCTCTTCTTAATGTGGTGTACAAGTAGCAGCCACAAAATAACTTTGGATGCAATAATTGCAAGCTCACCAGGGGCCACTTCAAAAATGCCATACAATGGCTGACAGCAAACGTATATATATTAATCACCAATAACTATAACAATAAATTGAAGCAAACATATATTTTATATACGATTGACAAACACATTTTTTCTCATTTCTTTGTAGTGCTCACGGCAACCAAAAGCAAGCAACGGCTGTGGGTATTGAATGATGTGATTTTTGAAGGACATAATCGTATACGATACCAATGAAATTGATCATTCAAAGGCATACATATATGCTCATTCTTCATTCAGATATACATTTGGTCACCAATATATTACAATATCTAACTTAATATATTGTTTACTTTTGCACAACGTATTTTGAGATGCTTGGCACACAACGTATAACCCATCACAAATGGAAGTGGCTGATGAGTTTGTAACAACTCTGCAACTTTATTGAGCTAAGGAAAGTAGCTTTGAATGACTATATATATACTGATTTGTTTATTTTAAACTTTGGTTTTAAAAAAGAGTGTGTGTGTGTGTGTGTGTGTGTATGAATGGCTATAAATATATTCTTATTTGTTGTTTTGTTGTATATATCAATGGCTATAAATATATATTTTGATTTTTTTGTACAAATGGATGTGTAGGGGATATCGAAAGAAAAATATACTCCTATTGGAAATTGTGCCCTAGGGGTCAATCATTATACTCTGAATATTATTAATTTAATGAATTTTCTCCATTATGTTATCATATTATTTACATGTTCACCGTGGTGACTGTTTCCTTGAATAAATCATAAAGATTGTCCTAAATGTCCCTGGTCGGTCATCTTTGCAGGGACAAAGATGAAATAAGATCAGTATGACTTTGTTAAGATATGGAGATACGAATCAAAGTCTTAGGCACTCATAAGAGTACAAGGTGTTGGACCGACCCACTATGAGAAAGCTATATGGATCAAGTCATAAGCTTATCTCATGCATAACCACGTCACAATACCCTTCGACCTGAGGTCATCTTGGATTCCTATATGAGAGTTGCTAACCTTTGAACTAGTCAAAAGTCACCTTTGACCTGGTGATGATAAAGGCTACGATCGGGCTTGTTGGTTTTTCATGCAGAGGAATATAAAAAGTCAAGATGGAATTTGTCCCTCACATTAGTAGAGAAATATTACTGGGCCCCTTAATGAGTGAGTCTAAGAAATGTATGGCCATACTACGATGCAAAGGAATTTCTATTTCTATTGTCAAACTACTTAGGAATCAAGAAAGCAATGATCAGGAATAGGAGGATGACATCATCCATGCCTCATCCTTAACCAAAATATCATGTGACAAAAGGGACGTGACATGGTTGTATGACAGGTTGCATCGTATTAATGATCTTCATATAGGTTGGGTCATCATAATGTCTTGCTAGAGACCGCTTGTGACTTATGGGTTAGTACAGTTATTGGCCCACTGCCAGCTTTGTATGCGCTTGCAGGGTCACATACAAGAATAACCCAATGTGAGACAATGTTTAATCTAGGGTGGACAAATTTTATATTTTATAAAATTTGTGAAAAGAAAATTAATAATATTATATATATATATGTATGTATTTTCGAAAGACATATATATATATATGATAATATTATTATATTATGTTAGTTTTAAATTTAATTTTATTAGATAAATTGAATTTAATAACTAACATGATAGAGATATAATATCTCATATTTAATTTATTAGGATAAGTTAAATCTATGGGGTCCTTATTCAAATTAAATAAATAGATTAAATTAAAACTGTATTGTTAGATATGATTAGTTTTGATGATGTCAAATATAGATAATAAATATTGAGAGCAAAAAGTTTACATAATGTATTTATCTCCTAAATTGATTAACTACTGTGTTTAATGTGAAATATCTTTATGATTAGTTTTGATGATGTCAAACATAGATATTAAATATTGAGAGCAAAAAGTTTACATAATGTATTTATCTCCTAAATTGATTAACTACTATGTTTAATGTGAAATATCTTTATGATTAGTTTTGATGATGTCAAACATAGATATTAAATATTGAGAACAAAAAATTTACATAATGTATTTATCTCCTAAATTGATTAACTAATGTGTTTAATGTGAAATATCTTTATGCTTAGTTTTGATGATGTCAAACATAGATATTAAATATTGAGAGCAAAGAGTTTACATAATGTATTTATCTCCTACATTAACTAACTACTCTGTTTAATGTGAAATATCTAGTAGATTAGTCAACCAAAGAAAGAAGATATCATGTTGGGTTGAAAAGATTCATGTGATTTAATAATGTGGATTATTCAAATAGTCAAATTGTTACTCGAATAGTAAAACTTGTTTTTGGCTAAGATCTATTCGAATAACTCTCAATTTATCCGAATAAGCAAAGTATTATTTGAATAATAAATATGCTAATCGAATAGAGAAGAACTATTAAAAGTTGAAAGTATTTGGATAGCCATATTAGTATTCAAATAGTATGCCTAACAAATTTTTCTGAAAATAATTCAAGTGAAAAAGTATTCAAATAGTCAAGGCACTATCTGAATAGTCATTGCGATTTCAAACTCAGTTTCTAAATATGTTATCCGGATAATAGGATAACTATTTGAATAGTAAGGGCACTATTTGAATAGTGTGATGATTATCCAAATAAGTTTTTGATGAATTTCAGCATCCAATATCCAAGACTATCAGGATAGTAAGGTTACTACTAGGATAGTAAGGAGACTATTAGAATAGTAATGGAACTATCAGAATAGTCTCAATGCAAAATAATCAAATACTATTTGAATAGTGAAGTGACTATTTGAATATCACATGACTATCAAGATAGTAAGGTTACTATCAGAATAGTAAGATGACTATCAGGATAGTAATGGAACTATCAGAATAGTCTCAATGTAAAATAATCAAATACTATTCGGATAGTGGATTGACTATTCGAATAGTCCATAATTGAAAAAAAGTGATTTTATTTGAATAGAAGCAATGCTATTCAAATAACAGCAGTAGACTTTGTTTCTTTTCAGCATGAGCGAGGTTCAGTAATTTAGTCATATCTCCCAAACCACAACTTCGATTGAGGTGAAACTAGTGGCATATGAAACTAGACTCCAAATGCGTCATTTTGACATCAAAATAAAGTTAAAAGGAGCTGATATGAAGGAGATACGAATTTTGGAAGATGAAATTCAAATCACCGTCATATTTCAGAACAGGTTTAGTATTTTGGACATAACTCCCAAACTACACATTGGATTGAGGTGAAACTGGTGCCATATAGACTTAAAGATCTTTCCTTGGATAGGTAATGGGTCATATTTAGAGTTATATTCAAAGAGATATATCTTTTGGAAGTTGGTGATCAAAATCAAGCTCTATTCCAGACCAGTCGATACATATTGGATCATAACTTTTGAAATACAAAGTATTTGTGATTGATTCCAGTTAATGTGCAAAGACAACTTAAAGAGCTTTATAGGGATAGTTTATTTGCCATGGATTTATATCCAAGGAGCTATGACCTCAGAAGTTTATTCAAATATAGTGGTTGTAGGAATATGAAGATTCGTTATCAAAGTGCATTATTCGAATACAACAAGTTATATTCAAATAGTATATCATATATTATGGAAAGAGTATTTAAATAAGGGTTGGTATATTTGAATATGAAAGTTCATTATGAGAGAATATTATTCGAATACAAATGGCACTTTTCAAATAAGATCATTTGTTTTACGAGACAACTATTCAAATAAGGAATTCACTATTCGAATACACTTCAAGTTCTAAAATTTTATTTGAATAGAGGATAAAGTATTTGAATAAGGATTACTCATTATCAAAGAAGGCTATTCGAATACAATAGATGTTATTTGAATAACTGATTTTCCAGAAAATAGAGTATCACCTTGAAACTCTTGAAAGTCATTGAAATTTTGTGTGATTTGCTCTTATTGATTCTAATCACTCTAACACTTCATTATATTAGTGATTAAGCATTTTCCAGGTGATCAAACAAGGATTAACACACAAGACAGAGAAAGAACTTTTGTGTCAGAAGCTTCAAATGGCTAGTTCAATAGTAATATTTTAAGCCTCAACAGGAAGAAGAAAAGCTTAAACAGTCAAATGCTCTTCATCAACAATTAAAGGAGAGTCATTCAAAATGAACAGGGATGAGAGCCCATGCCTACAATGTTGATATGTTGTTACTTTGAATCTAACCTAATCGAAGCTCTATAATGATATTCCCACTATATACTTCAGTGTTAATCATTATCTACTTCACATAGAGAGAAGTAATCACTCATTGTAATCATTCTATATTTGTGAGAGTTACTTAAGATTGGGGAATCTTGAGCGGGAAATAGATTGTATCCTTACAGTGTGTAAGGGGGAATCCTTGTCTTAGTATTAGAATTGTAAAGGCTTCACAAGTGCCCTAATTAAACTTGTGAGATTGTAGTGGTTCTCAAGTACCCTATTAAACTTAAGGGAGATAGTGGATTGAAATCTCAAGAGGAGCCTGGGGACTAGACGTAGGTCATCGTGGATTGGACCGAACCAGGATAAATCACAATTTGTATCTTCTCTTCCCAAAACTCTTATATTTCCATCATATATGATTTCAATAACTGATTATGGGTTTATATTTCTTTACTTACATACTAATTGATTTCATAAGATGCGAAAAGAATTTTAAAGTGTTAAGCTTTTATAATACACCCAATTCACCCCCTCTTGGGTGTCAGCTGATTCTAACATATATGACAGAGTTAATTTAATCAAATTTATTTAATTAGCTTTTCAAGAAATTAAAGGGTTAATTAATTTCAAAATTAATCAAGATTAATTTTGAAATTCAAATATAGCCCTCATAGGTTATAAAAAATGATGGAGCAGAAAACTCAAGCACGAATGAGAATTCAAAGAGCCACAAGGAAACCCTAGGGAAACCGGAGACATTAGAGGCGCTAGTACAAAGCTCGTGTTGGTGGTGTATTCATTAGATACCGGTAGAGTGAGCTGATCGAAGTTGTTGGTTCCCAGTGATCAAAAACCCTAAATTCAAAAAGGTACAATTCTTCCTAACTCTGTTTAAACGTCATTGATAGATCATCGATTGAGATTGGCAAAATTTTTAAAATTATTCCACTATGCTTGCCAATCCTAACACCACCCCCAATTTTTTTTTAAAAAAACTGGCTTTGATATAACATAGTTGTTACTTAACAACTGTTATTTTTGCCAACTATATATAACGGTTGTTTAAATAAAGCTATAAGCATTACTATAAATATATAACTCTGTGTCAAAGAACTATTATGTATGTTACTAAATATATAATAGTTGTTAAAGTAAGACCGTTATGTATTATGCCAGCATTACCAAAAATATGACAATTATATACATGTGCATGTTATTTGTTATCACAACATTGCACACATCATGTCCTCACCAAACCTCAATACATAACAAGTGTTACATTAAAACCATTATAATAGATACTAAAAACACCACAATTTAGAACTGTTATGTATCTATACCAAGCATATGTAGCGCCTTCATATATGACGTTTCAGAATCATGATATATGGTTGATAATAACCGTGATTAAAGCCCTATTTTGTAGTAGTATATTAATATTATTATTATATTTTTACTAAATTATATATATATATTCTCTGGGCAGGGCAGCATATCTTGCCTAATGCCCAGCTCTGCCTAAAAATGCTCAATGCTCTTTTAGACCACTATTTTAGGCAAGGCTGAGCATCTTTTTTGATTGTGCTTGGGTGGGCATTACAAGCTACTAGTTAGGCTACATGAACACCCTCTAACTATTGTCAATAGGGTTAAGGTGCAAATTTACCCCCAAAGTTTCACTTAGGAAAGTTGGGTATCTAAAAATTTTTAAGATTTAATTTTGCCCCGAAAGTATAAGAAGGAAGCAATGTTACCCCAATTTAACAAACTCAAATGGTCCACTGTTTATTGACCAATTTATGTTGAGGTAACTTGGCCACTCAGGATATCATGCTACATCAATGTCATCATCTTTCTAAAAGCTGTGCTAAGTTACATCCCCAACAAACTAGAAAAAAACACCTCTCTCCCTTTATCATCATTTCCATAGATATGAAGCCAACAAAAATTGGTTATAGAACAAATCATATTTAGATCCAAACCAATAAACCAACATATAATTAGGAAAAAAAAGAGACAATACCAAAGGAAAATAATAAGAGCATCAAGTGAGGAAATATGTAAAATTTCTAAACATAAAAACTGAACACTTCACCATTTCAATTTATTATCAAAAAGAGATTAGTTTCACAATTGTACTCCTCAAGCAAGTAAATCTTTGTCAAATTATTCTTTTGTGTGGTGACTAGAGAACAATGATGTTTATAGCAGGGAATTCCTATAAAATGTTTTTTCTTCTCTACATTTGGAACCCACCCTCTTCAAAATTCAAAAAGATATATCAGTATCAAGCAATCATGGTGGGTGTTGAGACTTCCCTGAAGCTTGCATCTACTCTAGTGACTATGACCCAAGATGATTGCAAGTGTGGGCAACTGCATAAAAATCTAAACAAAGGCATTGAAGAGACAACAAAAACAACCATTTAACCTATTTCTTTCTATAACACTCTCTCAGAAACAAACCCTCCCTATAGAACCTGGCTTTCTCAGAAACATGGAAATATTGGTGGAGAAGAGCACAAATCCTCCCTATAGAACCTGGCTTTCTCACAACTTTAATGTTTTTTGTCACTTTACTGCTTAGGAACTTGGAAATTAATCTCCTCACAAGAACGACCTAGGTTGAGCTGCTAAGCTACATTTTCAAATCTAGTTTCATTTTGTGAATTCACACGACATGGGTTCATCACTCAAATTGCTGAAATAACAATTTAGCACCACAAACTTTTGAAACTTACAATTTACTCCCTTTTTCAAAATTGATGTGTTTTGAATTAGATTAGGGTAGTAACAGCAAAATAGAGACAATATCTTCAGTGACAAGTTTAGAGAGAGAGGGAGGGAGAACCAATAATGACATCTCTCCCTCTGATCCTCACCAACACCACACATCATCACCATCACATGATTGTTCCTCACCATCGTCACCTATGAGTTGAGAGTAGAAGTAGAGGAGAGACTGAGACAGAGTATCAGAGAAGCAGTAGAATCCTTCACCCTCACACATACCACCATCTTCAACCTCTGATCCTCACCACTAACTCCATCGTCATTTTCTTCTTCCCTACCATCAGATTCATTGTCAAATTTCTCCTATTTCTCTTGTCATTTCTTTCAAGCTTCTCCTAGTTTTTTCATTCCCATCGATAGCATCATTTTCATTCTCTATCAAATTCACCCCTTCATTCATCTCTCATGTATTCATTGTGTTTTAAGCAAGTTGTGGTTGAATTTGGCTCCATAAATGGCTCAGTTTTCTTCTCCTAGAGCAATAGATTGATTCTTGAGCTTGGAGTTCAAAAGGTGAGTACTTTACCATCTAATTTCTATCTTTAATCTTTTGTATTGTTAAATTATAGGTTTAGAGTTTAATTAGTATATGGGACTAAAATTTTGCATTAGGGTTCCATGCATTATTGAGATTATATGTGTATTTGGATTTTAATGTTATGTATTTGACACTTGTGCCTCATTAATAGCAATTTTATATAATTAACTTTGTATAGCTTTTACATGAGGTCTTTATGAATAGTTAATTTTGATTGTAATGCATGGGTTATTAGTTACTTGTGTCATTGCATTTCATTGATTCAAATTGCTAGCGTTTAAATTGAGTTTTTCCTAGAGGGATTAATTTTTACATGATGTGAAGGAAATAATTCACCTAACTCAAGGTAGCTTAAAAAGTCTTTTGGGAATTTTGTCAAACTAGAACACTCCCACTATCTTTGAAGTAATGATGGATGAAATTCATTTATCAAGGATGTTTTTATCATATTTTCAAACCCAATTTCCAACTTATCTATTTTTATCCCAAAAATCCTAACATATTAGTTTTTAAAGTGTTTTAGTTTTATTGCAATTTAGTTGATAGATAAAAAACTCAAGTCCATTTTATGGTTTCATGGCAATCAATGTATTTACTTTCTAGGTGATTAATAAAAAGCTCCTCAAGAGACGATCTATGGTTGCACCCTATATTACAATCCTTGGTTATTTTTTTTGAAGAAGTTTCCAAGGCATAAGCCAATACGCTCCTGTACCTTTTAGACCGGGTTTATGTCTGGTCTTATGTCAACCGGTTTTAAAAGTCTGTCTTACTAAGACCAGACCTAAACCAATCTTAAAAGTTATTTTTTCAGACCAATTGTTTTAATGTCCAATCTTAAAAAGTTTCAATTTATAATTAAAAAAGGGAGAATCCTATTTAAATTCATTTAAAATACCAAAATCTAAATTTAGACCTGCACTTTTATCAAATCCCTAATCAAGCCAAGACGCCTTATAAAGGATTTAAAAATGTTGTTAGACGACCATAATGCCTCTCTAATTAAAATGATGCTAAAGTATCCCATCATATTATGAATCATCTGGGGGGAAAAGTAAAGGTAAGAAATGCAAGATTTGACAACAAAAGTGAAACTTCGAGCATTAGGACGTTTGCCAAGTCTGGGCATACGGTTGATAATAGAGAAAGCCTCATCAAAATCTGAACTACTCGAGAAACCCATTATCATGGAAATAAAATCAAAGACATTGGGCGTTAACATGTGATTGAAAAGCGTCTACACATAGTGCAGATCCTTGTGTTCTGATTTAGCACAAAAGGCCAATATTTTGCTTGCAATGCAGGCAAATATAATGCCTATGAAACAAGAACATGTTTGTTAACTCTTCATATAATCAAAAAGAGTAGGAAAAAGCTGATAGCTCTATTAAACTTCATCACTTACAATAAAGTAATGAGAAAGCAATAAAATCAATCAGATACCTTACAACCCTGTTTGTAATCATAAATCAATTTTATGTAACTAGACTTGAGTGTAGCCTTGGATGCTCTAATAAGTGTCTTTCCCCCTTTGATTGCATCAACCAAGTATATACCATCTGAAAATGCGAGCTACAGGAAGATGATTTTATTTGGGTATTAAAAGTTTGTGAATTGAGGGTAAAGAATGAGAAAGGGATCAAGGAAGGGAATTGAGGGGAAGAGATCACAAGCTTAGCTCATTTAGAGACAGACTCAAAGAAGAAAGTAACACTTGAATCCATATTGGGTATAGGTAAATCAGCCAAAGAAATCTCAGATGGGGAGAGGAGGGTTAAGGAGTCGATGAGATTGAGATTTGATACAGAGATCTACAGAAAGAGAAGAGGTAGAGAAAATTACAAGACATATTGGTAAAATCAACAAATTTAGAAATCCCTAAAAGACATATTTAGGTGTTTCAAATGGATTTAAATGGGATTTTTCCTAAAAACTGCCCACCTTTTTAGACCAGGCAATTTTGTACCCGATCTAAAAAGTAGGCAAGTTTCAAACCTTCACTAGTAACTTCACCTAGTCGAGTTGCTCCTTATTATTGGTGTTCAATTTGATTTCCCGCTCAACCAATACCTCATCACACTGTTAGAACTAGCTGACCCCAAGAAGGGGGTGAATTAGGTGTAAGATAAAAACTTAAGAACTTTTAAACACTTTTTGCATCTTAGTGAAAGTAGTAACTATAAAAGTACTGAATCATAAATCAACAACTAGATATTTGAATGATATATGCTGAAAACATATGAGTGTAAGGAACAGAGTATGCAAACTGTGATTTATCCTGGTTTGGTCCAATCCTCGATGACCTATGTCCAGTCCCCAGGCTCTTTCTGAGATTTTTAATCCATTATCTTCTTGTTTAATCCGGGTACAAGAAAAGCCTTTACAACCCATTATACGTGTGTGGATGATCAATTAAATAGTGCAAGTATACACTGTTGTAATCAAGTAATATAGAAGTGAGTAGATTATCGTTCCTGCGAGGATTGATCACTAAGTACCAAAATGAGTAATTTTAACTCTATTCAGTCGATTGATTAGTTGGTGATTGAGAGTACAAAATAAAAGAAAGACAATTAAATATGAATGCAGATGTTATGAAAGCAAATATGAGAAAAAGCCCTAGGGGTCAGATTTCACTTAACAAATTCTGGATTGAATCACTTATCTATTCTAGCCCAATTTATTCCATATGATTGATAGTCGAGTTTCCCTAATATAATTATTAGCCTCTTCCAAGGTCAAGCAATTCTATAATCAATTGCTAATCCAATATATTCCTATATGAATTTAAGCAATTAATTATGCATTAAGATTTATGGAACTCAGTAAGACTACATAACTCATATGAATATATTCCTATTTCATATGCAAGTCATGGTTTTAATTATAGGGTCTACACACATGTATCTCCTTCCGGTCTCAACATGCATATTGAAATCATTCAAAAGATGGCCAGTCAATCAAAAGCATTTAGAATAATAATTAAAACTCAATCATGAAGGAGAAATTCAAACTGGATTTAATAAGTTAAGATTCAATCCATCATTAATAAGCGACGTCATCACCCTAGGAAAATGAAAGTTTAGCACATGATGAAATTAAAAACAAAACCAAAATAAATTGACATTATATAAAGCTAGAATGAAATCCTCATAAATACTGCATAAACTTGAATATTAAATTCTCAAACATAAATATACAACCAAAAGATGCATGAAAAATGAAGAAATCTATCCGTCTATTTAGGAGGTAAAACCTCCCATGTAGGCGGTATGCAAAATGTAATAAAATCCTAAGCCTTCCAAGATAGAGGCATGCAAAATGTAATAAAATTTTAAGCCTTCCAAGATGGAGGCATGCAAGAATTGATACAATGTATGAAATTAAATCTAGAAAGTAACACACTTTTTTTTCAGAACTGTGAAAGAAAGGATCTCTCCTTGTCAGAAAAGAGCCTCTAATTGTCAGAAAAGGACCTCTGATTCTCTTCCTCTCTTCCCCCTTTAAGCTTGGCATTGACCTCTATTTATAGGGGAAAAAATATGTGCTACAGTACTACTACGTTATCTGGCGGGTGCTACAGTGCCCTGGCGGCTGCTACAGTGCCCGTTGACTGCTACAATGCTGGTGGCTGCTACAGTGCCCCCCTTGACTGCTATAGTGCTCGGTGGCTGCTACAGTACTTTCATTTTTTAAATGTTGTTTATTCCAAAAATAGTATTTATTTATCAATCACACCCAAATTTATTATATTAAACGCAAATATCGTCCATAAAATCATCATATAAGGGAAAATAAATATGCAAATATTTCACTTATCAAATTCCCCCACACTTAACTCTTGGACGTCCTCGGACAAGAAGTAAATAATAAGTGCTTCCAACAAAATTGGAAGTGTCAGGTCATAAGTAAGAACATAATTGAAAAATAAAGATATCATAGTATTAATGAATCAACGAAAATATAAACTAGTAACTTTAATTGAAAATGAATAAATTGAGTTCGTACTTGTAGCTCATTCTCTCAATCTCTCAAGTGTTCAAGGGTAAGTATTTCGCTCAAATTCAATCAAAAAAATTGCACTACCATAGGCTTGCTAAAAATCTCAATCTCCACTACCTAATTCAGATGCATAATTCAAATCAAAAGGACTTATTAAGGGTTGTAATGGGGTTAAGGTAAAGGAATAATCATTATAGGCTCAGAAGCTCACGGCTAGGGATTTTTAAACTCAGTTCATTCAATCTAAAAATTCATCACCAATTACAACAATCAGTTGTTCATTCATGCTATAAAATCTCTAAATTCAATTGATCCATACTTAAAACTTATATACTTCTTAAGATCATTACAAAGCACTTGAACAAGATGATTTTTTTAAAAAAAAGATAAAAAAATCATGCAACTAATGAAATGCGTCTCAAAAGTTAAGAATAACTCCTTACTCTGCCTCTTTTTTTCACACCCTATGCATCTAATGGTTTTACTAACTAACAAAAGAAAAACAAAATTTTTTTTTCTCCTCCCCCAACCTGAATCAAACATTGTCCCCAATGTCTTCTAGAACTTAGAGGAGGTGTTTTTTTAACATAAACACACAATAAAGTAAAACTAAGAGATTAAGGAAAGTTACAACCTAAGAGTGGTATATGGGTTCTGCTTCTGACTGCTATCTGAAGATTGCCCACCTATTTGCTTAACGAGTAGATCTGGTTTAGGTTCATAGGTTTGCATTTGATCGAGCAGCTGATCAGCAGTTAGTGCAGCAATTATGGAGTGGCGAGTCGCTTGGGGTATGAATCCTGTTTCCACAGTATGATCAAGAAAAGACAACAGATTATCATAAAAACCATTAACATTTAACAATCCTAATGGTTTCTTTTATAGTTTAACTTAGCCCAATATGCAACACTAGAAATTCCATCCAATGTCTCCAAACCACCGGGTAGAGCAATAAAAGCTTGAGCATGGTAGAACATTACTCCCATCTGTTCAGGCAAGCTCGAAACCTGTAACTCTTTTCCTAAGGACAAAGCATGATCTTGCAACTCCTTCACCCTGACACTTAAACCCTTGCTTCCATTTATGGATGCAGAAATGGCCACACTTCCCTTTAGGCCTAGGATGCCTCCCCCGTACAAAAAGTTGATTTGTCTGGCAGCTAATGTAATTCCAAGTTCATTTGCTCTTTTCTGGCAGCTAATGTTATAAACTCTCCTTTCTTACCCAAATCTGTTTCACCAAAAATGCAAATAGATGTAAATCTACATTTTTATGTGATACCCTTTTTCTCTTTGTTTCTCTCGGACCATGTATGCTTATAAGAGAAAGAATTCATATTTATAAATGGAAGTGTGCATATTTACAAATGAAAGAGTACATATATATATAATACTAAAATAGTGACAACCAAATCACACATTTTTCAAAGAAGTTTGAAAAAAATTTCTGACACACATGACCAGTGGGCCCTTGCGTGAAGAAATTAAACAAAAAGAGGAAAGAAAGTCAAAAGATAAAGTAGAGTAGGAAAAATCTGCTGAAAAGATAAGAAAGATTAGATAAAAGCTACGAAAAAGACAAAACAAATTAAACACACGCATGATTATGTACAGTGGTTGTGATTTTAGCTCACATCTTTCTCTAGTTTTACGTCTAGTAACGGCTTAAACACTTTCTATGAATCGAGGATTTGCTTCCCATCCATTTTTCTTATAAACTGGCAAACAAGGTCTTTTAACGTCAGATTCCCAAGACAATAGCGCTCTTTTTCTCTGTTGAATATGTTAGGATCGGTAGGCACAGCGGAAGAATTTTAAAAATTTTCTCCGATCCTAATCGAGGATCTATCAACGGCTTTTAAACCAAGTTGGAAGGATTCATACCTTTTTTATGATTCAGAGTTTTCACGATCTCTAGGAGCCAGGAGCACACATGTCAGGTCCACTCCCTCTACAGATATCCACATGAATGCTCTCCCACCGAGACTGCATGCTAGCGCCTCTAATGTCTCCTAGGGTTTTCACTTGCGGCTCTCAATTCTCATGTGCGTATGAATATATCTGCTCTATCAAGTTTATAACCTGTGAGGGCTATTTTCAAATTTTAAAATTAATCATCATTAATTTCAAAATTAATTAACAATTAATTATCTTGATGAGTTAATTAAATAAATTTAGTTTAAATTAAATCTGTCCAACAGTTTTAATTTAACCTATTTATTTAATCCAAATAAAGAGTCATTAGATTTAATTTATCTTCATAAATTAAATCTGAGATACTATATCTCTATCATGTTAGTTATTAAATTTAATATATCTTAATAAATTAAATTTAAAACTAACACAATATAATAATATCATATAATATATATACATATATATATAAGATATATATTTCGAAAATATATATATCTATATAATATTATTAATGAATTTTATATTATATATATATAAAAATATAAAATTCATCCATCCTAAATTAAACATTATCTCGTGTTGGGCCATTCTTGTGTGCGACCCTGTAGGCCTATATGAAGTTGGCAGTGGGCCAATAACTATACTAACCCAAAAGTCGCAAGGGGCCTCTAGGAAGACATTACGACTACCCAATTCATATAAGGATCGTTATCACGATGCAACCTGTCATACAACCATGTCACGTCCCTTTTGTAACACGATATATCGATCAAGGATAAGGCATGGATAATGTCATCCTCTTGTTCCTGACCATTACTTTCTTGATTCCTGAGTAGCCTGATAACAGAGATAGAAACTCCTTTCATCATAGTATGGCCATACATTTCTCAGACTCACTCATCGAGGGGCCCACTAATATCTCTCTACTAATGTGAGGGACAAATTCCATCTTGATAATTCATATTCCTCTGCATTAAAAACCACTAAGCCCGATCGTAGCCTTTATCATCAACCGGTCAAGAGTGACTTTTGACTAGTTCAAAGCTTAACAACTCTCATGTAGGAATCCATGATAACCTCAGGTCTAAGGGCATTGTGACGTGGTTATACATGAGAAAAGCTTATGACTTGATCCATGTAGCTTTCTCATAGTGGGTCGGTCCAGCACCTTGTACTCTTACAAGTGCCTAAGACTTTGATTCGTATCTCCATATCTTATCAAAGTCATACTGATCTTGTTTCATCTCTGCACCCGCATAGATGACCGACCAGGGACATTTTAGGACAATCTTTATGAATTATCCAAGGATACAATTATCACAGTTAACATGCAAATAATATGATAACAGAATGGAGAAATTTCATTAAAATAATAATGTTCAAAGTATAATGATTGGCCCTTAGGGCACAGTTTCCAACATAATATGTCTGCTAAATCGAGAAGAATACGAAGAACATCACCACTCGGATGCGTCTCAAGAGTTTGAATGATATCATCCAGTGACTCCTTACTCAGTCCATCCTTTATAAATTTGATTTTATCTTCTTGATTTATAGAAACCATACCTTTACTCCTACAGCGCTGATGACAATTCCACCTTGCACATTTATGGCAGACCTTCATTCTTTTAGCTCTTCTCTTTTTGGAGTAAGAACTTCTTCCCATTCCTGGCAAAGGTTTAACAAATGAATTATGAATCTCACCTGCTAAACGTACCTTAGCTTCAATGATCCAACGTACATCCACAGGAAGGCCCAAACGATTAAATATCATCATCCTTTCAAGTCGAATGTTATAGATCTTCCAGAGCACATCTTTAGGAAGAGTGGGGAACCTGTTCTTAAGCTTTGCAAGAGATTCCTCCATGGCAACTTAAAATAAAAATGATGAAAACTAAAATGCTCAATGCAGTGTAGTGTGTTTTGGTGAGTAGGAAAGAAAAATAAGAGTATGAAAGAAATGAGTGAGTAGGAAAGGAAATTGAGAGAGTGGGAAAGAAGTTTTGAGGGAGTAGGAAGGAAAGAAGTTTTGAGAGAGTAGGAAAGAAATAAGTGAGTAGGAAAGAAAATTGAGAGAGTAGAAAAGAAGTTTTGGGTTGCCTCCCAAAAAGCCACCCTTCTTTAACGTCTTTAGCTAGACAAAGATTAAACAAACAAATTTTTTTTCTTCTTTTTTTTTTTTAAAAAAATTACTAGATTGAGGACTTACCTGTTGGTTCTTCAAACGTGATGACAGATTTCAAAGTGTTGATTGCACCTTCATTGTATTCTTTGAGCCTTTGCCCATTCACTTTGAATTTTCGATCACCATCTTGAATCTCCACAGTTCCATATGGCCATACTTGAATCACAGTAAAAGGACCTGACCATCTTGATCTCAGCTTTCCTAGAAAGAGCTTTAACCTTGAGTTGTATAAAAGCACCTTTTGTCCTGGTGTAAACTCTCTCCTCAAAATTCTTCTGTCATGCCACATTTTTGTCTTCTCCTTGTATAACTTTGCATTTTCATAAGCTTGTTGTCTGAATTCTTCAAACTCATTGAGTTGGAGAAGCCTTTTCTCACCAGCTACCTTTAAGTCAAAATTTAATGCTTTTACTGCCCAATATGCTTTGTGCTCCATTTCTACTGGAAGATGGCATGCTTTTCCATAGACCAATTGATACGGGGATATACCAATTGGTGTCTTGAAGGCAGTTCTATAAGCCTAGAGTGCATCATCTAACTTTTGAGCCCAATCCTTTCCGTTGGAATTCACTGTCTTCTTTAAGATCCACTTGAGTTCTCTGTTTCAGATTTCCACCTGCCCGCTAGTTTTAGATGATATGGAGTTGCAACCTTGTGAGTTACTCTATATTTAGCCAATACCAACTGAAGCTGCTGATTGCAAAAATGCCTTCCTCCATCACTGATAATAGCTCTAGGCACACCAAATCTTGTAAAAATATTCTTCCTCAAGAACTTCACAACCACACGAGAATCATTTGTAGGAAAGGCAGCTGCTTTAACCCACTTGGAGACATAATCAACAGCTACTAAAATAAACTGATTGCTAAATAAGGATGGAAAAGGCCCTATAAAATCGATCCCCCATACATCAAAAAGTTCAACTTCTAAGATGTTGGTTAAAGGGGCTTCATGTCTCCTTGAGATATTTCCCGTTCTTTGACATCTGTTACAAGTTGCCACAATTTTGTGAGCGTCCTTGAAGAGTGTAGGCCAGTAAAATCCTGATTAAAGGACTTTAGTAGCTGTTCTATTTGCTCCAAAATGACCACCATATGAGGATGAATGGCAGTGATTTAAGATACTAACCATTTCTTCTTCAAGAACACATCGCCTGATAATTCGATCTGGGCATTGTTTGTATAAGAACGGATCCTCCCAAAAGTAATGCCTTACATTAGCCAGATACTTCTTCTTTTACACTTTAGAAAGTTCATAAGGCATTACTTCGCTTGCCAAATAATTCACAAAATCAGCATACCACGGAGTAGGTTGTGACTACATGATAAAATATTGCTCATCTAGGAAATTCTCCTGGATTGGTGATTCTCTCTTTCGTTCAGGTAGTTCTAACTTCAAAAAATGATCTGCAATGAGATTCTCGGTCCCTTTTTTGTCTTTGATCTCTAAGTCAAATTCTTGTAGTAAAAGCACCCATCTGATCAGTCTGGGCTTAGCATCTTTCTTCTCAATCAGGTATTTGATTGTTGAGTGGTCCGTCTAGACAATGACCTTTGACCCGATCAAGTATGCTCTGAATTTGTCAAATGCAAACACTACTGCTAGGAGCTCTTTTTCTGTTGTTGCATAATTCAGTTGTGCTTCTTAGAGTGTTCTGCTAGCATAATAGATAGCATGAAAGTTCTTGTCTCTTCTTTGGCCTAAAACAGCTCCAACTGCATAATCACTTGCATCGCACATCATCTCAAATGGAAGATTCCAATCTGGAGCTATGATAACCGGTGCAGTGGTCAAGGCACTTTTTAGAGTTTGGAAGGCTGATAAGCACTCCTTATTAAACACAAAGGGAGTGTTTTTCTCCAACAGCATGCAAAGTGGCTTTGTGATTTTTGAGAAGTCCTTGATGAATCTTCTATAGAAACCAGCATGTCCCAAAAAAATTTGAATGCCCTTGATTGAGGAAGGAGGTGGTAGCTTTTGAATTGTTTCAATCTTAGCTTGGTCCACTTCAATGCCTCAATTAGATACCTTATGACCCAGCACAATTCCTTCTTTCACCATGAAATGACATTTCTCCCAATTTAGAACCAAGTTTGTGTCTACACAATGTTGTAAAACTTTTGTCAGGTTGGAAAGACAATGTTCAAATGATTCTCCAAAAACTGAAAAATCATCCATAAATACCTCAATGAACCTTTCCACCATGTCTGAGAAGATCGCCATCATACTCCTTTGAAATGTTGTTGGTGTATTACATAGACCAAATGGCATCTTTCTGAAGGCAAAGGTACCATATGGACATGTAAAAGTTGTTTTCTCTTGATCCTCCGATGCAATTGTAATTTGATTATATCCTGTGTACCCATCTAAGAAACAATAATAGGCTTTTCCAGCAAGTCTGTCAAGCATCTGATCTATAAATGGCAGAAGAAAGTGATCTTTTCTGGTGGCTTTATTAAGCTTTCTGTAGTCGATGCACACTCTCCATCCAGTCACCGTTCGTTATGGAATCAATTCATTTTTCTCGTTGGGTACTACTGTCATTCCACCTTTCTTTGGCATAACTTGAATTGGACTTACCCATTGACTGTCAGAGATTGGGTAGATTATGCCAGCATCCAGCCACTTTATTACCTCCTTTCTCACCACCTCCTTTATATTCGGATTAAGTCTTCTCTGGTGCTCAACTGTTGGCTTGTAGGTGTCCTCCATTAAGATCTTATGCATACAAATTGAAGGACTAATCCCTCTTATATCAGCTATTGACCATCCAAATGCTGCTTTATACTCCCTTAGAACTCTTAATAACTTTTCTTCTTCATCAAGAGTAAGAGTTGTTGAGATGATTACTGGTAATGTTGAATTTTCTCCCAGATAGCATACTTCAAGTGGTATGGTAGTACTTTCAACTCTAGTACTGGTGGTTCCTCCATTGATGGTACCGGCTTACTCGGCCTTTCCCCCAGATCTTCAAATGGTTTCTTGATAAAAATTGGGGAATTTGCTTCCAAGTACTTAATCTACTCTAAGACTTTAGGATTAGAAGATTTTGATACATCTACCATTCCTATTGCTAATGGTTGATCAATGCAGATTTCGATCACCACGTCTTTTGTGCAACTGGACAATGTATCGACTCTATAGTAAGTGTCACCTTCATCTGGGAAGGATAAAGCTTTGAAAATGTTGAAGGATACTTGATTATCTTGAACTCGCAAGGTTAACTTCCCCTGTTGCACATCTATTAACGTTCTCCCAGTTGCTAGGAATGGCCTCCCAAGAATGATAGGAATTTCTTGGTCTTCTTCTATATCGAGTATTATGAAATCAGCTGGGAATATGAGTTTGTCCACCTTCACCAAAACATCTTCTAAGACACCCCCTCGGATGCTTTATTGATCGGTCCGCCAGAAGTAATGAAACTGTGGTTGGCTTCACCTCTCCAAGACCAAGTTTGTTGTAGACAGATAGAGGCATGAGGTTTACACTTGCTCTAAGATCACAAAGTTCTCTTTCAAAGTGACATTGACCTATGGTGCAAGGTATGCAAAAGCTTCTTAGATCTTTCAGCTTTGAGGAAATTTCTTTTGGAGAATAGAGCTGCACTCCTCGGTAAGTGCAATTGTTTCAAATTCCTCAAGCTTAAGCTTATTTGAAAGAATGTCCTTCATGAATTTTGCATAACTGGGCATTTGGGCAAGAGCGTATGCAAAAGGAATGTTGATGTGCAACTTCTTGAAAACCTCTAGAAACTTTGCAAATTACTTGTCTAGCTTTGCCTTCACGAGTCTCTGAGGGTATAGAACTGGTGGTACATATGGAGGAGGATTGTCTATAAAGCTGATTCTTCCTGGTATCACATCATCCTCCTTCTGTTGTTGTACTTCCTCCTTTTGTTCTTCTCCACCTTCTTTCTTTTCTCCGTCATCCTTCTTTAAAGGATCTTTCAACTCTTTCCCACTTCTTAGTGCAACGACCTTCACATGTTCTTTTGGGTTTCTTTCAGTGTCACTTGGTAGAGTTCCTGGTTGCCTGGAATTCAGCATATTTGCAATTTGGCCCATCTGGATCTCCAAGTTCTTTATTAAGGCATCTTGGGTTTTGATTGTTGCATCAGTCCTAGCCATGAATTGAGATGTATTTATGGTTAGTTGAGCCAGTGCATCCTCCAAATTCACTTTCTGTTGTGGTGGATTTGGTTGTTGCAAAACTTGCTGCTGGTAGTTCCCTTATGGCTTGAATGCATTTTGATTATTCCTCCAACTAAAGTTTAGATGATTTCGCCAACTTGGATTATAGGTATTTAAAAATGGGTTATTTCTTTGATTTCTGATGAACTGAGCTTGCTCTGACATGAATGAGTGTACTTCTTGACATTGCGTACTCATATGAGGTCCTCCATATTGATCACAAGCTTCCGTAGGAGTGTTGATTACATTTGCTTGGGTTGTCAATGATCCTACTTGCTTGGATATAGATGCAACTTGAGAAGACAAAGTTGTAAGAACATCCAGCTCGTGCACTCCAAATACTTTCTTTGAATTGCTACGTTTAAAAGGCCATTGATATGCATTGGCTGCCATCTCCTCAAGTAGATTGTAAGTATCATCTATATTTTTTCCCATTAAAGATCCTCCAGCTGCAGCATCTACAATAATTCTGGAGATGTGTGTCATCCCACTATAGAAAGTTTGCAGTTGCCACCAATCTGGTAACCCATGATGAGGACATCTCCTTAGCAACTCCTTGTATCTTTCCCATGCTTCATAGAGGCTTTCTTGTTCATGCTGGGTAAATGAGGCAATTTCATTCCTCATGTAGTTATGCTGAAGGAAAGTATTTCTCCTTAGCAATTTTTGCTAAAGGAAAGTATTTATCCAAAAAATTTTTGTGCCATGATCTCCCATGTAGTTATGCTTCTCACTGGTAGTGATTGTAGCCAACTCTTAGCCTTATCCCTGAGTGAGAAAGGGAAAAGTCTAAGTCTAATGGCATCGTCAGTAACACCATTATGCTTGAATGTGTCACATATTTCTAGGAAGTTGGCTATGTGTGCATTAGGATCTTCTGTTGGTAAACCACCAAACTGATTTGCTTGCATCATCTGGATAATTGCCAGCTTGATTTCAAAGTTGTTAGCTGCTACTGGTGGTCTTGTGATTCCATAATTTGTCCCTATGACTGTTGGTGTTGCATAGTCACGGAGTGTTTTGGTATCTGTTGTTCCTCCCCCGGATTTGCCATCAGATTGCTTAGGATTGAAGTAGACTGCTTCCGAACTCTTTGATTTCTTTGACAAGTTCTTTCGATCTCCGAATCAAAAGGCAATAGTTCAATCTCCTTTGATCTGGTCATACACTATGCAAAAACTTGAAAAGAAGATCATTTGTAAAGGTAGAGTTTGCGAGGATAGATCCCTTAGTTGGCCTTAGGGATAGAAGATCATTTGTGAATAATTGTTGTGTATGCACATGTATGTTCTATTGATATCGCTATATATATGAGACTTGTGAATATATGTGCATAATATCTTTGTTATATTAATGGGGTAAGTTATTTGTAGAATGAAGAAAACTAGAGGACACCCCAATACTCAGTGTGTAGACCTAGAGGTGGAGGTCGTCAATGACAATCCACCAGATCCAATACAAGAATTAATGGTTCTGATAAAAGATCAACGAGACATGATCACTGAGTTGAGAGAAGAGCTCAGAATTGAGAAAGGCAAAAACCAAGTAGATCAGGGTCCGTCTACTCAGGAGGAGACCCAGGAAGAAACCCGCCATGAGGAAACTGTTGAAGGGTCAGCACGACCCCTGGAGTTCCCACCTCACATTGCTCCAAATCAAGAATCACATGGGGTGCTGGCTAAAAAGGAAAGGGAACTTTAGTTTTGGGTCACTACATTTTGTAAACACATGCCTCCGGTGTTCAAAGGGAGGTTTGATCCTCAGGCAGCCGAAGATTGGTTGAACAGACTAGAGATCTTCGAGGTTCTGGAATATTCTTCTGAGGTGAAAGCTCGATTGGCGGTATATAAACTAGAAGGTGATGCAGATTGCTGGTGGAGGAATGTCTCCCTCACTCTGTGTGGAAGAAATGTGCCCTTGACTTGGCAATTGTTCCAGCAAGAATTTAACGAGAAATACTTTGCCAAATCAGTACGGCTCGAAAAGGAAACAGAATTCTTGAATATCAAACAAGGGGACACGGAGACCTTTGACGACTACTTGTCTCGTTTCATCTAGTTGTCTCGGTATTCCTCCTATCTCCGGTATAAGGATGAGGAAGAGTAGAGTTCGGATATGCTCATCCGCAGTTTGAGACAAGAGTTGAGGAAACGGTTAGCCACCCACCAATTTACCAAATTCAACAAGGTGGTGAAGCAATGTAGAATTATAGAAAATAATTTAAGAGAGCTGTATCCTGCCAGAGCTACTGGCCACTGCAGTGAACCTAGCAAGGGTAACGTGTCTCAGAAGCAGAAAAGCCAAGGATCCTCTTTATTTAGAGGTACTGATAAGAAGCCCTACCAGCCTAGAGATTGTGAACCTTAGAGAGTTGTGACCGAGTGGAAATGTTCTCACTGTAACCAACCGCATTATGGCAAGAATTGTCGGGGTGAAATGATTTGTTTTAATTGTAAGCAACCAGGACATCTTTCTAAAGATTATCAATGACTGCAAGCTGAGCAGAGACCAAAGACTCAGGGCCGAGTATTCACTATGACTCACGATGAGGCTCGTAAATCTTCTGAGTTGATACAAGGTAAAATTTCTCTTAATGGCCCTCTATTGTAAGCATTGTTCAACTCAGGTGACAGTCACTCCTTTTTTGCGTATGACTGTGTGAAAATCCTGGGTATGCATGTGCATAAATTACCATTCGATCTGGTTGTGTCAACACCAATGGGTGTCAAAGCTATAACTACCAAAGCTTGCCTAAATTGTATAGTAACTGTAGAGGGATGTGAATCTGTTATTGATCTGATTTGCTTGCCACTTTACCAATTGGAAGTCATTCTGGGTTTTGATTGGTTAATGGCAAACAATGTAATACTTGATTGTGGGAACAAGAGGATTGTATACTCTGCATCTCATAATGTGGAGAATGTGAATGCTGATTGAACTTCCTTTCAACAGCTGAAGCTGAGAAGTGTTTGAAGAAGGGTTGCCAGGGATATATAGTATTTTTCTCTGTGCAAGGGAAAACCAGTGAAACTTTGAGTAGTATACCCGTGGTAAATAAATTCCCTGAGGTGTTTCCTGATGATCTTAGCAGATTGCCTCCTGAAAGGGAAGTTCATTTCCCAATTGCAATTGTGCCTGGAGCTGGTTCAATATCTAAGGCCCCATATCGTATGGCCCCAAACGAAATGGCGGAGTTAAATAAGAAAATTAAAGATTTACATGAAAAAGGGTTCATTAGACCCAGTGTGTAACCTTGGGGAGCTCTAGTTCTGTTTGTTAAGAAAAAAGATGGAAGTTTTTAGTTGTATATTGACTACAGAGAATTGAATAAGATTACTGTAAAAAATAAGTATCCTCTTCCCATAATCGATGACCTATTAGATCAACTGTCTGATTCATGTGTGTTCTTGAAGATTGATCTAAGGTCGGGGTATCATCAGCTGCAAGTGAAAGCAGAAGATGTTCCAAAAACTGCTTTCCGGACCAGGTATGGTCACTATGAGTTCTTGGTTATACCATTTGGGCTAACCAATGCACCTACGGTATTCATGGATTACATGAACCGTATCTTTCGACAATATTTGGATCAATTTGTTGTTGTGTTTATTGATGATATTCTGATATATTCCAAGAGTGGGGAAGGGCATAAACATCATTTGAGGATTGTATTGAATACATTGCGTGAGAAGCAACTCTATGCGTAAATGCAAGTTCTGGCTTTCAAAAGTGAAATTCTTAGGCCATGTTATCTCACAAGAAGGGGTCTCTGTAGATCCTAGTAAAGTGGAAGCAGTATTGGACTGGAAGAGGCTAGAAACTATTGCTAAGACACGAGTTTTCTGGGTCTTGCTGGTTACTACCGGAGATTCATCCAGAATTTCTCCTGTATTGCCTTCCCAATGACCAAGCTCACGAGAAAGGACCAGCCATTTGTGTGGGATGAGAAATGTGAAATTTTCTTTTTGGAATTGAAAGAAAGGTTGACTACGGCACCTGTGTTGATTATACCTGATCCTAGCTTGACTTATGTTATATACAGTGATGCTAGTAAGCAGGGATTAGGGTGTGTCCTTATGCAGCAGGGACGTGTGGTGGCCTACACCTCTTGATAGCTCAAACCTCATGAAATGAATTATCCTACACATGATCTAGAGCTTGTGGCCATTGTGTTTGCCTTGAAAATTTGGAGGCATTATTTGTATGGTGTGACGGTAGAACTGTACTACGACCACAAAAGTCTCAAATATCTGTATGATCAGAAAGAATTGAATATGAGACAACGCTGCTAGATAGAGTTGCTTAAGGACTACAACCTGGACATGAAATATCATTCGGGTAAGGTAAATGTAGTCACTGATGCTCTTAGTCGAAAAAAATGTGCTTTTGGCAGCTATGATGATTCAAGAAGGGAAATTGATTGAAGACTTTCATGATTTGAATTTGTCGAACCAGATCATCTATGCCAACTACACTGTTTCCCAAGGGGAAAGTGATTTGAGAACCAAGATTGAAGAAGCTCAGAGGCAAGATGGCTGGATACAGCGCAATCTAGCTCGGATTGAACAAGGAGAAGCTCAGGGCTATGATCTATCGCCTAGTGGATTAGTTCATCATCAACAGAGAATCTGTGTTTCAATTAAGGCGGAGTTGAGACAAAAGATCCTAGATGAGGCGCACAAGAGCCGATATACTCTTCATCCTGGTATGACCAAAATTTACCATAATCTGAAATCTAAGTACTGGTGGCCAGGTTTGAAGAGTGATGTGACAAAATATGTAGCATGGTGTCTCACTTGCTAGAAGGTAAAGCAAGAGCACCAGAGACCGCCTAGTTTACTTCTAAGTTCTGAGATTCCGGAATAGAAATGGGAAAGTGTGACCATGGACCTTGTGGTGGGATTACCCAGGATCAGAAATTATGATGCGATCTAGGTAATTGTAAACTGATTAACGAAGTCGACGCTCTTCATACCAAACAATGCTAGTTACTCTCCGGATAAGCTAGCAGAGATTTATATTCGTGAGATTGTGAACCTTCATGGTACACCGAAGAATATAATTTCCGACAGAGATCCCCGATTCACATCAAGATTCTGGAGGGCATTGCATGAGGCACTAGGTACCCAATTGAGGTTCAGCACAGCTTATCATCCCCAGATGGACAGACAATTAGAGAGGACAATTCAGACACTAGAAGATATGTTGTGGGCTTGTGTTCTCGACTTTAAAGGGAGTTGGGATCGTTTTCTTCATCTTGCTGAGTTCGCCTACAACAATAGCTATCATACAAGCATCCAGATGGCTCCGTATAAAGCGTTGTATGGAAGGAGGTGCCAATCACCTTTGTGCTGGAATGAGTTATCAGAAAGGAAACTTTATGGACCGGATCTTGTCGACCAAACCTCAACACAAATTTGGATTATTCGTAAGAGGTTACTTGCAGCGCAGAGTCAACAGAAAAGCTACGCTGACAAGGGGAGACGACTTCTAGAGTTTAAAGTTGGTAACGATGTGTTTCTGAGAATATCTCCTGTCACCAGCGTTGGGTAAGCAATCAAGGGAAAGAAGTTGAGCCCAAGGTATATAGGTCCTTTTGAGATTCTTGCAAGAATCAGGCCTGTTGCCTATTGTGTAGCCCTACCCCCGAACTTGAGCAGACTCCATGATGTGTTTCATCTTTCCCAACTGAAGAAGTACCAACCGGATCCCTCTCACATCATTGAGTATGAGAAGGTCGAGATACAAGATAACTTCTCGTATGTAGTAGAGTCGGAGTAGATCATTGATCGAGAGGAGCGACGGCTCAGAAACCAAAGCATTATGTATGTGAAGGTGATCTAGAAGGGGATGACTTAGAGGGAAGCAACATAGGAAGCGGAAGAAGATATGCGAAGACGATATCCGGAGTTTATGGCTCAAGTTGTGTAACAATTACGAGGACGAAATTTACTTTTTGGGGGGAGAATTGTAATATCCTAAATTGTAATTAAGGGCTAATAACTTCAAAGTGATGTAATTAATGTTAATTAAGAATTGTTGAAGGATATGATGTGAATTGTGATGTAAAAAGTGTTTGATGAGGATATCGTATATGTTATGACAATCAGGGGCAAAATGGTAAATTCACCGACCAATTGTACAGTTACCAAAGAGGAAACTCATTGGTAATTGATATCAATGGCTAAGATTGAATAAGCAAAGGAGTGGGATTGTGTGTCCATGTGCTTATGTGAGCACTTAGAAGGAGGAACAAGATGTTGACACATGTCAACACAAGAACCATGGATTGAGGTCAAAGAGTCAATAATTGCAACTCTCTCTTCCCTCCTCCATTTCAAGTCGGCCAAGGGCCTTATTGCACCCCAAAAATCTGATTTCTCCATCATCTTCTCACCTCTCTCCTCTCCTCCATTGTCGCCAAGATCAAGCAAGAAACAGAAAGAAGAAGCTTGAGTTTTAGGTAAGGTTTTGTCCCAAATGCTCAAATCACCTTAATTAATATTGTTCAAGGGGTTGAGAGCTTTATTCCTATGATTTCAGATTTTTGATTAGTGGAGTTTGAGAACTTGTGGGGATTTGAAAGTAGGAGAATCAAAGAAATAGCTTTGGGAAGAAGTTGAGGTGAGTATTTGATACCATTTGGTATAATGTTGTGGTAAATGGTTTGGTTTTGAGAATTTTGAATTTTTCTCTGATTTTTGGTCTAATTTGAATGCTTGAATTGGTTAGTGTGTGTGTTTTATAGAATGTGGTGTTAAATTGTGTCTTTGTGCCATGGGAGTTGATTTGGAATTTTTGGAATGGAAGGAATTGCATTGTGGTGGATTATGTGTATATTTTGTGTTGACATGTTAAGATTTTTGTGGAACATGTCTATGTGGATGGAATTTGATTGTTTTGATGGCTCCAATGGATTCCTTTGGCAAAATTGGTGTGGGAATGGTGTTCAATGTGAAAATGGGAACCATTGGAAGCAATTGTAAAAAACTGAAAATCTGTCCATTGAAGGTCTGTGCTCGGCAGTCTTTTTGTGTTGGCGTTTTAAATAGGCCAATGATGTCAAAAAATTATGAAACTCAGGTGAGTAGAATCTGTCCATTGAAGGTCAGTCATGATTGAGTAGAATCACTCAAGTAACCACTCATGTGATATTAGGTTGTATCTCTTAAAACATCTGATTAGCATTGCCATTTAATTTCTCTCTAAATCTTCATACTTTCAAAATCATTTTCAAAATAAAGTTTCTAATGGTTTCTCAAATCCGGGAGAGTAATTAACTGTTTTTCTAAGACAAGTTTTAAAACCATGCATCAATTAAGGGGGAGCTTCAAATTCATATGTGTTTTATATCTTGAAAGCTTATCTCCTATTGGAAAGAAAATCCTTTTAATATACTCATCTATATTCACCATGTCTTGATTAGTTTTGATGATGAGTTATTCTTATACTATTCTTTTCACAATCATAATTTGAACATATCATATGGAAAGGAACCTTTTGCTTCTTGATTGAACTAATAATTTTCTTTGCAAAGAAAGATTTAAATTTATAACAGGAGAATTTGTTTTGTGCAAAAGCATTCCTCAACATACTACAAGAAGACTCTATCAACCTTGAGGATGTTTTTAACGCTCAGTCAAGGAATATATATTGGCTACAACATTCAAAGCAATATAACTGAGCATTGAACATGCTAAACAGAAATTCAAATCAATTGGAGAATCCTGGCAACAACATGAATATATATCTGAGTTGCATAACAGAAGTGTGGTGTACATCACCATGAACTAGCATTGCCAAAGGATAAAGCAACGGACTTCATGGAGCGCTTCATCATTTTTCTAAATCTTCATGAGCATTTCTAAACATTCTCTCTTTACATTTCAAGAATACGTTTCATATATTTCATTTATCTTGATTATAAAAGTTTTCTTGAAAACCTCTCCAAATCCTTTTTAGTTCCCTCTCATTAAAAATGAAAGTACTTTCACATAGGGGGAGTGTAAATTGTTTTCTTGGTTCATTCATTTTGATTAAAGTAATTTCTACTCTATTTACTTCTTCACAAGCCTTACTTCTTTATATATTTTAAACTTTTTGCTGATGTCAAATAGGGGGAGAAAAATGTAAGAAAAATATGTATGTTGCATTATATATAATATGTATGTTGCACTTTGCATTATATATAATATGTATGTTTGCACTTTACATTATATATGTATGTTACACTTCATTCAGACATATTTTTCTTAAAGGATTTGTCATCATCAAAAAGGGGGAGAATGTTAGATATGATTAGTTTTGATGATGTCAAATATAAATGTGAAATGATACGAGCAAAAAGTTTATATAATGTATTTCTTTGACTAACTACTATATTTAATGTTACATATTTTGTAGATTAGTAGAGCAAAGAATGAAGAAGATTGAATTAATGAAAATGAACAAGAGGAAGAAGAAGAAAGAAATTGAAGATAGTCAAGGAGATGCTTACTCGGATTATGAAGAATGATTATAAAGAGGAAAAGCAAAATGAAAGATATTGAAGAATGAAGAAGTTGGAAGATCTATCAAGAATATCAAGATTCAAGTTGTTAGAAGTGATACTGGAGGTTTCTATGATCAAATAATGGTTGGAATAGGTTAATACGAAGCTAAGATGACTTATATGTGAGTTATGACACTTCTAGGGGAGTTTTACTCGAGCACGGATCAAATACTCGAGCACAAGATGAACTCACTCGAGCACAGGATGAACTCACTCGAGCACGGGGTGAACACTCTGTTCTACTCTGTTTTACGTTCAGCCTGATAGAGGTTCGGTAGTTTGGCCATATCTCTCAAACCACACGTCGGATTGACCCAAACCCGGTGGCATATGAACGAAGACTCCCAACACGTAAAATTTACACCAAGATAACATTGAAAGAAGCTCAAATTAAGGAGATATGAGCTGTGGAATAAGACATTGAAATCACCGTCACTTTTCAACACAGGTTCGGTATTTTGAGCATAACTCACGAACCACACATCGGATTGAGACGAGACCAGTGGCAAATGAAACTAAACTCAAAGAGCTTTCCATAGATAGGTAATTTGCCTAATTTGAACGTATATTCTAGGAGCTATGCCTTCTGGAAGTTGACACTTGTGCAGTCTAGCGGAATAGACACTCTTTCGATCATAACTTGCAGAATACAACGAGTTTGGAGCTGATTCTTTTTGTATTGGAATGCATATGGCAAGAGCTTTCTTATGATACATCATTAGAATCAAATAAACAAATTTTTTCTAAAGTGGCCCCACATCACTAGCGAGTGCAAAAACGCACTCTGGAAAAATGTTGTGCGAGTGATGTCCAGAAGCAACTGAATCGTGAAGAAACTTACAACACTCAAGCACTAGGTGTAACCCCCTCACCGTAATTACATCCAGATTATGAAATTTAAGTGAAATAGAGACCAATAAAATGAAATAACAATTTATAATCCCACATCCAAGAGATGGGGTATTTCGAAAATCGATTCAAAACATACTTATTGCTGGTCTCGCATTCACAAACGGATATAATTACTTGAGAAATCAAATCACATAAGAAATATCAGAGTGCGGAACTAAAATCCCGGCAAAACCCCGGGTTACTTCATAAATATAATGGGTTTACAGATTCCCAAAATGGGGATTACATATCCAAAATATTCATTTACATTCTCATGTACACTTGGTAATCCCAAAACCAAAATAAGGATAACCAACTACACTAAGTCTCAGAGTAATCCTAACTACTCCTGGTTGTCAGCTTCCCTTTCGAGCCACTCGCCCTGTCTGAAAAGGTTAGTCATATGGAAAGGGTGAGATTCTAAAGAATCCCAGTAGTAACAACTTTTTCATACCACATGCAATCACATAATATGTAAACAAATCATCTCATATCAGCACCACAAATCACACTCCACCCTCATCCCCTTTTACAGCCGGGAAGGCACACCGTTCTAACCCGAACCGTTGTTAGCGACTCAAGGACTATTGGCGTGGCAGTGCATACGAATAGCCTTACGGCTCACATATAGCCTTTCGGCTTTCACAAATGGCCTGTCGGCCTTCACAAATAGCCTTTCAGCCCACATAATCACATATGCATACCCTAACCTCATCCCCTTTTACCGCCGGGAGGCACACAGCCCTTGCCCGAACCGTTGTTAGCGACTCAGGGACTATTGGTATAGCGGTGCTTCCACAATTTTCACAAACATGCAGCATACGAAATCCATTTCATCTCAATGACATTGAACACATACAATGTATCACATAGGATATAAAGAAAGAGTCACTACCTGTATCTTTCCTTACTGGCTCTGGCACCTTAGTCTCACGAGGACGACAGATGTCAAATCCTATATCAATTAGGGACAACCAATCAATCTCTTTTCCATATGTATATTTCAATAATACTCTAAGTTGGTTATCATTTAGGACTCTTTAGATGACTATTAGAGGTCTAAACATATGCCTAAAGGGTTGGAAGACACTACCCAGAAGACCCCTTTTTTGAAGGCAAAACACTGATTTTTGACAGCCTCACTCGAGCACAGATGCTCTCACTCGAGCACAAGTACGGACATCACTCGAGCACAAGAGAGTGAGAGACAACGAGTGAACACCCGAGAGCACACAAAGCTCTCCAAGATCAGGATCACTCGAGCACAGCCATATGCACTCGAGTGAACACCTCATACCCGCGAGTGAGAAGGCACACTCGTGCACCTTACCCGCGAGTGACAACCCGAGAGCACCACCCACACCTGAGGCACAAGCTCACTCGAGCATGACCCCAGTGCTCGGGTGAGACGGCTATGCTTGCGAGTGTCAGAGCACACTCTTGTAATCAGCCAACGAGTGAAGACCCGAAAGAAACCCTTCACTCTGGACTCGCACCATCACTCGAGCAAACCCAAGTTCACTCGAGCATGTTCTTCCCTCACTCGAGCACAAGGCAATGCACTCGAGTATTATTCATAAAATCCAGATGAACTCGAAGTAAAGAAGGGAAAAACTCTCACATCACTCGAGCATGATATCCCGTGCTCGAGTGTTGTGTATCAGAGACCCAAAACGCAGCAAAACCAGAAAACACCAGATGGTCAAATCCTCACCCAAAGGTTCCCAAACTCTTCCCAATGCTCATACTCTCTAAGCACTAACTAGGGAACACCTTGGCAATCTTTAAAAACACTCCAAAACCAATTTGACCACAATCCAACACTAAGATCTCTATGATACACATTATCCAAATTTCATTCAACTAATTTCCAATATTCCATATTATATCCAACCATCAAATAACTCATCATTAAACCATTTCCACTATCAAACACCATAAAATCCACATTTTCAGCATTTGGCATAATTAGGGCAAATTTTCCAGATTTTACCAAACTTAGCCAAACATCACAAACAATATACCAAAATGCTCTAAATGCCTACCTCTTCTCTTTGCCCAATCAAGAATCTTGATTCTCCAACTTTCAAATTCGACCAAATCACAAATCAACACTTCTCAAGATTCTACAACCACCACAATGGAGCTCTCAATGAGATACACAATATTAGAGAAGAGGTTTTGAGCAAAGGAGGATCATAACTTACCAAAGATCAAAGCTTTATCCTTCCCTTTCCAAGCTTGCTCAGCGAAAATGGAGGAGAGAGAGAGAGAGAGAAAATGGTGAGATATGAAGGAGATGATGATGAGATGTCACTTCCCCCTAGTCACACACACACAACCGAAAATGAGGGAGAAAGGAGAGAGAAAAGTGCCAATTTGTCCTCTAGTGCCTCATCCCATGGCCACCATCTTACCACATGTCACAATCTCACACATTCCTTCAATAAGCTCACAAAATCACAACATATAGGATTCCGACCCATAGTCAAAGAATCACAACCCTTGATCTTAAATACCACACGTATGTACACCAAATTCAATTACATTAATTCCAAAAGTTCTTAATTACACTAATTACCATAATTATCAGAGTCATTAGCCCTAATCACAAATCGGGATATTACACTAGGATCCATACTCGAGCATTAGACTATTTCTCACTCGAGCACATGCAAGTTTTGACATAAGAGTGTTAACCCGAGAAGAAGCATGTACGTGAAAATAAGAGGCGCACTCGAGCAGGACGTGTTGTGCTCGAGTGATGTCTAGAATTCACTCGAGCATATGCGAGTGAAGAGCAGCGAGTGTTTGCCCGAGAGGAAGCTAGAACGTGAAAATATCAAATGCACTCAAGTGAGCCATATTGCACTCGAGTGAGGTCCTGACAGAAGCAACGTAGAAGTTCAAACTCTCATAGCCATCAATCCAAACGTGGTTAAATGTTATACAATCATTATGTTTTCACTTGTTATTGTTCCTAAACATTAACTAACATATATTTCAAGTGTAAAACAGGAGATTAAATATTTGGATTGCATCTTCAAGAATGGAGGTCACATATGGCGAATATCTTCACTCAACGTGATGAGTCACAGAAGCCAGAAATTCATCTTTTGACCAATGATCCAACATACCCATGACTAATACTTCATCATATTAGTGATTAAGCATTTTACAGTGTGAAACAAGAAATTTAACGGTGAGCTTACAGATTCAAATGAAAAGAGTCAAGTGTGGCGGGCGGCATCATTACACACCGAATGGCAGCTACCAACCACGACAAGTAACTGACCCACCATGAAAGATTGTCTGGAAACTCAAACATATTCATCCCGTTCCACAACGTGACGTACAACTCAAAATGAATCTTCCTGCTGTTCAACGAGACGCTTCACTCTGCAATGGACATTTCATAGTGGCTTGTTTTTCAAATATGCTCAACAGTCAAAATGACTCCAACGGACAAATGCTTACAACGGTCGTCATCTTCATCAACTATAAATAAGAGAGCATTAAACTTCGATGGGTGACAGAGAAAACAGAGCAACGACACCAACATGCGAATAACATGAATCCTCTGCTTCTACCCATACACTCTCTGTTTTCCAGTTTCTGTATTACTTATCATTGAGAGAGTAATTATTTGTATTGTACTTCAGTGAGCATTATATCCACTCTGTGAGAGAGTTTATAAACACTTTCAATTATATTTCTGAGTTGATCTCAAGGTAGAGGGACCTTGAGAGGGTTGATTTCCTTACGGGGAAGCTGTAGAGAGAATTGCCAGTAAGACATTTTGCTCGTAAGACTTACAAGGTGCAAGCAGTAGAGAATGTTGCTACTCATAAGACTTACAGGGGTGTAAGTAGGAGAGAATGTTGCTGCTCGTAAGACTTGCATGAGTAAGCAGGAGAGGAAGATCTTCGGGATTGCTCTGCTCGTAAGACTTGTCGTAAGGGGGAGTATCTTGGTGAGAGATTTGTAAAAGGTTTCACAAGTACCCGGCTAAACTTGTGGGATTGTAAAGGCTTTTCTTGTGCCTGGATTTAACAAGAAGATAGTGGATTTGAAAATCTCAGGAGGAGCCTGGGGACTGGACGTAGGCCATCACAGATTGGACCGAACCAGGATAAATCACAGTTTGCATATTCTCTTCCCTAAGCTCTTATATTTCCAGCGTATATTATTTAATCTAACTTTTGATTTATGATTCATACTTATTACTTTTACTAAGATGCGAAAAGATTTTCAAAGTTCTTAAGTTTTTATCTTACACCCAATTCACCCCCTCTTGGGTATCAGCTGGTTCTAACACGTTTTGTGCAATTCTGTACTTTTGTGGTGATTTCCTACAATGGCCAATATTTTTCCTAGGAAGAGGACTTAAATAGCTTTCATTTGGCTTTGGAATCACCTCATTTTGATTTTTCTTGAATTAGTTATGAGTTTTGGAAGTTCAGCCAAGAAACAGAATCTTCTTGGCCTCGGCCAACCCCCAAATATCAGTATTTTGCACTTTTTAAAGGTGGTTTTAGTAAGCCTTTCCCAACCCTTTGGGTATATGTCTAGGCCTCTAATAGTCACCTAAAGAGTCTAAATGATAACCAACTTAAAGTACTATGGAATTAAGAACTTGGAAAAGAGATTGATTGGTTGTCCTTAATCTGGTTTATATGATTTGACATTTGCCGCCCTCGTGAGCCCACTGTAACCATGAATGTCAGGAAGGGACAAGGTAGTGACTCTCTCTCTTATATCATATATGATGCATTATATGTGTGATATACCATTGATTTGTGATGGAATTCGAATGCTGCAATGATTGTGGAAATGTGTAAGCACCGCCATACCAATAGTCCTTGAGTCGCTAACAACGGTTCGGGTGAGGGTTGTGTACCTTCCCGGCGGTAAAAGGGGATGAGGATGGGGTGTGATATTTGTGATTATGAGATCTAAAAGGCTATTTGTGGGCTGAAAGGCTATATGTGATCCATAAGGCTATGTGTATGCACTGCCACACCAACAGTCCCTGAGTCGCTAACAACGGTTCGGGTTAGGAAGGTGTGTCTTCCTGGCGGTAAAAGGGGATGGGGGTTGAGTGTGATTTATGCTGCTGCTGCTGTATGATGATTTGCTTACATGTTGTGTGCTTATGTGTGGTATGAATGATTTGTTACTACTGGGATTCTCTTAAATCTTATTCTTTCCTTTGACTAATATTTTAGACAGGGCAAGTGGCTCCAAGGAAAGGCGATCAACCCGGAGCGGTTAGAACCCTGTAGGGACATTTGCTTTTGGATATGTTGGTTAATCATACTGGACTTGGGATTTTGTAAATTATTTTTGGGTCTAATTATGAGTTGAATATAGTTGTGTAATCCCCTATATGGGAATTATAGACCTTTTAGTGAATGAGTGGAACCCGAGGGTTGCCAGGATTTTTCTTATATACTCTGATATGTATGAATGTAAATTAACTACACAAGTGATTATATTCGATAATTGAATTTGAGACCGGGAAAGGAAAGAAGTTTTCAAAATTTTATGAAAACCCTACCTTAGGGTGGGTGTTTAAAACGAGTTTCAAACTATCCATTGGTTTCTAATCCATTTTATTATGTGTTATCGAATCTTAATTACGCTAATTAAAGAAGGGGGTTGCACTCTTCACATCATCTATTCATTGCATTGCTGGAGAGATACATTAAACACTAATACAATGAAGTGTTCGAATGATTAGAAGCAAGATGTATGAATTACATAATCATTTCAATGATTTTTAGAAGCTTCTGATATGCTGTCTATCACATTACTCGAGTAGTCCCTTGAGTAATTCTTTCTTTTTCAATTCAGATTACTGGATTGCTCCCTCGAGTAATGCTTCCAATTCTTTTCTGATCCCTCGAGTAATGTCATCCAAATCTTGACCGAGAATAACTGCATCTTTACTTACCTGATTACTCGAGTGATCCCTCGAGTAATGCAATCTTTTAATTTCAAATTACTTGACTGATCCCTTGAGTAATGTCACTCATTTCTTGGCCGAGAATTACTGAATCATTTCTTCTCTGATTACTTAAGTGATCCCTCGAGTAATGCTTCATTTTCTTTTCTGATTACTCGAGTGATCCCTCTAGTAATATTTTCATTTTAATTTTAAACATGGCTAATAATATATCATCAGAAAGTTCTTGCCATATACATTCCAAGCAACAAAAATCACCTCCAAAATCATTATATACAGAAAGTTATAATCCGAAGAGTATCTACTATACTTAAATAATGTCTGAAATCATGAGCATCAACTTCCAGAAGGTATAGCTCTTAGGTTATAACTTCAAATATGCCACATTACTTATCTATGGAAAGCTATGAGTCTAGTTTTATATGGCACTAGTTTCGTATCAATCCGATCCGTAGTTTGAGAGTTATGTCTAAAAGACCAAAGCCATTTTGGAATATGACGCTGATTTGAGTGGCAACTTCGACAGATCATATCTCCCTCATCTGATCTCCTTTAGATGTGATCTCAGTGTGTATTTTTTGTGTTGGGACTCTAGTTTCATATGAAACTAGTTTCAACTCATTTTAACATGTGGTTGAGAGATATCACCAAAATACTAAACTCTGTCATGTCATGTGAAAACAGAGCATATCAGAATTCTCATTACTCGAGGGAGTCCTCGAGTAATTCTCGGTGATTACTCGAGGGTACTGAGGGAGCCCTCGAGTAATCACCTCTAAAATGAGGCAATGGCATATTACTTGAGGGATTACTCGAGTAATCACCTCTAGAGGTAGCATAACTTCTATATAAGTCATTTTAACATCATATTGGCCCATTCCAACTTCTGTTTGACCATAGAAACCCCGGTATCACTTCTAATAACTTAGATCTTGATATTCCCATTAGTTCTTGCAAGTTCTTTTTTCTTCAATCATCTTCTTTCTTTACTTGAATAATGTACAAGATATCTTCTTGTTTTTCCTCTTGATGATCATTCTTCATAACCTAACTACATATCTTCTTGAATATATTCAATCTCTTTCTTCTTATTTTTCTTCTTGATGATCATTCTCTATTTATGAGGCATTATAAGCAAAATGATGTCAACCCACTGTTGGGTTTATAACTAATCTACAAGATATACAACATTAAATATAGTAGTTAGTCAATATACAAGATAACTATATTATGCAAACTATTTGCTCTAAATACTTGGCATATATATTTGACATCATCAAACCTAATCATATCTAACATACACAACCATATTCAACCATACAAAATAGAATTCTCAATTATGTATATCAACTATGTTAGACTCAACTTCATTAAATAAGTTACTCTACCTTTATCACCTAAAATTGAGGTAGGCCAAAGCCATATTCTACTTGCGGTCTAAACATAACCAAAATTGCCTAAGATTAATAAACTTAGCACCTAATCTAGGGGTCGATGCATTTGGCTATAAGGATGGCCCGCAATACAAATCATGCATTAATAGCTCCTACACGTCAAGGTTAAAGTTACAAGATGCACTCCCATCCAACGCTTAATCATCATCTAAGCCCTTTTAAGGTAGGGCATCCAAACAAAAAAAACTTGAAAAAGAACAAAGGTATGGCAAACAAGATTCAATTAACATACGTGTATAAAAACTTTTGTTCACAGAATTCGTGATGATTGGATTTGCGAAACTTGCCATCATGAGATTGATATAATAAAACTATGTCATTGTCATAATCACAAGTTTCTCGTTCGCAACCATAATAAATTCAATGGACAAAACTTCACATACAATAACAGCAAGACATGGTTAATTATATATACAAATGAGCACACACACTTCCAGCCACCAATAATATCAATATATACACAAATTTGCATAGAAAAATGAATGTTTTTTACTTACTCATGAATACATAGTCTGTTTGGCACTCAGCTAGCCTCTGCTATACATGTATGTCTTGACTTCATTTCTATTGCAAGTTGAACCTTGTGATATAAGTGATATATGTGATGGTGTTGATTGGCCAAAATTAATGCTACTTGCTTCAAAATCAATATACTACATATGTTCACAAGCTACATTGCATTTGAAGCATTCAGCAAGTAAAATAATCTTTTCCTACCAACACCATGACATATAACACATATTAGACACTTCACAAGATCTTCATACTCTTTTCTTTAGATTATGCAATCATTAGGGTATAAGCAAATATTTTTCACACTCAAGGGAATAGAAATTCACATATAATAACTATAATAACCACAGAGAATATCAAGCAAGAAAAAAAAATAAATGAACTTTCAATAAGGATTTCGATAAAGAACGAAAAGGAGTAAACATCAGTGTTTCAAAAAAAAGAAAAGTGTAAGGCCCTTATCTTTTTTCACATTTTTCAATATGCTTGTGCGTAGTTCGGTGAGCAACACAGGAATAGCATAAATATACTGATATATATATCATGATTACATTACCAGAATTCCCCATAGGGGCTTGTACATAATATTTATAGACCTTAAAATAATTTAAAGCCTGTAAATAGCCAACATTAGGACTTGAACTGGTCCAAACCTCTCAGTTGCTAGTACTCACATGTTTGCCCTTTAAGCCTCTACCTTTTGCAGGAATATTTTAATTTTGAAAAAGGGTGAGTGTAAAAGGAATCTCAGTAATAACAGATAGTTAGTCATAGAAAATGAAACATAAATATGCCAAGTATCACATACAGCAATATTATAATAACACATAATTCAGTTCAGTCGAAAACATTCATTTAGCCAACTATTGGTGCAACCCTTACTTGTCTCATACCTCAGCTGGGCTCAAGACCACCAACTGGACAAATTAGTGTACCTGTAGGCACTATGTTCGGTGTACCCGTAAGCACTATGTTTCATCATGCTTGGTGTACCGGTAGGGACTATGTTCGGTGTACCCGTAGCCATTATGCATTATACATATTATGGAAGATGGCATACAGAATGCATATAAACATTGACAAAATATATGAAAGATAGAGTCACTACCTTAAACCCCTTTTTGACTTGTGAAGTTGTTCCTCAAACTTTGTATCACATCTCGGGCAATTAATCCAGTCCTAAAATTCTAAATGTATAAGAATTAAGTTAAAACTCATTCATATACCACTTTAGAGACTTTCAAAGTGTTTTTAATAGTTATATGAGTCTATACTGAAAAATTACCGAAATGCCCCAGACAACCCGGTCTAGCCCCAATTTACCCGATCCAACCGTACTTTTCCAGAAATTTTGACTCAGGCTATTCTATATATATTCACCCAAGGAATCCATTTTTTATCTCAGTTTTTGTAAAATCACTACCAAATGACAGTTTTGACCATGGCAGCCCCTAATTAGAGTTTCAGGAGAGTTTTCGTGCCTTCACTTTTTAAGGCTTTTCTGAAAAATTGTTCAATAGTAACCCCACCTAATTTTTCCTCCTAAACACAATAAAACCATCAATTTCATGAAATTCCAACTCTAACCCCTATAGCTAGCCCTGGCCGAAACGTCTTTAAGAAGATCAAAAGGGAAATTGTGATTTTGAGATTCAACCTTCAGAGCCTATTCCTTTTCACTCATAATCACTTGTGTAATCATTTAAACACTAATTGAACATAATTTGAGGAAATTTGGGCAGCATAAACCCTTAGGGTTTTACATCCCCAAATTACAAAAATCAAGAGAAACAACCATAAATCAAGCCAATATCAACAATAATCACCACAACAACAACATATTAAGCAAGTGGAATAAAGTTCTTGAGATTACCTCTTGATTCTCCACTTTCTCTCTCTAGAGCATCCCACATTCTCTCCTCAACCTTGAGAATTTGCTTGCTAAACATGATTTTTCATAGAGAAGAATTATTTATTTATGACACCTTTTTTCTTTGACCTTATCTCTACATGAATTGTGTCATACACTCTAATTAAAATAGAACTAACTCCCTTCTCTTCCTTTAGCCCATTTTCACACCACTAGGGTCCTTCAATTAGCCCAATTGGCTTTTCTCCATTTATCTCATTCCTTTGGTCAACATAGAATATTTTATTGCAATTTAAACATATGCTCATGTTGATAAATTATTATTTATTTCTCTTGGCTTCTTGGATAAGCCATTTCCACCTCCATTAATATTTTTGACAATCAATATCCACCAGTAAAAGGAAAATATGAATTTTTACTCAATTCCACAATTAACATAATTGCCATTACATTTTTATTCCCAAATTCGCAATAGTTGGCCATCTTGGCAGATTTTCTGACCAAACTTTGTAAAATCATAACTTTATTTGTAGAAACTCAATTGGTGTGATTACAACATTTATGGAACCCTCATTCAGTCTAGCTTCAGGGAAAAATATAGGCTTTAGCCAACTAGAAGCCCAAACTTCCTAGAATTTCAATCTTTGGAAACTGTTTCAGAAAGTAGCTAATTTCACCGGGCTAACTTCAAAAATCCATTTCTTTTAGTATAAAGCTCCACAAATTACTCATTACCTATCATATTAAAGCTTAGGATATCTAATTTCATTTTGTAAAATTTCATAATTTTTTATCTTTGTTTGTTCATCCAAAACCACCTGAAAAACTCACTATCTTGTAGGAAATTTACTGGTAGCATAATCATATTCTCCAAAATTCACCCTTCTATTTCATTAGATGCCACAAATACTTACAAGGCATACTAGGAAATAAAATTTGGGGTGTTACAAAAAGGAGTGAGCATCAGGATCAACAAATCAAAATTTCCATGCAAGTAAAGTAAACATAAGAGAACACTTACAGAACAGGGCTAGTGAGGGTTTGTGAAAGCCAACGATTTTTGTCAAACTCGAGACCACAGTGGCACAGAGAGAGAGGGAGAGCTTGACATAAAGGAAGACTGAGCCATCCTGACGATAGAGACGGAGGGATCATGGCGAACAGAGGTAACAGAGAGAGGAAGAGCGTACACGTGACTCTGTGAGGGGAAATATGAAGTCTGAGCATGAAAGTGAGTATAAATATTAGGGAAAATGTTTTTAGACCAAATATCCTTACATCCGATCTAAATATTTAACAAAATAAATTTAGATAATAACTAGATCTACATTGTTATTAAATGAACTAATCCTAGCTTGGTAGTTGAAGCAACGCATCTAAATTAAGACATGCAAATATCTACAACTTGCATCAGTCAAGCCGAGATCGTACATTTAATGGCAAGGTAGATCTTCCTAGAACTTTGATATGAAGACTTATATTCTTCATGAGAGATTTGTACCTAGCTAGAATGCATAATATATATGATGGAGGTGAGAGAAGCTAAGCTCATAGAAAGAGACTTTTGAATTTGAACTTCAGAAGGGAAAAAGAGACAATTGCTACTTGATCTTGAGGTCAAAATTGGAAACCAGAATGAAGGGTCAAGATTTGATCTTGAAAAAAAAATGTAATCATGAGAATGAAAAGAAAAAATTTACTCTTCCTCTCACCTTGTCAAATATCCAAAAATGTAAAATAGAAAGAAGGGAAAAGTTGGTCAAAATGTCCAACCACATTACATGGTCAACACATTTCCTCTTCAATTTCGTTTAGGACCCAAAGAAAAGAGGAAGAGGATAGGAAATTTAAGTGATGCCAAATCCATTGAATAAGTCAAAAAGGAAAAGGAAGGAAAAGAAGAAGAACAAGCCAACATGTTTTCATTCATGGTCAATAATTGTGGCTAGCCATAAAACAGAAAAGAAGAGAGGATTTAACCAATAAACTTCCTCACTCTTGGCACATTTGGACGTCCAATACAAGAGCAACGAGAAGACTTGATGAAAGGAAAAAAACTCAAGTTGAATTGTTACAAATATTTGATCAAGGTGAATCAATTTTGACCCCACCTTTGGACCACAATTTCAGCTACCTCTTTAAGTTATAAGGGAAAGGTAAATTTGATCATTTATCACTCTCTCTCTCTCTCCATCTTTAAGTTGGTTTGCAGCAGCCCAAAACAAAGACCAAGAAAAGCAAGGTTTCAAGGTGAGTTTGATCTTGACTTTTCACCTCCTTTACCTCATCTATGGCTCAAGTGACCTTCATGAAACTTGTTCCTCTCTTCCTTAGCTTCATTTCTATGGTTTTTTTTTGAAGAAGAGGAGTTTTCAGCCACCTTGCAAGAACAAAAGTTAAGGAATCAAGAAAAGAACACAAGAAGAAGCAAGAGGTGAGTAAGAGCATTATGTTGATGTATATGATGCTTTAATTGGCTGAGTTGTGGTGGGCTATTGTGATAGCCCTAATTTTGGTTTTTAGGGTATATTAGGGATCATAAAGCTTTCATCCTACATATGTGCTTATATGTTGGTTTGGAGGCAAATGAGCTAAGCTTAGTGATTAGATAGGAAGTGGTTGTTTATTGTGAAATTCCCTAAAATTCTGCCAAAACAAGACATGGGGAATGAGTGGGAATTTGTTCATTTTGATGTTACCATTTTGTTCTACACAAAAAATTTTGTGGTAATAGGTTTGGTTTTGATTTTGGAGCCATTGAACACATTGGTGTAAAATAGGAAAAACTGTCAAGTGAAACTCTAAACAGGGCAGTCAGGTTGTCTGGACAATTTGAATGGGCCATTTGTGTCTAAAAATTCTGAAATTTTCCAATATTAAAGTTCACATTCTAAGCTTCAAAATGGACATATAATTTGTGTCATTTCATTTTTTTTCTGGGAGTAATGACTGTCCAAAATGTGGGATTAAAACTGGAATATGTTTTGAAGCAGTGGTGAATTTTGTGAAATTCTGTAATTGTGTGATAATTTCTGGTAATGATTCATATTTTTCCTATGAAAAGGACTTAAATAGCTTTCAATATGCTTTGGGATAACCTCATCTTGATTTTTTTAGAATTATTTATGATTTTTCAAAGATGCTGAAAAATTCTGGTAGATTGGTCACTTATGCGAAAATTGAAGATTTTATGGCATACTGTAATATTGTGGAAATTTGAGGTTTGAAATTGGCATTTTAGGTTAACTAACCACTTTAGCTCCTTAGTTGACTTAATTAAATGACCATAGTGATACTCAACCCAAGTATTATGAGTTATTAAAGAATTGGAATAGGTAATAATTCGTCACCCTTTATTTTGGTTTATAAGATTCGATATTTGCCCTGTTCATGATCCACCTGTGCCAAAGCACAATCAGAAAGAACAAGGTAGTGACTGTTTCTCTTATACTATGTGTAAAGCATTTTATGTATGTTGTCACGCTTTGTGATGCTTGAGATACTACTGCCATTACATCGAAAGCTGTCTCATTGAGCATAGAGATTACAGCGATAGCTGTCGCATTGTATATACAGTCATGAGTATTGTCGTATGTGGCATGAGCCACGTATCATTGTGTTCCTGGTAAATATGATCTTACATGTTGTGTGTTTATATGCTGTATGAGTGATTTGTTACTGTTGGGATTCTCTTGAATCTCATTCTTTCCATTAACTAACTTTACAGACAGAGCAAGTGGCTCGAAGGAGAAATGGACGACTAGGAGCAGCTAGGATCATGTAGGGATATTTAGTTTTGGATTGTCAGTTATCCATTTTGGATTTGGAATCACTGTATAGTTTTAGAATGTAAATATTAATTTGGGATATAATCATGTAATCCCCATAAAGGGAATCTTGTAAACCCTTAGTACACCTACATGAAACCCTAGGGTTGCCGGGATTTTTTCTGTACACTTTGATATATATATATATATATGTATATGAATGTGATTTAACTGCATAGGGTAATTATATTCAAAACTTGTATTTGAGACCAGGATAGGAAGAGAAATTTTTGAAAGAATTTGTGAAAACCCTACCATAAGGAAGGGATTGAATTAAGTTTAATTATCCGTCGGTCTCCAATCAATCTTAACTATATATTATTGAATTATAATTATGCTTATTAAGGCAGGGGGTTACATTTTTGGTATCAGAGTTGTTGTTCGTGGTAAGGGTAGAGTTTGCTAGGATAGCTCCCATAGTTCTTTGCCTTTGTGATAGAAGATAGTTATGATTGGTTATGGTGTACACATCTATGCTTTGTGATTGTAGATATATATGAGATTTGTGGATAATGTGTATACATTATTTGTGAAACTGACGTAGTGAATGATTTGTAGAATGAAAAAGACAAAGGGTCGTCCTAGAGTACAACAAGTGGACCCAGAGGTGGAGGTAGTCAATGACAATCCACCATATCCTATACGAGAGTTAATGGGTCCAATAAAGGATCAGTGAGACATGATCATTGAGCTGAGAAAAGAACTCAGAATTGAAGGAGGCAAGCATAGAGAAGACCGGGGTTCGTCCACCCAGGAGGAGATTGAAGAAGAGATTTGTCATGAGGAAGTTGCTGAAGGGTCAGCAAGACCGCTAGAATCCCCACCTCATACTGTTTTGAATCAAGAATCACATAGAGTGCCAGCTAGAAAAGAAAGGAGTCTTCAGTTTTGGGTCTCTTAATTTTGCAAACACCTACCTCCAGTGTTTAGAGGTAGATTTGATTCTCAATCAGCTAAAGGCTGGTTGAATCGGCTTGAGAAGATCTTTGAGGTTATTGAGTGCCCGTCCGAGATGAAGGCATGTCTGGCCATCTATAAGCTCGAGGGTGATACAAATCGTTAAGGGCGCAACATCGCCCTAACGCTAAAGAGTCAAAATGTGCCATTGACCTGGGAGATGTTTCAACAACAATTTAATAAGAAATATTTTTCCAAGTCAGTGCGGCTGGAGAAGGAAACAAAATTCCTGTCTATCAAGCAAAGGGACACAGAAACTTTGGATGATTATATGTCCCATTTCATCCGCCTAATCTGGTGTTCTTTTTATCTTTGGAGGATGGATGATGAGCAATGGAGCTCGGATATGCTTATACGTGGGCTGAGGTGAGAATTGAGAAAGCGGTTAGCCACCCACTTGTTCACCGAGTTCAATAAAGTGGTGGAGGAATGTAGAATCATCGAGAACAACCTGTGAGATTCGTATCCAACCAAAGCTACTAGCAACCACAGTGAACCTAGTAAGGGTAATACTTTCCAGAAGTGGAAGAGTCAAGGATTTTCTCTGTCCAAGGGCAGTGGCAAAAAGCCCTATCAGTCTGGGAATCATGATAAGCAGAGAACTCCTACTTTATAGACATGCCTTCATTACAACTAGCCACATCATGGCAGGACTTGTGAGGGTCGGGTGATATGCTTTAACTGTAAGTAGGTTGGGCATACTTTTATTGAATGTAAACAACCATGGCTAGAGCAAAGACTGAGGACTTAGGGCAGAGTATTTGTAATAACACATGAGGAAGCTCGGAATTCCTCTGATCTGATTCAAGGTGATATAGTTCTCAATGGTAATTTGTTACAAGCATTACTTGATTCAGGTGCAAGTCATTCTTTCATTGCTTATGATTGTGTAAAACGTCTGGGCATGCATGTGCATAAGTTGCCATTTGATCTGATTATATCGACCCCGATGGGTATTAAAGCCTTGACAACTGAAGCTTGTTTAAACTGTGTCATAATTCTTGAAGGGCTTGAGTCCACTGTGGATTTGATTTGTCTGCTGCTCTATCAATTAGAAGTCATTTTAGGTTTTGATTGGTTAACAACAAATAATGTGTTGCTTGATTGTGGGAACAAGAGGATAGTGTATCCTGCTTTGCGGAATGTCGATGAGTAAATGCTAGTATAAATTTTCTTTTGATGGCCAAAGCTGAGAAATATCTAGAAAATAGGTGCCAGGGGTATATGGTGTTCTTTTCTGTACAAGGAGAGACCAGAGAAACTTTGAGTAATATACCCGTGGTAAATGAATTCCCTGAGGTATTTCTGAATGTCTTAGTGGATTGCCTCCAAGAAGGGAAGTTTAGTTCCCGATTGAGATTGTTCATAGAGTTGGTTCTATATCAAAGGCCCCATATCGTATGGCCCTAAATGAGATGGTGAAGTTAAAGAAGCATATTGAGGATTTGCTTGAGAAAGGATTCATTAGACCTAGTGTGTCGCCTTGGGGAGCTCCAGTGTTATTTGTCAAAAAGAAAGACGGGAGTCTTCATTTGTGTGTGGATTATAGGGAATTGAATAAGGTTACTGTTGTAATACCCTGAATTTTGAGATTTGAGGCTAAAGAATCAGCCTGAAATAAGTAGACTACTAAGACCCAATTTAGCAGGAGCCTAAATTTATTCCCAAATGATTCTTATATCTTTGGGGTATTAAACAAAGTAAAATGGTGAATTTTGGAGAAAGTAATTATGTTTTTGGTGAAATTGCCTATGAGGTAACGAGCTTATCATGTGATTTTATATAACCAAATGATGAAAAACAATTATGAAATTTCACAGGATGAAATTAGACATCCTAAGCTTTAATTTGATAGGCCATATGACTCAATTAAATAAATATAGAAAAAGTTATGAATTTTTGAAGTCAACACAGAAAAACTGTGAAATTTCTGAAACAGTATGCAAAGATTGAAATTCTGGAAATTTTGTGATTCCATCTAGCAAAAGTCTATATTTTTCCTTCAAACTAGACTCAATAAGGGTTCTATAGGCTTTGGAATCACTCCAATTATAATTTTCTATAATTAGTTATAATTTTTCAAAATTTGGGCATAAATATGCCAGAATTTTGTAAAAATCCGAAATTGGGAAAAATACTTAATTAAAATGGGATATAATATAAAATCATCATCTTCTTCATACAGCCCTAAAACTGACGTGCTTTATGCAGAAAATAGAGAGAGGATTTGAGAGAAAAATAGAAAGAAGGAAGGATAAATTTCACAAGGTAGGTCGATTTCTTCGGTGAATTCGTACCTAACGTGTATAATCTTTCTCCCAAGCTTCTCTTCTATGTTATGTAAGGTGTTTGAAGCACAAATCTTGGTGTTTTGAAGTTAGGGTTTTCCGCCACCTTGAGAAAAAGCTAGTGGGAGCTTGAGGTAACTTCCAAACTTTCGTATATTGCTTATTCTGGCTGCTGTTGGCAATTTAATCGGTGAAATTTCACCGAATTGCCATTGGTTTTAAAGTTTGGAAATGATATGGCCTAGGGGTTATGCTGCCCAAATTTGGTCTTAATGTCAGTTTTAACCTAATGTAATGATTAATAAAGTAGCTAGGAGTATAAAGGAACACGTTTACGGAGTCGAAACCAAAAAACACCGATTCTTCCCAAAGTATACCAAGATTTTGGCCAGGGCTATATCTGAAGGTTAGAGTTATATTTTCAATTATTTGATGGTTCCATTGAGTTCAGGAGTGAAAATTAGGTGGGGTTACAGTTGGTCATTTTTTCGGAAAAGGCCGAAAAAGCATAATTACGAAAACGCCCCTAAAACCCTTAAAGTGGGGCTGCCAAGGGTAATGTTGTAATTTGACATTGAATTTGATAATTTTGAGTTTGGAAATGGATTCCTTGGGCAAAAAAAATGTCAGAATAGCCCATGTCAAAATTTCAGGAAAAGTATAGCCGGACGGGTACGGCCGGACCGGGTCCCTGGGGGCATTTTTGTAAATTTTCATAATAGGTTCATATAACCCCCAGAAACACTATGGAAGTGCCTAAATTGTATATTTGGAATTGTAGGACTAAGTTGTAAGCCCAGTCATTGGCACGTTTTACGAGGCACACTACAAGGTGGTCTTTGAGATAGTACTCCCCAACCCTTTAGGCATGTGTCTAGGCTTCTAGTAGCCACCTAAAGATTCCAAGTGAAAACTAACTTTAAGTGTTCTGAATGTGAGAATTTGGAATAGAGAATAACCTTTTATCCTTGACTTTGGTTTATAGGGTTCGACATTTGTCTTAATCGCAAGCAACCTGTACTAGCGCACGTCAGGAAAGAACAAGGTAGTGACTCTTCCCTTATACTATGTGTAAATACATTGTATGTGTATTTGTCATTGTTTTGTGCTTGTGGATGGTGTAACACTTGTGGAAGCCGAAAGGCTATATGTAAGCCGTAAGGTAATGTGGAAGCCGAAAGGCTATATGTAAGCCGTAAGGCAAAGTGGAAGCCGAAAGGCTAATTGTGAGCCGCAAGGCTAAAGTGGATGCACCACCATGCCAATAGTCCCATAGTCACTAACAACGATTCAGGTAAGGACTATGAGTCTTCCCGGTGGTAAAAGGGGATGAGGGTGGGGTGTAACTTGTATTTGTGCTGCTATGTGATGATTTACTTACATACTATGTGATTATATATTGTATGAATGATTTATTACTACTGGGATTCTTTTGAATCTCATTCTTTCTATTGACAAACATTCCAGATAGGGCAAGTGACTCCAAGAAGAAGCGAACGACCAGGAGCGGTTAGGACTTTGTAGGGATGTTATTTTGGATTGTTGGTTATCTCTTTTAGAAATGGATTATAGTAAATTGTTTTTGGGATGTAAATATTATGTTTGATTTTGATCATGTAATCCTCTAGTTGGAACATATAACCCTTAGTTTTTACATGTATGAAACCCAAGAGTTGCCGGGAATTTGGCTATACACTCTGATATGTATTCTATAACCCTTAGGTAATTATATTCTATATTTGAACTTGAGACCAGGATAGGGATGAAGTTTTGAAAATATTTGTGAAAACCCTACCACAGGGTGGGAGTTTAAAATGACTTTTAAACCATCCAACGGTCTCCAAACCCTTTAATTATGCACTCTCAAATTATAATTACTGTTTTAAGGTAGGGGGTTACAATCATCAAGAACAAGTACCCTCTCCTCAGAATCGATGACCTTTTAGATCAACTATCTGGTTTATGTGTGTTTTCAAAGATTGTACTAAGGTCGGGTTATCATCAGCTACAATTGAAAGCAGAAGATGTTCCAAAGAATGCTTCCGGACAAGGTATGGACATTATGAATTTCTGGTGATGCCATTTAGGCTAACAAATGCACCTGTGGTATTCATGGACTACATGAACCGTGTCTTTCGATAGTATCTGGATCAATTTTTTGTTGTGTTCATCAATGATATTCTGATTTACTCTAAGAGTAAAGAAGAGCATGAGCATCATTTGAGGATTGTGTTGAATACATTGTGTGAGAATCAGCTCTGTGCTAAACTAAGTAGGTGTGAGTTCTGGCTTTCAGAAGTAAAATTCCTAGGCCATGTTATCTCCTGAGAAGGGGACTTTGTGGATCCCAGTAAAGTGGAAGCAGTACTGGACTAGAAGAGTCCAGAAACTGTTGCTGAGATACGCAATTTTTTGGGTCTTGCTGGTTACTACCAGAGATTCATTCAAAATTTCGCACATATTGCCTTGCCGATGACCAAGCTCATGAGGAAGGATCAGCCATTTGTGTGGGATGAACATTGTGAAAATTACTGTGTGGAGCTGAAGAAGAGGTTGACTACGGCACCTATGTTGATTATACCTGATCCTATCTTGACCTACATTGTGTATAGTGATACGAGTAAGCAGGGGTTAAGGTGTGTCCTTATGCAGCAAGGATGTGTAATGGCTTATGCCTCTCGACAGCTCAAACCTCATGAAATGAACTGATAAGTAAAATATTTACATATTCATTTTCTCTTATATGATGATTTTATGGATGATATTTGAGTTCAATTTAATAAATTTGGGTGTAATTAAAAATAAATAATGATTTTGGCATAAAATAGAATTTCTTGGAAAATACTAAATTAGACCCTCTTTCAGTTTTCAGGCAATATCTGGAGCTCTAGATGTCGGATTGGGACATTCTTTATATGGATAAAAAGCTAAGAAAGAGCTCTACGACTTTGATGTTGGGACCAAAATCCATTTCTATCTCCAAGGGTTTCGAATTTTGCTTGGAAGTTGAAAGCGAGAATTATTTACCATCCTACCAACCATTTCATCTACCTCTTCATCTTTCTTTTCACCTACTACTCCATCTACCACATTCTATCTACTACTTCACCTACCACATTTCATCTACCACTTCATCTACCCTACTCCATTCTTCCATATATATAGCCACCCTCTCCTCCACATTTCACTTACACCAATTCATATCCATCACTCTCATCTCTTCTCCACACATACCATTACATTTCCATTACTCTCCTCTCTTCTCTACTTACACACCATTTCATTAGTCTCATCTAGTCTCCACTTACTAAATCATCTTAGAATTAATTTTATGCATTGTATTACTTTTTGCATGCCTCCATCTTGGAAGGCTGAGGATTGTATTACTTTTTGTATGCCACCTACATGAAAGGTTTTACCTCCTAAAGGGACGGCTAGATTTTTACATTTTTCATGCATCTTTTGGTTGTATATTTATGTTTGAGAATTTAATATTCAAGTTTATGCAATATTTATAAGGATTTCAGTCTAGCTTTATATAATGTCAATTTATTTTGGTTTTGTTTTTAATTTTATCATGAGCTAAATTTTCATTTTTCTAGGGTGATGACGTAGCCTACTAATGACGGATTGAATCTTAACTTATTAAATCTAGTTTTAATTTCTCCTTCATGATTGAGTTTTAATTATTGTTCTTAATGCTTTCATTTAATTGGCCACCTTTTGAATGATTTCAATATGCATGTTAAGATTGAAAGGAGATGCATGTGTGTAGATCCTATAATTAAAATCATGACTTGCATATGAAATAGGAATATATTCATATGAGTTGTGTAGTCTTACTGAGTTCCATAAATATTAATGCATAATTAATTGCTTAAATTCATATAGGAATATTTGGATTAGCAATTAATTACAGAATTGCTTGACCCTGGAAGAGGCTAGTAATTAAATTAGGGAAACTCGACTATCAATCATGTGGAATAAATTGGGCTAGAATAGAGAAGTGATTCAATCCGCAATTTGTTAAGTGAAATCTAATCCCTAGGGCTTTATCTCATATTTGCTTTCATATCATCTGCACTCATATTTAATCTTTTTCTTTTATTTGTACTCACAATCACCAACAAATCGATCGACTAAATGGAATTAAAATTACCTATTTTGGTACTTAGTGATCAATCCTCGTGGGAACAACAATTACTCACTTCTATATTACTTGATTATGACATTTTACACTCGCACTATTTAGTTGATCATCTACACTTATAACATGAACTATCCCACTCATGATCTGGAGCTTTCGGCCATTGTGTTTGCTTTGAAGATTTGGCGGCATCATTTGTATGGTGTGACGGTAGAACTATACTGCAACATCAAGAGTCTCAAGTATCTGTATGACCAGAAAGAATTGAATACGAGACAGCGTCATTGGATGGAGGTTCTTAAGGACTACAACCTGGAAATTAAATATCATCCGGGTAAGGCAAATGTAGTCGCGGATGCTCTTAGTTGAAAGACGGTGCTTGTGATAGCTATGATGATACAAGAGGGGAAGTTGATAGAGGATTTTCGAGATATGAATTTGTCAAACCAGATTATCTGTGCCAACTATATGGTTTCCTAAGGGGAAAGTGATTTAAGAGCTGAGATTGAAGAAGCTCAGAGGCAAGATGGTTGGATACAGTATAATTTGGCTAGAATTGAATAAGGAGAAGCTCAAGGCTATGATTTGTCGCCTAATGGACTAGTTCGCTATCAAAAGAGAATTTTTGTTCCACTTAAGGTGGAGTTGAGACAAAAGATCTTATATGAGGCACATAAGAGTCAATACACTCTTCATCCTAGTATGACCAAAATGTATCATAACTTGAAATCTGTGTATTAGTGGCCGGCATTGAAGAGTGATGTGACAAAATATATGGCGCGGTGTCTTACATGCCAGAGGGAAATGATTGATCACCAGAGACCATTAGGTCTACTGTAGAATCCTGAGATTCTAGAATGGAAATGGGAAAGTGTGACCATAGACCTTGTTGTGGGATTGCCCAGGGTCAAGAACTATGATGCGATCTGGGTAATAGTGATCGGTTAACGAAGTCGGCACACTTCATACATATCAATGCTGGTTATTCTACGGACAAAACAAGATATGGGGAATGAGTGGGAATTTGATCATTTTGATGTTACCATTATGTTCTACATGAAAAATTGTGTGGGAATAGGTTTGGTTGTTGATTTTGAAGCCGTTGGACATATTGGTTGAAAATTGGAAAAATTGTCAAGTGAAACTCTGTAGAGGTTAGTTAGGTTTTCTGAACGTTGTGAATGGGTAAATGGTGTCTACAAATATAGAAATTTTTCAATCTTAAATTTCACATTCCACGTTCAAAATGGACATATAATTTGTGTAATTTCATTTTTTGTGCTAGAAGTAATGACTGTCCAAAATTTGAGATTAAAACTGGAATCTGTTTTGGAACAGTGGTGAATTTTGTGAAATTCTATAATTGTGTGGTGATTTTTGGTAATGATTCATATTTTTCCTATAAAGAGGACTAAAGAGCTTTCAATATGCTTTGGGATCACCTCATTTTGATTTTTCTAGAATCAATTATGATTTTTCAAAGGTGCTGAAAAATTCTGGCAAATTGGTCACCTATGCGAAAATTGAAGATTTTATGGCATAATATAATATTGTGGAACTTTACGGATAGAAATTGGCCTTTTATGTTAACTGACCACTTTAGCTCCTTAATTGACTTGATTAAATGACCATAGTGATAATCAACCCAAGTATTATGAGTTATTAAAGAATTGTAATAGGTAATAATTCGTCGTCCTTTATTTTGGTTTATAGGATTTGATATTTGCCCTGTTCATGATCCACCTGCGTCAAAGCACAATCGCAAAGAACAAGGTAGTGACTTTTTCTCTTATATTGTGTGTAAAGCGTTGTATGTATGTTGTCATGCATTGTGATGCTTCGAGATACTGATGCCATTACATCGAAAGCTTTCGCATATATATGAATGTGATTTAACTGCACTAGATAATTATATTCAAAACTTGTATTTGAGACCAAGATAGGAAAAGAAATATTTGAAAGAATTTGTGAAAACCCTACCTTAAGGAAGGGATTGAATTAATTTTAATTATATGTCGATCTCTAATCAATCTTAACTATGTGTTATCAAATTATAATTAAGCTTATTAAGGCAAGGGGTTACACATTGGAAGTCAAAACGTTATGTATTTATATCGATTGTCATCTTAAACACGGTCTAAAAGATATTAATGAGACTGTGTATAACTCTTAACTAGTCTAAATTAAGACATTTATTAATAGACTTGACGGATGAAAATTACATTTATTGATGTGCCTTAATATTTCAAAGAGACGTGAATTAGCTTACTTTTGTAGTTGAAGAAACTCTAAAATATTTAAGACTGACTGTTAAGAAAAGATGGTCTCTAAAATGATGTTTTAACCAATATTAATTAACATTGCATTTCTTAATAGACATGACGGATGAAGATTACATTTATTGATGTGATTTCAGATTTCAAAGAGAAGTATTGGGAAGTTTACTTTAGAAGCTGAAGATACTCTAAAACATTTAAGACCAGCTGTAAAGAAAAGATGCTCTATAGAAGGTTACATGCTTAAACCGGATGTATTAGCAACCAGTCTAAAAAGAATTTAAATTTTGAAATTTTTATAATATTTAATAATTATCGAGACTAGATTATAATATAACTGGTCTAGAAAGTTTTGTTTGGACTGTGTGGAAGCGTGACTAGTTTTAAGTTGTTTCAATATTTACAAAAACGCTAGTGATCATAGATTTAAACTGTCTCCATCTATAAAGGTCTAGATGTGGCAGTATTACAGGCCTTTTTCTAGTAGTTATTCTTTTAACTTAATCATTTTTGTTTTGAATTTGCAATATACCCTGTAAAACCATCCTTCCGCTAGTTAGTAATTCAACACAGTCAAGTTGGATTCTAATACCACATAAAAAAACAAAAGAAAAGAAAACATGTTCGAAATGAAAACTACCACAAGGCCTACCTTCTCTCTAGTTGTTGTATTTGACATAAGGTATGGTAACTTGCCATGGTGGATTTCGCAGCCACCTCAGTAGGCCATATTTTTTATACTTTACCCAACTTTAGACCCTCATTTAATGAAGTTTATAGTTATCAACTTTCTTCTTTTTTTCATTTTCATCCTATATTCTCAATCTTTGGATTCCTTAAAAAAGATAAAAGACCTAATGAGTAAGCAAAACATGTAGAAAACTATGAATAAAATCAAGAAAACCAATAGTTATAATCAAAAGCATAAACAAATGAGCATTCAACTTAACACTCTTATAAAATTTTAATAAATTATGCTAATGACTCATCAATTAACTTATGAAATGACACAAACATCACTAAAACAAAGGAAGACAAGAAAATACAACTCGAACTTAAAAATCCCAAATTAATTAGTCTTATCTACAAGAGTATAGGTATTAACTATAAGAGTATAACAACTGGCAACTCATTTTAGTAGGAAATTACTGATTTGGGATTTTGGTAAGAAATAACCTGGAGACCTTATTATCCAGCATTTATGCAGAACCAAATTGTATCCTTATATGTAATATGTGGAGTGAGCTTGTTGACATAAGTCAAACGGTTAATGGGCCATAGGTTGTTATGGGTGATTTCAATGCGTATCTTTATGCGAATGAAAAAAAAGGCAGATCTTGTCCAAATTTTAGAGTTATGAGGCAATTTGGAGAATGTATTTCTCTATCTCACTCAATTGAAATTGATGTTGTTGGGGAAAAGTATACTTGGGAGTAAGACCTACTAAAAGAAAGATTAATTGGGCCTTTATGAATATTGATTGAAACCATTTGCATCCTTTAACTAAAGCGTATCATCTGAACAAGCTTTCCTCAGATCATAAACCAATTTGCTCAGAAGCAGACCTGAACCAACACCAAGAATCACCTTTTCGGTGTGAAGCTGCTTGGTTTCTTGAGGATGGTTTTGATCAGGTGGTAAGACAGAGTTGAGGTATGGATAGTTGGAATGGGAAAATTGCAAGCTTTTCAAGGATAGCCAAGGAATGGAATAAAAACAAGTTGGGAAATGTAAGTTCAAAAAAGAAAAATCTGTTAGAACCGGCTGACACCCAAGAGGGGGGTGAATTGGGTGTAAGATAAAAATCTTAATAACTTTGAAAATCTTTTTACATCTTAGAGGAGGCAATAAATATGAAAGTAATGAATCATAAATCAACATTTAATATATGCTGGAAATATAAGAGTTTAAGGAAGAGAGTATGCAAACTGTGATTTATCCCGGTTCGGTCCAATCTGTGATGGCCTACATCCAATCCCCAGGCTCCTCCTGAGATTTTCAAATACATTATCTTCTTGTTTAATCCAGGCACAAGAAAAGCCTTTACAAAGTTCTCACCAAGATACTCCCCCTTATAGCAAGTCTTACGAGCAGAGCAATCCCGAAGATCTTTCCTTCCTGCTTTCCCGTGCAAGTCTTACGAGCAGCAACGTTCTCTCCTGCTTACACCCCTGTAAGTCTTACGAGCAGCAACGTTCTCTACTGCTTGCACCTTATAAGTCTTATGAGCAGAAAGTCTTACTAATGATTCTCCCTACAATTCCCCGTAAGAAAATCAACCCACTCAAGTTCCCTCTACCTTGAGATCAATTCAGAAATATAGTTGAAAGTGTTTACAGACTCTCTCACAGAGTAGATATAATGAATACTGAAGTACAATACAAATAATCTCTCTCTCAAATATGCATGATATAGAAAATAGATAAGAACAGAGAGAAGTTGGATTAGAGTAGATGATTCATGATCCTTTCATGTTTCTCATTGGTGTTGTTATTGCTATATGCTTGAATCTCCTATATTTATAGTTGAGTAGGATATGACTGTTGTGAGTATTTTAACTTATCCATTAAGTCCCATTGCTTCATTGGTCCGTTGCTTGAATTTGAAAACTAGCCGTTATGAACGTTGACGCTCCACTTCCATAAAGTCAACTTTTGTCTCTTCGCATCATCTCTTCATTGTATTCCTGGAGAAACACATTAAACACTAATACAATGAGGTGTAAGAATGATTGGAAGCAAGAAGAGTGAGTTTCATAATTAATCCCATGATTTTTGAAAGCTTCAGAATGTTGCTCTGTATTCCTGGGAAGCATTACTCTAGTGGTCACTCGAGTAAGCCTTGGTCATTACTCGAGTGAGCCCTCGAGCAATCCCATTCAAAATCTGGCTGAGAGAATTTCCTACTTCATTACTCGAGTGATCCCTCGAGTGATGTTACTTTTTCTTATCTAGTTACTCGAGTAGTCCCTCGAGTGATGATCCAAAGAATATCTTCTGCACTTAGAGAAAGTCTGAAATCACGAGCATCAATTTCCAAAAGGCATATCTCCTAGTATATAACTTTAAATATATCTAATTATATGTCCATGGAAAGCTCTTTAAGTCTACTTTCATATGGCACCATTTTTGTCTGAATTCGATATGTATTTTGAGAGTTATGTCCAAAATACCGAACCTCATTCTGGTAAAAGACGTTGATTCATATGTCAACTTCAACAGATCCTATCTCTCTCATCTGAACTCCTTTTAATGTGATCTTGATGTCTATAGTTCGTGTTGGGCGTATAGTTTCATATGTCACTGGTTTCAGATCAATCTGACTTGTGGTTAGAGAGATATGCCCAAAATACCAAACATCTGTCCTAACGCACAAAAAACAGAGTGCCATTACTCGAGTAGTCACTCGAGTAATCTTCAAGTAATTCTGCAGATCACTCGAGTAATCACCTACAAAATGATGACCCATTCCAACTTCTGTTTGACCGTAGAAACCTCCGATATCACTTCTAATAGCTTGGATCTTGATATTCTCATCTGATCTTGCAAGTTCTTCCTTCTTCAATCTCTTTCTTCAATCTTTCTTCTTCTTTCTTCGATTTCTTTCTTCTTGTTTTTCTTCTTAATGATCATTCTTCGTAACCCAATTAGGTGTCTTCTTGAATATCTTCAATCTTCTTCAATCTTTGCTTGATATTCCCATTAGTTCTTGCAATGCCTTCTTTCTTCAATCCTTGCCTCTTGACTTTCTTCTTGATGATCATTCTCCACATATGAGGCATTATAACATCAACCCACCATTAGATTTATGACTAATCTACAAGATATACAACATTAATTATAGTAGTTAGTCAATGTAGAAGATAAGTATATTATACAAACTTTTTGCTCTTAATACTTGACATCTATATTTGACATCATCAAAACTATCATATCTAACAAAATCTTCTTAGAAGAATTGAAGGGGTGGAAAGAGCCTAGGGGAGACATGATAGTCAATATCTGATTCAACCTAAAAAGGAGCTACGGAAGGAGTATAACAAGGCTCTGGCTCAAGAAGAATTGATGTGGTACCAGAAATCGAGATGCAACTGGCTAAAGTGGGGAGACAGAAATAGCAAATTTTTTCATAATACGGCTACTATAAGAAGGAGAAGAAACAGGGTTGAGGCTCTTAAGGACTTTGAGGGAAGTTAGGTATTTGATTATGGTACCATCAAGGATTTAGCTACCTCTTATTACAAGGACCTCTTCAAAAGGGGCAACAGAGTTACTCAAGAGATTAAAACAAATGAGTTGTGTCAACTTCTAGCAGAAGTAACAAATGATGAAATTTGTTATGCTACTTTTGATCTTAGAGCTTTCAAAGCACCTAGACCTGAAGGAACACAGGCTATATTTTATCAAGAGTACTAGAATTTAGTAGGAGGCCCTATATGCAATTTTCTTCATGACACTTTAGATAATCCATCAAAGGTGAAGGACACAAATAATATACCTAAGATGAAAAACCTGAGACCATCAAGGACTTTAGACCTATTTCTTTATGTAATGTGAGTAATAAGATCATTACTAAAGTCATAAGTCATTGTTTCCATCATGTAAAGGGGAAAATCTTCAGGGATCATCAGTGTAGCTTTATAACAGGAAGACAAAGCAGTAACAATATCATTATTGCCTAATAGGCAATTCATTCTATGAGATCCAAATCGAGAATGAAAGGATGGATGGCAGTTAAAGTTAATCTGGAGAAAGCCTTTGACAGACTTGAATGGGATTTTATCAAGGATACTCTTCAGGCCATGGGTTTCGATCATAAATAGTGTGAAGCAATAATGGCATATATCTCTACACCATCCTTCTAAGTTTTGTGGAACACAGAAGCAACAGAGACCTTTATTTCTTCTAGAGGCATACGACAAGGAGATACAATTTCCCTATACATTTTTACTTTATGTATAGAGAGATTACACCATATCATCAACGATGCCATAGAGGATGGCTTCTGGAAGCCGATCCAATTCAAAAGGGGAGGGCCGGTCATTTCTCACTTATTCTTTGCGAATTATCTCATTTTATTTGGTGAGGCTTGAGAAAGACAGGTTGAAGTTATGATAAGATGTTTAGAAACTTTTTCTGGGGCATTTGGTCAATTGATGAAAAAGAGTAAAACTAGAGTTTGTTTCTCCAAAAATATTCATGGTTCTAGAGCACTAAGTCTTAGCCAATGTATGGGGGTTAGATTTACAGGAGATTTGGGCAAGTATTTGGGGATATCCTTGCTACATAAGAGAGCATCTCATGTAACTTTTGCACCAATACTAGACAAAACGCGAAAGAAATTGTCAAGGTGAAAATGTGGATGCTTGAACCTTGCTGGGAGGACTACCCTTATTAAATAGGTGATCAATGCCTTGCCATCCTATTATATGCAGACTATACTTTTGCCAAAAGGTTTGGTAAAGGAATTGGAAAAGAAGTGTAAAATTTTTTTATAGGGTGATGATGACAAGGGCAAGAAGCTTCATCTAGTATCATAGGAGCAAGTGACTAAGGAAAAGAAAGAAGGTAGCTTAGGAATAAAGGACCTACAAACATAAAACAAGGCTTTATTAATGAAATTGTGTTGGAATCTTTCGAACAATAAGGAGGCGCTTTAGGTCAAGGTGCTTTCCAATAAATATAGGTGTGGGGAAGGTTTCAACCTTGAAATTAAAAAGAAGGTAGGGATATCGCTTACATAGAGAGGAATCTGTTCTATCTGGGACAAGTTTCGAAAGGGGTTTGTGTTAGTACAAGCGTTTCACCCACGAGGGGAGGTGAATTGAGTGATACCAGAAATTTCGTTGCGTATAAGAAAATTGACTGGAAATATAAAGCAGTTGAGAGTAAGGAGAAATATCACCGAAGTGTACACCGGGAGTTATACTAGTTCGGTCACAACCATTTTGACCCACGTCCAGTCCTCAGAGCTTCTCTGAGAGTTTCACTATATCTTCCTAGATTTAGTGGGTTCTTAGCACCTCAGTACACAGCAAGTTCCTTCACCTAGACACTCGCTCCCCCTTACACGTTGTAATCAATTCCCCAACTCAAGGTTCCACAACCTTAAGTTGTCTCATTAACAAATACTGAGTTTGTAATGAAAACCTCTCTCACAGAGTAAATATATAATCACTAAAGTACAATAAATGAGTATAAGAAAACAGAGCATAAAGAGCATATTGATCGATGTGTGATTTCTTGTTCTCAGATATTGTACTTTGCTCTTTGAATGCTCCATATATATAGATGATTTATAGTATCCGTTGGAAGGAATTCAAACATGTCCATTAGAGTCGCACAGTAACGGTTGACCATTCTTCTAATTTGAAAACTATCCGTTTGCGGTAGGTAGCGGTAGGTGAGCGTTCAAACGTTTTATTTGAATTTTCACTTATGTCATGATTTCTTCATTGTTTCTCTGTAATCATACTTAGAATACTAGTGCAATGAAGAGTTAATCATATAGATAACAAATCAATAAACATTCAATTAAAAACATGATTTCTGGACTGCCTTACTCGAGTGGCTACTCGAGTGATCATGCTCATTACTCGAGTAGTCCCTCAAGTAAACCTATCATAAACATGGCAGAGAGTAATTTAACATTTTTCATAAAATATTAATCGGGTAAGACATGGAGTAAGATACATCACAAACCTTGGAAATACCATATTACTCGAGTGGTTACTCGAGTGAGCATGTCTTTTCTTCACAAGTTACTCTAGTGAGCCCTCGAGTAAATTTCAAATAAGTTTGTAGATTTCTTGATTACTCCCTCGAGTAATAGCATCAAATTCTTGGCTGAGAGTACCTGTTCTTTGCTTACCTGATTACTCAAGTGACCCCTCAAGTAATGCTTCAAATAACTCTGCAGATTACTCAAGTGCTCCCTTGAGTAATGCCTTTTTCTCACATGGTTACTCGAGTGGCTACTCGAGTAAATTGTTGCATTTCTTGGCCAAGAGCTACTGGAAGATATTTGCCTTGGTTACTAGAGTAATGCCTTATGCTCATATTGTTACTCGAGTTGCTACTCGAGTAATGGTTCATATAACTTTGAAGATTACTCGAGTGGCCCCTCGAGTAACTTTTTCCAAATTTTGGCAGTGCCTCTCTAAAACATTTTCTCCAACATTACTCAAGTGCTCACTCAAGTAACAGTGTTCCTTACTCGAGTGCTTACTCAAGTAAACTTTTAAAGAATCTGCCAGTGATGTTCTTCCTTTGCTCTGTCTCTCATATCTTCTTCATTACTCCAGTGCTTACTTCAAGTAAAGCTTTTGTCTGCCATCTAGTTACTTTGTTCAAATTCTTTTCTTTGTTATCAAATCCTTTTATAATATTGATCCAAACTTTGTTATCATCAAAACACATGGGATCTAACAGTTTGGAGTCAAGATTGGAAATGGTGAATCATCGTCTTTTTGATACGACAACTGGTCTGAAATTAATAGACCTTTTATTGATCTTATTTTGGGTCTTAAATCATTCTTGAACAGGAATGAAAAAGTTGTTGATTATGTTGATTGCTGGCGGAGAATAGGATAGACACAAGTTGAGCGGATGGTTCCACCTACAAGTTGTTGATTAGATCATGTGCGCTCACCCACCCAGGGAAGAAAGAGGGAAGGATATTTATTTATAGAAACCTTCATCTGATGGTCATTTTTCTATGAAATCTGCTTATCAATTTCTATTTGCAAGTACACATTGAGAAAGGGAATCTGTCTGGAAGATGCTGTAGAAGAGGGATGTACCAGAGAAGATTAAGTCTTTTATGTGGATATTTGTAAATGGTAGAGTACATACAGCGCAGCTGAGAGTTTAAAGAGATTTGGAAGAATCTGCCAGATGTCCATTTGGATGTGAGCAGGAGGAGGATTTGATGCACTTAATAAAGGATTGCATCAATGCGAGAGAACGATGGATCTCCGCAGTGGCCCCGACCTTATGCGAAAAGTTCACAACCCTCCAAGGCATGGAATGGCTGCAGTGGAACCTCAATCATGAAGCAAGCAGGAATTTCACCAAAAAAATTCAATGGGCGTCATTATTTGGCTACATATACTGGGATATTTAGGCGGATCAATGCAAGAAACTCTTTGGCGAGCAGATCACCATAGACAACACAAATGCACATAATAGCCTTTTCAAGGCAAGCTGGGATAGGGAATTAAGAAAATTGCAAATTCTACACTAACCAGAATAGTGCAAGTGCAAGAACGAGTAGCCAAGATCATCAACGGGCCTATATCACCCTAGCAGTAGATGCTTCAGTTCTGGAGTCTGGGAGAAGTGGCTATGGGGGCACTATCAGTGGAGAAGATGGTCGATAGATATGTGGATTCGAGTGTAACCTAACAACAGTTCCCCCGGTAATAGCAGAAATTATTGCGGTTATCCAATGTCTCCATACATGTTGGAATAGAGATTACAAAAAGGTTGTTGTATTATTAAAAATTTTATCGAAGCTGTGAATGTTTTGACTAGGGGTTGTGATATCACACACCCCTTTAGAGATATTATAGAGAATGCCAGGTTGTGGATATCTAAGAACTGACAAGTGTTAGTCAGTCATATTCCTAGGGAGCAAAATAGCTTAGCTGATCATTTATCTAAGTTAGCCCATAATATCGAAGGAAATTTTTGTATCTTTGACCAATCACCAATTTCGTACTAGGAGGTAGTGTTTGGTGTAGGATAGTAGGTTGAAGTTTGTTTTCTACTTGTATTTGTGTTTGCTCTTGTGAGTTTTATTAATGTGGTTCCAGTTTTCATTCAAAAAAAATTCAAGGATCCAAAAAATGAAAAAATAAAATAAAATAAACCAACAAACTCTTTATTCCACAAACTGGATTTAGATCATGTAGAGCAATCAAACCTATATCGCGCGTTAGTTAATTAAAAAAAAAAAAAAAAGCAAGTAATAAAGACGATATAGAAAATGAGCGAAAAAAAAAATATCAAGAAAAGAAATAAATAAAGGCATTGTTGTTACTTGTTACTTTTATCAAAGCGAATGCCACAACTTCATTCTTATCTTCATGCCTTACGCAAAATCATAACTCTTTCTTTCTTTCTTTCTTTCCCTCTCCTCTGTGGACCCAACCCCAAAAACCCTCCACCACATATTCTCTATTGAATGCATCTATACACCACAGGATCTCATGAAAGGCTCTGATGTGATTTGGACCACATCTATTACTAAAAGCACCGACCAGGAAATCTAGTCTAGTAAGAAACTAGCTTGTCCTTTTAAGGAAGCAAATAGTTTTAAGCAATTATTGAACGTTTGAGGTCTACCAACATAATCAAACCCTTTCATTATTGGTAGAATATTTTAGGTTTTAACCATGCAATGCAATGCAATAATCCTTTCAGAGAGCGAGAGAGAGACCATCATTTTGACCTAATCTTTATTTGTCAATGCAAGCATGTGGCTGAAATTAGTGCTGTTATTATAACTAATATAATCTCTGAGACAAATCTCCTAATTATGACTCTTGCTGAAATTTCAAGTCCAAAAAATCTTCTTCTTAAAAGGAAAATTAATTTAGGTCTCAATCTTTGGACACATGCATGTCCATTGTTTAGTCCTTTTCGTATTAATTTGTTAGTTGCGGAGAGAGCAAGCGATCCAAGACACAGACATCATTGACTTGTGTGTGAGAAAGAGCAACATTCTCAGAAGTGACCACTCTCACACTGAGTCTTCCCTTCTGAGAGTCCTAAAATTATGTAACATTCGGTTCACATAATGAGAGAAAGCTGAGATTATTTTGTCGGTTTCTTGGTATAAGTTGGCCCCAGAAAACTATGATTTGGTATTCTCAGTTCTTGTGTGATCACACACATTCATTATATGGTTGCATGCTGGCCTGGTAGGCCGATTTTCGGCCCTAAACATTTAAAGACCACAGGTTATGTGTGAAATATTTGCCAAATTTAAGCCCAATCATGAACAAGTTTAATTTAATATAGGTTGTGTGAATTGGAAGCAAGAATGTATATATCCAAATGTAAATAATGTTGGAATTTTCTTAGAGTTCGAAATATGTACAGTTGGTCTGATCTGACTCCAACAAACCCTATATCTGTCGGAGATTCTGTCAATCAATCAATTGTTAATAATTTTAAGATAGTGGGTCTTCCTTCATGTGTCAAGTTACTCTCACATTTTCCTGTTTATCTTACTCTGGGAGGTTCTAAGAACATATTTGAAGCTTATTCAATTATTGAAAGACAAAGTTTGCTTTACTCATGTCCATGAATTATAATCTCAAATAAATTAAAGGTAAAACTTCCATAAACATACTACTCTGGTCATATTTATAGGTTCATTTTGACTAAAAATTTATTCCTTATTATAAGTACAATTTCAAAATAATAAATGCGTTCTTTACAATTTTGCCCATATTAATTGCAATAAACAAAAAAAATTTATTTATGTTAACTTTTGGAACCAATAAAAAATAAGGGCAAAATTGAAAATTTAACCCATAATTAATGAGTTAACTAACTCTTCTTGGTACGTGAGAGTTAGTTAGTTTGAACTTATAAATAGGACCAAAGTGGTAGACATTGTCAACACCCATTAATATTTCGATACGTGCAAAGTGATAAAAACATAGTTCCATAGACATATAGAAATAGTACAAATATACTGATATTCAGTACATGTTTACATACATGATTCATTCCCGCAGGGTTTGATAATATTTACAAAGTTACCCAAAATATCAAAAAATAAAGACTACATATAACCACTACCTTCCATCTCAGGATTCGCACCCATCAATTTCCCATGTCTACCACCTTGCCCTTACAGCCACTAGTTCCCGCTGGAACATTGTTATTTAGGAAAAAAGGTGAGATTCAAATGAATCCCAGTAGTAAGAGACAATCGATCATAAAAAATGCAATAACAAATATGCCAAATACCACATACAACAATATTATAATAACACATAATTTAGTTTGATTGGGAACATTCAAAGTCAACCACTGTTGCAACCCCTACTCATTCCGTACCATAGCTGGGCTCGAGACCACCAACTAGGCATATCGGTGTACCCGTAGGCACTATGTTCGGTCATGCCCAGTGTACCCATAGGCACTATGCATCATACATATTATGGAAGATGGCATACAGAAAGCATATAAACATTGGCATAATATATGAAAGATAGATTTATTACACTAAACCTTTTTCATCTTGAAACATGTGCCTCAATATGCGTGCCAACCCCTCGGGTTCTCAACTTGGTCCTAAAATGTCAAACACACAAGAATTAAGTTAAAACTCATTCATGTATTATTTTATGCACTTTCAATATGTTCCTAGTGGTTAAATGAGTCTATTGTGAAAATTTACTAAAATGCCCCAAGGGCCCGGCCCGGCCCCGACTTGCCTAGTTCGACCATACTTTTCCCGAAATTTTGATTTGGGCTATTTTGACATATTTTTGTCCAAGGAATCCATTTCTGGCCTCTAAATTCCCAAATTCACTGCCAAAAGACCATAATGCCCTTGGTAGCTCCTAACTTAGTGTTTCAGGGGCGTTTTGATCATTATGCTTTTTAAGACTTTTCTGAAAAAATGATCAACTGTAACCCCACCTAGTTTTCCCTCCTGAACGTAATAGAATCATCAGATCATCAAAAATCTTACTCTAACCCCCTAAACTAGAGTTGGCCAAAACCCAAGATTCTCCAGAAAAAATTAGGGTTTTCCAATTCTAACTCCGCAAACTTGCTCCTTTCTACTCCTAATCACTTTATTAACTATTTAATTATGTTATAAACACCATTTAGACTCAGTTTAGGAATATAACGTTTAGGGTTCAACATTTTCCTAAATTTATAATCACAGCAAATCCAACAAAAATTCACTGATTAAACTAACCACAATGGTCAGAATAACCAAAAATTGAAGTTTAGGAAGTCACATTAGCTTCCTTCTGGCTTTTCGCTTGTTAGCCGAAACCTTAGCTCTAACAACACTAAAATTTCTTCAAACACCTTGAATCACATAAAAGAGAAGTTTAGAGGAAGGATTACATAAGTTAGGAGCAAATTCACTAAAAAAATAAAGCTTACCTTGAGAATTTGGCTCCTCCCTCCTCTCTATAAGATTTTGAAACCACACTCTCTCCTTTGTGCTCTCAAAACGGATGGGAAATGGTAGGGAAGAGGAAGCAAAATGGTTTATATAACATCTTGCTTATGTCATAATTATCTAATTTCCCAAAAATCCAAAATTGTAACTTTTATGTACACAAACTTTATGTGCATGTAACACTATATAAGAACATGAAATTTTCTATTGAAAAATTTTCCATGGCAAATTCCAATGGAAATTCCTTAGAAATTCTGTCGGAAAAGTTTCTGATAGAATTTTTTCCATGGCAAAATTTTGTCTTTTGCACGAAACTTCCGACAGAAATAAATTTCGTCAAAATTTCCGTTGGAAATTCCCTCACAATGAATTCCATCAGAAAATTTAAAAATTATTATTTTTTAATTAAATTAAATTTTTAAAAAATTATTATTTATTAATTAATATTTTAAGTTTAATTTTAAATTTAATTTTTAATTATTATTTTCTAATTTCTAAAATATTTTTACTTTCCAATCATAGGTTTTGGTCCCTGTAGGGGCAAAATGGTCATATAAAAAATAATTAAGGTCATATAAATTATTAGTTATTAATTAATATTAGTAAAAAAAATATTAGTTAACAATTATTTAGTGTTATTAAAAAAATTAATTTTATAAATAAGATTATATATATAATTGTGTAGTAATAGAACGCTAAAGCAGTCAAGCCCATTCGGTAAGGCATCACGCACGTACGGACGAAGTCATGGATTCGAACCAAAGGACGGGCAAGTTGAGTAGTATTTCCAGGAATAAAGAGCTTGCGACATGTGGCAGAGGGAGGTTGCGATACACGTGGCAAATCTGGGCATTAGCAAAAAGGTGGACGCTGCATGAGTTGCCAAGCACCGCCGCCGGCGATGATGTCACACCCTTATCTAAATTTCAACCTTTTTTAGAGTATTTATGGAAAACGATATGCGGTTCAATGGCCAACACAAGAATAGCATAACTATACTGATAATATTGCATGATTACATAAATTCCCCATAGGAGTTTGTACATGATATTTACGATTAAGGTAGCCGCACAAGGCTACTAGGGTGTCTAAACTCATCCCAGTGAAACAGAGACTTCTTCCCGTCTTCGTTCCACTACTGTAATCCCCTCGTACGATACTTTGCATTGTTGTTTGCATATCTTCTGTTGTCTCCTTTCTAAATTGTTGGTAGAGGAGGGTGAGATTCGAGAGAATCTTAGTAGGAAACAGATTCCATAATGCATGCATGATTGATGTTATGTGTATGACATGTTAGCTTCATCTATATGTATGCCCCATAATGACATTTTCTGCATGCTCAATGTTTCATACAACAAGACTATGACCACAGCGAAAATTGAAATAGAGCTTTATTTATTCAAATATGCTCTACACAATCAAGTAAAGCAATCACGTACATAATTACACAAGCAAAGATATCAAATACATGCAAGTAAGGTAAGTCCCCTACCTTAACCCTTTTCCACATCAAAACACGTGCCTCGATCTACGTGAAAATAACTCGGGGCTCCATATTTGATCCTACAATGTCAAATGTACTATTTAGACACTTTCATAGTGTTTTTGGGGGTTATATGAGTCTATCTTGAAAAATTACTAAAATACCCTCGGTACCCGGTTCGTCCGGCTGTACTTTTCTCGAAATTCTAACCTGGGCTATCCTGACATATTTTCACCTAAAAGAATCCATTTCTAGACTTGGAATTGCCAAATTCACTATAAAATGATGAAATTGCCCTTGGCAGCCCTTATTTCAGTGTTTTAGGGGCATTTTCATAATTATGCTTTCTCGGCCTTTTTCGAAATAGTGACCAATTGTAACCCCACCTAATTTTTGCTCCTGAACTCAATGATTGAAAATACAACTCTAAGACCCATTTACAGTGATGGCTGAAATATATGGGTTTTAAGGGGAAAATCGGGGTTTTTCAGTTTCGGCTCCGTAAACGCGTTCCTTTCTACTCCTAACCACTTTATTGACTATCCCATTAGGTTACAACTACCATTAAGACCCAATTTTGGCTGCATAACCCCTATATCATCACATTTCCAAACTTTAAAACCAATGACAATTCGGTAAAATTTCACCGATTAAATTGTCTACAGCAGCTAGAATAGTCAATACACAAAGGTTTGGAAATTACATCAAGCTCCCACTTGATTTTCCTTGACTTGACTGAACCCTAGCTCACTTCAACAAGAAAATTTGAGCTTCCAACTCTTGAATCACATAGAAGAATAGCTTAGGAGCAGAGTTATACGCATTTGAAACCAATTTACCGAAGAAATCACTTACCTTTGTAAGTTTTTCCTCCCTTTCTCGCTCTAAGAAAATCTCACACTTCCTCTCTCTTGTTGCAGCAAAACTGACGAAAATGGGAGGAGGAAGATGATAAAATATGATTTGATAAAATATTATAATTATCCAATAATTATTTTTCCATTTTCGGATTGTTCCAAAATTCTGGCAGATTTCAGTCCAAACTTTGAAAAATCATAACTAATTCTAGAAAAATCAAATTGAAGTAATTCCAAAGCCTATAGAACCCTCATTGAGTCCAGTATCAAGGAAAAATATAGCATTTTGCTAGATAGAACCACAAAATTCTCAGAATTTCAATCTTTACATACTGTTTCAGAAACTTCACAGTTTTTCTATGCTGACTTCAAAAATTCATATCTTTTTGTATATAGCTCTAATTGAGTCATATGACCTATCAAATTAAATCTTAGGATGTTTACTTTCATCCTGTAAAATTTCATAATTTTTGGTCATCATTTGGTTATTCAAAATCACATGACAAGCTTACTACCTCATAGGCGATTTCAACGAAAGCATAATCACTTTCTCCAAAGTTCACCATTTTACTTTCTTAATACACCAAAGATATAAGAATCATTAGATGATACATTTGGGCTTCTACTAAATTGAGGCTTAGCAGTTCACTTAATTTAACCTTATTCCCAAGCCTCCAATCCAAAATTTTGGGGTATTACAGATGACGAGGCATCGCTGGAGTTGCCACGTGGCTTTTTAAATTTAAAAAATAAAAGATAAGTTGGCTACGAAATTTCCGACAGAATTAAATTTTGTCGAAAGTAGTAAGGGAATTTCTGATGGAATATTCCCTCAGAAATTGCGATGGAATTTCTGACGGAATTAGATTCCATCAGAAATTTCTGACGGAATTAGATTCCATCAAACTTTTTTGTCACGCTATTATTACCAATAGAATCTATTCCGTCAGATATCCATTTCTGTCGAAAACTCTAAATTCCGTCAGAAATTCAGTATTTTTTTATAGTGTAATGTTGTCACAAGTCTAATTGAAATTCAACTAAGCCTTCCCTCTCATGCTAGCATGGAATGACGCCTAAGGGTCCTTCATTTTGGTCCAAATTAGCTTCACAACTTGTTCAAGTTACATGTATACCTTATGTCACAATTTTGATCCAATTTGCACTTATGCTCCAATTTTCCATAGATTCATATTTATTTGACCAACATACTCCAAATATATATTTGTCCTTTATTTTTCTTAATTAATTGAATTTAACTTCAATTAATTGGAAGATAATTTATTTTATGCTAAATTGGCAATGCAAAATTACGATTTTTCCCTTACCTTTTTAATTTAATTTCTTTTCTTCTTTTTCTTTGGCCAATTTCCATTTATTATTGGACCAAATATTTTTTCTCTATTATTCCTCAAATTTTGGGCCTTAATATTGGCCTTTTTAAATTACCCAAAATTATTCCATAATTATTCTTGCCTAATTTCTCATGAAAATGAAAATTTACAAAGTTTATAAAATTCCAAATTCATGAATATTCACCATTTTATTGAATTCCTCAAATAATTACAATATATTTGGTGAATAAAAATTTGGAGTGTTACAGATATCTCCGACAATTAATATATCCAACTTAGTAAGCCACTTTATAATCATCTTTAAGTTCATTTAGCAAGAGAATAATTACCATTTAGTGAGAAATTTGTCCTTGTTAAATTTCACTTTTTCTAAAGTCTTGTAAACTAATACTCATTGAGCAAAGTTTCAAGTTGAAGAAAAAGATATAGAAAGATAAAGTGGATATTTGGTAGCTTTTTAAGGTTCCAATTATCTATATATATTTTAATATTTACCTGCATTATTGGGTATAACAAAATATTAACTAACTTAGATGTCCTATCATATCTAAACAAGCAATTCATGTAATTAGAGAGAAATAGACGTAATTATAAGATACACTTGTTCATTACAAAAAGGGTAAAAAACGGATTCACTTGACTGATTAGGTCCAGTGGTTCATTATTACTATGTGAATTTCTCTCAAATTAGACCAATTATATGGTTGGGGAAAAACTTACTTACATGAAACAAACTTACATATCAAGCGGCCAGTTAATTCTTAATTATCGCTTTGAATCCAAAAATTTGGAATCAAATGTTGTTCACCATAATTTTTTATATGAGGAGTGTGCACACATCACAGTAACTTGGTAGTTTGAGCTTGAAGCTATAATCTCATACATGGAACATGTCAGACGATCAATGTGGTGGGGCCCTGACTTAACTAAGGGCTATCATCAAAGACAATAATTCCATGTATAATATATAATTAATAGTCAAAGAGGTATAAATATGTGAGAATGATGACAGAAAAATCTCCCATGATCTATGTACCACTCAAATCAAGACGTCGAAATTATCTATATTCTATTTATAGTGAAAATATTAGGGACTAATTTGTGATTACTTTTTAAAAAAACTACATAAATGTCCTTGTAGGAAAAAATATTAACTAAAAGGAGATTAGGCGTACCTGGACGAATCCATGTTCGGATCCAGGTCAAAGCTCCAATACTTCATACTTGTGCCCACACAATTATTAGACTACTAGAGCCTAATTGTGATTTGCACAGCAGATCATCAGAACCAGAAAGATGGTAGGAGAGAAGAGCATTGCCAGAAAACTCAATGGCGGGGTGAAATGCAATTGAGAAGGCACACCCTATTTATAGTGGTTTATGGAGGCCACTAATTAGGAAACGTGTGCACTCCTTCTTGCCCTCCAAGACAGCAATTAATTGTTTCTCAATTAATTCCCTAATTATGGTGATTTGTTCCTCTTTTAACAAATCCATAATTATTGCTGAAATATTCCCAAATCTGCATTTTATGCTGATTTTATTCTTATTTGATTAGGCTACTTATTTCCTAATCATATAATCCGGCCCATCAAGGGCGGACTTGGACCCAAAATCCAACATCTCCCACTCGCACTTGATGGGCCTCCCATCGTGCGTGCGTTACTCTTTTTTGTTTCATACTTGGCGTCTGTTGTGACTGCGTGGGCAAAAACGTCTTTAAGATTTGGTGCTTGTGATACTAGAAATCCTTCATATCGGATCAGCATCCAAGGACACCCTTTATATATAACCGTAAGCTATATGTTGTTTGCCTCATATGCTCCAAATTCTCCCATACATATTACTCATGGCATATCTAATCCCTCTCGAGTTAATATGTTGATTAACTCAGATTGCCTTCTACGTACATAGTATCCGCACTTACTAGCTACACATAGAGCTAGTAAGGGGTCGACCACAGATACTAGCACATCTTATGTATATAGGAGTAAATCTTCCTTTTTGACTAAACATCAGTCCATCTTGACTTGGTCGCTTTCCTAGTTTTCACTCGTCTGACTGAATCGAGTGTGATCATGGAGCTTCAGCTAAAGTAGCTATCACCAAACCAAGCTTTCATGATGTCGCCTAAGTCTTAAGGGCATCGTGGAAGGATTCTTCCTTCCTGGGACTCACATTGTGGTGAACTAGGGATCTTTCACCCACATCCCGTGTTGCAGTTTAATTCTCAAGCACATGCAGTATGAATCGCATGCTACGGTGAATGGTTTGAGGTGTACGTCGATTTCCTTATCTTTCACCGTACAGACATTAGTTCTAAAATGTACTCAACATTCGAACCAGAACTTTCTTTTTCACAATATCTCTTTTACAATCTCATTTGTGAAAAAAAAAGAGTTATTTGCCTGGCTACAGGTCTATATTCATGCTTCGATCCATTTTCTGTGTATATGCACACATGTAGATCTCATCTCGGTCTAACTAAGGTGACTCAAATGCAAAGATTCTTCTCAACCATCTCATGGTGATCATTTACTCATCTTACCTTCCCATGCCCCTGCAAAACATGGGAAGACGGTTGTTCGTGTGAGTGAACCAACCTCTTTTGACCTGTACGACATACAAAACTGTATACCTTTATGTATTTACTCATAACATACATACCATTTCTTATATCTTTATATAAAAGAAGTTCACGACCTTATATTTTATTTGCACCCCTAGATTTTCACCAACTCAATGAAAATCAAGCTATGGGCTCAATAAGGGGATCTACCAACATTCTGTCAGTAAAAGGTCATTGAACTATCGCTTCCCCTCTTTGAAAGTATATCTCTCATAGAGATGTATCAAAAAGTATGTTTCGTCTTGCTGTGATACTTAGGATCCTCATCATAAGACATTATTGTTTGAATCCTTCTATCCACCATTCATTCCCAATCTCTCATAGGAATTACTTTAGCCATATGACACTTTGAATGATGGCAGAACACGTCCTACCTTCTATTTTCATAGATAACAGGAAAAAATACTATGTATATTTCCTTACTCCATCACCATTTGCCTAGGTCTTGTATTGGAGTATCCTTTCAAAAAAGGAAAGTTGGTGTCTTGACAACTTAATCCATGGTTATTCTCATAACCCATTTCACAGCAGGACCAAAAAGCAACTTCCAAGTCTAACCAAAAAACATTTGGTCCTATGTACACCAATGTGCACATCCACATTACCAACTATAGTCTCACATGGGACTCTATCCATTTTTCTTATGTTGGATTCCTCATAGGACATGTAACCTCTTTAGGTTTATGCCCTTGACTTCAGGGGTGTCCATGGGTTTGCACTTTAACATCCTAAGATGTCTAAGGATTACACTTGTACATGTCTTAGGTAGAAAAGACTGTATCTTTCTTGTGCAATCTCCATTTATCTTGTCATTCAAGATATTTGTTCAACCCATGACTTTCTCAACTCAGAATTTAAGGATTCTCTGATCCTTTATTCCTTTGACTCCCTTGACACTTGTTTCATATGTCATTTGACAAAGGATGACTTCACAAAGAATCATCACTAGACTGTCTGAGACTTATGTAGTGTTCTTCGATTATTTCGAAGTTGGTGAGGCTTTCACCTTGTGAAAAACCTCATATACTACTATTTGGGTGATTGTTTCTACGAAGCCCTTAAGCTGCTTCATGTAGAGTTTATCATCCAATTTCTAAAATTGCAAATTGGAAAGTGGCCTTTACATCATCTTGATACAATTTTCAAGACTAAGCTTGTTGTCATAGCCAAAGTTCATAGTTAAAACTCACAATGGACAATCTTCCATTGTATTACCCCTTAGCCACTAAGTGTTTTAGGTTCTACATGCCCCCAACAGATTTGAGAACCTACTTGTTCCTAATCGCCTCTTGGCTAGGTGACAAATTACCCAAACACGTATTCGGCTTAAAAAAAAGAATCCAAATCCTCCTGCATGGCACTTTACAATTCATCTTAGCAGGTCCTTCTAGTGTCTTTCAGACACTTATAGGTAGTTATCATCACCTTGTAAATGATGAAGGGAGCATTCAATCCATTAGGGAATCTATCCCTTATAGTCATTCACTAGATGACAATTTGCTCCGAGATGGATTTCATAGGATTCTTTTCCTATGTATGAGTGAGGTAATTCTCTCGTAACTTACCTCTTACCTCTTTCATTGTGAAAATGGTCTCAATCCTCCCACTCAGATCAGTGAACTTAGGAACACTTGGTTATTCCTTGTCACTTGTGAACCTCTTAAAAAGATCTATTGTGATTAATGCTCATTTCCTGCTAGGAAATCTGGGTTTTATGAACGTTGTATCCCATGGTTTTCTATCAGTCACTGAACCGTCATCATTTTCACTAATGTAGACATGTTATGTCAAATTCTCATGTCATCTCACAAAGAGATACCTTGTATACCTTGACCCCAATCTTCCTTACTCATAGGAAGAGTTATGAATATAAAGTTGATGACCCTTATGGTCTTAACGAGCTTAGTCCTAGTCTAAGGCCCATCCATGATTCATAGGGTAAGGTCGTGACTAACTTAGAGGGCATTTGGTTAAGTGTGAATATAATAGCTGAGTCCACCTACCAACATATGGCTGATAGCCTCATTGATGCCATTATGTTCATAACCAAAACAAGGAGAGGTCTATCTCTCCATTTCAACAACTCTATTATGTTGTAGAGTTCTAGGTATTGATAATTGCCTAACAATGCCTTTCTTGTACACAAAACAGCTTGAACTAATCATATGGGGTTCCTTAACCCTTGTTAGTTCAAAAGGTCTTATTCTTTTAGTTTAACTGATTCTTGACTAGATCGGCCATTATCTAACAGCTTCACACTTACCAAAAAATCAAGTAAACATTACTGTATTTCAAGTAAACGTCCACAACTTTAATGAAACACTAAGCTTTGTGTCTTGCCCTCACATTCATTGGTTCACTAACGCCATAATTTGCCAATTGCAGTGGATATTCTCAAAAAAATATTTCTTTGTCTTTCTTGCCATGTAGAATAAGTTTTCAACTTATTCATAAGGGTATTAACCCTTTAGCATACGTTGTTTAGCAACTACTCTTTTGCTAGTTTGATCATTCCCTTTGATCAAGGTGTACATGTGGCAAGAAATAGAATCTTTTATCCCTAGAAAAGAAACATCAAAATCCAACAAAGGATTTGAGAATCATAATCCCATCGATCCTTAACTAAAGGGATAGCAAAGATGTGATTCTGTCAGTTGCAATTGCATGGAGTAAATCAAGGTGGTTTATCTATGCAGAGTTAACGTGCAAGTTCCAATCCCTTGATTCTATCTCTTTATTGCTTTGTATTTGACATGAATCCATATGCTTCTGTGAAACATCCACAACTCATATGGATTGCTACTTTTACAACCCTTAAAGGTTTATCAATGTAGCATTCCATCTTTTGCAAAAACCATTGACCTCTTCTAGATCAAGTTTTCCTCGTAGGTTCCTTGCCCTTAGGCATGGAGGATGAATCCTTCCACTCTTTAGCTAAGTTCGACTGACTTATGGATCTTGAATCCTTCAGTCTTTCATATTCAAGTTCAATGTGGTGAATCACATTGCTGAAGGTTACAATATGCATATCAGAGGCAATCTTTACTTTCGTACACGCTCACTCAATGGAAGACATGGCTCACTCCCACTCACTGGGAGACATAGCTTCCTCCCACTCACTGGGAGATGTCTTATCACAACATACAGTTGTTGTTTGTTAGAAAGAACTTGGCATTTAGTTTTGTCTCAACTTCTTAGTTTGACATCTGCCTCAAGTGCTGCCTAAACAACATGTTAGGACTTAGTACACTATGTTAAAACTTAACTTAGTTTTAACTTTATGGAAGAACATCACCATTTCACTATCTTCCAACACTATCCACACGGCTTGGATAAGGTTACATTGCTCATATCAACATAAGTTTAAGCAATGTTGTTCTTTCTATACTTGATAGCATAAATCTTTTGTATCATTCGGCTGCTTCAACCTTTAAATGCTGAAGACTAGTTGGTAGGATATCCTTGACATCTCATTCTTCTTGAATGAAAGAGATTTGAGAGTTTTTAACTCCACAGATATCTCTATTGAGCTTATCTTCATAAGCTCAGTAAAATAGACTTGGCGTAATTGGTCACTCAGACGATTATGGTATACAAATCTTAGTTGTTCAAATAAGACAAAGGATAATTAGATAATAAGTTCACTAGTTTCATGTTCAGGAGACAACTATGTTGACTCCCATCCCAATCATACTAGTTAGCTTATCACCCTTTTAACCACAGTCTTCATTTGAACACTTTCCCCTTTGGATTTCTAGACGCATTCCAGAAAACTCCCACTCAATCAAAGAGCAGTTACATTAACAAGATAATAACACAATATCATCTAACTAGCATGAATGTTCAAGAAAACAAGAAGAGAATATACTGAATTCAATTCTATAAAATAACAGAGATTTAATCTTAAATTCAATGGAAAAACAAGAACATTCAAAAATTTAAGCCTTATATTGTTGTCTCTTAACTAGGTTCTCCTTCTCATAGGCCCTTCTGACCTTATTAACTCATGTAGCATCTAGCTACAATATCAAGCTCCTCTTTGCCATGTTTACATCCACTCATTTGGATGTATTTGCAGCATACCTCCCACTTGATGAGATGATTCTCACATCTTTATCTGTCTTGTCCTTTGTCACAACATATGTGATAAAAGGTTGACTTTAGAAGTCATTGCTTCAACATTTGGGAAGACTTATTATTACTCAATAATTATTGAATAATTTTAAGTTGCTACAATTTTTCAGGTTTCATTTCTAAGAGTTTGAGTCAAGGTTGGATAGGATTTTATATTCAAAAAATCATTTGAATAATCCCTTACTTTTAAAGAATCTTTCAGCATTTAACCTTATGTTGCAACTAAAACTACTCTTAAAAAAAATAAGCCAACCTATCCCAAAAAATAATAGAACCAACATTGATTCAATTCCAACATTTTTGGGACCCTCTAAGTGCACATAAGAACCTTTTTGACTCAAATCATATCCAAACTTGCTTCAAATATATGCAAATTATATATCAAATTGAAGCTCTCGAATTTAGGGATTTTTAGGAACCAACCACGTCTCAATTGAAGGTCCTATGCGCTCTCACGTGCCCCTAGAAGGTGTCTAGATGGAAAAATCCTGAAAAATTGGAAAATTCCAGCGTTGGTCACTCTCGGCGGTGGCGCGTGACATACACGCGCCGCCTTGCGGCCTCCCGCCGGCGACACGCTCCGGTTCCTAAGACTCCACGCTCCGTCCTCTCTCCAACGGTGCTTGCCACGTGTCAAATGGAGGCCCCAGTGGGCCCTACGCGCCATATGTCTTTTTTTTTGTCAACAGTCAACAAATGACTGTTGGTCGTTGACCGGTCAACGTTGACTGGTCAACCGTGACCCTCACCCCTGACGTGTCTCGATCAACGTGGCTGGTCAACGGATGATATGGCCTCGTTGACTGATGCTGACATGCCGTTTGGTGATGACGTGGCGACCGCTCATTGGCGCCACGTGTCATTGGTTGACCGATGACGTGGCGTTGACTGCCACGTCATCGTCTTCAACCTCCAGCCGGGTCAACCCAACCCGGTTGGAGCTCCGACGGGTCATCGCAACCCGCCAACTTCGGGAGGCCATATCTCCCTCGTTTTAGTTCCGTTTTACGCGTTATTGGTGTCGTTGGAATCATAGTCCAGCGAACTACAAATCCATGGCATTTATTTGATCTTAAAACCTCTGTTTCATTAATCAAATCAAAAGTGAAGTTGCGGCGGCGACTAACGACCCGCGAACTTCTTTCCTTTGTTTCTCCCTCATCTGGACTCCGTTTGACGCGTTCTAAGCATCGTTGGAATCGTCTCTTCGAGATCTACACATCCATGTCCTTACTTTGGGCAAAAACACCGAGTTTCAAACACCCAATTTTTCTCGACGTTGTCGGCGCGATGTAAACCAATCGGATGTGTGTCTCTGTGTATCTCAAAAGCTTTCCTAGCCTTTGAGAGTTAAAGGCTCTTGTTTTTTGTTCCACATAGGTCCCAAAAAACTCACCTTTAATATGAACGAAGAGGAAACGAAGCAGAGAAAGGAAAATAAAATGGTGCCATGAAAAATATGTATAGAGGAGCACGCACGTTTCACATTTCGCATATGCATATAAACAGAAGCAAGTGTGCAGATTCATCCATGGAACTATAAAGGCACAGGTATATCATTCTATAGGTATACTCAGATGCAAAAGCTTTGAAGCAAATAGTAACAACGTTTTGCATTTATGAAAATCATCAACAAATGATAAAATCATATGATCATATGAGAGGAAAAAAAATGCTCGAGACAGCATAAAGAATATCATCATATGATAGCATAGCGGAAAAAATCATCTCATATTGGAACTCAAAAAATCATACCCAAAATTATGATTTTGCGCAGCGGAAAAAAATAAGCATGATGAAACATAAAATTATTTACATAGAATAATCACAGCCACAGGATCAACACGCTCTGATGCCAATGTAGGAAAAAATATTAACTAAAAGGAGATTAGGCGTACCTGGACGAATCCATGTTCGGATCCGGGTCAAAGCTCCAATACTCCATACTTGTGCCCACACAATTATTAGACTACTAGAGCCTAATTGTGATTTGCACAGCAGATCACCAAAACCAGAAAGATGGTAGGAGAGAAGAGAATTGCCAGAAAACTCAATGGCGGGGTGAATTGCAATTGAGAAAGCACACCCTATTTATAGTGGTTTATGGAGGTCACTAATTAGGAAACATGTGCACTCCTTCTTGCCCTCCAAGACAGCAATTAATTGTCTCTCAATTAATTCCCTAATTATGGTGATTTGTTCCTCTTTTAACAAATCCATAATTATTGCTGAAATATTCCCAAATCTGCATTTTTTGCTGATTTGATTCTTATTTGATTAGGCTACTTATTTCCTAATCAAATAGTCCGGCCCATCAAGGGCGGACTTGGACCCAAAGTCCAACAATCCTTAATTATAAAAATCCGAAATAACACAATTTTAATAAGTAACAACTTTAATTTATCAATGGATAACAAAAATTAAGATGGCGGCAACTAATTTTAATAAAAGTTTTTGATAAATTTCAATGCCAACAATGATTTCATCTTAATAAATGACAACAACTAAGGCTGTAATAACACATAATTTCATCAAGAGAAATTAGGTCATTTCACAGAAGATTTAATTTCGAAATAGTCTCTAAAGATTCATAGGAATTAAATCATTTTGAGGGACCAATTTGTGCTTCCCATATTTTGGTAGTCCTTGTATGTTTTTCTCTCTATAAATAATACTATCTAGCACAAAAAGGATAAATACTTATCGGTGACAACTGTCAAGTGCATAATAAGGAGGGGCATGAATTATAACCTAGATCATTAAAATGATGCACTTATTATGAATGGAGAATGACAGAAAAATACTACTTAAACTTAAAAATCTAAAATTAGTCCTTTGATAAATATTCACATTGTCAATCCCATTACTATTCTTATCAATCTCATTACTCTTCTTATCAATAAAATTTTAAAGTTCAAATGATATTTTTTTTTTTGTCATTCTCCCTATCATGAATTCCTAAAGATTTTCCATAATGCTAACTACAACATTCACACCAAAGCTCATTTGTTGAAGTGTGCTCCTAATTAATTAATATTTTTTTTTCTTTCTTGCATTATTATTGTTAGTGATGTTGTAGCTATCGTTTCTTTTCATACAGTGCGAGGTTGCTTCCAGCTCTTTTCTTCAAAGAATTAGAGGTCGATCACTGCCTTTATTTTAAAAAACAAAAAATAGTGGGCACAATGCCCTGCTAGAATTTCCTCTTTTTTTCTTTGCTTTATGTGCAATTTTCTATTTTAATTTGACTCATTCTTCTTCTTCTTATTTTTTTTTTAACTTTTTACCTTCTTTGCAGTAGGGTTTTTTTTTTCCTACTTCCAAACTACTGTGGTCACAAATCGGTTATATAAATGTAATACGAGGAAAAAAAAACATAAGTTGAATTACATAAAAAAATGTTGAACTTAGAACCAGGAACAAATAGCTTTCTTAACATTTTGAAACTTAAAAATAAAACCCTCCTAAACTTTCAAGATATGGAGATAACCCTAAACTACTTATTTTATACCTCTTAAAGTATTTTTTGTACATATGCATATAACTACCTCAAAACTTAAGTCATATGTTGATAATCATCTTAAACTTTAAGTCATTTACATATAAATAATCAGAAACACTAATAATATGAGAGTTATTTACACAAGTATAGAAATTCGGAGAGGTTTACTGTAAAGTTTCAAAGGGTAAAGAGACCATTTACATGTGACATAAAGTTTGGGGATTTTGTATATCAACGAAATAGGACATGGTAAATCTGTGAATATTTTGTATCTGATTTCATTGTGTTGTATTCTGAGTACATTTGTCCTTATATAGTTATAAGATGAACTATAGCTATGACACGTCACTAATAGAAGATAGCCGACTTGTACATTTAACATTGTATAATCTACCCAAAAAAATAAATGAAAAGAGAACTTATGAATTTCATATATAGCATTACCTGTTTACGTATTTTTTTTTATTTGAATACATTTGTTAACGATATCCATTTTGTATCCCGTACATTTGAAAGCTGTTCCAAAGCAACAAATTAATATATACGTGATATTTCTGTTATATACACACTCACCTAAACGATGATGCAACTAATATGAGTAGTTGCTAAACCTAATCTTCGTCTTAATTCAACTGAAGTTTTCAAAATAATGCAACGCCTAGTTGGCCTTTTGGACGGCCATGTATCATCATATCTAGCAAATTATGTCAAACTTTTCCTTTGTATTACAAAGTTCTTACTTTTAAATATGCACATACTATCATGACTTTCTTTTAACAATATTTATAATTGTTTACATATACATTGCTACTTTAATACTATATGTGTTATATCCTAGTGCATTAACAATATTTGCAGAGCATGTAATATATGTAAGTGATTTCTCCCATTGAAATATGAACTTAGTTTATTAAAAAGTAAAATAAGAATACAACTAAACTAGAGATATATAGACATAATAACAATAGGTCTCTTATATTAAATTTAGTTAATGGGACACGCCATTATTATATTTATTTTTCCTAGTTACATAAATTGTATTTAGAACTTGCTGGCCAATAAAAGATATAAATTGTATTTAGAACTTAGAAAGGGTATGAGTTGTATATATATAATGTAATATTCCAAATTTTGAGATCGGAGGTTTGGGAATAAGCCCGAATTAAGTGGATTGCTAAGCCCCAACTTAGCAGATGCCTCAAATCTATTCCCTAATATTTCTTATATCTTTAGGATATTAAAGAAAGTAAAATAGTGAATTTTGGATATGATTATGCTTCCAGTGAAAATTCCTACGAGGCAGTGAGCTTGTCATAAGGTTTTGGAAGACTAAATGATGAGCTAAAATTATGAAATTTTATAGGGTAAAAGTACACATCCTAAGTTTTAATTTGAGTCATTTGAATTAATTGAAGCTATATACAAAGAACTATGAATTTTGAAACTTTCCTAGTGAAATTGATTATTTTATGGAACAACATACAAAGATAGAAAATCTGGGAATGATGTGCTTCCAACTAGCAAAAGGCTATATTTTTCCATGAAACTATACTCAATAAGAGTTTATAGCCTTTCGAATCGCTCCAAAACGATGTCTAAAAATTTAGTTATGATTTTTCAAAGTTAAAGCAGAAAATCTGCCAGAATTTCCCATAAATCCGAAAATGGAACAAATGTGATGGCAAGTGTTGTAATTACAAGATAAATTGCGATCAGCATATTTTGGGTTGATGGAAGGATCTAGGACGTGAATTTGGGTTGTCCAAAGAAGGAGGGATTGATTCAATTTTAATTCACGTTATGACACCACTTTGGAAGAGGATATTGTAAAAGTCCAAAATAAGTAAGGACGTAACATTCTAGTATCAGAGCTCAAGTGGCTCTGGAGGAGCCAAAAGTGGTTCTGGAAGAGTGGCGGTTCTGGCAATAGGATAGTATACTGATAAGTTCTTAATTATATGGTAAAGGGAGATACGCATAGAATGGGTTACTAGAGAAGTGAACTACCCCTCTTTTGTAAATCAGCCCCAAAAGGTTAGAGAATACTTGAGGGCAGCAAGTAGTGCAATACCGGACTGAGGATGGTCCAAGGATATTGTAAAACCTGAGGAAGCAGGTATGGCTAAGGTCAAGGTACAGACACAGTATTTAGTCAGTCAGAGGCAGCTGGCACGATGCTTGAGACAATGGTAGTGTCAGGATACTAGTGGTCAAGATCGGATAGAGAAGGTATCTGCATTTTGACACAGGTACAAAAAAGTTAAGCTTCTCAACCCAGGTAAATGACTGATGGGTGACCCCCTGGGAAGTTACATGTACATGTTGTGATATGTCATGTAATAAGAGTAAGTACATGCTGTACAGTGGTTCAGAGGGCTATATGTCATTACAGGCTTTCCCTGACTACTGTAAACATATATAGTATGTTGTTATAGGGTACCTATGTACCCAAAACATTGTGAAAAGATGGATATGCCCTTGGTTTACATGGAATTTACTTCTTCCTTGTTTCCAAGCAGTAAAACATAAAGATGATGAGATTAAGAGATACAGATGCTAGGGAGGGTCAACAAGTTAGACCTGACCTAATACAACCAATCATAGGCATGTTAGCATAACATTAAACAATGATTAATGATCATAGTAATCAGTTGAGAGGGGTGCAGGAAAAGCAGAACACGGATCATGAAAGTTAGAAATCTAATATCATCCATGAAAGGCCAATGTAGTAACTTTATCCTTCATACACTATGTGAATGTTTATATGCTTCATATATGCCATCTTATGTATGTATGATACATAGTGCCTTTAGGTAAATTGATGAATAACGCCTTCGGGCAATGCCTTCGGGTACATTGAGGAATAATGTCTACAGGCAGTGACTTCAAGTACACTGATGAATAGTCCTACTAGTACACTAATATGCCCAGTCGAGGATTGAGCTACGGAATGTATAGGGGTTGCAATAATGGTTAGCTCTGAACACATTTCCGACTGAACTGAGTTATGTGTTAGTATAATTTTGTATTATACGGTGCAAGGCATATACATTATCATATTTTCTATAGATGATTGTGGGTTACTACAGAGGCCAAGTAGGATCTAACGAGGTAGTAAGACAAGGGTGGGCAGATAGTGTAGTTTTACCTATGTTGTATTTAACAATATGAAATATCAGAGTGTGTAGTTTCCTGGGTCTTTCTGAATATACAAAAGATGCATACTGAATTTCTCCAAAATAGTTTTGCCTTTAAAAGGGTTAACCCGAAAAACTCAACATTATCTATGGGAGAAGCTTTACTGAGACTGAAATTAATGTTAGCATCGATATTGCCAATCCCAGATCCACTGTGGACCTTTGTTGTCCTTACTGATGCCAGTAGGCATGGACTGGGAAATTTTTTAATGTAGCACGGCTATGTTTGGCCTATGCAACTGAACAATGGAAGCTTTACTGAAATTTTGATTATATCCTACACATGATATTGAGTGAGCAGCAATTGTGTTGCACTGAAATCTAGAGACATACCATTATTGTGTGACTGTAGAGCTGTACTGCGACCACCATGATTTGAAGTATGGTATAATCACAAAGATCTGAATATGAAAAAGTGTTCCCCGGAATTTATGGCTATGTATGTCAGCAAATTTCGAGGACAAAATTTATTGAACAGGGGGAGAAATGCAATATCCCAAATTTTGGGATCGAAGGCTTAGGAATAAGCCCGAATTAAATGGACTGCTAATCCCCGGTTTAGCAGGTGCCCCAAATATATTCTCTAATGTTTCTTATATCTTTGGGACATTAAAGAAAGTAAAATGGTGAATTTTGAATTTGATTATGCTTCCAGTGAAATTTCCTGCGAGGCAGTGAGCTTGTCATCAGGTTTTGGAAGACTAAATGATTACCTAAAATAATGAAATTTTACAGGATAAAAGTAGACATCCTAAGAATTAATTTGATGGGTCATTTGAATTAATTGAAGCTATATACAAAGAATTATGAAATTTTAAAATTTTCCCAGCGAAATTGGTTATTTTTTGGAACATCATGCAAAGATTGCAAATCTAGGAATGATGTGCTTTCAGCTAGTAAAAGGCTATATTTTTCCTTGAAACTAGACTCAATAAGAGTTCTATAACCTTTCAAATCTCTCCAAAACGATGTCTAAAAATTTAGTTATGATTTTTCAAAGTTAGAGCAGAAAATCTGCCAGAATTTCCCACAAATCCGAAAATGGAAAAATTGTGATGGCAAGTGTTGTAATTATATTTCCCATAAATTGTGATCAGCTTATTTTGGGCTGATGGAAGGATCTAGGACGTAAATTTGGGTTTTCCAAAGAAGGAGGGATTGATTCAATTTTAATTCACGTTATGACACCACTTTGGAAGAGGATATGGTCAAAAGTTCAAAATAAGTAAGTGCTTAACATATAACACTAACAATTGACATCACATAAATACATGTTATATTTATTTTATTTTTTTTTTGGACTGAACATTTTAATTTAATTTGCAGGCGTTGTTAGATAAAAGGTAGCTTGTCAAGTCTCAAGTATGACTTACTATAATTTGTTACATGTTAACATGCAAGCATACGGTGCAATGAAAGGATGATTATGATTAACTTAATAACAGATACAATAAGACAAGTTTTTGTTTTTTAACTATGATAATGATGTGTTCTAATTAAAGCGCCTACCAAACCTCACAATTTCTTCCTCAGTCTTTTTGCTTCCTTTTTTTTCTTATATTTCTTGTGCATGTTTTTGTTTGAAAGTATTATCTATATATGTGTATATATTCACTTCATGAATAAAATTTATATTGATGATGAGGGATTTCAGGCTTGTCTTGGAAAATAATATATAAGACTTCTATATGTGATTCCAAAAACAAATTAAAAATCCCAACTAATCGCTTCTAGAATTTGCCTTTTCCACATAGACCAAATTAGAAAATAAAAATAACAAAAAAGCTATGACCATCATTCAAAGGATTCCTCCATCACATTATATGGGAAATATATAGTTAGTCACTATTACAGAAAAATCCTTTTATGACGGTTGTTATCAACCATATATATGACAGTTACAAATTATCATATATATGGGCATTGTATATGCTCTGCCCAGATAAATAACGGTTCTAAACCGTAATATATTAAAGACATATATAACGGTTCTTTATTTATGACCGTAATTTATTGGCTTTATTTTCTATTATATATAGTTATTTTTATTATTTGTTCTTATTTATTTTTACCAGTAATATTTATTATATAAGGCACAATATAATCATTGATAATAACAAGATAATAATATTAAATAAAAAACTTCTATTTACAGGATTCAAAATTTAATACATTATAGATAAACAAAATACAATTTAAAGAAATTAATAACTTAAACACTCTCATAATATAACATTGTCTTATAATTTTTTGAATTCTAAAAGAAAATTAATTAATAAAAAAATTCATAATATTCTCCAATGCCTTTATTGTAGATTGCCCACAGATCACGTATCAATGTGCTCCAAGAGTTTCCGCCACATATCCTTTAACTATAAATGGATAATATAAATATAAAAATAAGAATATATATAATAAAAATAAGCAAATATAAAAACTTAAACAAATCTCAGAATGTAATTTTCAAAATCAAAATATAGTAAAAATTGGCAAATATAAAAACTTGAGCAAATCTCGAAACCAAATTCAACAACCCTGATTTCAACCTAAAGTTTGGGTTGCTAAATTTTATGAACGTGAGATGCTCAATAATAAAAATATTCGGCAATTTACCTCATCATTTTTTTCATGTCCTCTGCTTTCTCTTACATTTTTTGCTCTCTTTTAATCTTCAAACCAACAACCATCATCAGATTACATATCGTAATCTTGACCAATGATCTTAAGCATCAACTAGCGAGCTCTCGTTATATAAAAAATTAAAATGAAACTAAAAATGTTGACTGAAAAAAAAATGAAACCTTATATGAGGAAGACACTACTACGGAAGGGACTTTTAACGACCATTTTTTGGCCCTTTAGACGACTGTTTTCAGGGGGTCGTCTATCTCAGTGTCGTTGAAAATTCGAGAAAAGATGATCGTTAAAAAACAGTCGTTGTATGGGAGATTCAACGACTGTTTTTAAGAAAACAGTCGTTGTATCCAACAGATACAATGACTGTTTTTAATAAAACAGTCGTTGTATCCTTTTTTTTTTAAACTCCCTACATCAACCCCCTCTACTCCTCCACCATATGTGTCTACAAGTCCCCACGTCCTCCCATTCTCTCATGATTAACTCTCTCGCTTCCCCTAATACTCATGGAAGTGAAAATCACATGTTAATTTTTCTATCATGACATATAGCGCATATATCATCATAACATCATTTCAATAAGCAGACTTCAACTTTCAAACTTTCAATGTAAATCATGACATGCATATGGCCAAAGAGATGATGACATGCTTCCATGAAAATCCCTATTTTTCATCATCATTTTCCAAAGTGATATCTGAAAGCATAATGCCTTAACAAATTCAAAGTACTCATAAATAAGAAACTAGGAAAAGTATTCGAATATGCAAACTTGAAATAGCACTGTACAAAACCACTGCACTAAGTAAAAAAACCTCTACACATCATCACCCCTCTATGTGTTGTAGAAGATGTCCTGACAACAGGTCTCGGATCAAATTAATGTCTTCGATTGTGTAGGGGTCCTGATCACCAAAAATCTATGCGCAAAATGGAGAATATGTTAACATAAAAAAATAAATTGAATGAAATAACTAACAATTAAATCACATGAAAAGAACTGAAATTCAATTGAGAATCAAGAAATGATCACCTGTTCAAAATTTGTAGTAAGGCCAGAGAAAATGATGTTATACATATATAGTGTCAACACCCGTTTCCATTTTGATAATCGAAGAGTAATAAAGACAAAATTCAATAGGCATACAGAAAAGTACAATTATACTGATAAAAATATTCGTTCACAAACCCAACGTCGTTCGTTTACAATTCCTATATTGTTCGTCGACGGAAACAGAAAATACAGCGGAAGTTTTAATATTTACAAATTATCCAAAATATTCAGGCATAGAATAAAGCATAACCACGTTCATATCCTCGCCTCGAGACACGTGCCACTCCCTTTTCGGCGTCAACGTCTTTGCCCTTCTCCCACTGGTACCCGCTGAGGTGTTTATTTAAAAATAGGGTGAGATTCTAAAGAATCTTCGTAGAGACATAATATCGTTCATAGAAAATGCGAAAAGTAAATATGTCATGCGCCAAGGTATGCACAAATTAATGAACAATATAAACACATCATCATCATCATGTATACATGAGTAGGGCCCAGCCCCACAATCTACACCGGTTGGACTTCTGCCAACTCCCAGTGTAAGTGCACCAATGGCACTAACAGCCTCTCTCTAGGCAAATCATGTTATTAATAAAGTGTATTTACAAAACAATGGCATCCACACAATCACATAACTTATGGCATAGTGTATGAAGGATAATGTCCCTACCTCAACGCTTTGATATCCCCTATTTAATAATGTCTCGTAAAGAGTGCTGTCCCGGCGTCCGACTCGGTCCTAAAATATTAAATGTACCAGAAATAGGTCATAACCTATCCAAGTATCATTTTAGACTATTCCATAGTGTTTATTGTGGTTATATTAGTCTATGGTGAAAATTTACAAAAATGCCCCCGGGAACCCGGCCCGGCCTCGCCATACCTGGCCCGATGGCACGTTTTCCCAAAATTTTAACTAAGGCTATTCTGACTTATTTTCGCCCAAGGAATCCATTTCTGGGCTCGAAATTGCCAAATTCACAGTCAAATTGCGAAAATACCCTTACAACCCCTATTTAGTGATTTCAGTGGCGTTTTCGTAATTATGCTTTTTCGGCCTCTACCGAAAAAGTGCCCAACTGTAACCCCACCTATTTTTGCCCACTGAGTCCAATGGAACCATTTATTTTATGAAAATCCAACTCCTACTTCCAGTTCTGGTTCTGGCCGAAATATTAGGGAAAAAATGGAAAAATGAGGTTTTGTGTTCTAGTTTCCAAAACTTGTACTTTTTCACTTCTAACCCTTGATTAACTCATTTAAACACTTCATAATCATTATTTAAAGGATTTTGGGCAGCATAACCCCTTAGGGTTATGGCTTTTCTAATTTTACAACTCAACTCAAAAATCATAAAAACCAAACAATAATTATCAACAACAACTCAAGAAGGTAAGATCATGAAGTTACCCTCTTTGGCTACTTGGTTTCCTCTTAATCTAAGCTCCTCCTCCTTCTCTTCTTGATCTCAAAGTATATCTTCACCACCATGGATTCATGAGAAACAAGAGTTTAGAGAAGAATCTAAGGAAATGCCATAATAAAAGAAAACCAAAGGAACCACCTTACCTTGACATCTTCTTCTTCCTTCTCTCTAATCTCAAGCTTCACAAAATCACTCTCTCTTCCTTTTTCCTATGACTTGTGCGTGAAGTGTACATGAAAGAGGAAGGAGTTTGTGTTTAATAAATTGGTCTTCATCCTTCCTAACCATTGATTCCATCAAGGGCCCAAGTTGTGACACTTGTCACCATTTCCTTCCCTTCACAATTACTCCATTGTCTTGCCATCAATTTAACTCAATTTCTTCCTTTTCTTCCTCCAAAAATCCGTCCCTCTCATCCTCTCTTACAAGACAAGTTAGCTTCTTACATGTCATCATGTGTGTCCTCTTCCAATCACTCAAGTATTCCATCATTCCTCCAACTAAGTCAAAATGTGCACTCCACCATGTAATCATGTTGCTTATTTCTTCACTCAAGCTTCTATCCTCATGTACTCCATCACCACTCCATTTTGTGTGTACTCAATCTTGGTCATGATTTCATTCTACTTATGACATGTGATCATGCATAAATTAATTTTTTCCCTCTTTCTTTCATGTTGGACGAAAATTAGAGAGGAAGAGGAGAGAAAATTGTTTTGCACAATTCCATAATTCACACAATTGATTTTATGTATAATCCCTCCTTAATTTCTCAATTCTTGATTTATTCCACCAAGAATAATCCCATTATGCATTTTCTTGTATTTTCCTTGATTAATTGGAGTTAACTCAAATTAATTGGAAAATAATTAATCTTGAGCTAAATTGGCAAAATTATGATTTTGCTATCCCCTTTGCAATTTAATTCATTCTTGAATCAATTTGCCCATTTCCTTATGAACATGAATATTTCAAAATTCATAAGATCCATATTCATGAATATTCACTATTTTATTGAATTATTCAAATAATTACAATATATTTTTGGTGAATAAAATTTGGGGTGTTACAGTTCTCCCCCACTTAATTAAATTTCATCCCCGAAATTTGCTATACTTATACATTCATGAATTTCGGGTAACGCTTTTTCATACTTTCTTCTGTTTCCCACGTAGCCTCTCTAGGTGATAACCCTCTCCAGACGACCTTGACAAATAGAATGCTCTTGTTTCTGAGCTGCTTTTCCTGCCGATCAATGATTCGATCAGGTACGACTTCATAAGTCAGATCTTCATGCATTTCCACATCTTCGTACTCTATCACATGCTCTGGATCAGGTTGATACTTCTTCATCTGAGAAACATGGAAAACGTCGTGTAGCCTGCTCAGACTCGGCGGCAAAGCGATGCGGTATGCTACAGGCCCAATCTTCTCTAAGATCTCGAACGAACCAATGTATCTTGGTTGCAGCTTCTTCGCTTTCAATGCTCTGCCGATACCCGTAACAGGTGATACTTTCATGAACACGTGATCACCGACTTCAAATTCTAGAGGTTTTCGTCTCTTATCTGTATAACTTTTCTGTCGGCTCTGAGCAGCTAACAATCTCTGCTTGATCAACTTTATCTGCTCCGTTGTCTGATCAACAAGATTTGGCCCCATCAATTTTTCAAAATTCATAAGATCCACATTCATGAATATTCACCATTTTATTGAATTATTCAAATAATTACAATATATTTTTGGTGAATAAAATTTGGGGTGTTACATATAGTATAACATAGAAGCCGCACTCAGTTTTCCCTACTTACTGTGGACACTATACAGCAAAAGCAAACGGTAAAAAAGAATAAAGGCCTATGTAAAGCAATTGTCAATCAAAGAACTTGAATCTAAAGAAATTATGTTTGGCTAGAACCACTTTGTATGACCAGCTTTACCTTCACGCTTCCCACCCATTATATAATATGTCTTTAATGCACTGTAATAATTAAAATGATAAACAAAAGACATTAAAACAATTGAGTAAAATCAAAAATCAATGACGGACAAATAAATTTACTTACGTGTTAAAAATGTTTCTGATATCTGCGTCTGGCTTACGACCCAATGAGTCAAACCAAAAGATGACGTTGATCGAGGGATAAGGAACACAGAGACTCCAATAATAACTATAATCACATGCATATATAGATTAAAATGAGGTTAGATAACATGATACTGTTTAGCAAAGTGAACGTGTATAAATATAGCAAATAAAGTTACTTGCCCTTCAACAATTGGTGCTAGATAACAAGGCAGCTGAGTATGGCCTATTGTATAGCCTACATAGCTCATTCGTTCTTCCAAACTCTGGCTATTACGCCGTGACATATTGCCAGGACATAAGAAGCCATATGTACTGCCGAGCCCTCGTTCGGCACACAGTTTGTGGAAGCAGCTACCACATAAATGAAATGAGAAATGACACAGTAAATGTAGAAACCTAAAACCCCTAAATATCAGTGCATTAATTACAATTAAAAATTATAACTAAACTCACATGATTGCAAATGTGACCCATCCTATGTCAATCTCCTCCAAAGATAGGAACACTCTAATATCTTTGTTATCAAATCCATAATTATACGAGATTCTGCGACCCACAATCTCACAAGGCATGTGCAAGTCGACCTTATTTATGCCTTGATGAATATTTTGAAGTCGTGCTAAAAAGGGAAATTTTGTCGCATCATCTTGTTCCTAGTAACACACAAAAAGATTATAAGTAGAATGTCAAGGATTAAGTAACAGTAAGGTGTTTCCTACCATTGGAGGGACAGGCACAGTCTGAACAAGATGTCTAGGCCACAAGATGAAAGATCCTGTTGCGTGACCTAGATTGGCAACCTCACCATCAGGGAATGGGACATCTGCACCTTCCTCCCCCAGTCGAACACTTGTCACATTGACCTTAAGTTGATCGTCCCGGATTTGGTTATTATGGTGGGTGGTGGCACGGCTATATACAACAGCATCAGCAACAGCACGCAGGTACAGGACTTCCAAATACAAAGTGCAGGGTTCTCCAGGATCTAGTAAAGGACCAGGGTCGCCATATCCAACCTCTGGCGGATTGTAACTGCCTTTGGTACTGGGAAAGGCCGAGGATTCCTGAGTAAGAGAAATGAAAGAATTAATTAAAATAACGTAAGGAAAAACTCAATATAATGTTAAATGAAATTAGTTACAAACCTCAGATCTAGACACCACATTACACATCCCGCCTTGCATGTGAGACAACACCATCATACTCATCTCACCACGTAGCTTACTCAACAACTCTTCTTTTAGCTCGTCTCGAAGTGAGTGACGTAGCTCTGCTCGGATTTCCTCTCGAACCCTGGCCACAAATTCCTAACTCATTTCACCTCGTTCATAAGCTTGTGAACCTCGTCCAAAGTATTTAGAAAGACCAACTCCCCTTGACTCCCCTCTAACTTGACCAGGGTGATCTAGATTACCAAGCGCCGTGGCTAAGATGTCCATCCTTCCAGTTTGACTGAAGGAACCCTGGCTGCTCTGCTCTTCAAGTTCATCCTGTGGCATATAATGGATAAATAGAAAGTAATTACATGCCACCAACGTTAGAAAAATGAAACACATTTAAATATACTTGTTATTAAATACTCACAATCCTTTTAGCGACATCCGCAACGACTAGATTTATATATTTATCTCCCTTTATCATCCCTGCTTTCCATTTTTTGTGACGCGGGGGAGGAGGTGGCTCCTGCACGACTATACTAGGATCTGCTCGGGTTGCTTCCTCCAATTTTTGCAATTCAGCCTGCATCATCTTCTTTTCGAGCTTTCGATAACCCCCACGCGACATGTAATGAGGATAATTGTTTTTCGCTCGCCTCTCTTTATTTGCTTGACTCAATTTCTATATAAACAAAGAATAATGATAACTGAGTTAGCGATGTCAAGTAAGTTCAACTAAAATGCTTAACACTAAGATGAACACAATGTACCAGGAAATTGGGATCCTGTCGCGATGCGACAAACAACCTCCAGTCATTTGGAGAAAGAAACGGATACTCTTTACAAGGATCCTCATGACTCCTTAGCCCTCGAACGTACTTGGTTGTGAGCGTGGACTTGAAATCTTTCCACCGCTCACGAACTTCCCCCATCCAATGCTTGTACATGTCCTTCGTATTAGGAACATCGTAGGTTTGCTACAAAACAAAATATATAGTAGTCGTTATATATGAACAAATAGAAATAAAAATATAGATACAAATACAACTTTACATACCAAAATTTGTTCCCAAATCATACGCTACGTGTCCTTTGAAACTTCCCACCAGGTAGGAATTAAAACGCTAACTTTGCTCCGACCCAAAAAGTCAAGGTAGCTAATGAACGTGTCTCTGTCTGGCCCGAGTGGCTTTTAATTAGCATCAAATTCCACGTGAATCCTGCTCGCCTGTTGTTCCTCATGACGTGCCACCAACGATCGCAACTTCATGCTTCCTCTAACCTTTTTCTTAACCGGTGAGCCAACAGAGTCGCCCAAATTTGAGCCTGCCATGATCCTGCTAAGAAATAAATGTGACATATGATAAGTAAATCGAAATTACATGCATACTTCAAACAATTCAAAATCTTACTTTAAGTGTTTTCCCAAATTCCTTCATAATGATCAACTCTAGCTACATATTCATCATCATGTACCAATTCCACTTCAGATGGCATAGGCGGATTTGTAGTGAAAGGCGGCATGTCGTCAAGATTCAAACTCGGATCACCATCCTTCTATTTTTTACTTTGGAGTACAATAGACAATTTTTTATTTGCTGGATCAACGACATAAAACACTTGTTTTGCCTAACTTGCTAGAATGAATGGCTCATCTTTATAACCGACTCTTTCAAGATCAACTGAGGTGAATCCAAATTGATCTATTTCAACAGCATTATTGTTAACCCACTTGCATTTGAATAAAGAAACTCTCAACTTAGTGTAGCTTATGTCCCATATGTCTTCAATAACTCCATAATAGACCATGGATGCCAAAATGGGATTTTTGTCTTTTGAACTAGAAAAGTGCATTGATTCGGCTACCACCATCACCCCACTGTTTTGCATAGTACTTCTGTTATCCTGGCCATTTGTATAGAAAGAATACCCGTTTATATCGAAGCCACTCCAAGTTATGACCTCAAAAGAAGGCCCCCAAGCTAACCATTTGATTGTCTCAGACACATTGGTCTCGTGCGCTACCTTATCCTTGAACCACTCTATGAAAGTCTTGTTTTGCTCATTAGCTATCTGCATGTCATTTTTCCTTGGATAGATCTCCTTTAAACTCTTTCTGTGTTCGGCTAAGTACGGCTGAACTTCTTTCGTATTATTCAAGATATACAGGTGTGCTTGCAACACCTCTTCACGACGCATACTCTTTACTTTGAGCCCTCGTGTTCCCTTACTTGTACCCTTTTCATGACGTGATTGGGCCTTTGACCTTGATAGATATTCTTTGCAAAAGTCCATAGCCTCTTCAATGACATATCTTTCCACAATTGAGGCTTCAGGTTGATAAGGATTTTTAGAATACCCTTTTAAGTTCTTCATGTATCACTCGAAAGGGTACATCCACCTTAGATAAACTGGGCCGCATAGTCTTACCTCCCTTACCAAATGAACTATTAAATGCACCATTATATCAAAGAATGCGGGAGGAAAATGCATCTCTAGTTGGCATAGAATAGTATAACCCTCATTTTCTAATTCATCTAACCTTGCTACAAATAGCATTGAAGAAACTGCACAACCTTGTTATCGTCCTTCGCACATCATCTTTCATAATGCCTCTAACAGCTACTGGTAATAGTTGTTGCATCAAGACATGACAATCATAAGACTTCATCCAAACTAACTTCAAATCTTCCATTGACACAAGTCGGCTCACATTAGAAGAATACCCTTATGGCACCTTAATGCCGTGCAAACACCGACACAAACTTCTTCTCTCCACTTTTGACAATGTATGCGCTACTGGCTCCATATACGCTCTCTTACCATCATCTCTTAGTTGTGGATGCAGTCGTTCTCTTATTCCCATTTCAACCAAGTCTAGTCTTGCACTAATCCCATCTTTTGTTTTCCCTGGTATGTGCAAAAGCATACTAATAAGGCTATCATATACATTTTTTTCCACATGTATCACATCAATACTATGTCTTACATCAAGACTACGCCAATATGGAAGATCAAAGAAAATTGACCTCTTCTTCCATATGTTCTTCTCACCCGTAGTTTTTTGATTTTTACCAAAAGTGACATTGATTCTTTCCACCCGACTATAACTTCGTCTCCAATTAATGGCTCCGAAGCCATTTCATTCTCCAGCAAACCGTTAAAAGCCTTCTTTAGCCTACAGTACAGGTGGAATTGAGGAAGAAATCGTCTATGACCAAGGTAGACCGTTTTTCTACCATGCTTGAGTTGATGGAACTGTGTGCTCGATTCACATATCGGACATGCTTTATGACCCCTGACACTATAACCTGACAAGTTACCATATGCAGGGAAGTCGTTAATTATGGTGAAAATCATTGCAAGTAGTTTAAACGACTGTTGCTTATATGCATCAAACACATCTACACCATCCTCCCACAACTTCTTTAAGTCTTCTATCAAAGGTGCCAAGTAGACATTGATATCGTTCCCTGACTATTTTGGTCCCGAAATCATCATAGAAAGCATCATATACTTGCGTTTCATACACAACCAGGGAGGTAAGTTGTAAATTACCAGCAGAACGGGCCATGCACTATGTGTACTACTAAAAGTACCATAGGGATTGATGCCGTCTATGCAAAGGCCAAGCCGAAGGTTTCTTGGCTTGCTGCCAAATCCGGGATACATTTCATCTACTTTCTTCCATTGTGGAGAGTTAGCCGGGTGCCGAAGGAATTTTCCATCATAAACTCTGTCATCATAATGCCATCTCAACTTCTTTGCTTCTTTCGCATTAGGAAACATTCGTTTCAACCACGGTATGATTGGAAGATACCACAAAACCTTTAAAGGTTGCTTTTTATTTGTCTCATCACCACACCTATTACCTTTCTTCACTTTGTATCTAGAAGTTTTACATTTTGGACACTCACTTAAGCCTTCATACTCATTTCTATACAATACGCAATCATTAGGGCAAGCATGTATCTTTTTATACTCCATACCCATCATAGATAATATTTTCTTGGCCTCATACATACGATTTGGAAGTACATTATCCTCTAGAAACATATCACACAACAATTCTAGTAACAATGTGAAACTACTGTCGGTCCACCCACAAGTTGCCTTTAAATTGACCAAGTGCAAAATGCCTGACAAGCGTGAATACTTTGTACACCCAGGGTACAAAGGTATCTCTGCATCACTCTGTATGCTATCATATACAGGCGTTTGTGCAAAACATTCTACCTCAACATCGTGAATCATGTTCTCCATTCTATTGTCATCTCCAACCTCCAAAACTTCCTTCTCGTGTGACGCCCAAGCGGTTCCTTCCTCACCATGCCATATCCACCTTGTGTACCGAAGATTTATTCCATCACAAAGTAAGTGATCCCTTATATCATCAACATCCCATAGACTCTCATTTAAACAGTTGATATATGGACAAAAAATACTTCCCATTTTTACTAGGCGCATTTATTTTAGCAAATTCAATAAAGTTTTCTACCCCATTCTCATATTCTTCACTAATTCTCGAAGCATTCATCCAACGATGATCCATTTTATTACCACCTAATCCATTTTCACAGACACTCAAGTTTAGAACAGCTATATGAAACACTCATGACACATTGTAAAAACTAACAGTTCAAATTTATCACGCTTACAATAAATAGTAGCACCATGATATCCTCAGGTTTCAAAAACTTTCATCAACAAGCAATAACATAACTTACCAGCTAATCCTTAGCTTCCAAGAACACTATGTTTGTGATTGAGGATTTGGAAGAAGATTCTACAGAGGAAGGATGTAGTAGGCCGGCAACCCAAGGGAAAACGATGGCAGTAGTGATACCTGTAGGTTTATGAGAAAGTTATTTAGACATAAAGGAGTAATATTTAGAACATTTCAGGTCAAATGACCTTGATTCAGTGTTTCTTATATATATAAAAAATTATCATATAATTTCTTTGATTTATAATGACCCTCCATGTTTTGTGTCACTAGCTTACTATATTTAGTGTAAATTTCAATTTATATACTGATACATGAATTGTTTATTTAAAACATTAATTTCTATGAATATTATAAAATAACTGGATTAGATTAGAATTATAGAGTATATTTATATTCTTAAAATACTTTTAATAAAAGAAGAAAAAGTACACTGAGTTTTTTCCTTTTTTAAGGAAAAGCATTTAACTGTAGTCTCATATATAAAATATTTAGATTTTTCAATTTTGCATTTACAAAGTTGTATAAAAATATTTAAAAGGACATAAAAAATTAAAAAAAATCCTCAAGTTGTAGAATCATTCTCTTTTTGACCTGGTAATATAAATTTAAAATTTCAAAATAGAACAATAAACAATTAATTTTTAAAAAAAAACGTTCATGTTTTGGAATCATTGCATTGCAACTTCAATAGAATTAGAAAATAGGAATCCAGTGGATTTTGTCTCTATATGATCCAACGCGAAGGAAATGAAATACAGAGTAGGGTGCATGTGCTTCTCGAGATATCATTACCTCAAAAGTAATTAATTAGATGAAATTACTATTATTTGTCTATGATAATATAATAAATTAAAATTAAATCCAAACACCAAGCAAACTAGACTAATTTACTTGTATAAATAGAAATGATGTCTTATTTTTAATTATTCTTTACCAAAAACGGAAGGAACTCATGTATTCCATATATCTAAGGAATATCAAACACACAACCTCCTAATTTTCAAATTTAATTTTATTAGACAACCATGTTTTATTCTCGTTGATTTGTTTTCTTTATACTGTGCATCATTGTTTCCCCTCTCTTCTCCTCTCCCATGCTGTATATAACATACCCAAATTATATAAAATAAAATAATGTATAGTGTCTAAATATATACATCATTATTCATGATAATAAGAGATTGAATAATGTGACCAAAAGAAAGTTAGTCCAAACAAGCGTGTTGTTTAGCTAATGGCAAGTTCTGCTAACTTAATTAGTGATATGAAATTCGATTGGGTTGAATCAATTGGGTGATGCAAATAATCATTTTACAATGGTAAAGAATTTCCTAATACCTACTCTGCATTTGGAATATTTCTGATTTCTATGAGATATTTAACAAGCACAACCAATCTCAATGACATACTTTTTTTTCCAGAACAGCACAACCGAAGTTCAAGAAGCCAACTTTTTTTCCAGAACAGCACAAATTGACATCCAAATGAACAAAACAACTAGAAACAGAAAAGGGAAACTTACACACACACCGGAATAGACCAAGATCAGAACCACCAACGTTGTCTTCTTTATGCGAAGACCCAGTATGAACTACAGGAGCGAAAAATAGAGGCTAAGAAGAGAAAACCAAAAGCAGAAAAACCAGAGCAAGGAAACAGGGCTACCCACTTGCATTGCTTGCTGCTCGGACTGCGAAGAGGGAAAGCGAAGATCAGACCTGCATGCGACCGAGAGGGAATGAAGGGACTGTGAAGACGGTGGACATCGGAGAGGGACAGAAGACAGAATGCAGGAGAAAGAGATAGGCCAAGAAATTTGGGGAATGCAGCTCACGGGAGACACGAAAATGAGGGTTCAATTAGCGCGGGGAAGACAATGACAGAAACGCGCGCTGATTTGGGGAAAATTAGATCAGTTTCAACGACTGGTTTTAAAAACTAGTTGTTGAAAACAAGGTTTCAACGACTTCTTTTAAAACCAGTCGTTGAAACTTCAGTTCAGTGCCACCGGTTTCCGAAGTTGGTTTTTTACTACTAGTTTCTCAAAACGGTCGTTGTTTGGTGTCGTTGAATCATCTATTTGTAGTAGTGAGAATTACAAGAGAAAGGAGTTGCAGAGTGAAGACTCATAGTAGTAGTAGAGGACAGGACTAGCAGTGCCTGAACAAAACTTATGAAAAAAAGAGTATAAGACCCATTGGGGAAGCTCAAAAAAATGTTTAAGAAGGAGTTTAAAGAGTTGCATCAAATAAAATTTTTCAAAATCTTGCTTTACTAAAGAATACTTAACTATTCTTAGTGAAGAGTTGTAACATATTGTCAAATAATTTTTTTAAATACTTTACTGTTCTTAATGAAGAACTTTAATGTATTATTAAAATACTTAACGGTTCTTAGTGAAGATCCGTAATGTATTATTAAATAATATTTTTGAAATATTACCTTCTTATATTTGATATCTTTTAGAATCCCACCTTTATTTATATTAAATAATACTTAACAATTCTTTGTGAAGAACTGTAATGTATTGTCAAATTTCTTTTAGGATGTCACTTTTATTTATATTAAAGAATAATTACCGGTTCTTTATAACAAACTGTAATGTATTACCAAATTATATTTTTCAGGATCCTGCTCCCTTATATATGATATCTTTCATAATTCTACCTTTATTTATATCAAATAATACTTAACGGTTATTTGTGAAGAACAATAATGTACTGTCAAATACTTTTTTTATTGTTCAGTATTCTTGAAGAATATATAACATTTCATTATGGAGAACTGTCAAATATTATCAAAAAAAATTTGCTAAAAAAATCTTGCCTTCTTATGTAGGGTTAAGGGGCAAAAATGCCTCAGAAGTTTTCACCGATTGGTATTGAGTGTCTAAAAGTTTTCAAGAGGCCATTATTCACAGTTAATTATCATAAATGTTTTACAATTTTTTTTACTAATATAAATTTGTGAAAACAAATCGTTTGAAAGTGTTAAATGATGGTTATTTTGTAAGAACCGTCTTTTCTGTTGGCAAATACATGAAGGTTAATAATTACAACCGTTATATTTTTGTTTACATGAGTTCCGCCTCTCGATACATGATAATACACATATTTAACCGTTATCTTTTAGGATTATGTATTTTTATGCGACCTCCGTCTTAACATATATAACGTTATAATATACCAAATATAGTAAAAATCAAAACTTACTACTACAGATTCATGCCTATACAACGTTTATTTGCCCTAACTATTATTCTATTCAACGATATGTAGGCATGAATATGTAGTAGTAAGTATTGATTTTGACTATATTTGGTATATCATTTCTAACGAAATAAGTCTAGTCAGACATGGATGTCTTTAACATGGGTCACAAAACAGGAAAATTATAAAATTGGGCTTATTATTTTATATAATAATTAACATTGCAATTCTTAATATTATAGTTTTATCAATATTAGCCAGGATCATCCATGCCAATAGGTGTTGGTCATAGTGGACAACGGTAACTCCCCTAACTAATGATTTTTACCGATGACAATTTTAATTTTTTTTGTAAGAAATAACTAATTTTAACTAACTTTATTAATTTATGTAATGTAGTTGTTAAGTGATTAAAATAAGGAGTGGAGGCAGTATACCATATGCATGCTATGTATTTTATATATATTTGAACTCGGGGTTGCGGTATACATGATTTATTTTTAATTAGATGTGTATGCTTGTGAGCTAAAAATAAGATTAAGTGACTTTAATTTTAATCTAGCTGTTAATCTTGGGTCATAAGATAATTGAGGGGAGATTAACTTCACTGGCATACAGGTAAAGATTGCCCCAAGAATTGCCAGCAATAAGCAATTAATTAATATCATTATTCCAATAATATCATTTTTTTTGTTTTTGGTCGAACACATTTGGTTTCACTCTTACAATATTGTAACTGTCCAATAATACTTTAGCTTGCACTTGAGGATTTTGAGTTTTTCCTACCTCCGAATTAACACTAGCAGAAAAGTAGAATTGTTTCAAACGGGAAAGGAAAATTTTGTTACAAAAAGAAACAAAAGAAAGAAAGAAAAATCCAAATTATTATGAAGATGCTTTAAAATTTATTTCATCATTATATATAGTAATATCTAACTTTCATCTCACTTTTTCTTAGCGCTTCAATTATTATGATTTGATAACTGTAAAAAAAGAGAAGCATTAGTGGGCGTAGGTAGCCCCCAACACCACTTTGCTTATTTGACTTTTGACCACACCTTCCCATCCCAAAGCTTAACAAACAAAATTAACTAAATATTTTTGTATATGTATTATATATAATATAATATTATTCGCAGCTAGTTGTCAAGTTGGAAACTTCTCGATACAATCATGTTGCAAAAGCTACCGCTAATTAATTATGATATTACTCAAATTTAAAATGATAATATATACCATGTAATTATATTAAGAAAATGTGTTGGAAGAACTTGCTATACCATCAACATCAAGACAAAGGACTCTAATATCGAAGTAGAATATAAGAGAGAGAATATATATAATCTCAATCTCAGATGCGTTAAAGCAACATTAGTTGTTTCCTTTCCTTCATCTTTATGCTTCGTTAGGCTAAATTCTCTCTAATCCCAATTCATAATCCTCGCCTTGTTTATGCATTTGTTGGGTAATTAAGATTTCCGCAATTAGATGAGCAATGACATCTAATTTTACGCTTCCTTCACACCTTTTTGTCTATTATATATACTTCTTCTTGTCCCAAATATATCATTTTAAGCCAATTTATCACACGCATCAATAAAAATAATTAAAAACATTAAGTAACTACACTAAATAATAATAGGCTTGCATACCCCTGACTGACTAATTTAGAAACTTCGGTCCTGTTGGTTTTTTTTTTTTTTTAAATTTGGGAAACAATTTTTTATTTTTAAACCCAAAAAATTTGTTTCAAAATATATATATTTAGTTAAGTGTTTTATAAAAAAAATAGTAACTTGTTTTTAAAAACTAAAAAACCAAAAAAAATAAATGTTTTCTTAGTTTTTATTTTACTATTTCTTATATTTTGTTTTCGGAAATAGAGAAACTATTTCTTCTCCCTTTAAAAGCTTGAGGTCACCACCTATTCACTATATCAACACTACATCACCAGCGTCAACCACCGCCACATCACCATAGCGACGGCTGTTGCCACGTCTCCACTAGCAATAGTCACCGCCAGTGTCAGCCAATGGCCATCAGTAAAAGGATTTCATCAAATTTGCCTTCCTAGCATCAATCATTCCACTATCAAAATGCCAAAAACATAATCCACAATTCAATATATGAAGTCATCAAATTTGCCAAAGTTTACAAACAAAAAACATCAAATCATCATTAAGCAATCAAGATATAATAATGTTGTTTAAAGGAGGAAGGAGGCTTCAATTTTTTTTCTTTGGGATTAGGAGGTACCAAGGCACTATATAGAATAAAAATACTACTAAAGGACGTCTCTTTTTGAAAAAAGGAAGTAAAAAATGCTATGGCATTTTTGTGAATATGGAAACGCAGTGGGAAACTTTAAACATCCCAAATTTGAATTGGGACACCTAAAGTTCAGTTTAGGCATCCCGAGTCCAATTTGGGATGCCTAAAATTCCTTCCTTGTGCCAAAAACAAAAATTCTAAATATTTAGGTGTGTTTAGGCGTCCCAAAATATTTTCAGGATGCCCAAAGTAGACTTTAGACTATAGGCGTCCCAAAAATATTTTGGGATGCCTAAAGGTCCTTGATATTAGGGACGCCAATGGCATCCCTCACATCAAGGACGCCAAAGGGCGTCCCTAATATCGGGTAGGTGGCATCCCTGATTAGGGGTTTTTTGGCATCTCTAATTAACCTTTGGTGTCCCTAAATTAAATTTGGAACACAAAAAATAGTTTGAACTTAAACGTTATTTGTCAGTTTCATACTCTCACGTTAATCCAAGACTTCTTGCTTCTTCTCACTCTTTTAACTCTTGCTTCTTCCTCTTCTCTCTCTTTTTTTTGCCTTCTAATATGTTCTGCTTTCTCACCATTTTTATTTTATTTTATCTTCTCTCTCTCTCTTTTGAGTTTCCCTTCTATTTTATCTTCTAACTCGTGTTGTTATAGCTTGCAGATCAAGATTCTGAAACATGTGTTTTGGCCCACATTTCTACCGAGAAGATGAGGTTCATCTCTCCATGTCGCTCCTCTCTATTCGCTGTTACGAGAAAATGAATTTCAATAACAGAAGAAGATGAGTTTTTCACAACTGATTTCCTTTTAGTGTTATCATCTTCTGCCTGTGAGATTTCGGCTTTAGAGTTATTATTGTGTAGATTTTTGATTTAGAGTTAAGATACTAGATCTGTAATTTTATTGATTATGATCTATAATTTCTGGTTTCAAATAGTATTTAGTCCAGATCTGTAATATAAACATTTTTTTAAAAAAAGCACCTTTAGACCTCCCTTTTTTAAAAAGGGACCTCTAAAGTGTAGACTTTAGGCATCCCTTTATTTACAAACGTTATTGCCTTTTTATACTACGTCGCTCAAATAAATGTCCCCATATTTTCAAACTTTAAAAGGGCTAAAAAATGGACTTTAAAAGCGTTTTTTGTAGTAGTGAGGGTTTTGTGACATTAGCATTTTTTTAAAAAAAATTAGTAAGGGCCAACCCACACGTGTTACACGGCATGGGAGTGTGCAGCCCGCACTTTTACAGACTATAAAAGTGCCAAACCTAACCCATAGCCTCGCCTATGGGATAGTAGGTTGACCCCACATTACCATATTTAGCCTCTCCTTTCACTACAAAAAAATGATAATTCTTAGCGGTGCATTTGTAGCGGTAAAAAAACTGCTGCAAATGTTGGCATTTATAGCAGTTTTAAGCCAATCCGCTACAAAACTGCAAATGGTCACCTCACGCATTTATAGTAGTTTTAAGCCAATCCGCTACAATTCATAACGGCTACAAAAATTAGCACCAAGCTGGCGCCAAATTTGCCGTGGTTCTTTTGTAGCAGTTAACATATAGTAACCTCTACAAATTTGGCGCCAGCTTGGTGCCAGGTTGCTCGAAACTGGCGTGACAATTGTGGTGGTTATTTTGTAGCAGTTATAATCAAAATAATCGCTATAGAATGCAAAGAACCTCATATTTGTAGCGCTTAATCTGAACCACTACAAAGTCTATTTCAAATTTGTAGCGGTTATAAGGTATAACCGCTAGGAATGTAGAGGGTTTGTTGATTTATAGTGGTTATTTGTAACTGTTACAAATGTTCACGTTAACCAAGGTAGGGTTTTCAGATTAATAGCGGTTAAGGTAGCAGTTTTTACTGTAACTGCTACAAATCCTAGCGCTATAAAACCTCACGCCTCCTCTATTTCTAATTTTGCCATTTTGATTTCTCACGGGCCCTTTGAGATTTTGCTTGAGATATAAGATTCTACTGAATCTTTTAAGAGAGTTTACTATGGCAGGTTAGTTTTCTCACTTCCTTTTTATCTTTTTTCTTGCTATTATTTTATAATGTTGATATAAATTGTGCTAATATTTTTTTAGGTATATATATTATCACTTCTGAGCGAGATAAGGGGAAGGGGAAGGGGAAGGAGGCTGAACTTCCCCCCAGACCTATTTTGTAAGGGAGCAGCATGGAGGCAGGCATGTCCCCATATCGTCACAGGGGTCGACCATGCCACAACAGCCATAGGAGTCGGCCCTACCACAGCCACAACAAACTGCCCCATAAGAGGCAACTGGACCATAGGTTGCTGATGCTATTCTGGTGAGAGGGAGGTGAGCTCAGTGTCAGCGACTACGAGGAGAACAAGGAGTTTGAGGTCCCGATTCCACTCAGTGACATAAAGCGGTTCGTGGATGAGGAGGACACACGAGACCAGAACAACCCATGACGGTCGTCTTCCTGGTTGACTGGATTTGAGGTGCAGGTCCAAGGTAAATATATTTTTTATTTAATAAATTAAATATTAAAATTCGACATGTTAAATATCAATTTAAATTTATCTAACGTATGTTGTAAATTATGCAAAAAATGTCCACGAGGAGGCTAGACGTGGCAGGACTAAATAGCCTAAACCAGATATTACGAGTTGTAGTTTCATGGAATGAGACCACAGATTAGCCCATCAACAATAGGAGTCACATGTTCAATCGCTTCCTGAACGAGTTGGGTTCGAATTGGATGCGGTTCCCCCTTTACTTCAGGATGTGGAGGAACATTCCCATAGGGCTGAAGGACTTGGCGTAGGACGAGGCGATGAAGGTAATTAATAGTATTTAACTATATTATATATATTTTAATTAATTTTATTTAATTAATATTTAATAATTGTATCATTTCTAATTAGTCGTATTTAATTATTTTTTATTCAATCATGTTACAAATTATATTTGCCGTCCGGGACAATCAGAAGAAGTACACACTAATGAAGATGGGCTAGGCTGGAGGAATAGGAGGAATCGTCTCTTCCATAGTATGAATAAGGATAGGATAATTCCTCTGCAGTAGCTGATTGAGAATATCCCAGACTACGTCCCACTGAATGACTGGACAAGTTTTGTCCAGTTTATGAGGAGCGCAGAGGGGCAGGTAATTTATTTAAATTATAATTTTAATATAAATTTCATAAATTTTATGTTTTTAATAATTATAATTGTTTTATATTGTTTTAATACTTTTAATATTGTTTTTTTTGCAGGCGCTTTCTCAGAGGAATACGAGGTGCCGAGGGCAACAAACAACCCACCACACAGCAGAATCAAAGACCTTTGCTGTCACTTTTAGCAAGCTGGTAATTTTTTACAATGTCAATTAATTTTATCTAGTTATTTCATATTATAAATTTAGTGTTTTATTGTTCATAATACTAATTTAATTTTTTAATTATTTTAGAAGAGGAAGGCACAGTTGGAGAACCGTCAGACAGACTACGGGAAGTTACTCACAATCACCCATAGAAACCGTGACGGGACTCCTTCCTCCCAGCAGGTAGAAAGTGCCATTGTAAATTAATTTATTATTTTATAATATTAATTTATTGTTATATTATTTATAAAACTACTTTATTGTGAATAATATTTACCTTGTTTCATAAAATGGTAGAAGCGGATGCAACAGTCACAGCCAAAGCACGAGAGACCTAGACCCAGGAGTCAAAGGGGTCTGTGGACCCTACTACGCCACTAAAAGCGGGTCTAGGTCCAGTTTAGTGCCCTAGACACGTGAGGGGGATGGGGATAGGCGCCAAACCTAGCATGATCTTTGGTAGGAGCAGTGCCTCTGAGGCTGGCAGCTCTCAAGCACAGACGTCCGGGATCAGACGTCTGAGGCATGACTCTATTGGCGAGCTACGATTGGAGGTTGCTAGGGCACATGCTATGATGGCCCATCAGAGGCAGCAGATGCAGCAACAGGTTGATTACTACTACGCTCAGTATATGCAATGGCGGGATATCACGAACTAAATGATGAAGAGGTCATGGAGTCACCTATTCCTTGATGAGGAGCATCCACAGGGTTCCCCTATCCCTCGGTTCATCGTCCAGCAAGTTCCTCCTGCTGATAATAATGGTGCTATTAACTCTACTCAGCGCCCTGATACAGTTGCACTTGAGGGAGGACCTAATGATCAGCGCCGTGATCCTTCCCCTCCTGAGGGAGGACATGATCATCATCCTTTGGGTAGTCAGTTTATGTTTTTGATTAGTTAGCTTTAAGACAGTTATATTTTTAACATTTGTAAAAAAAAAACTTGGATATTTATATTTTCACAGCCTTGTTAAATCCTTCTTTCATTTACGATAGTTATATTTATATTTTTACTTCGAACAAACAAAGATTAACAAAAAAATAAATAAATAATTTATTTGTAGCGGTTTTATTGAAATAACCCCTACAAAATAATAAGATAGTGAAGTTTGTAGCGGTTAAGCATACTAAAACCACTACAAATGGTATAACTTTGTAGCGGTCTCAGGTCATAGCCGCTACAAAAGAAATGAACATTTGTAGCGGTTTATCAATTATAACTAGTACAAAGTGCATGATACTCTGTAGCGGTTATAATTGATAAACCGGTACAAAAAGGCATTTTGAAAATTTTTAACTCCCACTATGGAATTTTTGTAGTGGTTGTTTAGTTAAAAAAACCGCTACAAATTGAAAATAAAATTTGTTTTAATGTCAATGGTCATGAAATTTGGTAGCGGTTTATATGTAATAACCGCTAAAAAGTGTCAAACTTTTGAAATTTGAATTTCAACTCCCACCAAAGATCTTGAAAATTTATAGCAGTTTTATTTAAGATAACTGCTACAAAGTGAAACTAATATTTGTTTTAATGGCCAACAGTCATGAAAGTTTGTAGCGGTTTTTATGTTATAACTGCTACAAAATGTCAAACATTTGAAATTTAACAACAACTTTCCATCTTTCGTGGATAACCCTTAAAATGTTCAGCTTGCTTTGGCAACCGATAGTTTCAATCCATTTAGGAATCTTAGAATAAGTTATAGTATTTAGCCGATTGTCTTAGTTCCCTACAACTTACCCCCTGGATGTGTATGAAACAAAACTCCTTCATTTTGCCTATGATCATTCCAAGCAAAAAGGCACTAGATAATGACATCGATATATAACTCCAACTACTTCTTGCGGAATTGCTTGACCTTTGGAATGTCAGCATAGAGACATATGATGCGCACGGGAAGACATTGTTTAAATTGCATACACCCTTCATGTGGACGATTAGTGACTTTCCTAGCCTGGGAACATTATCCAGATGGAATGTACGTACTAGGTTGGTGTTTCTAGCTTGTAATTTTGACCTTGACGCAATACGCCCTCCCCATAGTTGAAAGTATTGCATCATGGGCATAGAAGGTTTTTCAATGGAAGGCATGTAACCCCCATCGATAATCAGGCTGGGATTAGCGTTTAAGCACATTTAATTATCGAATAAGAAATTCAGGACAATTAAAAACATTTTAAAACAACTGTACAATTGGATCTCCATTCATTTCATTCATTAAAACAAATGGCCTGTTTGGTCTGTTACATATACAATATCAGAGTAAGCACAATTCCCGACGTTTACCCGGGATAATAACATTAATCCAAAGGTTTATACAAGGCATCATTGCCCATCTCAGTATCCATACCGAGGATTACACAAAACTATACTACTACAATTCTATTCAATATGCGTACATTTATCCAAAATGATAACCAGTTCAATATAACACCAAAATATATAGCTAAGACTACCGCTGGCAGTCCTAATCATCCTTTGCCACTTGCTTGCTTTTCGATCCACTTGCCCTGTCTAAAAATGTTATTTGGAAAGAATGAGATTCTAGAGAATCCCAGTAGCAACAATTTATTTATATGATGCATATATACAAAGCAAATCACATATATCACAATGCAGCAATCAATATTCGAGACCGGGCTTTCGCCACGTCCCCTTCACTATATACGAGTCCGGGCTTTCGCCACATCCCCTTCACTTTCACTGTAATCGAGTCTGGGCTTTCGCCACGTCCCCTTCACTTTCACTATAATCGAGTCCGGGTTTTCACCACGTCCTCTTCACTTTCACTGTATTCAATGACTAATGCAAACAAGCAATGCAATACACATGATATAGGATAAAGTGTCACTACCTTTGTCTTTCCTTCCTTGAGCAGGCACAGGCCTTCTATGCTCTGGGCAGATATCAAATCCTAAAGTCATAATTAAGGATGAAACATTATTCTCTATTCCAATACTCAATTGACTCTTCAACACTTAGATTTGGTTATCAATAATGACCCTTAAGAAGCCACAAATGCCTCTAATAAAACCCCTAAAAGGTTGGGAAACAATAGGTTGAAGATCTCTTTTCAAAAACTTAAAGTGCTGGAACACAGGGGTTGGCCGCGGCCAGCCCTTCCTTGGGCCGCGGCCAAAATATGGTCAGAAGGCCACTGGCCTTGGCCAGCCACCCATGGGCCGCGGCCAACCACTCGTGGGCTGCGGCCAAGAAATTTCCTGATTCTTGGCTGAACTTCGAAAAATCATATCTTATTGTAGAAAAATCGAAACGGAGTGATTCCAAATCCAAATGAAAGGTATTTAAGTTCTCTTTCAAGGAAAAATATGGCTCATTACTTCAAATCATCACAAAAGTACAGAATCACCCAAAACTCAACACTACTCCAGAACAGAGTTCTGTTTCCATCCCCAAATTTTGGACAACCATATCTCCTAGAATACTAAACGAAATGACACAACATATATGTCCATTTTGAAGCTTAGGATGTGAAATTTAAGACTGGAAAGTTTCACAATTTTCGGAAATCATTTGGTTATTCAAAACGTCCACAAAAATAAACTGCCCAGACAGAGTTCACATTGACAGCATTTTCCAACTTTTCTACCAAAGTGTCCAATGACTCCAAAATCATTAACCAAACATATTCTCATACAATTTTCCACAAGGAACACAATGGTAATCTCAGAATGACCAAATTCACAATCTAACCACATGCCCTGTTTTGACCAATACACCAAAACCAACACAAAGTTCCCAAACTTTACTTTTAATGATTCAAACCAATCCATTTGTCCAAAAGACATCACAATATACCATTTTCATGATCACAACATGCCAAACTCACTAAGACCCTAATTTTTGAAAATAGGGCAGAAAATTCTAGAAAATCATTGCTCAACCAACAACCACAATATATATATCAAAAGGGAGTTAACACTCACCTCTTTCACTTTGCCAAAGAGATTTCTTGATTCTTCAACTTTCACAATCTCTTGAGGTCACAAACTAACACCAATGAACACATTACAACCATCAAAATGAAGCTCTTCATTCAAGGATCAATATTAGAGAAGGAAGTTTGAGCAATGGAAGCCATTTTCCTTACCTTTTCAAAGCTTTTCTTCCTTCCCTTTGCTGCAAAAATGGCGCCAAAAAATGGAGAGAGAAGAGAGAGATGAGAGATGGAGTGAGGAGTAGTGAAGAAGAAGAACAAATGATGACAATACTCCCTCCATACTTCTGCAGCGCACAAGAGGGAAGAGAGAAGAGAGAAATTTATTCTTTAATCCCATTTGACTTTTCTTTATCTTCCTCTCACACCCACTTTGCCACATGTCATTTTCCTATTAGCTCTCACACACTTAGTCACCAATTAAACTCTCTAATCATTCCATTAGCCATTTAATCACACTTCTCATTTTCTTTTAGTTAGTAATTAATTTCCCCATTAATCACCAACTTAGAGCCAATAATTCCATCCTTTAAATTTTCCATCAATTATGACATATAAATTAATATTGTCACCAATATACATTAATTTTACTTTAATCCGATAATTATCCTCAATAATTATCATTAGGCCTTAATTGAAAATTGGGGCGTTATAAGGCACAAGTTTATATTGCAATGGAAATGCTTCAATGGGAAACCAGAAAAAAGAAGACCACCTTAAACTTTATCCGATATAGATATCTTACAGTAACTTAAGGATGTTGAATTCAAGTTCTAAAAAAGCGACGATATAGCAAAAGCAGGGCAAAAGATGGGTAAGACTTCTGTGCCGCTGCAATAGAGGAAGATAAGAATTTTCTTCACTCTTCCATATTGAAAATCTAATTTACTTTGCCATAGTCTTGATGTCATGCAATTGAAAAAAGTTTTTGCAACAATGTGCTACATACCCTGCTTAACGAACCTGGCAAGTCAAAAGATCATCTTCAAGTGAGGAAAGATTTACGTGCCATGGGAGTACGTGAAGACGCGTGGTCAAATAAGCATGACAAATTTAACCCGGCAAAGTTCACCCACACAAAATCAAACAAGGAAGTCTTTATCACGACGTTGAAAAAAATAAAAGTTCCTAATGGGTATTCAAGCAACATTTCTCGATGTATTGACATGTAGGCTCGAAAGGTTGCTGGCCTGAAGAGTCATGACTCATATGTTCTTATGCAACAGTTACTTCCACAGACTATAAAGAATGCACTTCCTCCCGATGTGTCCATCGTTTTGGTGGAGTTTTGTTCTTTTTTTCGGAAGTTGTGTTCCAAGGTTTTGATCGTTGAGGAGCTGGATCAGCTGTAGTCCAGAATCATTTTTACTCTTTGTCATTTGGAGATTATCTTTCCTCCGTCATTTTTCACTGTGATGGTTCATCTTATAGCCCACCATGTTCATGAAACAAAGCTCACTGGCCCAGTTCATTATCGATAGATGAATCCTATTGAGAGTTACTCATTTTACATATGTGCGTCATTGTTAGTTCCTATGTTTGCTAGTCGCCCTTTTCAGCATTTAGTATCATTTTTCCCTTCTTTGCTTTGTAGGTTTCTTGGAAAATTGAAATATTACGTAAGGAATAAGGCGTGGCCAGAAGGTTCTATAGCTTAAGGTCATATAGGGGATGAGGTCCTATATTTTTGTTCAAGGTACTTTGATGACATTGAGAAGGCATTCAACCACCCGCCTCGTGTAGATGATTGTCCTGAACCTACTCCAATATTAGGAGAATTTATCCCTCATGTTGGTAAACCAGTTGGAGGAATTGAGAACTTCAAACTAATGGCAACTAAGAAGTTGCAAGCACATAAACATGTCTTGATTAATTGCACTCAAGTTGAACCTTTCCTTAAGTAAGAATTGTACAATCATATGTTATTCTATATCTTTCGGAACATTTTTTACTTAAATTTCATGATCATCTTCCCATGATTAATTGCAAAGAATTCCAAAGTCATTTGAAACGTCAACTCAGGGTCCATACACAAACATCCTTTGAAGTTGACAAAAAGGTCCATAGAGAATTCCCAAGCTGGTTTGCACGCAGACTACTAAATGACCATAACCCATACTCACCAAATTTCAAAGCTATCGCAATCGGCCCTCTTGACCATGCAAAAAGGTTTATAACATACAATGTCAATGGTTTCAAGTTATGCACGGTTTCACAAGATCATGGATTGCAAACTCAAAATTCAGGTGTTTATGGCACCTTTGGGACAAGGAGTTATACAAGCAGCAGCGACGCCTGTAACCCCCTTCCACCATAGGCCGAGATTTAGTTCATAAACACGTAATTGATGTAGAATTAGAGACCTTAGATGATTTTGGGACTTAAAAAAAAAATCAAACTTCCCAAAATCATGGCTTACAAAAACTTTTACAAAACCTGTTCATGACGGTCTCATATTCACATTTCAATACTAAATGGCCTGTACAAGTTGATTTCATTCACAAATATCAGAGTATAATGCAAATTCCCGACACACTCGGGTTCTATTCATTAATAAGGGTTTTACAAAGGCACAAAGCCCACAATTCATTACCCTTAACTTGGGGATTACACAAAACTATACCACCAATCCCAATATACACAATTGTTTCCCAAAAACATCCAAATGATATACATGATAACCAATAACCCAAAATATACTTCTAAATCAGAGCTCTATCCGCTCTTCATCGCCCGCTTTCCCTTTGATCCTTCTGCCCTGTCTAAAACATGGTTTTTGGGAGAGTGAGATTCTAAGGAATCCCCGTAGTGTCAAATCAATCATAATATGTACAATAATAAGGCATGAAATCAAATCATTATCCACATAAAGCAACTACAACGGCAGTTACAATGGCAATGGTTAGTATGACACATGTCATCCCTTACGATTGCTCACGCTGAATTGCATCACAACAATCCACACAATATATTTCACCATACCTGGGATTCATATAAAGCATTTCATAACGCATGCCACACTAGCAAGATGCTCACAGCCTACGGCTGGATTCACAAACACCTCCCCATGGGTCGGATTCACAAAGATCCATGTCGATTATGACGGCAGTTCAATGGCTAACCTAGAAAAGACCAGTGCCAATCCCTAAATGGCTCACGCTGAAGTGCTCACGCCGTAATGGACCATAGCACACAGTTCACAAAGTTCAATGATAAGTTATGCATACCAAAACATCATACACAATATGAGAGAAGAGTCACTACCTTGGTCCTTCCGGGCGTGTCCTAGCGCCGGTCTCTCCCGAGTAGAGCAAATGTCAAATCCTAGAATCATAATTAAGGACGAAGAATTATACTCTATTCCAAGACTTAATTTACTTCATAACACTTAAATTTGGTTATCATAATTGACCCTTAAGAGGCCACAAATGCCTCTAATAAAAGTCCTAAAAGGTTGGGAAACAATAGGTTAGAGATCTCCTTTCGAAATCTCAAAGTGCTGAAACACAGGGGTTGGTCGCGGCCAGCCACCCATGGGCCATTGCCAGAATCAGGTCAGAAAGGTTTGGGCCGCGGCCAGCCTCTTTGGGCCGCGGCCAAGAAATTCCCTGATTCTTGGCTAAACTTCCAAAATTCATAATGAATTATAGAAAAATCGAAACGAGGTGATTCCAAAGCCAAATGAAAGGTATTTTAATCCTCATTTTAGGAAAAATATGGTTCATTACTTCAAATCATCACACAAATACAGAATCACCAAAAAATCAACACTACTCCAAAACAGAGTTCTGTTTCCATCCCAAATTTTGGACAATCATATCTCCCAGAATACTAAACGAAATGACACAAAATATATATCCATTTTGAAGCTTGGGATGTGAAATTTAAGAATGGAAATTTTTAGAATTTTCCAACACCATTTGGTCATTCAAAAAGCTCGTGCAAACTGACTGCCCAAACAGATTTCACACAAGACAGATTTTCCAATTTTCTACCAAAGTGTCCAATGGCTCCAAAATTAACAATCAAGCATATTCCCATATAAATTTTCATAAGGAATACAATGGTAAATGATCAAAATCACAACCCAATTACATGCCCTGTTTTTGCCCAATGCACAAAACCAACACAAAGTTCCCAAACTTCATCTTTAAGCTTCAATTCAATTATAGTCATTCAAAACACTAAACAAGGCACTAATTCCATGACAACAACATGCTAACAACACAATGACCATCATTTTCAAAATTCAAGGCAAAATTTCCAGAAAATCCAAACTCAACCAATGGCCACAAAACCTATATAGAAAGGTTTGTCTTACTCACCTCTATAACTTTCCCCAAAGGAGTTCCTTGATTCACCCAAGTCCAAAATTTCATGTGGGCGTAAACCAACACCAATGGACACACCATAAACATCAAAATAAAGCTCTCACTCCAAGGATCAACTTTAATGAATGAAGTTTGAGCAATGGAGGCCATTTACTTACCTTGAATCAAGCTTTTCTTCCTCTATTTTCAGCAACAATGGTACTGAACCAACGAGAGAGAGATGAGAGATGAGATGAGTGATGAAGAAGCAAAATGATCACACTCCCTCTACTCTTTCATGTCAGCTGAAAAGCAAGGGAAGAAGAGAGAGAAATGAAATTTTTGACTTCTCACACACTCTCTTGCTTCCTCTCAAATTGCCATGTGTCATACTCTCATTGGTTCTCATAAAGCAACCACCTAATTAGTCACTTTAATCCTTCCATTAGCCATTTTAATCACACTTTTCATTTTTCTCTAAGTTAGTAATTAATTTCCCATTAATCACCAACTTATGGCTAATAATTCCGTTCTTCCAATTTCTCAATAATTATGACATATTAATTAAAATAGCCTTAAAACACATAATAATTCCAATTAATTCACCAAATAACCACATTAATCCTCATTAGCCCTTAATCAAAATTTGGGGCGTTACAATGCCAACATGCAGTTCGGAGGCATCTCTTACTATGGAAAGCTTCTTGATATCGTCGAACTAAATAACCAAGGCCGTTTCACCGTGATGCTGTTCAAGTGTTTATGGGCAAATACCACTGCTTCCCAAGGACACACAACTTACGACTTAGGCATCATATTAGTAAATTTCTCACGGCCAATTCACACTAGTCATTTTGAAAATGATGAGTCGAATATTCTTGCCTTAGAGGCACACTAGGTTTATTATGTTGAGGATGAAAGGCATAGGGATTGGCACATGGTGGTTCATTTAAAGCCTCGAGACCTTTACGACATGGGTGATGCAATAACATCACCTATGAGAGTGAGCCATTTCATCCAGCCAATTTTGAAAACTTCTTCCTTGAAGGCGATGACAATTTATCTCTACTTAGGTGCTTTTTTTTAAGTTCACATCATTTAAATTTAATTTTTTTACAAAATAATACCACAGTAACAATTTCTTCACACTATTTTTGTAGGGATCGCGAGGAAGAATGATTAAACAAATTATGCTTTTGTTTTTGTAACCCTTGATGTATATTTTTTTTAAAAAAATTTAGAACATTATTTGTAGCAGTTATAGAACCACTACAAAATCACCCAATAACCACATAAAAGTACAAACCACTACTAATAAAAAAAATAACTGCTACAAAAACCTACCACCTTAACCGCTACAAATGCTATGCAGATTGTCATACCCTTATCGTATTTTCACATTTTTCAGCTTGCTTACAAGCAGTTTGGTAAGCAACACAGGAATAGCGTAAATAGATCGATATATTAATACATCACGGTTCTTGATTACATTAACGATTTTCCCTGCAGGGTTAGAAAATATATACAAAATATTCAAAAATAAAGACTACACATAACCACTATCTTCTATCTTGGGATCCGCACCATCAACTTCCTGTGTTTGCCGCTGTTCCCTTTGAGCCGCCAGTTCCCACTGGAACATTTGTTATTTTTGAAAAAGGGTGAGATTTCAAAGAATCCCAGTAACAACATACTATCATTTATGTAAAATGCGAAAATTAAATATGTTATGCATCATGTTTGCACAAATTAATGAACAATATAAAAACATCGACATGTATACATGTGTAGGAATTCTACCCCACTATTCGTACACCGGTTGGACTGACACCCAACCCCCAGGTGTAAGTCAGTGGTGATTAGAGAACAAGGGTGGAGATCTATTGGCCATGGGTCAGAATCCCATGCTTTGCATTGGTATGAGCTCATAGAGAGAGTGAGCAAGATCATGACAAGTGTCATGTTGTGCACCATTGGATGGTGCTAAAAGACAAAAATCCACTTCTTCTCTCTCTTCTCTCTCCTATGCGGTTTGTGTGGGGAAAGGGAAAGGAAAACACATCATCATCATCCTCACCATCTCTCATCATCATCATCTCTCTCTTTCTCCATTTTTCTAGTGATCAAGAAGAAAGGTGGGATTTTGGTGTTTTAGTTGATCTCTAATGCCCTAAACCTCTTCTCTAATGTTGTGCACCTCATTGAGAGCTTCATCTTGGTGATTTCAAAATTTTGAATAGTGGTGATTTTGGTGTTGGAGTAATTTGAAAGTTGGAGAATCAAAATTCTAGTTTTGGCAAAGTGAAGAGGTAAGCATTTGATGCTTTTTTGTATATATGTTGTGATTTTTTGATAAGTTTGAGAAATTTTGGAATTTTCCCTTGTTTAAGTCCATTTTTGAATATATGAATTTCATATTGATTGATGTTGGAAATAGTTCATTGTGAAGTTATTTGAATGTTGGTTATAGTTTTGAAGTTGGGAGGTGTGTTGATTGGAGTTGGGTAATGTGTATGGATTAGAGACCCAAGAGTTAGATTGTGGTTAAAATGGTTTTTGGGTGTTTTGGAGGTTACCAATGTGTTCCTTAGGCAATTTTAAGTGGGTATAAACTTTACGTGGAGTTTAGGAACCAATGGGATTAATTTTGACCAATCTGGGAATTTCTGTTACTTGCTGCGATCTGGGCAATCTGATGGCATCACTCAAGTGAGGGAGGATCACACTCGAGTGCCACCATCTATTTTCCCTTTTCTCTTTGTGTTTCGCCTAGGTTCTCATGAAGGAGGCTCAAGTGCACTTCTTAAACCGCGAGTAAAGTTGGTGATCACTCGAGTGAGCATGGGGTTACTCGAGTGATGGTGTGTGTTCATGGTTAGGGTTGCTCTCAGGTTCTCACTCGCTGGTCAATGTTCAAGAGTGTGTTTTGACACTCGCAAGTGTGGGCTCCTCACCAGAGTGCCAAGGGTAGTGCTCAAGTGAGCCCTTCCCTATATTGTTGCATGTGCTCCCGGGTTCTCACTTTCTGTGTTGCACTTCCGGGGACTCGAGTGAAATTGCAGTCATCACCCGAGTGTAAAGCTTTATGCTCGATTGTTGTGAGCACTTTCTGGCCGAGGCAGTTGCTTACTATCAAACACTCGCGAGTGAGAGCCAGTCTCACTCGAGTGCGAGTCTCACGTCACTCGAGTGAGTCAGCCAAAAATTTGTGTTGTGCTTTCGAAAAAGGGTCTTCAAGGTAGCTTCTTCCAACCCTTTTAGGATGTGTTTAGGCCTCTAATGATCATCCTAAAGAGTTTAAATGGTAACTAACTTAGAGTATTATGGAAATAAGCATTTAGAAAAGAAATTGATCGGTTGTCCCTAATTTGGTTATAGGATTTGACATTTGTCAGACTCGTGAGCCCACTGTGCCAAGAACATCAGGAAAGATTTAGGTAGTGACTCCTCTCTTATACTTTGTGTAAATGTACTGTATGTATGCCTATCATGCATTGTGTTGTTGATGCTGCTGCCTTGTGATGCATTGAGACGCCTTATGGAGCTTTGTGTTGCTTTGTGCCTTGTGGAGCTTTGTACCTTGTGATACTTTGTGCCTTGTGATGCAACTGCATAGTGATTACGGCGAAAGATGGCAGAGTGATTACCACGAAAGCAGGCATAGTGCATTGTGATTACAGCCGTGAGTGTTGTCAGTTGTGGCGCGAGCCATGACTCATAGTGTTGTTGCTGAACATGATGAACTTACATACTTTGTGTTTATATATTGTATGAGTGATTTGTTACTACTGGGATTCTTTAGAATCTCACTCTTTTCAAATAACTAACATTTCAGACAGGGCAAGTGGCTCAAAGGGGAAGCGGCCAACCCGAAGTGGTTAGGATCTCGTAGGGACATTTTGATCTTGGATCGTTGGTTATCTAATAAGATTTTGGGATTATTGTATGTATATGAGTTGTAGATAATATTTTTTGGATATGTAATCCTCATTTTGGGAAACTCTAAACCCATTATATATATACAAGTAACCCGGGGTTGCCGGATTGTAGTTACGCACTCTGATATTTATTATGTGATTGAACTGCACAGGTAGTTGTATCCGAAGGTGAATGTGAGACCAGATGAATTATGTTTTTGAACTGTTTTTGGTATACCCCATCTTGAAGATGAGGGATTATAAATGTTTTTTTTTTTGTCTTATTGGTCTCTATTTCACTTAAATTTTATAATTCGGATATAATTACGGTAAGGGGGTTACAGCAACCACAAAACATATGAATCATGACATCATGCATGAAGGATATAGTCACTACCTTAAACCTTTTCTCCTCGAAACATGTGCCTTGATTTGAGTGCCAGTACCCCTCAGGTTCTCAACTCGATCCTAAAATGTCAAATGTATAAGAATTAGGTTCAAACCCGTTCAAGTACTATTTGGCACTTCCAATATGTTCCTAGTGGCTATATGAGCCTATTGTGAAAATTTACCAAAATGCCCCCGGGGACCCGGCCCAGCCTAGCCCAACCCCAACTTACCCGATCTGACCGTACTTTTTTTTGAAATTTTGACCTAGGCAACTCTGACATATTTTCACCCAAGGAATTCATTTTCAAACTCAGAATTACCAAATTCATAGCCAAAAGACCAGAATGCCCTTGGCAGCCCCTATTTCAGGGTTTGAGGGGGCGTTTGGTAATTATGCTTTTTGAGGCTTTTCTGGAAAAATGATCAATTGTAGCCGCACCTAATTTTCCATCCTGAACTCAATGGAATCATTTGATTATAAAAAATCCAACTTTAACCCCTCCAAACAGCACTAGCCGAAACTTAGGATCTCCAGAGAAAATTGGGGTTTTTGAATTCTAAGTCCGCAAACTTACTCCTTTTTACTCCTAATCACTTTATTAACTATTTAATTTCATTGAAAACACTATTTAGACTCAATTTGAGTAGTATAACATTTAGGGCTCAACATTTTCCCAAATTTACAATCACAGCAAATCCAATAGAAATTTACCTATTAGACTAACCACAACAACTAGAATAACCAAAGATTAAAGTTTAGGAAGTTACCTTAGTTTCTTCTGGCTTGTCCCTTGTTCACCGAAACCCTAGCCCTTTTAAACTTTAAAATTTTGCTTCCTAACACCATAAACCATGTAGAAGAGAAGCTTAGAGGAAGGATTATACAAGCTAAAAGCTAATTCACCAAAGAAATCAACTTACCTTGTGACTTTTACTCCTCTTTCTCTCTCTAGAAAGCCAAAGCACTTCCTCTCTAATGGTGAGCTCAAAACCAACGGGAAATGGAGAAAAGAGAGGAAGGTAAGTGTTTTATAATTATCCTATTTCTTTCCCTTTAATTATTTAATCGCAAAATAATTTCCAACTTTGACTGTTTTATGTATATAAAGTTATGTGCATGTATTTGTATGGCATAAGCCCAATTGACATTCAACTAATTTTTCCCTCTTCTTGGACCATCAAAAAGATGCCCTAAAGGTCTTTCAATCAGCCCAAATGGCTTTTCGCATTTATCTCATAATTTCAAAATTGTCATCACATTATTTTTTTTTCATTTTTGGATTTATGGCAAATCTGGCAGATTTTCTACCTAAACTTTGAAAAATCATAAATAAATGACATTGAATTGGAGTGATTTTAAAGGCTATAGAGCCCTTGTTGAGTCTAGTTTCAAGAAAAAATATAGCCTTTAGCCAACTAGAAGCACAAAATTCCTTGAATTTAAGTTTTTGGACACTGTTCTAGAAAATAAACAATTTTTCTAAGCTAACTTCAAAAATTTATAACTTTTTACATACAGCTCCAAAAATTACCAATTACCTATCAAATTAAAGCTTAGGATGTTTACTTTCATCATGTAAAATCTCATAATTTTTTAACATTGTTTGTTCATCCAAAACCACATGAAAAACTCACTGCCTTACAGGAAATTTTTCTGGCAACACTATTTATATTCCAATCTTCAGTGTTTAATTCCTATGATCAAAATTTATAGCTAAATGCTATTAAAAGTATATCAGTATTCACCATTTTATTCCATTGAAGACACTAAAGGTATAAGGAATTTTGGTGACCAAAATTTGTGATGTTACACAGATCCCTATAAATACCCCACCATACACCTCATTTCAAACACTACGTCATCCTTTCAACTCTACCTCATTTTCACTTTCTCTCATTTACAAATTTTTTCCTAAGAGCTGAGAAACTGAACAAGGTAATGAAATATGGTACGAAGTTTTTTTTATTTTTTCATTTCAATATTTTTTTCCTTCACATAATAATTATTCTCACAACTTTTTTTTGCAAATATTAAAGGACCTTTTTCTCACCGTTTCCTATTTTCCTTACATAATGATAATCATATTGTAACAAACAACATAATAATTTCTTATTACCTACATATCCTCAATAATATTACAAATATAAAATTTATACTTATCCAATTTAATTAATTCATTTTTTTTAAATAATAACTACTATCAGCTAAATTACTTAAACAATAAAAATTCAATCCCATATTATAAAAATAGAAACAGATAATTGTATAATTTTTTTTTCAAATTTCACAAAATATTTGTAGCGGTTTTAAGAAATAAAAATGCTTCAGATTTAAAAAAAAAATAGGAATAAAATTCTGACGCCAAATTTGAAATTTCTTTTCATATTGTAGCGGTTATCCATCTGCTGCCTTGGTACCATTTTTTGAAAATTTACATTTCAATTTTGTAGCGGTTTTTAACTGCTACAAATATGGAGTAAATTTTCATTTTTTTTATTTCCCGCCACACAAAATTGTGGCCGCAACATTTGTAGCGGTTATAAAACTGCTACAATGTAGACAGAAGATAAGTTATAACATTTGAATATTGTAGCGGTTAAACTACTACAAACGTAGTAGTAGCAGGTTCGTTATTTGAGTAAAATAACTGCTATAAAATTGTTTGTGACAGTAGATTTTATAGTAGTTTTATTACTTGCTACTACTGTCGTTTGTAGCAGTTAAAACCATTACAAATATACCTTTTTAACCGCTATTAAATGGCATTTTTTTGTAGTGTTTATAAAAATTACCACTAACTTCATCACCAAAACTAAGAATATATCATTACATTACTCCCTCTAATCTTTAATATAAAACATATTTACCTATTTGTTTAGATTAAGAAAATTAGTTAAGTTAGTTAATATGGCATGTGCTTTCTAAAATACCCTAGTCATCTGTATCCCTTATTTCCTTTCCTCCTTAATCATTGTAGAGAGAATATGAATATGGGTAAATTAGAAAAATATTGACAAATAAGAAACTTATATCTTATATTTAGGACCAAGATTAATTTCTCAAATATGTCTTATATTAAGTATCAGAGGGAGTATTAACTTTGCCGGTAGATGAAAATAAAATTTTAAATTTCCCCTCATATAAAAGCATGAATTAAAAAATTAAATAAATCCTCTCTTGTAATCGAATGCACTCATAAAAAATTAGAAAAGGGCCAATCTTTAAAAAAACAAAAAAAAAAACTTAATTTATACTCGACTTAGTGACTATATATGGTTATTCTTTTTCTTTTTTTGCCCCCCTAAAAAGTTCCCAATTTAAAGAACCAAAGGAAGTATGGTTTAGGTAAGATTTTGAATTTCGACCCATCAAAACGGGGGAAATCGCTTTGAAATTATTTTTTCTCCTTTTTCACTAGGGTTCGATGCAACCCAACTCAAATTTAAATTAATCGGTAGGATGGAATATAAGATGGTTTTTCAAAAATAATTTTAAAATTTCCGGATTAGATTCCAAAGAGCAATGATCAATTTCGTGAGCATATATGGATTATAAATAATGTTAGTGTAAGCTAACAAGTCTTGAATGATATTAGTATAAGTGAGACAATATAAAGACATATTGCTGAGGTTATTTGAGCTAGTTACGAGTTGCTTATATCCATTTTGAATTCTCACCATTTATCGTTTTAATTATAGACTGCACTATGAGCATACGAAAGTTGAATTAGTTGAAATGAACCATATTATATATTAACTGTAATTTGTAAATAATATAACTCCTTATATATGTTTATATTGTATTTATGTTAATTATTTGTACAATACTCAAGAAATATGAAAGAATAAGCGAATAACAGTGATATACTTGCATAGAAACCGAATTAAGCTCTACTTCATGGTATAAGAGAAAGTCCATGCACAATAATCTAAGGAGATCAAGCAATCTATCAATTTTTTGACAAGATCTAGTTATTCAAACTAAGGAAACGTTACCGAAATAAAACAAATATTTTAGTTGCTTCTTGTTTGTCTTTGTGAAATCAAGGATGAGACATTATTCTTCACAAGGACAAAAAAGTCAGGAAAGCATTTTTATCATGGATTTAGCTGTCACCCATCAAAAAATTTCTATTTCCAAATTAGGCAGTACCAAGAACCGACTTCCTCTCCAAATGCTACCATACTACACATTTTTGGCATCCATAGCACCGGTCTTCTACAATCATATTCTCCATCATCTTTAACTAGACATTAAACATTACCTATGAGGAAATCTTGGCTTTGTTTTTTTTTATTTTTCTATTATTCGTATTAGGTTTATTCCAGGGTACTCCTTTGGTCTTATTTATAAAGCTGGGAGAAAAGAAATTTTTTTGTCATATCTATAAGGCAGAGTGAGAAATTTTTTATGTGAATGTATAATTTTATCCTTCATTTGTTATTGTATTAATTTTTTTCTCATAAGGTATAATATATATTAAATAGGTATAAAGTTAGAAAGTTGAATTTTAAGACATAGTTAATAAAATTTAAGGTTTTTCTTAAATTTTATGTGAAACATGCTAAAAAGTACCTTATAACTAGGACCATAGGAGTTTGCAAAAAAAATTATCATAGGAGTGTTTTTTATGATTTCTTAAGGTCTCATTTAGGTTTTTTAATTATCTATATGTAATTAACTTATAAACTTTGGTTACTTGAATTTAATTTTCTCTATTTATAAAAAAAACATTGATATAAGAGTTTGTACAAAAATTTAAGAGAGTTATTCAACTTTAACTGCTAACATATTAAGAAAGTTAAAATTACATGTTTACTACTGTAATTTTATACACTACTACAAAAAGTATTTTTAACATTACTAATTAACGTCCGTTTCTAAAAATCAGAAGTTAAAAAGGAAGCGATGGCATTTTTGAAATTTTGGCTTATCTTTTAACGATTGTTTTTGTTGAAAGTGACTTTCTACGACTGTTTTTGAAAACAGTTATTGAAAGTGACTTTCAATCATATCTCCTATCATAGTTGCACCTCTCCCTCTAAGATCCACCTCTAAGCCCTAGTCCAACCTACAATCACATCATCTATCCCCTCTCCAACCGCAGGCACGACCTCCAGCCATTCTCCAATCCAATCGTGACCTTCACCCTCCTCCTTGCTAGTGTTATCGCGAACCCTCTCCTCCTCAGCTTCACTCCTATAATCAGGAACATGCTCAGTCCATGCTCAACAGTATGATGTGCGTGGATCTTTAGCACTTCCAGTCTTTAAGAAAAGTAGCAACATTTGATTGGGTGTTATTGAGGTTGTAATGAAAGCCTAGAAGATTAAGTATTTGCCTGAGCCTAAAAGTGTTTTCAAAGCACTTGAGGTTTTTCTCCTTGCCCTTTTATATTTAATTTTCTTTGGTTATCATTTTTGGAAGTTGAATTGCAATTTTGAAAAGTTTGAAATTTTTTTTGAATGTTGCTCATTGGAAATTGTTTTCAAGAATTCGAGTTTTGATATAAAACTCAAGTTCTTCAAGTATTGCAAGATTTTGAACAAGTCTCTGGATAAAACCTGCAGGAGTGCAAATGCCAACTCGAATTCATCTTAGGCCAATACACGAGTTCTATCCCAAAACTAAATTTCTGTACTACATTTTCTCAAAAATAAATAGAGGGTTACAATGACTATTTTTCCAAAAACAATTGTTGTATGTCACTTACAACGATTGTTTTTACAAAAATTGTCATTGTAAGTCACAACATAAAATGACTGTTTTTTGCAAAAACTGCTGTTGTAAGTCTCTTACAATTACTATTTTGAAATGGTCGTCTATTTTAAAACTTTTAATGACACTCACATATATGTTCCTTTGAAAATGGTCGTCCAACACCAAATGCTTTTCAGAGGGACAAAAGTAACTACTAACTTTTTTTTTAATGGACTAAAGGTTACCCCTTTTAAAGCTTATAGGGCAAAGGATTTTCACCTCTCCCAACAAGTGCCTTTCCCAACATTTGAACTTGTGTCCTCCTTCTAATAAAGGTGAGACTGCTTAGCATCTCAACCAACATCTTATTAGTACTATTAACTTTGAAAATACGAACAAAAATCATAGTTCGGCCTATTAATTCTCATAATGTTTTGATGATGAAAAACATTGATTTATTAGACTTAAGTAATGTTTAATCCTTTTGAAAAGAAAAGAGTGAAATCTATGGTTAATTACTTAAACTTGAATTTGAAATCATAGTAACAAAAGAAGATTACCCGAGTGATCTACTTGAGCCCTCGAGTGATGTTGCTTCACTCTTAGAAAACTCCAAGTCACTCCATGGTGATCAAACTGGGTGAAAAATTTACCAAGTCAAATCACTCAAGTGAATGGATAAGCACTCAAGCTATGTTGTAAGCAACAGTGATTGATAACACAGATCACTCGAGTGATATGTGATCAAGGCAGATTACTTAAGTGAGTGGTAAGCACTCGAGTGATGTTTCAATTCTTGCAGTGATAGTGATATGTTAATATAGATCACTCGAGTAATAAGTGATCAATGACATATCACTCGAGTGATAAAGTCAGATCACTCGAGTGCTACGCGATAAAAACCAGATCACTCGAGTGAAATGAAAAATCACTCGAGTAATGCATATTTTTGAAGGCACTCTCAAATGAACTAGCAGATCACTCGACTGATATGGAAGTTCACCCAAGTGATGTCACACTTTCTGAAAGTCACTCGTAGGATCACTAGAAGTGATGTGATCTTTACTAAAGATCACTCGAGTGATTTCACAAATCACTCGAGTGATCTGTGATCACTTGTAAAATTGTGCAAGTGACTTGGAAGTGACCTCTTTGGCACTCGGTAGTGAATTGTTAAACCTTTCAAACATCAAAAGATAACTCGAGTGATGATTCTAAGTACTTGAGTAATACTTAGTCTTCAAAATCATTACTACCATATTCCTTGATAATATTAAGAGTGCAAGATCACTCGAGTGACAGAGATGAACACTCGAGTGATTGGAAATCACTTCAAGTGACTATCAGACTCACTTTGTTATCAGAAACCAATATCATCGTCTCAGAAATTTCAATACACATGCTTCACATCTTGATTTGCTTCCTGAACTTCTATATTATTCTTGATTGTTACTAATATCATTAGTGAGCATGTTTTAGGTGCTTGAACAATGGATTAAATTCAAAATCTCAAAAAGCATAAATCTGACATAAGCAGTAAATACGTAGTGGATAGAACCGAAGGAAACACTCTTTCATCAACATCTACAATTACTCTCTAATGGACAAATTTAAATGCTTACAATTGTCTTTAAACTCATTATATCTATAAATACAGAAGCATTCAAGATGGAGCAACCAACCAACAAAAAAATTATTTTCTGTTCTTTAAGTGCTCTATTTTTCTGTCTGATACTTCGATATTATGATATTCTTTGTAATTCTTATTGCTCCTAAGTTTTCATCTATCTACTACTCTTTAAGAGAGTTTTAAATATCTTTATTCATTACTTCTAAAAGTGATTCTCAAGGTAGTGGGACCTTGAGAGGGAATAGTTTATAAAGTGTAAGGGGGAGTGAGTGTCCTATTAAGGTGTTTACCTGTACTATGGTGTCAAGAACCCATCGAATCTTAAAAGAAGAGTGGAAGTCTTATAGGTGCTTTGAGGACTAGATGTAGGTCAAGTTGTTGAGACCGAACCAATATACACTCCAGTGTACATTTCGGTGATATTTCTCCAACTCTTATCTATTTAATTAAGTATTTTAATTATTACACTTTCAATTTTTATATCACTTAATTCACCCCCTCTTGGGTGAGACCTTGACACTAACATTGGGTAACAGAGCCTCATCTTCTTATATCAAGCTTAACATCCTAAGAAGGATCTTATGGCAAGCATGGACGAAGGAATTTCACTTGATGGTGCTTCTATTACTTGACCTCTGGGTTTTAATGGAAAACATTTCTCTTTTTGGAAAGCAGAGTTTAGAGTGTTTGTAATGGCCACTGAATATGGCCTATGGCAGGTGATTCAAGATGGAGACTGTGTGCCAATGAAACTATAGTTGATGTAACAGTCCCCAAAACACATGTGGAGTTTGATGACAATGATAAAAAGTCGTAACTCTCAACAACAAGGCAATACTTATGATTCAAAGTGCCTTGAGTCAAAAACAATATTTCAGAATCTACACACTTCCCTCTGTAAGGATGTGTGGCAAGCCTTGGAGATAGCCCATGATGGAACTTCTGGGATCAAGTAAAACAGAGTCAACTCTCTTATCACAGAGTATGATTTGCTCAGAATGAAATCAAGAGAAATAATCATTGAGTTTGAACTCAGGTACACTCATCTCATTAATCAATTGGTTGCATCAGGAAGTTCTACAATCAAAGGTCCCAAGTAAGGAAGATATTAAACATTCTTTCAAAGGAATGGGAAACAAAAGTCAAAGTGATAGAAGAAACTAAAGGAGAATCAATGCGGTCAATAGCTTCATTATTCGAAAGCCTCTTTGAATATGAAAGCAAACTGAAATTCAAATGTGAATTAGATGAAATCGATGAAAAGAAAAAGAAGGGTATAGCCCCAAATGCTATTCAAGAAGAAAAGGAGTAGAAAGATGAAGAAGAAATTAATGATGAGGACAGGGCCTTATAGTAAAACAATTCAAGAGATTTTACAAGAAAGTTCAAGGCTCTAAAAATTTCCATAAAGGAGGAACCAGCAACAGGAAGGAAACAAAAGAGCAAATCATTGGCTATGAATGTGGAAAACCTGGACATATCAAATCTGAATGCTCATAATTCCTAAAGAACAAAGAAAAGAAGAAAAACAAACACTTTAAGAAGGCATTTGTCTCTACAATATGGGGAGATAGCTCCTCGGATGTGTAACACCATACTTTCATACCCCTTTATTACAGTCACGAAAGCGTTTACTTATAAACTCTTAGGGGATTATTACTCATTTCCGGCTATCGAGCCGTTATTCTTGCCACATATCAGAGTTTGTTCTTTTCCTTAGTTCCTCGTGATCCTGATTTCGGGTTAATTCAAATTCGTGTATTCATTCGATTATTCATACTATGTATACAAATATCTGAGTTGTGCAATTAATTTACATACAGTAAATTAATACACATTCTTCTTCAATTCTTCATCTTCTTGTTCTTCTTCAAGCATTTCTTCTCTTTCCTATTGACGTACCTATATGGTTGGCGGGGGAGGGTGAGATTCGGAGGAATCTCAGTGGCAAATAAAACTAACAATGCATGCAAGATGAATACTAGTACATGATATGCTTGCCTGTTCACATAATGATATTCTGTATGCTCAAGGTTTCCTGCAACATATTTATGGCCACCACAAAATAGAAATAAAGCTTCATTCATTCATACATGCTTCACATAATCAAGTAAAGAAATATAGAAAATCAATAAACAACATAAAAATCACATACATGCAACCAAGTAAGTTCACTACCTTGTGAACAAAGTCCTTCTTCTTGTCCCCTTTTCATCCAACCATTAAAGCTTCTTAGAAATTCTTCCATACTTCCTCATTATTGGCTTCTCATGGCCCTAAATAAAATAATGACAATATTAGAGCCATGATCAATGAACCTCTAGTGTGGCTACACTAGACCCAAGTGCTCAACTTAACCCTTAGAGTTCAAAGAAATTTACATTTGGCTCTTTTCCTCTTAAATTTGCATGGTAGCTAAAAGCTGCCAGATTTTGACCATACTTTGAAAATTCATAGTTAATTCTATAGAACTCTAATTGGGTTGGTTCGAATTCCTACTTAAATCTATTTCAGTCTACTTTAAGGAAAAAATATCACAGAGCCCCAATTACAGCCACACATTTTCCAAAAAAAAAAAAATTTGTCAACCCAATCTGCCATATATTTCATTCAAGAATCAACATCAAACTTTGAAACATCATATCTCTCAATCGACAAATCCAAATGACACACATTACCTATCAAATTAAAGCCTATGATGTCTACTTTCATTTGGTAAAATTTCATGCAATTTGGATCAGGTTTTCCTATTGAAAAACATGCCACAACAATACTGGTTTCCATAAAAGAATATGAGCAGCAACAACTCACACTTTTAAAAATTCAAGAATTTTGTGTAATTCTCCAAAAATCATAACCACATTTTTTCCCACACAATTTTATATTTTAAACAAAATGGTAATTCAAAATCACTAAAATCACAAAATTTCAGCCTTAATCACATTAACCAAACAGACCCCTTTTAAAACAAAGTGACCAAAACAGAATTTTGTCCAATAACTTGGTCCAATACCATCATAAATCATTACCTAACCATAAATACATGATCAAACCTAAAAGTACCCCTTGGATGAAATATGAATAGTACCTCACACTCATGCAAACACATCTAAACAACAAACCAATCGGTTCAAAACGAAGACCATGCTTACCTCTACACTTTTCCGCAACCGATTCGGAAATCCAGCAGAACTCGAGCAAGCGAGATGGAACCAACCACCTCCAAATGAAAATCAAAAATCATAGAAATAAAGATTGGGATGAGTAGAAGAAGGTTTGTGAAGTGTATTTTGAAAGAAAACGCCGATTCGATATTGTTCCGGCGGATTGAAGTTCTGAAAAGTTACAATTCACCTTCTATCTCTCCTCTAACAAGTTCTTGGCATTTTTCCTAGTTTTTGAAGGTATACGGACAAAATTGTTGGGCCCTTAATGGTCTTGGAAAGTGTCTGCCATGTGTCACATTCCGGTGGTGCCATTTGTTCAGTGTTCCAGTGATTCGGTGACCTGTGTCACTTACTCTAATAAAGTGGGTCCCATCTCTTTTCTTGGGCTTCTAGCCATCCAATATGTCAGGAAAAGTATGGGTTTGATGATTGTCCATGGCTCCCAAGCTTGTTGTTCAGGAAAGTCAATCCGATGTCTAAACCGGAAAGCAGTGGATTTCCTGGGTTCAGTGCTAGGTGGCTCCTCCTAAGAAAGCCAACACAAAAGTCACATTATGACTCTAATGATGAAGGGACATGTGTCCTCCTCTCATTTGTCCAACAAAAAAGTGGAATGTACTTTGTCACATTGAGAGGACACTTATTGATAAGTAAAATATTTGCATATTTATTTTCCCTTATATTATGATTTTATGGACGATATTTGAGTTTAATATAATAAATTTGGGTGTGATTGATAAATAAATAATGTTTTGGAATAAATAGCATTTTAAAAAATAAAAAATAAAAAAAATAAAAAAATGAAAGTACTATAGCAACAGGATCACTGTAGCAGATGGTTACACTGTAGCGGATGGAAGTTACTGTAGCGATGGAAGCACTGTAGAGCCATCAGGCATTGTAGAGTCGCTAGATACTGTAGCAGCCACCAGATCACTATAGTAGTACTGTCGCACGTGTTTTTCCCCTATAAATAGAGATCAAGGCCAAGCTCAAAGAGGAGAGGAAGAGAAGCAGAGGTTTCCTTCTCTGACAGGGAGAGGTCCTTTTCTGATCGGGAGATATCTTTCTCTAACATTTCTGAGTTCTTTGTGTTGTTTTTTAGATTTAATTTCATGCATTGCATGCCTCCATCTTGGAAGGCTTAGGATTGTATTACATTTTGCATGCCGCCTACATGGAAAGTTTTACCTCCTAAATGAACGGCTAGATTTCTTCATTTTTCATGCATCTTTTAGTTGTATATTTATGTTTGAGAATTTAATATTCAAGTTTATGTAGTATTTCTGAGGTTTTCATTCAAGCTTTACATAATGTTAACTTATTTTTGTTTTGTTTTTAATTTTATCATGAGCTAAATTTCCATTTTCCTAGTGTGAAGACGTAGCTTACTAATGACGGAATGAATCTTAACTTATTAAATCTAGTTTGAATTTCTCCTTCATGATTGAGTTTTAATTATTATTCTTAATGATTTTGATTAACTAGCCATCTTTTGAATGATTTCAATATGCATATTGAAACCGGAACAGGATACATGTGTGTAGACCCTATAATTAAAACCATAACTTGCATATGAAATAGGAATATATTCATATGAGTTGTGTAGTCTTACTGACTTCCATAAATCTTAATGCATAATTAATTGCTTAAATTCATATAGGAATATATTGGATTAGCAATTGATTATAGAATTGCTTGACCTTGGAAGAGGCTAGTAATTAAGTTAGGGAAACTCGACTATCAATCATGTGGAATAAATCAGGCTAGAATAGATAAGTGATTAAATTCGGAATTTATTAAGTGAAATCTAATCTCTAGGGCTTTTTCTCATTTTTGCTTTCTTAGCATCTGCACTCATATTTAATTATTTTTCTTTTATTTTGTACTATCAATCACCAACTAATCAATCGACTAAATAAAATTAAAATTACCCATTTTGGTACTTAGTGCTCAATCCTCGTGGGAACGATACTCTACTTACTTCTATATTACTTGATTACGACAGTGTACACTTGCACTATTAAATACATCATCTACACCTGTATCACTTGTCACTCTCTTACTCATCTAACACAAAAGTTGTGTCATCATTACTTTCTTTATTAAAGCTACTTTAATAAAGTTACTTTATCAGTTCTTACTCGAGTTTCACTCGAGACTTACACGGGATTGCTTCATATATACCGAAGCCTGCCAAATGATGCCAGATCAGAGTATGTGTGTGTGGGCCCCATATGGCGCCACACACGTATGTCTATTCCAAACACAAAAGGTACACATGTCTGCCCTAGAAATGCCTTGTGCACTCACATACTGGCATACTTTACTCAATTAACTTGTCACATACCTCATGACATAGCTGGGTGGCATCTTTCAACCAACTCAGTGGCACCGTATATATGTCCTATGCACATTTGCATCGATACTTTGATCCTCTAGCCTACGTATACTAGGCCCTCTACCCGGTAGGGCAATCATATAGTCCCCGAGAATCTTTCTATCTCTTAACAATCTTGGGACTTTTCTCGAATTGTGCTTAGTAGTCTGTCTGATACAGGCTTATATTCAAGTCTCTAGGCTCAAAATCTAGGATATTACAATTCTCCCCTTGTTCAATAAATTTTTTCCTCAAAATTTGCTACTGGTCCGATTCTTAATAATACTTCAAAAGGACCACTAGCGCGGTTTTCATTTTTTTCGTTCTATATTCTATTGACACCTCAAATTCTAGAGGTCTATCGACACTTTAAATTCTAGAGATCATCTCAAATTCTTAAGGACACTCCAAATTCTCAATACCTCAAATTCTAGAGGATACCTTAAATTCTAGAGATACCTCAAATTCTGGAGCTTTTCTCATTCAATTCTATTTCTATTCTATTCTAATAGACGTTGCCCATCTATCTTATGTCTGAGCTTCTTCAATTCAAGTTCTCAGAGTTCTTTTATCCTGTCTAGCACTGTAGCTAGCAAGTACTATCTAACTTTATGTTATGAGTATAAATGGTCTATTAAAAAGTACAAGTGTACACTGTCGTAATCAAGTAATATAGAAGTGAGTTGAGTATCATTCCCACAAGGATTGTTCACTAAGTACCAAAATAGGTAATTTTAATTCTATTTAGTTGATCGATTAGTTGGTGATTGAGAGTACAAAATAGAAATGATTAAATATGAATGCAAATAATATGAAAGCAAATATGAGAAAAACCCCTAGGGGCCAAATTTTGCTTAATAAATTTCGAATTGAATCACTTATCTATTCTAGTACCATTTATTTCACATGATTAATAGTCAAGTTTCCTTAATTTAATAACTAGCCTCTACCGAGGTCAAGCAATTCTATAATTACTTACCAATCCAATTTATTCTTATATGAATTTAAGCAATTAATCATGCATTAAGATTTATGAAACTCAATAAGACTACACAACTCATATAAGTATATTCTTATTTCATATACAAGTTATGGTTTCAATTATAGGATCTACACACATGCATCTCCTTCCGGTCTCAACATACATATTAAATTATTCAAAAGATGGTTAATCAATTGAAAGCATCAAGAACAATAATAAAAACTCAATCATGAATGAAAAATAAAAACTAGATTTAATAAGTCAAGATTCAATTCGTCATTAGTAAGCTACAGCATCACCCTAGGAAAATAGAAATTTAGCTCATGATGAAATTAAAAGCAAAACCAAAATAAATAGAAAACTTCATAGATATTGCATACAATTTTAGTATTAAATTCTAAAACATAAAGATACAGCCACAAGATGCATGAAAAATGGAGAAATCTAGCCTTCATTATAGGAGGTAAAACCTTCCATGTTGGTGGCAACCTATACCATCTATAAAGGAGGACTACCTATACCGTCCATATAGGAGGCCTACCTAAGCCTTCCAAGATGAAGGCATGCAAAAAGTAATACAATGCATGAAATTAATTCTAAGCTATGACACAATTTATTTAGAACTGTTAGAGAAAAACGCCTCTTTAACTCTAGCTCGTCCTTCTTTTGTCAAAGAAGGATGATCTCCTCCTCCCCCTGTGATGAAGGCAATTTATAGGCAGGTGATTAGCTCTTCATTCAACAATAATGGATGCCTTCCTTGTCAACAATTGCTGCTACTTTCCTTTTTTTCTTCAATCATGTGGGTTCTCAAAATGGTCTATTCCTACTCTATCTATTTTTTCTCTTTTTGGTCCAATTGCCTTCTCAAGTACCAATCCAAATTGTTGACTTCTTGCCTTCCATTTGTTCCTTCCACCAAGATGTGCTACCAAACTATAGTAAAAGGAAAGAAATGAAATATTATATAATAGGAATAATAATAATTATTATTATTATTCAAAAATCATTATTTATTCATCAATTACACCCTAAATTCCTTACATTAAGCTCAAATATCATCCACAAAATCATCATATAAAGGAAAATAAATATGAAAATATTTTACTTATCACTTTACAAGTTCAGATTTCTAAGCCCTTCTATCAATTTCTGTTCTCATATTCTTGTATCATCATGACCATCAATTGCACCGCTTCTCAATTCAAAGCATCAGCGATGATAGTCGCATCTCTGCTTTTTCATTCATCTATGATGTCTCATATTCTACTTTTATAGTTTTCAAATATTTGAAATTCTTGTGGTTGTAGTACATTTTTACAACTGCACCATACAAAATAGTTATGTTACATTTCAAAACAAATAATCACTGCCAGCTCAATACACAATTAAGGTAATTCATCTAGTGAGGTTTCAACTGTTGAGAGGCACATGCCACCATTCTGTCCCTCTTCACTAGGACGTTTCCCAATCCTTCCTTTCTTTCTCATTCTGTTGTAGACTATACTAGTCGCTTCACTACAAACCTTATGGGTCATAATTCTTACAAATCACATAGGTTGCCTTATTCATTCTTTACAGACCACACACGGGTCACATTCTAGAACCGGGAATATTCAATATTGGTGCGAGTTTCAACCTTTCCTATAGCCCTCTGAAATCCTCTTGTAGACATCATCCGCCTAAAAAAAATCTTTCTATAATTCTTTCTTTCAATCCTTTCTTTCAAGTGAGTAGCAAAGCGATTCAAGAAAAATTCTAAATTCATCTAGCAAAACCCAAAAAATTGAGTATTTTTGCAACAATTTTTGGCCTCTTTAGTTTTATACTGCTCCTACTATTTGGGTTCCTCTGAGGATCCCTTCTTTTGAGACAACAAAGTTCAAAAATGACCACTACAATTGGTCAAAAATTCTGTTCAAAAATTCAATTCTTGAAAAATTTTGTTCACAATTTTGTTCATACAATTCATGAAAATAGTATGTGCATTGGCTAGTTCAAAATTCAATTTTCACAAATACTGAGGAACCAAACAACTATTCTAGAAGGCCAATCATTCTATATGAATTCCAAGCTCCAACCCTTACTACTCAAGCCTTTCATACTCTTATGTAATGTTCACAAAGCATGCAAAACAAACCATCCATTCTCAAGCATTCACATTCGTTCACAAGACCTAACCGGTCAAGTTTAGCATTCATAGGACACACTGGTCCCTACTCCTAGTACTGGGTATTCTCAATTCACGATATGCATATAAGCACCAATACCTAATATGCAAATAGCATAAAGTTACACTACTACAAAAAAAAAAAGCTTTTAACATCCCTTTTTTAGGCCTTTTAACATCCAAAAACAGGGGGTCATCTACATGAACGACGTAGAAAATAAATGGCAATAACATTCGTAAAAAAAAAGACGTGTAAAGTCTGGACTTTAGACTTCCCCATTCCAAATTGGGGACAACTAAAGTGTTAGGCCAACACTTTAGACGTCCCCATTCCAAAATGGGGACATCTAAAGTTTTATTTTCTTTAAATTACTATTTATATTCTTCATTGCCCAACAAATTAGAACTGTAGAAACAAGATCGATGAATAATTCATAATAAACCACAATGTCCCTTACATGGTAAGGAAACATCCATCACTTTTATAAGATCCTTCTAAAACACAAGTCCAGTGGAATTCATAATAATGATTTTGTTGGTGTTTCATAATACTCCAATTAAATCTTATTTATCACAGGTCTCCAATAAATGATAGTTACTATTAAACAAAAACAATTATAAATTCATCATGTTTATCTCCATTGGATTATTACAAACGCCTCCTATAAATTTCCCATGTCAGGACCTCTTGTAGTATGCAAACAATGTGGTTGCATCTTCAATTTTGTGTTTTTAATAAAGGGAATTTTTTATTTTTAAATTATTAATAATAGAAACAACAGGGCTAGTGGTAGATAGTATCAAGGAAACTAGCTATCATGGTGTACAGGGAGATGGTGATTCCAAGCATTTTTGTAACAAAAGCAGAACTTTAGTGATTCCAAGCATTTTTGTGTTAAAGAAAGCAAAGTTGTAAGAGTGAGAGACAAACCTATGAACAACAAAGAAGGAGACGACCCACGGAGCACCAGTTGGACAATGGTTGTGAGAGGGAGAGAGAAACGACAGCGCGCTTGTCCCTTCCTTGGCAGCCTATAGCTCTACCGAACAAACAAGAGCATTATTGGAATAGAGGGAAACAAAGAGAAAGAAGAGAGACGGAAACATGGATAAAGAAGAGAAACACATTGAACAAGCGAAAGAATGAAGTTAGAGCAAGGTAGAGCTGACTGATGGGATGTTGGTGCAGGCCACTTTAGACGTCCCCAATCAGCCGGGGACACCTAAAGTCCACTTTAGGCTTCCCCAGTCATACTAGAGACATCTAAAGTCTGCTAAAGTTTCATATTTTGGAGTGAGGGAGGCAAAATTCAAAACTTTAGACGTCCCAATTTATATTTAGGACGCCTAAAGATACATAATCCCCCTCTTTAATTGCAAAAATGCCACCACCTCTATTTTTAACTACCCTTTTTAAAAAGGGACGTCCTTAGGGTAGTAATATCTATATTTTGTGGTAGTGTTAGGTAAATTCAAAGACAACCATCCCTTGCCATAGTGCTAGGAAATTCTCATTCTCAGACACTGATTTTACACACCACCTCTTGACTTAGGGAAAATGCTAGCCTGTGCAACCTCCATCGTAGCACAAGGCCATGTCAGGGTGAGAGCCCATGATCATGTAGAAATTCTTCTAAACCAACTCTAATTCTATACTGAATGCTCATCAGGTTTGACTGTCGGGGTATCACCCCATGTCATAATCATGTCGGGTCTTACTCCTACCATATATTCATAACACGAATATATTCGATGGTATACTTATACATACCGAACCATTACATAAGATATAAGAGCAAGAGTTGCTTTCCTTTATACCGTCAAGCTTGCTCTTTGATAATTCCCTTTCTCATCTTTCTTTCTACAGACAGTACTGGAGCACCCCTTGGCAATACACTAGGTTGTATAAACCCTTTTTCTCTAGCAATTCTACCATCTGCCTTCTTTAATTCTGCCATGATATCAGTCCAGCTCCAGGCAACATTACAAATTCTACTTCCCTAGTCAAGAGTATTCTACTCATACCTTTCAACACATTGTCTGTCATCCACCAATTGACTCCTAATATAACCTCGAGTTAGTGGAATGGCAAGCAGATTCATTCTTTCTCATAGTTATTCGAGTACTATTTCCTAATACATTCTTCTATTACTCTGTCCCATCGGAGAACAAGCTTTCATTCTTTCTTTCTAAGGGAATATTTTATAATCAAGATCTTTCCCTATACTAGATTAGTAACTTGCAACCTTCAGGAGCCTTATTCCTATTTGTACCATATTCTAGTACCTCAATTCATTCAGATCAATTCAATGTCTAAAGAATCAATTCAACTATCATTTGATTCTTAGGTTACAATTCAATTGATAGCAACCCTCTAGATGTCTATCCAACTTCTAGGTTCATCAACCTAATTCTAGAACATCAGTCATACCCAATAAGCCTGCTAAGATCATTGTCATTCATACCTATTCTATTCTCATAATATTCAGGCAATATCCTCGAATATTCCCCAAAGCATTCCTGATAGTTTAGCATTACTTACCAAGTTCACAAGGTTCATAATTTCACATATCAGAACTGTAGTACAACCTGAATCACATTTCGAACTAAACACTATTTTAGCTTAGATCTGATTCAAGCCTATCCTAATCTCGCTTATTGTGCATAATATCAATTCTGATACCCTTATCAGAACCAATACCATTGGTGTTCTAATACCACCATTACGTGTATTGATACCACTATCAAATGCACTAGTACCACTAATACCACCAATTAGGTAATGGTATCGCCTCTACGTGCACTAATATTACTGCTCTCTGATATCGCTAATACTATCCTGATACCACTATTACGGGTACTAGTATCACTATTGTGTGCACTGGTACTACTAATACCACCAACAAGGTACTGGTACCACCTCTATGTGCACTGATACCGCTGCCCTCTGATACCAATGGTACCATCACTTAGGTACCGATACCTTCACCCCTTCCTTTTACAAGCTGGTTAATAGACAAGGGTGGTCTAACTTTCTAGTTTCTCTGCTATTCGTAAATCCCAGTTACAGAAGCATTATTAGAGGATCACTACATTATTCACATGAGCAGAGAATATAACCTATAATCAAAACCCCTAGCTCTGACTGGACCCTCACCTCTAAGCAGACAATTCCATTGCTAGAATCACTACTCTGATACCAAAATTTTGTAACACCCTACTTTCATACCCCTTGACTACATTCACAGAAGTGTTTACTTATATTCTCTTAGGGGATTATTACTCATTTCCAACTGTTAAGTCGTTATTCTTACCATATATCAGAGTTCATTCTTTCTCTTAGTTCCTCGTCATCCCGATCTCAACTTAATTTAAATTCATGTATTTATTCTATTAATCATACTATTTATACAAATATCCAGGTCATGCAATTAATTTACATACAGTAAATTAATACACATTCTTCATCTTCTTTTCTTCTTGTTCTTCTTCAAGAATTCTTCTCTTTCCTATACACGTACCTATATGGTTGGTAGGGGAAGGTGTGATTCGGTGGAATATCAATAGCAAACAACACTAACAATGCATACAAGATGAATGCTAGTGCATGATACGCTTTCCTTGAAAGAGGCAAGTTTCACCCAAAAGGGGGTGAATTGGGTGATGTGATAAATTTTTTGGTTGATATGGTGATATGAAAATAATTATAGATAAAGTAAAGTTGAGAAGATTAGCACACAAAGAGTTATACTGGTTCGGCCTAAAACCCTGGCCTACATCCATTCCTCAAAGATCAATACCTACTAAGATTTTCACTATTCATCCAAGATTCAGTGGGCTCTCAGAAGGCCGCCAGACAACAATCGTCCTTGAATGGACTACAAGCAGAAATATTCTAACACTTCGAAATTTCTCTCCCCCTTACGACAAGTCTTACGTGTAGAAACAAACCTATAACCTTCTCTCTCGCTTCTGTATACAAGTCTTGTGAGCAGCAACGTTCTCTCCTGCTTATACCCCTGTAAGTCTCACGAGTAGCAACATTCTCTACTGCTTATACCTTGTAAGTCTTATGAGCAGAAAGTCCTATTAGGAATGCTCTCAACTGCTTCTCTCGAAAGGATATCTACCCTCTCAAGGTCCCTGTACCTTGAGATCAAATGAAAATAGGATTTGAAGTGTATACAGATTCTCTCACAGAGCAAATATAATAAACATTGAAGTACAATATGAATACAGAGAAAATATGGAAAAAAGAGACTTGTGAATTTGCTTATGTATATTCTTCTTCTAAGTTCTTGTTTTTTATGGTCTCTGAAGCTCTATATTTATAGTTAGTTGATTTTTTCCGTTGAATAATAGTCATTGTCGAGCGAAGCGTTTCATTGTGGAACATCATGCGTATGTTTGAAATCTTTGAACAAGATATCGTGGTAGGTACACGCTTAGTTAGTCGTAATGATTTTGTCCGCCATTTAAATGATCAAACTCCTGTTCACACTTGAAATGTATGTTAAATGATGTTAAATAATAATAACAAGTGAAAATAGAATGAATAAATAACATTAAACCATGTTCGGATTGATCGCTGTAAGTCTGTTACGTTTTGGCTTCTAACAAAGTATCACTCGAGTGAACTGAGGTCTCACTTGAGTACAACATCACAATTTCTCTTCTACTTCAACTTTTCAGTTGCACTTCCATGCAAAAAACAAGAGTGCATTTTCTCACTTGAGAGTGATATGGGTCCTCACTCGAGTGCATCTTGTTGCACTTGAGTGCACATGTATTTTGCACTATGAACTCACGTCTCTGGATAACGCTTGCATCCTCTTTTTCAAGAATTTGATTTTGCACTTGCAGGTGATATGGCCCTCGCTCGAGTTCACTGATCCTCATCCGAGTGCATTAGTATATTCTTGTATTAAGTACTCTTTAGCTTCAGCACTTACATCAAGAATGGAGAGAGTTATATTTCTCACTTGCGGGTGATAAGTTATCACTCGGGTATAAGTGCTCTTCACTAAAGTGCACTTGCTCTTCCATGCTTTAGCTGACTCTTAGACAAGCACTTTCTATATCACACTTTGCAGAACTCGAGTGAACTTGAGACTATCACTTGAGTATCGAGTCCGTGCTCGAGTGCAACAATCATTTCCTGCCTCTTACATTGCTCTCTATCAAACACTTGAACGAGTGTGCCTTCATGCTTGAGTGCAAATCACAGAAATTCCCATCTACTATGACAATATCAAAACTATAAGCTTGGCAAAGAATCCAATTCAACACTCAAGGACCAAGCATATTGATGTAAGACATCATTTTATAAGGGATCATGTCCAGAATAAAGATGTCAAAGTAGTATTCATCCCTACTCAACTTCAAATAGCAGACATCTTCACTCATCCCTTGGCAAAAGATCAAATTTTGTTTATAAGAAGAGAATTAGGAATTGTAAATTCCAATGAATTGCAAGTGAAATTAATTGTTTAAATTAATTTTTCAATATGTTTTGATGATTTATTGACTAACTTAAGTATCAAAGTTTCTAGAAATTTATTTTTTAGGATGCTTTGTTATTGTGCTAAAAAAAAGGGATAAACAAAAAGGGATCACTTGGATTATTCACTCAAGTGAGCTGGAAGTGAAAGTTGTAACATCTCGATTTTCAGTCACTAAACTTTCTTATATTTAAGAAAATAAAATGGTGAATTAAAGAGTACACAGAATGACAAAACAAGGCAATTAGTGGTCACACACAACATTATTACGTGGGAACACAAATGGTACAAGTTAATGTTTGCTACCGGTGAGTTTTCACCGGTGAGTTTTCCTGTGTAGCAGTCTTGTTATGTGATTTTTAAATAGCCAAATGATGGTAAAAATTTATTAAATTTCATAGGATGGAATTAGACATCCTAAGCTTTAATTTGATAGGTCATGGGTAATTTTTGGAGTTGTATACAAAAAGTTATGTATTTTTGAAGTTTACCCAGCAAAATTGATTATTTTCTAGAACAGAAAGCAAAGATTGAAATTCTGGGAATTGTGAGCTTCTATTTGGATAAGGGCTATATTTTTCCTTGAAATAAGACTCAATAAGGATTCTATATCCTTTATAATCACTCCAATTTGATGTATACAAATTTAATTATGATTTTTCAAAGTTTGGACAGAAAATTTGCCAAAATTTCCAATTAATCTGAAAATGAAGGAAAATAACTTTGAAATTATGAGATACATGGAAAATTCAATTGGGCCGGTGGAAGGACCTTCTAAGACGTCTTTATCATGGGCCAAGAAGTGGAAATATTATGTACATGTTATTTGGGCTTATAACATTAAGTTTATGTACACAAAAAGTCAAACAAATGGAATTTTTGGCTAATTTATTTATTATGCCATAAAGTAAATTGATAAAAAAATCATTTTCCATCTTTTTCTTCCATAAAAAATGATGCCATTGAGCCCTAAGAGACAGAGGGAGTTGCAGGTTTTTAGAGAGAGAAGGATAGGAAAAAGCTTGCAAATTAAGTGATTTCTTCGGTAAATTGGTTCCTAACACGTATAACTTCATTTATAAGCTACTCTTCTATGTATTTAAGGTTTGGAAAGCTCAATTTTCATTGTGAAAAAGGGCTAGAGGGAGCTTGAGGTAACTTCCAAACCTTTGTATATTGACTATTATGGCTGCTGTAAACAATTTAATCGATGAAATTTCACCGGATTGGCTTTGATTTGAAATTTGGAAATTGAATGGGCCTCAAGGTTAGCTACTAAAATTTGGTTCAAACGGTAGTTGTAACCTAATTAAATAGTTAATAAAGTGGTTAGGAGTAAAAAGGAACACGTCTGGGGAGTCAGATTTTGAAAATCACAATTTTCTCTAGAGTATTGAGGATTTCGGCCTGCTCTAAAAATGGGCCTTAGAGTTGAATTTTCAATGACTTGATAATTCCATTGAGTTTAAGAGGGAAAATTAGATGGGGTTACAGTTGGTCACTTTTTCAAAAAAGCCCGAAAAAGCATAATTATGAAAACGCCCTTGAAACACTAAAATAAGGGCTGCCAAGGACAGTATGGTCTTTTGATAGTGAATTTAGTAATTCTGAGTCTGGAAATTGATTCCTTGAGTGAAAATATGTCACAATAGCCTATGTCAAAATTTTGGGAAAAGTACAGCTGGACCGAGTCAGCGGGGCCGGGCTGGGTCCTGGGGGCATTTTGGTAAATTTTCAATATAGGCTTAGATAACCACTATAAACACTATGAAAGTGCTTAAATGGTACATGAATGGGTTTAACCTATTTCTTGTACATTTGGTATTTTAGGAGTGAATTGAGAGCCGAGTTGTTGGCACACTTTACGAGGTATAAGTTTTTAAGCAAGAAAGGGTTCAGGTAGATAACTTACCTCTACTGCATGTATTTGATATTTGTGCTAGTGTAATGATGCATGTTATTGCTTTTCTTGATCATGTGAAACATATATGAATGATTGAAGCTTTGTTTCTATTTATACTGTGACCAAAGTTTTATTGCATGAAACATTGAGCACTTAGATATGTCATTGTGTTAGCATGAGTTTATGTAATGCAAGCATGTCATGCATTAAGCACTTATCCTGCATGCAAATTGGTACTGTTTTTCTACTGAGATTCTATCGAATCTCACCCTCCCCTACCAACAAATTAGATAGGTGAAAATAAGAAGTATACTGAAAGCAGAGAAGAGAATTACAAGGGAGGAATGCAGTAGTGGAATGAAGACGGGAAGATGTTTTCGTTTCACTGGGACAGGTTTACATACCCTAGAGCCCTATACGGCTATAAGGTTTGTAATTATTATGTATGAACCCCTATGGGGAATTTCTGTAATCATGCATATATTATCACTATATTTATGCTATTCCTGTGTTGCCCACCAAACCGCATATCATTTTCTATGAATACTCTGAAAAAGGTTAAAATAAGGTAAGGCGTAACAAAAGTGAATCACTTGAGTGATAATCAAGATCACTTGAGCGATAAGGCCAAAGCATTGCAAAATAGGAGAATCACTCTAGTGAAGATGCAAACTCTCGAAGTGATACAGAGTGATTAGCTATCTTAAGAAAGTGAGACTCGAGTGTTCTCAAACAAACACTTGAGTGAGGTATGTGTTTAGCAAAAGCACTTGAGTGATTTTAAACATCACTTGAGTAAAATGAGAAATCACTCAAGTAATCTCTCAAATCACTTGAGTGAGAGTGATTTTATTGAAAATCACTTGAGTGATCTGGCAATATCACTCGAGTGATTGGGCTATTAATTAGAAATCACTCGAGTGATTTCATAAGTTCACTGAGTGATTACCAAAATCACTCAAGTAACTTAGTAAATCATTCAAGTGAAAACATATTGCAAAGTTATATCATATTCCTTTTCCTGTGACTCCTCTCATTCTTTTTCAAACTACTTCATCTTCTTCCTCGCGACCCTTCTCTGTACTAGTTCCCATTTCTTACTCTAAATCCTCTCCCACTCTCTCAAATCTCTCACAATTATTCCCAAAACCTCTAACAAACTCTCTCTAAACCACCAGTCACCAGTTCTTTATCACATTTCCCTTTTCTACAGATCATCAGAACACTTGCCAAAACCCTAAAACCTCTTTCTCTCATTTCCAGCCATGGCGAGAACAAAATGGCCAAATATAGACCGAGACTCATCTCCTCCTCCTCCTCTGGCCAAGAAACCCAAAGCAACCAAACACCCTAAGTTTAAACCAAAGGTGCACGATGATGATCCTTCGGTTGCTCCATCAAAAGCCAAAGGGATCGTTATTCAGAAACCAAGGGAAACTAGGTCAAAGTCAAAGGCTACTCCTTAAGGAAAAGAGAAGGGGAAGCTATATCCTGAGAGAGAGGCTAATCAACAAGACTCAGCCTATAGAGCCAAGATAGCCTTGGTTGTAAGGTAGATAGGGCAAGAAAGTTCAATCCCAAAGAAATCTCGTTACAGTACTTCCTCTCACCAAGCCACTAGAAGTCAGACTACCTCTATTCAGCCATCTTAATCTCAGACAGGTGAACCAGAGATCCTAACTCCTCCTCCTAACTTCAACACTGGTGAGCTCAAGGTAACCAATAAAGTAGCCTTCGACTCTAATTTTGCTAAGAGGCAATTTTGTCCTATGGTATATGTAAATCTAGCTGAGTTAAAAAGAGACAATTATTTAGACTTATACCCATACCTAGGAAAATATGAGTCTTGGTTAAGTTTAAGGATACCCTATAATCCTATTGTGGTCAAACATTCTACTACAACATGAAGATAGTTGACATATATGATAGCCAGAGGAGAGTGATTGATGAGAAAATAGAGACCTTTATAAGGGAACAGAAGGTTCTACTGCTTGTTGAATTGATAAACACCTATCTTGGCATTGAGGATGTTCCAAGTGGACCTTTCAGGGACTTTTACCCACATGAGCTCTCTGAGGTATTCAGGCCAGGCTAGCTTGTTGGATCCTTACCACAGACACTACCTACTCTCAATGATATCAGAGAGTGGTGTTCTACATATACTCCCAAAGCATGGTTAACAAATCAAAGATCTTTTCTCACATTATCGGGAAGGATCTTCAGATGATGGCCTTTATAATCTCTAATAAGCAAAGAGATGTAGGTGATCTGATCTTTTAGGAGATAAGAAGTTCAGAGTTCATTCCATTTTGACCACTACCATTATATTCCCCCAATTGGTGTCCTTCTTCCTCTCTTTGTATAGCGTATGGCATCCGATTCCGAGAGGAGATATAGTGAGGATTCCTAAGCTTGGGAAGATTCAGTTGGAAAGGATAGATATTTCAGTACCTCTTGGAGCTCCCAGAGTTCAGAGTGATCACTCTCCACCACAGTCTCAAAGCAAAAGCAAGACGAAGAGAATGGAGCCTTCACCCTTAAAGGCAAATAAGGGTCAGTCCTCCAAAATAGGATCTCCAGGACCTTCTTTTCTGGATGCCACTCTTCAGACCTATGTTCAAGATTCACTTCAGGTTGCTATCTTAGAGATTAAGAAATCCAATACTTACTTGGTCGAGAAGGTGAATTATCAAGTTAGAGTATTGGTAGAGGCTATCAACCATAACTTTAAGATCTTATTTGACCTCCAGGAAGCTCAGGAAAACCATATACAGAGGATGGAGGAGATTATGAGGACACACCTTGGCATTCCCTTTCCTGAGCCTTCCTCTACCACTACCTCTGCTCCAGCTTCTACTTCCGTTCAGGCTACCTCATCTATACTTCTTAAACCACAGTCACTCCACTTACCACCACCACCACTATTACTCTTGTTACCTCCACTACACTGACACCACTACCACTGTACCTATTATCCTTACTATTATCCCTGATACCACCTCCACACTCCCTGATACCACCACCACACTTCCTTATACCACTCTTCCTGATACTTCCACTCATCTTCCCTCTACCACACACATATATAATCCTATTCCAGTTAGTGATCTTCTTTAAGAACATTCTATCTTCAGTCTCCATCTCCCTCCTCACTTGCACAGTCTCACCACTCCGGCTCTAGCTCTCACACTAAAGAGATTGAGATCCTTGACACAATTACTACTACTGAGGTTCTAGGATTTGATCTCAGACCTACCACTGAGCCCGCACCTACATTAACTTCCTCTCCTACATTCACTCCTTATTCACCCATGTAATGCCCCGAATTTTGATTAAGGGCTAATGATGATTATTGTGGATAATTTATGAATTAAATATTTAATTATTATGTGTTTGTGGCAATTTCGGTAAATGAGCCATAATCAGGATAATTTGAAAGAATGGGAATTATCGGTTAATTAGTCAGTGATTAATGGAGAAATTAATTAGTAACTAAGAAGAAATGAGATGTGTAACTAAATGGTTAATGGAGTAGTTAGAGTAACTAATTAGTTACTTACTTTATGAAGAGCCAATGAGGTTTGGACATGTGGCAAGTTGGTGAAGAGAGAGGAGTGAAAGAAAAGTCAAAATGCATTTTAAAAATATTTTCACCCTCTTCCTTCCTACACTTTCGGCTGAAGCAAGGCATGGGAGTTTGTGTGCGATCATTTTATCTTCATCTCCATGCTCTCATCTCTCTCTTTCTTTTCTCTTCCGGCGCCATTGTTGAAGAAGCTCGGAGGAGGAAAGCTTGAGAAAAAGGTAGGAAAATGATCTACATTGCTCAAACTCATTTCATTAAAACTGTTCCTTGAGTTTAGGGCTTTAATTCTATGTTTATAGTTTGCCCATTGGTATTGATTTGTACCCACAAGGAATTTTAGAGGTTGGAGAATAAAGAACCTCTTTAGCAAAGTTAAAGAGGTAAGTGAAACCAATCTTTCTATCTATTTTTTGTGCCAAATGAATTAGCTTGGAATTTCTGGAATTATTGGCCTATTTTTGAAAATGATGACCATTAGGAGTTTGGAATGTAATGTCATGGAAATGGTACCTTGTGGTATGTTTGGAATAGATAGAATTGCTTTGGGCTTAATTGTAAGGATTGATGATTCTGGAATTTTGGTGTTTAGTATTGCCCAAAACCAAAGCATGATAATGGAATAGAAATTTGGTAGTTTTGATGGTTCCACTGAACTCCTTGCGTGTTTTTGTGTGGGAGTAGCTTTAGTTGAGGTTTTGGGTTCATTGGAGTTACTTGGAAAAACTTTTGGAAAGTGCTATCAGTTTTTCTACATTTTCTAGGTTCTGATAAGCATCACTCAGTGAGGATGGCTCTCACTCTAGTGCGGTAGTGCAATTGCTCTTCTAGCCTTCATTTTTTCTGTTGCACTTCTGCGTGAAAGGCAAAAGTGTTGCCTCACTTGCGAGTGTCAAGAGTTCCCACTTGAGTGAGCCTCGTCCCACTCGAGTGAGGGTGTATAAGACATTGTGAACTCACGTCTTGAGTTGTCACTCGCGGCCATTTTTCAAGAGTGAACCTTAGCACTCGCGAGTGCTAAGCCATCACTCGAGTGATTTTATTCCTGCTCGAGTGATGTCCTTCTATCAAAGTTTCTTGTGCTCACGAGTGAGCACTTCCTAAACCTCACTTTGGGGTACTCGGGTGAGCATTAGGCTATCACTCGAGTGATTGAGTTCATGCTCGAGTACAGCGAGCAACTTTGATTTCTGTCATTCCTTTTTGCTCTCGGGTGAGCACTTTTTGCACCGCACTTCCTAGGACTCGAGTAAGCATTTGGCTATCACTCGAGTGTTGCTTCCAGGACTCGAGTGCAAGTCCATCATCACTCGAGTGAGGTCTTCTTCACTCGAGTGAACAGTTAAAAAAAGTGTTTATGCTTCAAAAATGGGATCTTTAGGATAGTTCTTCCAACCCTTCAGGGCTTTTGTTAGAGGTATTTATGGTTTCTTAAAGGGCAATAATGAAATGATAACCAATTTAAGAGTTAAGTAGATTATTGAATATTGGAATAGAGAATTGACTCTTCGTCCCTAATTATGAATTATAGGATTCGACATTTGCCCTACTCGGGAGAGACTGGTGCCAGAGCACTCACAGAAGGATCTAGGTAGTGACTTTTCTCTCATGTTATGTATGATGTATGGTATGCATGACTTGTCATTGAGATTTTTGAAATGTATGTGCCATGGTCTATTGCAGCGTGAGCACTTTAGCATGAACAGTCGAGGGGGTGATGTCTATCACACCTACCCCTATAGTTGAACTGCCGTTGTAATCGACATGGATCTTTGAGAATCTTGCCAATGTGGCTTGCGTTGTGAATCTTGTCAGTGTGGCTTGTGTTATGAAATGCTTTATATGAATCCCAGCTGTGGTGAAATATATTGTTGTGAACTGTGTTATGGTGCAATATAATGTGAGCATTTCAGCGTGAGCAAACGTAAGAGTGACATGAGTTATACCTACCCTTGCCACTGTAACTGCCGTTTTGGTTGCTATGTGTGGGTTATAATTTGCTTTCATACCTTATGTTGTGCATACTAAGAGTGATTTGTTACTACGGGGATTCCTTAGAATCTTACTCTCCCAAAAAACAATTTTAGATAGGGCTGAAGGATTAAAGGGGAAGCGAGTGATGAAGAGTAGATAACACTTCGGGCTAGGAGTTTATTTTGGATATTGGTTATCATTTTGTAAATCATTTGGTTATTTTGTTGGGAATAATATGTACATATTGGATAGTATTTGTGTAATCCCCTTATTATGGGAAACTATTTGGGCATTTGTGCCTTGTAAACCCTTAATTAGTCAATGGAACCCAAGTGTGTCAGGAATTTACTGTGTACTTTGATATTTATAAATGGAATCAAATTGTTCAGGCCAATTGTGTATTGAAATGTGAATATGAGACCATTGTTGATCAGGTTTCAAAAATTTTTTTGAAAACCCTGATTTTAGGGATTTTATTTTTATCAAGTCCCGAATCACATTATGGTCTCTAATTCAACGTAATCACGTTATTATGAACTTAATCTCAGCCTTGATCATGAAGGGGGTTACAACCCACCCATTCATCCTCACCTGATCACACATTTGCACCAATTGATCCTTTGACTGTCATGGTTCTTTACACACCACCTACTTCTTCTATTGACCTTGATCCTATCCCACCAGTTGCACCACTTCATGTCAATCCCAATCTTCATATATCACTTTTCCAACCCCCTTCACCCTTTTTGTTGATGACAAAAAGGGGAAGAAAAGTTTTGGGGATCCTTCGGTGTCTAATGTCTAACTTCAAGGTCTAATATCCAATATAGCCTTCTAATGTCTGATATAGCTTGTTTTTTTATATTTTTTGCTTCTTATATTTTGTTTATATCGTTATGTTTTAAGCTTCTTGTTATTTTATATCCTAACCTCTTATACTTATGTCTATAAAATGCTAATGAAATTATGTCATTTATGATCCAATTGTGCCTTATGAAATAATATCTTTATGTCTTTTTATCTTACGTGAAAGATGTATGATTTTAGATTTCGCTCCAAGGTTGATCACTTTATAAAAATTTTCAAAATCACATAACCAAGTTTTGTCATAATAAAAAGTGGGAGAATGTTAGTTTTCATGATAACAAACCTTGATTTATTAGACTTAAGTAATGTTTGATCCTTTTGAAGAGAAAAGAGTGAAATCCATAGTGAATTACTTAAACTTGAATTTGAAATCAGAGTCACCAAAGGAGATCACTCGAATGATCTATCTGAGCACTCAAGTGATGTTACTTCACTCTCGAAAAACTCCAAGTCATTCCATGGTGATCAAACTATGTGAAAAATTTACTAAGTCAAATCACATGAGTGAATGGGTAAGTACTCGACTGATGTTACAAGCAATAGATATTTGAAACACAAATCACTCGAGTAATTAGAAGAATCACTCTAGTGATATGTGATCAAAGGCATATCACTCGAGTGAGTGGTAAGCACTCGAGTAATGTTTCAATTTCTTGTAGTGATAGTGATCTGGTAACACAGATCACTCGAGTGATTGAAGAAACACTTGAGTGATAAGTGATCAACGACAGATCACTCGAATGATAAAATGAGATCACTTGAGTAATATGTGATAAAAACCAAATCACGCACGTGATATAGATTTCTGAGGGCACTCTCAAATGAACTAGCAGATCACTTGAGGGATATGGAAGTTCACTCAAGTGATGTCACACTTTCTAAAAGTCACTCGTAGGATCACTAAAACTGAAGATCACTTGAGTGATTTCACAAATCACTTGAGTGATTCGTGATCACTTGAAGAATTATGCAGTGACCTGAAAGTGAGCTCTTAGGTACTCGATAGTGAACTTTTAAGCATTTCAAATGCCAAAAGATATCTATCTTGAGTGATTATTCTAAGCACTCAAGTGATACTCAGTCTTCAAAATCATCACTACTAAGTTCCTTGATAATATTAAGAGTGTAAGGTCACTTGAGTGATAGAGATAAACACTCGAGTAATTAGAAATCACTTGAGGTCATTATCAAACTCACTCAAGTGTTGTTATCAGAAAGCAAAAATCATTGTCTTAGATTGGTAGGAATTGCTAGGATAGTTGCCCTAGTTATTTGCCTGAGTGTTAAGTGATTGTTGATAGTTGTTGTATACACATGAATATTCCTGTTATTGATTGGTATATAAGTGTTCAAGGAATATGTGTATACTTCTATTGTGATTTATGACTGGGTGAATCATTGTAGACTGAAGAGAACAATGGCTCGCCCTAGAAATAGACAACCGGATCCAGAGGTGGAAGAGCTCAATGATAATCCTCCTGATCCGATGCAAGAGATGATGTTATTGATAAGAGAGCAAAGAGACATGATCCGTGAGCTAAGGGAAGAGCTCAGGGAAGAAAGAGCTAAGAGAAATGAGGAAAGGCTCCAGTCTACTCATGTAGAGACTAGAGAAGAGATAGCTGAGGGATCGCATAGACCTCAAGAGTCCCCACCTCATATTGAGCATAATCAAGGGTCACATGGGGTGCCAGCTCAAAATGATGGAGACATTAATTCTTGGGTGTCCAAATTCTGCAAACATATGCCTCCTATGTTTAAAGGAAGATTTGACCCTCAAGCAGCGGAGGATTGGATAATGAGGCTAGAGAAGATCTTCGAGGTGCTTGAGTGCCCATCGGAGGTGAAAGCAAAGCTAGCTATCTACAAGCTAGAAGGAGATGCAGACCGATGGTGGCGAAACATTGCCATGACCATGCGGGCCCGGAATGTGCAAGTGACTTGGGAAGTGTTTCAAAGAGAGTTCAATGACAAGTTCTTCCCTAAGTCTGTGAGAATAGAGAAAGAGTTAGAGTTTCTAAAGATAAAGCAAGGGGACGATGAGACCTTTGATGAGTACTTGTCTCGGTTTGTTCATCTATCCCGGTATTCCTCCTACCTCCGGCATAAAGATGATGAGGAGTGGAGCTCCGACATGCTAATCCGGGGTTTGAGGAGGGAGTTGAAGAAAAGATTGGCCGCTCGACAGTTTGACAAGTTCAACAAAGCGGTGGAAGAGTGCCGGATCACCGAGAACAATTTGAGAGATATTAACCCAAGTAAGGGTGGTGGTCGCGGTGACACTGGTAAGGGAAGTTCATCCCAGAAACGTAAAGACCAAGAGTTCTCATCCAAGGGCGGTAGTAAGAAACCGTACCAAGGTGGAGATTATGGGAATCAAGGACAGTTACCACAGTGGGTATGCCCCCGGTGCAATAGAGCACATGCTAATAGAAATTGTGAAGGGCAATGGGTGTGCTTCCTCTGCAAGCAGCCCGGACATATGGCCAAAGATTGCAAAGGGTGACCAGTAGAGTCAAGGCCCAAGAATCAAGTGAGAGTGTTCGCTATGACGCACGAAGAGGCAAGGAAATCTCCCGAGTTGATCCAAGGTACTATTCTTCTTAATGGTAGTGTATTGCAAACTTTGATTGATTCGGGTGCTAGTCATTAGCTTATAGTCTATGACTGTGTAAAATGCCTAGGATTGTATGTTCATAGATTGCCAATTGATATTGTTGTGTCAACACCTATGGGTGTTAAGTCTGTGACGGCGAAAGCTTGTCTAAATAGTATTATAACCATGGAAGGGTTGGAGTCTACCGTTGTTGATTTGTTTACCTCTGCACCAAATAGAGGGTATTCTGGGCATTGATTGGTGGATGGCGGATTGCCTCTAGAAAAGGAAGTAGAATTTTCAATGGAAATAGTGCCTGGAGCTGGTTCGATATCCAAAGCCCCATATAGAATGGCCTTATGAAAAGGCAGAATTGAAGAAACAAATTGAAGAGTTGTTCGAGAAGGGACTCATTCGAGTCAGTGTGTCACCATGGGAAGCTCCGGTATTGTTTGTGAAAAGAAGGACAGAGAATGGAAGAGTGAATGGCTTCTGAGTTCTTAATACAATGACACCTTCATCTAGAGACAACCAACTGGGAAGCGCTATCTACAGAGAATTCAAATTGGAAAGGGCTACCTGCGGAGAATTCTAATAGGAAAGGGCTACCTACGGGGAGTTCTGATCGGAGAGAGCTACCTAGGGGAAGTCTGATCGTAAAGGGCTACCTACAGAGAGTACCATACCGTAGTGTGAAGCCACCGTGACGACAAACCCTAGTGTGGAACTACCGTGATGACAAACCCTAGAGTGCAGCCACCTTGACGATGAACCGTGGACTGCGGTCGCCATGATGTTGACTCATAGACTAGTGTTACGGAAAGGTTGGCTCTTAATGATGGTACATTGTAATGAATCCCGCAATGGATGGGTTTCTTGAGATAAGAAGTCATACGGCTTGAAATGATTCGAATTGAATTGGGCCAAAGTCTGGCACGAACAAATAGAGATTGTGAATGTTGTTAGTGGTAATGGGAGATTCCTTTGGGACTCCTATTAAATTAACTTAACATTGTTAAAGCATAGATAAAGAGATAGAAGCCTAAACGAAGTGAATGTGATGTGTTTGAGAACTATAATGAATAGAAGCTCAAGAAAGTGTAACTGACAGAGTGTGCATGTCAACGTAAGCCGTGTAGGGTTGGACGTTGGTCATCTCTACCATCGGCCGTTGATGTACCGTATGGAATGTAAAGACCGTAAAGCAATGTGTAAATGTGACCACGCCAAGCGCACCGCTACTGGCTGACCCTGTTGAGGGATACGGGTGGAGTGTAGGCAGGGTAGGCACCGCCACTGGCTGACCCTGTTAAGGGATACGGGTGGGGTGCGACAATGAAAGTATTCGCCACGCCAAGCGCACTGCCATCGGCCGAGCCCTCAGAGGGGGTATACGGGTGGAGTGTAGGCAGGGTGGACTGTGATAGAAGGGAACTTGGGATAGAAGAGATTGAGATTCCGGAGAGACTCGATATTGTTATTGAAACCCAAAGGTCTCGGTTACCACTAGTGGAGTCATTGGTAGGTGTACGGGTAAGGGTAATGTTGGGAAGGTGAATATAATGTAAACGAAAGTATAGTGGAAAACAACAAAAGTTGAGATATGTGATTACAGCGGAAACTATCAGTTGTGCGCAGCGAGTCTGCGGTGCTTTGAGTGATCCCCAGAAGGGGAAAGTGATTTAATGACTAGATGGAAAAGGCTTAAAGCCGTAATAAATGAGTGTAGTCCGTATCATAGTAACTGAGTGAGGTGAAGACCTCTAAGGATTAAAATCGGAGATCACGCGCTCGTGAGGGTGTCTCCGAGTACAAGTAATGATAAAGTGATTGAAAGAAAGAAATTGAACCATGGAGTATTGGTCTGTTGAGATTCTTGAGTGAATCGGACCTACAGCGTATTGTTGATACTAGTGATTTTGAAGGATTATCCTAATGGGAAGCAAATCGAGGAACGGAAGCCATTATGAAGAGGCATCCAGAGTTTATGTCCTAAGTGGAATATCAAATTTCGGGGACGAAATTTATTGAACGGGGGGAGAATTGTAATGCCCCAATTTTTGATTAAGGCCTAATGATAATTATTGAGGATAATTATCGGATTAAAGTTAAATTAATGTATATTGGTAACAATATTATTTAATATGTCATGATTGTTGGGAAATTGAAAGAATGAAATTGTTGGGCAATTAGTTAGTGATTAATAGAGAAAATTAATTACTAGCTAAAAGAGAAATGAGAAGTGTGATTAAATGGCTAATGGAGGGATTAAAGTAACTAATTGGTGGTTTACCTTTATGGGAGCCAATGAAGAATTGACATGTGTCAAGATGAGAGTATGAGAGAGGTAGAGAAAAGTCAAAATCCTCCAATTGTTTAATGTTTTTTCTCTCTCCCTCCCTCATTTTCGATGGATGAAGCATGGTAAGAGAGAAATAATCATCATTCTTCATTTCTCCACTCCACCTCCATCTCTCTCTCTCGTCCTCTCTCTCTTCTCTCTCCATTTTCTGTCGACATTTTTGCAGCAAAGAGGAAGAGGAAAAGCTTGCAAAAAGGTAAGGAAAATGGCTTCCATTGCTCAAACTTCCTTCTTTAATGTTGATCCTTGAATGAAGAGCTTCATTGTGATGGTTGAAATGTATTCATTGGTGTTAATGACCTCAAGAGATTGTGAAAGTTGAAGAATCAAGAAATCTCTTTGGCAAAGTGAAAGAGGTGAGTGTTATCTCCCTTTTGATATATATATTGTGGATGTTGGTGAGCATTGATTTTTCTGGAAATTTCTGCCTTATTTTCGAAAATTAGGGTCTTAGTGAGTTTGGCATGTTGTGATAATGGAAATGGTATATTGTGATGTCTTTTGGACAAATGGATTGGTTTGAATCATTAAAAGTAAAGTTTGGGAACTTTGTGTTGGTTTTGGTGTATTGGTCAAAACAGGGCAAGTGGATCGAAAAGCAAGCAAGTGGCAAAGGACGATTAGGACTGCCAGCGGTAGTCATAGTTAAATATTTTGGCTTAATATCGAACTGGTTATCATTTTGGATCATTGTAAATATATTGTATAGATCATAGTACTAGAGTTTTGTGTAATCCCCGGTATGGATACTAAGATGGGCAATGATGCCTTGTATAAACCTTTGGATTAATGTTATTATCCCGGGTGAACGTCAGGAATTGTGCTTACTCTGATATTGTATATGTAACAGACCAAACAGGCCATTTGTTTTAATGAATGAAATGAATGGAGATCCATTTGTACAGGGGTTTTAAAAAGTTTTTAATTGTCCCGGATTTTTCATTCGATAATTAAATGTGCTTAAACGCTAATCTCGGCCTGATTATCGAAGGGGGTTACACTCCGGCACTGTCATGAATAGCTCCTCCAACAGCTGAATGCCTGTACTCAGCTACCGCTGCATCCACGTCAACTCGAACAAAACCCTCTGGAGGTACGGTCCATCTATCTGATGCTCTATCCGGAACTCCAAATATTTTGTGCTTTAGCCTTCCATCTTCCACGCCTTTATGTAGGAAGTGAATTCCTTTGTGAACCAATTGGTGGGGATGGTTACTCATACCGTCAAACGCCTTCCTACATCTGTTCTTCCAAATCAGCCAACACAGCGAATCAAAGACCCTAAAGTGTTTTCTCTTATTACATAAATAAGAGAGTGGAATCTAACTCAATTTAATGAAATGATTCAGGGACAGAAAAACAAACAATAAAGAAAGTAGGGGATTCAAATGTGGAATGCACCACATTGATTAGTTGTTGACAAAGTTTAGATGCAAGTGAGAGCATTATTTTTTATTAAATTGATTATTATGAGTAATGAGCATATACTCAGGAAAAAAAAAGGGAAAATTCCAGATAAATACAAGGAAAAATACAAAAGGACAGAAAGGTTGGGTGAAAATCAAAAATCCCAAATCAGTTGCTCATGAGGAATCTGGCATTTCATATATTTGCAAAATGACCTCCTTGCCCTCCTAAAGTGACTTTTCAGAATCTGGCTCTTTAGGAATCTGGCATTTCACGTGAGCTAAGCAATATGCAGCGTTATGGCGCCAAAAAGTGACGACAGACGACGAAAAGTTACGGAAATCAGAGGCAAGCCACGGGTAAGCAAATCTGAGAGAGAAATGATGATTACGCTGTGTTTCTTGAACATTGATTGAAAAATGTTTATGTGGTTTTTGGTTGCGATGTACGTAATCGAAGCGGACGCATTATGGGTAAGGGGGTGTTAGATGATCTGACATAAAAGTAGTGGCTTTAAGGTTATGCAACAATTTTGATGGTTGTGCGATGGATTCGATTGCGTTTTGTTGAGTGATTGATGAAGCTTGTGCCATTTTTGTTTACTGTGAGTACTGACGGGATGGGTGTTGAATCAGGGGAAAGGTGGTGTTGCGATGGATAGTAACGTGGGTGAGGGTGGTGTTATTAGTGAGTATGAAGATGTAAAGACCTATTGAGTGGGTGATAATAATAGAGGCAGAGTGACGACATGGGCAGAGTGTTGTTATTTATGAACATGGAGATGTAAAAGTACATTATGTTGTTGTTAATATGAGATAGAGGGTGATGATTTTTGGGTGTTGTTAACAGTGATTATCGAGATGTTAAAGATCATTATGTTGTTGTTAATAGGACATGCAGGGTAAAGATTTTTGGGTGTTGTTAACAGTGAGGATGGAGATGTTAAAACATATAGTATTGTTGTAAATTGTAGGTGGTAGGTGAGATTATAAAGAGTGGTATAACTTTAATGTAATTATTTTTATTTTCAGGTAAGCATGCAAAATGACATGTAATGAAGGTTCATCATCTTTGAAGGAACTATTTTGTTATTTTCATGTTGGAGGCAAATTAGTGTGTAATGATGAAGGTAAAATTCAATATGTTGGAGGTTATGTGAAGGCGAAGTGGCTAAAACAGCTGATAACACTAAAAGATTTGAGGTTGATGATATCATCATGGCTTGGGATTGATTGTAACATGTGTGAGATGAAATATACAGTGAGCTTTGATGAGAAGACACTAATAGATTTAAATGATGATGGTGAAGTGAAGAACTTGTATGACTATAATGAAAGGAGTGGGCATGTGTATATAGCAAAAAAAGGGAATGATAATGTGTCAGATATATCAGTTGAGGCAGACATGTAAGTGTAAAATTTTGTAATTTTTATAGTTGTTATTTATGAAGCTCTTGTTGGTTATTAACGAACTGCAGTTGTTATTCACTGCAGGGGTGAAGATGTGCTGGGACTGTCACAACTGTCATCCACTCAGTGTCGAAGCATTGTGGAAAATGATTATGAACCAGTCAATTATGAAAGTGTTGCTGCTTGTTTGACTGCTGAAATTGGTGGAGGATGTAATAGGTTGCCCTGTGGAGTAGAGAGTGCACCTACACCAATGCTGGAGTTGAACTGTACGAAATGGAGGGGATTACTTTCAGGAGTCATGCAGAGTTTTGCACATGCAGAAGCTTTTAAGAAGGCGTTGTACAAGTACAGCATAGCACACAAGTTTGAGTTTGAATTTGTGAGAAATAGCAAGGACAGCATTTCAGTTAAATGTAAGATTTTTGGATGTCCTTGGAGGGTAACAGCAAATGCTATTGGTAAGACCAGCCCATTACTACGGGTAACGACATTCAGAGCTGAACATTTTCATAGTGCGCAAGACAATCTTCAGGTTAGTCATGCTGGAAGATCTAACTTGACATCGTCAATTATAGTTGATGAGGTGAGAAATCACATTGACAAACGTCCAAATGAAATAAGAAAGACGTTGCAAACAGAATATGGTGTAACTCTTACGTATAAGCAAGCATACCGGGCGAAGGAAAAAGCCATGGAAGACATACAAGGAAGACCTCAAGATTCGTATATGTTGATACCTTGGATTTGTGACCGATTGAAGGAAGCAGATGAGAGGACTGTTGCTGAATGGGAAGCAAGCGTGAATAACATATTTGAGCGAGTATTTATTGCATATGGTTGCTGTATTGACGGATTCGTGACTGGTGCTAGACATGTGCTATACATTGATGGCACCCACTTGTCTGGACCATACAAGGGAACGATGCTTTCTGCTTCTGCGTATGATGCGGACAATGAAATGTTGCCCTTTGCAATCGCTATTGTGAAGGGGGAGACATTAGAGGATTGGTCATGGTTTTTACACAAGATAAAAGACATAGTTGGGTCCATTGAATTAACAATCGTGTCTGACCGTCACAATGCAATTAAAGGGGCGGTGAGGACAATTTTTGGGGGGGAAAGACATGCTTATTGTTATAGGCATGTGAAGGAGAATTTTAGTTCAGAATTGCTGAAAGTAAATAGAGGCAAGAGGAAGACTAGTGGGTGTTCAAAGGAAGATGCATTACGGTTGCTTGATAATATTGCATATGCAAGGTTGGATGCCGATTTCAATAAGGCAATGGACTACATGCAAAATTGCTATCCAGAGATGTATGAGTGGCTGAATCAGCAAGGGGATATTGATAAATGGGCATTGAGCAAGTTCCCCTTCCGAAGATGGGATAACATAACTACTAACATTGCTGAATCATTTAACGCGTGGATGGTGAAGGAGAGGAAACACAATGTGGCCCAACTTATTCATGAACATCGTGAGAAGGTTGCCAAGAAGATGTATGCATCTAGTATGGCAATGAGTAAGTGGAAAAATGGGATAGGCCCCAACATAGAGTCAATGCTGAAGCAAAATGTTGCTCATGCTGAACATATGTCCCCTGAAAATTATGGTAGGGGTAGCCTTTGTGTTCATACAAAATATGGAGCATTAAGTGTTGATCTTTGTTTACGTCTTTGCAGTTGTCAAGTGTGGCAAATGTCGGGGATCCCTTGTGCACATGCTTGTGCAGCCATAAAGCATGTTCATGCGAATGTGTATGAGTACGTTGAAGAATGCTACAAAATCACATCCCAAGAACAGATTTATAGCCGTAGTATGGTTCCAATTGTGACAATCAACAAACCTGACACAAACAACTATATGTTGGATAATTTTGCAGGTCAAACTTTTTTGTTGCCCCCAAGGACCAGCCGACCTTCAGGTAGGCCAAGAACCAAAAGGCGTGAATCGTAATTCCAAAACAAGAAGATATACCACTGTGCAAGTTGCCATGAAGCCGGTCACACAAGAAGGACATGCAAAAATCCAAACCCAGCCTGATATTGGATGAAGTGAAACTGTCAACATGAAGGAGTTGCAATATTGTGAAGTGAAACTTTTTGATTATGCTTTTGTAAAGGTGCTGTCAACCCACTCATGGTTTTTTTGGGAGATGGGTTGGTGTGAATTGTGTACTCCAGTAGGTAGTTACTTTAATTAGTGTTTTATGTAATCCAGTGTTTGTGACAAGGAAACATTATGTACTAGTCCAGAGATAATGTTCCCTTGTCATGAAATATGTCAACGTGTACAAGGGGCAGTGTGTAACTAGTTTTTGGGCTTTATATGGTTTAGAAATGTAATTATGCAGATTGTGATCTGTCAGGAACTGATACATATATAATAGTGTTAATCCACTTAACCATGTTGTTATTATAGAGGGAAATGGTGTTATTATGCTGGTAACATGTTTTGTTGCAAACTTGTTCCTTCACACATCTTCTGTTGTCCGTGTGTATGGAATATGTGAAAGGTGTTGCGTTAAGCCAACGATGCTAAAAAGTTCACATTTGTTGTTCGGAAGATGTTAATGAACGAAATAATGTTGTTAATACTAAATATAAAGTTGTTAATAAAGAGAAGAATAGTCGTGAATAGGCGCCCGAATGTCGTTAGCAATGAAAGCAAAGATGTTATTACGCAGACACAAGTTGTGTTTTCCCATCTACGTGACGGCGTCCAAACTTGTTATTCGTGAGGCATAGTCGTTAACAGCGAAAGGAAAGATGTTATTACGCGTATATAAGTTGTGTTTGTAATATACATGACGCCGTCCTAACCTGTTCATTGGACGCTGTTAATTAGCGCATATAACGGATGTAATGATGTTAATAGCAGGCAGCAAATGTACCGATGTTATTAAATGATGTTAATAACGAATGTAATGATGTTAATAACGATTGTAATGATGTTAATAACGAATGTTATGATGTTAATAACGATGTTAATAACAATGTTAATAGCAGGAAGCAAATGTTAATAACGAATGTAATGATGTTAATAACGATTGTAATGATGTTAATAACGAATGTAATGATGTTAATAACGATTGTAATGATGTTAATAACGATTGTTATGATGTTAATAACGATGTTAATAACAATGTTAATAGCAGGAATCAAATGTTAATAACGAATGTAATGATGTTAATAACGAATGTAATGATGTTAATAACGAATGTAATGCTGTTTGTAAACTCGCCATGTGATGTTGTTTAAGAGGTTTGCGGTGTTAATGTACGGGTTGCTAGTGTTAATAACAAATGTACATCAGGTGAGACAAAAAATTCAAATAATTAACAAACATGCGACACGTCATCACATTGCCCTTTCAATGGCAGCAAAGTAGCGTCCAAACTAGGGGACCACAACATGTGCACACTACTATCATGCTTTTCAGAAAATAATGTTCCCCACAACAAAAAGGTATATGCCAACATGTTCCTATTGTGGCAGACAATATGACTAAAGTCTACTGTGTAACCCGTTGTCGTTTAGTGGGTGGGTTAGCCAACAGACTAAGAGCGTCAACACGAGATGAATTTCGAGGATGATTGACCAGCCACCATAAAATATCCTTCCTGTACTGTGTTACTTGATCCTACAGAAAATGAAGTACGCATCAAAAGTAGAGAACATTTTCATGAAAAGTAAAGTGCTCATGAAAAGTTGAGTGCACATGTAAAGTTGACATGCAAAAGTACATACATTTGTGTAATCGAGTGTCACATTTGGGCTCCATTGAAACAACCATATCAACACGTGGACGCCACAGTCTTTCCTATAATTGCAAACAACAGTCACTTCCTTGGTAACACAAGTGAAAAAAGTCAACTTGTCCCACTGTGGTATACAGATTATTTTGATGTGGTATAGGTAAGACATACAAATTATTTTGCTGTGGTATAGGCGCCCGAATGATATCAGCCTTTGGATTATTGCCATGCCGATTGTGACTGACAAATTGAAGTATATCATAAAACCTGTCCCGCTGAACCCGAAAAAAATAATAACATCAGTGGAGTTGTGGTCTGAACATATTAAATTAAAGGAAACAGTAAGTGAAAAAGCACAGTACACATGTCTCCACTGCGTAGTCTTGGGGATTTTCGAATATGCTATTTTTCTTTGTTTTTTTCTTTTCAACTGTTGGTTGCATAGAGTCCAGAACAAAGAAATTCATGGTTTTCGGCTCTAAGGCTACACAAAACCAATGTTCACGCACAAGTACGGGGCCAATAACCACTTCACAATCCGTTATATTGTAGCCTATTCGCTCCGGCAGTAAGTGACCCTTGTAATCTGAGGGTCTCCAATTCTTACCTTTGCCGACAACAAGCGCCTACAAAATATACATATTAGTATCAATAAAAAACAGGCACATCCCCTTATTTCCTCATATCATAATTTACTGACCATAAAGTCGGCATAAAAAATGTGCCTCTTAATGAGTCCCTGTTCCTTCATATCTGCCATCAAAGTCTTGCAAACAAGCGACACCACCTGCAGTCCAGAATGACATAATCAAACATTGGCCATTTACTAAACAATATACAGCTTATCATCTACATTTGGTCTTACTTACCCGATTGTTCACCTTATGAATCCCACCTAAAGAGTATAGCTCTTCTCGAGTGACATATTCGTCACACATGGTCACCATTTCCCTATCATTACATTCAATAACAAGGCAACAACAAAACAAAGGTTACAAAACATTATTCAATTGGTCTAAAAAACAAATGACAGGTAAGGCAAACGTCGATCACTCACTTATCTCCACCTATGCTTGGAGGGAGCTGGGAAATTATATGGAAAAACCTTTCCTTGTCGTCCACTTCCTTCTTTTTCCGCTTAATTTCCTTAGGCATAACATACGGGGATTCTATTTTCTTCTCTTTTCTAACCCGACATGATCTGCGCAACACTTGACCCATGCCAACCTCTTCGTCCTCCACAGCGTCCCCTCCTTTTGCTCCACTATCTGATACGCTAATGGGAGAATCACCAAAATCACCTTCAGAGGCCTTCTCTTCCTCCTCATAATTTTCTTCTACTTTAGCAGCTACAACGTTATGAACATCGTGTGCATGAGGGTCCATTTCCTTCTTGTGATCTTCTTGTCCATTGATCTTTTCCTGCCCCCCTCTCTTCACTTGGACTTTTATCAACTCCTCAGCAATGACCCTCGTCAATCTTCTATACATATCTTTCAGGTCCTAATCACGAGAAATGAAATGTCAATGTTAGGAGTTTGTTTGTAACGTACAACTACGGGAAGTTAGATACAAATACCTGGTCCAAATGGTCAATTCCTATGTTGTCCTCTGGCTGCACATATGTTTGGGAGCCCGTTCCTCCAAATAGTATGCCCATATTGCTTTCCCTCTCTAATTTAACCATTTCTTTAAATCTCTCCTCAGTCCAATACTTTATAGCATCACCATATTGGTGTCTCTCAGTTGTCACCATTGTGAAGTGCTCACCGAAATATAGCTGTCCATTCAATCACATATTTTCAGCTACAACAATTGGCAATTGAAGCATATAAATTGGAAAAGATATATAAATACGTACCAACAATAAGTACACGCATCCACCGACATTCGTGTTGGTAGTCTTGTTCTTCCTAACAGCTCTAACATAGTCTTCCATCTCTTTCCACAACTCTTGAATTATGAAGGTCACCCAATCAAATTTCTCAAAGCCCTTTATGGTCGCACTCATCACCTTCAGTACCCAATAACTGACCTTTGGACTTGCAGTAGGAGCTAGAAACGTTCCAAGTGTGTACAACATGAACAAGAGCTCAAAATGATCATTCTCTCTCCCCCTAATAATGGCCTCAAAAATCTTGCTATATAGCCGTTTTGAATACTCACTCTTTAGCTTTGTGTACACTGGGTCATCATCATCCACATCACCACAAATAAGTTCACCTCCGTGCGGCACACCGAGTAATTGGTGCACGTCAACCGCTAAAATTTCCCTTGTCTTTCCCCTAATTCGGAATTGGTGAGTTGGTGGATCATATGACCGGAGCATTGACGCAATAAGATCTTTCGGTAACCGATTGCAACCTCCAACCTCAAGAAACTTCCCGAAACCTAATCTCTCAACCCTATCCTTCAGACTTGTGTCTTTGCTTATGAAGTCAGCCAATTGCTTAAATTGCCGGATTGAGGAACGTGTGATAAAAGGTATTTTCCTCTTCGTAGTCTTCTTTTCCATTATTGCTTTCTTTTCATTCTGAGTATATTTTGCCTTCTCACAATATTCCTTTCTCTCCCGGTCACTTAATGCTCTCCATGCTTCTAGCGCATCATTGAAGGGTAGAACACATTTATCATCTTTTTTCCCCTTCAATTTGTTGAGAAACTCTTTTTTAAACAACGCTAAGCCATTGTTTAATGCTTTTGTTGTCTGCCCTTTTCCCACCTCCTTGTTCCCTTGTTCATCCAAATCCTGCCCTTCTTCAACCACCATGTTTTGCTGCAAAACAACTTTCAACAACCAAGTACAGGAGCCTTAACAAAATAGACCCTCAACCAAACATGTATCCAATTATACAATCCAATCAACTCTATGCATGAGAATACAAACCTCTACAATGTTACACTCAATCAAATTAGTCATATTCATAAACACATTCAAACCTCATGGCCATCGATCTAATTCCTATTTCTGTCACTACAGGAATAACTGCCTGAAAACAAATTTTTAGTTCTTTGTTATGCCTGAAAACAACATCTCTCTCACTATTAACAACATCACCTTCACTATTAACAACATCCCTCTCACTATTAGTCAAAACAAATCAACATATGCCAGAAAACAACATCTCTCAGACTATTAACAACATCACCTTCTTTATTAACAACATCCCTCTCACTATTAATCAAAAGAAATCAACATATGCCAGAAAACAACATCTCTCTCACTATTAACAACATCACCTTCTTTATTAACAACATCCCTCTCACTATTAATCAAAAGAAATCAACATATGCCAGAAAACAACATCTCTCTCACTATTAACAACATCACCTTCTTTATTAACAACATCCCTCTCACTATTAATTAAAAGAAATCAACATATGCCAGAAAATAACATCTCTCTCACTATTAACAACATCACCTTCTTTATTAACAACATCCTCTCACTATTAATCAAAAGATATGCCTGAAAATATATGAAGTAAATTAATGACAATAACATATGGGTGAAGTTTTGCTATTTCTCTTTCTTCAAGGGGATTACTAAAGGTAACTTCAAGGTTTTTTCTACTTTTAGAAACAATCAATGAGACAAGTGGTTAACAGTGGTTAATGTGCTAGCCATACACTAACTTTATTAACCACTTGTCCAGTGAATCATCTAGAAACTGGGAAGACCTTTTCTAGAAGTTCCGGTTTTGAAATTTTTTAGGGGTGGGAGCCAGTGCATAGAACAAAATTTTAGGGGCACTTGTCCATTTGAACTTTTTAAAAGCAGTAGCAGAGAGAAAAATAGACCAAACAATGTATACCAGGTGCTTCCTATTTATACCAGCAAAGGACTCTCACATAAAACCTCTCGCCCGTCGGTTCAGTGTGTCAAACTCGACAGTCTCGCTCTACAAAAGCTCGCCGGACCTTGAAAAATACTCTAGTAACTATCTACCGCAGAACATTATATTCAAATCCTGGCGCAGAACATTATATTAAAATCCACTCTAGTAACTATCTACCGCTAAGCAGAATTTGAAAAATACTCGCCGGACCTTCGTTCCCGTCAGCACCGTCAGTCCGATCTGCTCTCTCCTCGTTCCCCTCAGCCGGCGCTCGTGTGTCCCTGTCTCCTCGATCCCCTCAGCCACCGCAACGCCCACCGCACGCACCTCCGTTTTCAATCTCGCCTCTTCCTTTGTCTCCCTCCCTCCGATTTTCTCTGTTTACTCCGCACGGTTGACAACCACGCAGGGAACAGATGACGCAAGGAAAAAATTCAAATATAGTTCAAAGCCAAATTGAGCAATTCAATCTCACTTGATTATGAGATTAAGAGCAAGAATGAAATTGAAGCTTACCGCGAGACTGAGAGTGAGAGCCAGAGCGAGAGGGAAATCAGAGGTACACTCAAGATTGAAGCCCGAAGGAGTACAAGCAGACGAACACTGACGGAGTGAAAGCGCGCCGGACTAGTTGGGAACTGAGAAGAACACATCAGCGTTGAGGTCAGCCTCCCTTTTTGTCTCCCTCCCTCCGTTTTTGTCTGTTTATTTCCCCTTTTTAGGAGGGTAAGGAGGTCATTTTACAAATATATGAAATGCCAGATTCCTCATGAGCAACTGATTTGGGATTTTTGATTTTCACCCAACCTTTCTGTCCTTTTGTATTTTTCCTTGTATTTATCTGGAATTTTCCCAAAAAAAAAATGAGTGGGCTCTCCTTTCACCATATTTTCAAAAATAAAAAGAAGTGGGCCCACCACCAGCTGACTTTTTAAAACTTTTGTATAATATAAACAATAATTTCAATATAGTCTTAAATTACATTTGACATATCTTTTTTTTTTTTTTTTTTTTGCCATGGTACATGTGACATATCTCATCTATATTTTCTGCTCATTTTTTAGTTTATAAACAGTCCAAAATGATTTTGCAACGCACTCATATATTCCTCCACTCGGCTTCCAAGTCCCACGTCTCTTCCACTACCCCTCTCTCCTGTTTTTCTTTTCTTTTTTTAATAATTCTCCCCTTTTTTTTAGTCTCTGTTTCTTTTCTTTTTTTTTTTTTTTTTTTTTGAACAATTGTCTGTGTTTCAATCATTAAAATATGTCAGGTCGGAAAAAAAAAATCATTAAAATATGCCTGCACCTTTTTTTTTTTTTTTTTTTTTTTTTTTGCGGTAACGTCTGCACCGTTTGAACGACCAAGTAAATAGGACTTGCACGATTTGTCAATAGGCGGATAATGATTTCTTTCTTTGGACTATATACAGTAAACAATAGTAACAAAATTTGAGAAACTCAAAATCTATATGCTAAGACAAGTTTAACAAACTGATGGCCAAAAGATATTTATTATCAAAAATATTAATTACAACAGAAACTTTAATCACATTAATCAATCTTCACCAATAAAAAACATAGTAACATTTAGCCAATAGTATTTTCATTTTTCATTTCACTTTATTTTATATAAATATATGTGTATGTATTTCATTCTATTTTTTAAATTAAATATATCCCGACAACAAGGGGAATTATTTGTGTAGAGCAATTCAGAAAATAATGCAAGAACTCATCTGAAGGGGGGAAATAATTCAAAGACGAAGCAAAATTATATTATAAAAAAACAAACAAAATTAGTTTAGAATGCTGCTCGATGTAGTTTTTGTTGGACGATGGTGACGTGTCTTTAACCTGTCGAGGAACGTAAATTCGGGGTGGGGCGAAAATGAGAAAGACGAGTGGCAAAGAGATTTTTTTAAAAAGTTTTTGATTTTCTTAACAACTTCAAAAATTGACCAAAACGAATGGGGTAAGTAAAAAGGTAAACTCGTCCACGCGTCACCGGCGAACTGCTCTGACCACTAAGCGTCGGTGCTCTGTCATCTCCGCCACATAGTTTTTTTTGGCAATTTTTCTCATGAAAAAATGGCTTCATCTAACGTCACCGTCGCTGTTAAAAAAGAATCTAACTATTGTTTGCCATCTCCATGTCGCCGTTAACTCCTCCGGCATCTTCAACGGCCTCTTCGGCCTCATCGTCTACCCATCTTTCCACCGGCGTGCACTCCACCTTGTGCCGGAACTTCCAATCAAGCGCCTGACACGCGCGTGAGCAATAATTCACTGCACCACACACCGAACACCTCCGGAATTCATGCCGCCGCGTCTCAGGCCGACCACAACCTACATGAGAACATAGACGAAGGCCCGGCCCGGGAAACCCACCCCGTGTCGCAAACCACTCCGTTAAGAACCGATTTGCTGGGTGGGCCTCTGGAGCTGGGACGTTGCATCCGAAATCACTAAGAAGCGGGCAACCCGACACGGTTAGATGCCGGAGATGACCATGGGAGTGTGGCTGAGGGACTTGGGGGAGGTTCCACAAAAGCCAAGAGCGCGTGGGTATGCCAGGGGGAGCCGATGAGGAGAGCACGGCGGCTAGCTCTCGGGCGTTGGCATAGACGAGGAAGCGCCGCCCCTCTATGATGTTTTGCCGGACGCCGTAGCCGTCTTGCAAGCAGTGGCCGAGCTCCCTCAGGGCGTCTATGTGGCCGAGGAAGGCGGCTCGAGCGCAGAGAGCCACGCCGGCTCTGAGGTCCTTGTCGTTCTTAGTGCCACCACTGCCGTTGAACTGTATAACAGCGAGGGAGTACAAAGCCGGCGCGTGAGAGTTAATCGCCGCCTTGGCCAACAGGGAGGCTCCGCTTCCTCGATTTTGCAAACAGTAGAAACGAATCTGCAAAGGTTAAACAGTCCACATTCAATACCGTTTCTCCAAATGTGACGGATTCTTAATTGAAATTGGAGATTTCGAATTTCAGAGAAAAGAAAGGAATCATTCTCCACTCACCATGCCCAGAGTATAGCAGGCCTCGACGTTGCCGGCTTCGACGCACAGTTTCAGAAAACGATGAGCAGATTCGCACCAGTTTTTGGCTCTCACGGCCAAAGCTTTCCGCGAAGCTTTGGACAACACAGAAGAACTCAGACCTAATCCGTTTAATCTCTTACACCTGTTTCCCAAAATCCATTAAGATTCAAGATCAACATAACTATTTCGGTTAAAACAAAGAAATCTCCGACAAAGTGCTAAATACAAGAATGTAGAGATGAAGTTAAATGTTACGTACGTGATCAAGACATTGATGAAGTCTGAAGAAGAAGCGGCGGAGGAACTAAGTTTGGAGAGAATAACGAGGATAAGGTCATCGTGCAAGGAATCGAAAAAACAGTGGTCGCCGGAAGCGATTTCCGGCGACTTCTTTCGCCTTTTCCGGCTAACAAAAGAATTAATGTCCATGTCGTTGTCTCTTTTAGCAACGACTTTCAAATCTGAACACAATCTTCTGACGACGGCGCCTTCATCGGTACAGACGGTTGTTACGCCTCGAGGATAACAGAGCCCTCCACGGGTTCTCATTTTTTCTTGAATAAGTGCCTTCCTCTCTCACCCAGTCCTTGTTTCTGTCTCCCTCGGAGAGATAGAGAGAGAACAAAGCAAAGTGGGAATTTATATATAAGAGGAAATTGAATCACTCCACTTATAAAGGTTAAAGGCTTCGACAACAGCTACGACAAAGCCGAAGGTTTAAAAATTAATCTTAACTAAATATATCAAAACTGCATTGTCGTGGACGAACATGTTTTTTTCCTTTTAGGAATATATACTTTCTTGCTTGAATTTAAAGAATGAATTCTGTTGTTAAGACTACACCGAATGCACTATGTATACATTTCTACTGTACATAAGATGAGAAATAATCATAATTATTACATTTTTGAAAATAAAATAAATTTACAATTTATTAGTGCCACAGAAATGACATTTTTATTCGATATATTATCATAAATGTAAGAATTATACTTCGTTTAATATTTTTTGTTGGACTTTGAATTCAAATCCGTTTTTAATGGGTCAGACTATTTAACTATGATATAAGTAACCTAATTAAATAAGAATAAAATTATTATTAATTGTAGATTAGGGAATAAGTCAGTATTAATTATGGGATTGTTAATTGAGAAATAAGTCACCATAATTAGGAAATTAATTGAAAATCAATTAATTTAATTACTATCTTGAAGGTCAAGAAGGAATATACACGTTTCTTAATTAATGATCACTCTAAACCACTATAAATAAGGTGTGCCTCTTCAATTGCAAACTACCCCTGCTATTGAGTTTTTTCAGCAATCTCTTCTCTCCTACTATCTTTTTTCTGGTGATCTGGTATGCAAATCACAATTAAGCTCTAGCAATCTAATAATTGTGTGGGAATTATTATGGAGCATTGGAGCTTTGACCTAAATCCAAACATGGACTCACCCTGTACACTGGTTCTCTCTCTCCTTATTTTTCCTTCATTTTTCAAAAAGGTTAATAATCATACAATTTTCATTTAATGATTAGAAAATGGTTGAAAAATCCTATATTGCAAAATTTATTATCTACAAATAACTGAAATTTATTTAATGACCCAAATGAAACTTATTTTTAAGTGTTGTAACTACTAGTATTATTTTTCAACTGTACTCAACCTATCTTCCTTTATATGTAAAATGGAATATCTCTTAAATATTTTTAGTCAATAAATTTTGTAATGAGAATTTTTCAACAACTTTTTCATATTTTATATTCATATTTTGTGTTGGCATATATATATATATATATATATATATATATATATATATATATATATATATATATATATATATATATATATATTGAAATGAAGAGAATATATATTAAGAGGAAAAAAGAGAAAAGAGAGAGAAGGAGAGTAGTTGGTTTATTACAAAAATGACCCTGGTTTTGTCGTTATTTTGGTCAAAGGGAGTTGACCGAGATCCGGCAGCTCGTAGGTGAGGGTCTCAGGGTGTTGCTCGTCTTTGTGTATCCGTAGAAATCCATCACCCTAGTCTGCACGCCTTTTGAACAGTCCTTTTTCCTGCTTTTACCTGTCTCCATTCCTTTATTGAACAAACCGCAAAATTAAACACGTTTCCGCCTAAATTTAATACAAATATTCTTCAACTTTTTATTCTTTCTTCCTAGAATTATAGTAGTTATTTACAAAATTTCCATGAATACAGAGTAAAGGGAGAGGGCAAGGCAAAACTTGAAACCATCTTTTGTTATATATATTTTTTTCTTTTTCTAATGAGAATATACAATTTTTCCTAAGGACATATTTTATACATTTTAATCCTCATTTAGTGTTCAGTATTCATCATTGTGATAAAATCTTGACATTTAAAATCCGACAACAACAGTTTAGATTTAAAATTTTTAATCATCAATTGTCTCAACAATAATTTTTTTTTAAACTGTCAATTAAAATATTATCCTTTTTAAAATTTTATATCTACTAAAATAAAAAAATGTTTAAAATATAAAAATAAATTAAATTGAATCTAGACCCTCCAAAATCAACATTGATGGTTTTAGATGGTCCAACTTAAAATGAGCACTCCTTGTTTATCTTTCTTATGAGCATGGAATGCCACTTTGATTTGAATTTATTTCATAATTAAATTTTAATTCTGTTGTTTAAATAAGGGCTTGTTTTAGCAAATTCTCTCAATGAGAGTCTTACTATAACTATTTCTGTATACTTTTCTTTGAAGTGGTGTGGCCTAAATTGTGATGAGCCCTCAAATGGTCAAATTCTATCACATCTGAAAATGTTTTCTTCCCTTAAAACTTAAAAGTCATTTTTTTTTCAGACTTCAGAAAATAGGAAATAATTCAATAAGCTTGGGGTGGTTTGAAAATGGGTTATATTTGTTGCAGACTGTGTGAGTGTTTGACATCATTTTTTATATGAAATAAGTATTTATTATATAAATAGAGACAAAAATCCTCTCACGTACTTACCTCGTATACCATAAATCACGAATTATAAATATTTATTATCTAAAAATAAATTATACGAATACTGTAACAAACTTTAGTTTCAAAATTCATCGTGTGATGATAACAAAAGTAGATGTAAATTTCAGTTGTCCGGTCCAAAAACAAGAAAGGTCATATCATCACTGGCGCGTGAAAAGCAAAGCTCAATTTTTCAATGCGGCATATTAGGAGGTGCCCAACACGCCATGAGAGTACGAGTGGGGTAAATTACGGGGTCGTTCAAAACCAATTCCGGTCCCCATTTCTGGGCACTCACCCAACAGTAACCAGCAACGCAACACCCCTCATTCAAAGTCAAACCTTTGATTCAGCTCAGGTTCAGTTACACCCCTTTGTCTTTTTTACTTGCACTTTCAGTTTTTCTTTTGTTAAGGTAACAAAATCTCATTAAGAGTTAAAGACTCATTTTGAATCAGTTGGTTCGATCAGTAAATCAGTTAACAAAACTCTTGATTACTCCAATTAAAATTTTGGACAAATTAACCGAGTTGGATTTTATAACTCTTTTCTTACATTATTGAGTAAAAGCACATTTCAGTTAAAAAAATGGAAAAAAAAAACATTTTGCAGGTAATTATACTTCCTCACAATTTTTAATTTGATAATGGTATGTTTTTTTCTCTTCATTAGATAATTAATTTTGCTATATTAACACTGTTAATTAGTTATCTTAACTTTGTTTTATTAACATTCATGTACCAAAGTAACGGTACTAACTAAGCAAAAGTAAAGTACTTAATTATGAGGGGAAAATGCAGAGAGGTAACAAATTAAAAAATTGAACAAAACTATAGGTACCTACAAAGAGATTTTTTCTTGAAAAAATAATCCGATTTGTACTTTAGTAAGTAGTAACTTTGTTTATTGAATTATGTATTATTTATATTTCTTCAGTTCTTAAAATAAGACATATTAACCTAATTTGATTATATTAATGAAATTAGTTAATTTAGTTAATATGACATATATTTTTTAAAACATCCTAACCATCCTTCTTAATTTATTCATTCTTTCTCTTCCTTGATTATTGCTAATGAAATATTAATAGGGCCAAATTAAAAAAATATTAATAAAGACTAAAGCCAACTTCCTAAATATGTATATTAAGGATAGGAGGGAGTACATTAATGTTTCATTTACTTATGAAATATATTTTATTTAATTATTACTCTTTTAAAAAATTATGTATAAATAATTGTACATATATTTTAATTAATAAAATTGATGAAATAATTTGATCATGATTCAAACATGAGTAGACCACTAATATTTAAATTACAACATTGAACAATTTAATAACCGATCTGGTTTTGAGTATATAAGTAAATTGCCATATTCAAGTTTTTTCTTTAAAAAAGAAGTGATTTGAATAATATATGGAAATAAAACCCTTATAATGATCGTGCGACTCCAATTCCATACCCTTATGAGTTGTGAAGCGCAAATTTGACCGTTATTAATTAAACCGATTTTATTTTGGGTTTCTTTTTTAATCATTTTCTATTTTCTATTGGTGTTATGACCATTTTATACGGTAAGTTTGCTCCCAAATGCTGACATGATCTAAATTTCAGACCAAGACCGAAAATAATAAATCTAAATTTCAGACTGTGAAACACTGAACTTCACCGAACCACCTATTGGATTTCTTCTTCGTCTATTTATTTTTGAGAGCTGTTGGGAATTGGATTTAGTCCATCTTTAGTGGATTAGGCCCAAACCCATTAAACTTTAAGTTTTTAGGGCCAAATAAAATATCTAAATAAATGTAGGGTATTTATTAGTAATTTTCTCCAAGGGTTCAAAATTGAAACCTGGTGGGAACAGCTTCCCCGTATGTTTTGGGGGAAACGGTTGTCTGATTAAAACGTGTGTGAGTGACAGATGAAAAAACTGAACAGACGATAGATAGAGAAAAACATTATCTATAGAACTCTCCTCTCCTCTCCTCTCTCGCTGTGCATTTGCTGTGTGATATAGTCGAAATGCTGGTGATTCGACTCGCGTAGATACTGGAAGAATTCCAAACGACACTTCAGATACGCCAAAATTCTGACATTGGCATCAGAGCATTTAGGTTTTTTATCAGTCCTGAATGTGGCTTCTGCTGTGTGTCTGTATATTTGAACATGAAAGCATGTATATGAAAAACTCACTCTGTCTGTGTATTTTTCGATTTATGTTCATGATATATCCGTACGGAAGTTTTCTCAATGTATATATGAATATATGATTATCTGTATGAGAACGAGTTTCTATTCATATGTATATAAGTGTCTGCGTCGTTTCTTCTTTATCGGAGATATACTGTGGTTTTGTTTTTTTTATCTAAATTCCTGTTGTGTGTTTAAGCTTTGGTACTGTGAGTATTAGTATATCAAAAAGCCTTATAATACACAAAATAAGGCTATGAAACAAAAGAACTCATACGTTGTGCAAAATCTAAGAAAATAATCGGAAGAACGAAAAAAAAAAACTGAATTGGATCATCATAAAACGAGCTTTTTAGGATTTAAAAATAATCCCATTGCGTAGAGCTCGAAAAACCGATGAAGATGGATACCATGAACACGCAAAACGGATGTCGGATGATGAAGTTATGGAGGAGAAAAGGTACCGGGTGGACGAACCTGACTTGCGGATGAAATCGGGTCCAGGTCGACCCGGCTGGAGTTTGAAGATAACCTCCAGTGATCCAAAACGGCGCCGTTTTGTGCCTCCTTAAAAAAAATCCGGATGGGCTATAGCCCAGCCGGATCCGGTGCAGCTTTAAAAAAAATGGATCGAGTACATGGCCCAACCCAATCCATTGCAATAGTATTTTTTTAAAAAAAAGGGGGATATTTGGGCTTTCAGTAGCCCAAACCTAAAAAAATGGATCAGGTTAGTGGGCAGAGGCCCAAGGCCTGACCCATCAACCCAAACAAAAAAAAATGGAATTTAAAGGGACAGAAACTCCACATGGCGTGTGTGGCCACATGGCAGACCCGATTGACACGTGGAGGACATAAACCGACAGTAAGAGGCACGTGGAGTCCAGCTAGCCGGCGCGTGTGACAATTGGAGGACTGCACAGTGGTGCGTGTACGACACGTGCCTCCAGTGAATGTGGGTTTTATGCAATTTTTTTTATTTTTCCTGAATTTTTACTCTTGGGGCATATGGGGGCGCGTGTGAGCTCCGTTTGAGACGCGGTTTGTTCATAAAAATCCCTAAATTCGAGATCTTTATAATGATGTGTTATTTGCCTATTTTTGGGGCAATTCAGGATCTATTTATGAGGTTTTAGTGCTTATTTAAGTGTTTTTTATACATTTAAGAATACCTAAAATCATGATAATGACTTACATTTGTTTATTTAGGTCAAAAATGAAGCAAGAGGCTTCTAACAGCACTGAAACACTTGGGTATGGGTCATTGAGCATTGAATTTGTGGACGATCAAGCTCATATGAATGATCTTGAAGAGGAACCTAAAGAATATGAATTTTGAGGAAGATCCTGAAGAATTTTTTGAGGAAGATCCGAAGAAGGTTTTCTAGAGCTTGTTCCTGAGGAACCTCAAGTGGTCTACTCTGATTCTGGACCTAAGTCTGTGCACTCATGTCCTGATGAACCTCAAAATTTAGAAGAAGAGGTCGATCAACCCTATTCTGCTGCTATGGCTGAGAAGATAGCAGAACTTGACGTGGACAAAACAACTAGAATAAATAATATAAAAATCATATACTCAAACATTGTGAATTATGTAGAAAGCATAAAAGACAAAAAGAGTGCAAAGTTCTACGTGAGGGTAATGATGAAGTACCGCGCGGCTGTCAGGGCAAGGGGCACATTCTCAATGACTGTTGCTTGGGTTGATGCTGTGACAAAAACAACAAGATTCATGAAGAAAAAGAAAAGATTCTTTAGGAAACTAAGGAAAGCCATTATTGAATACTGTTGTTCTGACATTTAATGGTGTATTATGTTTCTATTTCCTTTAATGCTGTTTGTATTAAGAATATGATTATAAATGTTATTGTTTGTATGTTTTATGTATGGACATGGTATTTTTCATGTAATAAATTATGTTTGTTAGTTAATGCTAATTTTTTAATTGTGCATTATATTACCATGTATCCCTGATGAGTGGGAGCTTTTAGAAGGTGAAACTTTTAAAAGCTGATGACTTATTTAAAGTACTTATAAGAAGTTTTTGATAGAAAATAATAAAGTTGCTATTATTTGTGTGATGGGAGGTATAAACGTATTCTCTTGATCATGTATCTAGTAACAAACTTATTTTTCAATCAAGAACGATATAAGTACAGACGTTGTATACCATGCTATGCTATATAATCGTTTGGTTATGTTCTCTTAAAGAGAACAACGTTTCTAAATGTGAAAAACGTTACTTCAGAATTGACAAATGGCCACAAAAGGCATCATTGCTGAACTGAATAAGGGGGAGAAACTGAATGGCGAGAACTGGGACATTTGGCACCGTAAGGTGCAGTACATTTTGGAGGAACAGGAGGCTGTTGAACCACTAACCACTATTTTAGTGGAACCTGAAGCTAGGATGACTACTCAGCACAAGAGAAACTTGGAAGTTTACCAGCGTGGAAGAAGAAGAACAGCATTGCAAGAGTCACCTTATTGAGCAAAATGGAAAATGACCTGATGTGCCAATATGAGAAATACCAAACTGCTCAGGCTATGTGGGTTGCACTCAAGGATAAGTTTGGTGGCACATCAACCACTAAGCTTAGAAGATTGACAATCAAGTTTGATACCTACAAGCTAAGAACAAATACTCCTATGAAGCAGCATCTGAGAGAGATGTCCAACATGATCAGAGAACTTCAGGAAGCTGGACACACCTTAATTGATGAACAGCAAGTTCAGGCTGTAATCAGATCACTTCCTTCTAGCTGGGAGCACATGAAAGTGAACTTGACTCATAATGACAACATCGTCACTTTTAATGATGTAGTGGAACATCTTGAGCTTGAAGATGAACGCCTAGAGGTATATAAGGCTTCTGGACAAGCCTACTACACTGAAAATGATAGTCCTTCTAATACAAAGCTCGATTCCAAAAAGGGCAAGAAATCTCAAAAGAAAAGCAAGAAGGATGGCTCTAAGTTCAAAAAGGGTAGAAAGCAATTCAAGAAGAAAGGTAAGAAAGGCGGCAATAAGAAAGTTGACCTGAATAAGAGCAAGTGTTACGCCTGCCAGAAAATGGGCCACTTCGCACGGGACTGTACCGAGCGAAACGACCATGAGAAGGTACTAGTAGATTATGTGAATTCACACATTTCTTTTGTTTTAAGTACTTCTTTTCTAACAGAACCTGTTTGTTCTTCTTGGATTTTGGATTCAGGCTCAACAGACCATGTGACGAGGGATCAGGGATCCTTTGTGGAATATCGTCGATTGCCGCATGTAAGCAAATGGCTTTACGTGGGCAACAATGCAAAGATCAAAGTCAAAGGAATTGGCACCTGCAAGTTACCTTTACGTGGTGGGAAGACTTTGATCCTACATGATGTTCTTCGTGCACCTGAAATCTGACGGAATTTAGTTTCAGTACTTTGTTTATTAGATTATGGGTTTGATGTAAACTTTCATGGCAAAGTTGCAGACATTTTTAGCAACAAGACCTTTTAGGTTTAGCTTTCCTTTCTAGAAAGTTCTTTGTTATGGATATTGTTGGTAATTTTAATGTGCATGACTGTTTCGTTATTTCCTCCAATATAACTGTTGATATGAATATCTGGCACTCTAGACTAGGACACATTAACCAAAACAGAATGATTAAACTAGCTAGAGAAGGTTTGCTGGGTGAAATTTTGAATATGGAAATGTTCTTATGTGAGAATTGTCTAGCTGGAAGGCAACTAGGAAACCTTTTAGTAAGGGAACTAGAGCTGAGATTCTATTGCAATTAATCCATTCTGATATATGCAGTCCAATGAGTGTGAGGGCGAAAACAAGAAGCCTGGTATTTCATTACCTTTATTGATGACTATTCACGATACGGTCACATCTATTTGATCTCACACAAGTTTGAAGCTCTTGAATGCTTCAGACGATACATGAATGAAGTAGAGAATCAAACGGATTGTAAAATTAAAGCTTTGACCACTGATCGAGGTCGTGAATACTTATCTGATTAGTTTAAGGAGCTCTGTGAAGAAAAAGGGATAATTAGGAAACTAACTATCCCTGGCACTCCACAACAAAACAGAGTTGTTGAAAGGAGAAATACAACTCTCCTAGACATGGTTAGGTCAATGATGGCTCAAGCAAATCTACCAATTTCATATTAGGGTAATGCTTTACTAACGGTTGCCTTCATTCTTAACCGTGTGCCCTCAAAATCAATCACTTCTACACCCTATGAGTTATGGACAAAACACAAGCCAGATTTAAACATCCTGAGACCCTAGGGGTCTGCAGCGTACATTCATAATGATTCCCATAGGTATGGGAAATTGGGTCCTAGAGGAAAAAAAATGTATCTTTATAAGATACTCTAAGCAATCAAAAGGATATATTTTCAAAGGTGAAAACGAAGATGGAACTGTGATTAAAATTGAATCAAGAGATACCGTATTTTTAGAAAATGAATTTCCTAGCATGGGAGATATTGATCGTATAGTATCTCTTTATGAGACACAAGAACAAGGCAGTATAGAACAAACTCAAACTAATGATCCTCAATCGTCTCAATACATTGACTTGAGTGGGAGCTCAAAAAGTCCTTTACAAAGGCCTGGACAAGAGAAGAGAAAGAGACAAGAAGTTCCCATAAGAAGGAGTGACAGGGGAAATGTACCTAGGAGACGCTTCTCTATAGAAGGAGAGGCACTTATTGTTACGCTAGATGGAGATGATGAGCCTCGTTCTGTACAATTAGCCTTATCAGGTCCTGCTAAGGATGAATAGAAGAATGCAATGGAGGAAGAAATTGATTCAATGAAGAAGAATCAAGTTTGGGAACTAGTTGATCTACCAAAAGGGCGAAAAGTCATTGGGAACAAATGGGTTCTCAAAATAAAAAGAAAAGTTGATGGATCAATTGACAAATACAAGGCTCGATTGGTTGCAAAGGGGTACACATAACAGGAAGGTATAGATTATGAGGATACCTTCTCACCTGTTGTATGTTTCAATTCTATAAGACTTATTCTGAAAATACTAAATAATTTAGATATGGAACTGCATCAGATGGATGTAAAAACTGTATTTCTAAACAGTGATCTGGATGAAGAAATCTATATGGAACAACCATTAGGTTTCATTAAGAAAGGAATGGAGAGTAGAGTTTGTAAGCTCAAAAGGTCCATTTATGGACTAAAACAATCATCCAAATAGTGGTATTTGAGATTTCATAGAGCAATAACCTCTTATGACTTTTAAATGATTGAAGAATACCACTGAGTCTACATTAAACGGTTTGAGGGTAATTTTGTAATATTATCCTCATATGTAGATGACATACTATTGGCTGGAGATAGTCTAAAGTCGGTCTTAGCTATTAAAGAATGGCTATCATCGAATTTTGAGATGAAGGACATGGGTGAAGCATAATATATAATTGGATTTAAAATCCAAAGGGATCGTTCTAAAAGAATTCTCTCTCTTTCACAAGAGAATTACATCAAGAAAATTCTTGAGCGATTCAATATGAGAGACTGCAATCCCTTAGATACCCCAGTAGCTTCTGGTGTAACCTTAAGTCTTGATATGTGTCCCAAAACTGAGTCAGTAAAGAAGAAAATGGAAAAGGTTCCCTATGCTAGTGCCGTTGGAAGTTTAATGTACACAATGATGTGTACAAGGCCAGATATTTGTTACGCAGTTGGACTGGTTAGCAGATTCCAGTCAAATCCTGGTGAGCAACATTGGAAAGCAGTTAAAAGGATTTTGAGATACTTGAAGGGCACGTCAGATTATGCACTATGCTATCAAGGAAGCGATCTGCGCTTGGTTGGATACTCTGACACTGATTTGGGTGGAGATGAAGTTGAGTGAAGATCAACTTCAGGATACACCTTCTTGCTGAACAATGGTGCCATATGTTGGAGCAGCAAGAAGCAGACGTGCATTGCCCTACATCCTATGGAAGCTAAATTCGTGGCATGCACCTCAGCGGTGCAAGAGGCTATATGGCTCAAGAGATTCATTGAACATCTTGGATTTAGAAATGAAAGCACAAATCCGGTGTTAGTGTATTGTAACAATACCATAGCCATAGCCTATATAAAAGATCCCAAATATCATAGCAAGACCAAACATATAAATATAAAGTATAATTTTATGAGAAATTATGTAGCACAGAAAGTTGTTACTGTACAGCATATTTCAACCAAGAGTATGGTCGCAGACCCCCTAACCAAACCCATAGCTAAGGAAATGTATGACAAACATGTGAAGGCTATTGGGATGCATAAAATGTAAACTTACAGACACTATGTAATATGTTTATGCTTAATGAAAATGTTTCTTCATAAAATTTTATGTGTCTATATGAAGGTATACAATGTCTAGTATGTCATACAGGCAGGTAAGGTTGGCTCTCACACACGAGCAACTGCCTTTGATACTCAGGAAGAGTATGCAAAGATGAGACAGTTGTGTTCACCAGTAAAGCAGCAGAAATGCTGATATGGTAGAGAAGAAACACAAATTATGTCACCTTGATAAGAGTGTAGTATGTCGATATGAGATCCAATAAGACGTAATATAAATATGGATCGAATCATGGATACCCACTTCCATGATGCCTGTTGCCAGATAAAAAATTCTTCAACATTGACGTCATGATAGATAAATGGAGTAGAAGAATTTGGGTTTAGATACTGGGAGCATCTAAACTCATATCTGTACGGTGTTAACGATGAGAATCAAAATGACGTACGCTCTTATAGTGTAATAGTAACACTGTAGCATGTGATTCATACCACATGTGCGAAAGAACTGCAAACAGGAAGCAAGTGAATGGATCCCTTCTTCATTGCTGTGTGAGTCCTAAGAAGGTTAAACACTTCTGTGATGTCCTTTGACTTTGACATTATCATGGAGGTTTACTTCAGCGTCTGCTACCTTAACATCCATCCTATAATCATCACTGATACGATCCAAGGTTTTATGTTAGGAAAGCGGTTGATGAATATCAAAATGATATATGAGCGAAAGGAAGATTACCTAAAATATACACATCTATATTGGTGTTTGAGACATGTCCCTTATGATATTAATATTGGTAATTTCATAAGTGTGGATACTAAGCATATGAAAAGGCAATCTAAGTTTTATCTTGACTTGAGAGGGATTAGATCTGCCATGTGGAAGTGTATATTGGTATATCTAAGACATATGAGGCATAATATTAAAATTCAAGCTACACAAAGAAAGGTTGTCTTGTGCTGGTCCTATGAGAGGGATTTTTAGTACAAACACCTAGGAGACATTATGCCCATACGGTCATGGAAAAATACCTAGTATGAAAGAAGAGAGAGAGAGAGAGAGAGAGAGACAATCCTTATGGCATCTAATCCACCAAGTGTGAGTGGGAGATGTTGGGAATTGGGCTTAGTCCACCCTTAGTGGATTAGGCCCAAACCCATTAAACTTTAAGTTTTTGGGGCCAAATAAAATACCCAAACAAATATAGGGTATTTATTAGTAATTTTCCCCAAGGGTTCAAAATTGAAACCTGGTGGGAATAGTTTCCCCGTATGTTTTGGGGGGAACACTTGTTTGATTAAAACGTATGTGAGTAACAGATGAAAAACTTGAATAGATGACAGATAGAGAAAAACATTCTCTGTAGAACTCTCTTCTCTGCTCTTCTCTCCCTGTGCATTTGCTGTGTGATATAGTCAAAATCCTGGTGATTCGACTTGCGTGGGTACCGGAAGAATTCCAAACGACACTTCAGGTATGCCCAAATTCCGATAAGAGCCAAGGTGTAAAAATATATATGTAATGTTTCTTAAAATGTATCTAACACCAAATGTATATTTTATAAACAAAAGAGATTATATAGTTTCAAAATAGGTGCAAAAGTACCTTTTAACTGCTAGTTTAAATTTTTTTCATACTAAGAAGGATGGTGTGTATGATGACATGGACATTGAAGTGACATTCTGAAAAAAAAAACTTGTTGACTAGACGCCGCACTGTGTATTGTGGTGGCAATTGAGTCGGCATTGGTACCTGAAGTGGAGACGTTGAAGAAGTGTGCTTTGCCTAGGTTGGGGTAATTGGTGAAGAATGAGGTTGTTTTGTATGCATGTATTAATCTTTGATTTGTAAGATTGTAAAAGTTACTAGTTATGATGTACTACCTCCGGTCCTAAATATAGGACATAGTTTGTAGTGCTAATTGCACTACAAACTCCTATATTTAGGACCGGAGGGAGTATTTGATTTTGGTTTTGCTGATTTTGAAATTAGTTTCGTGTACAAAGTTCTGATTGGTTAAAGTGTTGCATAAATCTAACTCTCAGTGAATCTCTGTTGCCTTTTAACTAACAGACATTAGCGTGGAAGTTAATTTTATATTAACTTTAAATTAAAGAGTAGTTTTTTCTCCAAAGTATTTATAAAGGGAGAATTAGCATATCAAAGTTCAGTGTCCACTATAAATTGCTCTCTTTGGTTCTAAATATAAGATAGAGTTAACTTTTTTTGTGTAGATAGATTAAGGAAGCTAAATAAGTTACTTAATCATATCATATATTGTGTATTCTTAGATTGTATATCAGCTTATAAGTTAAGTAAAATAGTTTAGAGAAAAATAGCAAATATAAATATTTTAAAGTAAATTAATTAGTTTTCTTAATGTTTCTAAAAAAGTTAATTTTATCTTATATTTAGGATCGATAAGTAGTTAAGAGGCAACATTTTAACGATTTTGACATTTGAGTGATAATATTACTCTGATGAATAATTTAAAATACAAGTGCTTCAAAAAATAGTTGAGGGACAAAAAAGTTCTTCAACCCCGTATTATACACATAAGCCACCAAATCATAATCATAATCATAATGATAACCAAAGCAATCTAAACAAGTACGAGAATACAAGAGATGGTATCACATTCCAACCACTAAGTAACTTTATACATATATATTTATAACTGTTAGAATATTAGGAAATAAATTAGGATCTCATGATTCTAGTATCCTATCATATCCCTTGATTATAGTCACTCTAGTTTTAGGAAGGATTCTGAATTTAAGTTGATTGATTATCATTGATTTCTCTTAATTTCTCTCTTTAAGAGGGCTCTCCTTTAGAGCCTATATATTATACCCTATTTTCATTGGAATAATATAACATTGAGTGCATTGGTCTCTGAATTAAACAATAACCTGCATCCCCATGTCTCTACCTGTATTTTTATTTCCCTCAACAACTTCAAATATTAAAGAAAATACTACCTGCCTCCTATTTGTAATATAACAACTAGTTAGTGGTTGGATTTAACTTGATGTTATAAGATCTCAATTCATTTTTCCTTAAACATTATCATTTCCCCAAACTAAATTTGCCTAATATTTTATGGACTGATGATGTATAATTTATACATATATTCTAAGGAGATCATATTATTTGTTCAACTTAATCAATTTATTTAATTTCCTTAATAAGCAAATTAGTTAACTAAGTGGCTCTTATATTAAAAATGACAAATTCAAATGTTTGGTTGGACTTATATATAATGCAAAGAAGATTACATATTGTTCTAAAAAAACAGAAAACAGAATCACACAGGTTGATTATTTGCCCTTACTTCCTTAATAGTCTTCCTCCACCTGGCCACCCATCCATCATTGCCGTCCATACTATATATACTGATGACGCTCCTCCACCGGCGAATCTCTCTTCAGACACCTTGCCTTCACTATTCACTATCTCACATTTTTTAAGGGTTTGAAGGATATTTTGATCTTTTTGTATTTCATTAAATTTTAAAAATAAATTTTATTCTACCATTCCTAAATGTACATCAAACATATACACTATTAGAAAAAATGGTTTTAACGTCCCTTTATTTGGCCTTTTAACGTCCCTTTTTTTGGCATTTTAACTTCTGAAAACAGAGGGACGTCTATCTGAGGGTCGTGGAAAAAAGCGTCAATAACGTCCGTAAAATAGGGGACGTGAAAGGCAGACTTTAGACGTCCCCAGTTGGTACTGGGGACATCTAAAGTCCACCTTAGACGTCCCCAGTTCCAACTGGGGACATCTAAAGGCAACCTTAGACGTCCCCAGTTGGATTGGGGACGTCTAAAGTGGGACTTTAGACGTCCCCAGTTGGAATTGGGGACGTCTAAGGTGGCCTTTAGGCGTCCCCAGTTTTAACTGGGGACGTCTAAAGTGTAACCCCCTTCGATAATCAGGCCGGGATTAACGTTTAAGCACATTTAATTATCGAATGAGAAATCCGAAACAATTAAAAACTTTTTAAAACACCTGTACAAATGGATTTCCATTCATTTCATTCATTAAAACAAATGGCCTGTTTGGTCTGTTACATATACAATATCAGAGTAAGCACAATTCCCGACGTTCACCCGGGATAATAACATTAATCCAATGGTTTATACAAGGCATCATTGTCCATCTCAGTATCCATACCTGGGATTACACAAAACTATAGTACTATAATCTATACAATATATTTACAATGATCCAAAATGATAACCAGTTTAATATAAAACCAAAATATTTCACTAAGACTACCGCTGGCAGTCCTAATCGTCCTTTGCCACTTGCTTGCTTTTCGATCCACTTGCCCTGGCTAAAAATGTTATTTGGAAAGAACGAGATTCTAGAGAATCCCAGTAGCAACAGTTTATTTATATGATGCATATATACAAAGCAAGTCACATATATCACAATGCAGCAATCAATATTCGAGACCGGGCTTTCGCCACGTTCCCTTCACTATATACGAGGTCGGGCTTACGCCACGCCCCATCACTTTATCAATATTCGAGTCCGGGCTTTCGCCACGTCCTCTTCACTTTCACTTTATTCGATTCCGAGCTTTCGCCACGTCCCCTTCACTTTCACTTTATTCGAGTCTGGGCTTTCGCCACGTCCTCTTCACTTTCACTGTATTCAATGACTAATGCAACCATGCAATGCAATACACATGATATAGGATAAAGTGTCACTACCTTTGTCTTTCCTTCCTTGAGCAGGCACAAGCCTTCTATGCTCCTGGCAGATATCAAATCCTAAAGTCATAATTAAGGACGAAACATTATTCTCTATTCCAATACTCAATTAACTCTTCAACACTTAGATTTGGTTATCAATAATGACCCTTAAGAAGCCACAAATGCCTCTAATAAAACCCCTAAAAGGTTGGGAAACAATAGGGTGAAGATCTCTTTTCGAAAACACTAAGTGCTGGAATACAGGGTTGGGCCGCGGTCCGCCACTCTTGGGCCGCGGTCCGCCACTCTTGGGCCGCGGCCCAGAGATTTCCTGACTCTGGGCTGAACTTTGAAAAACCATAACTAATTCTAGAAAATTCGAAACGGAGTGATTCCAAAGCCAAAAGAAAGGTATTTGAGTCCTCTTTCAAGGAAAAATATGCTTATAACTTAAAATCATCACAAAAATACAGAATCACCCAAAACCCAACATTACTCCAAAACAGAGTTCTGTTTTTGCACCAAACTTTGGCAAAGCATAACTCTTAGAATACCAAACGAAATGACATAAAATATATGTCCATTTTGAAGCTTGGGATGTGAAATTTAAGACTGGAAATTTTCACAATTTTCTGAAATCATTTGGTCACTCAAAACGTCCACACAAATAAACTGTCCAGACAGAGTTCACATTGACAGCATTTTCCAACTTTTCTACCAAAGTGTTTAATGACTCCAAAATCATTAACCAAGCTTATTCCCATACAATTTTCCACAAGGAACACAATGGTAGCCTCAAAATGACCAAATTCATACTCTAACCACATGCCCTGTTTTGACCAACACACCAAAACCAACACAAAGTTCCCAAACTTTACTTTTAATGATTCAAACCAATCCATTTGTCCAAAAGACATCATAATACACCTTTTCCATTATCACAACATGCCAAACTCACTAAGACCCTAATTTTCTAAAATAGGGCATAAATTTCCAGAAAAATCAATGCTCACCAACATCCACAATATATATATTAAAAGGGAGATAACACTCACCTCTTTCACTTTGCCAAAGAGATTTCTTGATTCTTCAACTTTCACAATCTCTTAAGCTCATAAACTACCACCAATGAACACATTACAACCATCACAATGAAGCTCTTCATTCAAGGATCAACATTAAAGAAGGAAGTTTGAGCAATAGAAGCCATTTTCCTTACCTTTTTGCAAGCTTTTCCTCTTCCTCTTTGCTGCAAAAATGGCGACAGAAATGGAGAGGGAAGAGTGAGAGGACGAGAGAGAGAGAGATGGAGTGGAGTGTGAGATGAAAGAAGAATGATTATACTCCCTCCACTTCAGATTTTCCTGCGCATAAGAGGGAAGAGAGGAGAGATAAATGCTTTGTTTAATCTTATTTGACTTTTCTCCCAATCTCTTCACATGTGGGCTTGCCATGTGTCCACTCCTCATTGGCTCTCACACAATAAGCACCCATTAGCTTCTCTAATCTCTCCATTAGTCATTTTAATCCCACTTCTCATTTCTCTCTTAGCTAGTAATTAATTTTCCCATTAATTACCAACTTATGCCAATAATTCCATTCTTTTAATTTCCCAACCATTATGACATATTAAATAATATTGTCATCAATATACATTAATTCAACTTTAATCCGATAATTATCCTCAATAATTATCATTAAGTCTTAATCAAAATTTGGGGTGTTACATAAAGTGTCGCCACCTACTCTACCACGTCCCTTTTTATTTAAGGACGTTGAAAGTTTTTTTTAAATGGCCTTTTTATATATTGCACTGTCTGGAAAATGTAAACTACAAAAATAGGATTCCAACAACAGAATAAAATAACAGCAGTTCAGCAGAATAGAAACAACAACTTGAAACACAGTGATCAACCCAAGGCTCTACTATAGGCAATAATTTTAAGGAGTAGCAAACTAATTAACTAACAAACCACACAAACTACACAACAATCTATATCCAAGTCTGTTATTACACTAAAAAGACTATATCCAAGTCCCCAGTTTATACAATAACCAAGACTAAATCCAATGTATATCCAACAACAAGAACGCTAATTATATGTACAATATATAGAACGACCACAAAAGTATGTCATACACAAACTACTAAAGACTTTACTCTGGTATACGTTGAAGAAGATGTCCAGCCAAAAAGTCTCTGATCATATTTAGGTCTTCATATGAGTAGGCATCTTCATTGTCAAAAATCTGTAAATTAGAAAATAAGCTTAGATGAAATAATGAATCAAGTGAATGAATTGCCATTGAATTATAACACCAAGAATATTATCCTCTGAGAATGAAGAAGCGATTACTTGTTCAAAATCTGTCATAATGCCACTCTGAATGATGTTAAACATATAAAGTAAGACATAGTATCCATATTCCCAGCCGCCAGGTTGTCGAGGGCATATAAATCAAAAGTAAATGGTTAAAATCGATAAAGGCATATCTAAAACGACCGTCAATCAAAAGAATTTGATTTGAAACTACGTTCCTTTGGAAACAACCATCTCGGTTCTTTGCCACCTTTACGTTCACGTGGCCCGCCAAGCGCTCGATACGTCGTGCATGCCCTATCATTAAAATGAAAATCAACATAAATTAGAATAATTCATTAAGTCAAGAATCAAGAAGCAATGAAATACAAAAAAATAACTTACGTGTTGAAGACGCTTTTAGTTTCTTTGTTTGGTCTTCTACTTAAGGAATCAAACCAGTAAACAACGTGAGACCGAGGACAGAGAACACACAAACTCCAGTGATAACTATCACAACATATACAGATTAAAAAGAAGTTAGATGGAAAGGCAATTATTTATTAAAAATCTCAAATACACAAAATTAAAATACGTACCCTGAATAATCGGTGCTAGATAACAACGATAGTCGTTCTCTGCCACTGTGAAGCCCACATAGTTCGTCCTTCTTTTCAATGTATTCCCAATCCTTGTCGTATGTGCAGGAGACAAGAATCCATATAAATCAACTCTTTGAGAGTCAATTCATATACGACGGAAGGAGCTATAATAGAATTAAAATGATGAATGTTTTAGCTAGTTAAAATCAACTTAACTAAATGAAGGAAAAAAATGGGAAATAAAAAACTTACAGGATTGCAAATTTGCCCCATCCAATATCTAACTCCTCCTACTTAATGAACTGTTTTAAGATCTTCTTTATCAATTGTGAAGTGATACTCTAATTCCTGACCCACAATCTCTGTAGGCATATGCAAATCAATCTGGCGAATGCCTTTATAGATATGCTGCAGTCGTGCTAAGAAGGGCCATTTTTCTGCTTCCTACTCGTTCTTTTAGAACATAAAAAAACATATTGTTAGTAGGATGTCAACACATATCAAGTAAAAGTGAGGTAGTTACATACCATTAGAGGTGTTGGTGGTAACAAGCCAATAAGATGTATAGGCCAAAGGATGAAAGATCCTCTCGCCTGAGCTATCGTGGCAACCTCGTCATCAGGAATAGGGATAGCTGTACCTTCTTTACCCTCTCAAACACACGTCACAGTCACCCTACGTAAGTGCTGTGGAATTTGTTGATTATGGTGGGTAGTAGCTTCTGTGTGAATGAGAGCATCTGCAACTCATGCAGTACTGGGGCTTCCAAAGAGAGGATGGCAGGTTCTCCCTGCGCTGGAGTGGGAGAAGGGTCGCCAAGTGGTTCCTCCACCAGGTTGTAACTTCCTTTGGTGTTGTGGAAGGCCAGGGATGAATGAGTTCTACACTCGGTAGTTGCCATCTGCAATTCAAACATCTTCATCATTTCAGCTCATAGCTCAGGCATCAGCTCAAGACGTAGCTCTGGCAACAGCTCTTGTCGAAGCTTGTCGCGAAGGTTGGCCTCGAGCTCTTGTGAGACTTCTTGACGATTCTTGGCCACAAGCTCCCTACTGGGCTCAGCTTGTGACGAATAAGGATGTGAGGCTCGGCTAAAATACTTCACGACACGAACTCCCCCTGCCTCCCCTCGAACATGACCAGGGTGATCTGCCTTCCCAATCGCAGTTGACAAGATGTCCATCTGTCCACTTAGAGTGAACGAACCTTGGCTACTATGATCTTCCAGTTCATCCTGCAGCATAAAAGTTATCGTAAATGAAAATTAAGCACTTCCAATATGAAAAAATAACTTTGTACTTATGCTCTAACTACTTACAATTCTTGCGGCAACCTCAGCAACAATCGGATTTACGTACTTTCCACCCTTAAGCCTCACTGCTTTCCATTTTTTGTGACGTGGAGGAGGTGGCGGGGGCTGGACCATAACGGTAGGATCTGATGTGGCTGCTTTCTTCAATTTCACCAACTCTTCTGCCATCATCTTTCGCTCAAGCTTCCGATAACCATCACGAGACATGCAATGTTGATAGTTATTAGCTGCTAGCCTCTCTGTATTTGCTGCACTTAATGCCTGTGAAAGGAAAACAACGAACACCAAATCAATAATGTCAACTATATTCAAATAAAACACTATGATGACAGAAATCTTACCAAAAAGTTTGTATCTTCTCGTGATGCCATAAACAACCTCCAGTCCTCTGGAGACAAAAACGTATACTCATGACATGGATCCTGACCCCTCAGGTCCCCTCGAATGTAATCTCGTGTAAGCCTGTTCTTGAAATCTTTCCATCATCCACTCCTTGTACATCTCCGCAGTGTCAGGGACATGATAGGTTTGCTGCAAGGTAAAAAACATAAGTTAATTATATTTGAAGCAATAGGAATAAAGATATATATATATGCAGATATATTGAAACTTGTATACCAAAAGTTATTGTCAAATCAAGTCTTTGGTTTTTGGTGGAACCAACTTCCAATTATTATAGATAATGTGAACTTTGCTTCGAGCCAAAAAACCTAAGTAGCTAATGAAATGGTCTTCCTCCGGACCAATTGGTTTCATATTTTCATCAAAGTCAATATGCAACCTCTCCTGTTGATGGTGATGACGTGCTACCAATGCAAGCATTTTTGTATTGCCTCTAACCCTTCTTCTCGCAACCGGTTCAGGTCTCGCATCAGGTTCAGGCCTATTCATTTCATTGTCCCTATCACTTTATAAGTCACCAGAATTGTCCATATTCCTGTAAGCACAAAAATCATTATCAGATAGGTGAATAAATTGTAAGTAAATGAATAAACTAACTAGTTATAAAACAAACAGCACACATTACTATTTTCTAAGTTAAGCTCTTACTCTAGATTGTTTCCCATATTCCTTCACCGTGATCATTTCTCACATCATATTCTTCATCATCTACCAATTCTACTTCACTTGTTGTAGGTAGATTAATTGTGAAAGGTGGTGTGTCGTCAATGTTGAAGGTCGGATCACCATGCTTTTGTTTTTTACTTTGAAGTACAATGGAAATTTTTTATTTGCGGGATTTTTGACATAAAACACTTGTTTCGCCTGGCTTGCTAGAATGAAGGGCTCATCCCTATAACCTACTCTTTCAAGATCAACTGAGACAAATCCAAATTGTTGATCTATTACCACAACATTATTGCTAACCCACTTACATTTGAATAAAGCAACTTTGAACTTGTTGTAAGTGATTTCCCATATTTCTTCTATCACTCCATAATAGGCCATGAATGCTAATATGGGGTTTTTATCTTTCGAATTGAAAAAGTGCATGGCTTTAGCTTCTACCATCACCCCACTATTTTGCATGGTACTTCTGTTATCTTGGTCTTTTGTGTAGAAAGAATACCCGTTTATATCATAACCGCTCCAAGTAATGATCTGAAATGAAGGCCCCTAGGCTAGCCACTCTATTGTCTCAGACACACCGGTCTCATGCAAAACCTTTTCCTCAAACCACTGAATGAATGTCTTGTTTTGCTCAATAGTAATCTACATGTCATTCTTCCTCGGATTCATGTTCTTTAATCTCTTTTTGTGTTCATCTATGTATGGTTGAACTTCTGCCATGTTATTCAGGATATAAAGGTGTGCTTGCAACACCTCTTCACGAGGCATAGTCTTCACTTTCAGTCCTCATGTTCCCTTGCTCCTCCCCTCTTCATGCCGAGATTGTTCCTTCTTCCCTGATAGATAATCATTGCAGAAGTCCATTCCCTGATAGATAATCGTTGCAGAAGTTCATAGCCTCTTCAACAACATACCTTTCAACTATTGAGGCTTCTGGTCGATAGGGATTTTTAGAGTACCCTTTTAAGATCTTCATGTATCGCTCGAAATGGTACATCCACCTCAGGTAAACTAACCGCAGAGCCTTACCTCCCTTACCAAATGAACTATCAAATACACCATTATATCAAAAAATGAAGGAGGAAAGTGCATCTCTAATTGGGACAATATGATATAACCCTCAGCTTCCAGTTCATCCAGCTTTTCAGTGTCAATGACTTTGTTACAGATAGTATTAAAGAAAACACACAATCTTGTCACAGTGCTTCGAACTTTATCTTTCATAATGCCTCTAATAGCTACTGGTAACAGTTGTTGCATCAACATATTATAATCATGGGACTTCATTCCCACTAACTTTAAATCGTCCATTGACACACATCTTCTCACATTCGAAGAATATCCTTGTGGTACCTTAATTTCATGCAAACACCCACACAAACTTCGTTTCTCCGCTTTTGATAGTGTATGCATTGCTGGCTCCATGTATGCCCTCCTACCATCATCTCTTAGTTGTGGATGTAATCGTTCTCTTATTCTCATATCAACAAGGTCTAGTCTCGCACTAATCTCATCCTTGGTCTTCCCTGGAATGTGCAAAAGCGTACTGACAAGGCTATCACAAACGTTTTTCTCCACGTGCATTACGTCAATATTGTGTCTCACGTCAAGACTATGCCAATATGGAAGATCAAAGAAAATTTATCTCTTCTTCCACATGTTCTTCTCACCTGCAGTCTTCTGATTCTTACCAAGTAAGACATTTATACGTTCAACCTGACTGTAAACTTCCTCTCTGATTAATGCCTTTGGAGCCATTCCATGCTCCGGCAAGCCGTTAAAACGCTTTCTTAACCTACGATACGGGTGAAACCTAGGAAGGAACCTCCTGTGACCAAGGTAGACCATTTTTCTTCCATGTTTAAGTTGGTGGAAGTGAGTGTCTGCTTCACAGATCGGACATGCTTTATGCCCCTTCACACTGTACCCTGAGAGGTTTCCGTACGCAGGGAAGTCATTTATCATGGTGAAAATCATTACACGTAGCTTAAAGGACTCATTCTTATATGTATCAAACACATCTACGCCTTCATTCCACAACTTCTTCAAGTCCTCAATTAAAGGCGCCAAGTAGACATCGATATCATTTTCTGGCTGTTTTGGTCCAGAAATCATCATAGAAAGCATCACATACTTACGTTTCATTCAAAGCCAGGCAGGCAAGTTGTATATTACACGGAGTACTGGCCACGCACTGTGTGTGCTATTAAGAGTTCCATACGGATTGATGCCATCTGTACAAAGCCCAAGCCGAAGGTTTCTCGGCTCGCAACCAAATTCAGGGAACATTTCATCTATTTTCTTCCACTGTGGAGAGTTAGCTGGGTGCCGAAGATATTTTCCGTCGGATATTCTATTATCCAAATGCCATCTCAACTTCTTCTCTTTTTTTGCAGTGCCAAACAAACGCTTAAAGTGAGGTATTATTGGAAGATACCACAAAACTTTTACAGGTTGCCTTTTAGTTGTCTCATTGCCACAACCACCATTTTTCTTCACTTTGTATCGTGCAATTTGACACTTAGGGCACTAACTCAGACCTTCATACTCCTTTATGTACAGTACGCAGTCATTAGGGCAAGCGTGTATCTTTTTATACTCCATACCCATTGTAGATAGGATTTTCTTGGCCTTATATGTAATATCCCGAATTTTGGGATTGGAGGCTTTGGAATAAGCCTAAATTGAGTGGACTACTTAGCCCCGATTTAGTAGACGTCCCAAATATATTCCCTAATGATTTTAATATCTTTGGGGTATTAAGAAAGTAAAATGGTGAATTTTGGATAAAATAAGATATAATATTAGGATATATTATTATCTCCTTCTACCTTCAGCTCATTTCACGCAAGAAATAGACCTGAAATATAGTGTGAGACGTTGAGTTTAGAGAGAGAAGGAGAGGAGAAAACTCACGAGATAGGTCGATTTCTTCGGTGAATTCGTACCTAACGTGTATAATCCTTCTCCTAAGCTTCTCTTCTATGTTGTTTGAGGTATTTGAAGCAAGATTCATGGTGTTTTGAAGTTAGGGTTTCAGCCAAGTCAAGAAAATCCAGAAGGAGCTTGAGGATCGAATATGGAGCCCCGAACTGTTTGCACGTAGATCGAGGCACGCGTTTCGAGGCGGAAACGGGTTAAGGTAGGGGACTTACCTTACTTGCATGTATTTGATATCTTTGCTTGTGTAATGATGTATGTGATTGCTTTACTTGATTGTGTAGAGCATATTTGAATAAATGAAGCTCTGTTTCTGTTTTCATTGTGGCCATAGTCTTGTTGTATGAAACATTGAGCATGCAGAAATGTCATTATGGAGCATACATCTAGATAAAGCTAACATGTCATACACATAGCATCAATCATGCATGCATTATGGTATCTGTTTCCTACTGAGATTCTCTCGAATCTCACCCTCTCCTACCAACAATTTAGACAGGAGAAGACAAAAGATATGTTGAGAGCAAAGAAGAGAACTACACGAGGGGATTGCAGTGGCGGGACAAAGTTAGCAATATGTCTCTGTTTTACTGGAATGGGTTTAGATACCCTAGTAGCCTTGTGCGGCTACATTATTTGAATTTATCAGGTACGAACCCCTGTGGGAAATTTATGTAATCATGCACATATTATCAGTATAGTTATGCTATTCCTGTATTGCCTACCGAACCGCATATCGTTTTCCGTGAATACTCTGGTAAATGTGAAATTAAGATAAGGGCATGACATTATACATACGATTTGGAAGTACATTATCGTTTGGAAACATATCACACAACAGTTCAAGCAGCAATGTGAAACTACTATCGGTCCACCCACAAGTTGCTTTTAAGTTAACCAAATGTAATGTTCCTGTCAGCCGTGTGTACTTACTCCCAGGGTACAACGGTGTCTCTGCATCACTCCGCAGGCTGTCATATTCATGTGACTACGCAAAGGATTCTACCTCAACATCGTGAATCATTCTCTCCATTCTATCTTCATCTATGACATCCACAGCTTCCTTCTTGTGTGACGGACAATCAGTTACTTCCTCACCATGCCATATCCACCTTGTGTATCGAAGATTTATTCCATCACAAAGTAGGTAATCCCTTATAATTTCAACATCCCGTTTTCTCTCATTTAAACAATTTACACAAGGATAAAAATACTTCCCATTTTTGGCTGGAGCGTTCCTTCTAGCAAATTCAATAAACTCTTCAACCCCATTCTCATATTCTTCACTTGTTCTCAAAGCATTCATCCAACTATGATCTATTTTATTACCACCTATGCCATTCACACTCAAGTTTAGAATAATTGTCAACACTGGGAATTGTCTTTTACTATTTTGTTTTTTCAAAATTTTGGCAGCATTTCCTCTTAAAAGTGAGACATCCCAAAATCAAAATAACAAACCATCTCAGCTTAATTTAAACAAAACTAAACTAATTAAGAAGAGTAAAATAAAAATTCATAGCACTAAAACAAGAGTAAAAAGCAGGAAGCTAACATTAATTCTTCTAACCCAAACAAAAATTCAAAGCTTCATTTTCTCTATTGCGGAGCATTAGGTAAATGCAAGTTTTTGCTCTCTATTCTCAAGATATTTTTCTCTACTTCAAATTCTAGTAAATCATTTGGAAAAGATAAATTACATTAGGCTGACCCTCACTAGTCAAGTTTTTGCTCTCTACTCTCAAGATGTTTAAAGGCTTGTGTTTCACTCTATTCATCTATTGCAACTCATATAACATAGGGTTGGATTCTCATCTCAATCTCAACTGTATATATGGTCCGATTACACACTCAAATCAAAAGGACTTTTCCAACGGTTATTATGAACAAGGTAATATAATGGAACAAAAATGACAAAAGGAGGAATACTTTAATTAGTGCCAAGAATTTTAATGAAAAACATGAAAATAATGAAGGGATATTAACTCAATGATAACAATCTCTTAGTCTCTCTTTCTTTGTTTTTTCTCTTTTCTTTTTGAATTTCTCTTTTCTTTTCACTATTTAAAAAAATCCACATAGCATTGTTTCTCTTATTCATCAATCCCTTCACTGTCTTTCTTTGTTATATCACTTACACTTAATAAGACAGTAAATGAATGAGAAGATAGGGGGAAATTGCATTAACTCAAACAAATGGCTAATTAATCAATGCAATTTTTCTTTAATGAAAGTTTAGGCTCAAATGGTTGAAAAAAAGGATTAATGAGATAGGAATGGACATTTGGCCAAACAAGCTATAAAATTAAATGCCTAAGTTATTTTTGATCATTCAAAAAGAGTTTTAAATTTTAAAAGAGATTCAAGATTATAAGTTCTAGAGATGAAATTGCAATAAATATACCCTTTCTTAAAAGAAATGAATATTTAGCCTCAACTCCTCACTAGTCTGACTTCCTAAAGTAAATTATCAAAGCCAAATTCTATGCCTACCTACTAACACTCTAAGAGGATAGAACCAAATCCTAATCAAACTCAATTCTTTCAAGATCAAATCAAACAACTTTTAGAATATTCATAAATCAAATCCAAACTTCCAAAACGCAATTTTTTTGTTCTAAATTTTTCAAAAAATTTTCTCTATATGTATAAAAGCAAAGAAGACAAGTTATGCAAACTCAATAGTATTAGTTATAAATTTTTAAAACTTAAAAAAAACACAATTTAACAAGTGAATATATAGAGTGACCTGAGAATCATGTAAAGTTTTGAAGTTTTTGATTTTGTAAGGGTTCAGTTGGATCGCAAGTGATTCTTAAATGTCTAAACAAATATGATAAATGACCCCAACATACATAAAGTTTGACATATTCTAACATTAATTCAATTTTTTCTTAATATAAATAACTCATTTGAATCACATGAGCTTACATTCTAAACAAGATCTGTTCCCCAAAATAATTATTTACATTACACAAAGCATACGCACCTGATTTTCTCAGAATCCAAGTGCATGCAGCAACAATATAATCCAAAAACGCAAAACCAAGTGCAGCAACAATCAAGAAACGCAGAATCCAAGTGCAGCAACAATCCAGAAACGCAGAATCCAAGCTTTTCTGTAAATTCTTAATTGCGTCACATAATAATCCAACTCAAGCCTGATATGTACATGATTTTAGGAAGCCCAGAAACGCACCTGAATAATTCTGAGAATGTAGCAGCAAATATCAAGACCCACGGCCACGGGAATGGGAGAAGAGGGAAGACAAATGCAGGGGAGGTGCGCCTTTGTTCATTGAAGGAGTTATGACACTGAGCTCACGGGTTTGGGAGAAGAGGGAAAACGAATGCAGCAGGCAAAGTGGAACACAACAGACACTCATGGGTATGGCAAAGCACAGAAGGTAAAGCTGCAATCTACAGTGCATGAAGTGATGGTTCTGCATCCCCAGTCAAAATGGGGACGCCTAAAGTGAGCTTTAGACGTCCCCATTCAAAATGGGGACATCTAATGCTCACTTTAGACGTCCCCATTTATGCAAAGGACGTCTAAAGCCTATTTTAGACGTCCCCAGTTTCTCTGGGGACGTCTAAAGGCCACTTTAGACTTCCCCAGTTTCCCTGGGGACGTTTAAAGTGGTGGAAATTTTTTCTTTTTTGTCAAATTCATCCAGCGCCAAAGCCTCCCGTCAAATATTGAACTTTGGACGTCCCTAACTTAAAAAGGGACGTCCTTTAGGGTAGTAAAAAGTTTACTTTGTAGTAGTGATACTTCATAATCAGTATTGCATCACATTACATTCCCAATAATTCCTCAAAGCAATTGTTATGAATTTGGGAGTGCTTTTCCTACTCATCTTATTTCATAAAAATATATGAATGAATAATGTGACTTTCTATATATAAATGTTACTTTATTCATTGATATGTAGATCTGTATAAAATAGACAATTAAGGGATCGCTATGATGTAATGTAAAAGCTTTTTGTAATACCCCGAGATTTGGGATTTGAGGCTTGAGAATACGCCTAAATTAAGTGGACTACTAAGCCCCAATTTAGTAGATGTCTCAAATCTATTCTCTAATATTTCTTATATCTTTGGGGTATTAAGAAAATAAAATGATAAATTTTGGAGAAAGTAATTATGTTTTTGGTGAAATTGCCTATGAGGTAGTAAGCTTGTCATGTTCATTTGGATGATCAAATGATGAGCAAAAATTATGAAATTTTACAGGATGAAAGTAGACATCCTAAGTTTTAATTTGATAGATCATATGACTCAATTAGAGATATATACAAAAAGATATTAGACATTGAATTTGATAATTTCGAGTCCAGAAATGGATTCCTTGGGTGAAAATATGTAAGAATAACCCATGTCAAAATTTCAGGAAAAGTACAGCCGGACCGGGAAAATTTCGGGAAAAGATATCTTTTTGTATATATCTCTAATTGAGTCATATGACCTATCAAATTAAAGCTTGTGATGTCTACTTTCATCCTGTAAAATTTCATAATTTTTGCTCATCATTTGATCATCCAAATGAACATGACAAGCTTACTACCTCATAGGCGATTTCACCAAAAACATAATTACTTTTTCCAAAATTTATTATTTTACTTTCTTAATACCCCAAAGATATAAGAAATATTAGAGAATAGATTTGGGACATCTACTAAATTGGGGCTTAATAGTCCACTTAATTTAGGCTTATTCCCAAACCTCAAATCCCAAATTTCGGGGTATCACACTTTTAAAAGCTTACAATGGTGGAATGTAGGATAATATATAATTAGAGTTATTTTAGATATTTACGATTGTTTGAATAACGCTATTTAGAATATGATTTAACTGGATTTTCTCATTATTATATTTCTTAAAATCATTTCAAATTTTATTTAATTTCAATAAAACGATACATTTAGGTCATCTGGATCTAGATTATAACTTGATTATATTAGAGTTTTAATGACTGTTATTATATTAATATTTTTATATCTCTATAAGTAGTCCTCAGATTTCTCATTATATATAAACAGATTTGATTAGTTAAATAAAGGAATGACTATTTGGCCAAAGAATATAAAGGATTTAATATTTTTCCCATCATCCCAGTCATGTTAATTATATGAGGAGATTGGGAATCAAAGGAAACGAATCTAAAACGGTAAGGAAGGGAATTAAATCAAATCTGGAGCCTCCATGGTGTGGTGGGACCCACGCCTATCAATTTTGCATTATTAGAATTTAATTCTAACTGGCCCCACCCAAAGGCGTGACTCATCTTCTGCTTTCTCACAAATAATACATCCATCAGTTTTCACTTTTTTTACCCCGAATCTATTTGTCCATGGAATAAATATAAAATAAATGTAATGAAGGTGTCATGTGTGGTACTTATACTTTATGCATTGTACATTATATATTGATATTTTTTTCTCCCAACATTTTTTGCAATTTCTCTTAAATATTTACTATTTATCCAATAATTGAATTCGAAATAGGCTAAAAAGCAAAACTATATATTTGCTTGGAAAATATTTTCTCAAATATAATTTCTACTTTAAAAAGACAGCATATAAATATATACAACAAGTGTTGATTTTAATGAAAGAGACTTTAAATGCATAAACAAGAAACTCCAATGAGTTCTTGTGACATGAAACACCTTTAGAAAATTAAGGTATTCTCGATTGAATTTGATAATATTCAAATATAAGCAAGTCATATATATCTATACGTATACTCTAAACTAAGAACATGTAAAAGAGAAAGACTCTTGTGAATAAGAATATACAAAATCCTTTAAATTAAGAGAAAATGTGTGTGGGTGTGTGTATATAATATTATGCATATAAGTCACCAAATAACAATATGTAATCATCATTATGGCATGAAGCAATCAAAACAATTACAAGAATATAAGGTGGTATAACACATGCCAACAATTAAATGCTCGTTTGGATTAGCGATTAGAATGCTTAAAATTAGTTTTTCAATCGTGATTTGCGGTGTACGAGGTAAGTATGTGAGAGGAGTTATATCTCAATTTATGTGAAAAACAGTTTATAAGCAATCCGATTGCTAAAATGAATATGTGATAAGCATCTTCCAAACAAAATATATTTTCCCAAATATAATTTCAACTTTTATAAAGACGGCATATAATTAATATGCTTTAAAGTAAGAACATGGGTAAGGTCGAAAAAGACGTTCAAAATAAGAAAAATAATTGTCTAATAATATTATTACTGCCGTTTGCCGTTGACTAAAATTGCTTAGAAGTTGTGATGATAGCTACGTTTTGTAGTTGAGATGCACTTGTTATATACTTCCTTGTACATGTTGGCAAACACACACACACACACACTTCCTTGTACAGTTTATCTTTCTATTATTTACATATAGCAATTCATGATTATAATATTTTATATTGAATTTAATGTGTAAGTAAAGTATTACTTTAATAATATGTTCTTGTAGCCTGATGTAATCAGTATATTGTTAGAATAATTAATTATTAGTCATTTATTTCATGAAAAGGAAAAGTTATTAAAGTTTATTATGAATAGATTTTAAAAATTACATAAGTAATAAACTTGGGATTAAATACATACTAAGGAGAAAAATCACAACCTAAGGAGAAAGAAAAATATATGTACTCCTCTAGTATTATTTATAGGGTAGAGAGAAAAGAAAATTTTTTGACTTATTTATAAGGCACCTTATTAAATTTTTCAATGGATAAATAATTTTACCTTTTATTTATTATCATGTCTTTGTCCTTTGCGGTATATTGTATATTAAATAAGAATAAAATTAGAAAGTTGTTAAATTTTATAGCAAAATTAATGAAGTTTAAATCTTTTCTTAGTGTGAAATATAGTTATAAATAGGACATGAATATTATGTAAGAATTACTTTTTCTTTTGTCAATTTTCCCTTCATTTAGTGCCACACTTTTAAATTTTAACTACCTTGGTCTAATTAACACTACTCTCTATCCAACAGTAATAAAAAAAATTTAAAATTTGGAACATCATATATATATATATATATATATATATATATAAGGGACAAAATAAAAGTCTCAATCAAGATAAGTAGATAAGGATGAAGAAAACGTTCAACCTTCTGTGTATCAAAAAAGGTTTATTTTAGGTTTGATCATACCAGTATTAATATATTGGATCCTATCAGAATTATATAGTTAAATGTGTTTGGATAAGAGTAGTATGAATGAATGACATTCTGGGTAGTCCTTATGTTAAACCCGTTTTTAGTGGATTTTTTTTTTTTTTTTTTTTTGGCCAGAAGAAAACGTTGAACTTTGATTCGTCTATTAGGAACACAACTTTTTTTTTTTTAAAAACCATGGGACCCTTCATTTTAGGATATAGGTCAACGTACAATACAGTTATTTCGACATTTATATTCTTTCTCAGTACTTTTCTCTATACGTAATTAATAACGTGGATTCCATTTAAATAGAAGAAATCAAGAGACATGTAAATAAATAAATAAAATCGTAACCGCGATAGAAACTCGTATGGTAAACTCGAATGATAAACTCATAAGAGATTATTTTTATTATTAAATATATATTAATAATATATAATTAGATCATTAAAATATAAAAATGACAACAATTTGATTTTTTTAAATCCAAATAATTGAAATTAAAATATATCAATATTCCTAATTTATTATATTTAATAAAAAAATTTCTATAAAATTTCTATATAAACCTGTTGAGGATGACAAAATTGAAAAAGTTAACATAAGTTTACAAGTGAGCTGATACGGTTTTATAAATTAGAAATGTCAAAACGGTAAACTTGATGTATAAGATAGAAACGTAAAAACGGTAAACTCCAAAGAGAGTCAACTCGCGAGTTTGACAACAATGATAACCACTCATCTCTATTGAATCAATAAAAAATGATATTGAGAAAATTTAATTTCGTACTGTTTAAAAAGTGTATTATTAAATAATCTAGCCATAAATATTATGTTGAAAAAAGACATAAATTGCAACACCCCCAACTTTTATATTCACCAAAAATATATTGTAATTAATTGAGAAATTCAATAAAATAGTGAATATTCATAAATTTGGATCTTGTAAATTTTGAAATATTCATATTCATAAGGAAATGAGCAAATTAATTCAAGAATTGAATTAAATTACAAAGGTGGTCGAAAAATCACAATTTTGCCAATTTAACCCAAGATTAATTATTTTTCTAATTAATTGAAGTTAGTTTCAATTAATCAAGAAAAATATATAATTGGATTATTCTTGATGGAATAAATCAAGAGTTTTGGAATTAGAGGGAATTATACATAATTCATTTAATTGAATTATGGAATTAATGAAATACATATTATTCCCTTTCTCTTCCATAATTTCGCCCAACACATGAAAATAAGGGATAAAAATTAAATTCCAAGAGCACATGTTGAGAGTTCTTTGAAGATTTAGAGAGAAGGACGAAGAAGATTAAGGTAAGTAAGTGTTGATTTAGTGATTTGGTTACCTATTCTTGTGTAACACTTCCTCTAAGGTTCTTTTCTTCATATGTTTAGTGTAACACCCCAAATTTTATTCACCAAAAATATATTATAATTATTTGAATAATTCAATAAAATGGTGAATATTCATGAATTTGGATCTTGTGAATTGTGAAATATTCATATTCATAAGGAAATGGGCAAATTAATTCAAAAATTGAATTAGATTACAAAGGGGATAGCAAAATCATAATTTTGCCAATTTAGCGCAAGATTAATTATTTTCCAATTAATTGGAGTTAATTTCAATTAATCAAGAAAAATACAAGAAAATGCATAAATGGGATTATTCTTGGTAGAATAAATCAAGAATTTGGGGAATTAGGGGGAATTATATATTGTTCAATTATATGAATTATGGAATATATGGAAAACATTTTTTTTCTACTCTACCTTCCCTAAAATTCGTCCAATACATAGAAAAATAAGGGAAAAAGTTAGTCAAACCCAATTGGACCTAAATGATGACAAGGGATGACATAAGGTTGAGTGAGTTGGTAGATTAATGTTGAGTGTAAGAATGGGAAGAGAAGCTTGAGTGGAGGAATGGATTCAAGCATGATTGCATGAAGAGTGTGAACATAGGAAAAGAAGCATGGACTAGTGGAGAAAACAAAGGGAGAGGGACGGATTTCCTGAGCTTGGGCCTTCAGAAGGCCTGACAAGGCCTGAAGCCTGTTTAAAAGCCTACTTAAAATGTAGGATTTTAAATAGCCTTTAAAGCCTATGCTGCCAAATTCATATATAACCCTTCATGCTTATACACAATCCTACATTATGTCTTAAAAGCCTAACATCTATTCTTGTAGTAATATTAAGGCTTAGTAAGGAAAAGAAAATAATGTCTAGTGACAACACTTGTTCGAGCAAATAGGAATAAGAAAAACTAATCGACTGTTGACTAATGAGATATATTTTTTAAAATCGACCAAGCATAACAAATAACATATAAAACTAGATTTTTACCTATTTTATTCTTTCCACGTAAATTGGGACAAACTCCTCTTGTTAAGATTAAAATATTTCATTTGACATTAAAATAAACTCATAACATTTTTTATGCTTTAGTGGAGGGCACAAATTAGGGGAGAGAGTGAGTTAGTATTGTCATTTCGAGCGATCGAAGAGAAGAGATGTAGAGGTGAATGATTTATGCGAAAACAAGGGATGAGTATAATGACGATGGAATATGAAACTTAGAATTTAGAATTAAGATTAAGTTGGTAAATTTATAAAATTATTTAGATGATATTATATAGACTTATATAATAATATATTTTTTAAAATAAAAAATTAAATAGGCCAGGCCTGTAGGCTTGTAGACTAGGCCTTATAAAAATAGGCCTGGCCTGTTTATCTAAATAGGCATAGCAATATGCCTGAGCCTGAGCTTGGCCTATTTACTAAATAGGCTAGGATAGGCTTTATGTAGGCTAGGCCGTAGGCCCCTATTAGAGACCTGACCTATTTCCATTGTAATACCCCGAATTTTGAGACTCGAGGCTAGAGAATAAGCCTGAGATTAGTGGATTGCTAAGCCCCGGTTTAGCAAGATCCCAAATTGTGATTAAGGGTTGATGACTCCAAAAGCAGACATGATTAGTGATAAATGGACCCTTTTGGAGATTATGATGTGAACTGTGATGCGTATACGTTGTGAGCAGCTGCAAAACCCAATATTTAAGTTCAATTATGGATTAATATCTAAATTGACTTAAAATAGAGGGATGGCGCATATTGTGGCTAAATGAAAAAGTATGATGTGTTTAGTGGTGATTCAGGAGGAATTGCCATAATCAGGGGTAAAAGGGTAAAGTTACCGACCAATTGGTCAGTTACCGAAGAGTAAACTCATTGGTAACTTGAAGATCAATTGTTAGGGTTGATTTGTTGTGATATTGAGTGGGTGGAATCCCATGTGTGTGAGTTCCTTAGAATTGGTTTGGAACTTTGGAATGGAAAAGTTGCAATGTTAGGTTTTTAAATGTGAATTGTGTTGACATATTGAGATTGTTGTGAAAACATTTCAATGAGATGTGAATTTGATTGATTTTGTGTTTCTAATGGATTCCTTGTGGAAATTTATGTGGGAATGATGTTTGGTATGAAAATGGAACCATTGGAAGCAAATATGCAAAATCTGAAATTCTGTCTAGTGAAACTCTATTCTGGGCAGTCAGTTTGTGTGAACATTTTGAATCACCAAATGGTGTCTAAAAATTATGAACATTTCCAGGTTTAAATTTCACATCCCAAGCTTCAACATGGACATATAATTTGTGCCATTTCATTTTGTGAACTAGGAGATATGACTGTCCAAAGTTTGGGATGGAAACTGAACTCTGTTTTGGGGCAGTGATGAGTTTTATGTAATTCTGGAATTGTGTGGTGATTTTTAGTAATGACCAATATTTTTCCTATGAAGAGAACTTAAATATCTTTCATTTGGCTTTGGAACAACCTCATTTTTATTTTTCTAGAATTAGTTATGATTTTTCAAAGTTTGGGCAGAAAATTTGAAAATGGGAATTATGACATCATCTCATTAAAAGATGACATCAGCATGGAATTAAATATCTTCTCATCTTCTTCAGCTCTCATTTTCTGTCGTGATGAACCAGCTGAAACTAGTGAGAGAAAGTTGAGAGCTCTTAGAGAGAGAAAGAGGAGAAATCTCGCAAGGTAAGCCGATTTCTCCGACGATCTAGCTCCTAACGCGTATAACCTTGCTTCTAAGCTTCTCTTTCATGTTCTTTAAGGTGTTGGAAGCTCAATTTTCATGGTTTAAAAGGGGCTAGGGTTCAGCCATGTTGAGTAAAAGCCAGAGGGAGCTTGAGGTAACTTCCGAAACTTCAATTTTTGATTGTTCTAGCTGCTGTGGTTGATTTAATCGGTGAAAATTCACCGGATTGTCTTTGTTTGTAAATTTGGAAATTGGGTTGGCCTAGGTGTTATGCTGCCCAAATTGATACTAAATGGTAGTTATAACCCAATGTAATGGTCAATAAAGTGGTTAGGAGTAGAAAGGAACGCGTTTACGGAGCCGAAACCGAAAAACCCCAATTTTTCCCGGAGTACATGTATATTTTGGCCAAGGCTATAAATGGGTCTTAGAGTTGGATTTTCAATGATTTGATGATTCCATTGAGTTCAGGAGCAAAAATTAGGTGGGGTTACAGTTGGGCACTTTTTCAGAAAAGGCCGAAAAAGCATAATTACGAAAACGGCCCTGAAACCTTTAAAGTGGGGCTGCCAAGGGTAAATTTGTAAATTGACATTGAATTTGATACTTCCGAGTCCGGAAATGGATTCCTAGGGCGAAAATATGTCAGAACAGCCCATGTCAAAATTTCAAGAAAAGTACAGCCGGACCGGGTTCGGCGGGGCGGGGCCGGGTCCCGAGGGTATTTTAGTAAATTTTCAATATAGCCTCATATAACCCCAGAAACACTATGGAAGTGTCTAAATAGTACATTTGACATTGTAGGATCGAATGTGAAGCCCTGAGTTGCTGGCACGCAAATCGAGGAGAAAAGACTGGAGGTAGGGGACTTACCTTACTTGCATGTATTTGATATCTTTGCTTGTGTAGTGATGTATGTGATTGCTTTACTTGATTGTGTAGAGCATATTTGAATAAATGAAGCTCTGTTCTTGTTTTACTATGGCTATAGTTTTGTTACATGAAATATTGAGCATGCAGAAATATCATTATGGGGCATGCATCTAGATAAAGCTAACATGTCATACACATAGCATCTATCATGCATGCATTATGGTACTGTTTCCTACTGAGATTCTCTTGAATCTCACTCTCCCCTACCAACAATTTAGACAGGGCAAGTGGCTTGTGGAGGGAGCGGCTAAGACTCCTTCGAGATGAGATTGTGTAATCCCCATTTGAAGAATTGTAATGGGCAATTGTACCCTGTGTATCTTTAGCGAAGGTATGTACCCGGGATTGTCGGGATGATTATGTTGTGCACTCTGATATTTATATGAACGTCATTTATCTTCGCGTAGTAATTGTATTCGAAATGTGAATATGAGACCAAGTTTATAAAAGATTTCAAAAGGTATTTTTGAAAACCCCATCATGTGATGGGTTAGTAAATGTTATTTGATTATTATTGGTCTCTATTTCATTTTAATCGCGTATTTCGGATATAATTATGGGAGGGGGTTACATCCATCCCTAGCCAAAACCAAGAGAAGAGAGAGAGAGAGAGAGAGAGTTTGTGAAGTTCTTGGGAGCTAGAGAGAAGAAGGAGCAAGAAGACTAAGATAAGTGTTGTCTCTTAAGCATTTTCCTTATGATCTTCCATGAAATCCTTCTCCAAACTCTTGTTTCTCATGAATCCATGGTGGTGAAGTCACACTTTGAGATCAAGAAGAGAGGGAGGGGGAGCCTAGAGTAAGAGGAAACCAAGTAGCCAAAGAGGGTAACTTCATGAACTTACCTTCTTGAGTTGTTGATAATTGTTGTTTGGTTTTTATGATTTTGGTTTGAGTTGTAAAATTAGAAAAGTCATAACCCTAAGGGCTTATGTTGCCAAAAATCCTTTAAATCATGGTTAAGAAGTGTTTAAGTAAGTTAATCAAGGATTAGAAGTGGAAAAGTACAAGTTTTGGGAGCTAAAACACAAAACTTCGTTTTTTTTCCATTTTCCCCTAATATTTCTGCCAGGACCAGAACTGGTAGTAGGAGTTGGATTTTCATGAAATAAATGGTTCCATTGGACTCAGTGGGCGAAAATAGGTGGGGTTACAGTTAGAAACTTTTTCGGTAGAGGCCAAAAAAGCATAATTACGAAAACGCCACTAAAATCAATAAATAGGGGTTGTCAAGGGTATTTTCGTAATTTGACAGTGAATTTGGTAATTTCGAGCCTGGAAATGGATTCTTTGGGCGAAAATAAGTTAGAATAGCCTTAGTCAAAATTTTGGGAAAACGTGCCATCAGGCCGGGTATGTCGAGGTCGACCCGGGTTCTTGGGGGCATTTTTGTAAATTTTTACCATAGACTAATATAACCACAACAAACATTATGGAAGAGTGTAAAATGATACTTGGATAGGTTATGACCTATTTCTGGTACATTTAATATTTTAAGATCGATTTGGAGGCCGTATACGACACGTTCTTCTAGACACATTTAAAAAGGGGATATTAAAGCTTTGAGGTAGGGACATTATCCTTCATACACTATTCCATAAGTTATATGATTGTGTGGATGCCTTTGTTTTATAAATGCGCTTTATTAATCAACACGATTTGCCCAGAGAGGGGCCAGAAGTGTCAGAGGCACTTACACTGGAGTTGGCGAAAATCCAACCAGTGCAGAATAGTGGGGCTGGGCCCTACTCATGTATACATGCAGATGATATGTTTATAATGTTCATTAATTGGTGCATACATGGCATATATCATATTTACTTTTCGCATTTTCTATGAACGATAGCATGTTTCTACTGGGGTTCTCCGGAATCTCACCATATTTTTTAATAAACACCTCAGTGGGTACCAGTGGGTCTAAGGGAAAAGATGTAGACGTCGGAAAGTGAGCGGCACGGGTCTCGAGGCGAGGACAAGATTGTGGTCATAATTAGTCTATTTTGTGATACTTTGGTGAAATTTGTAAATATTAAGTTTCCGCTGTATTTTCTGTTTTTCGTTGACGAACGATATCAGAATTTTAAATGACTATTTTTATCAGTATAATTGTACTTTTTTGTATGCCCATTGAATTCCGTCTTTATTACTTTTCGATTATCAAAATGGAAACGGGTGTTGACATTTTTGGTATCAGAGCTAATAAGCGGTTCTAGCATTATCAGAATTGTATACTGATAAGATTTCGTTTATATGTCGACAGGATATCATGGACGAACCGAGAGGACCAATGATAGACTATTTTGGTACCGGCGGTACGAAGCTATGATATACGGCATGGAAGAGCGTGCCAATGCTGCCTGTCCACATACCATAAACTTGCTCTCTTATGGTTGTGGTATTGTTGTTGATGTTGACGTTTCTTGACTTTTCAAGTTTCTTGGTTGAGTTGAAAAATTTGGGAAGCTAGAATCTTAAGGGGTTATGCTTCCCAAATTTCTTTGAATCATGGTTAAGATGTGTTTAAATAAGTTAATAAAGGATTAGAAGTGGAAAAGTACAAGTTTTAGAAGCTAAAACATAAAAGTACATTTTTGTCATTTTTCTTGAAATATTTTGGTCAGCATTGTTTCAAGGGGTTGGAGTTGGGATTTCATGAAATAAATGGTTCCATTGCATTCAGTAGGCAAAAATAGGTGGGGTTACAGTTGGCCACTTTTTCAGAAAAGGCCGAAAAAACATAATTACGAAAACGCCCTTGAAATCCCTAAATTGAGGCTGTCAAGGGTATTTTCGTAATTTGATAGTGAATTTGGTGGTTTCGAGCCTGGAAATGGATTCCTCAGGCTACAATATGTTAGAATAGCTTTAGTCAAAATTTTTGAAAAACGTGCCATCCAGCCGAGTAAGGCGGGGCCGAGCCGGGGTCTCGGGGGCATTTTGGTAAAATTTCACCATAGACTAATATAATCATAAGAAACACTATGTAAGATTCTAAAATGATACTTGGATAGGTTATGGCCTATTTTTTGTACATTTAATATTTTAGGATCGAGTCGAAAGCCGGAACGACACGTTTTACGAGACACATCTAAAGAGGAATCTATAAAGCTGAGGTAGGAACATTATCCTTCATACATTATGCCATAGTTATGTGATTGTGTGGATGCCGTTGTTTGTAAATGCACTTTATTAATCAACATGATTGCCTAAAAAGGGGGCAGTTAGTGCCAGAGGTGCACTTCCACTGGCAGTTGGCAGAAGTCCAACCGGTGTAGATTGTGAGGCTGGGCCCTAATCATGTATATATGACGATGATGTGTTTATATTTTTCATTAATTGGTGCATACCTTGATACATGTCATATTTATGTTTCACATTCTCTATGAATGATAGCATGTTTCTATGTGATTCTTCAGAATCTCACCTTATTTTTAAATAAACATCTCAGCAGGTGCCAGTGGGTTAAAAGGCAAAGACGTATATGCCAGAAAGTGAGTGGCACGTGTTGCGAGGCAAGGACATGATCGTGGTCATAATTAGTCTATGTTTTGATATGTTGGAGAAATTTGTAAATATTAAGTTTTCCGCTGTATTTTCTATATTTTGTCGACGAACGATATCGGTATTGTAAATGAATAGTTTTATCAGTATAGTTGTACTTTTCTGCATGCCCATAGAATTATGTCTTTATTACTCTTTGAATATCGAAATGGAAACGGATGTTGACATTAATATTATTATAGATGAGATATTTTTGGTTTCAACGGTTGAAGATCATTGTCATTAAATAAGTCAACAACTCTGACTGGCAATATATATATAGATAGTTCATGCTCTATAATTATTTGATCGAAATGTTACGTTGCGTCTTCAAACGGACAACACAAGTCACTAGTACAGAAAATGGTTTTTAGACTGGAACATTTAGACCGATTACATCTAATAAGGTCTTGAAAATTTGACCGGTGGCATTTTTGTTATTATGATCAAATTTTAAGACCAGTTATCTTTAGAACTGGTCTTAAAACTACTTTTAAGACCGGTTATAATAAAAACCGGTCTTAAAATATATACAATTAAAAAAATAAATATATGTAATATATTTTCTAGAGTAATTCTAAATATAACTGGTCTAGTAAATATTATCTGAATTAAAGACAATTAAAAAAATAAAATGTTTATTATTTTTAAGACCAGTTGTAAATAAAAACCGGTCTTAAATATTAAAACTTTAAGACCGGTTATTATTAATAACCGGTCTTAAAAATTTTCTATTTGTAAGACCGGTTATTTATTAATAACCGGTCTTAAATATTACTTTTAAGACTAATTTTTAATTACAACCGGTCTTAAAACTGACCTAATTTTCAAAATGCGCCTAATTTTAACTCTGAAATTTGATACTCAAGCACATCAGCAAAACCCCTTCGTCAGTTCACGGTAGCTCAGCAAAACTTAAGCACATCAGCAAAACTTAACCTTCGCCACCGTCAACACAAATCTACGGTTGAATACAGTGCCATAAGGCTATTGTCGTTTGTTCCTTCTGATTGGTTTCGTTCTCAACCTCGTTTTTATTGTCAGGTTTGTGTTTCAATTGCTAGCCGTTCAATTAAATTAATGGTTTCGTTTTTGGGCATTTCATTAATGGTTCCGTTCAATTAACTTTTCAGAAGCGTCCATTGCCTCCCAATAGAGACCTTATTCGATTTGTAAAGTGGCCAAAGACTATTCAAATCTAGAGGAAGAAGAAGATCCTCTGTAATATCCCAATTTTTGATTATGGGTTAATCATGATTATTATGGATAATTATGAATTTAAATTGAATTATTATGTGTTTTATGGCTATTTTGATTAATATGTCATAATTACTGAAAAATTGGAATAATGGAAATATTGGCCATAAGTGGTAATTAATGGAGAAATTAATTACTAACTAAGAGAAAATGAGATGTGTGATTAAAATGGCTAATGGAGATATTAGATAAGTTAATTGGTGACTTATTTGGTGAGAGCCAATAGCAATTTGACATGTGGCAATAGAGGGTGTGGGGGAGAGTGCATGTGTGTAAGTCAAAATTGATTAAAATAATCAATTCTCTCTCCTTCCTCTCCTCTCTTTCGGCTGAAGTGTGGGTAGGAGGGAAGTGATGATTGCTTCTTCTTCCTTACTCCATCTCTCCATCTCTCACTCTCATCTCCCTTCTCTCTCGTTCTCCATTGTTGAAGGCAAGGGAAAGAAGAAAGCTTGATCTTTGGGTAAGTAAATGCCTTCCTTTGCTCAAACTCCCTTCATTAAAGTTGATCCTTGAGTTAAGAGCAACATTTCTATGGTTGTAGTTTGTCTATTGGTTGTGGTTTGTGGCCACACGAAATTTTGGGAGGTGGTGAATCAAGAACTCCCTTTGAGAAAGTTGTTAAGGTGAGTTTAAGAAACCTTTCTATATAAGTTTTGTGCCAAATGATTTAGCTTGGAAATTCTGGAAATTTGGCTTGAAATTTCGAAAATTAAGGTCTTGTGGTGTTTGAATTGTTGTTGACATGGAATTAGTGCCTTGTTAAGTGTTTTGAATGAATGGTATTGAATTGAAGCTTAAAGGTGAAGTTTGGGAACTCTATATTGGTTTTGTGCATTAGGCAAAAACAGGGCATGTAATTGGGTTGTGATTTTGGTCATTTTGAAGTCACCATTGTGTTCCTTGAGTGATTTTGTGTGGGAATGAGTTTGGTTATTGATTTTGGGTTCATTAAAATCACTTGGGGAAAAGTTGGAAAGTTGTCTAGTTTGAGCTCTGTTTTGCACAGTAAGTTTATATGAGCATTTTGAATGACCAAATGGTATTGGAAAATTATGAAACTTTCTAGTCTTAAATTTCACATCCCAAGCTTCAAAATGGACATATATTTTATGTCATTTCGTTTAGTATTCTGTGAGATATGGTTGTCCAAAGTTTGGGATTGAAACAGAACTCTGTTTTGGAGTAGTGTTTAGTTTTTGGTGATTCTGTATTGGTGTAGTGATTTCCAGTGATGGGCTATATTTTTTCTTGAAAGAGGACTCATATACCTTTCATTTGGCTTTGGAATCACTCCGTTTCAATTTTTCTAGGATTAGTTATGAATTTTGGAAGTTCAGCCAAGAATCAGGGGATTTCTTGGCCGCGGCTCAAGGTGGCTGGCCGCAGCCCAAACCTTTCTGGCCTGATTTGGGCCGCGGCCCAAGTGGCTGGCTGCAGCCCGCGGCCTTCTGACCATATTTGGGCCGCAGCCCACCCCTGTGTTCCAACACTTTGAGTTTTCGAAAGGAGATCTCTAACCTATTGTTTCCCAGCCTTTTAAGGCTTTTATTAGAGGCATTTGTGGCCTCTTAAGGGTCAATTATGATAACCAAAATTAAGTGTTTCAAGTTAATTAAGTCTTGAAATAGAATATAACTCTTCGTCCCTAATCATGATTCTAGGATACGATATTTGCCCTCCTCGGGAGAGACCGGCGCTAGGACACGCACGGAAGGATCAAGGTAGTGACTCTTCTCTCATATTATGTATGATGTTTTGGCATGCATAACTTATCGTTGAATTTTTGAAATGTGTGCCATAGTCCATTACGGCGTGAGCAGGTCAGCATGAGCCGTGTAGGGATTGACGGTGGTCATCTCTAGGTCGGCCGTTGAACTGCCATCATAATCGACATGGATATTGTGAATCCGACCCGTGGGGCGGCGTTTGTGAATCTAGCCGTGGGTTGTGTGTATCTTGCCTGTATGGCTTGTGTATGAAATGCATTATATGAATCCTAGCTGTGGTGAAATGTATTGTGTGGATTGCTGTGATGCAATGCAACGTGAGCAATTCAGCGTGAGCAATCGTAAGGGATGACATGTGTCATACTAATCATTGCCGTTGTAATTGCCGTTGTAGTTGCTTGTTGTGGTTAATGATTTGCTTACATGCACTATTATTGTACATTATATAATTGATTTGTTACTACGGGGATTCCTTAGAATCTCACTCTCCCAAAAACCATGTTTTAGACAGGGCAGAAGGATCAAAAGGCAAGCGGGCGACGAAGAGTAGTTAGAACTCCAGTTAGATGTATATTTTGAGTTATTGGTTATCATGTATACCTTTTGGATATTTTTGGGAAACAATTGTGTATATTGGGATTGGTAGTATGGTTTTGTGTAATCCCCAAGTTAAGGGTAATGAATTGTAGGCTTTGTGCCTTTGTAAAACCCTTATTAAATGAATGGAAACCCGAGTGTGTCGGGAATTTGCTTTATACTCTGATATTTCTGAATGAAATCAACTTGTATAGGCCATTTAGTATTGAGATGTGAATGTGAGACCATTATCTAACAGGTTTTATAAAGATTTTTGTGAACCCTGATTTGGGAAGATTAACTTTGTTTAAGTCCCAAAATCTATTACGGTCTCTAATTCCACATTAATTACGTTTTTACGAACTAATCTCGGCCTTAATCGTGGAGGGGGTTACATCCTCAAGCAAAGGTTGAAGGTACCGTTAATTATTCTGAAGATTTTTACTATATGCATGTGTCTGAGGTTAATGTCCTTATGCTTTTGTGGACCTGGGTTTATTTTGGTTGTGCATGAGAAGGGTTTATTGTTGTAAGTTATAGTTCCTTGGATTTTGGTGTTGCTTTTGAGTCTGCCTCCTAATGCATTTAGGACTGTCTACATGTTCATGCTGCTTCATACTATATAAACTCTTGCAGGAACATTTTGATGAATGAAAACTTGCTTGTGTTCATATTGCCTAATTGGATGGTTTGGCTTCAATTCTAATTCTGAATTTTGCATGCATGTTCAATATAGTAAAACTCTGGATTTATAGTGCTGATATTGCTTGATACTGGTTATCAACTTGTGCATTACAATTAATTATTTGTTCATGTTTGCATAACTTAGGAATTGCTTTTGAACGATGCCTTTGTTGATAGTGCTGTGTTATAGCAATAAGCACCGTGTAGCAAAATTTCCTTAAACCATCACTAGCTATCATTAAATAGTGTCCTTAAAGTAAGGATAATGAGTCATCCTAGTGAGGGTACTCTGGATCCAACTAATGTTAATCAAATCAAGCCTAGCAATGCTTCGAGCCAAGAACACAGTAAGCCACATAACAGGCCTAGATGAAGGGGTAGGAGAGCCACCTGATTGAGAGACATTCCTCTCAATCGGAATACCAGGGAAAAGATTCTGATTGAGTTTGATAGATATTGGAAACTAATCTGGCCTAAGGCCTAACGGTATAGGAGTTTTGTCGGCCTCCTAGCATGTAATAAGCCTAGCATCTTGATAGACCAGTGGAGAAATGTGGATAAAAGTGTGAAGCGACATATTTGGGAAACTATCCAGCTCACTTACGACATTCCTAAGAGTGAAGTCTTGTATGACAAGACAATGACGTATTGTGATGAACGCTAGAGGAAGTTTAAGACAAGTCTAGCCAACAATTACGTGCATATTGAGGTGGAAGAAGGTCAGCCTTGTCCTAATCCGTGCGACCAGTATTCTTTTATTGAGAATAGACTTGGCAAGAATTCAGACGGCTTCGAACTACTCTAGAAGCAATGGTGAGTTGACTTATTTTGCATTTGATTTACTTATGAATTATGAATTGTCTTTATTGATTTACAATGACTTAATTTTGATTTCTTATTCGCAGGAAAAAAGGAAAAAGGCCCAAGAGAGTGGTAGAAAGAATGATTGCCCCTATACAATGTCTCGTGGGGGTTATGCGAAGGCAAAAAAAGACTTTTTGGCCGCCAAACGAAAGAGATTAGAAGAAGCAGCTCAATCTGATCCTTCTATTCTTCTTTCTCCACCATCTTCGATACATCGCGAAGAGAAATGGTTGTTCGCTCACCAAAAGAGGAGTGGGTCTTATATGAGTGAACAATTTCATATAGTTGGTGAGAAAATTGTAAGTATTGTTGTTAACTTGTTATTAATTATTTAGTAAACAAATTTCATTACTAACGTTTGTTATTGTGTCTTATGGGAGGAGCTTCAAAAAAACCAAGCCGAGGGATCGTGTAGGTCGAATGGGAGGAATGACATCCTGACCGTAGCTACAGGAAAACGTGAGCATCTCAGCCATGTCAGGGGGGTTAGAGGAGGGTAGGCATAAGGGATTACTTTGGAACACCCCTATGCCGTTCCTCAAGTAGTATGGTGACTAGGGAGGAGATGGAGCATATATTGGCCACTGTGAGGGCGGAAGCTAGGGCTGAGGCAGAAGCATCATTTGATGCACGATTTGAAGAAAGGTTCAGCAAGATGAAGAAGGAACGGATGATCATGACAAGCACAAGACAAGCAGCTACTAGTACTCCCCAGGCTCATTCCCTAAGCCCTAAACAGAGCACTAAAGGGTGTTGTATTGGTCAGTCATCAGAGGGTCTTGGAAAAGAAATTTGTGATCCTTGTGACTTGTTTGTGGAGGATCCTCTGAGATGATTAGTTGCACGGGGGGCCGGGGGGGGGGGGCGTGCACAACTTGGGATCAACTATCCACCACCAAGAAATAAAAGATAATCAAGTCAAAGTGGCAGTTGAAGAGGTGATCATTATATATGCACCTCTCCCTATCCCTGTTGATGAGTTCAAGGTTTTGGGCGATGTCGTCAACTCTTTAATCTTATGGCTAAAGAATCTTGTTTCTAATCGAGCTAAGGAATCCCCGCCACCTCCACCTCCCTCCACTCAAGATGTTTCACGGCCTCCATTGAATGTCATGCAGCAAGTGATTCTGATGGCATATGATACGTCCTTTCAAACAAGAGATTGGCCTACTGAGTCAGTTGTTGGCAAGTCAGGGGCGTAATGCTATCTTGAGAGGGATGATTTAATGTCCCTGGTAGCTCCTTTACAACATCTTAAATTGGAAGTTAATATTTTATAAATTACACCGTTAAACTTTGATTTGTGTGCTTGCATTATTGTAGGTACATGAATCGTAGGTTGGTTGACTCTAGCAAAACCAATAAATTTGGACTCCTATGCCCACTTCAACTCTACGACGAAGGGACTACTGCTGCCATCAGACACACATACTTATTGCATAGGCTTAGTAAAACCCCAATTGAGTGTTTCTTGGCTCCATATTTGTATGAGTAAGAAATAAATTTATATTTCATAAAATACATAATGTTTTATATTTGCTTAAAAGTCTTCCCTTTTTTTAGTGATCATTGGCAATTGGCTATTTTGTGCAAGAAGAGTTATTCTATCATCTTCTTATTGTCCCTCCACCTCAGCAAGCCAATTAGTAAATTGAAGAAGTCCTTGAACTCGTAAGTTTTCTTGTATTATTAATTACCTTTCGTGTGCAAAATTTATGGAATTTGTGTAAAATAAGTAACTTTTTGTGATTTTCATGATATAGGGCTATGCGGACATTCCTACACACTGCTTGTGGTAAGCTTATCCGTGAACTAAAAGACCCTACATGGATCTTGTCAAAGGTTAGTTACATATTGGTTTGTTTTAAGAATGTATTCAATAATAAGCCATGCTTTAATTTTATACTTGTTTTAATGATATTATATTATTTTTCAGACCTGTAGGCAACCACCGGGGTCCAACTTGTGTGAGTTGTATGTTCTGAGGCACATTTATAATATTATTACCCTAGGCACGACAAAATTTATTGAAGAGGTAAATGTATATATATTTCAAAAATTTTGTATTATTTTTATTTTTTTTAAGTGAAGTTAATGTTTTACCTGACTTTGGTGTTTTAGATGTTTGAACTTGCTGACCCCTTTCCAGAAGAAGATATTGATCACATTCGCAATTGTTGTGCTGAATTCATTTATAAACTTTTACAACAGTGAGTTGTTGTAAAACTGAGGAACTTTTTGTATATATCGATGAATTGACATGTTAGCCTGGTTGGTTGTAAATATTGTTGGTTGCATGATTTGACATGTTTATTTATTTATTTATTTTTTGATTATGTGCAACCATGCATTTATACATGTGAATCTGTTTGAGCCATGTCATTGGCCTGCATGTGTTTTAAACAATTATGCATATATATATATATATATGATGGTTTTAAACAACACATTACAATTAATAACTTTATAGCACTTAATAAGTATGGCATTGGATGGAAGTAGCAATTCTAGGATGCGTTCTGGTAACTAACCTAATCACATATAATTAAAAAAATTATAATACTTTTAAGACCGGTTATAAAAATAATCGATCTTAAAAGTTATTTTAAGACCGGTTTCGCATATAACCGGTCTTAAAATTGAATTTTTAAGATTGGTTTTATGTACAACCGGTCTTAAAAATTTTAAAATTAAAATTTTTAAGACCGGTTGTATATGAAACCAGTCTTAAAATAACTTTTAAGACCGGTTATAATAATAACCGGATTTAAAAATGTTTTATAATTCCCTTACTAGCGATGTCTTTTAAGACCAATGCTTATGACAATTGGTCTTAAAATTGTTTATTTTAAGACCCGTTATCAATATAACCGGTCTTAAAAGTGAGACTTTTAAGATCGGTTACCAAACCGATCTTAAAAGTGACATACTTTTAAGACCGGCTATATCAAGACCGGATCTAAAACTGGTCTAAAAAGTCAATTTTAACAGGTCTAAAAAGCCATTTTTCCACTAACGAGTGTACCTAAAAAACGAAAAAACAATAAAGAAAGAAAAGTTATAGAAACCAACAAATGGAATAAAGGAGAATTCAAAGCAATATTATTAGAATTGCTTATTGATGGGGGCTTTTGCTTATCTAAATAAAAACCCGAATTAAAAAAATAAATATAATAAATAATATAATGGCAATAAATGGCATATATATATATATATATATATATATATATATATATATATATATATATATATATATATATATATATATATATATATATATATATATATATATATATATATATATATATATATATATATATATATATATATATATATATATATCTGTTTGAATAAAGGAAGCCAGAAACGTGAAGCATCCTGAAAGAGGCATGCCTTATATATATAAAAACAAAACCCAAATTAATTACACTCTTAGTGATTGTAATTTGTAAGATCATTATGTCGTCCTTATATAATTAATAATTTGTTATAGGTTCTTCCCTATATCACATAAAGTTTATTAAAAAATGAATTTTGTTTTTTTGTCATCACTATATATGGATTAGGGGCTTCTAATGTGCCTCTCTCTAGTGCTCCTTTGATGCCCCAGCCTCTTAAAAGTTCTTTTCTTTTCTTTTTTTTTTTTGTTTTGTGATAATTAGATTCTGTATAAAACGAGCGACATTTTGAGATATTATGGGTAAAAAATGTTAAAGTTTTGAATTTTTTTAATGGATTTTCAAAGAAAAAATACTACAAAATTATGTATTATTTATTTATTTTTTTGAAAAATCGTGAAAAAATTCAGAACTACACCATTTTATGCTCAAAGAATATCAAAGTGTCAATAATTTTAAGAACAAAACACTTAGAATGTTAAAAAAATGAATTTCGTTTTTTGTCATCACTATATATATATATATGTATATGTGCACGCGCCAGCGTGGGGTGCAGGAAAATATAAAGATTTAATAAAATTATAGTAGTTGAATTTTTCTTATAATTAAACTCCCCCATTAGTTAAATTTTTTTTCTTTTTGGCACAGCTATATTGATTTGTGACAAAACTAATACAAATTTTTTGTTATAACTATCTGACTGTTTTTTCTTTAAAAAAACGATTTTGAACAAGGAGAGGAAAAGTATTGATTTTTTGTGATTAATTATTATTAGTGTCTTGTAAAAAATGATTAGGTGTCACTCCCATTTTAATTGTGGATTTAGTAAAATATTTTGTCCCATTAATTTGCTGCCCTTGTGGTTTTTCCCGACACAACTCGTTAGTCAACGTTCAATGTGGTTTCAGAATACCGTATGCTTTGATATTAAAAGAAATATTTATTCCAATATTATCCTTAATAAATAATTAATAATTTGTGGTTTTTCAACATTGTATAATCACATCAACATTGAAATAGATTAATACAATCTTTTGTCACTCAAGTTTATTTTAATTTTAGTTTTGGTCTCTTAAATTTTAAATTATAAGTTTTGGTTCATAAAGTTTCATTTTACTTAAAACATTGGTCTCATAGTCTAATAAAAACCTGAATTATTTAGTTCTTTGAAGGACCAAAACTCATATGGTTTGAAGCTTAAGGGATCAAAATCCAAATGAAAACAAACTTGAAGTAGCAAAGATTTTATTAACCCTAAAAAATGTGGTTTTTTTTTTGCCAACAAAAATAATTTAGTTAAACTACATCACTTAGCTTATTAAATTATCTATTGATTATTATCTCGATCATGGATACTTTCTATTAATCTTCATATGTCAATATATATAACATCAATGTTTTTGGTCAAATATAATGAATGAATAAATATGAGTATGCTTGGTATTGGTTTTTAGTTTGTTGGTGTGGGTGGCAACTCAAACTTGTGAGTGGATGTGAATTAAGCCCTGCCTAATTTGGGGGGGGGGGGACCTCTCATGTGGGGAAGGGCCCACTCATTTCTCAAATGAACCCTCTCATATTTTTCGGTATTTTAAAAAATTGAATTCAGTTGAGATATTTTAGGAACAGAACCTGTATATTACACTTTAAGGAACCCATAAGTTAATTAGTTACGTGACAGTCTCAAGCAAAAACTAGCTAGCGTGTAATATATACCCCCTCTGCTCCTTATTATGGTAGTATAAGAAAATTTTAATTATAGAGACTATTGTAACAAAAAAAATTGTTAATTATATAGATTAAGACAAAAAGTTAAAAATAGTTAACATACCCCCTCTTGTTTAATCACATGACAGTGTAGGGAATAGCTTTGTCTAACAAATGATTAAACATGTCATTGAATCAATAGGTATTTGTGAAAATAGTGGTCTTTAGGTCGGGATACTAAATCCCAAACTTGATTTCTATCAAATTAATTCAATTTGTCTTACATTGCTAACACCCAATTATTGTCTGATAGAGCTTCCTCAGTGCTTGAGAGCTCAATCCTATAAATGAAAACAGAAAAACTGACTTCGTTTAGAGCTCTATTTCTAGTTTTCACTCCTTCCTTGACATCACCTAAGATTTGGTCTAGGGGATGATCCTTGATATATCTCTAAGCTCTAGGTTGGGTTTGATCATGATTATGGTTAAGGGAGTTCCTGTCAACACCCATTTCCATTTCGATAATCGTAGAGTAATAAAGACAAGATTCCGTGGGCATATAGAAAAATACAATTATACTGATAAAAGTATTCATTTACAATCCCAACGTCGTTCATCACCGAAATACATAAATATAGAAATACAACGGAAATTCTAATGTTTACAGGATTTCCCTAAAATATCTTAAACATAAACTAATTATAACCACAAGCCTTGACCTTGCCTCGTGGCACGTGCCAATCACTTCTCGGCATCTACGCCTTTGCCTTTTGTTCCACTGGCACCCGCTAAGATGTTTATTTTAAAAATAGGATGAGATTCCGAAGAATCCCCGTAGAAACATATGATCGACGTATAAAATGTGAAAATTAAATATACAATGCACCATATTAGGAAAACAAAATGAAAGTTCAATTTGATTCATATATAATTACCTCAACTGAGTCATCGATTATAGCAATGTACCTCAACTGAGTCATCGACTACAACTAGGATTTTTGATATACCGTTGTTGAGCACCGAACCACAACTAGGTACTGTGTCTCTAGCATGCAATCATATCACGTAATGCAGTAACAAATACATATAATTAGTCACATAGTGCATGAAGGATGGTAGTCTCTACCTCAAAGTCTTATCAATCCATTTTTAATGTGCCTTGTAAAACGTGTCATTCCGGCTTCCGACTCAGTCCTAAAACATTAAATGTATAAGAAATAAGTTATAACCTATCCAAGTATCATTTTAGACTCTTCCATAGTGTTTATTGTGGTTAATTAGTCTATGGTGAAAATTTACCAAAATGCCCCGGGACCCCGGCCCGGCCTCGCCGTACTCGGCTGGATAGCACATTTTTTCAAAATTTTTACTAGGGGTATCCTAACATATTTTCGCCCAAGGAATCCATTTCTGAGCTCGAAATCACCAAATTCAGTGTCAAATTACGAAAATACCTTTGAGAGCCCTAGTTTAGGGATTTTAGGGGCGTTTTCGTAATTATGGTATTTTGGCCTTTTCTAAAAAGGTGACTAAATGTAACCCCACCTATTTTTTCCCACTGAATCCAATAGAACCATCCATTTCATGAAAATCCAGCCCCTACCCCCTATAATAGTGCTGGCCGAAAGTTTCTCAAAAAAATGGAAAAATGGAGTTTTGTGTTTTAGCTTCCAAAACTTGTACTTTTCCACTTCTAATCTTTCATAAACTCATTTAAACACATCTTAACCATGATTCAAAGAAATTTGAGCAGCATAACCCCTTAGGATTAGGGCTTTCCAAATTTACAACTCAATCAAGAATCACCAAATCAACAACAAACTTCAATATCAACTTCATACAATTATAGATTTGAGTTTGGTGTAGTTACCTCTTAAACTTCTTGAATCCTCTCACTCTATGCGTCCTCTCCTCTTTCTCTTGGAGCTCAAATGTGTCTTCTAAGCCATGGATTCCATGAAGAAGAGGAGTTTTGAGAAGGATCTAAGGAATGCTACAAGAAATTGCTTAAGAGACACCGCTTACCTTAAGTTCCTTCTTCTTCTTCTCTCTAGCTCTCAAGAGTTCTCCAAGCTCTCTCTCTCTCTTTCTCTCTCTCTTCAATTGGTGTAGCCGAAATGCACAAAGGGAAGGGAAGATGAACTGTTTTAATCAATTGCCTCTTCTTTACTCTTAGCCCTTGATTTTCCAATATTAAATCTTGTGGTGACACTTGTCGAGAACCATACTTCTACCCTTTTTTTTTTGCCTTTTTTTTGTCCAAGTCTGGATCATATCCAATACTGGATTTATCATTTGTAAACCTTTGAGCTTTCAAGATAACCTTGAGCATTTCACTTCCCTTAGTGAATTTCTTAAGTGTCTTGGTAAGGTCAGTGTTCTTTACCTTAAGAACTTGACATGTCTCAGAAGAAGCAACAGATGGTTCCTTGAGTTGTTTCTCAAAGAGTTTAGCTCTCTTTTTGGAGCTTACTAACTCCTTAAATACTTTGACAAATTTAAAATGTAAAGCATATATTCAGACTGTAATTTATCATAAGTAGGTTTAGAGTCTATTACCTTCTCCGTATCTGATTCCTCTTCTCGGGCTACTAAGCATATATTGGCAACATCTTCATCATCACTTTCTTCAACTGAAGAACTATCTCTCCATATTGCAGAGACATAGGCTTTCTTCTTCCTGAATTTATTCTTCTTCTTCTCTTTGTTCTTTAGATATTGAGGATATTTTGATTTGATATGTCCTAGCTTATTGCAGTCAAAGCAAATGATTGTATCTTTTTCTTCTCTTCTATCACTTGGACCTCCTTTCTGAAACTTTTTAAATCCTTAGTCCTTATGGTAGAATTTCTTGAATCTTTTGACAATCACTCCCATTTCTTCATCTTTAATCTCTTCTTCTAGTTCTTTTCCTTTGACAACATTAAGAGCAAGTCCCTTCTTCTTCTTCTTCTTCTTCTTCTTCTTCTTCTCATCCATTTAAGTTAATTCTTTTCTGAATTTTAGCTTCCCCTCATACTTGGAGAGACTTCCAAATGGAGCTTCTATTGACCTCATGGATTCTCCCTTGGCATCCTCTATGACCGTGACTTTGGCTTCCCATTCACTTGTGAGAATATTGAGAATTTTTCTCACTTGTGATCTTTGTTCATATGTTTTGCCAAGAGCACCAGTTGATTGACAATATGCGTATATCTTAGTTCAACTCTGAAATGCTTTCTCCAGCCTTCATCCCAAATAGATCATACTCAATGGTGTGAGCATTGACTCTATTTTCTTTTATTCCGGATGTTTGTTCATGAGATATTTCAAGAGCCTCCCACATGTCTTTGGTAAAGGGAAAGTTACAGATTCTGAAATACTCTTTCTGACTCAAGGCACTTTGAATCATCAAAATGGCCTTATTGTTGAGAGTCACCAGTTTCTTATCATTGTCATCGAACTCATCTGGTGTATTTGGAATCATTCTTTCTCCTTCTCTCTTCATAGGAACATCATCTCCATCTTGTATGACTTGCCAAAGACCATACTCATCATTTGCTATTACAAACACTCTAAATTTATCTTTCCATAATGAGAAGTATTCTACACAAAAACTTTGTGGTCTAGTGATTGAAGCTCCATCAGGAAGTATACATTCACCCACGCTTGTCATTAGATTCTTCTTAGGCTGTTAACCTAAAATAAGAAGACCAAGCTTTAATACCAAATGTTAGTACAAGTTTTTCACCCAAGAGGGGGATGCATTAGGTGATATTAAAATTTTTAAACTTTAATATCAATCTAAATAAAGAAGAGAGATTTAGATGGATATCACCGAAAGAGGACACAAGAGATTTATATTGGTTCGGTCCAAACCATTTGACCTATGACCAGTCTCAGAAAGCCGTTCTGAGATTTTCACTATTTTTTCAAGATTCACAAGGCTCTTGGTGCCTTAATATAAACTAGTTCTTCTTTAAAGAACTCTTGCTCCCCCTTACACTTTAAAATCAATGCCCACTCAAGGTCCTACTACCTTGAATATCTCAGATGAAATAAATGCTTAAGTATTTTCTTTCACAAGAGTAAATGAATGATCACTGAAGTATAAATTCACACAGATAGCTTTGAGACTAAGCAAAATCAATGTAAAAGTAAATGCACAGTATTTGTTAGTTGCTCTGTCTTCAATGCTCTTCCATTTGTAGTGTGAGAATATTTGAAGACCGTTGCTCTTTGATTGTAGCCGTTAGAGTGTATGGTCTTGCTTCTATCTGTTGAGAATGTTAGATTGTTCTTTGTGTGTTTGGATTTAGCCATTGAGAGCAGAGAGAATGTGAAGCATTTGAACTTTGGTACATTTAATATTCTAACACAATAGTGCTTTTTGCTAATTGTAATATCCCAAATTTTGGGATTAGAGGCTTGAGAATAAGCCCAAATCAAATGGATTGTTAAGCCCCATTTTAGCAAGAGTCCCATAAATGAGGATTTACTGCCAGTGAAAATTTCCTATGAGGCAGCGACATTGTTATATGGTTTTGGATGATCAAATGATGTCCAAAAATTATGAAATTTTGTAGGATGAAAGCAGACATCCTAATCTTTAATTTGATAGATAATAGGTAATTTTGGGAGCTGTACACAGAGTTATGAATTTGTGAAGTTTACCCAGTGAAACTGGAAAGTTTCTGGAAGAGCTTTTAAAGATTTGAATTCTGGGAATGTTGAGCTTCCAATTGGATAAATGCTATATTTTTTCTTGAAACTAGACTCAATAAGGGTTCTATAGACTTTGGAATCACTCCAATTGAAGTTCTACAAATTCAGGTATGATTTTTCAATGTTTGGGCTAAAAATCTGCCAGAATTTGCTTAAATCCGAAAATGGAAAACTAATTAATTAAATTAAGGGAAATTATGAGATATTTTTAAAAGTTATCTCCTTCCCTTCCGTGCTCATTTCTATCAGTTTTGTGCATAAAGAAGAGAGAGAGAGAGAGAGAGCTTGTGAGAATTTGTAGAGAGAAGGAGGAGAAAATTCGCCAAGTAAGCTTGATTTCTTCAGTGAATTAGCTCCTAACTTGTGCAACCCTTCCTCTAAGCTTCTCTTCTATGTGAATTAAGGTGATTGTGAAGCAAAATTTCATTGTTGGGGGAACTAGGGTTTCGGCCAATAAGGGAAAAGCCGGAAGAAAGCTAAGGTAACTATCTAAACTTCAATCTTTGGTTGTTCTGGCTGCTATGGATAATTTAATCAGTGAATTTCTGTTGGATTTGCTTTGATTATAAAATTTGGGAAAGGGTGTGCCTTAGGTGTTATGCTGCAAAATTGAGTCTAAATGGTGGTTTTAACGTAATTTAATGGTTAATAAAGTGATTAGGAGTAGAAAGGAGAAAGTCTGCAGAGTTAAAATTGAAAAACCCCAACTTTTCTTAGAGAACCTTAAGTTTCAGCCAGTGCTGGTTCAGGGGGTTGGAGTTGGATTTTTGATGATCTGATGATTCCATTATGTTTAAAAGGAAAAATTAGGTAGGGTTACAGTTGATCATTTTTTCAAAAAGCTTTAAAAAGCATAATGACCAAAACACCCCTGAAACCCTAAAAAAGGGGCTGCCAAGGGCAAGCTGGTCTTTTGGCAGTGAATTTGATAATTCTAAGGCTTGAAATAGATTCCTTGGGCAAAACTATGTCAGAATAGCCCAGGTTAAAATTTCGAGAAATGTACGGTCCGCCGGGCCTGGTCCTAGGGATATTTTAGTAATTTTTCACTATAGACTCATATAACCACTTTAAACATTATGGAAGTGTTTAATCTGGTACATTTGATATTTTAAGACCAAGTTGATAACCTAAGTTGTTGGCACGCATTACGAGTATGGAAGTGTTTAAACTGGCACGCACGTGCAAGTGGCTACCAAGTTTAAACACTATGGAAGTGTTTAAACTAGCACGCACATGCAAGTGGCTACCAAGTGGGTCATGGCGCACTACTTATCCTCATGTAGTGTGTTCGATCCTTTGGGGAGGCGAAATAAATCCCCAAGCACCTGTGTGGTGCGGAGGAGAGGATAGTTCCTATCGAGGCCCTGTGTGGCCACCTGTGTGGGCTTGGCCGATTGCCTGTGTGAGGCCATTACACTAATCTTGGTTTAATCCATGATTAACCAACTACAATATGGTTAAGTACTAGTATAATGAAGTTTTAAACCAATTAGAAGTACATAGAACTAGTTTAGAACATATTTGAATGAGTATCAATATTTACGATATAATGCTCTATTTTATGAAATTGTATCACTTGAGTGGTCAATCGATTGATCTTCACTTAGTTGTTTAAAAGCAAAATAGATCATTGGATGGTTCACCATGGATGATGTGGTAGTGATTTATAAATATAGGATCACTCGAGTGGTCACTCAAGCAATCTTGTTTCTTTTGAAACCAAATCACTAGATACTTCACTATGGTGAACTGGTGGTGATGAATATAATAGGATCACTTGAGTGATTAGTGCAGTGATCTTGTTTCTTTCTTTTTCAAAAGAAACAGATCACCAAATGCTATCACCGTGGTGCAGTGGTATTGATAGTCTTTGTACATATCACTTGAGTGATTTGGTCTTAGAATTTTTTTTAAGAATACTGAGTATTACTAGAGTCACTGTGGTGCTGTGCTAGTAATACACTTTTTCACACATCACTCGAGTGATCTTCTCTTAGAAAACTTTTAGAAGTCTTATCACTAGGACAGATCACTATGGTGTAGTGATGAAAATTTATCACACTACTCTAGTGGTCACTCAAGTGATCTTCTCTTTGAAATATTTTGAGAAAGCTGATCAACATAAAGAAACATTGTGATAAAGTAATAGTGATGACATTTTGAAACATCACTTGAGTGGTTATTCGAGTGATTAAGTTTGAACTATTTTTCCAAAAAATTGATCACTAGATGATTTACTATGGTGGTCTAATAGTGGCGCACTTTATAGCTCATCACTTGAGTGGTCACTCCAGCGATCTTTTATAAAATTACTTTTTAGAAAACTAATAACTGTCTTGGCCACCATGGTGAACTGGTAGTGATGAACACATCACTTGAGTGGTCACTATAGTGATAATTGTTTATTACTACTAATGAGCATTATGGTGATGAGTTAAATTTCTAAAGAGCCACTTCATCACTATTTATCAAATGAGTTCACAAGATTTTGTCACATAACTTAAGTGGTCACTATAGTGATAATTGCTTATAACTACCAGTGAGTACTGTAGTGATGATGTTTTTCCAATAAAAACGTTTTTAGCCATAGTACCTCTTTCAAAAACACTTTCTTAACTATTCTAAGCTTTGTTATCATCAAAACATAGGATCTAACATATGGGACATGACTTCTCTCCTTTTCTTTTTACGTTCGCTCCCATCCTTTTCCCTTTTCATGACCATTGGATCAAGATCTAGTGATGCACATTTAATATTTTCTTCCCATCCTTCTCTCCATTGTAATAATATTTTTATAAAATATTAAATGAAAAATATTAGATCTTGATCCACTGGTCATGAAGGGGGTTAAAGGATAAAAATGGACGTAAAAAGAAAAAGAGAGAAGCCGGGTCCATATATGATTGATAATAACCATCGTAAAACGCCTTTTTTTGTAGTAACGGCGGTTGTTATAATTTTTTTGGAATTACATTCTAAAAGGTGGTCGGACCGAATCTCACGTTGACTAACCTTTGCCAAAAATTCTCCAACCGGCGATGGTAGGTGGAAGTTTGTGTTTTTTAATGAGAGGTAGTAAGGTCATTTAACCAAATTTTATAATATCATTTTGGTCCAAGAAACTTGTCTGACATTTTATGATTTTGAGAGACTAATTCAGGGTAATTTCTTGTCTTTGTTTCTTTTCAAAAATAAACTGATGGAATAAAATTTGTTTATCATGAACATAAAAAGAAAAACTTTTATACTCATAATAATCTTTTTGCATCTATATAAAATATGTATTGTGGTTGATTTTCATTATATATATATATATATATATCTTTGTGGCAAAATTAATTCATGTGCAGCTGAGTGAGTGAGCTCGTCATTTAGCTATAACCTATTTGTGTTGTTTCTCTTACAAATGAACAAATTATGAATATTGTAATACCTCAAATTTTGAGATTTGGGGCTAGAGAATAAGCCTGAAATAAGTGGACTGCTAAACCCCAGTTTAGCAGGACCCCAAATTTATTTCCTAATGATTATTATATCTTTGGGGTATTTAAGAAAGTAAAATGGTGAATTTGAGAGAAAGTGATTATGCTTTCGGAGAAATTGCCTATGAGGAAGTGAGTTTGTCATAAGATTTTTTTAAGATCTAATGATGAGAAAAAATTATGAAATTTTATAGGGTGAAAGTAGACATCCTAATATTTAATTTGATATGTCCTATGATTCAATTAGAGCTATATACAAAAAGATATGAATTTTTGAAGTCAGCACAGAAAAACTATGAAGTTTCTGGAACATCATGCAAATATTGAAATTCTTGGGATTGTGTGCTTCCATGTAGCAAAAGGCTATATTTTTCCTTGAAACTAGACTCGATAAGGGTTCTATAGCCTTTAGAATCACTTTAATTCTATTTTTCTAGAATTAGTTATGATTTTTCAAAGTTTGGACAGAAATCTGCCAGAATTTTGTAAAAATCCGAAAATTGGGAAATTATCAAATAAATGAAATATGATATAAGATATTAAAATAAAACATCATCTTCCTCCTTTATTCAGCTGAAATTGGCGCCACTTTCAGCATTTAGAGAGAGGAAGTGTGAGATTTTCTTAGAGAGAGAAAGGAGGAAAAAGCTTAAAAAGGTAAGTGATTTCTTTGGTAAATCGGTTCCTAACACGTATAACTCAGCACCTAAGCTACTCTCCTATGTGTTTAAGGTTTGTGAAGCTCAAAATCTCTTGTTGGAGTAGCTAGGGTTTCAGCCAAGTCAAGAAAAGCCAGAGGGAGCTTGAGGTAACTTCTAAACTCTTGTGTATTGACTATTCTGGCTGTTGTGGACAATTTAATCAGCGAAATTTCACCGGATTGTCTTTGTTTGTAAATTTGGAAAATGGGTTGGCCTAGAGGTTATGCTACCCAAATTGGTACTAAATGGAAGTTGTAACCTAATGGAATAGTCAATAAAGTGGTTAGGAGTATAAAGAAATGCGTTGACGGAGCTGAAACCGAAAAACCCTGATTTTCCCCGGAAAACCCATATAATTCGGCCAGAGCTGTAAATGGGTCTTAGAGTTGGATTTTCAATGATTTGATGGTTCCATTAAGTTCAGGAGTGAAAATTAGATGGGGTTACATTTGGTCACTTTTTCGGAAAAGGCTGAAAAAGCATAATTACGAAAATGCCCCTGAAACAATGAAATAAGAGCTGCCAAGGGCAATTTCATCTTTTGGAAGTGAATTTGATAATTATAAGTCCAAAAATGGATTCCTTAGGAGAAAATATGTCAGGATAGCCCACGTTAGAATTTTGGGAAAAGTACAGCCGGATCAGGTATGGCGAGGCCAGGTCCCCGTGGGCATTTTAGTAATTTTTCAATATAAACTCATATAACCCCCAGAAGCACTATGGAAGTGTCTAAATGGTACATTTGGAATTGTAGGACCGATTTGAGAGCCCGAGTTGTTGGCACACAAATCGAGGAGAAAAGACTGGAGGTAGGGGATTTACCTTACTTGCATGTATTTGATATCTTTGCTTGTGTAGTGATGTATGTGACTGCTTTACTTGATTGTGTAGAGTATTTTTGAACAAATGAAGCTCTGTTTCTGTTTATACTGTGGCCATAGTTTTGTTACATGAAACATTGAGCATGCAAAAATGTCATTATGGGGCATACATCTAGTTAAAGCTAACATGTTATACATATAGCATCTATCATACGTGCATTATGGTATCTGTTTCTTACTGAGATTCTCTCGAATCTCACCCTCCCCTACCAACAATTTAGATAGGTGAAGATAGAATGTATGCTGAGAACACAGAAAAGAGCTGTAGAGGGGATTGCGATGGTAGAACGAAGACGAGAAGATGTCTCTGTTTCACTCGGATGGGTTTAGACACCCTGGTAGCCCTGTGCAGCTACATTGATGGTAATTATAATACACGAACCCTTATGGGAAATTTCTGTAATCGAGCACTTTTTATCAATATTTTTATGCTATTCCTGTGTTGCCCACCGAACCGCATATATTTTTTCGCGAATACTTTGATAAAGGTGAAAATGAGATAAGGGCGTGACAAATATAAGAACTATAATACTTATAATTGAGAAAATTGTAAGAATCCAATAAATTTAAATTGAAAAAAAAAACATAATTAAAAATGGGGTAAAATTATAAACACTTGGATATTAATTATTCCTCAATCATATATATATATATATATATATATTATTACCCGAGATCACCCACTTTAACAAGCAACTTGCTCAGCTTTCTGTTTTTTTAATATATAATAAATAGAAAAAAAAGAAGAGAAGGGAAATAAATCTTCCTTGCGTGTTGAAGTGAGTGAAATTTTTAAAGAGGAGCATGGTGCAAGTTACTTGAGTAGGACCCGTTTGGAATTTGTTGGGAGGTTTGGAGGCAATAAGTAATGTAATTTGATGTTCCCTTTCAGTCATGCACGCTGCTTCTTCTTACCACATATTCTCTTATCCCTTCCCTTATTATCTCTTTCTTCATTTAGGGCTCTGTTTGGTTCTGCCCCAACTGACTTGTCCCCTCTTCCTCACACACCCCCTCTTCTTCCCACACATTGTCATCCTTATCCTTACCATTTTCTAATTTTTCAACAAATACACACACTCACGATCTCCGGTTCTAAACATAGGTGCTACTAGCCAATAGATATCTTAATTCTAAATATAAGATCACAATGGGGTATTAAATATGTTTCCATCAAATTAAAAGGTAATTACAATGCAAGTGATTAAAAAAAGGTAGTATAAGGAAAAATTCAATCAATATCAGCAAATTAATTGTAGCTTTGATATTAAGGATACCAGGGAATATATGTAACATCCCAAATTTTGTTCACCAAATATATTGTAATTATTGAAAATAGTCAATAAAATGAAATGATGAATTTTAGAGAATATAATCATTTTTTGGTAAAATTGCCTTTGAGGTGTGAGCTTGTCTTGTAATTTTGTATGATCAAATGATGAGAACAAATTATGAAAATTTATAGGGTGAAAGTAGACATCCTGAGTTTTGATTTGATAGGTCATATGAATCATTTGAAGCTATATGCAAAAAGATATGAATTTTTGAAGTTTACCCAGCAAAATTGATTATTTTCTGGAATAACATACAAAGATTGAAATACTGGGAATTGTGTGCTTTGATTTGGATAAAGGCTATATTTTTCCTTGAAACTAGGTTTTACAAGGGTTCTATTTCCCTTAGAATCGCTCCAATTCGATGTGTACAAAATTAGTTATAATTTTTAAAAAATTGGACAGAAAATCTGTCAAATAATCCAAAAATGGAATATAAATTATATGGCAATTTTTTAAAATTTTGAGATACATAGAAAAACCATTTGGGCTGATTGAAGGACCCTTAGACATGATTATGGATGGACCAAGAGGGAAGGATTGATTGAATTTTAATTAGGCTTTATGACCCATTACATGAAGATGAAACGGTATATTTGGATGGAAGTGTTTAAATGGTATATTTAGATAGAAGTGTTTAAATGGTATATTTGGAATTGTAGGACCGAGTTGACATCCTGAGTTGTTGGCATGCAAATCTAGGAGAAAAGACTGGAGTTTTGGGACTTACCTTGCATGTATTTGATATCTTTACTTGTATACTGATGTATGTGATTGTTTTACTTGATTGTATATAGCATATTTGAATAAATGAAGCTCCGTTTCTATTTTACTGTGGCCATAGTTTTGTTACATGAAACATTGAGTGTGCAGAAATGTTATTATGGGACATACATCTAGTTAAAGCTAACATGTCATACACATAACATCTATCATGCATGCATTATGGTATCTGTTTCCTACTGAGATTCTCTCGAATCTCACCTCCCCTACCAACAATTTAGATAGGCGAATATAGAAGGTACACGAAAATTAGAAAAGAGAACTGTACGAGAGAGGGTTGCAATGGTGGAATGACGACGGGAAGAAGTCTCCATTTCACTGGGATGAGTTTATACACTCTAGTAGCCCTGTGCAGCTACCTTAATTGTAAGTATCATGTACAAACTCTTATGGAGATTTTCTTGTAATCATGCACATATTATAAATATATTTATGCTATTCGTGTGTTGTCCATCGAACTGCATATCATTTTCCGTGAATACTTTGGTAAAGGTGAAATTAAAATAAGGGTGTGACATTTTGGTATAACTATATGTAGCATTATATTATATATAAATTTATAAATTAGGCACAATAGCTTAAGAAAAAATAAGAATGATTAATATGGGAGATAAAATAAATTAAGATACTCCCTCCGATCCTAAATATAGAATATAGTTTGTAGTGCAAGACCGGAGATAGTATTATAGTTTTGACTAAATTTAACTTTGAACCAACTGTCATATTAGTGACCGTATAAACGTTATGTCAACTTGTCCACTAAAACAATTTCTCGCTCTCTCATACTGATACGTTTTCTTCTTCTTGTTTGTTTTAACTCTCCCCTCTTCTTGTAGTTACCATTTTCCTATTTTTGCAACTTATCCATCTAAAGGAGTTAAAGTGTAATTTGCCCGGAAAGTAGGCTGTTTAAAAATCAACTCAACTTTATTATTCTTTTTAAAAATTTGTAATACCTGGTTCATAAGAGAACGGGTCGGTTTGGATGTATTAATCAATAAATATAATTTATTATTGATTATTTCATAATTTTTTTTTATATTTCTTCATAATTTACTGCTTGAGTAAATTATAATTCATTGATTAAGTTAAGTAATCTTATTTCCTTCTAATAGTATATCCCTCAATTTTAGGAGATATAAAAAATGAAAAAAATGCATTAAATGATCATACAAAGCCAAACGGAAGGATAAAAAAAAATAACTAATCCCCTTCAATAATTTGAAGCATATATTTTGAACCGGAGGAGTAACATTTCCAACTCTAGCTTAGAAACGAAAGGGAAAATGACAAATATATCCCAGTAAATAAGATCTTGATGACAAATATATAAATTTATTGAATGAATCTATGAAATGAGAGATGCTCCTTCCTTTCGGTCCTATGTATAAATTACAATTAATTAAATACTTAGTAAAAATTTTAAAATTAATTAAAATTAATAAATGTGTAAAATATACAGTTTTTTTCCTAGAGAAATTCTTGTGTGAACTTGATTTGCCACATCATTTGTGGTATAACTAGTTAAAAAACAACAACTCAATTAACATTACTAGTGGGTTGTCATGTATTTCATATTTTTATTTTTCTTAAAAAAATGAATCCCTTAATTAAGATTTCACAACTAATGAAAAAATGAATCTTGTAAAATCTTTTAATTTTATTAATATGTTAGTTAATATTTAGGAGATGTCAAATTGACTCATGGGTTGTTGTATTTTAATTGGTTAGACTATAAACGATGTGGCAAACCATGTTCATATAAGAATTTCTATTTTTTCTAACTATACCTTTATTTATGAAAAGAGTAAGTGACAGAGAATGTGAGGAAAAATTGAGAGAGAATGGGTGATAATTAATGTACAGACATATAATTAATGGAGTAAAATGGAAAGACTCAATTAAAATTTAGACAAATAGATACCGGAGGAAGTTCTATTTAATGTTCCTAATTTTTTTTTTGCCCAGATCTATTTAATGTTCTTAATTAACCATCCAAAAGAAATTCCGATAATGAAAATACCTTACTCTGTTAACAACGTATAACAATTATATAATTCATTGAGGGTGTGTTGTAATTGTAAATATTGAACATTACTACTCAATTTACAACTTGTGGAAATTACAACTCAATTTTACATCATATTATAATTTGCAAAATCACCTTCTAAAATTTATGACTCAATTGTTTAGTATTTACATGTCAATACCCGTTTCCATTTCGGTATGTACAGAGTAATAGAGACCATGTTCCACAGGCAGACATAAAAGTGCAAATATACTAATAATAAGTATTTGTTTATAGATCAGAGTCAAAATATAGAAGGCGACAATATTTACAGAATGTCCAAAAGTATCTTAAACATAGACTATCTATAACCACGGACTTTAGCTCCGCCTCGAGACATGTGCTAGTCACTTCCCTTTGTCTACGTCCTTGCCTTTTGATCCACTAGCACTTGCTGAGATGTTTGGTTTAGTGAAAGGGGTGAGATCCCAAGGAATTCTAGTAAAAACATACTATCGACATATAAAATATGAGAATTAAATATGCAATTCACTCTATCAAGTAAAATGAAAATTTTCATCGATTCATATATGTACACAAAGTTTCAGGGCCAAATGCTGAGTTAAAACCCCTACGTGTACCTCAACTGAGTCACCGACTACAGCTAGGCAATATTAATATACCTTGGCTGAGCACCGAATTACAACCAGGTAATTGTGCCTGTAGCACGCATTCATATTACAAAATACAATAACACATATAATATAAATAGTCACATAGTATATGAGAGATAGTAGTCCCTACCTCAAAGCTCAATCACCCCTATATCGTGTGCCTCGTAAAACGTGTCAACTTTTAGCTCCTGACTCAGTCCTAAAATGTTAAATGTACAAGAATTAGATTGATACCCATTCATGTACTACTTTAAAGTCATGGTATTGTTATCTTTTGGGCTATTTAGACATCCATTCGAAGCTCAAACAAGTACCCATGGGATTGGAAAAGTGAAACCAATCAAAAAGGTGAAAATGATGAAACAAGGGTCTTGGTTGCGGCCAAAAGCAGGTCAGAAGGTTTTGGGCTGCGGCAAAAAATCCTTAGCTGTGGCCAAAAATAGCTCAGAAGGTTTTTGGCTGCGGCCAAGAAGATGTCCTGTTTCTTGGCTGAACTTTTAAAAATCATAACTAATTCCTAAAAAATTGAAATGAGATGTTCTAAAATTCTATGGAAAACCCTTTAAGTATAGTTTCATGAAAAAATATGAAACATCACCATCTACAACTATAAAATCCCAGATTTTCACAAACTCCCTTGCTGTTCAAGAATTAAGTCCAGAAACAAGGCATAATTTTAAAAATTCGTATCTCTTAGCTTACAAGTCAGAAAAATATGAACCACCTATCAAATTGAAGCTTTATATGTCTAATTTAATCTTAGAAAGTTTCATTACATTTGAACTTTATTTGGTTAACAAAATGCATGACAAAACAACATTTCCCTACAGGAGATAACAAAACAACATGCAATTACACTTCAATAAATTCCCTATTTGTGTACAAATTTCCAAGAATCATGATCACATATATTCCAACACAATTTTCCCTTCTAAATCTAATGGAACCATTGAAATTTCCAAATTCCAACTCCTTGTTCCCTGTTCATCATCTGGACGAAATTTGTAACACCCCAAATTTTATATTCACCAAATATATTGTAATTATTTGGGAAATTCAATAAAATGGTGAATATTCATGAATTTGGAATTTATGAATTTATAAATGTTCAATTTCATGGGAAATTGGGCAAAAATAATTATGGAATTAATTTGGGTAATTTAAAAAGCCCAATATTAAGGTCCAAAAATGAAGGAATATTAGAGAAAATATTTGGTCCAAAAATAGATGGAAATTGACCAAAGAAAAATAAGAAAAGAAATTGGATTAGAAAGGTAATGGCAAAATCGTAATTTTGCCAAAATATCACAAAATTAATTATTTTTCAATTAATTGAAGTTAATTTCAATTAATTAAGGGAAATAAATTTTAAAAATATATTTAGAATATTTTGGTCAATTTAATATGAATTTATGGAAAATTTGAGCAAAAAGTGCAATTTTGACCAAAATTGAGACTTTACGTGTATACGTAACCGAAACAAGTTGTGAAGCCAATTGAGACCATAGGGAGGGACCCCTAGGTGTCTCCTACATGTGGCATAAAGAAGGAAATATTGGTTGGATATGATGGCATGGTAACATGAATGTAGGAAGTTATGTACATAAATTGGATTTTAGTAATTTTGGAAAATTAAACAAATTATTATAATATTATGAAATATGATAATATAAACATCATCTTCCTCAGCTCATTTCGTGCCCAACCAGACCTGAACATAGTGTGAGAAAGTTGAGAGAGTTTAGAGAAAGAAATAGAAGAAAAAATCACAAGGTAAGCCGATTTCTCCGACGATTTCGCTCCTAACGCGTATAACTCCGACTCTAAGCTACTCCTCTTTGTTCTTTAAGGTTTGGAAAGCTCAAATTTGGTATTCTAAAAGTTAGGGTTTGCTGCCATTTTTGGGAAAATCTTGTGGGAGCTTGAGGTAACTTCCAAACCTTCGTATATTAACTATTCTGGCTGCTGTGGGCAATTTAATCGGTGAAATTTCGCCGAATTGCCATTGGTTTTAAATTTTGGAAAAGTGTATATCTAAGGGTTATGCTGCCCAATTTTAGTTCAAATGGTTGTTATAACTCAATTAGATTGTTAATAAAATGGTTAGGGGTAAAAAGGAACGTGTTTACGGAGCCGAAATCGTAAAACCCCGATTTTTCCCGGAGAACACAATTATTTCGGCCAGGGATGTTTGAGGGCCTTAGAGTTGGATTTTCAATGATTTTATGGTTCCATTGGATTCAGTGGGCGAAAATAGGTGGGGTTACAGTTGGGCACTTTTTCAGAAAAGGCTGAGAAAGCATAATTACGGAAACGCCCCTAAAACCCTAAAAGTAGGGCTGCCAAGGGCAATTTCATAATTTGACATTGAATTTGGTAATTTTGAGTCCGGAAATGGATTCCTTGGATGAAAATATGTCAGGATAGCCATAGTCAAAAATTTGGAAAAACGTGCCATCGGGCCGGGTACGGCGGGGCCGGGGTCCCGGGGGCAGTTTGGTAAATTTTCACCATAGGCTATTATAACCACAAGAAACACTATGGAAGTGTCTAAAATGATACTTGGATAGGTTATGACCTATTTCTTGTACATTTGATGTTTTAGGACCGAGTTGGACGCCTATAGTTGACACGTTTTACGAGGCGGACCCTTTGAGACAGGAAAGAGGTTAAGGTAGGGACTACTATCTCTCATATACTATGTGACTATTTGTATGATGCATGTTACTGTATTTTGTGATCTGAACACGTGCTGGAGGCACATTACCTAGCTGTGGTCTAGGACCTAGCTGAGGTACACTGGTTTTACCTAGCTGTAGTCAAGGACTCGGCTGAGGTACATGCAGGGGTTTCAACGGGTTAGTTGGCCCTGAATTTTTGTGTACACACACGGATGATATGAATTTTCATTTTACTTGATACGGTGCATTGCATATTTAATTTTCGTATTTTATATGTTGATCGTATGTTTCTACTGAGATTCCTTGGAATCTCACCCCTTTTTCTAATCAAAATGTCTCAGCGGGTGCCAGTGGCTCGAAAGCCAAGGATGCAGAGAAGGGAAACTGACGGACAAGTTTCCCAAGATGAATACAGTGGTTGTATAGTCTGTATGTGAAATAGTTTTGAGAACATACTGTACATATTTGTCATTATTATCGACTTCTGCTCTATTAATGACTGTCTGTAAACAAATACTTATTATCAGTATAACTGTACTTTTCTGTTTGCCTATGGAACTTGTTCATTATTGCCCTGCGCATATCAAAATGGAAATGGGTGTTGACATTTTTGGTATCAGAGCTAATAAGCGGTTCTGGCATTATCAGAATGGTATACTGATATAGTTTTGTTTGCCTGACGACAGGATCATGAGCGGTAATTCGAGTTCATCATCCGAGGGCGAGACATCGGTAAACCAGAGTCCCCCAGAGTAGCGTCTTCAGGATGGACAACCTTTTATAGAGTATTATGGACCTAGAGGTGTTCGTATGATGAGGACGGCACGGAAGAGTGTGCCGCAGCTGCCTGTGTATGGCCCGGAGCCTAGACCAGCGTCACCAGGACAGTCACAAGTTGGGGAAACGGCAGATTATCCAGATGAGGACCCCGATGAGGATCCTGAGGAAGATCCGGAGGAGGGTCCGAAAGAGGACTTAGACGATGAGATGAGTGACCGCGAGTCCAGAACAGAGCTAGTGGAGGTACGACATAACTTAAGGCCAGATTTTGAGCTGTGGCATTATGTCTTCGGTAGATATATCAGGGCATGCCGAACTCAGTCAACACTTGTGGATCGATACTATTGCTTTCTGTCCGGGGTTCAGTCTTTGTACGCTATCCGGGAGCAATTACAGGTTGGCGCACCAATTGAGTTCTGGGTTCGTAGTACATTGGATTTCTTCCCAGACTCTGCTTTTTGGAATTGGCAAAAGAATGATATTGTTGAGCAGGGCCCAAAGAGTAACATCTACGCGTTTCTGAGTTATATGGATAACTTGGTTGAGAAATATATGTATGATGACTGACGAGGAACACCTTAGTGGTATATTTTAGGTGACCGGAGACGACCGGCACATATTATGAGACAAGGGCAGACAGGCGGAACCGACAGATAGAAATGATTTAGCTAGAGTCGGTATTTTGAGGAGGGTACAGATAGGAAAATGTAATGTAATAGGGAACAATATGTCATGTACAGTAGTTTATAGGTTATCAGATGTTTTGTTTCTATATAGCTACTGTAAATAGTTGTGTATGCTATGTATGACATACTTGTACCCTGACTGTTTGTGAAATGATAAAGATACCCTTGCTCTTGTATCAAAATTTACTCTTCTCTAATTTCATGTAGAGAGAATTATGGAGATGGTACAACCAGGAGAAGGTGGTAGAGGCCGAGGTAGAGGTCGAGGTCGAGGACGGGGTAGACATGGTACCAACGAGGGGGTACCAAGGCCTGACCCTATCCAGCAGCGAATCTTGGATTTATTGGAACAACAACAACAAACCATGAATGAGATAAGTGTTGACCTCCAGGGAGTACAGCAGAGACAGGACTACCTGGAGAACCGCATAGATGAATTTATGTGGGGAAATTATGAATAAATACCGGAGGAACCCCAACCAGAGGATTTACCACCAGAGCCTGAGGTGGATATCCAAGCTTGGCTGAGTATATTTAGTAAGCAACAACCACCTATGTTCAAGGGGAAGTTTGATCCTCAACAAGCAGAAACCTAGTTAGCTCGTTTGGAAAAGATTTTTGATATGCTGCAATTTCCAGATGAGATGAAAGCCCGGTTAGCCATATACAAGCTAGAAGGTGATGCCGATAGCTGGTGGAAGGGCATGGACCTCATCCTGAAGGGGAAGAATGTTCCTATCACATGGGAATTATTTCAAGAGGAATTTAACAAGAAGTATTTTCCTCCGACTGTCAAGAGAGAGAAGGAGAAAGAGTTCCTCAGCATCAAGCAGTACGACCAGGAGAGTTTTGATGACTATCTGGCCCGGTATATCCGACTATCACGCTACTCGTCATATGCCAAGCCAAATGACAATGATGAGTGGAATTCAGATATGATGATAGAGGGGCTGAGACCTGAGTTCAAGGACAGACTGATCTCCCAACACTTTACTGATTTCAGTAAAGCGGCAGAAGAGCGCCGATACATTGAGAAGCGTATGTCGAGCCTGGCAACTCCGACTGGTAATAAAGGTGCTTCTGGGAGTGGAAGTGCATCACAGAAAAGAAAAGAACAGGGTGGACCTTCTAGGGGTGATAATAAGAGGCCGAATCAAGCTGGAGGCCGTGGGGGCCAGGGTTTCCCAAGAGGCGGAACATGTTGGTATTGCCACAAGCCATTTCGTCCTGGCAAGACATGTAGTGGAGCCCCATTTAGAATGGATCCTAACAAACCACTCACTTGCTATAACTGCGGTAAGCCAGGGCACTTTTCGAAAGATTGTCCACAGAAGCAGCAACCGGAGGGGACTAGACCCAGGGTTCCAGGAAGGGTCTATACACTGACACAGGAAGAAGCTCGAAAATCTCCGGAGCTAATTCAAGGTATGATTTCTCTCAATGGCAGTCTAGTGCATGTTATGTATGATTCTGGTGCTAGCCATTCATTTATTGCATATGATTGTGTGAGACGATTGAATTTACATATGCATAAATCCCCATATGATTTGGTTGTATCTACACCTATGGGCACACAAATTGTGACGGCTGATGTTTGTTTGAATTGCGGGATAAACACTGAGGGGCATGAGTCAACTGTAAATCTGATTTGTTTGCCACTGCAAGGGTTGGAAGTAATTTTGGGGATTGACTGGCTAACAGCAAATGGTGTGTTGTTGGATTGTAAACAGAAGAAAGTTTTATATCTGAATCCACAGCCATAAGCTGACACTGAAATTACTCTTAACCTTTTATCTGCGGCTAAGGTTGAGAGGTATTTGCAGAAGGGATGTCAGGGTTACATGGTATTTTGCTCTATGCAATCAGAGGCTGGTGTAGCCTTGGAAAGTATCCCTGTGGCAAACAAATTCCCTGATGTTTTTCTGAAGGATGTCGGTGGACTACCTCCAGATAAGGAAGTGGAGTTCTCGATTGATTTGAAGCCTGGAGCGGGTCCAATTTCTAAAACCCCATACCGTATGGCTCCAAGCGAAATGGCAGAGCTGAAGAAGCAGATTGAGGAACTACTTGAGAAAGGGTTCATACGACCCAGCGTATCACCCTGGGGTGCTCTAGTGCTTTTCGTCAAGAAGAAAGACGGAAGCCTACGTCTCTGTATCGATTATCGAGAGCTGAACAAAGTGACCGTCAAGAACAAGTATCCACTCCCTAGAATTGATGATTTGCTCGATCAATTGTCTGGTTCCTGTGTATTCTTGAAGATCGATTTGCGATCGGGATACCATCAATTGAGAGTCAAAGCAGAAGATGTATCGAAGACTGCTTTCAGGACCAGATATGGGCATTATGAGTTTCTTGTGATGCCATTTGGGCTGACCAATGCACCTGCCGTGTTCATGGACTACATGAATCGAATCTTCCGTCCGTATCTGGACCAGTTCGTTGTAGTCTTTATTGATGATATACTAGTGTATTCACGGAGTCAAGCTGAACACGAGCAGCATCTGAAAACGGTGTTGAACATATTGCGAGATAGGCAACTCTATGCCAAGCTGAGCAAGTGTGAATTCTGGCTTTCAGAGGTAAATTTTCTAGGCCACGTTGTCTCACAACAAGGGGTCTCTGTTGATCCTAGCAAAGTGGAAGCAGTACTGAGCTGGAAAAGACCAGAGACTGTATTTGAAGTACGCAGTTTTCTGGGTCTAGCTGGCTACTATCGAAGATTTATTCCGAATTTCTCCAGAATTGCTTTACCATTGACTAAATTGACGCAGAAGGCTCAACATTTTGTGTGGGATGAGAATTGTGAGAAGAGCTTCCTAGAGTTGAAGCAGAGGTTAACTACAGCACCAGTACTGACGATCCCAGATCCACAGTTTACGTATGTTGTTTAAACAGATGCTAGTGGGTAGGGATTGGGATGTGTGTTGATGCAGCATGGCCGAGTGGTGGCATATGCATCCAGACAGCTGAAACCTCATGAATTGAACTATCCCACCCACGATCTTGAGCTAGCGGCAATTGTGTTTGCTTTGAAAATCTGGAGGCATTATCTCTATGGCGAGACTGTAGAGTTGTTATGCGACCACAAGAGCTTGAAGTACTTGTATGATCAGAAAGAGCTCAACATGAGACAACGCAGATGGATGGAGTTGCTGAAAGACTACAATTTAGAAATCAAATATCATCCCGGTAAGGCTAATGTTGTCGCTGATGCATTAAGCCGGAAATCAGTGCAGGTGGCTGCCATAATGATTTATGAGCAAAAACTGATCGAGGATTTCAGAGACCTAAATCTGTCTAGTCAAATTCTATTAGGCAGTGGGGTCAGTCAAATATACAATGATCTGAGGGCGGCAATTGAAGAAGCCCAACAACATGATGATGAAGCGTTGTATATTAGAGGTATGATTGATAGGGGCGAGACTCAGGATTACGACTTGTCTCCGAGCGGGCTAGTCAGGTACAAGAAGCGGATTTATATTCCACCGCAACAAGAATTGAAACGACAAATCCTGGAGGAGGAACATAAGATTAAGTATACTCTGCATCCAGGAGCCACAAAGATGTACCATGACTTGAAGGCTCAATACTATTGGCCGGGAATGAAAAGAGAGGTGACTGAGTTCGTTACTCGTTGCTTAACATGTCAGAAAGTCAAAGTTGAACATCAGCGACCCTCGGGGCTTTTGACGAATCCTGAGATACCTGAGTGGAAGTGGGAAAGCGTTACCATGGATTTCGTGACAGGATTGCAAAAGGTTAGAAACGATGATGCTATATGGGTGATAGTTGATAGATTCACGAAGATAGCTCACTTCCTACCAATTAGCATTCACTATTCTCCTGATAGACTAGCAGAAATTTACATTCAAGAGATTGTGAGATTGCATGGTATTCCGAAGAACATCATCTCTGATCGAGATCCATGATTCACTTCCAAGTTTTGGAAGGCGGTTCATGAAGCTTTGGGTACCAAGCTCCGATTCAGTACGGCATATCATCCTCAAACTGATGGGCAGACAGAGCGAACGATTCAAACCCTTGAGGATATGCTAAGGGCGTGTGTGCTTGATTATAAAGGTAGCTGGGACAAATTCCTTCCATTAGCAGAGTTCGCCTACAACAATAGTTATCATTCGAGTATTCAAATGGCTCCATACGAGGCACTCTACGGGAGGAAGTGTCAATCACCAATATGCTGGACTGAGTTGTCTGAGAGGGAATTACTAGGGCCAGATCTTGTTGATCAGACAACGGAGCAGATAAAATTGATCAAGCAGAGATTACTAGCTGCTCAGAGCCGACAGAAAATTTATGCAGATAAGAGGCAAAAACCTCTAGAATTTGAAGTCGGTGACCACGTATTCATGAAAGTATCACCTGTTACGGGTATTGGCAAGGCATTGAAAGCAAAGAAGCTACAATCAAGATACATTGGTCCGTTTGAGATCTTAGAGAAGATTGGGCCTGTAGCATATCGTATCGCTTTACCACCGAATCTGAGCAGACTACATGATGTTTTTCATGTTTCACAGATGAAAAAGTATCAACCTGATCCAGAACACGTAATAGAGTATGAAGATGTGGAAATGCACGACGATTTGACTTATGAAGTCACACCTGACCGAATCATCGATCGGCAAGAAAAACATTTCAGAAACAAGAGCATTCCATTCGTCAAGATTGTCTGGAAAGGGTTATCGCCCAGAGAGGCTACATGGGAAACAGAAGAAAGTGTAAAGAAACGTTACCCGGAATTTATGGCTGATCAGGTGTAGCAAATTTCGGGGACGAAATTTATTTAAGTGGGGGAGAACTGTAACACCCCAAATTTTATATTCACCAAATATATTGTAATTATTTGGGAAATTCAATAAAATGGTGAATATTCATGAATTTGGAATTTATGAATTTATAAATGTTCAATTTCATGGGAAATTGGGCAAAAATAATTATGGAATTAATTTGGGTAATTTAAAAAGCCCAATATTAAGGTCCAAAAATGAAGGAATATTATAGAAAATATTTGGTCCAAAAATAGATGGAAATTGGCCAAAGAAAAATAAGAAAAGAAATTGGATTAGAAAGGTAATGGCAAAATCGTAATTTTGCCAAAATATCACAAAATTAATTATTTTTCAATTAATTGAAGTTAATTTCAATTAATTAAGGGAAATAAATTTTAAAAATATATTTAGAATATTTTGGTCAATTTAATATGAATTTATGGAAAATTTGAGCAAAAAGTGCAATTTTGACCAAAATTGAGACTTTACGTGTATACGTAACCGAAACAAGTTGTGAAGCCAATTGAGACCATAGGGAGGGACCCCTAGGTGTCTCCTACATGTGGCATAAAGAAGGAAATATTGGTTGGACATGATGGCATGGTAACATGAATGTAGGAAGTTATGTACATAAATTGGATTTTAGTAATTTTGGAAAATTAAACAAATTATTATAATATTATGAAATATGATAATATAAACATCATCTTCCTCAGCTCATTTCGTGCCCAACCAGACCTGAACATATTGTGAGAAAGTTGAGAGAGTTTAGAGAGAGAAATAGAAGAAAAAATCACAAGGTAAGCCGATTTCTCTGACGATTTCGCTCCTAACGCGTATAACTCCGACTCTAAGCTACTCCTCTTTGTTCTTTAAGGTTTGGAAAGCTCAAATTTGGTATTCTAAAAGTTAGGGTTTGCTGCCATTTTTGGGAAAATCTTGTGGGAGCTTGAGGTAACTTCCAAACCTTCGTATATTAACTATTCTGGCTGCTGTGGGCAATTTAATCGGTGAAATTTCGCCGAATTGCCATTGGTTTTAAATTTTGGAAAAGTGTATATCTAAGGGTTATGCTGCCCAATTTTAGTTCAAATGGTTGTTATAACTCAATTAGATTGTTAATAAAATGGTTAGGGGTAAAAAGGAACGTGTTTACGGAGCCGAAATCGTAAAACCCCGATTTTTCCCGGAGAACACAATTATTTCGGCCAGGGATGTTTGAGGGCCTTAGAGTTGGATTTTCAATGATTTTATGGTTCCATTGGATTCAGTGGGCGAAAATAGGTGGGGTTACAGTTGGGCACTTTTTCAGAAAAGGCTGAGAAAGCATAATTACGGAAACGCCCCTAAAACCCTAAAAGTAGGGCTGCCAAGGGCAATTTCATAATTTGACATTGAATTTGGTAATTTTGAGTCCGGAAATGGATTCCTTGGATGAAAATATGTCAGGATAGCCATAGTCAAAAATTTGGAAAAACGTGCCATCGGGCCGGGTACGGCGGGGCCGGGGTCCCGGGGGCAGTTTGGTAAATTTTCACCATAGGCTATTATAACCACAAGAAACACTATGGAAGTGTCTAAAATGATACTTGGATAGGTTATGACCTATTTCTTGTACATTTGATGTTTTAGGACCGAGTTGGACGCCTATAGTTGACACGTTTTACGAGGCGGACCCTTTGAGACAGGAAAGAGGTTAAGGTAGGGACTACTATCTCTCATATACTATGTGACTATTTGTATGATGCATGTTACTGTATTTTGTGATCTGAACACGTGCTGGAGGCACATTACCTAGCTGTGGTCTAGGACCTAGCTGAGGTACACTGGTTTTACCTAGCTGTAGTCAAGGACTCGGTTGAGGTACATGCAGGGGTTTCAACGGGTTAGTTGGCCCTGAATTTTTGTGTACACACACGGATGATATGAATTTTCATTTTACTTGATACGGTGCATTGCATATTTAATTTTCGCATTTTATATGTTGATCGTATGTTTCTACTGAGATTCCTTGGAATCTCACCCCTTTTTCTAATCAAAATGTCTCAGCGGGTGCTAGTGGCTCGAAAGCCAAGGATGCAGAGAAGGGAAACTGACGGACACATTTCCCAAGATGAATACAGTGGTTGTATAGTCTGTATGTGAAATAGTTTTGAGAACATACTGTACATATTTGTCATTATTATCGACTTCTGCTCTGTTAATGACTGTCTGTAAACAAATACTTATTATCAGTATAACTGTACTTTTCTGTTTGCCTATGGAACTTGTTCATTATTGCCCTGCGCATATCAAAATGGAAACGGGTGTTGACAAAATTAAGGTTCTTGGTAGGAAAAATGTGTTTTTGTTTTTCAACATCAAAAACTTACTTCTTTTCACACCTAATCACTTGATTAACCATTTAATCACATTCTTAACATGACTAGACTAAATTTGGGCAGCATAACATTTAGGGTTTAGCATTTTCCCAAATTTACAAATCATACAAATCCAACAGAAAACCATTGATTAAACCAACCACAACAGCAATAACAACCAAAGATTGAAGTTTTTGGAGTTACCTTTGACTTCTCTTGTTTCTCTCTCTCTTATTTTGCTTGCTTGTGTCGTGAAATTGGAATGAAGAAGATGAAGAGGATTTGTTTATAATATATCCTATTCCCCTTGAATTATTTAGTTATTTAATTTCTAAAATCACCTACTCTTTGCCTTTTATGTACTTGAGCTCCATGTACATGTAACATGTTATCATAAATCCTATTTACTTTAACCTACTCTTTCCCTCCTTGGTTAGCTCTCCTCCACATCTCACACCCCACAGGAGAGGCCTAATGGGCTGATATGAGTTTGTCTCAAAATTACCCCATTTACTATCACAATTTTCTTCCATTTCCAGATTTATAACAATTCTGGAAGATTTTCTGCCCAAACTTTGAAAAATTATAACTAAATTTGTAGACACCGAATTGCAGTGATTCCAAAGGCTATAGAACCTTTATTGAGTCTAATTTTAAAGAAAAATATAGCCTTTTATCAATTGGAAGCACATCATTCCCAAAGTTTTAGTTTTTGGAAGCTGTCCCAAAAGATCAATAGTTTTTCTAGGCTAACTTAAAAAATACATCACTTTTTGTATATAGCTCTAATTAAGTCGTATGACCTATTGAATTAAAGCGTAGGATGTCTACTTTCATCCTGTAAAATCTCATAATTTTTGCTCGTCATGCATATGGTAATATGTGCAGTGATGTTGAGAAGTAGTTGTACCCAGGGTGTAAAAAATACCAATTGTTGAAAGCAATATTGAAATTGGTAAGCTTGAAAGCACGTCATGGATAGAGCAACAAGATTTTTTCAGAAACACTTCAGACCATTAAGGACATGCTTCCAGATGATAATAAGTTGCCTTGTTGATACTATGATGCTAAGAAAATATCGTCTCCATTAGGGATGAAGTATAAAAAGATCCATGCATGCCCTAATGATTGCATATTATATAGAAAAGAGCATGAAGACACTACCATAAAAAAGGTATTTTGTAGCGGTGTAATTGTAGCGGTTTTACCTAAACCGCTACAAATTTGTAGCGGCAAGCTAAGCGCCAAGTGGCGCGACAGATTAGCCGCGTTTTTTGTAGCGGTTGGGTAGACAAAACCACTAGAAATTTGGCACAAAATTCCCGCCAAAACTTGTAGCGGTGATTTTGTAGCGGTTAATACACGGAAACCGCTACAATATTCCCGCCACTTGGCGCGACCAAGCCCCGCCAACAGTGTAGCGGTTACAGCAACCACACCACTACAAAATACCAAAGGTCAGCAGTTTGTAGTGGTTATATGGGTATAACCGCTATAGAATTTCAAGAGTCTCGACTTTTGTAGCGGTTCTGGGCAATAACCGCTACAGAATTTCAAACATTGTATCATTTGTAGCGGTTATTGTAGAACCGCTACAAATTTAATTATTTGTAGTGGTTACAGTAGCGGTTAATGGAATAACCGCTACTAATATCTGGCCTATTTAAGCCACCGCCTCCCTCATTTCTCCTTTTGCTCATTTTGTTTCCTGCGATTTCTCTAAGTGATTTCTTCAAGATTTGAGCGTTCAGACGTCTGTGTAGGAGTTTTTGCTACAGTATTTCTCAGTATTTGCACTTGAGGTACGTATTTTATTTGTATTTGTATTTTTATTAGATTTTTGCATAATAATGTGACTCATTTTTTTTTGATTTGTACAGTTGATATGGCTTCAAAAGAGGATAAGGGGAAGGCCCCTGAGGTCCCCAGATCAATTTTACGGGGTGGCAGCAGCCGAGTAGGGGGCAGAGAGAGGGGGCAGCGGGGAGGCAGGGCGACTGCAGCATCTCAGCCCATCCCCCCACAGGAGTCGGCCCTACCACAGACACCACAGACGATCCCACAGGAGACAACCGCACCAGAGGTGCCTGAGGTTGGGGGGCCAGATATTAGCATCGAGGACTTCCTCAACGAGGAGGAGTTCAAGATCCCGATTGGGTTCAGGGAGATGGAGCAGTTCCTCGATGAGGAGGACGCTCGGGAGCAGAACAACCCGCGAGGGTCATCTTCGCGGTCCACTGGGTTTGAGGTGCAGGTCGAAGGTAAATTAATTTTTTAATTTATTAAATTATTTATTTAAATTAGAAATGTTAACTTTGAATTACAATTTATCTAATGTGCGGTAAACTGTGCAGACTAGCAAGGGAACGTTTCAATAAGGAGGCTAGACGTGGCCGGTGTGAACAGCTTGGACCGGAGCCTGCGAGTTATATTGCTGTGGAATGAGGGCACTAACCAGCCCATCCACAATGGGGGTCACCTGCTCAACTACTTCCTGAACGACCTGGGAGCGAACTGGATGCGGTTCCCCCTTCACTTCAAGACGTGGAGGCACGTTCCGAGGGGGCCGAAGGACCAGGCTTGGGAGGAGGTGGTTCAGGTAATTAAAATTATTTAATTAATATTTTTTGTAATTAATTCCATTTAATTAATATTTTTAAAATTATGTTTTTTATAATTATTGATATTTAAATAATTTTTTTTCAACTGCGGTTTGCCGTCCGGGCCAACTGGAAGAGGTACGCCCTCATGAAGATGGGTGACACCTGGAGGAACAGGAGGAACCGTCTCTTCCACAAGGTGAACAAGGACGGGACGATGCCTCTGAAGCAGCTGATCGAGAGTATCTCAGACGGCGTGCCGCCGAACGACTGGGCGAGTTTTGTCCAGTTCAGGAGGAGCGTTGAGGCGCAGGTAATGTATTTATTAGATTTTTTATATATAATTTTGTAATTGTTAAATATTAAATTATAATTTCAATTTAATTTATATTTATTTTTAAATTATAATACATTTAATATTTTTTTTCCAGGAGCTTTCTTAGAGGAATACCGAGATCCGTGTGCAGCAGACGATCCACCACACAGCAGGATCGAAGACCTTTGCTGTGACCTATAGCGAGCTGGTAACTTTTCAAAATATCACTTACTTTTAGCTGATTATTTCATAATACTAATTGAATTTTGTAATTGTTTTAGGAGACGAAGGCACAGCAGGAGAACTGTTAGACAGACTATGCGGAGTTGTACGCCATCACACACAGGCACCGTGACGGGACTGCGACCTCTTAGCAGGCAGAGGCGGCCATTGTAAGTAATTTTATTATTATAATTTTTATAAAACCAAGTTAATAATGAAAAATGCTAATTAGTAATTGTTTCATAAAATGGCAGGAGCGGATGCAGCAGTCGCAGGCTGAGCTGCGACTAACCCAGCCTGAGGAGTAACAGGGGTCAGTGGACCCGACGACTCCTTTAAAGGTGGGTCTGGCTCAGGCTGAGCACCCCGGACGCGTGCGGGGGATGGGGATAGGCGCCAGACCTAGCATGGTCTATGGCAGGAGCGCCGCCTCTGAGGCTGGCAGCTCTAGAGGGGTCAGACGTCCGAGGGACGAGTCTATTGACCAGCTGCGGTCAGATTTGGAGCAGCAGATGGCGCAACAGCAACAGCAGGTGCAGTAGATGCAGGTGTAGCATATGCAGCTGCACGCTGATTTGATCTACGCTCAGCAGACGCAGTGGCGTGAAATCGCGAACAACATGCTCGAGGGGGCATGGAGTCGCCTGTTCCAGGATGAGCAGCATCCAGCGGTTCCCCCTGTCCCTCGCTATGTCATCCCGAGTACTACTCCTCCTCCTCCTCCTCCTCCTCCTACTGATGACGATGGTGCGGTTCACTCTACGCAGCGGCCCGATCCAACAGCACCTGAGGGAGCCCTACCTGAGGGAGCACAGATGATCAGCCCCCAGCTACTTAGTTTAGGACATTTTTTTTGTTGAAAAGCCTGTAAATATATATATATATATATGAGTTTGTATTTCAGAACTTTCTTATTGTGTTTAATATAATTATATTTATATTATTAGATCGCGTTGTTGAATTTATGAATTAATTGTAATAATATTATTTATATTTCTAAATTAAAAAAAATTAAAGCATATATATTTGTAGCGGTTCTTAAATAAAAACCACTACAACTATATATATAGTTGTAGCGGTTTCTCTTGTGCAACTGCTATATATATATTAGTAGCGGTTCTACAATAGAAACCGCTACAAACATGTATATCTTTGTAGCGGTTTTACAATAAGAACCGCTACAAATACTCATCATTTGAATTTTGAAATTTACCTTTGTGCACATTTGTAGCGGTTATGTTATGTATAACCGCTACAAATTAAAAATTATTTTTAAATTTGCTGTCCAACGGCTTTAATGTTAGTAGCGGTTTTATATATATAACCACAACAAATACTCGACAAGTAAATTTTGAATTTACCACCAATGTTAACGGCTTGAAAATTAGTAGCGGTGTTATATATATAACCGCTGCAAATACTCAACATATATATTTTGAATTTCCCACCAATGTGTAACGGCTTGAAATTTAGTAGCGGTTTTATATATATAACCGCTACTAATATTTTATAACTGTAGCGGTTAGTGTAGCGGTTTTAGAACCGCTACAAAATTATAAATGTTGGAATTTCAGAATATAAGGTTCTTGGCATTCGTCATTATCTTCTCACTCATCTTCTTCTCTATACTTTCTTCTCTCTCACTTGTAGCTATGGATAAATCATGGATCAGGTTGCCGCGCAATTCTCTTGAATATTTGTACGGATTAAACAGTTTCTTGGATTTCGCATTCACTCACGCCAGCTGTAACGGCAAGATTGTCTGTCCGTGTCGGAAATGCAAGTTCAAGAAGTGGCATGCACGAAATATTGTGAAGGAACATTTGCTTGTGAAGCCTTTCCCTGAGGACTATACGTTCTGGGTAGTTCATGGTGAGAAGGCTGGCATTAGATATGACGATGCTCTTCCTCGAAGTTCTCAAGTAGGCGTTCAAGTAGATGAAGATGATCCTGTGAATGATGCTGTGCGTGATGCGTTTGGATTTCAAGGTGACAACTTCAACGAAGAAGTGCACGGCTCTGAGCCGGTTTTTATGGGGAATGAAGCAGCTCGGGATTTTTTCAGCTTGATGGATGAAACAAATCGTCCTTTATATCAAGGTTGTCGCAAATATTCTAAATTATCTTTCTTGATCAAATTGTATCATATCAAGTGCTTATGTGGGATCACAGATAAGGGAATGTTGATGTTGCTCGACTTATTACAAGATGCATTCCCTGACGCTGAGATTCCCACAACGTTCTACGAGGCCAAGAAGATTATCAACAGGTTGGAGTTGAATTATCAAAAGATTGATGCATGCCCAAATGATTGTATGCTATATTGGGGAGACGATTCCAGCAGGGAGACGTGTAAGAGATGTCACACATCGAGGTACAAGACAATTCGGAAGGGGAAAAAGTAGAAGAAGAAATCTGCAAAGATTCTTAGGTACTTCCCTTTGAAACCTCGTCTACAAAGATTATTTATGTCGTCTAAAACTGCTGAGCACATGAGGTGGCATGCCGTTGATAAAAATGAAGATGGTAAATTAAGACATCCGTGGGATGCAGTTGCTTGGAAAATGTTTGACAACGACTTTCTAGATTTTGCGACTGACCGCAGAAATTTTCAGCTTGCGTTGGTGACTGACGGTTTCAATCCTTTCGGGAATCTTAGCACAAGTTACAGTATTTGGCCGGTAGTCTTAGTTCCCTACAACTTACCCCTGGATGTGTATGAAACAAAGCTCTTTCATTATGTCTATGATCATTCCAGGAAAAAAGGCACTGGGCAATGACATCGATGTGTATCTCCAACCGCTTATTGCGGAATTGCTTGACCTGTGGAATGTCGGCTTTGAGACGTACGACGCTTATAGCAAGACTTTGTTCAACATGCGTGCAGCCTTGATGTGGACGATTAGTGACTTTCCTGGCCTTGGCACATTATCTGGTTGGAATGTGCATACTGGGTCGCCGTGTCCAGCTTGCAATTTTGACTCTGACGCATTGCGCCTTCCCCACTGCCGAAAATGATGCTTTATGGGGTATCGGAGGTTTCTCGATGGAATGCATAAGTTCAGATTGCAACGGAATCACTTTAATGGGAAATCAGAAAAAAGAAGACCATCTCAGACTTTGTCCGGTACAGATATCTTACAGCAGCTTGAGCATGTTGACTTTGAGTTTGGAAAAAGCGACGATTCAGCACAAACTCGTCAAAAGACGCGCAGGACTTCGGCGCCTCAGCAGTGGAAGGAGATAAGTATTTTCTTCACGCTTCCATATTGGAGATCTAATTTACTTCGCCACAGTCTTGATGTAATGCACATTGAAAAAAATGTTTGCGACAATGTGCTGTATACGCTACTTAACGAACCCGGCAAGACAAAAGATCACCTTCAAGCGAGGAAAGATTTACACGACATGGGAGTTCGTGAAGACGCTTGGCCAGATGAGCATGACAGATTTCCACTGGCAAAGTTTACCCTCACAAAACCGAACAAGGAAGTGTTCCTCACGACGTTGAAGAAATTAAAAGTTCCTGATGGGTATTCAAGCAACATTTCTCGATGTGTAAACTTGCAGGCTTGAAAGGTTGCTAGCCTGAAAAGTCATGACTCACATGTTCTTATGCAGCAGTTACTCCCTCTAGCTATAAAGAATACACTTCCTCCCGATGTTTCCATCGTTTTGGTGGAACTTTGTTCTTTCTTTCGGAAGTTGTGTTCTAAGATTTTGATCGTTGAGGAGCTTGATCAGCTGCAGTCAAAAATCATTGTTACGCTTTGTCATTTGGAGATGATCTTTCCTCTGTCCTTTTTTACTGTGATGGTTCACCTCACAGTCCACCTCGTTCATGAAACAAAGCTCGCTGGACCAGTACAATATCGTTGGATGTATCCGATTGAGAGGTACTCATTTTAAATATGTGCTTTAATTTATTCTCCGTATTTAATGTTTGCTAGTCATCTTTTTCATCATTTTATATCAATTTTCTCTTCTGTACTTCATAGGTTCCTTGGGAAATTAAAATCTTACGTGAGGAATAAGGCGTGGCCAGAAGGTTCTATAGCTGAAGGCTATATAGGGGATGAGGTTCTATATTTTTGCTCAAAGTACTTTGATGATCTTAAGACGGCTTTCAACCGCCCTCCTCGTGTTGACGATTGTCCTGAACCTGCGCCGACATCAAGAGAATTTATCCCTTGTGTTGGTAAACCAGTTGGAGCAATTGAGAACTTCAAACTAACGGCAACTGAGAAGTTCCAAGCACATAGACATGTCTTGATTAATTGCACTCAAGTTGAACCTTTCATACGGTGAGAATTGTACACTCACATGTTATTCGATCTATATCTTTCGTAACATTTCTCACTTTCATTTCACTAACACCTTTCCATTATTAATTGCTGGGAATTCAGAAGTCATGTTAAGCGTCAACTCAGGATCCATACACAGACATCCTCGGAAGTTGATAGGAGGGTCCATAGAGAATTCTCGAGCTGGTTTGCGCGCAGAATACTAAATGACCACAACCCACACTCACCAGATTTCAGAGCTCTCGCAATCGGCCCTCTTGATCATCCAAAATGGTTTACATCATACAATGTCAATGGTTTTAAGTTTTGCACGGTTTCACGGGATCAAGGATTGCAAACACAGAATTCGGGTGTTTATGGCACATTTGGGACAAGGAGTTATGAGAGCAGCAATGACGCCAACATGCAGTTCGGAGGCGTCCCTTACTATGGCAAGCTTCTTGATGTGGTCGAACTTAATTATCAAGGCCGTTTCATTGTGACGCTGTTCAAGTGTTTGTGGGCAAATACCACTACTTCTCGGGGACTGACAACTGATGACCTAGGGATCACATCAGTCAATTTCTCACGGCCGATTCATACTGGTATTTCTCAAGATGATGAGCCGTATATTCTAGCTTCAGAGGCACATCAGGTTTATTATGTTGAGGACGAGAGGCATAGGGATTGGCACATGGTTGTTCATTTAAAGCCAAGAGACCTTTACGACATAGGTGAAGGCGATAACATCACCTACGAGAGTGAGCCATTTCAGCCAGCTGATTTTGAAAACTACTTCCCTGAAGGCGATGACAATTTACCTCTACTGCGGTGAGTTTTTTTAAGTCCACGTCATTTGAATTAAATTTTTTAAATTTAATAATACATCCATAACAATAATTTTTCTACAAAATTTCTGTAGGGATGGCGACGATGAGTGATCAAATTCAAATTATGCTGTTGTCTTTACAAAAAATGCAAAAAATTTTTTAAAATAAAATGTAAATTTTTTTTTAAAAAAAACTAATATTTGTAGTGGTTATTAAACCACTACAAATAAAAAATTAACCGTTACTAAATGAATAACCGCTACAAAATGGATACATTAACCGCTACAAATAGTACGTGGATCACTATAAATATTAAACCGCTACAAAAATACAAATAACCGCTACTAACTAATAACCGCTACATTAACTGCTACAAATAGTACGTCGATCCCTATAAATACCCTTACCACAACTCATTTCAAACACTCCCCTATTTCTTTTCACCTTACCTTTCTTTCATTTTCTCTCATTTACAACTTCTTTCGTATGAGTAGAGGAGCTGAATAATACGATCAAATATGGTAACAAGATTTTTAATTTTTTTTAGAATACTTCTTTCCTTTCTATAAAATTTATTCTAACCATTTTTTTTCTAGATATATTATAACTGTATCTTATTTTCATCTATTTTTCATACACAATTACATTATATTAGATAACATAATAATTCCTTATTACCTACCTATCATTAATAATATTATTAATATAAATTTTATACTAATCCAATCCAATTACATTTTTCCTTTTTATTTATAAATAAGTTAAACTATTGAATAATAAGCTAATTGAAATAGATAAAATAATAACAAAATAAACTATTTAATTTAATATTGAAAAAACAGAAACAAATAATTGTATATTTTTTAAATTTTTTTTAAATATTTGTAGCGGTTATTAAACCGCTACTAAATAAAGCGCCTTTTTACAACTCAAATTAAATTTTTTGGCGCTAATTTTGAATTTCATGAAATTAGTAGCGGTTTTCATAACCGCTACAAATTTTATGAAATTCAAAATTAGTAGCGGTTTGTTAACCGCTACAAAAGAAAAAAATTTCATTTTTTTTCGCCAACAAAATTTCAATTTTTTATATCAAACCGCTACAAAATAAAAAAATGTCATTTTTTTTCGCTCTCAAAATTTCAATTTTTTATATTTGTAGCGGTTATATAACCGCTACAAATATCTCTGAAAAAAATTTCGTCCATGAGGGTGTTGTAGCGGTTAAGTTGAACCGCTACAAAGGATGTAGCGGTTATTTTTTATTGAGTAGCGATTTTTTATAACCGCTACAAAACTGCTTGCAACATACGGTTTAGTAGCGGTTCTAGTAACCGCTCCTAACCTTCTTTGTAGCGGTTAAAACCGCTGCTAATACCCATTTTTAACCGCTACTAAATCACATTTTTTTGTAGTGAGAGAAGTAACAAAGTCCAATATGTGAAACTCTGAGGTACAAATCAAATAAGGCCCCTACAAAAGTATTATGGTATCTTCCAATCATACTAAGGTTCAAGCACTTGTTTGCTAATGAAATTGATGCCAAAAATTTGAGATGGCATCAGGTGAGAGGATTTCTGATGGAAAGCTTTGACATCCAGCTGATTCTTCTCAATGAAAGAAAAATGATAAATTATTTCTTAGCTTCGGTGAAGAACCTAGGAACCTTAGGCTTAGGCTTAGCACAAATGGCATGAATCCTTATGGTAGCCTAAGTAGTATATATAGTTCATGGCCTGTTCTATTGGTAATTTACAACTTAGCTCCTTTGTTATGCATGAAATGAAAGTACATTGTCTTGTCTATGTTGATTTTAGGACCAAAACAACCCAAAAATGACATAAATGTTTACCTAGAACCCTTGATTGAAGACTTGAAAGAGTTGTGGGATGAAGGTGTCGATGTTTTTTATCCGAACAAGAAGGAGGTTTTTAAAATGCGAGCCATGATCTTTTATACTATAAATGACTTTCCTACATATCGAAACTTGTCAGGATATAGCGTTAAAGGCCACAAAGCATGTCTGATTTGAAGGCACATGCTACCATCAACTTCAACATGGAAGAAAGACTGTTTATCTTGGCCATAGGATATTTCTTAGATGGAGCCACCTATATCGTGATTAAAGAAAGGTTTTTTTGGTGGCCAAGAGTTTGAAGATGCTCTAGAGGCATTGACTGGGGAGAAAGTTTATGAAAAGGTGAAAAATATCAATTCTATCTTTGGTAAGACTATAAAGAGTAGAAATGAGAAAAATATATGGGAAAAAAGGTCTGTCTTCTTCGATCTTCCATATTGGTGCAATTTTGATGTGAGACACTGTATTAATTTCATGTATGTGGAGAAAAATGTATATGATAGTATTGTTGGGACACTGCTCAACATACAAGGAAGTTCTAAGGATGGCGTGAAGGAAAGATTATATTTAGAAGAAATGGGAATACGAGAAGACTTACATCCAAGGCCATATGGTAAGAGAACTATTTGGTCTTTCAGCTGCTCATATTTTGTCTAAAGATGAGACAAGAATTTTTTGTGAGTGTTTACATGGCATCAAAGTTCCCTCAGGCTATTCTTCAAATGCAAGAAGCTTGTGTCAATAAAAGACTTCAAATTAGTAGGCTAAAGTCTCATGACTGTCTTGTCATAATGCAACAACTACTCCCAGTAGCTATTTGAGCCATTTTTAAATTGATCTTCAACACATTGACTAGACTTTTTTTCTTCTTCAATGCTATTTATAGTATAGTCATTGACACGGAAAGATTGGATGAACTGGAAAATGAAGGATATATAATCTTATGCTAGCTTGAGAAGCTTTTTCTTCCTTCTTTTTTTGACATCATGGTACATCTAATTGTTCATCTAGTGAGGGAGATAAAGTTGTGTGCCCTATCTATTTCCGGTGGATGTACCCAATTGAAAGAATTAAGAAAATCCTAAAAGGGTATGTGAAGAACCCTAACCGGCCTGAAGCATTTATTGTTCAGAAATATATTTATCAAGAAGCTACATAATTTTGTCAACATTATTTGTCAAATGTAGGACATATTAGGCTTCCTAAACGTCATGATCAAAAAGGGGGTAGACGCGGGGCAACAGTAAAGAGTGTGGATCTTGATGAATTGTAACATGTCCACTTGTACATCTTGAATAGTGTTGATAAAGTTCAAGATTACATGAATGCTCATAAAAAAATTGTACAGAAAGAAAATAGTCGAATGACTAAACAAATGTTAATTAAGGAGCATAACAGAACTTTTGCACATTGGTTCAAACAAAAGGTTGACGGAGAAGAATGTGTTTCTGATACATTTAAATGGTTAGCATGTGGTCCTGAGGTTGATATCATAAGTTCGACTTCATTTGTGATCAATGGTTATACCTTTTACATGAAGTCCCTTACTGATAAGAGCACCGTCCAGAACAGTGGTGTTATGTTAGTGGTTGAATCTATGTACTTCTCTAGTTTGAAAGATAAGAACCCTAAATTGGCAGTCATACCTTATTATGGGGTTATTGAAGAGATTTCGATGGTTGACTATGTTAGAATTAAATTTTCCATTTTCAAATGTAAGTGGGTTGATGTCAATAATGGTGTGAAAATCGAGAGGTTAGGATTTACATTAGTAGATCTGAATAGTATAAGTTTTAGAGATGAACCTTTTATTATGGCAGATCAGGCAAAACAAATGTTCTATATTATTGATTAAGAAAATATAATGTGGTCTGTAGATCTCCAAGGAAAAAGGGTCTTTGATATTGATGAGGAAAGTCGCTCAAATTATGATCTTCTTGAGACTCCTTCTTTTTCCAGGGGTCTACCAGAATTGAATGAAGAAGATGAAGCAGATAATGAATATGGCACAAGAAATGATCATCATGAGGAAATATGGGAGGATATCTCTTTATGAAACTACTTTGAAAGTTAGCTAGCTAAAGTAATTATCATTATGATTTATATCTGAATAATGTATATAGTTATTTTATATATATAGTCTTTTCATGTTATAGCTTAAGGATTTATCTTTCTTTGTTGTCTTAATAGGAAAATGATGGATTTGAGGCGTCCTAGTGTAGAGGAACCGGAGCCACTAAGTGCTTATCAGAGTGAGCCATCTAGTTTTAATCAGAGCAAGCCTAGCAAAGCTCTGAGGCAGAATCAAAGTAAGTCCAGTAACCAGTCTGTACGGAGGGGTAGATGTGGCACACGGTTGAGAGACATTTCCCTCAGTCGGAGTGTTGGGTAAAAGATACTGATTGAGTTTGATAGATATTTCAAACCAACCGGGCATAATGCAAGCTGATATAGGAGTTTTATGGCCTTCTTGCATGCAACAAGCGTAGTATCTTGATAGAGAGTAGAGAAATTTCAATGAAAAGGTGAAGCAACATATTTGGGATACTATCCAGGTATGCAGTTCTCTTATGCATGTAATGATTATCAAATTTGTCACTTACTCTTTCAATGCATGCATTACAACTCACTTACAATATTCTTTGTAGTGAAATCCTTTACAATAAGACAATGACATATTGTTATGAGCGTTAGAGGAAGTTTAAGATAAATTTTCCAACAATTACATTCATATCGAGGTGAAAGATGGTGAGACTCGTCCTACTCCATGCAACAAGTATTCATATATTGATGAAGCGACTTGGTAAGAATTTTTTAGGCTTCAGACTACTCTAGAAGCTGAGATAACTTATTTTGCATTTTATTTGCTTATTAATAGTTCTAATTGATTGTAACCTTTTTTTAAATTTCTTATTCGCAAGCAAAAAGGAAAAAAGCACAAGAGAGTGGTAGAAAGAATGATTGCCCTCATACAATGTTTCGTAGGCATTATGCAAAGGCTGAAAAAGACTTGTTGGCGGCCAAACGAAAGCTATTAGAAGAAGCATCTCAATCCAATCCTTTTGTTTTTCTTTCTCCACCATCTCTGATTTGTTGCAAAGAAAAATAGTTATTTGCTTACTAAAAGAGGAGTGGGTCTTATACGAGTGAACAATCTCACATACTAGGTGAAAAAATTGTAAGTATATGTTGTTGTGTTTATTAATTACATAAGAAAGATATTTCATTAATTGTGTTTGTTATTTTGTATTATCTTATAGAAGGAACTTAGAAAAAAACAAGCTGAGGGATTTTTTAGGTCAGAGGGCAAGAATGATATCTTGACTATTGCTACTGGCAAACATGGGCATCCAGGCCATGTTAGGGGAGTTGGAGGAGGGTTAGCCATAAGGGACTACTTTAGAGCCCCTTTAAGCCATTCCTTAAGCATCATGACTAGGGAGGAATTGGAGCATATGTTGGCCATTGCAAGAGCAAAAGCAAGGCCTGAAGTAGAAGCATCATTTGATGCACTATTAGACACCTGGTTGAGTAAGATGAAAGAGGAAATGATGGCGTTTATGAGCTCAAGACAAGATACTAGTGCTTCCTAGGTATAATTGCTTGCTCCTAATAAGCAAGCACTAAAGGGAGTTGTTGCAATATTGAGAAATCATCAGAGGGTCCTGTAAGAAATTACTGACCCTTGTGACATTTTTGTCGAGGATCCTCTGAGATAGTTAGTTGCATGGGGGAGTGTGCATAACCTGAGATCAACTATCCATTACTAATAAATGAAAGATGATCAAGTCAGAGTGTCAGTTGAAGAGGTGATCATTGCATATGCACCTGTTCCTATCCCTTTTGATGATTTAAAGATTGTGAGTGATGTCCTATGTACTTTCATCTTGTTGTCAAAGAACCTTGTTTTTGTTTGAGCTGAGGAAACCTTGATCAAAGCCCTAACAAGTCCAACTCCCTTCACTCAAGAAGTTTCCAGCCTCTATTGAATATCATGGAACAAGTGATTCTGATAGCTTATGAAACATCCTTTCAAATAAGAGAATGGCTTACATATTCATTTGTTGGCAAGTCAGGAGTGACATGCTTTCTTGAGAGGGATGATTTAATGTCCCTAGTAGCTCACAGACCAAAATCTTACGATTGCGATTTTCAACTATTCTTAATGTAAATATCTTCTTCAATTTGAAGTAAATATTTTAAAAATTTTGCCGTTTACCTTTAATTTGTGTGCTTGCATTATTATAGGTACATGAATCGTAGGTTGGTCTCCTCTAGTAATAGTGATAAATTTGGATTCCTCTGCCCAGTTCAAATCCAAGAGAAAGGGACCACTGCTGCTATCAGACATACATACTTATCAGAGAGGCTTAATGAAATCGCAACTGAATGTTTCTTGGCCCCATATGTGCATGGGTAAGAAACAAATTTCTATTTCATTATATATATAATGCTTTATGTTTGCTTCATATTCTCCTCTTTTTCTAGTGATCATTGACAATTGGTTCTTCTACGCAATAATAGTTACACCGTCATCCTCTTATGCTCCATTCACTTCAAACCAGGGAATGACTTGAAAAAGACCATGAACTCGTAAGTTTTCTTGCATTATTACCTTTTGTGTGCGAAGTTTATGGAATTTGTGTAAAATAAGTAACCTTTGTGATTTTGATGATAGGGCTATACGGACATTCCTACACACTGCTTGTGGTAAGCTTGTTCGTGACTTAAATGACCCTATATGGATCATACCAAAGATTAGTATATATTGGTTTTTTTAAGAACATATTCAATAAGCCATGTTTTTATACTTGTTTTAATGATATTATGTTCTTTTTTAGAGCCGTAGGCAACTACTAGGGTCCAACTTATATGGTTTTTATGTTTTGAGACACATTTACAATATTATCACTCAAGGCATGATTGATTTTACTAAGGAGGTAAATGTATATTTTAGAACTTTTGTATTACTTTAATTCTTTTAAGTTACTAACACTACTACAAAAAGGGTGAAAAGTGGCGTATATTTTGTGGTAATTCTTTAAAGAAGTGTCGCAACTTCTTTTTTTTTTTACTTTGTTTTTTCTGGCCACCAGGCCAGGCGCCACAGCTGGTGTTTACTTGACGTGGTGCTTGCTTCAGCAAGCGCCACGTCAGGCAGCTTAAACCAGCCAAGTGCCAACCACCACGTGGTGGCTAGGCAAATGCCACACTTGGCCAAGTGGATTACACAATCCCCTCTCCACCAATTACAATTCCCCCCGCCCTACCCTTATCTTTTTTTTTCATTTCCCTCGTCGTCCTGCGTCCTGCCCTGTCCTTTTCTTTTTAACTCTAGCTCAATCCACTTTAATTATTCCCTCCTCTCTCCTCCATTAAACTTTCCCTTTCTCATCTCTACTTCTCATCATTCATCACCCCATCCCTCCATTTCCTATCATCTTCACACTTAAAAACACACCCACATGCACACACTCGCACACGTCTTCATCATCGCATCTATATCTTTGTTTTGCTTCAACTGTCGTCCCCACTCCTATGCCAATTGTTCCCTTTTCTTTGTACTCTCTTCCACTTTTGGTCCTCACTCCAGTTGGTCCCAACTGCTCAAATTTCCTCCTCCTCCTCCTCACTCAAGATTGTGTCACCAATGGGTAATGTGGTCCCCCACTCCACTGCACTGATCAACTAATCATTAAGTTCAACGTGCTTCTTCTTTTTTTGTTTTTACAAGTTGTTCTGCTTATTTTTTTTATCACACGGACATGTATATATATATGTTGATTATATTCTAGGGAAAATCCCTATAAAATACGTTGGAAATAGGGAAATGCCAGTTCAGTATATTCAAATTCAAAAATCCGGATCAGTCCACTGTCAGTACAGATGAACAGTGCCGGCGCTCGCAAAAGACGATTTTGCCCTTCAGCTCTCATTCTCGCCACTTCAGAAATAACAACACCTGGTTCTTAATTAACAACTTCTGATTCTTGATTAACAACTATATATTCTTGATTAACAACTCCAATTTCATCTTTTTTTCTTTCACAATAACAACACTGGTCTTGTTACGAAGTTGTGAAACAAGAAATGAGAGTTGTTAATGTAGAATATGATGTTGTTAATAACAAAATCGGTGTTGTTATTGTGAAAATAAAAAGATGAAACTGGAGTTGTTAATCAAGAATATGGAGTTGTTAATCAAGAATGAGGAGTTGTTAATGAAGAGCGCGTGTTGTTAATAAAAAAAGAGGTGTTGTTATTAGCCTTGAAACTTAAATTCTGAAGTTGTGAAACAAGAAAAGAGAGTTGTTAATTAAGAACTAGGTGTTGTTATTTCCAAAGTGGCGAGAATGAGGGCTGAAGGGCAAAATCGTCTTTTGAGGGCGCCGGCACTATTCATCCGTACTGACAGTGGACTGATCCGGATTTTTGAATTTGAATGTACTGAATTGGAATCTCCCTATTTCCAATGCATTTTATAGGGATTTTCCCTATATTCTATGATGTGCTTTTTTTTCTTTTTATGACACACATGTATATATATATATATATGTTGTATATATTTGGGTTCCATTTTATAGAGATAACAAAATAATTTTTTGTATTATCTTATTAAACCATAATAGAGAAAATCCCATATAAAGCCAATTAAAATAGGAAAAATTGAAATCAGGATGGTAAATTGAATAATTCGTTAATTGAGTTATTAACTCATTTTGGGATTTCAAAATATGGATAAAATGAATTTAATATATCAATATATATCAATGTTAATATTTAATAAAATAAAATATAATTTGCCTATATTGTTTAACTTTAAATATATTAATTAGAACCGTAAGGAAAAAAAAAGCATACAACAAGGAGTTCATTTTATTCAATTGATTTTTTTTTTCAAAAATTTTATAATAAATATCAATATAAAAAATATTTTTTAATAAATATATTATGTATAACTTTTACTGTATTTGTTTCATATATAAATTTTTCTTAAAGTTTTATATTCTAATATGTACAGCATTTTATGAAATTTTAAGCGAACTTAATTCACCTAATAAAAAAGGAAACTTTTAAGTATATTTAATATCTTTTTAGCTACCATATTAACAGTGGAAAATATGTTTTTCACAATATGTGTGTCTAGTTCAATTCCCTATGACTACCCAAGAATAATTGGTAATGTAGCTAGTCAAAAATAATTTTTTTTTATATTCTCAACGTTGAGTTGAAAATAATTTAATTAATGTTGGGATTATGCTTTCCTTTTTATTTTATTTTATTTTCTTTCTTTTTTTTTCTGAATCATATTTTTTGATTTAAGCTAATCATATTTTATTTTATTATATATTGATGTTTTGTACACATTATTATTATTAAAAAAAATAACTTACAACCACTAATATTTTATTGATTTTTTTATGTTTAATTTGTGTTTTTAAATTCAGCTCATCAGTCTATTAAAGCTTTTATTTACGGTATGTTTTTTTAAATTTGAGCTTACAAATGTGATTTTAGCTGAATTTAATAATAGTTAGTTATAATTTGTAGGTGTTCTAATGATTGTTATGGATTAGTTGCATAAGTAAAATAATTATTTATATATTCTTAACACTTGTATTTTATTTGTTGACTTGTAATGTTTTATTAATTTACCTATGATGTATTGTGGCAAATATGGTTTCTTTCATTCAAGGTAATTAAACCCAGACCGGTAAGTGGACTGGTCGGGGTACTGGGTCAAGGGTTAGTGGGTCAGACCGGAGTCAAACCGGAGCTAAACCGGGACCAAACCAGTGAGAAATGGAATATTTTAGGCTTATAGTATGAAATTTTAAATGAAAAATTCAAAAAAAAATATTTAAAAAAAAAATTAAAAAAATTTGACCCGGACTGGGTCCCCAAACCGGACCGGTTTAGTGCCCGGTTCCCCGTTTCCTGGCCAGTTCGGCTGGTCTGGTTCGGGTCAGATAACCTTGCTTTCGTTGTAAGTTGTGAAAAATTATTATAATGCTTGGGAATAATTAATGCATTATTTTTCAATTAAAACATAGGGTTTAAGACTTAGAAAGCTTCAATTTTGAAGATTTCATGTTGCGAATTTTATTTTAAAATTGGTAAGAGAATATAAAAGTAATTAGTAAATGCAATAGTCATACAACTAACCACGTACTTTTTTAAAAAATAGATGGAAGGCATAAATGGATCGTAAATGGATGTGATCTAATCGGTGTTCAAGGGAATATATAGATGGGGTGAAATATTTTATTACATTTGCAATCGAGCACATAAGAGATCTTGACAAAATCTTGTGTTCTTGCTTATCTTGTTGTTTTGGAAAGAGGATTAGTCCACTTGATTTGCTAGATCATTTAGTATGTTACGGTATTGATCAAACGTATATACCATGGACAAGACATGGTGAGACGAACGATGCATATAATGATCGGGTGCATACCATGAGTGGTGCTTCGAATGAATTAGATCAAAGCATATTTGATGAAGATGATGGTCTTGAAGAAATGTTAAATGTGGTTGAAGGGGTGCTTCATAACTGCCCTAACGAATTTGAGAAGTTGAAAGGTGATGCAGAGAAACCATTATATGCTAGTAATACCAAATACACAAGATTACTAGCAGTGTTGAAGTTGTACAACTTTAAAATTCGCTGTGGATTGAGTGATTCGGGTTTCACCGCACTGTTTGAACTATTACAAGATATGCTTCTAGAAGAAAATGTACTTCTTACCAAAGACATACAAGGCACATCGAGTTCTTTGCTCTACAACCAGTATAGGATATAAGAAGATACATGCATGTCCTAACGATTACGTATTATTTCAAAATCAGTATGCAATGTTGGACAAGTGCCCTAAATGCAACGTATCTCGATATAGGAAGAAAAAAGGGAAAAGTCCTTTGAAGGTCCTATGATATTTTTCCATTATTCTGAGATTCAAACGACTGTATAATAATGTAGAGATTACTAAATAGTTGACATGGCATGCAGATGAAAGGATTAAAGACACGAAGCTTAAGCACCCTGCAGATACTGCTCAATGGAAAAAATTGATCATGAGTACCCTGACTTTGTGGATGAAGTAAGGAACCTTCGCCTTTCAATGTCAACTGATGGAATTAATCCGCACGGTGTTCAAAGTAGTACACATAGAACGTGGCTGGTGATATTGATGATTTATAACCTTCCTCCACACTTGATCATGAAATGTAAGTTTATGATATTGTTCATGTTAATTTTTGGGCCAAGGCAACCTGGGAATGATATAGATGTATACTTGGCTCCTTTAATTGATGACTTGAAGGTGCTTTGGGAGGAAGGAGTCAGTGTGTATCACGGGTATATGGAAGAAAGTTTCACTTTTAAAGCATTTGATGTAATAACAAAATGCGTTGTTAACAATGCAAATACAGCAGTTGATGTAGTGTTGGCCAACACAAAATGTTCCCTTCTGTGATTGCCCAAGTGTCAGAGATAGTTGCATTTCCATGCCTAAAGTTCCTTTTCCTTTGGTAATTAGTTTCTTCTCTACTTAACTTTATGTTACATTATAATTTAGCGAACTTTAACATATTAACTCTATTTTCCATAGGGCGAATTTCAATGCAAGTTATATGTTGTTCAAGCTTCCAAGCATGCAGTTGCAGTGGATGGTGCATACAATATTGATATAGACACACTGCACAATTCACCTTTGCCTAACAACACACTCCGAGTGAGGGTTGATGTTTGCACGAATAAAGATGCCCTCTTATCGATCTCGTCTCAAGATGAGCAAATATTAGTGAAAGATGTTGTAGGTGGCTATGTTGCTTGACCAATAGGTCTTATCTAGCCTTATGAAAAGGTCGTTCATTTACAATTCCCTGCACTTTTCCTCCATACTTCAACCTAAAACTATGATGTAATTTTCTGATTTTCACAGGGTAGACAGTTTAGAGATAAACAAATCCAACTTATGGTAAGATCTCAAAGTATTCGACAAAACAACCCAAGTCGAAAGCATCAGTTAGCCAATAGAGCAAAAGAAGACCGACCTCATATCACGATCAATTAGTATCGATTACACCACAATTGATCGGTAAAAGAGGACTGGACATACGTCTTGAAAGACATATCTACAGTGTTAGCGATTTAAAAAGTGACTTTTAAGATTGGTTGTAGGTCTTAAAACTATAACTTTTAAGATTAGTTGTAGCTACAACCGGTCTTAAAAGTATAACTTTTTAACAATCGGTCTAAAAAGTAACAAACTTTTTAGATCGGTTGTAACAATACCTAATCCACAACTGGTCTAAAAAGTCTTTTTTAACTGGTCTAAAAGGTTATTTTTCCACTGGTGACCTGTCGTACGCCTGAGCATCAAGCAAAACTTTATCAAGCCTCTATGAAAAGGAGTGTGAACAATGTGGAAGCAAATTTGATTTTTCAAGATTATAATGTTGAGGCACACAAAAATGATGGTGTCAATAAGCTATATGGTATTAATGGCCTTGATGCTATGGCACACTTGGAGGTGGCTATTTTTTTTTAAGTATCATGATTAGATGAGTTTGGCTGGAAGAACAATTAAAATGTTTTAATTTATGTTTTTTAAATCTGTTTTATGATTTACTTTTGTAATATCCCAAATTCCAGGACTAAAGGCTACAGAATAAGCCTGAATAAGGTAGACTTCTAAGCCTAATTCGGGAAGTGTCCCAAGAATGATGGACGATAGAAAGACTCTCAGTGAATATGTGATATGGCCCTACTGGGCAGAGGGCTTGGTGTTGGTGGTAGTAAGATTAAAGTGTCGGTGCAGATGTGCACAAAGCACATACACAATGCCATTTCGTTTGTAGAAAGATGTTACCCAACTATGTCACGAGGTATAGGACAAGTTAATTGAGTAAAATATGCCGGTATGTGAGTGCATAAGGAATTTCAGGGAAGACATGAATACCCTGCGTTTTTAGAGTAGACACCGATATGTGGTGCCATGTGGGCCACATATCATACTCTGACCTGACATTGTTTGGCGAGCCTCGATATACTTGAAGCAATTCCGAGTAAGTCCTTAGTGAAACATGAGTAGACACCAATAAAATAACATTATTAAAGTAGCTTCAATAAAGTAAGCAATCATGATACCACTTTATGGTTAGCAGCATAGGAAAGTGACATGTGTCCATAATGATTATACTCACTATTTCTATGTTTGGGTTGGCACCACAAGAAGGTGACACTTGTCCCTCATCATGAGAGTCATAAAGTGACTTTTGTGTTGGCACTCTCTGGAGGTGACACCTAGCACAATAGTCAAGGGAATTCATTGGTGCCCGACCCGGTCGTGTACTTGACTTCCAGAATACCGAACACAAGAGTCCAAGGAAATTTTCAAGCCTCTTCTTCCCTTGACCAATTAGGGACGCTAAGAGGAGAGAGAAGGGGGTGGGACCCACTTTATTAAAGTAAGAGACACATGTCATCGAATCACTGGATCACCGGACAAATGGCATTGTAGGAATATGACATGTGGCATAAATGTGTAAGACTCCCTCTTGGCTATTAATTTCGTCCATAATCATCATCAACTTTACACTCAATCTCGTGTGACCCAGGTCGAATAATCACAACCCTAATTACATTAAAACTCATTTATGATAATTTCCAAATAATAATTGGGTATAGCTTTTCAAAGTTCAAATAATCTAATTACATTGAAACACTTTTATAATCAGTGAAAATTGGATGTATCCTTTCAAATTTCAAAATCTTCCATACTTGTAGGAAATAATAACTTACATTCCAATCCTAATGAATTCAATAATTGAATTAATTGCTTAACAACTGGAGCTTTCGGGAGGGTAATCATGGTTAAGCTAAGGGTTAAGGACAACAACATAAAACATTCAACGAGTAGTATGAGTGTCTCGCAATTTACTGCCAAGAAGGATATTGTTGAGAACTGTCCCTATTCTGATACAAGTTCTAATTAAAACATAAGTAGGCTATAATATAACTACTTTAATAGTCAACCTTCTTTTTCTAACCTCTACTGATGTTGCTTCCCAAATTTTGCCACTAGAGTCATTTGCATCAATAACTTTGGAACAAAATACGATCAACGAAAAGGATGGTGATGGAGATGACATAAGCATATCTCATATGGTGACTCCTATGATGGTTGCATCAAAGAGAATGAAGATTGCAAGCAGTAGACATGTTGAAGTTGATAATATTGGGCTGTCTGAATTGTCGACTCCTAGCTTTAGTACAACCAGACCAACCAAAAACATCAAAATAGAAAAATAACCGGTGATCTTTTCTTCGAATTCTATTCCGTACTTTAATTCTACATCAAATAAGTTTGTTGAAGGTCAAGCTAATTTCAGAATATGGATTTTGAATGTATTTTTTGCTTTTGTTACTCTGATGGTTGACTTTATCTATCCATTAAAGAGTTATAATGCTTGGTGGAAATTTCTACGTTTCAATAAAAGTGCTTATCTTATGTTCTTTAACTTATTTCATCTGTGATTTGTTATTTTCATGTATCTACACAATAAAAAGACGATAAGAATATATATACTTAATATGGCAATAAAACTACATTTGCATTATACTTTCACAAAAACCCAGTACGTGTATGTTCCAGATAAAAAACATTTATGCTGACACGTTATGTACAAACAAGGAATTTATTATTGTTAAATCGTTATGTATGTTCTATATAAAGCGTATGCTGGCACGTTCTAAATAGGAATCAAGATAATATCAATTTGGACATTGTTTTTTCTAATTGAGCTTTTTTATAAAATATGATGAATTTATTATTGTTAGATCTTTAAAGATACTATCACTAATATTAAAATTTGGATATCACTTAAAAGGAAAAATGAATTATGTTAGATCTTTAAAGATACTACCACTAATATTAAAAAGTGGACGTTACTTAAAAGGAAAAACGAATTATTGATCCTCTTTCAAATTAATGGTAATTTGAAATCTTGAAAATAATTATAAATTATACGATAAAATACATAATTTAATTATCACATTGGTTGATTTCAATAATTATTACTATAATTACCATACGCTTTTATTTTAATCCATAATTACTTAATGTTTTTATAATGGTTTGCCGAACAAATGATATAAAAAATAAAGAATATGCAAGCAAAATAATATTCTCCAATTTACAAATAATGTGTAGCCAGAATAACATCATAATTTTAATTCTCATGAAATTTGTGGTATGAGGGTTCACAAATAATAAAGTTATGGTTAGAGTAATGTAAGAAGTTCAATAATGTAAATTACTATTTAAATTTATGTTAGCTTTAATTAACTACGATTTACCAAAATAAAATCAATTCTGAGTTCCTTGGTTGTAATTTCCCTCTTTTTATAAAATAGCATGTGTTTTATTATTGACAGATCTCTGTGTACACTACCATTAACATTAAAATTAAGAGTACACTTAAAAAAAAGAGATAATTTATTAATCCTATATCAAATTGAAATTTATTTGCAACCTTGACAAAAATTATAATTTATGCGATGAAATACGTCATTCAATTATTATCTCGGCTGATTTAAATTATTATTACTATAATTACCGTACTTTTTTTTAATAACATTGCAATAATTACCGTATGTTTTTAATTTGGTCCAATCCCATCACATATTCGTCACTTATTGCTTGCGATAATTTACTTATTGGTTTCCCCAATTATTAGGGTATTTGCATCACAAATAATATTATTTACCTGATTAATTACCCAAATGATTTTGTTAGAATATTATTGCATTAATTATTCATTTTGTAGGTTTTGGTAACTAATCAAATTTAAAACGAGACATTACGATCAAAGAGATTGATTCTCATTCAAAATCAATTAAAACCATTTTAGTAATAATCTCTATAGCTTTTCTACCTAAATCAATGAATTTTTGAAACACCTATTTATTGCCATAAAAGTCCATTATCATCCATTTTTCAACCATAGAAAATACATTAAAGGTCTTTTCTGCATAATTAATAACATCCGATTAATCATCCGTCTACCCGACCAAATAAAAATGAAATGGTGAGAGTAATGTAAGAAGTTTAATAATGTAAATTACTATTTACAATTTACATTAGCTTTAATTTAATACGTTTTGCCAAAATAATATCAATTCTTAGTTCCTTGGTCCTTATTTCCCCCTTTTTTTTAATAAAAAATTGTGTTTTTATTATTGATAGATCTCTGTGTATACTACCATTAACATTAAAATTAAGAGTTCACTTAAAAAGAAGAGATGATTTACTAATCCTAGATCAAAATAAAATTAATTTGCAACCTTGACAATAATTATAATTTATGTGATGAAATACATCATTCAATTATTATCTCGGCTGATTTAAATTATTATTACTATAATTACCGTACTTTTTTTTTAATAACATTGCAATAATTACTGTATGTTTTTAATTTCGCCCAATCCCGTCACATATTCGTCACTGATTACTTGCGATAATTTACTTATTGGTTTCCTCAATTATTGGGGTGTTTGCATCACAAATAATATTAATTACCTGATTAATTACCGAAATGATTTTGTTAGAATATTATTGCATTAATTATTCATTTTGTAGGTTTTGGTAACCAATCAAATTTAAAACGAGACATTAAGATCAAAGAGATTGATTCTTATTCAAAATCAATTAAAACCATTTTAGTAATAATCTCTATTGCTTTTCTACCTAAATAGATGAATTTTTGAAAATCCTATCTATTGCCATAAAAGTGCCATTATCATCCATTTTTGAACCATAGAAAATACATTAAAGGTCTTTTCTGCATAATTAACAACATCCGATTAATCATCTGTCTACCCGACCAAATAAAAATGTAACGGTGAGAGTAATGTAAGAAGTTCAATAATGTAAATTACTATTTACATTTACATTAGCTTTAATTAAATACGTTTTGCCAAAATCATATCAATTCTCAGTTCCTTGATCCTTATTTCCTTCTTTTTATAAAATAGCATGTTTTTATTATTGATAGATCTCTGTGTACACTACCATTAACATTAAAATTAAGAGTGCACTTAAAAAAAAGAGATAATTTATTAATCCTATATCAAATTGAAATTAATTTGCAACCTTGACAACAATTATAATTTATGCGATGAAATACATCATTCAATTATTATCTCGGCTGATTTAAATTATTATTACTATAATTACTGTACTTTCTTTTAATAACATTGCAATAATTACCATATGCTTTTAATTTGGCCCAATCCCATCACATATTCATCACTTATTGCTTGCGATAATTTACTTATTGGTTTCCCCAATTATTAGGGTATTTGCATCACAAATAATATTAATTACCTGATTAATTACCCAAATGATTTTGTTAGAATATTATTGCATTAATTATTCATTTTGTAGGTTTTGGTAACGAATCAAATTTAAAACGAGACATTAAGATCAAAGAGATTGATTCTCATTCAAAATCAATTAAACCATTTTATTAATAATCTCTATTGCTTTTCTACCTAAATCAATGAATTTTTGAAAAACCTATTTATTTCCATAAAAGTGCCATTATCATCCATTTTTCACTCATAGAAAATACATTAAATGTCTTTTCTGCATAATTAACAACATCCGATTAATCATCCGTCTACTCGACCAAATAAAAATGTAACGGTGAGAGTAATGTAAGAAGTTCAATAATGTAAATTACTATTTACATTTACATTAGCTTTAATTTAATACGTTTTGCCAAAATAATATCAATTCTCAATTCCTTGGTCCTTACTTCCCTTTTTTTGTTATAAAAAATTGTGTTTTTATTATTGATAGATCTCTGGGTATACTACCATTAACATTAAAGATAAGAGTTCACTTAAAAAGAAGAGATAATTTATTAATCTTATATCAAATTGAAATTAATTTGCAACCTTGACAATAATTATAATTTATGCGATGAAATACATCATTCAATTATTATCTCGGCTGATTTAAATTATTATTACTATAATTACTGTACTTTTTTTAATAACATTGCAATAATTACCGTATGTTTTTAATTTCGCCCAATCTCGTCACATATTCGTCACTGGTTACTTGCGATAATTTACTTATTGGTTTCCCCAATTATTGGGGTATTTGCATCACAAATAATATTAGTTACCTGATTAATTACCGAAATGATTTTGTTAGAATATTATTGTATTAATTATTTATTTTGTAGGTTTTGGTAACTAATCAAATTTAAAACTAGACATTAAGATTAAAGAGATTGATTCTCATTCAAAATCAATTCAAACCATTTTAGTAATAATCTCTATTGCTTTTCTACCTAAATCCATGAATTTTCGAAAAACCTATTTAGTTCCATAATAGTGCTCTTATTATCTGTTTTTCAACCTTAGAAAATTCATTTTCTACATAATAAACTTAAATATGGAAGCTACTTGATTGATATGTCAAAAAACATTATCATCCATTTTCACTAAGTTATGACAAATTGGAACAGTTTTATGTCAACACCCGTTTCCATTTTGATAATCGAAGAGTAATAAAGACAAAATTCAATGGGCATACAGAAAAGTACAATTATACTGATAAAAATATTTGTTTACAATTCCAACGTTGTTCGTTTACAATTTCGATATTGTTCGTCGACGGAAACAAAAATACAGCGGAAGTTTTAATATTTACAGATTATCCAAAATATTAAGGCATAGACTAAAGCATAACCGCGTTCAAATTCTCGCCTCGGGACACGTGCCACTCACTTTTCGGCGTCAACGTCTTTTCCCTTTTTCCCACTGGTATTCGCTGAGGTGTTTATTTAAAAATAGGGTGAGATTCCGAAGAATCTCCGTAGAGACATAATATCGTTCACAGAAAATGTGAAAAGTAAATATGACATGCGCCAAGGTATGCACAAATTAATGAACAATATAAACACATCATCAGCATCATCATGTATACATGAGTAGGGCCCAGCCCCACAATCTACAACGGTTGGACTTCTGCCAACTCCCAGTGTAAGTGCACCTCTGGCACTAACAGCCTCTCTCTAGGCAAATCATGTTATTAATAAAGTGCATTTACAAAACATTGGCATCCACACAATCACATAACTTATGACATAGTGTATGAAGGATAATGTCCCTACCTCAAAGCTTTGATATCCCCTATTTAATAGTGTCTCGAAATGGAAAAGTACAAGTTTTGGGAGCTAAAACACAAAACTCCATTTTTCCAATTTTTGACCAATATTTCGGCCAGACCAGAACTGGTACAAGGAGTTGGATTTTCATGAAATAAATGGTTCCATTGGACTCAGTGGGCAAAAATAGGTGGGGTTATAGTTGGGCACTTTTTCGGTAGAGGCCGAAAAAGCATAATTACGAAAACGCCACTGAAATCACTAAATAGGGGCTGTCAAGGGTATTTTCATAATTTGACCGTGAAATTGGCGATTTTGAGGCCGGAAATGGATTCCTTGGGTGAAAATAAGTAAGAATAGGGGATATCAAAGCTTTAAGGTACGGACATTATCCTTCATACACTATGCCATAAGTTATGTGATTGTGTGGATGCCATTATTTTGTAAATGCACTTTATTAATAACATGATTTGCCTAGAGAGAGGCTGTTAGTGCCAGAGGTGCACTTACACTGAGAGTTGGCAGAAGTCCAACCGGTGTAGATTGTGGGACTGGGCCCTACTCATGTATACATGATGATGATGTGTTTATATTGTTCATTAATTTTTGCATACCTTGGCGCATGACATATTTACTTTTCGCATTTTCTATGAACGATATTATGTCTCTACGGGGATTCTTCGGAATCTCACCCTTTTTTTAAACAAATACCTCAGCGAGTACCAGTGGGCCAAAGGGCAAAGACGTTGACGCTGAAAAGTGAGTGGCACGTGTCTCGAGGCGAGGATATGAACGTGGTTATGCCTTAGTCTATGCCTTAATATTTTGGATAATTTGTAAATATTAAAACTTCCGCTGTATTTTCTGTTTCCGTCGACGAACAATATCGGAATTGTAAACGAACGACGTTGGGATTGTAAACGAATATTTTTATCAGTATAATTGTACTTTTCTGTATGCCCATTGAATTTTGTCTTTATTACTCTTCAATTATCAAAATGGAAACGAGTGTTGACAACATGTATAAAGGGCTCACGTATGCTCTCACTAGGGGTAAGACAGATCCTTCTCAAACAGGAAAAAGGATCATCCTTCCTTCCTCATTTACTGGGGGAGCGAGATATATGATACAAAACTTTCAAGATGTAATGGCAATATGCAATTCTATAGGTTATCCAGACTTATTATTAACTTTTACTTATAATCCAGCATGGTCAGAGGTGAAAAGATATTGCAAAAAACATACATTAAGTCCAGCTGATCGACCAAACATATTATGTAGAATATTCAAGTTAAAGCTCGACACATTAAGGAATGCAAAATCTTTGGGAAAGTCAAGGTAGGTAATGTCTAATCCCATTTACTAAAGGTATAAACATAGTCCCACTATTCATTAGTGGTAAACTATAATCATTATATTATTTCCAGGATTATTATTCATTATTGTTAATTGTCAACATATTAAGTTATTATATTGACCGATAACTAACATAACAACCATATTTTACTTAAAGTTACTGATATGTTTTTCATGGACTCTTATGAATTTTCTACCTATATCCAGATAGTTTAGAAGATAAAATAACAGCAAGTAATACCATTTTCTATTCATGCAGAAATTTACACAATTGAGTTCTAAAAAAGGGGCCTACCACATGCCCACATTATTTTGTTCCTAGATCCATCAGATAAACCAATTATTCCTGATGATGTAGATAGAATCATTTGTGCAGAAATTCCAGACAAAGAGAAAGACCCATCTTTTTATGATCTTGTCAGCAACTACATGATATATGGACCATATGGAACCTCCAACAAGAGATCTCCTTGCATGGAAGATGGGAAATGTTCCAAGTACTTCCCTAAGAAATTTGTCAACCACACCATGGTAGACGAAGATGGTTATCCTAAAACCACTCTATGAATGTCTTGTTTTTCTCAACAGTAATCTGCATGTCATTCTTCCTTGGATTCTTGTTCTTTAATCTCTTTCTGTGTTTATCTATGTACGGTGTAACTTCTGCCATGTTATTCAAAATATAAAGGTGTGCTTGCAACACTTCTTCACTAGGCATAGTCTTCACTTTCAGTCCTCATGTTCCCTTGTTTCTCCCCTCTTCATGCCAAGATTGTTTCTTCTTCCCTGATAAATAATTACTGCAGAAGTCCATAGCCTCTTCAACTACATATCTTTCAACTATTGAGGCTTCTGGTTGATAGGGATTTTTAGAATACCCTTTTAAGATCTTCATGTATCGTTTGAAAGGGTACATCCACCTCAGATAAACTGGACCATAGAGCCTTACCTCCCTTACCAAATGAACTATCAAATGCATCATTATATCAAAAAATAAAGGAGGAAAGTGCATCTCTAATTGGGACAATATAATATAACCCTCAGCTTCTAGTTCATCCAGCTTTTCTGTGTCAATGACTTTGTTACAAATAGCATTAAAGAAAACACACAATCTTGTTACAGTGGTTCGAACTTCATCTTTCATAATGCCTCTAATAGCTACTGGTAATAGTTGTTGCATCAGCATATGATAATCATGGGACTTCATTCCCACTAACTTCAAATCGTCCATTGACACGCACCTTCTCACATTCGAAGAATACCCTTGTGGCACTTTAATTTCATGCAAACACCCACACAAACTTCTTTTCTCCACTTTTAATAGTGTATGCACTACTGGCTCCATGTATGCCCTCATACTATCATCTCTTAGAAGTGGATGTAACCATTCTTTTATTCCTATATTAACAAGGTCTAGTCTTGCACTAATCTCGTCCTTAGTCTTCCCTGGTATGTGCAAAAGCGTACTGACAAGGCTATCACAAATGTTTTTCTCCACATGCATCATATCAATACTGTGCCTCACGTCAAGACTACGCCAATATGGAAGATCAAAGAAAATTGATCTCTTCTTCTATATGTTCTTCTCACCCGCAATCTTCTGATTCTTACCGAATAAGACATTGATACGTTCAACCCGACTGTAAACTTCCTCTCCAGTTAATGCCTTTGGAGCCATTCCATGCTCTGGCAAGTTGTTAAAACGCTTTCTTAACCTATGATACGGGTAGAACCTAGGAAGGAACCTCCTGTGACCAAGGTAGACTGTTTTTCTTCAATGTTTAAGTTGATGGAAGTGAGTGACTGCTTCACAAATTGGACATCTTTATGCCCCTTCACACTGTACCCTGACAGGTTTCCGTACGCAGGGAAGTCATTTATCATTGTGAAAATAATTGCACGTAGCTTGAAAGACTCCTTCATATATACATCAAACACATCTATGCCTTCCTCCCACAACTTCTTCAAGTCCTTGATCAAAGGCGTGAAATAGACATCGATATCGTTCCCCAGCTGTTTTGGTCCAGAAATCATCATAGAAAGCATCATATACTTGCGTTTCATACAAACCTAGGGAGGCAAGTTGTATATTACAAGGAATACCAGCCACGCACTGTGTGTGCTATTAAGAGCTCTATACGGATTGATGCCATCTATACAAAGCCCAAGCCGAAGGTTTATCGGTTCGCTTCCAAATTCAGAGAACATTTCATCTATTTTCTTCTACTGTGGAGAGTCAGCTAGGTGCCTCAGATATTTTCTATCAGATATTCTATCATCTGAATGCCATCTCAACTTCTTTTCTTTTTTTGCAGTTCCAAACAAACGCTTAAAACACGGAATTATTGGAAGATACCACAAAACCTTTCAAGGTTGCCTTTTAGTTGCCCTATCGCCACAACCGCCATCTTTCTTCACTTGGTATCGTGCAGTTTGACACTTAGGGCACTCACTCAGACCTTCATACTCCTTTCTATACAGTATGTAGTCATTAGGGCAAGCATGTATCTTTTTATACTCCATACCCATAGTAGATAGGATTTTTTTGGCCTCATACATACGATTTAGAAGTACATTATCGTCTGGAAACATATCACACAACAGTTCAAGCAGCAATGTGAAGCTACTATTGGTCCACCCATAAGTTGTTTTAAGTTAACCAAATGTAATGTTCCTGTCAGCCGTGTGTACTTACTCCCAAGGAACAACGGTGTCTCTGCATCACTTTGCAAGCTGTCATATTCATGCGATTGTGCAAAGGATTCTACCTCAACATCGTGAATCATTCTCTCCATTTTATTTTCATCTATGACATCCACAGCTTCCTTCTTGTGCGACAGACAATCAGTTACTTCCTCACCATGCCATATCCACCTTGTATATAGAAGATTTATTCCATCACAAAGAAGGTGATCCCTTTTAACTTCAACATCCCGTTTTCTCTCATTTAAACAATTGACACAAGGACAAAAATACATCCCAGTTTTTGTTGGAGCGTTCCTTCTAGCAAATGCAATAAACTCTTTAACCCCATTCTCATATTCTTCACTTGTTCTCAAAGCATTCATCTAACTATGATCCACTTTATTACCTCCTACGCCATTCCCATTTACACTCAAGTTTAGAATAATTGTCAACACTGGGAATTGCCTTTTACTATTTTGTTTTCCAAAATTTTGGCAGCATTTCCCCTTAAAAGTGAGACATCCCAAAATCAAAATAACAAACCATCTCAGCTTAATTTAAACGAAACTAAACTAATTAAGGCAATTCATATTCAGGACAATGTCAGCACGTCAAATCCAACAGTTTTAGTTGCAACACCACTCATTCATGCATTCAAACTATGCAAATTCACAAGTAATGCCATGAAAGTTCACACTCTATAAGCATATGTTCAATCAAGAAATTGTATAGATGGCCATGGCACATTGTCAAGCAATGATTTCAGCAAAATATGTAAGCAAATTCAGTGCATGCTCATGGCAAACTCAATGTTTAACTATATTGAACCAACGAAATTCAAATAACATGGATGGAAATAGTTGCTACCTTGGATTTTCTAAGGTTACCAACCTTCTGTTCTCACTTGATTCCAATGGAACTTTGCATATATAAATCCTAGTTCACATGCGGCATAACTAAAATTATTCCAAGGTAAAAAAGGTATAAAAGTAGAAATACAGGGACAGTCTTGTCTCTATATTCTACTCTTTTTTTTTTTTTTGCTAAAACTTGTGTATGTAAATTATATATCCACACAGTAAAATTAGCTTGCAAATATACTTATGGAAACATCCCAACAAACAAATAAGCAAAAAAAGAAAGTGTATACAAAATTCCCCAACCAAAGTTTGAGTTAGAATTGGAGCAATACAAGTTAGCAACGAATCCCATTTATTTGCAAAGAGTACATGGCAAAGAAAAATTATTTGCTCAAACAATTTAAGCACTGCATCTATGGAAATTTAATATTCAAAAAATTTACACAAATGTGTGGTTGGAACTTGGAAGCAAACCTGTAGAGGATGCTTTACGAGGAGACAACCCACGGTGGTGAGAGGAGGAAGACGGTGCCACAATGTCAGCAAACCGACGGTGATGAGTTGAGGCAGGGAAGAGAGAAGAATGGAGGACCAAGAACAGAGAACACGCAGAGGAGATGAAAGTTGAGGACCAAGAATAGAGAACGCGCTTTGTTGTCTTCACAAGACTAGCTCACAAGACTCTTAGCTTGCTGCTCACAAGACTTGCTCACAAAACTCTTAGCTTGTTGCTCACAAGACTCACTCACGCTTACAAGACTCCCTCGATGCTGGGTTCTGAACGAATGTTGGGTGGTTCTGAGCTAACTTCATATATGTTTTGGAGACCTTTAGGGGTCCCCACTTAAAATGGGGACACCTAAACCTTATATATGCTTCCCCAATTTGACTGGGGGACGCCTAAAGTGATACTTTTGGTGTCCCTAATCAAATTGGGGATGCCTAAAAGGCATTTAGACGTCCCCAAAATGGCTGGGGACGCCTAAATGCCTGACAAACGCACATGCATTGTCACGTCAGATCAGTGCATGTGTAAGTTTAGAGCTAACTTTAAATAAAAAAAATATTTATGGCTTTAGGCGTCCCCAGTTGGACTGGGGACGTCTAAACATGGCTTTAGACGTCCCCAGTCCAACTGGGGACGTCTAAGCTTGTCTTTAGGTGTCCCTAATTTGACTGGGGACGTCTAAATATGCCTTTAGGTGCCCAAAATGTTCGCTCTGGCGTGTTTTAGAGGGAAATTTAAAGTTTCAGATGTTTTAGGCGTCCCTTTCTAAACAGGGGGCGTCCTTTAGGGTAGTAGTATGTATTTTCTGTAGTAGTGTGAGGTGGATGTCCATAAACTCCCAACTCTTAGCATTTCATTTCCTACATCCTGTAACCTCTCAAATGAATAGTTTTGAAGAGTTTTCATGCCCATAACTCAAAGGTTACAATGTGTGCACTCATGAGGATTAAAATTTGCCATTTACTTTGTGTAACTCTTAGTTGAGGTTGAGGACCTATAAATAGAGCACTATGTTCTATACTTTGGTTGCATCCAAATGAATAAGATATTGCTCCATCTTTCTCTCTAGTTCTCTCTTCATTTCTTTCTTTACATCTCTTGTATTTTCCCATTTTTATAACAATTATTTCGTAGTTTCCTTTTTTATATTTCTTCATAATTTATTAATTGAGTAATTATAATTTACTGATCAAGTAATGATATTTCCTTTTTGAAGCATATCCCTAAATTTTAGAAGATGTAATTTATTTATATTTTTAATAACATTACTTTCTTTTTGTGATTTTTCTTTAGGTAGGGGGAAGGTTTACAAAATATTATTCCAATTTTGTCATCATTGAATTATATACATCTCACGCGCGGCCAGTAAATGTTTGTTTCTTTATAATTAATCTTTTAAAGTTGGTGCAATATTGTCTTATATTTTAACCATCAAAATTGTAGGTAAAAATAAAGTATTTCTCTCGCACTTATAGTTTATTACGTACCATTGACGGTCTTAAAAAGAATAACATTGTACCGATTTTTGAAATTTATGTATTATATTGCAAAAATTGCTAATAAATTAATAAAATATTTAGAAAATTTCTGGAAAATACCTTTAAAATATTAAAATTTCAAATCAATTTTGTTTTCTACAATACATTAGGTATTGATTATACTTGATTAGCAATTCACAACTCATTTTAGTAGAAAATCATTGTTTTGAAATTTTCAAATTTTTGAAGGTATTTCTTTTGGAATATTCCCTAAAATTTTTCTCTAAAATTCTGTCAAAATTTTTGTTTTTCTGTAGTTATGTAAATTTCCACATAATCACAATTGATATATCAATGAATTAAGATATCATATAATGAAAATGATCTGTCAATTTTTAATTACGATTTTTCAATGTTTATTGAAGCGACATTTTTAAATAGGCATTGCATTTTCTAATGTGTTTTCTATTTAGAAGTTTTGAATCTCCTTATTGTGCAATGTAAGAGAACTACGAAACCGATAATCAAGTGAAATTAATTTCAAAACGCATATGGGACCAAGTTAATTTAAAATCAATGAGAATGAAAAACCTAAAAAAAATCTAATTTAAACTATAAACATAGACTGTGTTATTGAAATTACATGAATATCAAATGGAAGTATATAACAATGAGTAACTCCTTGACCCTTTCTTTTTTTTTTTTTTTTTTGAAAGTAATGAAATCCAAAATATTTTAGTTATAATTTAAAAGCCCTGACATGATTGTAATCACACAAAATAAAAAAAAGATGAATAATTTGACGAGAATGGGCACCATGCATGACATTAAAGGGACTACTATATATAGTGCTAATATATATATATATATATATATTGATTTTTTCTAAATACTTCAGCTGACTATGTGTCCATATCATTGCTATTCTTAGCTGACAAAGTAACCAATAATAAAAAAGGTATTTGCTATGATTGCTGTCACGTTTCAAGACAGTGTGGGTGGTGATAATATATATATATATATATATATATATGAGGTGGTTAACGTAGAAATATGTCAACACACACACACACACACACACACACACACACACACACACACTTCATTCCTCATTCCGTACGCTGTGATTCATTACAAAGGCTTTTTAGGTTAACTTCTTGAAGCAACAACAATATATAATTAATCAATCAAGCATATTACTTTGTTGCATTAATTAATTTTCTTAATTAATCGATTCTTTCGTGCAAATCTATCCATTGTAACAATACAAATATTGCTGATCGTTGTTGCTTAACACGCTTTTGCCAAGTGCTTAAATATTGATTGATATCATCGACACACTCACATTCACATTGAGTCCGCTCCGAGCTTCATTTACCTCATTTCATTTTAATCACAGATTTTGCTCAAATTAAATCACAACTTGTCTATTTAGCATACATATACAGAGACACAAATATATATATATATATATATATATATGTTTGTGTGTGTGTGTGTGTGTGTGTTGGAAACAAAGTGGGAGGAGCAACGTGAGTCATATATGAATTTTCCTTCCACTGAACAAGTTTTAATCAACTAATATGAATATTTTCAGAAACTAAACCAAAAATTATGGGATAAAATATTACGCTAATTTATTTATATATAATTAATACCAATGTATCTTTGCTTTCCGTGGATGAAAAGATAAACTTTTAATTTGGAACGTAAATATAGCTGAAAGGCTTGTGTGGAGGCCAGTTATACATGTGATTAGGCAATGCATGTGGCCATAATGTTACTGCACGTGACATTAAAAAAAAAAAAAAAAACCCTAATAAGTGTACGTTAACTTTCTCTTTTAACAATGTCACTCATTGCGATGGTTATATATTGGACTGTAAAGAAACTGATTTTTTGTTTTGTGATTTTTGCCGATTAATGAACAAACGTGAACCAAGTAATTATATAATATTACTATTCTTGAATTGACATTTGACAGAAACATCCTCTGAGTGGTTTTTATTTCCAGAAAATTCAGGTTCCTTGTAATACCCCAAATTTTGAGACTCGAGGTTAGAGAATAAGCCTGAGATTAGTGGATTCCTAAAGCCCCGGTTTAGCAAGATCCCAAATTGTGATTAGGGGTTAATGACTACAAAAGTGGACATGGTTAGTGATTAATGAACCCTTTTAGAGAATATAAAGTGGATTGTAGTCGCATGTGTTATAAGCAACGCCAAAACCCTGTATTTGAGTTCAATTGTGGATTAACATCTAAATTAACTTAGAATAGAGGGAAGAATTGAATGGGGTATTGTGATGGAAATGGTGTCATGTTGTGATATTTAATCATCGGAATTAATTTAAATTAGATTGGACATATTGGTTGCAAAATTGGAAATGCTGTCCAGTGTGAATTCTGTCTGGGCAGTCTTCTCGTGTGGACGTTTTTAATAGGAAAATGATGTCAAAAAATTATCAAAATTTCCAGTCTTAAAGATCACATCCCAAGCTTCAAAATGGACATATAATTTGTGCCATTTCATGTTGGGAACTGGGAGATATGACTGTCCAAAGTTTGAGGTCGAAAATAGACTCTGTTTTGGGGCAGTGATTAAATTTGTGTAATTCTGGAATTTTGTGGTGATTTCTGGCAATGGATTATATTTTTCCAATGAAGAGGACTTAAATACCTTTCATTTGGCTTTAGAATCACCTCATTTCAATTTTTCTAGAATTAGTTATGATTTTTCAAAGTTTGGGCAGAAAATCTGCCAGAAAATCCGAAAATGGGAATTATGACATCATCTCAATAAAAGATGACATCAGCATGGAATTAAATATTTTCTCATCTTCTTCAGCTCTCACTTCATGCTGAACCATCTGAAAATAGTGAGAGAAAGTTGAGAGCTCTTAGAGTGAGAAAGAGGAGAGATCTCGCAAGATAAGCCGATTTCTCCAACGATCTAGCTCCTAACGCGTAGAACTCCGTTCCTAAGCTACTCCTTTATGTTCTTTAAAGTTTGAAAGCTCCTCTTTTGGTGTTTTGAAGTTAGGGTTTTCAGCCACAAGAAGGAAAAGCTAGTGGGAGCTTGAGGTAACGTCCAAACTCTTGCATATTGACTATTCTAGCTGTTATAGACAATTTAATCGATGAAATTTCGCCGGATTGTCTTTGGTTCTAAAAATGGAAAATGGGTTTGTGGGGCTGTTATGCTACCCAAATTGATACTAAATGGTAGTTGTAACCTAATGGAATAGTCAATAAAGTGGTTAGGAGTAGAAAGGAACGCGTTTACGCAGCCGAAACCGAAAAACCCCGATTTTCCCTGGAAAACCCATATATTTCGGTCTGGGTTATAAATGGGTCTTAGAGTTGGATTTTCAATGATTTGATGGTTCCATTGAGTTCAGGAGGGAAAATTAGGTGGGGTTACAGTTGGGCACTTTTTCAGAAAAGGCCGAAAAAGCATAATTACGAAAACGCCCCTGAAACCCTTAAGGTGGGGCTGCCAAGGGTAAATTTGTAAATTGACATTGAATTTGATAATTCCGAGTCTGGAAATGGATTCCTTGGGCGAAAATATGTCAGAATAGCCCATGTCAAAATTTCAAGAAAAGTACAGCCGGACCGGGTCCCCTGGGGTATTTTAGTAAATTTTTAATATAGCCTCATATAACCCCCAGAAACACTATGAAAGTGTCTAAATAGTATATTTGACATTGTAGGATTGAATGTGAATCCTCGAGTTGCTGGCACGCAAATCGAGGAGCAAAGATTGGAGGTAGGGAACTTATCTCTCCTGCATGCTCTGATAACTGTATTAATGTGTTGATGCATGTTATTGCTTTGCTTGATAATGTGAAACATGTATGAATGATTTGAAGCTATGTTTCAATATATGCTATGGCCATATGTGTATCGTTCGAAGCATTGAGCTTATAGATTTGTCATTGTATGTGTGCATGAGTTATGTGATGCAAGCATGTCATGCATTAAATACTTATCTTGCCTGTATATTGATAATGTTTCTCTACTGAGATTCTCTCGAATCTCACCCTCCCCTACTAACCTTCCAGACAGGGTAGTAGATCAAGGATATAGCGAGCAGCTAAGGGCGATGAAGACTCCTTCGGGATTGAAGTCGGTAGTTGGTTCTCTTAGTTGGGATGTATATTTGGATAATTGTTTTCAGATATTGAGATTTGTTGTGTAATTCCCTATTTGTGAAGTTGTATGGGCTAATGTACCCTATAATTGTTAGCGAAGATATGTATTCCGGGATTGCCGGGAATTTATATTGCGTACTCTGATATATAAATGTGATTTATCTTCGCGTAGTGATTGTATTCGAAATGTGAATATGAGACCAAGTTTATAAATGATTTCGAAAGGTATTTTTGAAAACCCCATCATGTGATGGGTTAGTAAATGTTATTTAATTATTATTGGTCTTTATTTCATTTTAATCCAGTATTTCAGATATAATTACGGAGGGGGTTACATTCCTGTCCATGCGACAAGGAAACCTGGCCTAGTTTTACATTCTGAAAGTGTTCAACAAAGAGTCTAAAAACAAAGTGTGCGTGTGAGTATATATATAACACATTTAGTCTTTCCCTATTAAATGATATACTACTACTACGATCACCATTAATTTGTCCATCTTTAAGTTTTAATTGTCTAAAATTTTTATAGTCGAAAAAAGTTATAATAAATTGTTCTGACACAGTGCAAAGCGAAGGACTAGGTTGCTTGCTGCCTCCTTTTCATGGGACAATTTGTCCCCTCCTTCTTCTTTACGTGCATGCCAAGTGAACTTCATTTATATATATATATATATATATATATGTATGTATATATATATAACTACAAACACAGTCTTACACGATCGAAGAAGCAACTTAAAATGGTAAGTACATATAACTGCTTTTTTTTTTTTTTTTTAAGGATAATATCTAGTTGGCTTTATATTATTTTGTTTATGGCTAGCCGAAAACAGACATATCGCTATAGTTTCGGTGTCGTCTTTGGTTTTCGAAGAAGAATTCAGAGACTTTCGAAAGCCTTTGAATAGAATAGCCTGTTCTGTCTTTTGAACTTGTCCTTTAAACAAATTTCTAGAAGCAAGGGGGGGGGGGGGAACGAAGGTTTATCCGTTAAGGTTGCTTTTTGCATACTTGTCACGGGTGCATGGGGATTGCGATTTTGTAATGAAATAGATTTTAAAATTTTAATTATATATGAGTTTCAAACTAAAGAGGCGAAAAAGACACTAAGTAAATTTATTCAGCACCACCTTTAGTTTTGTTTAAGTAATGAAAAGAAAAAAGTAATACACAAGTTGATCTTATAATTTTACCTCATTTTCATTCATTTTTTTGTAGTTTTTTACTTTTTATTGAATCATTTTAGTTTTCTCAATTATAGCTATTGGTTTCTCGATCAGAGTATGTGATGATGTCACTCTCAATATATATATATATATATATAGTGGGAACAATTTTGCCATGCATATAGAAGTTAAAGAGCGATCATGAGCATAATAATTTTTTACATTAATAATAAATAAAATTTATTTCATTATTTTTAAAAAAAATGTCTTTATTTTGAGGAAATCTCAAAATTAACATATTATGAGTATGGGGGATTAATGATTATAATTGAGGAAATTTTAATGATTCAATAAAAAAAAAAAAAAAAACCTACAAGGACTTGATTGAATATCATGTAAATTTTAACGACTAATGAATTAAGTTTTCCTTATAAAAATCCGGTCAAAAGAAAAGTTTTCCTTGTAAAAATAATCATATGAAATACTTGCTCATGAAATTAGAGAAAGATAAAAACCGAAAACGCATCCCATTTATGTCAACCTTGCTTGTGGTCCAAAAGTATGAGTCAGATCTCTCTAATTTTATTCTTTTGAATTATATTAGAGGACCAATGTGAGCTTATGGTAGTTATTATAGATGAAAGAATATAATTACACTGTAAATAGATGCTTCTAAGAAGGAAATGCATGGAATTCAGGAATTATAACAATATGGAAGACTATTGTCGTGTAGAACGAGGCGTAGGGGAAATAATACTAATAAAAGGAAAAAAAATTAAAAAAACAGAGAGACAGAGATATGAGGAAAAAAGAGAGAAAAATAAGAGTTGTTGACACGTAGTGGGATTCAATTCGGAAATTAAAAATGGATTTAGTAGAAAGGAAGAAAAGCTATAGTCCAAATTAACAATAAATAAATAAATAAATAATTAAGAGAGATTATACAAATAATTAAAGTGGGGGTTTCATGATTAAGTTCGTGTGAAAGTATATTAAATCATTGCGCATAGTCGGTGACTAACCCTCACCAAAGATCACGGGATCGGTTTGCCATTTTCATGCAACTTTTTTCAACAACAATTTACTCATTCCTTGTCAACGAATTTAAAGACAAATTAAGTATCACTTCAAAATTTATATTTTTTTATTAATAATAATAATTGAAACTTTTTTTAGTCTATCTTTAAAAAATTAGGGAAATATGTTGTTTTTGAAAATTTTCAGAGGCATCATCATGATAATGATGTATTTCCATAATTTTGAGATGAAATTTTATGGTTATTATGATTTTTTATTCTCTGGTCATAAAAATATCTTTAGTTATCCTTGTTTCAACAAACTGATTGTTTCCAATCTGATATGCTTGAAAAAATGGGTCCAACTGAAGGATAATAAAAATATAGGTAAACCAATAAAAATTATTAAAAGACCCAAACAAACCTAGTTTTTTATGTAACATTTTCATGCGCCCACATACACACACGTATATAATTAGAACTATATGAATTTAACTACGAAAAATTCTGGCTACAAATCTAAAGTAGCCACCTGATGTCACTCCTTGGATTCCAAGCAACATAAAAGCTTGGGTATTTATCTATTATATATATAGAAAGCTTGTAGGAACCATGCGTACTAATGGCGTTAACTTTTTAGCCTAGATAAGTGAAGCCATACTTACTGACGGTGTTAAGTTTTTAACTTTGATTAGTGAAGCCAAATGCCATTTAAAGTTTAAACAGTTAAATTAAAGACAAAAAGCTACTTCACAAAATTCTGCAGAAGAAATAATTTTTTTTTTTTGGGAAAAAAGGACATAAGCTATTCAAGTTTTCATATATCTTTTGATAGTTGGGCCAAGGGGTTAAAAGTAAAATATTTTTTTTTGATAATATTGAATGTTAATTGTGAATTGTTTGAAAAATAAAAAGACACTTGAATATTATCTAGGAAATATTAAATGTCAATATGAAGTAAGTACTTTTACTATTCAACTGTACAGCTTTTATATATCTGTCAAAAAAAGGGCAGTTGTTCACAAACAAAAAGATAAGTTGAATGTTAATTATAAATCTTCAGAAAATGAAAAGCCATTTAGAAGCTTGTAGTATTATATTACCAAAAAAAAAAAATGCTTGTAGTATTAGTGAAAAAGCCACCTCACAAACTAATAAAAGTGTGTATAACATGTGAGCTTTTTCCAAAAAAAAGGGACATGAGCCATTTAAGTTTTCATATATTTTTTCATGGTTGGGTCAAGGGATTGAAAATAAAATATTATTTTTGATAATATTGAAAATAAAATATTAAAATTTTGGGAGTGAATAGTTTGGGAGAAAAACACTACTTGAATAATAATTATGAATCGTTTGGAAAATGAAGAGAAACTTGAATATTATCTATGAAATAATAAATGTCAATGTGAAGCAAGTACATGTAATATTGTACTGTACACTTTTTATATGCCTACCAAAAAAATCCAGTTGAATGTTAATTATAAACCGGTCGAAAGGTAAAAAGCCACTTAATTTTTAATTGTATTGGCAACATTTGATTTTCCTCTTCAAATTAACTATATATTTATGTTGTATATTGTTCCTCTTTATTCATGTGTTAGAGTTCTACTATAACTTATTGTTGGAATTTTAACATTAATATTTTAAAAAAAACACATATTACTTAAGATCAAGAAAATTTTAGTATATACTACTCCTTCTGGTCATTTCTATAAACAACTTTTTTCCTTCTTATTGAAAAGAAATTGGAGGTTAAGATTAGTTAAAAATTTCACATATCTTTTTCAAATATGTCTCTATTTATGAAAAGAATATATGAGAGAGAGTGGGTAATAAATGATTGAATGAAGAGACAATTAGTGGTTCATTATAACGATATGGATTTAATAGGGATAGAAAAGGAAAGAGTGGTTTAAATTTTGAGACACAAGAAATAAGTTGCTTATATTAAGGATTACGCCCAAGAGAGAGAAAGCTGCTTATAAATAGAACCGGAGAGAGTAATATGTAAAATTGAGCTAATAAAAGGGCAGAAAAGAGAAGTATTTAGAGCTAACTTTTGGAGCATTTAAGCATTTTGATTACTTGGTTTTATTCTCTTAATTAACCACATTGAATTGCCATAAATCACTAAACTTGTGAACATTTAGAAATTGTCATATTTAATAATCATCTAGCTACCTTTAATGAATATTATGGCTCATCAATGGTCATGTTATATTCCCTGGACCTCCCTCCTCTCTTCTCATGAGTTATACTACTATTAGGGCCTATTTACTACACATAAAATGAGGTGATGGAAAAGGAAAATTAGCATTTTCCATCATGGTAGGTGCATTTGGTTGCCAAATTTCCTGGCAACCTATTTTCTAGCGGCAACTTATTTTCCTTTATACATGGAAAAATGGGATGTGAAAAATCTGGAAGATAGTTTTACCCTACAAGCAAATCTCAATGGCTTGAGAGAATTTGGACTCAATCGATAACAAGGCTACCAATGAAGAAGGAAGAGGCTGGGAGCTATGTAACTATGGGGTAATCAGAATTTAGGTCACCTTTAGAGATGATAGAGGAGTATGAGCCGCCATGGCCAGCATGGGAGGATGAAGTAGGTGTTGGTTGGGCGTCGATAAAGATGGTAATAAAAAGTTGTTGGGCATTGAAGATCCAAGCAAAGAGACTAGAAAGGTTTCAAAGGATTGGGAGAGAAGTGAGAGAAACTCAAAAAGTTTCTACTAATAAATTAGCATACTAACAACCTTTGATTTTCCTAAACAAGTTAAGTACATATTTGTAACACTTGTCCCTAGACCCCTTATATTACACTACAAAAGCATTATCGGCTTAGGGGAAAACATTACTTAGGCCCCCAAACCCGAACTTACTCTTTAATATATGGGGTTTCTATTCATTTAGTAAAACTGTATTTATCATATTGCTTAACTTAATTCACGGGGTTACTAATTATAACTTCTTTTCGTTCTTTATTATCAGAGATTATTACATCGCTTCTCTGCTCATTCATTCACATATATGTACAAGATGAGTTGCCTCATAAGGCTACTAGAGTATCTAAATCCAATACTTGAATAGTAGACACATTTCTGTCTTCATTCCATCTTAGCATTTTCCTCTTGCAATCCTCTTCTTTATTCTCAATATAACTATATAATTGTTTAGGGAGGGTGAGATTCCGATGAATCTCAGTAAAAAACAGTGCCAACCATTGCATGCAAGAAATACTTTGTGCATGACATACTTACTTACATAAATTCATGCCAACATAATGATATATATATATATATATGCTCAATGTTTAACACTATACACTAATGGCCATAACATAAGTAAACCATAGCTTCACTCATTCATATATGCTTCATATAATTCATCAAAGCAAATAAAATATCAATACACAAACACACATATCAAGTTATGCAAGTTAGGAAAGTTTACTACCTTGTGTCTTTAGGTCCTCCACTTGTTCCATTTCTTCCAACCATTGAAGTTGCTTCTTCTTTGTCACCTCATGACCCTAGATAAATAACCACATTATTAGAGCCATGACAAATGAATTTTCAATGGGGAGCCTCTATGAATTTTCTCTAATATGTGGACCCACTCTTGTCTCAAATTACTCCCAATGCCACAAATTCGTGGGTCAACCTAAACCGTCAGATTTTTCACCCAACTTTGAAAAATCATAACTAAATCTAGAAAAATCCACTTGCAGTGGTTCAAAGTTCTATGTGAATCTCTCTAAGTCCTCTTTAAGGAAAAAATACTAGTCACTGCCAACTATAGGGCTCAAGTTTTAGAAATCCTCAATTAACCGTTCAATGCCAGGATTTGTTCTAGATTCAATGCCTAAATTTTAAAAATCCATATCTCCCAATATACTGACCCAAATGGCATATATTACATATCAAATTAAAGCTTAGGACGTCTATTATTATTTTGAAAAGTTTCATGATCATCAGATAACATTTGATCATCCAAAATCACGTCACAAACAACTTGTCTCCAGGAAATGAAATCTGGCGGCACTATTCCTTTACCTTCAATTTTTAGGTTTTCAATCCAACCCTTCTAAAATCATATCCACACCTTAACTCGACACAATTTTGCCCAAGGAATCTATTAGAAACCTTAAATTTGGCAAAATCATACACTTTCTTATAGTTCTAGATCTTGTCGAAACTTGGTAGTTTTTGGGCCAAAATTCAATTTTTGATCCTAATGCTTCCAGGACTGGTTTCTCACTACTATCCCACACAATTTTTTGTTCTGAACCGATTGGAAGCATCAGGACTAATAAAATCACACTCCTTCCCCAAAATTCAGGGTCTGGCTGAAATAGGGCAGCACCATAACTCCAAATTTAACAGATAAAACTCAGAATAGTATGCTCAAATTGGAGCTTATACGTACGTCTATTTGATTGTATAACCAGCTCTTGATTCCGGTAGAACCTTTCCTGAGTAGATGGCACCAAACACCTCTGATAAAAAATCCAAAATTGTAGAAATATTGCTCTTACCGAGAGGAACAACGTTAGAGAAGACTTCGAAAGTTGGAAACGCCGAATCGGAGGTGAAATCGGCTCCCCAAACATCATTATTCTCTTTCCTCTCTGCTCTTAGCCGTCCTAACCAATCAGGGAAGGAGGAGTTCAATGATTTTATCCTGCTTCCAAGTTCGGTGTCCAGGTAAGTCAAGTACCTGACTGGACCGAAGACTGGTGAACTGTCCCAGCTTTCTAGACATGTGGTGACTTCTTACTATCCATTAGTAAGAAATGTCAAAAGTGGCTTTAATAAAGCTACTTTATCTTTAATCATTACTTTCACTTTATCAAAGCTATTTTTTTATATGGAGTCACTTGGTTTTGGACCACGTATACCTGTGGCCTCAAAATCGTGCCAAGTGTCCGTTTAAGCCCTATGATAGCACTGCATGACCTCTAGATTGAGGCATTACTGACTGCGTGTTGCTGGGCCCCACAAGCCAATGTCTTTTCCCAAAACACAAGGTATACTGGTGTATTCTTCAAAAACGCAGGGCATACCGGTCCACCTTGAAAACATTATATGCCCTCACATACCGGCATATTTTATTTGATTAACTTGTCCCATACTTTGTGACATAACTGGGTGGCATCTTTCTACCAACCCAATGGCTCCGTATATGTGTCATATATACATCTGCACTGACACTTTAATCATACTGCCTAGAAATATCGAGCCCGCTGCCTGGTAGGGCCAAATCACATAGTCTCTGAGAGTTGTTCTATCCCTTATCATTCTTGGAACTCTTCCCAAACTAAGCTTTGTCTTTTGCCTGATATAGGCTTATCCTCAAGTCTTCAGGCCCAAAATCTGAGATATTACAATATTCATGTTAGGTGTTTCTTCCTTTTTATTCAGGTGTTTAAAGTTCTACCATAACTTATTGTTGGAATTTTAATGTCAATATTTTAAAAACAATTTTCCATAGGGCTGTTAATGGGAGGGGAGATTTTGATCTACTTCTAATATATTAGATATTACAATATTCATGTTGGGTGTTTCTTCCTTTTTGTTTAGGTGTTTAAAGTTCTACCAGAACTTATTGTTGGAATTTTAATGTCGATATTTTAAAAACAATTTTCCATAGGGCTGCTAATGGGAGGGGAGATTTTGATCTACTTCTAATATATTGGATGTAAAATTGCACCACAAAATATTTCAAGGTGTTAAATGCGCCTAAAAATATTTCATGGAACTACATGTATCTTAACCCAATATTAAATTATTTGGGATTGGAAATGTCAGTAATTAGAATACTATTTTGAAAACAATTTCCTCATGGTGTTACAAAAAAAAAGTTAGATTTAATTTTTGGAGGGCACACAATTATTTTTAATTATTAATTAACTAAAATATATGAGAACATAATCACATTTCGAGCTACGAATAATTTTTAATTATCAATTAATAGGAAAACTAAAACAATGTCATTGTTAGTTTAATTGTCATTCCCTTTGGCAATTGTTGTATTTCCTTTTGGTGTTGTTGAAATTGTTCACTATAAATAAATTGACTTTCAATCGCTATTATATTGTAGAAACTATCTTTAAAACTTTTAGTGATAACATTGATTATTGCTGTTGCAAGTCACTTTTGGTAGTGTTGTGTTGAAAACTATCGGTGAAGAAAAGTTTCGACAAGCCGTCACTTGTATGCAAATAAATGGGATTTTTTTGGAGGGGGAGAAATGGAATTTCCTTAAAATAAAACGGTGATATATATATATATATATATACCTACATACTTCAAATATGATATATCAACCACCCATATATGATTATTCAGAAAACACAAAAAAAGCATAAACTTCTTCCCATTGATAAAAAACAACTACTTGGTCTCTGCTTGATAATTTACACCACTTAAAAAAAGTAAAACTAACAGAAAAAATTATTTACAAGTGCAACCAATAAAAAAATTTGAAACAAGTGAGATAGTTCTTGATGATTTATTTTAAAACTTAGATCATAAAATACACAACCTGTGGAGAAGCCTCTAGTTTTTATGTTATTAATTAATAAAATCTACGAATCCACCCCCGCAACCGTGGCTTGAGGGGGGGGGGGGGCGATTTTAAACTAGGTTCATGCATGGTAGTATCTCTTATATATTATACCTAAAAAATCCATCAAGTAAAGATCTATTTTAAAATTTACATCATAAAATACACAATTCGTCCATTGCACGGGGAGAAGCCTCTAGTTTCTATATTATTAATTAATAAAATCTATGAATCCACCCACTCCCTGCAGCCTGGGGGTGGGATTTTAAACTAGGTTCATGCATGGTAGTATCTCTTATATATTATACCTAAGAAATCTATCAAGTAACTAAAGTGGTTTGACCGTTCACTTACGTTTTTATTGATTTGAGTTAAAAACAAATACTCCCTCCAATCCTGTATTCAAGAAATAAACAACTAAGTTACAAAGACAAAAAATTGGTTGAAAGCATTTACTCTTCATAAATATGTCATAATGGCCTTGTAATCTAGTGACATGAAAACTCTCTTGTAAGTAGCAGGTTATTGATGTGATCCCGCTTATAACTTCAAGTCACCCACTTTAATTCAAAAATAAATAAATAAATAAATAACGTAAACATGTGTAGTTGGTCTCTTATATACAGCACTAAAAAAGCAAGATATATATATATATATATATATATATTTTTGTTATCCTTTACCCAATAAAAGTAAGTCATGCACCTTTCATATTCATAAATGGCCGAATTTGCAACCTCATGATTAAGGAATACTTAAGGGTCCGTGCTTGTTTGTGTTAGCTTTTAAGAATAACTTTTACGATTTACGATATAAGTGTGTTAGATGAGTTTTGTCTTGATTTGCGCAAATCTATGTTTGAAACCTAGATTTGGGAAATTTCCAAACACTAATATCATTAGGCCAAAAGCCCCCTTCCCCCAAAACACAAACACACACACACACAATGAAGGGATATGTGTATATATATATGATCCCTTTGGTCCTCAAGCGCCTTCTAGAGGTTGTTCTTAATCATTTTTTACAAGGCATTTGCAAGTTTCAAGAATGATTAAATATTTTTTTCCCATATATGTAAATACGTAATAAAAATAGGGAGAGATAGTAGAAATTACTATGATATTATTATGGGAAAATTTCAGTCAAATCCCTCTATAGCAAACGAATTTCAATTAAGCCCCAAAACTTTCTGAAACTTCATTGCACCCACATGGTCAAAATGAAATTAATTTTTGTGGGTAAAAAAAAAAACAATGATGCCCTTACTTTATTTTTCTTATAAATTATCTTATTTTTCTTATAAAGAGCCATATTTGTATTGTAAATGGCCAAAATGTTTTTAACTCCCTAGATTCTTTTGAATCCTTTTATTTGTCTTGTAAATATATTTATTTGTTTTGTAAATGCTCATATTTATCTTGTGAATTTTCATATTTTTCTTGTAAATGACCAAAATATTTTTAACTCCCTATGTTCTTTTGAATCCCTCCTGTGAATTTTCATATTTCTCTTCTAAATGACCAAAATATTTTAATTCTCTAGGTTCTTTTGAATTCATTTATTTGTCTTATAAATTTCTTTATTTATCTTGTAAATGCCCTTATTTGTCTTGCAAATGCTCTTTTGAAAAACAATAAAAAAAAGGGCATCATTGTTTTTTCACCCACAAAAATTAATGTCATTTTGATCATGGGATGCATTGAAGTTTCAGAAAGTTTTGGGGGTTGGCTAAAATTAATTTGCTACTGAGGGGGTTGATTGAAATTTTCCCTAATTGCAATGAAGTCATTTATTATGGAGTTCAAAGCAGGCTTTTTTTGTGTGTGTGAATAGTATCCTTTTTTGGAAAAAGATACTCTCAGAATCCTTTTTCTTAGATTCCCATCTCCACTCTCATATCAAAAAGTGAATGGTTCATATTTAATTTAATATTTTCTAAAACTATTATTATAGTATTTTATAATTTAATTTTTTTAAAATTTTGTTTATATTGCAGTTATGAATTGTATGTGTAGATCAGATCTTAACATTTTAAATTTTTTTATGTTTAAAATAATAGTTTAATCTGATAATGGAGATGAGATTCTGAGAAGAAAATGAGATAAAGGATTATAAGAGAATCCAAAGCTAGCTTTTTTTTTTTTTTAATTATGAGGTAAATACAATTGCAGGTATATATTATGGTGAATGAAACAGATATTCCAGTTTGTTAGAAGTAGAACAATAACAAAGTCTTGAATAATTATTACCATATTAAATAATTATAATTAAATTTTTGATTGCCTTATTTTCTGTACCTTAGAACGCACTAACACAACAATAACCATTATCTTACTAGATGTAATTAGTGAACGCACTAACACAACAATAACCATTATCTTACTAGATGTAATTAGTTATATGAATCACTCCATTTTATTATGCTCTACCAATAATAAATTATTAACCGAAATGTTTTGCTTAATAACTTGTTCAAATTTTCTATCGGGTCTTTCTCTGTTTCTTGTTTTTGGCCTATTGCCTCTGTTTCTTATTTTGGCATATTTGGTATAGATAAAAGCAATGGTTGTCACCATAAGGGAATCGACCTCTTTCTTCTTAGTTTTAAATTTTAAATTTGAAGCCTGGAAAAAACAAATTTGGGTCATATGAAATATTTTGAACAGGCCCTTACTGAAATTTGAATGGGTAAATAGGCAGTGGGCTCAGAAATAATGAATGGGCTTGGAAGAATTTTGTTTTTCAGATTGCTTTATTATATAAATAAGTACTGCCTCCGGTCCTAAATATAGGACATAGTTTGTAGTGCAAGTTGCACTACAAACTATGTCCTATATTTAGTAACGAAGAGAGTAACTGCATAAATGAAAGTAAGAAATTAGACTAGAGAACAGAAGTGCTCGTCTGAATTGCGTGAATTTGCAACACCATTTGTCATTCCCTCTCTCTTAAAACTAGAGGAGAAGATCCTGAAACTAGAACCTTCAAATGAAACAGCAGTCTTTAACACTACATTTGGAGGGAGAAAAAAATTCAGGGAGGAGAAAATTAGAGAGAAATGGGCTGTTTGATTTTTTTTTTTGTAACATTTTTTTCTTCTAAAACCAAAAAATTATAAAAATTGTTTGGAAAATTGTTTTCAACAAGTTGTTTTTAAAAATAAAAAAACAGAAAGCTGCTTTTAAAAGCTAAAAAAACCAAAATAGTTTTTAGGTGTTTTCTTATTTTTGTTTTTCTATTTTTTAATTTTTGAGCAATCACCTATCAATTCAAAAACATATTTTCTTAAAACAATTATCCAAATTGACTTTTTTGTTTTCAAAAATTATTTTTAAAATATATTTTTTAAACAAAACAGAAAACATAAGCAAACATGCCCTACATTTTTTCTTATTTGGATTAGAGAAGAAAATGGAGAAGAGAAAAGTGACAAGAAAAAAATGGTGTGGTACCCATGTGTTTTTCTTCCCAAATTTTCTCCTCAATATTGGAACGATTTTGAGGAGAAAACTATTTTTCCAAAGCTACTCTAACCCAATTACATTTACCTACCCACCCAACCCAACTACAAACCCTTCCAGAAATAACTTGTTTGTTTTTGTTTTTGGGTTTTTCTAAAATAGTTTTATAAAATTGTTTTTGAAAACAAGTTTTGAAAAAAAAAATAAAAAAATAAATGTTTGGATAGTTATTTTAAAAAATATACTTTTAAAATGATGTGACGGTAGCCGTTGCTAGTGATGATATGGTTATGGTCATCATTAATAGTGTGGTGTTTATATTAGTTAAATGCCGACCTCAAAAATTTAAAAATAGAAAAAATAAAAATAAGAAAAAAAATAAAAATTATTTTAATATTTTAATATTTTAATTTTTTAATTTTTTAATTTTTTAATTTTAAAAATAACTAATAAAAAAAGTTTTCCAAACAAGCTTTTCAATTTTTAAAAATTAAAGAAAATGCTTTTAAAAACAAAATCAAACAACCTTGTAAACTATCCCTGGTAAACTTTTTGGCTATGAAATTTTCTGGATATAGCTTTTTCAACAAAATTTGTAGGCCTATGTGTAGAGCCGGGAAATCGGGCTGGCCATTTAGGCCTAAGCCCATCAAGGGTCGGGCCTTTAATTTAGAGGCTCCAAATAGAAGCGGGCCTAAAAGGGTCGGCCCTGTAGCCCTGTAGGGCTGACCCTTTTAGGCTTGTTTAATATTTTTTTAAAAAATAAATTAATATATGTAATATCATTATATCAAATTATTAATATGAGAAATACCTAAGTACCTAATAAAATATTAGTAACAGGCAAACACTTATTAAATAGTTTGTTTTATTTTGTTTTCTACAATGATTTATTCATTTAAACTTTAAAAAAAAGGCTAATTTGGACATTACATAATTATTTTAACTAAAAATTTGAGTTTTAAAAATAATGTATCTCAATTTAAAGAACAGCTGGCATCCTTTTCAAAGCCTTGTACCAGCAGGCACTCTCAAAGCCCAGTAACGACTGACATAATTCTTTCAAAGCCTAATAACGCTTGGCACAATTCTTTTAAAGCCCTGTAACGGCAGACAATATTCTTTCAAAGCCCTGTACCGCAGGCACCCTCAAAGCCCAATAAGGGCTGGCACAATTCTTTTAAAGCTTAGTAACAATTGTCTTAATTCTTGTAAAGCCCAATAACGCTTGGCACTATTCTTTTAAAATCCTATACTTGCAGGCACCCTCAAAACCTAGTAACGGCTGACACAATTCTTTCAAAGCCCAGTAATGCTGGTACCCTCTCAAAGCCCTGTATCAGGAGGCATCCTTTAAACCTAGTAACGACTGGCATAATTCTTTTAAAACCTTGTAATGGCAGACATTATTCTTTCAAAGCCCTGTATCAGCAGGAACTTTCAAAGCCCAGTATTGTCTGGCACAATTCTTTTACACCCCACCAAAGTCTTATGTAACTAGGCACTTCACTTCCACTTCAAGTAATCATCCATCTCCACCTGTGTTCTTCCCCCCTATAAACCAAGTGAAGAGGGGGCATGGGCACTGTATTTTGTCTAAATCCTCTTTGGTTCTAAGGGAGCATCTTGTTCTTTTGGCTGGACAAAATATGTGTTCTTATCTTTACTTGCTTCATAGACGAGAATCTCACTTTTCTCAGCTATGAAACAAGTAAATTAAAGAGGAGTAATTGTAAATATCCTATTTTGTCCAGGCCCAACTCAAAAATAATGAAAAATGAAAAAAATAAAAAATCTTCTTTCATTATGAGACATTTAAATTAATAAGCAAATGACATTGATGGTGGTTGGATTGTTTGAAATTTTAAAAATTATCATTATTAATGGTGATTATCTTGAGCTTGGGGTTTTGTAGTAAATGGAAACAAATTTCAAAATAATTCATCTCATTAATGTTATTTGATATTGGGATTAGGAAATTTAGGGTGAAGTCATTGTGGAGGAAAATATAGAAATTAAAATATAAAAAGTTATCTATCATTCATAGGTTTAAATTAGGAAATTGCTTGTAGGAAAAATATAACACAAAAAAAATAAAAAAGAAAATTAAAAATAAAAAAATCTCTCATTTACACCGATAGGTTTAAATTAGGAATTACTTGTGGGGAAAATAAAAAAAAAAGTAAAAAAATCCCATTAATAGTGATTAGGTCAAGCTAGGAAGTTTTATTAATAGAAAATACAAAAAATTAAAAATTAAAAATTAAAAAACGAAAATTAAAAAAAAAATCCCATTGATAGTGATTATTTAGGTCAAGCTAGGAAGTTTTATCAATAGAAAATACAAAAAAAAAAAAATCATCGATGGTGATTGGGTCAAGTTAGGTAGTTTTTAACATAAAATACAAAAAAAATTAAAAAAAGAAAGAGCATTTATGAAGAAAACCCTACTTTGAAATTATAAATAGGAGTGCAAGGGTTGAAGCAAGACAAAAAAAAACTTAGGAGAGAAAAGACACAAGAATTTGAGAAGAATTTTGGGAGAGTAAGGAGGAAAGGTAGAGAGCTAATTTGATTTCTCATTTCATTACTCCTTCTTATTCTTTTACGGGTTTTGAAAATTAGAAATTTGTTGGAATAACCTAACATTCTTCATGACATGTCTAGATGCTTGCCAATGAACATATCCATGAGATTGAGGCACTTACATACAAAGCTTTAGGCATGTTTTTGTTTGGTTTCCTTCTATCTTCACTGAATGCTCACGTGATCCTAACCATTTGATATTGCTATATTTGAACCCATTACTTCACTGACAAATTTTTTATGGTGATATTTTGATGGTTGAAATGATTGCATGCTATCTTCTCTAATGCTAACACGTCATATTGCAAAAAAGCCTTTTTTGTTTTGATAGGTCCTCACACTTTGTGACTCTTATATGCTTGACCAAATTTGATCTCTTGCCCCAATATATGCTCATCAAAATTGAAGGGATTTATAAGATGGATAAAAGAAAATACAATGAATTGTGTGTTGATCTACCCATGTGCTTTTCTCATCTTGTTTGTTTGAATAGCTTTCAAGAATAAAAGATAAGCATAAATCTCCTCACCTTTGACTTCCTTTTGTTTAACTTGTGCAATTTTTTCTTCTTTTTTCTTTATCCCTTTCTTAGGTTCCCTTTCAAAAAAAGGAAAAAAAAATATTTTAACGCATTTTTATAAATGAAAATAAAATGGGAAAACTCTTTTTCATGAAAAATTAAAGAAATTGTTTCATAAATAAAAAATACAAAAAAAAAATAGTTTTCTCAAATAAATTAAATAAACATTTTTCAAAAAAACACCAACAAAGTGACACGCTTTTCGACCCCTAAACTACGTGGGCTTTGATCCCTTTATAGGGTAACCATTCTTATAAATGGGTGTTGTGGGGTGCCTAACACCTTTCCCATATGCAAACGATTCCCGAACCCTAAATGGTGTTTGTAGACCAGTTTCCATTTGTTAAAAAGGTTTCCAAAATGATCCTTTTTCAAAATTTTGGTGGCGGCTCCTTATTTTCCAAATTTTGGGCACTACAGTCAGTACTTACTGATTTTGTCAAAACCATTACTCTTTTAGTCAATCTCATTACTCAGTTGGTTACAACCTAAAATCTCTTACTCAATCCTTTTACACAATACGAATCAAGGCTAAAACTTCCAATCCTCTTACTCTTTAATCTAAGATGTGAGCGACAGTGGCCCTCTGCCTAGACCAAGCAAATTGGTAGCACCAACAGACAAACCCTTGTTGTTGTGGCCACAACCAAGAGTGATGTGGTTCAAGGAGTCGGAGTTCCTGAACGAAATTGTTTCAATCATGAGATCACTAACAGTAAAGGTCTCATCATCACACGACACTTGGTATAGACACTTGCCGCTCCGACAAGCCGATATAGTCAAAGATTGGCATTGTGAGGCGTCGCAAGAAAGCAAGTTGGAGGAAGAAGATCCGAAGGGTTCGAATATTGGGTCAGAATGTTGGAAACAATCAAAACAGGGCTAGCAAACAAGGTGATTATTGATGGGAAGAGAGTGGTGGTAGATTAGCTCAAGGCGGTGAAGCACTAGTGGCGGTGAAGGTGAGGAGAGAGTGGAGGAGGAGGCAATGGAGTGTTGACGGTGGTGAAGGTGACACGAGAGTAGAGGAGGAGGCAAGCAGATGAGAGAGGAAGAGGGTGAGGAAGAAGAAGATAGAGAGATGAAAGTGAGAAGTGAGGGCATTTAGGGAAAAACACATAAACTTAAAAAACCCAGATTCCCACCCCATAAATTCTCTGTCATTTGCAAGTTTTAATGGTCATTTCTGGGTTTTGGAAATTGAGGTGGTATTTAAGTGTATTTTTCCTCAAAATAAAAAATTGAGTTTCTTAAGAATTTTTTATTTTAATTTTAATAAATTAGGTAAGTATATTATTGTCATTGTCACTTGTTTGTTTTGAAATTAAGTTTCTTTTTATTAATTTAGCTTGTGAGGAAATATATTTTGCTTAATATTTTAATTTAAAAATAAAATATACAAATACTTTTATTTGAATTTGTCTTTATTCTTTAATTTGATGGTGATAATTTTAATTTTAATTTATTTTTCATGGCATAACTTAAAAATGGGTTAAAAATTAAATAAGGGTGTTATTGTGATTGTAAATTCTATACATTCTCTCTACTCTCTTTTCTTCCCTCTACCCAAACACAAGGAGGGATAATATTATCTTTCCACTTTTCTCACCCTCCATTTTGCCCTCTATTTTCGTCTTTCCTAATTTTCTCTCCCTCCATCATGATTCTTAGTAATGGACGCACCAATCAATCATACGATCGGGAGGAGGAGGCTTTATTACATGTATACTATTTGTACGCTTCAAATGTTGTTGGGGGAAAACAATCCTGTATAAATTGATAATATCACATTTCCCCAATTGATCATGGGGATAACAGTCACGGGTTGTATTTCCTCACGTAAATGAAGCCTATTGTTTCTAAAATATCATAGGGAATATAATGTCACTACTACAGAATTATTGATATTTGACAGTTAATTTTTACAAGTATTTAATTACTACTATAGAATATATATTTTACGTCCCTAAATTACATCCTTTTTTAAAAAAGGGAAATAAAAAATAAAGACGGTGGCATTTTTGTAATTATGGGTGAGAACTGAATAACTTTAGACGTCCCCAATTTAAATAGGAACGTTTAAAGTGTGACTTTACAGACTTTAAACGCCCCTATTTGAATTAGGGATATCTAAAATAAAATTTTAAAAAAAAATTACTTTAGACATCCCCATATACATTGTGGGCGTCTAAAGTTTTAGAAATTTTTTTTTTTTTTAAATGAGGGACACCCTTTGGTGTCCCTCATTTATATTGTGTGTCCCTGATGTATCATGAGGGACGCCATTTTGGCGTCCCTAATGCTATTATTAGGGAAGCCATTTGATGATATATCAGGGACGCCCTTTGGTGTCCCTATAAAAATGAGGGACGCCAAAGGTGGTCCCTCATTTAAATTTTTTTTTTTTTTAAAGTTTTAGACATCCCCAATGTATATGGGGATGTCTAAAGTGGGACTTTAGATGTCTTCAATTTGAATTGGGGACGTCTAAAGTAAAAAAAAAATAATAATAACTAAACAACTTTAGACATCCCTAAATTAAATTGGGGACGTAAAAAACAATTCAAATTTTTTCTGACAGTCTTTATTTGTCAGTTTTATATTACTTTTACACTCATATTTCCCTTCCCATCGCCGCAAACACAATAAGAGACATTACCACCACGTGTTGAACTCTTGTTTCTTCTTTTTTATATCCTCCTTTTACACTTGCTTCTTCCTTTCTCTCTCTTTTTTTTTCACCTCCAGATCTGTTATGCTTTCTTACCAATTTTTGTTATTTTATCCTCTTTCTCTTTTTTCTTTGAGTTTTCCTTCTATTTTATCTTCTAACTTGTGTTGTTATGGTTTGTAGATCAGGACTCTGAAACATGCTTCATGGCTACGTTCCTGCTGAGAAAACGAGGTTCATCTCTCCCTGTCGCTCTTCTCTATTCATTATTACGAGAAAATGAATTTCAATAATAGAAGGAGATAAGTTTTTTGCAACTAATTCCTCTTATTGTTTTCATCTTTTCCCTATGAGATTTCAGCTTTGGAGTTATTATTGTATAGATTTGGATTTCAAATACTAGATCTGTAGTTTTATTGACGATGATCTGTAATTTCTGGTTTTAAATACTGTTTAGTTCAGATCTGTAATATAAACGATTTTTTTTCTTAAAAAAAAAGCACTTTAGATGTCCCCATTTTAAATTGGGGACGTATAAAGTGGGACAATGGGGATGTCTAAAGTGTCAGTGTAGCACTTTAGACGTCCCTTTTTAAAATGGGGACGTCTAAAGTTCAGATTTTAGACGTCCTTTTATTTACGGACGTTATTGCCATTTTTTACTACGTCGCTCACATAGACGCCCCCTTATTTTCAGACGTTAAAAGGCCTAAAAAAGAAACGTTAAAAATGTTTTTTGTAGTAGTGAACAATTAAGAACTATCAAATCACGATGCATTATATAAGGTTTGAGGCCTTCGGTATGATCGATGAGTCTTTGGGTTAGCTTTTGTATTTGAATTGTCAAGTATGGGCGAAAACTTGACGGTTATGCAATATAACTGTCAAATAATATGGCACCAGTTATGGCCAAATTATGTATTAGCTTATTTGATGGTTTATTAACCAAACCGTTGAACAAGGTACATTGCTTGATGGTTACATTATAGAATGAATCTATCAAGTATCTATATAATTATTATTTATTTATTGCTTCAACTATTTTCTAAGGTTTTTTGTTAGAGAAAATCCTACTTAAATCCAGTTAAAATACCAAAATTTAAATTTAGGCCTACGCTTTTAATAAATTCCTAATCAGGCTAGAAGGTTAAATTAGGAATTTATTAATGTTATTAAAAGACCAAAATGCTCCTTACTTTAGTGTTACACATGGTGGTTCACATTTTTATCTCCCCATCTCTGAAACTCGATCTCATGGCTATTGAGGCTCACCATCTCAATCAATTCTCCTTACAACTTTTAGGCAATTAGTTCTTTTCCTACATTAGTTTCCTTCTCTCATTTCTCTCTTGTCTTTCTGCTCAAATTAATGATATCATCTTACAACTGTGCCACTTTTTCGTTCCTCAGCCAAGGGCTAGAGCTGGGAATGTGAGCCAACCCGCGAGTTGCGGGTTGGCCCGCACCAACCTCGGGCTATGCGGTAAGGGTTTGTTTGGCCCGCACTTCTGCGGGTTGGTTAAATGCCAACCCTAACCCATAGTGTGCGGGTTGCGGGCTGCGGGCCAGCCCACTGACCCACGTTTTTTTTGAAAAAAAACTCTTATTTTTTAAAGAAGATCGAAAATATGAGACACATATATATGAGTCATAAAATTTACTTTCCTAGCATAAATCATTTCTCTTATAAAAATTTAAAAACATAATCTACAATTCAAGAGATAAAGTTATCAAATTTGCCAAAGTTTATAAACAAAACACAAACTCATCCTCAAGCAACCAAGATATAATAATTTTGTTTAAAGAAGAAGGGAAGAGGGTAAGATTTTTTCTCTTTGGATTGGGAGGTACCAAAATAAGAGTGAAAAACTTATAAGTTTTGTAAAATTATTATATGTAAAAAAAAAATTTTTTTTTGCAGGCCACCCCACCAACCTGCGGTCTATGCGGTGCGGGCTTGTGCGGCTCGCATTTTTGCGAGTTGGGATTTTCCCAACCCTAACCCGTCAAAACCTGTGGGCTCGCGGGTTGAGACTGCGGGTTGTGCCTGTATTACCGGCTCTAGCCAAGGCATTATATCACACCAAATCTGCCAGCAACAGCTTGATATAGACCATCTAATTTCCCATCATGTGAGCGTTTAACCATATAGTTATTACTCACTACTACATAATATACATATTAGTACCCTAAAGGATGTCTGTTTTTTTAAAAAGGGACATAAAAAATAAAGCTGGTGGTATATTTGTAATTATAGGTGAGAATTGGATAGCTTTAGGCATCCCAAATGTGAATTGGGACGCCTGAACATAGATCTAGGAGATTGGGGATGCCTAAAACTCACTTAAGGCGTTCCCAGAACCACTGGGGATGTCTAAAGTGAGGCCACATGCACTAGTTTGACCAGTGCATGTCGTCTAATAATTCTCATTTATAAAATTAAGTTAGTTATGAAAAAGTTTTAAAGTAAAATAGCTAGTATTGAATTGAAATAGATGATTAAAAACACAATCAATCATTGTAATTTAAAAACATTCAAATTTATTAAAAAGGTTTTATTTCGTTTTTTTATACACTAGAATTTAAAGCAAAATCTAAATACAAATAATTAGGAAATAACACAATGCAACAAGCTAAAATCTCCATCAGTAACTTTGGATATAAGATTTTGAAGTTCAATGGATTCATCCAGAGCATTTTTGCAAAAGAATCCGCCATGACATTGGCCTCTCTACAATCTTGAAGTGCCATACAAAATTATTCATAAATAGGTCATCATATGGATAGGAAAGAAAAACAAAACAAACTGTTGTTTTATTAGAAAGGTTGGCAAAAAAAAAAAAAAAAAAATATATATATATATATATTATAAGGACGCCTAAAGTACTTCTTTAAGTTCTTTCCCATCTCATTTTGTCCTATATGTTAGTTTCTCAATCCAATTGGAGTCTTCTGAGTTTATGATCCTAATTTCGTTGGGATTCAATTACAGAGATGGAAAATGTGAGGGTGGACTTAGAAGAGAAGCGAAAGAGGCAGCAGGCCAGGAGGATTTTATAGGCAATAGAAGTGGGAATGATGAAGAGAAGGTGAAGTCGTTGTGCGTGAGAATCAAATATGGTGCAGACAATTCTTTGATATTAGTTTGTTTTATGTTTTTGTTTTTGCTCATTTTCAAACAATTAATCAAGCGTGACAATTCTTTGATATTAATTGAGCAATGTATCATGACAACCTTCCATTGTAAAATTGCCCAAGCATGTATCAAACTTAGTTGGGGATTGGGTTAGTGAACTGCACATGTTCTCTGACAATGAATATCCTTCCTCGCAAACAAACAAACAGATCATAGAGGGGTGTTCTCATCTTTTACCAACATTCAAAAACCCCTGATTAGGCCTTTTGGCCTGATTAATAATTTGTTAAAAGTATAGGCCTAAATTTCGATTTTAGTATTTCAGATTTAATTAAGAATTTTCCTTTTTATTATGTATTTCAAATAATATTTCTTCCCCGTTTTATAAAATGAGATTGATTATGTTATATTTTTATATGCGTGTTTGTATTTTTTTTTTTTTTACTTTTTTAGTTCTTAATATAAAATATATTTGAACAGTTGATTTTGGTCATAAATATAAGATAAAATTTTCATATTTGTCAATCTTTTCTTGATTTACCCCTATTCATACTTTCCTAATAATAATCAACAAGGAAAGGGAAGGAGGGAATTAAGGAAGGTGATTAGGGTGTTTTAGAAAATATATATCATATTAACTAACTTAACCAACTTCTTTTATCTAATCAAATTAGGTAAATATATTTTATATTAAGGACCAGAGGATTATTAAATATCAGAGGTAGTTCATCCATCTAAGTGGTTGGAGAGGCAACAATAGAACGTAACCACAGTCTGAGACAAGTTTGTTCGAAACCTAACTTATAAATTTCATATAATCTATTGGTTTTCTTGCACTATTCAGGGCATCCACAATTTAAATATCTCATTTGTAATATCCAAATGAAGAAAATGATCTTGCATCTTTTGGGTGTGAGAAGAATTTGCAGAAGATGAATGGAAATCATGATTATTTTCATTAAGGCTCTGATACCATAAAAAAGGTAAAGAGACCTTAACAAAATATGGTATATTCCATATCATTCATCAGTGTACAAAGGCATTGAAAATCTATACACAGAGCCGTAATGCATAGTTCTAGAATACTGATAAGGAATTGGGCGTGGGTGGGCTTAGGGCATTATTTTTCGAATTTATTCTTGACTTTATTGGACTTAGTATTGGCCTGGATTTTGCTTCATTGGATAGGTATTTAGCAAATTGTTATGCTTCATATGTGATAGACATAGTATAAAAGCAACAAGATATATGAAATCAGATGAACCTTTTGGGCACCATCCATATATATATATATATAGGTACGTGATTTTCATCTTAATGCAAAGTTTGTGACAATACAGTATTAGACACTTTTTACTAGGAGCTTGTATTTTTCTTTTATATATTTACTATATATCTTTTTCCATGCAATTTGTGGGATAAGTAATACTTATCCAATTCTAAATGTAACAATTAATTTAGGGGTGAATTTTGGTATTAAATGTAAGACATTTTTCCATTTTATTTCTTATATCTATCATTTTTCTTCAAATCAATTTGCCTAACTAATAAACTAATATATAATTCAATGTTATACAAATATATTTTATGTCACAACATATGTTATAATTAAGTAATTTATTTAGCTTCCTTAATCTTCCCAAATTAGATAAATAGGTCTTACATTAAGAATTAGAAGAATTAGAGAAGTAATTTAAAAGTTTTTTAAAGATTGCATTTATAGTTTCTTAACATTCAAATTCAATTATTGAAACATGTAAAAAAAAATGTGGACTACATATTCAATTTCAAATCCAACCTACCATACATTTATTTACATTACTCTTCAATCAAAGAAACACACCAACAACAACTAGAAGACATCTAGCATCTTATCCTAATAAGTGGGGTTGGCTATATGAACCATACGATACCATCATACTCTATCAATAATTAAATCTTTTAGTAAATTGTAACCCAAAAGGTCCCGTTCAATTATTTTATTGACTATTCTTTTCGGTCTTCCTCTACCCCTTTTTGGAGGTCTCTATAATATTTGATCTAGCTTTCTCATTGGTGTCTCTAATAACATTTTTTATACATATGTTCAAACTATCTCAAATGATTTTTTTAGCCTTCTCATTGGTGTCTCGAACAATGTTCTTTATACATATATTCAAACTATCTCAAATGATATTTTTACTATTTTCTCTTCAATAGGTGACACATCAAGACTTCCACTACAAAAAAAATAGGGTGTTTCTGATGGAAAATAGTTGCTAATTTCCATCACTAAATTGTCAGAAATTAGGTATGGGTTAACTCCATTGCAAATTTTGTTGAAAAGGTTTATTTTTCGACGGAAACTACGACAAAACATTCCATCGCCAATTTCTATTGGAAATTCTATTGGAAAGGTCATCAAGCTATTTCCTACATCATTGCCAACGAAAATTAGTGATGAAATTTTTCTGTCACCAATTCTGTCAGTAAAATTCATTATTTATTTAGTTATGATATTTTAGAAAATTTTTCGACAGATATTTGGATGGCTTTTTGATAAAAATTAGTGTTGTGAATTCCTTCGGTAAAAGTGTAATACCCCAAAAAGTGATTAAGGGTTAAAGATTTCAACTAAAATGGGAATTGCCATAGTCAGGGGCAAAATGGGAAGAAAGAAATTTTCTGGCCAATTAGTCAGTGACTGAATGGAAAATTTACCATCAACTAAAAGAGTAAGTGGTGTGACTAAATGGCTAATGGAATTAGTTAGTGTAACTAATTAATTACATGCATTTGGGAGAAGCTCCAAGATCATGACACAAGGCATCCTATGGCACCATAGGATGTGGTCAAAGTGTCAAACTCATTTCCTCTTCCATTTCCTTTTTTCAAATTCGGTTATATGGGCTAGAAGGGACTAAAATCTGATATCTCATCATCTTTTCTCTCTCTACTCAAGCTCAAAAACGTCCAAGCCATAGAAGAGGAAAGAGGAAGGAGAATCAAGGTGAAGGTGGGCCATTTTAACCTTGTGGATGACTCTTTTGCTCAAAACCTCTTCTTTAATCTTGTTTCTCTTGATGAGAGCTTCATTCCTATGGTTTTCGATTTTCAAGAGGAGGTGTTTTGTGAATCCAAGAAAAGCTAGAGGTTAGAGAATCAAGGAATCAACTAGAGAAAGAGGAAGAGGTGAGCAAAAGCTATGTTTTGACATGTATTGTGGTTATTGGTTAAGTACTTTAGTTTGTGGAATTTGCCCTAATTTTTGTGTCATTAGGGTTTTTTGATTTGCATGGTGTTTTGGTGGTGGAATTGGTATTTTGTTATATGTCTTGAGCAATGAAATTGGTTTGGAACATTAAATGGAAAGTTTGGCAATTTGGTGGTTTGTGTTGCAATATGGTTGAAAACAAAACATATGTGTATGTGATGTGAATTTGGTTGTTTTAGTGATCCCAATGGTTTTCTTGTGCAAAATTGTGTGGGAATAGGTTTGGTTGTTGATTTTGGAGCCATTGCACACAATGGTTGAAAATTGGAAATTTTGTCAAGTGTAAACTCTGTGTAGGGCAGTTGGTTTGCATGAAAGTTTTGAATGAGCAAATGGTGTCTGAAATTTATGAAACTTTCTAGTGTAATATTTCACATGCCAAGCTTCAAAATGGACATATGTCATTTCAATTTGTGTGCTAGGAGTTATGATTTTCCAGAGTTTGGGGTTGAAACTAGAAGCTATTTTGGAACAGTATGAGATTTCATGTAATTCTGTATTTTTGTGGTTATGAACAGCAGTGATTCATATTTTTCTTGTATATAGGATTTCAATATCTTTTCATAGGACTTGGGATCACCTCATTTCAATTTTTCTAGAATTAGTTATGATTTTTGGAAGTTCAGCCAAGAAATAGAATTTTCTTGGCCACAACCCAAAAGCTTCTGACTTGCTTTTGGCCGCAGCCAAAATCTCTTGCCACAGCCAAAAAACTTTCTGAGATGTTTTTGCACTACAAAAAAAAAATGGTATTTCGTAGCAGTGTATTTGTAGCGGTTAATGTTAATGACTTTAAATGTTGACATTTGTAGCAGTTTTAACATAAACTACTACAATATTGTAGTGGCAACCTACGAGGCAAGTGGTGCGGCACATTAGCAACATTATTTATAAAGGTTAATAGGAAAAACTTGCTACCAATATAGCACAAGTTTCCCACCAAACTTTATCGTGGTTAGTTTGTAGCGGTTACGACAAATAAACTGCTACAAAGTTCGCATCACTTGACACCACCAGGCCGTGCCAATAGTGTATCAGCTTTTTGTAGTGGTTACTATGGATTGAACCACTACAAAATACCAAAGGTCGCCTATTTGTAGCGGTTATGTTTTCAGAACTACTATAGAACTTCAAAGGTCATCACATTTGTAGTAGTTATACTTTCATAACTACTACAGAACTTCAAAGGTAATCACATTTGTAGCGGTTATTTTATAACCGCTACAAAGTTTTGCCACCCTAGCTTTTATGTAGCGGTTTATGTAACAGTTTTTTCAATAACGCTATAAAATCCACAACTATATAAAGGCACCAACTCTCCTTTTTTCCATTTGACCATTTTGTTTTCTAAAGTTTCTTTGAGAGTTTTCCTTTAGATCTTAGCGTTCTGACGTCTGTCGGAGAGTTTTGTCTCTAGCATTTCTCATTATCACTTGAGGTACGAACAAAACTTATTTTATTTTTATTTTTATTATAATTTTACATATAAATGTGACTAAAACAGTTTTTTTTGAATTTTTGTAGATGATATGGCTTCAGGGATGGACAAGGGGAAGGAACCTGAGGTCCCCAGACCGATTCTTCGAGGTACTAGTAGTAGAGGAGGGGGCAGTGGGTGGGGGCAGCATAGAGGGAGGACGACTGCACCATTTCAGCCCATCTCCCCACAGCAGCCATAGGAGTCAGCCCTACTACAGCCATCGTGTAATATCTTGAATTGTAATTAACGGCTAATGGCCTCAAAAGAGATGTAATTAATGTTAGTTAAACACTTTTGAAGTATATAATGTGCATTGTGATTTAAATATATTTGAAGATGGTTGAATAAATATTGTGATAATCAGGGGCAAAATGGTAAATTTACAGACCATTTGGTCAGTTATCGAAGAGGAAACTCATAGGTAATTCAAGATCAATGGCTAGGATTGACTCTTGAATAACCAATGGGGCAGAATCTAGTGTAGATAAGTTTATAGGAGTCCATGGAAGGAAGAATGGGATTAGGACATGTAGCAAAACCTGGACCTTTGGATCAAGTCAAATATTCAAAGCTCATTTTCTCTTCCCTCTCGCCCTCCAAGTCAGCTAAAGCATGGGGAAAAGGGGAAAAATCATATAATCATTATCCTCATCTCATTCTCTCACCATTCTCCATTTCCGGTGAAACCAAGGAAGAAAGAGAAAGAGAAAAGCTTGAGTTTTGGTAAGCAAATGTCTTTATATGCTCAAGTGCTCTTTATTAATTTTGTTCATAGTGTCAAGAGCCTCATTCCTATGGTTTCAGATTTTTGATTAGTGGTGTTTGAGAATTGGTGAGAACTTGGAAGTTGAAGAACTAAGAAACCAATTTTGAGAAGAGGAGGAGGTGAGTATTTAATGTATTTTGGTGTAATTGTTTTGGTTATTGAATGAGTTTTGAGAAGCTTAGATTTTTTGCCCTGATTCCTTGTGATTTTGAAAGATATGAATTGGTTAGTGTTTGGTGGTAGAAATGGTACCAAACTATGACCTTGGGCCATTAGAAGTGATTGGGAATTTGTGGGAGTGAGATTGGTTATTGGTGGTTTTGGGTTGCATTTTGGGTAAAAACAGGGTATGTGTTGATTAGGTAGGAATTTAGGTGTTTTGAGTTTACCCATAGGTTCCTTATGACATTTTGTGTGGGAATGAACTTTGGTATATGTTTTGGAACCATTGGGATCAGTTTTGGTAAATCTGGAAAAGTATATCAATTGCTGCGATCTGGCTTTTGATAAGCCTCACTCGAGTGAGGTAGGGTCTCACTCGAGTGCAGTATGAAGTTCTCGGTGTTTTGGTTGAGTCTTCAAGAAAGATTACTAGTGAACTCCTTTATATGAGAGTGACATACGTTATCACTCGAGTGCATAGGGTATTACTCGAGTACATGTGTATGTTGCACTATGGGTGTGCGTCTCGGGTTGGCACTCGCAGGCGTGGTCTCAAGAGTACGCGTGGGCACTCGCAAGTATTGGGAAGTCACTTGAGTGCACTTATTGCCTTGTAGCCTTTGTTTGTCTCAGGTCGTCACTTCCTGCGCCCCACTCATTGGGACTCGGGTGACTAGGTGTCTTCACTCGAGTGCCCAAGTGAGTGCTCGAGTGCACTGACCACTCCTGGAGGTGTTGATGCTCTTGGGTACACACTTTCTGTGTCTCACTCGCTGGAACTCGAGTGCAATTGGGGGCAACACTCAAGTGAGGCCTTCACTCGAGTGAGTTAGCCCAAAATTAATATTCTTCTTCTAAAAAAGGGATCTTCGGGGTAGTTTCTCCCAACCCTTTAGGCATATGTTTAGGCTTATATAGCCACCTAAAGAGTTTAAATGGTAACCAACTTAAAGTACTACGGAATTAAGAACTTGGAAAAAGAAATTGACAGGTGTCCCTAATTTGGTTTATAAGATTTAGCGTCTGCTGCCTTCGTGAGCCTACTGTGCCTAGGAACGTCAGGAAAGAACAAGGTAGTGGCTCTTTTTCTTATACTATGTGTAAATCATTGTATATATGTTTGTCATGCATTGAGATACATTGAGAAACTTTATGTACATTGAGATATTTTGAGATCGCAGCGAAAGCTGATGCATAGAGTTTATAGCAAAAGTTGATGTATAGTGTTTACAGCCATGAGTGCTGTCGTTTGTGGCGTGAGCCATGATACATTGTGTTGCTGCTTAACATGATCATATATGCTATGTATTTGTACATTGTATGAGTGATTTGTTACTACTGGGATTCTTCAGAATCTCATTCTTTCTATTGACTAACATTTCAGACAGGCTAAGTGGCTCAAAAGGGAAGCGGACAACCCGGAGTAGTTAGGATCTTTTAGGGACGTTTTAATTTGGACTGTTGGTTATTTGTTTTGATTTGGGATTACTGTATGTATATGGGATGTAAATATGACTTTTGGATATGTAATCCCCATTTTGGAAATTATACACCCAATATATATATACATGTGACCCGGGATTTGCCGGGATTTTAGTTGTGCACTCTGATATGTATTAATGTGATTTGATTTCTCAAGTAATTATATTCGAATGTGAATGTGAGCCCAGATTAATGATATTTTTGAACTGTTTTTTTTAACACCCCATCTTGAAGGTGAGGGATTATAAATGTTGATTTTGTTTTATTCATCTCTATTTCACTTAAATTTCATAAACTAGATGTAATTACAGTGAGGGAGTTACACACCACAGATGGTCCCATAGGAGACGACCATACCAGAGGTGCCTGATCTGGGAGAGGGAGATATCAGTGTCGATGACTATGACGAGAACGAGGACTTCAAGATCCCAATTCCTACCAGAGAGATGGAACAGCTCCTAGGCGCGGGAGCAAAACAACCCATGAGGGTCGTCTTTACGGTCTATTGGGTTTGAGGTGCAGGTCCAAGGTAAATATATTTTTTTATTTAATAAATTATATATTTAAATTTAAAATGTTAAATTTGAATTACAATTTATCTAACGTGCTCTAAATTGTGAGATGAGCTGGGGAATGTGTCCATGAGGAGGCTAGATGTGCCTGGTCTGAACAGTATGGACCGGATACTACGAGTTGTAGTGTAGTAGAATGAGGGCACGGACCAACCCATCGACAATGGGGGTCACCTGTTCAACCACTTTCTGAATGACCTGGGCTCAAATTGGATGCGGTTCCCCCTTCATTTCAGGACGTGGAGAAACGTTTCAAAGGGGCCGAAGGACCTAGCGTGGGAGGAGGTGGTGCAGGTAATTATAGTATTTAATTATACTATATTTTTTGTAATTAATTCTATTTAATTAATATTTTTTAATTGTCTTATTTGTAATTAGTCATATTTAAATAGTTTTTATAGCTGAGGTTTGCCATTTGGGCCAACCGGAAGAGGTACACGCTGATGACGATGGGCGATGGCTGGAGGAATAGGAGGAATCGTCTCTTACACAGTGTGGATAAGGATGGGACGATTCCTGTGCAACAGTTGATCGAGAATGTCCCGGATGGCGTCCCGTCGAACGATTGGGCGAGTTTCGTTCAGTTCAGGAGGAGCGCTGAGGGGTAGGTAATGTATTTATTAGATTAATTATATTTAATTTTGTAATTTATAATTATAAAATTATAATTATAATTTAAATTTAATTAATTTTATGATTTTAGTAATTATAAATATTTATATTATTTTAATATATTTAATATTGTTTTTTTCAGGTGCTTTCTTAGAAGAACATAAGGTGCCATGGGCAACAAATGATCCACCATAGAGCAAGATCGAAGACCTTTGCTGTCACTTACAGCGAGCTGTTCACTAATTTAATTTTGTAATTGTTTTAGGAGAGGAAGACACAGTAGGAGAACCATCAGATGGACTACGGGGAGTTGTTCACTATCATACATAGACACCATGATGGGACTTCGACCTCTCAGCGGGCAGAGGCGGCCATTGTAAGTGATTTCATTATTATATTGTTTATAAAACCAACTTTATTATGAAAAATACTAATAAGTAATTGTTTCATAAAATGGCAGGAGCGGATGCATCATTCGTAGGCTGAGTTGTGAGAGACCCAGGTCGAGGTGTAACAAGGGCCTGTGGACCCCATGGCTCCTTTGAAGGTGGGTCTAGGTTAGGCTGAGCACCCCAGATGCATGTGGGGGGATAGGCATAGGCGCCAGACCTAGCGTGGTCTACGGCAGGAGTGCCGCCTCTGAGGCTGGCAGCTCTAGAGCATAGATGTTTGGGGTTAGACGTCAGAGGGACGAGTATGTTGAGAAGTTGCACTTAGATTTGTCTAGGACACAGGCTATAGTGGCTCAGCAACAGCAGTAGATACAGCAGCAGGCCGATTTCTATTACGCTTAGCATGCGCAGTGGCATGATATCACGAACTTCATGTTTGAGCGGTCATGGAGTCGCCTGTTCTTGGATAAACAGCATCCACAGGTTCCCTTTGTTCCTCGGTTTGTCGTCCAGCCTCCTCCTTCTCCTCCTCCTGCCTCTTGCTGATGATGATGGTGCTATTAACTCTGCCTAGCTCTTCGATCCAGCAGCACCTGAGGGAACCCCACCTAAGGGAGGACCAGATGATCAGTCTCATGCTACTTAATTTAGGATATATATATTTTTTCTTTTTGAAACATTTGTAAATAAACCTAGATATTTTATTTTCAAAACTTAAATTCTTATTGCATTTACCATAGTTATATTTATATTTTTAGACCCTTGTTAAATTTGTGTTGTACTTACAACTGTCGTATTTATATTTTTAAAACTAACCACAAAAAAAAATTTAATCATATATATTTGTAGCGATTTTATTGTAAAACTGCTACAAATATTTTTAAAAAAATTTGAACCATATTTGTAGCGGTTAATGTTAAAAACCGTTACAAAGTAGATTTTCAATTTGTAGCGGTGATGAGTGTAAACCGCTACAAATTCAGGCTGTAGAAGAATTTCGAATTTCAAATATTTTTACTTTGTAGCAGTTATAAGAAACAAACCGCTACAAATATTGATGACCATTGGCCAATTTTAAAACAAAAATTTGTTTTCAATTTGTAGTGGTTATGAGTGTAAACCGCTACAAATGTATTGAACCGAGGGAGGGAATTTCAAAATTCAAATGTTGAATATTTGTAGTAGTTACAGTAATTTCAAAATATTCAACATTTCAATTTTGAATTTCCCCCCACTTTGTTCTAAATTTGTAGCGGTTTACGCCAATAACCGCTACAAATTGAAAACAAATTTTTGTTTTAAAATTGGTCAACGGACATCAATATTTATAGAGGTTTTTTCTTCTAACCACTACAAAGTAAACATATTTGAAATTTGAAATTCTTCTACTACCTGAAATTTGTAGCGATTTATACTCATAACCGCTACAAATTGAAAACTGACTTTGTAGCGGTTTTTAACATTAACCACTACAAATACGGTTCAAAATGTTTTTTTAATATTTGTAGCAGTTTTTAACATTAACACGAAATTCTCCGGAATATTTGTACAGATTAAACAATTTCTTGGATTTCACATTCACTCGTGCCAACTGTAACGGCAAGATCGTCTGTCCGTGTCGGAGATGCAAGTTCAAGAAGTGGCATGCATGACATGTTGTTAAGGAACATTTGCTTTTGAAGCCTTACCCTGAAGACTATACGTTCTGAGCAGCTCATGGTAAGAAGGCCGGTATGAGATATGATGATGCTCTTCCTCAAAGTTCACAAGTAGGAGTTCAACTAGATGAAGATAATCCTATTAATGATGTTATGCTTGATGCATTTGGTGTTCATGATGACAACTTCAAGGAAGAAGTGCAAGGCTCAAAGCCGGTGTTCATGCAGAATGAAGCCACTCGGGATTTTTTCAGCTTGATGGATGAAGCAGATCGTCCTTTATATCAAGGTTGTTGAAAATACTCTAAATTATCTTTCTTGATCAAGTTGTATCATATCAAATGCTTTTGTGGAATCACAGATAAGGGAATGTGGATGTTATTGGAATTATTAGAAGATGTATTCCCCGATGCGGAGATTCTCATAATGTTCTATGAGGCCAAGAAGATTATTAATAGATTGGGCTTAAACTACAAAAACTTGATGCATGCCCCAATGATTATATGCTGTATTGGAAAGATGATGACAACAGGGAGACTTGTAAGCGATCTCACACATCAAGGTATAAGACAATTCGGAAGGCAAAAAAGCCGAAGAAGAAACCTACAAAGATTCTCAGATACTTCCCTTAAAGCCGTGCATACAAAGATTGTTTATGTCGTCTAAAACAGCGGAGCACATGAGGTGGCTTGAGGTTGATAAGAATGAAGATGGTAAATTATGACATCCTCGGGATACAGACGCCTGGAAAATGTTCGATAAAGACTTTCCATCTTTCACTGCTGACTCCCAAAATGTTAGACTTGCTTTGGCAACTGACGGTTTCAATTCATTTGAGAATCTTAGCACAAGTTACTGTATTTGGTCGGTAGTCTTAGTTCCCTACAATTTACCCCCTGTATGTGTATGAAACAAAGCTCCTTCATTTTGTCTATGATCATTCCAGGCAAAAAGGCACCAGGTAATGACATCGATGTGTATCTCCAATCACTTATGGTGGAATTGCTTGACCTGTGAAATGTCGGCATCGAGGCATATGACGCCTTCAGGAAGACATTGTTCAACTTGCATGCAACCTTGGTATGGATGATTAGTGACTTTCCTAGCCTTAGAACATTATCTAGGTGGAATGTGCATACTGGCTTAGCTTGTCCAACTTGCAATTTTGACTTTGATGCAGTACACCTTTCCCACAGTCGAAAGTGGTGCTTTATGGGGCATCAGAGGTTTCTCGATGAAAGGCACAAGTTTAGATTACAATGGAATTACTTTAATGGGAAATCAGAAACAAGAGGGCTACCTTAGACTTTATCTAGCACAGACATCTTACAGCAGCTTGAGGATGTTAAATTCAAGTTCAGAAAAAGCGACGATGCAGTACAAGTAGGCCAAAAGAGTGGCAAGACTTCTACGCCTCAACAATGAAGGAAGATAAGCATTTTCTTCATTCTTCCATATTGGAATTCTAATTTACTTCACCACAGTCTTGATGTCATGCACATTGAAAAAATGTATGTGACAATGTGCTATATTGATGCTAACGAACCGGGAAAGTGAAAAGATCATCTTCAAGCGAGGAAAGATTTACGTGCCATGGGAGTTTGTGAAGACGTGTGGCCAGATGAGCTTGACAAATTTCAGCCAGCAAAGTTCACCCTCACAAAACCGAACAAGGAAGTCTTCCTTACGACGTTGAAGAAAATAAAAGTTCCAGATGGGTATTCAAGCAACATTTTACGATGTATTGACATGCAGGCTCAAAAGGTTGCTGGCTTGAAGAGTCATGACTCACATATGCTTATGCAACAGTTACTTCTGTTGGCTATAAAGAATGCATTCCTCCCGATGTGTCAATCATTTTAGTGGAGCTTTGTTCTTTCTTTTGGAAGTTGTGTTCCAAGGTCTTGATCGTTTAGGAGCTCAATCAGCTGCAGTCCAAAATTATTCTTACACTTTGTCATTTGGAGATGCTCTTTCCTTCGTCCTTTTTCACTGTGATGGTTTTCCTTAATTACAGTCCTCCTTGTTCATGAAATAAAGCTCACTAGCTCAGTTCAATATCGATAGATGTATCCTATTGAGAGGTACTCATTTTATATATGTGTGTCATTAATAGTTCATATGTTTGTTAGTCACCTTTTTGAGCATTTTGTATCATTTTGCCCTTCTTCACTTTGTAGGTTTCTTGGGAAAATCAAATCTTACGTAAGGAATAAGACTTGGCTAGAAGGTTTTATAGCTAAAGGTCATATAGGGGATGAGGTCCTGTATTTCTGTTCAAGGTACTTTGATGACATTGAGACCACCTTCAACTGACTGCCTCGTGAAGATGATTGTCCTGAACCTGCGCCAACATAAGGAGAATTTATCCCTTGTGTTAGTAAACCAATTGGAGGAACTGAGAACTTCAAACTAACAGCAACTGAGAAGTTGCAAGCATATAGACATATATTAATTAATTGCATTCAAGTTGAACCTTTCATACAGTAAGAATTGTATATTCACATGTTATTTCATTTCTTTCGTAACATTTTTCACTTTCATTTCACTATCGCATTCCCATTATTAATTGCAGGGAATTAAGAAGTCATGTTAAACATCAACTCAGGATCTGTACACAAACATCCTTCGAAGTTGACAAAAAGGTCCACAGAGAATTTCCAAGCTGGTTTGCACGCATGATACTGAATGACCACAACCCATACTCACCAGATTTCAGAGCTCTCGCAATTGGCCCTCTTGACTATGCAAAATGGTTTACAGCTTATAATGTCAATGGTTTCAAGTTTTGCATGGTTTCACGGGATCAAGGATTGCAAACTAAAAATTCAGGTGTTTATGGCACCTTTGGGCAAGGAGTTAAGTGAGTAGCAGTGATGCCAACATGCAGTTTGGAGGCATCCCTTACTATGGAAAGCTTTTTGATGTCGTGAAACTTAATTACCATGGCCGTTTCATTGTTATGGTATTCAAGTGTTTGTGGACAAATACCACTACTTCTCGAGGACTCACAACTGACAACTTAGGCATCACATCAATAAATTTCTCACGGCCAATTCACACTGGTCATTCACAAGATGCTGAGCCGTATATTCTTACCTCAAAGGCACACTAGGTTTATTATGTTGAGGATTAGAGACATAGGGATTGGCACATGGTTGTTCATTTAAAGCCTCGAGACCTTTACGACATGGGTGATGGTGATAACATCACCTACGAGAGTGAGCCTTTTTAACCTGCCAATTTCTAAAACTTCTTCCCTAAAGGTGATCACAATTTACCTATAGTTCGGTGTGTTTTTTAATTTCATATCATTTTAATTAAATTTTTTTAACAAAAAAACACATAGCCAACAATTTTTCTATACTATTTCTGTAGGGATGGTGCAGATGATTGATTAAACAAATTATGTTTTTATTTTAAAAAAATTATGTTTTTGTTTTTTTTTAAAATGTTTTTTAAGAAAAACTTAAAAAAATATTTATAGCCCATGACACTAACCGCTATAAGTTCCACGCAGATCCCTATAAATACCCCAACCACATCTCATTCAAACACTCCCTCATTTCTTTCCATCTTTACCTCTCTTTCATCTTCTCTCATTTTCACTTTTTTTCCCATGAGTTGAGGAGCTTAACAAGGTGATCAAATATGGTAATAAATTTTTAAATTATTTATTTCAATACTTTTTTCTTTCGCATAATATTTATTGTCACTATTTGTTTCACATATTTATTTACATAATCATAATCACATTACAACAGAAAACATAATAATTCCTTATTACCTACGTATGCCGAATAATATTATGCATACAATTTTCAAACTTATCTAATTTAATTAAATCATTCCTTTAAAATTATAAATGACCTAAACTCATAAATAATAAGCTAATTAAATTAGCTAACCTATTAAAATAATAAACTATTTAATTTAATATTAAAAAATGAAAATAGATAATTGTATATATTTTTTTAATTTTTCTGACATTCAAATATACTTTTTAAAAGTCAGACTAAATTTTTGGTGCAAAATTTGAATTTCTATTGAAATTAGTAGCCGTTATGTAACAACTACTAATAATTCCTATCATTTTTAAATTCACTTTAGTAGCGGTTTTATAACCACTACAAATATCATGATAAACTTTCATTTTGATTTCCCGCCATTCAATATTCATTGTTTGAAATTTATAGCGTTTATATAACTGCTACAAATTACCAAGAAAAGGTTCATCAGATTGAGATTGTTGTAGCAGTGCTAATTAACCGCTACAAATATAGTAGCAGTTTTTTCCCTTGAGTAGCGGTTAAAAATAACTGCTACAAATACACTTGCAATAGTGGATTTAGTAGCCGTTCCTTGAACCGCTACTAAACCACATTTTTTTATAGTGTTGGTCGCAGCCAAATATTTCTTGGCCACGGCCAACACCCCTAAAAAGTAGTATTTTCACTTCTGGAAGGTGGTCGTTGGTATAGCTCTTTCCAATCCTTTAGGCATCTATTTGGGCTTCTAGTAGTCACCTAAGGGACTCAAATGATAACCAACCTTAAGTATTTTGAAATTAAGAGTTTGGAAAAGGGAATAACACTACATCCTTGATTTTGGTTGATAGGATTTGATATTTGCCTTGACCGTAAGTAGTCTGTGCCGGAGCACCCTCGAAAAGAACAAGGTAGTGATACTTTCTCTTATATTATATGTGATACATTTTATATATGTGATATCATTGAATTATGTATTGCCAATGCTGTGAAGCTTGTAGCTGTGTGTATGTTGTGAAGCTATGTGTATATTGTGACGCTGGTCACACATCATGCGTATATTCCTTTGAGTTTCACCGCCATGCCAAGAGTCCTCTGGTAGCTAACAACAACCATGGTAACGGCGGGAGAAAGACGATGAGGGTAGGGTGTGACAATAAATTCGTTGTGGATGTGAAAGCCGTAAAGGTTATGTGAAAGCTGTAATGGCCATGTGTAAGTCGAAAGGCTGTGTGGAAGCTGTAAGGTTATGTGTATGCTGTGAAGATAAGTATAAGCCGTAAGGCTGTGTATGCTATGAAGACTATGTGTATGCCGTTAAGGCTATGTGTATACTATGATGATTGCTGCTGTGCTGATTGATGATTTGCTTGCATATTATGTGATTATACACTGTATGAGTGATTTGTTATTACTGGGATTCTTTTGAATCTCATTCTTTCCATTAACTAACCTACAAACAGGGCAAGCAGTTCGAAGGAGAAGTAGGCAACCAAGGGCGGATAGTTCTTTATTTTAGGTGTTGGTTGGTTGTCATATCTGGATTGGGATTACTATACATTTGTAAATGTTATTTTGGATATGGATTTGTAATCCCTTAAATGGGAAGTTGGAAGGAGCAAATATGCCCATAAACCCTTTATTTAATATATGGAAACTCGGGGGTTACCGGGAATTTTGGTTTACACTATGATATGTATGAATGCAACTTAACTTAATTATATTCAAAATGGGAATATATGAGACCAGTTTAAACAGTTGTGGGAAGATTTTGAAAACCTCATGCTGAGGATGGGATTGAAAATAAGTCTTTATTATCCTTTGGTCTCTAATTCAACTTAATTATGCATTTTCGAATTATAATTATGGATTATAAGGTAGGGGGTTATAAAAAGTACTATATATTTTAATTGTTATAATATTTCTGAAAAATGTACTAACAGATTCTTCGAAGAAAATTCTGCGCTAAAATGGTATTGATGGAATTCTGTGGCTAATTTATTCGGTGATCTTGCTATATTTTTTATTATAATAATTTTTATAATATATCAATATAATGAGTTATTTTCTATTGTACAATAAATTAAGGATAATAAATCTCATTATTTGACACACTTTTTTTTTTTTATAAAAATCAAACTTCTCTAGTGCTATTCTTTAAAATTTGATTTTTGTTCAAAAGTAAAAAATATGAATATTTTCATAAAAATTTGATGTACTCATATTGTTTTATTATAATATGATCAATTTTGTTTTGTTAGATTATTTTGCTTTCTTCCTTTACATTACTTGTAAATAACTTTTGCTGAAATATAATAGCACAGATTTATTTTACATGTTCTTATTGAACCAATAAATGGTTCCGTATGTATATAGGGCTGAAGGTGGAAATCTAGTGAACTGAGTCCAACTTATGTCTACTCAATTCAGGAAAAAGAAAGTTATAAAGGAAAATGAGACTGGGTTAGACTTGCAATTGGGTACACTATTACAAGATACAGAATTAACGTCACTAATTTATGTTTGTTTTTTAAAAACATAGGTTAAAAATATGGGTGGTGGAATTTTTGTAATTATCTACTCTTCTTTTTAAGTCCGTTTTGCAAAAATAGATATTTCAAAAGTTTCAGATCTTCATTTTCCTTCTTCCTCGCATTGAATCTCAAGGCCCGCTCCTCCCTCTCATCTACCAACTCTGTCAATTCCTCCTTCTGACGAAAGCAGTCGACTCCTCCTTCCCTCGCTATCGCACTCTCTCCGTTATCCTTGATTTCTCCCCTCTATCACTGACACAGTCTTCCCTCCTTCACCATCTCCCTCTCTATCCGTTTTTAGAGGATTCATGTGTTCTTTGTTTCAGGTATGGTTTCGTTAAGTTGAATGTCAAATTCTTCATCTCTTTTAGTTTTTGTACTTGAGGTTAAATGCAATATCTAAATCCTCTCTTGGTGTTGTATTTTGGTAGGAAAAAAGAGAGGTTAGGGTTGAGAGAAGAGAATTTCAAGCATCCAAGTTTAAGATTGAGGTAAGAGTTGACTATTGTTGTTGTTGCTGATGTTGATGATGACTTGTATTGATCTTGAGATCTTGTAAATTTGGGAAGTAGGAATATAAAAAAAGTTGCGGGGGCTGTGAAAACTCCGTGAAAAGTGTCCCTGTTGGTAAGGTCTCAAGAGGTCTGAAAGGTTTTGGGCGCAGGGAATAATATATATAGCTGCAACCTTAAAAAAGCCAGATCATCAAAGCCTTTGAATTTGATCACATAAAATGATTTTTGGAATAAGATTTATGTGGAGCTAGAGAAAGAATAAGGGTGATCTATATTGTTTTTTAGATAAAACATACAACTTATAAACTTTGAACGAAGTACACCCTTGAAGCCATGATTTGTTTATGAATAACACCAAAAACTTTCTGCCTCTTGAAATGCGCACAAATGGACCATCCTGAAGCATCAATTCTTGGTGACCAAATTATTTTCCTATGATTTTGACATTCACAGTTCCCCAAATGTTAATCTATTTTTGCAGCCAGTGTTCCTGTAATATCCCAATTTTTGATTAAGGGAAAATCATGATTATTATGGATAATTATGAATTTAATTTGAATTATTATGTGTTTTATGACAATATTAATTAATATGTCATAATTATTGAAAAATTGGAAGAATGGAATTATTGGTCATGAGTTGGTAATTAAGGGAGGAATTAATTACTAACTAAGAGAAAATGGGATGTGTGATTAAAATGGCTAATGGAGAGATTAGATAAGTTAATTGGTGATATATTTTGTGTAAACCAATGGCATGTGGACATGTGGCAAAAGTGTGTATGGTGAGTGATGTGGAGAAAAGTCAAATGGGAGAATATTTTAATTAATTTCTCTCTCTTCCTCTCCCTCATTTTCGCTGGTGGAAGCATGGAGGGAGTATGTCATCATTTCTTTCATCTCTTCTCACCATCTCTCTCTCATTCTTGCTCTCTCTCTCTCGTCAGCCATGGAAGGTGAAAGGGAAGGAAGAAAAGTCTAAAAAGGTAAGGGAAAATGATCTCAAATGCTCAAACTCCATTCATTAAAGTTGATCCTTGAGTTAAGAGCTACATTTCTATGGTTATAGTTTGCCATTTGGTGTTGGTTTGAGACTTCAAGAAATTGTGGAGGTTGGAGAATCAAAAAGCTACTTTGAGAAAGTTGTTAAGGTGAGTTTAAGAGACCTTTCTATATAAGTTTTGTGTCAAATGATTTAGCTTGGAAATTCTGGAAATTTGGCTTGAAATTTCGAAAATTAGGGTCTTGTGGTATTTGAATTGTTGTTGTCATGGAATTAGTGCCTTGTTAAGTGTTTTGAATGAATGGTATTGAATTGAAGCTTAAAGGTGAAGTTTGGGAACTTTATGTTGGTTTTGTGCATTGGGCAAAAACAGGGCATGTAATTGGGTTGTGATTTTGGTCATTTTGAAGTCACCATTGTGTTCCTTGAGTGATTTTGGAGTCATTGAACACTTTGATAGAAAGTTGGAAATCTGTCTTGTTTGAGCTCTGTTTTGTGCAGTCAGTTTGAACGAGCGTTTTGAATGCCCAAATGGTGTTGGAAAATTATGAAAATTTCCAGTCTTAAAGTTCACATCCCAAGCTTCAAAATGGACATATATTTTGTGTCATTTCGTTTAGTATTCTAGGAGATATGATTGTCCAAAATTCGGGGTGGAAACAGAACTCTGTTTTGAAGTAGTTTTTAGTTTTTGGTGATTCTGTATTTTTGTAGTGATTTCCAGTGATGAGCCATATTTTTCCTTGAAATAGGACTTATATGCCTTTCATTTGGCTTTGTAACCACCTCATTTTGATTTTTCTAGAATTATTTATGAATTTTTGAAGTTGCCTTGGCTGCAGCAGAAAATCTTGGCTGCAGCGCAAAAGTTTCTGTGAACGTTCTAGCCGCAGCCAGAAAATTCTTGGCTGTAGCCAGAAACTTTCTGTGCTGCTTCTGGCCGTAGCCAGAGGTTTTTTGGCTGCAGCCAGACCCTGTTTTCAGTACCTTGTGATTTTGAAAAGTGGTTTCCAACCCGATGTTTCCCAATCCTTTAGGGCTTTTATTAGAGCCAATTTTAACTACTTAAAGGACATAAATGATAACCAAATCTAAGTATTGTGAAGTCAATTGAGTATTGGAATAGAGAATAACTCTTCGTCCCTAATTATAATTATAGAATACGATATTTGCCCTCCTCGGGAGAGACCTGTGACAAAGCACGCACGGAACGAACCAGGTATTGAGTTTTCTCTCATGTTGTGTATGATGTTTTGGTATGCATAACTTATTATTGAACTGTGAAATGCATGTACAATGGTCCATTACAGCACGAGAAGGTCAACGTGAGCCGTGTAGGGATTGACATTGGTAATCTCTAGGTCGGCCGTTGAACTGCCGTTGTAATCGACATGGAACTTTGTGAATCCGATCCGTGGGGCGGTGTTTGTTAATCCAGCCGTGGGCTGTGAGTTTTGAATCTTGCCTATATGGCTTGTGTGATGAAATGCTTTATATGAATCCCAGCTGTGGTGAAATATATTGTGTGGATTGTGTTGTGCAATGCACGTGAGCAATTCAGTGTGAGCAATCGTAAGGGATGACATGTGTCATACTAACCATTGTCGTTGTAACTGCCATTGTAGTTGCTTTATGTGGATAATGATTTGATTTCATGCCTTATTATTGTACATACTATGATTGATTTGACACTACGGGGATTCCTTAGAATCTCACTCTCCCAAAAACCATGTTTTAGACTGGGCAGAAAGATAGAAGGGAAAGCGGGCGACGAAGAGCGGGTAGAGCTCATTGATAGGAGTCTATTTTGAAAAAAAGTTGGTTATTATTTTGTAAATCATTTGGATATATTTTGTTGGGAATTACATGTACATATTGGATAGTAATTATGTAATCCCCTTGTATGGGAACTACTTGGGCTTTGTGCCTTGTATAGACCCTGAATTAGTAATTGAACCCCGAGTGTGTCGAGAATTTGTATTATACTCTGATAATTGTGAATGAAATCAACCTGTACAGCCCATTTAGTATTGAAATGTGAATATGAGACCGTCACAAATAGGTTTTGTAAGAGTTTTTGTAAGCCATGATTTTGGGAAGTTTGATTTTGTTTAAGTCCCAAAATCATCTAAGGTCTCTAATTCTACATCAATTACGTGTTTATGAACTAAATCTCGGCCTTAAGCTTGAAGGGGGTTACAGTTCCCACCATCTAGGATAATTAATAGCATAGTTGAGGATCAGAGCCTAGCTGCCCATGATACTTCCTATTCTGACAAATCTAAATACTAAATAAAAGCAAGCAAGTAGAGGGCTGAACTTGTTGATCTTTAGAAGACAAATCATTCCTTAACCACTCAACAATATTTGGACATGAAGTGAAGAAGACCTGAGACCTATATCAGAACCAAACCCAATAGCTCTAGCTCAAGGACATTCAAGAAAATGATGAATGAAAGATTCTTCATTAGAATTATAGAATCTCCACATACTATCAATATTCATATGATGCCTTCTCAACGTATTCCCAAGTGGAATATAGCTTCATGACAGAACTTCCAAATGAACCTCTTAACTCTAGGAATCAAAGGTAACTTCCTTATACAAGACATGATACCACCAACAAGATTGCGCATAGCATTTCTCAAATGGGACAACACCTTATATCCATTCCACACAGAATACCTTCATTAGTACTTATAGACCATTGAATTGTGTCCCGAAGGTGATTGATAGAAAACTGTATAGAAGAAATCGGCTTAGCAATATCTTGTGTATACAGTCCAAAACAATATATCTAGCACTAACAAGGCTGCAACCTTAACTCCCTCATAAATTGGAGATTCAATAGATGAAATAATATAATTTTATTTGTGCAATCCATCAAAGCTGAATACAAATGAAAAACCCTACCTCTATTCATAGAGCACTAATAATAAATTTAAAATATTTTAATTTGAACATAAATCTAAGTCTTTAAATAACAAAAATGAAAAAAACTACCTCTGTTATATATGGACTAGTCACAGCGAAATACAAACAAAATTCATCCACCCATGTCTCTAATACCAGGTGCCCTACATGCCATACATGGGGCCCTTGGTCACATACAACACGAGACTAAAATGAAGGATGTAGTTAGGCGGAGTTTTATGGACAACTATAATAGTGTTAAAAAGATGCCAAATCCTAATGTAAGAGCAGTTTATGACATGTTATGTGACGCACACAACCGTTGTAGGAAGGTTGTGAAGAAGAACGAAAGCTTTCAGCAACTTTGTAGTTACTAAGTATTAAGGAAACAACTAACATGTATCTACAAGCCTATAATTTAGTTTCTCAACTAATATGGAGTACACAACCTAAAGACACCCGTATGCCTTCAGACTTGTATGAACAAAGAAGTTGGTGTCGAAGCTAAGTCTAGATTATAAGAAGATTGATTGTTGTGTGAATGGGTGTATCACTACTAAAAGAAAGGCATTTAAGACCACCACATCTAGACCTCTTATAGGCAAAGATAGTTTTAAAACTATGGCCAGTGCTATTTTTGTAAATATAAGTAAAATTTTAGACCGGTTCGGCATACAATAGGTCTAAAATACACATTTAAAACTAGTCTAAAAGGCATTAAAATAATTTTTTATAAAAATAATATTTATAGGATTTTTAGACCTGTTCTGCATACAACCGGTCTAAAATATACATTTTAAACCTAGTGTTTGTACAACCGGTCTAAAAAATATCAAAAATATTTACAAGCTTTTATACCATATTTTGTTAAATTCGGTCTATAAAATTATCTAAACCCTAAAAACAATCATATACACTTCACTTGGCTACCCCTTTGAAACCAATTTTCACAATCGTTGCATCCCCTCATCTACGCTCGCCATTTTTCTAAAGCTTTCCCCTTCCTCATCTCATCACTAGTGATCTTCTCCCTAACTACTTCAAGAGGAAGAAGTTCTCCACCTTCATTCGATGGCTTCCACAACACTAGTTTTCTTCTCCGTGCTTGTTTATTTCTTGGTTCTCGTTAGCTTATTTGTGCTCGTTGGCTTCCAGATCTATGCTCATCATGTTGAAATCCGTGTTCATTGAGTCCAAATCTATGATCTTCATATCCTTGAACTACTTCCTCAACACTAGTTTTCTTCTTCATGCTCATTGGCTTCTTCGTGCTTGTTGGCTTCCAGATGTATGCTCATCATGTGCAAATCCGTACTCATTGAGTCTAAATATATGCTCTTCATATCCTTGGACGGCTTCCTAGACACTAGTTTTCTTCTCCATGCTTGTCTTTTCCTTCATGCTCGGTAGTTTCTTCGTGCTCGTTGGCTTTTAGATCTATGCTCATCATATCTAGATTCGTGCTCATCGAGTCCAAATCTATGCTCTTCATATCAAGATTGCACAATCTCAAGTTCTCATGAAGTCATCACCTAGATCTACGCTTGTCTGCACCTCTGCTAGATTTTTTCTAAGATAATGCCAAATTCCCTTTTCTCTTTGTTTTAATTTTAATGAATATGTTATTGTTATTTAAATTTGGCAAGCTTGAATGTATCGTTTGATCTAATATTTTCTACTTTTTTGCTATTTTTATTGTTAGATGTTTGGTTGTGATTTTATTAGATATGCTTTTTTCTTACTTTTTTCAAATTTATCTTCTGTTTTATGAGATATGGATTTTCTTATGTGATCTCATAAAATAGTAGCTTTTCTTTTGTGATTTTATGATATCTTGCCCATGTCTCAAATCCATATCACAAAATATTCACAAAAGAAGTTATTCTAAAAAATAATATTAAAAAAATCAGAAAAATTTATATCTCAAAATCGCTTTTTAACTATGATATTGAAATATGAATTTTTCTGATTTTTTTAGTTTTTAATTTTATTTTTCAAAATGGTTGTCATTATCTGGTCTTAAAAGTGGTGAACTTTTAGAACTAGTTGATATAAGAGGTCCAATCTAGATTGCCATTTTTAACCGGTTTAGAAAGCCTTTTTTCTAGTAGTGTATGTTGTATTATAAAGATTATAATCATGTAACCCATTGTAAGTTTTGTTGTGAGGAAAGATATTCCTCCAAAAAGTGTCATGGAAGAAGAAAACAAAAGTTGTAAGGAAATAGTTGTTTTTCTTACATATTATTCCAAGATTGCAATAATTATTTGCTTCTAAAAAATACTACAAAGGAAATGAGATGGCACTATAAGAATTGTCAAGGTTTGAACGTTTTCTCTCACCCCTTTGATGGTGAAGCATGTAATGTTTTAGATAGTACATACTTGGACTTTTCATATGATCCAAGAAATGTGAGGCTTGTATTGTGTTATGATGGATTTACATCATTTAGGCAATTTGGGGTAGCTTGTCATTGTTACTCCCACTACTACAAATAGTGGTTTTAACATCCCTTTTTTGACACTTTTAACGTTCAAAAGCTAGGGACGTCTATGTGGGGGCGTAGTATGTCTTGGTGGGACTTTAGACGTCCCTTTTCCAAATTTGGGACATTAAATGGTTTGATTTTTTTTTAAAAAATGATTATTTATATTCTACATTGCCTAGCAAATTCAAACTGCAGAAACAGAATAGAAAATGGATTCATAAACCACAATGTCCGTTATACAATGGTAAAGACATCCAGCACTACTATTATATATACATACATACAAGAACAAGTCATACAACTTACTACTATATATGTACAATAACAACCAGAAAGTGTCAAAACGCTATCATCACACAACTACTAACTAATATAAATAAAAAGTTTACTTATCTATATGTTGAAGAAGATGTCCAGCCAAAATGTCTCTGATCAAATTAATGTCTTCATGTAGATAGGTATCTTCATTATCAAAAATTTGAAAATTAGAAAATAAGCTTTGATGAAATGAATCAAGCAAATGAATTAATTAGCATTTCAATTACAACACCAAAAATATTATCATTTGAGAATGAAGAAGCGATTACCTTTTCAAAATCGCTAATAATTCCACTTTGAATGATGTTATACATATAAAGTATAACATAATATCCGCATTCAGTGTTGCCAGGTTGTCGAGGGCACTTTAAATCAAAGCCAATTGGTTGTTAAAATCAATAAAGGTATAACTAAAATGACTGTCAATGAAAGAATTAGAATCAAAACTACTTACTTGCAGATAAAACCACTTTGGGTATCTAACAACTTTACCCTCGCATGATTCGCCTAGGACTCTATATGTTTGAGTCGCACTATCATGAAAATCAAAATCAACAGAAATTAAAACTATTCATTTTTTTAAGAGTCAATAAAATACAAACAAAATAACTTACGTGTCAAAGACGGACTTTGAATCTTTGTCTAGCCCTTTACGCAAGGGATCAAATCAATAGACTACGTTACGGCGAGGACATATAACACAAACTCCAGTGGTAACTATAACAACATGTACAGATTAAAATGAAGTTAGATGACAAGGGAATTATTTACTAAACATCTTAAATAGACAAAATGAAAATACAAACCATTGAACAATGGGTGCTAAATAACAACGAAGTTTGGTCTCTCCAATTGTGTAGCCTACATAGTGAGTCCTTGCCGCAACAGTATTGGTATCCCTTGTCGTGTTTGCAGGATATAAGAATCCATACAAAAATTAGGTTTTTCTATGGTTGTGTAGAGGAGGCGGTGGAAGATGCTATAATAGAATTAAAATAAGGAATGAATTATTGAATGTATGAAATCAAAAAATCACAACATGAATTGTATGGAAAAATTAAAAAAAAACTTACCGAATTGCAAGTTTCATCCATCCTACATCTATCTACTCCAACCTGATAAACTGCTTGAGATCTGTATTGTCAATCATCTAGGGATACTCCAATATAAGGCCCACAATCCCTTGAGGCATCTTCAAGTCAACCTATTTAATGCCTTTATAGATCTATTGCAGCCATGCTAAGTAAGGCCATTTCCTCTCATCTTCGTCTTCCTTTTAGAACATCAAAAAAAATTGTTATTAGGATGCCAATAGATCTTCAGTAATAGAAGGGAAATGCCAACCATTAGAGGTGTTGCCCCTGAACCAATAAGATTGTGAGGCCAAAGGATGAAAGATCCTATCGCCTGACCTAACGTGTGAACCTCTGGATCAAGAATAGGGATAACTGTACCTTTTCCCCCTCTATAACACTTGTCACATTCACCCTACAAAAATCCTGCGGAATTTGCTGATGATGGTGGGTGGTAGCACGTGTGTGAACAGAGCATCAGCAACAACACACAACAATGGATCATCCAAATAGAGGGTGGAAGGGTCTCCCGACGTTGGAGTGGGTGAAGGGTCACCAAGTAGTTCCTCTAGAGGGTTGTAACTTCCTTTAGTGCTAGGGAAGGATGGGGATGCCTGAGTTCTACGCTCGTCACTTGCCTTATGTGATTTGAACATCTTTAGCATTTCAATTTGAAGCTCTGGCAATGGCTCTTGTTAGGGCTTATCGCGAAGTTTGGCGAGCTCCTCTCGAATCTTGGCCACAAGGTCCATACTAGGTCCAGCTTGTGACGAATAACATGACTCTCGTCTAAAATACCTCGTGGTACTAACTCCCTGTGTCTCTCCTCAAACATGACCAGGGTCATCTGCCTTCCTAATAGCCGTTGACAAGATGTCCATCCATATACTTGGATTGAATAAACCTTGGCTACTATGATCTTCTAGTTCATCCTGTAGCATATAGTTTATTGTAAATTTATTGAAACTACTCTCGATATGAAAAAAATTAGGTACTTATGGTATAACTACTTAAAATCCTTGCAGCAATGTCAGCAATAGCTGAATTTATGTACTTCCCACCCTTAATCCTCCCTGCTTTCATTTTTTTTGATGTGGAGGAGGTGCCAGGGCCTTGATAACAATGCGAGGATATAATTATACTGCTTCCTTCCTTTTCTCTGACTCTTCTTGCATCATTTGCCGCTCAAGCTTCCAATAACCACTATGAGACATGTAATGCTGATATTTATTTTCTGCTTGCCTTTGTGCATTTGCTGCACTTAATCCTATGAATGAAAAACAAAAAAAAATCAATGATATCAAGTATATGGAAATCAAAAGTTCTATATCATTATGATAGAAATCTTACCAAAAATTGAGGATCTTCTCGTGATGCCACAAATAACCTCCAGTCTTCTGGAGACAAATGCGAATAGTATTGACATGGATCATGACCCCTAAGTTCACCTCCAATATACCTCACTGTTAGCTTGTTCTTGAAACATTTCCAGTGTAGACGAACCTCCCCCATCCAATGCTTTTACATCTCCTTGGTGTCTGGGACATCGTATGTTTGCTGCAAGGTAAAATATAAGATAATTATGTTTGAAGCAATAGGAATAAAGCTACAATTATCATATATGTATCAAAACTTATATACCAGAAGTGTTTGCCAAATCATGTCTTTCATTTTTTAGGGAACCAATCTTCAATTATCGTAGGTAATGCGAACTTTGCTTCGACTCAAATACCATAAGTAGCTAATGAAATAGTCTTCCTTAGGACCAAACAGATTCAGATTGGCATCGAAGTCTATATGCAGCCTTTCTTGTTGATGTTTATGACGTGCAACCAATGCTCCCATCTTTGTACAACCTCTAACCCTTCTTGCAATGGGTTCATCTCTTGGCCTTTCGTCATCTTTAGGGTTTTCGTCTTCTCTAAGCCTTTCGTCATCCCCAACATTTTATGATAAGTCACTAGAGTTGTCCATATTCCTGTTAATACAAAAAGCATCATAAGATATGTAAATAAATTACAATAAAAATAAAATAAATTAAGCAGGAGTAAAACAAAAAAAACACACAGTTTTCTTTTATAAGTTAAGGTCTTACTCTATATTGTTTCCCATATTCCTTCAACATGGTCATTTCTTACAGCATATTCTTCATCATCTACCAATTCTACTTCATTTGTTCTAGGCGGAGTTGTTGTGAAAATTGGTGTGTTATAAAGGTTGAAGGTTGGATCACCATACTTTTATTTTTTACTTTTAATCACAATGGATATTTTTTTGCCTGCAGGATCTGTGACATAAAACACATGCTTCTCCTGACTTGCTAGAATGAAGGGCTCATCTTTGTAGCCAACTCTTTGAAGATCGACTGAGACAAATCCAAATTGTTTATCTATTACCACAACATTATTGCTAACCTACTTACATTTGAATAAAGCAACTTTGAGCTTGTTGTATGTAATCTTCCATATTTCTTCTATAACTCCATAATAGGCCATGGACACTAATATGGGGGTTTTTGTCTCTCGAACTAGAAAAGTGTATGGCTTCAGCCTCTACCATCACCCTACTATTTTGCATGGTACTTCTGTCATCTTGCTCTTTTGTATAGAAAGAATAGCCATTTACATCATAACTGGTTTAAGTAATGACTTGAAACGAAGGCCCCCAACCTAGCCACGCGATTATCTCAGACACACCGGTCTTATACGAAACCTTTTCCTCGAACCACTTTATGAATGTCTTGTTTTGCTCAATAGCAATCTGCATGTCATTCTTCCTTGGATTCTTGTTCTTCAAAGTCTTTCTGTGTTCATCTATGTAAGGTTGAACTTCTTCCATATTATTCAGGATATACAAGAGTGCTTGCAATACCTCTTCATGGGGAACATTCTTCACTTTTAGTCCTCGTGTTCCCTTGCTTCTCTCCTCTTCATGCTGAGATTGTTCCTTCTTCCCTGACATATAATCTTTGAAAACTCCATAGCCTCCTCAATTACATATCTTTCTACTATTGAGGCTTCTGGTCAATAAGGATTTTTAGAATACCCTTTTAAGACCTTCATGTATCGCTCGAAAGGGTACATCTACCTCAGGTAACCTGGACCACAGAGCCTTACCTCCCTTAACAAATGAACTATCAAATGCACCATTAGATTGAAAAGTGAAGGAGGAAAATGCATCTCTAGTTGTGACAAAAGAATGTAACCCTCATTTTCCAGTTCATCCAACTATTCATTGTGAATGACTTTGTTACAGATAGCATTGAAGAAAATGCACAATCTTGTTATAGTGGTTTGTACTTCATCTTTCATTATGCCTCTAATAGCTACCGGTAATAGTTGTTGCATCAACACATGATAATCATGAGACTTCATTCCAACTAACCTCAAATCGTCCATTGAGACACATCTTCTCACATTCGAGGAATACCCTTGCGGCACCTTAATTTCATGCAAACACCAAAACAAACTTCTTTTTTCTGCTTTTGATAGTGTATGAGCTGCTGGATTTATGTATGCCCTCCTACCACCATCTCTTAGTTATGAATGTAACCATTCTCTTATTCCTATATCAACAAGGTCTAATCTCACACTAATCCCATCCTTAGTCTTCCTTGGTATGTGCAAAAATGTACTGACAAGGCTATCACAAATGTTCTTCTCCACATGTATAATATCAATACTGCGTCTCACGTCAAGCCAACGCCAATATTGAAGATTAAAGAAAATGGATATCTTTTTCCATATGTTCTTCTCATACACCGTCCTCTGATTCTTACCAAAAATGATATTGATACGTTCCACTCGACTGTAAACTTCCTCTCTGGTTAATACCTTTGGAGCCATTCCATGATCCGGTAAGCCGTTAAAATGCTTTCTTAGCCTACGATACGGGTGGAACTGATGAAAAAACCTCCTGTGGCCAAGGTAGACAGTTTTTCTTCCATGCTTTAGTTGCTGGAAGTATGTGTCTGCTTCACATATTAGGCATGCTTTATGACCCTTTACACTATACCCTGATAAGTTTCTGTACACAGGGAAGTCGTTTAACATTGTGAAAATCATTGCACGTAGCTTGAAGGACTCCTTCTTATAAGCATCAAACACATTTACGCCTTGCTCCTACAACTTCTTCAAGTCCTCAATTAAAGGTACCAAGTAGATATCAATATCGTTCCCTGGCTGTTTTGGTCTAGAAATCATCATAGAAAGCATCATATACTTGCGTTTTATACATAGCCTGGGAGGCAAGTTGTATATTACAAGGAAAACTAGCCAGGCATTATGTGTGCTAGTAAGAGTTCCATATGGATTTATGCCGTCTGTACAAAGCCCAAACCAAAGGTTTCTCAGCTTGCTGCCAAATTAAGCGAACATTTCATCTATTTTTTGCCATTATAGGATTCAGCTGGGTGCCGAAGATATTTCCAATAAGATATTCTCTCATCAGAGTGCCATCTCAACTTCTTCGCTTTTGTTGTAGTCACAAACAAATGTTTAACGCATGGTATTATTGGAAGATACCATATAACCTTTAAAGGTTTCCTTTTAATTGTCACATTGCCACAACCACCATCTTTTTCACTTTGTATCATGCAGTTTTACACTTAGGACACTCACTAAGACCTCCATACTCATTTCTGTATAGTATGCAATCATTAGGGCAAGCATGTATCTTTTTATACTCCATACCCATTATAGACAGGATTTTCTTGGCCTCATACATATGATTTGGTAGTACATTATCCTCTGGAAACATATCACATAATAGTTCAAGCAGCAATGTGAAATTACTATTGGTCTACCCACAAGTTGCCTTTAAGTTAACCAAATGCAATGTTCTCGTTAGCCACTTGTACTTACTCCCAGGGTACAATGGTCTCTCTGCATCACTCCGCAGGCTGTCATACTCCTATGACTGAGCAAAGGATTCTACCTCAACATCGTGAATCATTTTCTCTAGGTGATCCTTTATGACATCAATATTGTAATGACCCAATTTGAGATTAATGGCTAATGACTTAGAAATTGATTGTAATTAGTGTAATTAAAAACTTTTGGAGAAATATAATGTGAAGTTGATATGAATGTATGTGGTGATAATTTGGTAATCATAGTGAAAACCAGGGAAAAAATAGTAAAATTGGAAAATTTCTGACCAATTGGCTAGTTGCCAAAGAGGAAACTCATCAGTGATCAAAGATCAAGGGTTGAGATCTATTGGCTATGGGTCGGAATTGTGTGCTATGCACCTATGTGAGCTCGTGAAGGAAGTGAGAAAGATGTTGACAAGTGGCATTTTGTGGACTATAGGATTATGTACATAAGTCAAACATTCACTTTTTTTCTCTCTTTTCTCTCCTATTTGGTTTTGAGCATTGGGAAGGGAAAAGATATGCTTGCTTTATTATCTCCATCATGTCATCATCTCTTTCTCTTCACCTCCATTTCTGACTACTTGAAGCAAGGAAAGAGAAAGGGAAAGCTTGAATTTTAGGTAGGTAATAGTCCTCCTATGCTCAAACATTCTTCGCTAATATTCTTCATAGTGTTAAGAGCTTCATCTTGGTGGTTTCAGAATTTTGAAAGGTGGTAGTTCGAGTGTTGGAGCAGATTTAAAAGTTGGAGAATCAAGGTTTCGGTTGTAGTAAAGTGAAGAGGTGAGCATTTAGATCATTTTGATATATTTATTATGATTTTTGATTGAGTATGATAAATTCTGGAATATACCCTGGTTTTGTGCCAATTTTTGAATGCATGAAATATATGATGAATGAGGTTGGAACTAGTTTATTGTGGAGTTATTTGAGTATTGGATATGGTTTTGAATTTTGGAAGTGGGTTGAACGAATTTGGGTATTGTGTGTGATATAGAGACCCAAGAGTATGAATTATTATTAGGATTGGTTTTAAGTGTTTTGGAGGTTACCAATGGGTTCCTTATGGGATGTTAAGTGGGTATGAGCTTTATGTTGAGTTTGGGAACCATTGGGATCAGTTTTGGCAAATCTGGGAATTTCTGTCAATCACTGCGATCTTGCAATTTGATAAGCCTCACTCGAGTAAGGATGAGTATCACTCGAGTGTTGTGCTTATTTTTGCCCAAGTTCTTCCAGTTCTTGTTGTACTTCCATGCCAAAAGCACGAGTGTACTTTCTGATTCACGAGTGATACAGGCCATCACTCGAGTGCATGTGTAATGCCATGTTAAGAGTTGCTCTCGGCCATACACTCGAGGGCCATTTGTCAAGAGTGTGTTTTGACACTCGTAAGTGTAGTCTTCTCACTCGAGTGCCAAGGGTTGTGCTCGAGTGAGCTTCTTCCTCTAAAGTTGTTTGTGCTCTCGAGCAAGCACTTTCTGTGTTGCACTTTTAGAGACTCAAGTGAATTTAGAGTCATCACCCGAGTACAAAACCTCATGCTAGAGTGTTGTGAGCACTTTTTGGCCATAGTTGTTGCTCATTGTCAAACACTCATGAGTGAGAGCTATTCTCACTCGAGTGCAAGTCTCTTGTCACTCGAGTGAGCCAGCTGAAAATAAGTGTTATGCTTTCGAAATGGGGTCTTCAGGGTAGTTTCTTCCAACCCTTTTAGCATGTGTTTAGGCTCTAATGGTCATCCTAAAGAGTTTGAATGATAACCAACTTAGAGTATTATGGGAATAAGTATTTGGAAAAGAGATTGATTGGTTGTCCCTAATTTGGTTATAGGATTTGACATTTGACGTCCTCATGAGCCCATGGTGCCAAAGAACGTTAGGAAAGAATAAGGTAGTGACTCTTTCTCTTATACTATGTATGAAGCATTGTATGTATGTCTATCATGCATTGAGATATATTGAGAAACATTGTGCTACTTTGTGATACATAGAGATCGTAGCGAAAGCTGACGTAGTGTTTACAACCATGAGTTTTATCATTTGTGGTGTGAGCCATGATATATTGTGATTCTGCTTAACATGATCATATATGCTATGTGTGCATGCCTTGTATGAGTGATTTGTTACTACTGGGATTCTCTTAAATCTCATTCTTTCTAATGACTAACATTTCAGACAGGACAAGTGGCTCAAGAGAAAAGTGGATCACTTAGAGCGGCTAGAATCTTTTAGGGACATTTGAATGGGTTGTTGGTTATCTATTTTGTATTTGGGATTATTGTATATGAGTATTGTTTTGGGAAATAAGGTGTAATCCCCTATATGGGAAATTTAAACCCTTAGTGTAAATATAGATGAAACTCGGGGTTGCCATGATTTTTGTTGTATACTCTGATATATGAATGTGACATAACTGCACAGGTGATTATATTCGATATTTGAACTTGAGACCAGGAGAGGAAAGAAGTTTTTAAAAAATTTTGTGGAAATCCTACCTCAAGGAGGATCTTTAAAATGAATTTTAAATTATCTGTCGGTCTCTGAACCATTTTATTACACATTATCGAGCTATAATTACGCTAATTAAAGCAGGGGGTTACATTTTGGTATCAGAGCTGTAGTTCTTGGTAGGGGTGTACATGGGCAGGGCTAGGCAGGGCGAAGCCCTTGCCTGATGTCCTGCCTGAAAAATCATTGGGCTACATTTTATAGCCCGATGCCCAGCCCTGCCCGTAGAAGCCCAGACATTTTTGGGCTGGGTGTGAGCGGGCTAGGCGAGGGTGGGCTTCGCCCTGCCCAACATTTATCAACTCAACTTTGAAGTTACTCCTCAAGGAAGCACAAACAGGTTCACAATCAAAGATGCCCTACGCACACCTTATATGGGAAAAAAACAGCTTCCATGACAATAACCAATATAGAGAGCTCAGAAAAAAAAAACCTCTTCAATCACCATTAGCCAACCATACCCATTACATTCTTCCTTCTCCAACTGCTGAAAACAAAACCCTCGACCTTAACAAAACCAAGCTCAGGAAAAAAAAAGAAAATCATATGGAGAGAAATCACAAGCTTTACACAACAAATAAAGCTGAAAACAAAACCTTTGATCTTATGTTGTCCAGAAAAAAAAAGAACCAAGCTCAAGAAAGAAAAAGAAGAAAAGAAAATGAGCACTAAGTTCTAAAACTACCCCAGATAGAACCCTCGAACCCTAAGGATCTAAACTAAGCTGAGCAAGAAAGGATCTAGATAAAGAAAAAAAAACAAAACCATAAATAATACTCCCTCCGGTCCTAATTATAAGACAAAATTGACTTTTTTGGAGAAATTAAGGAAGCCAATTAAATCACTTTAGAGTATTTATATTTTTAGTATCCTTAGATTATATATCAGTTTATTAATCAAATTAATTAGTTTAAAGAAAAAAATAAAAATAAAAATATTCTAAAGTGATTTAATTGGCTTCCTTAATTTCTCCAAAAAAGTCAACTTTGTCTTATAATTAGAACCGGAGGGAGTATATAATACCAAAGGAGCCTAATAAAACACAACATATAATATAATATAATATAATTATATAAAGTTATAAACTATTCTACAAAAAAATATTTACATCACATATTTTAATATATATAATTATATACCTACTAGGTAAGGCCAAATGGCCAGGGAGACATACCCTACCCGATGCCTGGCACTGCCCGCTAAAGTGCCCAGCCCTATTGTGCCTAATTTTTTTCGGGCTGCTTTTTTTTGGGCTGGGCAGGGCAATTTTTTATTGGGCCGGGGTGGGCGTACCAGGCTCTGGGCTTCATGAACACCCCTAGTTCCTGGCAAGGGTAGAGTTGCTAAAATAGCTCCCATAGTTTGGCCTTAGTGATAGAAGATTATTGGTGAATAAATGTTGTATACACATATGTGTTCTTGTTATGTGGATATACGTGCTTTGTGGAAATATGTGTATACCATAATTGTTGGATTAATGGGGTGAGTTATTTGTAGAATGAAAAGAACAACAAAAGGTCTCCCCAGAGTACAACAAGTAGATCCTGAGGTGGAGATTGCCAATGATAATCCACTGGAACCGCTACAAGAAATGATGGGGTTGATTCGGGATCAGTGAGACATGATTGCTGAGCTAAGAGAAGAGCTCAGAGTTGAGAGAGCAAAGAACAATGAGGGCTGGGGTCAGTCCACTCAAGAGGAGACCCAAGAAGAGACTCGATATGAGGAAACTGCTGAAGGATCAGCAAGACCGTTAGAATCCCCACCTTACACTACTCCTAACCTATAATCACATGGGACAGTGGTGAGAGAATAAAGGGACATGCAATACTGGGTGTCTAAATTTTGCAAGCATTTGCCTCTAGTGTTTAGAGGTAGATTTGACCCTTAAGTAGTGGAAGATTGGATGAACCGTTTTGAGAAAATATTTGAAGTGCTTGAGTGTCCACAGGAGGTAAAGGCTTGACTGGCAGTTTACAAGTTAGAAGGGGACGCAGTTCGTTGGTGGAGGAATATCTCCCTCACTCTACAAAGCAGAAATATGCCATTAACCTGGGAATTGTTTCAACAAGAATTTAATGAGAAATATTTTCCCAAATCTGTACAGCTTGAGAAGGAGACATAATTCTTAAACATCAATCAAGAGGACACGGAGACCTTTGACAATTACTTGTCCCACTTTATTTGGATGTCTCGATACTCTTCCTACCTCCGGTATAAGGATGATGAAGAATAAAGTTCAGATATGCTCATTTGTGGCCTGAGGCGAGATCTGAGGAAATGGTTAGCCACCCACCAATTTACCAAGTTCAACAATGCAGTAGAACAATATAGAATCACAAAGAATAATTTGGGAGAGCTGTATCCAGTCAAGGGAAGTGGCAGCCACAATGAGCCTAGCAAGACCAATAATTCTCAAAAGTGTAAGGGCCAAGGATTCTCCTCATCAAAGGGTAGCGGCAAAAAGCCCTATCAGTCTTAGAGCCATGATCAGTAGAGAATTCCTACTGTATGAACATGTCCTCAATGCAACCAGCCACATCATGGCAAAACTTGTGAGGGTCGAATAATATGCTTCAATTTTAAATATGTGGGGCATACTAGTATTGAATGAAAAGAGCCAAAGCAAGATCAAAGGTCGAGGACACAGGGCCGAGTATTTGCTATGACCCACGAGGAGGCCCGGAAATCTCCTGATTTGATACAAGACAAAGTTCTTCTTAATGGCTTTTTGTTACAAGCTTTGTTTGACTGGGGTGCAAGTCACTCCTTTATTGCCTATGATTGTGTGAAGCACCTGGGATTACATGTGCATAAATTGACATTCAATTTAATAGTGTCAACTCCAATGGGTATTAAGGCCTTGACCACAGAAGCTTGTTTAAATTGTGTCATAACTGCGGAAGGGCACCAATTTGCTGCTAGTTTGATTTGTCTGCTGCTTTACCAATTAGAAATCATTCTGGGTTTTGATTGGTTAACAGCAAACAATGTGATACTTGATTGTGGGAATAGGAGGATTGTATATGTTGTAGCTCAAAGCAATGAGAATGTAAATGTTAGTTTGAACTTCCTTTCAACAGCTAAAGCTGAGAAGTGTTTGAAGAGGGGTTGCCAGGGGTATATGGTGTTCTTCTCTGTGCAAGGGGAGATCAGTGAAACTTTGAATAGTATACTTGTGGTAAGAGAATTGCCTGAGGTATTTCCAGATGACTTAAGCGGATTACCTCCAGAAAGGGAGGTTCAATTTCCAATTGAAATTGTGCCTGGAGCTGGTTCGATATCTAAAGCCCCATATCGTATGGCCCCAAATGAAATGGCAGAGTTAAAGAAGCAAATTGAGGATTTGTTTGAAAAAGGGTTTATTAGACCCAGTGTGTCGCCTTAGGGAGGTCCAGTTCTGTTTGTGAAAAAGAAAGACGAGAGTCTTCGATTGTACATTGATTATATAGAATTGAATAAGATTACTATCAAGAACAAGTACCCTCTCCCAAGGATCAATGACCTTTTAGATAAACTATCTGGTTCATGTGTGTTTTCGAAGATTGATCTAAGGTCAGGGTATCATCAGCTACAAGTAAAGGCAGAAGATGTTCTGAATACTACTTTCCGGACTAGGTATGGTCATTATGAGTTTTTGGTAATGTCATTTGGGCTAACCAATACACCTGCGGTATTTATGGATTACATGAACCGTATTTTCTGATAATACCTAGATTAGTTCATTGTGGTATTTATATATGATATTTTGATATACTCTAGGAGTATGGAGGAGCATGAGCATCATTTGAGAATTGTGTTAAATAAATTGCATGAGAAGCAACTCTATGCCAAACTGAGTAAATGGGAGTTCTGGCTTTTAGAAGTGAAATTCTTAGGCCATGTTATCTCCCAAGAAGGGGTCTCTGTGGATCCCAGTAAAGGGGAAGCAGTACTGGACAGGAAGAGGCCAAAAACTGTTGCCGAGATATGTAGTTTTCTGGGTCTTACTGGTTATTACCGGAGATTCATTCAGAATTTCTCCCGTATTGCCTTGCCAATGACCAAGCTCACGAGAAAGGATAAGTCATTTGTGTGGGATGAGAAATGTAAAAGTTGCTTTATGGAGTTGAAAGAGAGGTTGACTACGGCACCTGTGTTTATTATACCTAATCCCAACTTCACATATGTTGTGTACAGTGATGTGAGTAAGCAGGGATTAGAGGGTGTCCTGATGCAGCAGGACGTGTGGTGGCCTATACCTCTCAACAGCTCAAACCTTATGAAATGAACTATCCCACTCATGATCTATAGCTTGCGGCCATTGTGTTTGCTTTGAAGATTTGGCAGCATTATTTGTATAGTGTGACGGTAGAACTGTACTGTGACCACATGAGTCTCAAGTATTTGTACGACCAGAAAGAGCTGAATATGAGACAGCGACTGTGGATGGAGTTACTAAGGACTACAACCTAGAAATCAAATATCATCTGGGTAAGGAAAATGTAGTCGTTGATGCTCTTAGCTGAAAGATGATACTTGTGGCAGTAATGATGATACAGGAGGGGAAATTGATTGAAGATTTTCGCGATTTGAACTTGTTGAATCAGATCATCAGTACCAACTATACTGTTTCCCAAGGGGGAAATGATATGAGAGCTGATATTGAAGAAGCTCAGAGGCAAGATAGTTGGATACAGCAAAATCTACCCAAAATTGAACGGGGAGAAGCTCAGGGCTATGATTTGTCACATATTGGATTAGTTCGTTATCAAAAGAGAATTTGTGTTCCACTGAAGGTAGAGTTGAGGCAGAAAATTCTAGACAAGGCGCATAAGAGTCAATACACTCTTCATCCTGGTATGACCAAGATGTACCATAATCTAAAATTTATGTATTGGTGGCCCGGTTTGAAGAGTGATGTAATGAAATATGTGGCACGGTGTCTCACTTGTCAAAAGGTAAAGATCGAGTACTAGAGACCGCCCAGTTTGCTTCAGAGTCTTGAGATTTTGGAATGGAAATGGCAAAGTGTGACCATGGATCTTGTGGTAGGATTGCCCAGGATCAAAAACTATGATACGATTTGGGTGATTGTGGACCGGTTAACGAAGTCAGCACACTTCATACCGATCAATGCTGGTTACTCTCCGGACAAGTTAGTAGAGATTTATATCCGAGAGATTGTGAAACTCTATGGCATACCAAAGAATATCACTTCAGACCGAGATCCTCGATTCACTTCGAGATTTTGGAGAGCATTGTGTGAAGCCCTGGGAACTCAATTGAGATTTAGTACGGCTTATCATCCCCAGAAGGATGGACAGTCAGAGAGGACAATTTAGACATTGGAAGATATGCTACGAGCTTGTGTCCTCGACTTCAAAGTTAATTGGGATCACTTTCTTCCACTTGCTGAATTCGCCTACAACAATAGCTATCATGCGAGCATTCAGATGGCGCCGTATAAAGCGTTGTATGGGAGGAAGTTCCAATCACCCTTGTATTGGAATGAATTATCTGAAAGGAAGCTATATGGGCCGGAGATTGTTGATCAGACTTCAGCACATATCCATATCATTCGTAAGAGGCTTCTTGTAGCGCAGAGTCTACAAAAAAGCTACGCTGACAAAAGGAGAAGGCCTCTAGAATTTGAGGTTGGTGATCATGTCTTTTTTAGAGTCTTACCAGTCATTGGCATCGGGAGAGCTATCAAGAGAAAGAAGTTGAGCCTGAGGTATATAGGTCCTTTTGAGATCCTTGAAAGGATTGGGTCTGTTGTATATCGAGTAGCCCTACCCCCAAACTTGAGCAGATTCCATAACATGTTCCATGTTTCCCAAATGAAGAAGTACCAATCAGATCCATCTCACATTGTTGAGTATGAGGAAGTTGAGTTGCAAGACAACTTCACGTATGTGGTGGAGCTATAGCAAATTATTGATTGAGAAGAATAACGGCTCAGACATCGAAGTATTCCTTATGTGAAAGTGAGTTGGAAAGGAATGACCCAAAAAGAAGCAACCTAGGAAGCGGAAGAGGATATGCGAAGACGATATCCAGAGTTTATGGCTCAAGTAGTTTGACAAATTTTGAAGGTGAATTTTATTTTACGGGGGGAGAATTGTAATGACCCAATTTGAGATTAAGGCTAATGACTTTGAAATTGATTGTAATTAGTGTAATTGAACACTTTTGGTGAAATGTGATGTGAAGTTGATATGAATGTATGTGGTGATGATTTAGTAATCATAGTGAAAACCAGGGGCAAAATGGTAAAATTGAAAATTTTCTGACCAATTGGCCAGTTGCCAAAGAGGAAACTCATCAGTGATCAAAGATCAAGGGTTGAGATCTATTGGCTATGGATCAGAATTGTGTGCTATGCACTTATATGAGCTAATGGAGGAAGTGAGAAAGATGTTGACAAGTGGCATTTTGTGGACTATAGGATTATGCATATAAGTCAAACATTCACTTTTTTTCTCTCTTCTCTCTTCTATTCGGTTTTGAGCTTTGGGAAGGGAAAAGATATGCTTGCCTTATCATCTCCATCATCTCTCTCTCCTCACCTCCATTTCTGGGGACTTGAAGCAAGGAAAGAGAAAGGGAAAGCTTGAATTTTAGGTAGGTAATAGTCCTTCTATGCTCAAACACTCTTCACTAATCTTGTTCATAGTGTTAAGAGCTTCATCTTGATGGTTTCAGAATTTTGAAAGGTGGTAGTTTGAGTGTTGGAGCAGATTTGAAAGTTTGAGAATCAAGCTTTTGGTTGTAGTAAAGTGAAGAGGTGATCATTTAGATCATTTTGATATATTTATTGATATTTTTGTTTGAGTATGATGAATTCTAGAATTTTCCTTGGTTTTGTGTCAATTTTTGAATGCATGAATTATATGATGAATGAGGTTCACTCGAGTGAGCATGGGTTCACTCAAGTGCAAGTGTAATGCCATGTTAAGAGTTGCTCTGGGCCATGCACTTGCGGGCCATTTGTCAAGAGTGTGTTCTGACACTCGCAAGTGTAGTCTTCTCACCTGAGTGCCAAGGATTGTGCTCAAGTGAGCTTCTTCCTCTAAAGTTGTATGTGCTCTCGGGCAAGCACTTTCTAAGTTACACTTTTGGGGATTCGAGTGAATTTGGAGTCATCACCCAAGTGGAAAACCTCATGCTAGAGTGTTGTAAGCACTTTCTAGCTGTGGTTGTTGCTCACTGTCAAACACTTGTGAGTTAGAGCTATTCTCACTCGAGTGCAAGTCTCTTATCACTTGAGTAAGGTCATCTTCACTCGAGTGAGCCAGCTGAAAATCATTTTTATGCTTCTGAAAAGGGGTCTTTAGGGTAGTTTCTTCCAACCCTTTTATCATGTGTTTAGGTCTCTAATAGTCATCCAAAGCGTTTGAATGATAACTAACTTAGAGTATTATGGGAATAAGTATTTGGAAAAGAGATTGATTGGTTGTCCCTAATTTGGTTATAGGATTTGACATTTGCCGCCCTCGTGAGCCCACGGTGCCGAAGAATGTCAAGAAAGAACGAGGTAGTGACTCTTTCTCTTAGACTGTGTATGAAGTATTGTATGTATGTCTGTCATACATTAAGATACATTGAGAAACATTGTGCTACTTTGTGATACATAGAGATCACAGCGAAAGCTTATGCATAGTGTTTACAGCCATGAGTGCTGTCGTTTGTGGCATAAGCCATGATACATTGTTATGCTGCTTAAAATGATCATATAAGCTATGTGTTTGTGCACTGTATGAGTGATTTGTTATTACTGGGATTCTCTTGAATCTCATTCTTTCCAATGACTAACATTTCAGACAGGGCAAATGGCTTAAGATAAAAGTAGATCACTCGGAGCAGCTAGAATCTTTTAGGGACATTTGAATGGGTTGTTGGTTATGTATTTTGTATTTGGGATTATTGTATATGAGTATTGTTTTGGGAAATGAGGTGCAATCCCCTATATAGGAAATTTAAACCCTTAGTGTAAAGATAGATGAAACCCAGGGTTGTCGGGATTTTTGTTGTATACTATGATATATGAATGTGACATAACTGCGTTAGTGATTATATTCGATATTTGAACTTGAGACCAGGATAGGAAATAAGTTTTTAAAAAATTTTGTGGAAATCCTACTTGAAGGAGGATATTTAAAATGAATTTTAAATTATCTGTCAGTCTCTAAACCATTTTATTACGCGTTATCGAGCTATAATTATGCTAATTAAAATAGGGGGTTACAAACATCCCGTTGACTCCCATTTAAACAATTTACATAAGGACAAAAATACTTCCCATTTTTTGCTGGAGCATTCTTTCTAACGAATTCAATAAATTATTCCACCCCTTTCTCATATTCTTCACTAGTTCTCAAAGCATTCATCCAACTATGATCCATTTTGTTACCACCTAAGCCATTTCCAATAACACTCACACGTTTAGTACAATTGTCAACTATATAGGATGTGATTGCCATTTTTCACTTTTTTCAACAAAAATATTGACAGCATTTCCCCTTAAAAGTAAGACATCCCAAAATTTCAAGCAACCCTATTTTAGTTATTAACTCTGTATTCTTAGCTATTGATAATATAATTCTTCTATGAATATAGAAAAGAATATAGAATTTTAAATAAATATTCAATTTTTTTTTTCTATTCTAGGGTATAAAGAACTTATAATAATTTGAAGAGAAGGATTAAGAGAATATATTTCAATCTATTTATTAAGTATATTGTGTTTCTTAATAATCAATTATATGTTTATTAATGATCAATGTCTTTATCTTATTAATCTCTTTATCTTAAAATAAGATTTTCTCCACTACACTAATAATAATCATACTAATCTAATCTAAAAAAATAAAACCAACCATATTAAAGAAACAAAAATTACTATGTTTAATTGTTGTTTATTTCATCAAAATCAATCAATAGCTCTATTTATTTATAATAATATACATACGTTTTTTCCCTCTCAATTTCCAAGCTCCAAACATATAAAACAAACATTTTCAAGCTCCAAACATATCAAACAATATATTGTTGCATAACTACTAGCTAACAACGATTCTATGGTTCTGGCCAAAAAACACAAAAAAATCAATCACAAGGTAAAATCACTCTAATAACTAAAATCATATAAAATAATTTCACATTACAAGTTTAAATTTAATTCAAGTAAATTCATATTTAAAAAAAACTAACCAGAGGGGGGAGCCTGCGTGCGTCACAATGGTGTGGACCTTGCTTGAATCTTCTTCTTCTTGTTTAATCTTGTTTTGATTTCTTCAAAATCCGTAGATATTGAATCCATAGCAAGAAGTAGGGGTTCTGAGTGAGGAAGTGAATCAGAGAGCACATGACAGAGGATGAGCGACAAAGAGGGAGGAGGAGGAAGAGTAAAGTTGAAGAACACAAAGAAGGGAGGAGGACGAGTTATAAAGAAGACAAAGAAGGGAGGAGGAATACCCATAACTGCGATGGAGCAAATAAATGAATGATGAAGGATGGAGATGGTCAAAAAGTAAAGGGGGTGTATGTGTGTGAGAGGATGCTTGTCAGACAAGTGTCTGACATACATCCAGGGATGCCTAAAGGTGAGTTTAGGTGTCCCAAAATCCATTTGGGATGCCTAAACTCCTACTTTAGGTGTCCCAAAATCCATTTGGGATGCCCAAATGGATTTGGGACGTCTAAACCCAGTTTCTAGCACTTAAAAAAATGTGAAAAATTTAAATTTGCACCATGAAGGACTTTAAGCATCCCAAATTCAAATTTGGGACGTCTAAAGGTTTCCCTATGTACAAATAATTATAAAAATGCCACCACTTTCCTTTTTAGCTACCCAATTTTAGAATGGGGACGTCCCTTGGGGTAGTTATATCATAATTCTGTAGTAGTGTCCATATAATTTACCACTCGAGATATGCATGACATAGGAATATATGTTCTTGATATTAATCATCTCTTGTCCTAATAATCCAAAAGGAAAAGTTGATGTGTATTTGCAATCATTGATAGATGAGTTAAAGTTATTATGGGGTGAGGGGGTGTCAACACATGATGCCTCATTAAGACAAAACTTTCATATGTGTGTCGTACTATTATGAACAATTAATGACTTTCCCATGATATTTTGTCTAGTTAGATGATAATGGGGAGATTATCATGTCCTATATGTATAGAGAACTCAAAAGTGTTCTAATTGAAGTATAGGCAAAAACCATCTTTCTTGGACCTCCATCATCAATTCCTTCCCAAGGACCACCAATTAACTAGAAATAAAACTGCACTTTACAAGAACTAAGTTGAGAAATCAATGCCTCCATCCCAAATAAGCGGAGAGGAAGTTTGGCAAGTATTAAAATTTTTCCAAAGCTTTCTGTGCATGGAAAAACTTCACCAATCAAAGGCTATAAGGGCACTAATCATTGGACAAAACAAAGCATGTTTTGGGAATTGCCTTCTTGGAAAAGTAACCTCATTTGACATAATTTTGATGTCATACACATTAAGAAAAATGTTTTTGACAATTTTTTTCACACTATCCTAGACATAAAGGGGAAAACAAAAGATAATGTACAAGTTTGAATAGACGTGAAAGAATTTTGTCAAAGAAAAGATTATGAACTTGTTGAAAAAGGATGGAGGATGGTGAGACCGATTGTAAAGTATACATTGAATTTACAACAAAAATGATTGATTTGTGAATGAGTGAAGAACTTGGGCTCTCTGATGGATATGCATATAATCTAGCCTGATGTGTGGACATGAAGGAAGCAAAGTTGTATGGAATAAAGAGTTATGATTGTCACAAATTCATGGAACACCTGCTTCTTATTGCGTTTGCTACATTGCCTGAAATTGTAGATATATCAATTCTTTACACAACTTTGTTTTACAAACTAGCTGATATATCAACTAGAGTTGTTAGAGCAACCTATCGTTGTCATATTGTGTAAGTTGAAGAAGGTCTTTCCCCCAAAGTTCTTCAACTTAATAGAGCATTTGCCCATTGGCCTTTCCTATGAAGCTAAGGTTGGTTCAATATTGAAGGATGTATCTATTTGAAAAGTAATGGAATTTATTTATGTGAGTTGACAATAAGTATATAATAAGTTCATTAATCTTACATTTGACTTCTCTATATGTAAGTTCTTCTATACCATAAAATAAAAGGAGGGGAACAATGTAACACCTACTTTTCTTTATCACAAACTTATGAATAATTAATAATTTCATTTAGATATGACAATAATATACTAGTATTGATACTAGCGTTTTGGTTGTATCCTTTGATACCAGCATTCTCTGATAATTCTGATACCATGTTTGTGTACTGATACCCTTATAATATGCATTGATCTTATGTTTGTGTGTGCCGTTATTAACAAATTCTTAAAAATTCTGATAAAATAACCAAGTGTTTTGATACTGCTTTATACTGTCATTATTACTTGTGTCTACATGCGCCCATATACATACATGACCCGAGTAGTCACTCGAGGCTACCAAAATATCTATATCTAATCAAAATATAAACATTTACAGATAACCATATAAACATTTAGTTCCTTCATCTTTGCCATTTCACTTGTTAGCATTCACCCCTTTGCCCCTTTAACCATTCACCTTTGCTGTATAATACATTTTTGGAAAGGATGAGATTCACGAGAATCTCAATGGTAACAATTATTCAATCATATAAAATGTAAATTCACCAAGCATGTTAAATCAACCATCATATCACAATAAGCATTACAATAGCATTCAACACAACAACATACATCATAATATACACAGATCACATTGCCACAGTGCTTGGTTACATATGTCTTAAAACCATGAGCTACAACCCAGTTTTGTAGCCTTAGGCTACAACCCGGCACCAACTAAATGATAAAGGAACATAATACATAATGGTAAAACATACATGCTAGGAATCACAGAGTATATGAGAGAAGGAGTTACTACATGTCACTACTACAAAAAACACAAGTTGTGGCGCTTAATTTAAAGAACACTATGATGCTTGAGAAGCGTCATAGCTTCCAGTGCCATTAAAATAGTCTACGATGCTTCTTGAATATATGGAAGCGCCATAGTTTAATTATTTAATTTCTTTTTAAAATATAAAACTATGGCACTTTCAATGAGAAGTGACGTAAGAAGGTGGCACTTCCTACGACGCTTCTCCAAGGAAGTGCTATTGGAAGTCAAGGACTTCTAATGACACTTCCTTAGAGAAGCGCCGTAGGAAGTCTCTTTTTTAAAAATAGTTTTTGGTAATTATTTTATTTTCCTATTGGAAACCTCCATTTACAATCCAAACTCCACAACAATTTACAATACAATCCATAGTAAAATGAAATAACATAGTACGTATCTTTTGCAATATTACGCTTCATGTATCAAGCATAAAAGAACTCCAGCATTTAAGTTACTTAAACTTGATCCATACGCGTTACTTCTACGTAAGATTAAACTAAGTATTATTATATTTGTAAGCTAAAAAATAAAAAAACTTACAATGTATTGGAAGTTCAAGAAGACAGAATTGACACTTCAAATAAATACCTGAAAAAAATTATGAGCATACATATAAGATTCATAACAGATTTTAACTAAAATAGAAAACGTGAACCACATGTTGAAAAAAAGCACTTACACGCTAGGGAGCTTCTGAAAGAGGCCAAGACAAGAAAAAAATATATATGGGAGGGAAGCTTTGTACTACAACGGAGTTCTAAGAAATGGAGGAGTTAAAGGGAACGCGAGAAGATGAAAATGAAAATGAGAATGACGGGTTGTGAAAATTAAATAGAACCTTATATGGCGCTTGTTTGTCAAAGCGCTATAGTTTCCTAATCTTAAAAAAATTAAATTTTTTTTTTAAAAAAAAGCCCTTGACCTTGCAAACTCTAGGCTATGGTGCCTTGAATAGTTAGGGCACTAGGTGCCTTGAACGGCACCACATGGTGCCTTGAATAGTTGGCACTTGGTGTACCAAGCACCGACCTTGGACGACATTTTTTTAAAAAAGCGCTGTCCAAGGTCTTCATTAAAAAAATTTAATTTTTTTAATAAGGGTAATTTATTTATTAGTGTTGATCTCTAATTTTTTTTTTAAATTAGTCCACTTTGTATGGCTTTTAAAGCCACTTCCCATAGAAAATATTTTTTTTAAAAAATAGTTTTATGTAATAAATTAGATATAAAAGACATTGAACAAATTCAATAAGTAATGACTAATAAAATTATATTTGTAAGCTTAAAAATTAATAGGACACATGTGTTATATTTTAGAAATATTATAATTTCACTATAAATCTAGATGAAATAAATTTGACACATGGTCTTAGAGAACTTGATATGATGAATTCAAGGAACTTGACTTAAATTTATTTTTTCTTCCTTTAAATTTTTAAAAACTATTTGTTTTTTAATTAATTTTGACTCTTACTAGTTATTGCAATTATTTTTTAAAAATAATTTTATGTAATAAATTAAATATAAAATACCTTGAGTAAATTAAACAAGTAACAACTAATAAAATTATACTTGTAAGCTTAAAATTTAAAAACTTACAATGTATAGGAAGTTTAACCAGATATGGAAAAAAATTATAAACACAAATAAAACTACAAGCTAAGATTCATGACAAATTTTTTTTTTTAAAATGAAGGGCATTTAATGGCACTTTATAGAGCAAGTGCTATTAAAGGTATATATGATTATATGCCTTTAATGACAATTTTTCTATAAAGCGCCATTAAAGGCATATATGCTTACATCATATCATATATGCCTTTAATGACGCTTTTTAGAGAAAGTGCCATTAAAGCATATATGATTATATCTTGAATGCATGGCAAAAAAAAAAAAGGTTATATATTTAATGACACTTTCTTTGCAAAGCGCCATTAAAGGCCCCATTTTTTTTTTTGAAAATTAGCCCACCTTATATGGCTTTTGAAGGCCACTTCCCATAGAAAATATTTTTTTTAAAAAGAAAACAATTTTATGTAATAAATTAATTATAAAAGACATTGAATAAATTAAATACGTAACAACTAATAAAGTTATATTTGTAAGTTTAAAAATTAATAGGACACTTGTGTTATATTATAGAAATATTATAATTTCACTATAAATCTAGTTAAAGAAATAGGACATATAGTCTTAGAGGACTTGATATGATGAATTCAAGGAACTTGACTTAAATTTTTTTTCTTCATGTAAATCTTTAGAAAATCTTTGTTTTTTTAATTAATTTTGACTCCTACTAGTTACTACAATTATTTTTAAAAATAATTTTATGTAAAAAATTAAATATAAAAGATATAGAGTAAATTAAACAAGTAACAACTAATAAAATTATACTGTAAGCTTAAAATTAAAAAACTTACAATGTATAAGAAGTTTAACAACAGATGGAAAAAAATTATAAACACACATAAAACTACAAGCTAAGATTCATGACATATTTTAGAAAAAATTGAAGGGCCTTTAATGACGCTTTATAGAGCAAGTGCCATTAAAAGTATGTATGACTATAAACGCAGCTATGGCGCCTGTCTAGGCAAGCGCCATACAATGGGTCTAATTTTTTTTTTTTAAAAAAATAACTCTTTGTATGGCACTTCTCTAGGCAAGCGCCATACAAGGTACTCAGCAGCTACGAAGCTTGACAAAGAAAGTGCCAAAGCTGCCAAATGTATTTTCTTTTTTTAAAAATAGAAGTATCCTCCGGTGCTTGTTTGAAGAAGTGCTATAATATCAGCACCACTAAATCTCTATTTTGTAGTAGAGTGTACGCCTTTCTAATTACCTATCCTCGTTTACCAAGCTCTTGGTTTGCTCGGGCAGAGGTCGAATCCTCTATTTAGAATACATGAACGAATACATTATTACTTGGTTAGGTATCTTCTAAGTCTAGTACATTAGTTTGAATAGACAATAAATGGGGTCTACACTAGCTTTTAGTACTTATTCTTACCCTTTGGAATCAAACTTAACTCAATTTTCCTTAGACACTTTAAATTTGTAGGTTACCCTAATTTACCAGATTTGTTACTCAACTTTTTGAAAATTCATAACTCAATCTTGAAACTTCCAAATGGGGTCATTCCAAGTCCTATGGAAAGCTTTTTAAGTCATATTTCAGGGAAAAATATCACTCACTACTAATTATAGTGTCAAAACCTCAAGAATCCTCAACCAACATTACTGCCTCAAAATGCATTCTAGTGTTTGTACCTCAACTTCAACAAATCATAACTCACAATTAATAGAGCCAAATGGCGCATACTATATATAATTGGAAAGCTTAAGATGTCTACTAACAGCCTGCAAAATATCATAGTCATTGGACTAGGTTTGACCACTAAAAAACAAGTCACAACCAATCTGACTAGAATCTGGCAGAATCACACATTAACACTTTGAATTCCAAAATTAGGGTTTCCTGACCAATCATCAAAAAAATCATGTCCACGTGATATTCCTACACAATTTTGGCTATAGAATCCATTTCTAACCTCAAATTCATCAAAATCCAACTCTAACCCCAAGAACTAGAGCTAGCCGAATCTGACCCCTATGTAACACAAGTTATGTTTTTCCAATTTCAACCTCTAAACATGTGATTAATCGTCATTAAGCCCTATCTAATATCATGTTCATCATCAAACACCCATTAAAGCCTCAAATCCCCTTCTTGGCCAAAACCCTAAAGGGTCTATAACTTAAAAAAACTCATCAAAACATCAAGATACTATACTCAAATCAAAGCCTACGATTACCTCTACTCAATTCTCCGATTGGTTCTTGATTTCGGTGGTACTTCCATCAACAAAGTGACACCAAACATCTCTGATTTGAAATTTGGAGCTATAGAAACCTAGCTTTCGATGAGTAGAAGAAGATTTATGAAGGCTCTGATGGCTGGAAACATGATCTTGGGCTTCAAATCGGCTACTGATCTCAAGAACACAAAACTTCTCTCCTCTTTATTTTTCTCTTGAATTTCTGATTTTTCGTCTAATTTTTATGGGCTGGCCAACTTTTTGATGCCCTTTGGAGGTATTGGAAATTTTTTTATTAATATGTGTCACATGTCCAAAATGTTAGGGTGCTTGGTGCTCTTTTTGGAAATTGCCGGGTATTCGACGATCCTGTGTGCTAGATGCTCTTTCTTGAAACTGCTGAGTACTCAGTGAACCTCCTAGAATCTGTCTTCCCTTCCCCTTTCTAATGGTTGGGTAAATTCATTGGTTAGGGGAGAGGGAGTTAGATGAATTCATCTGGCTTTCAGTGCAGTAGTTAGGAAAATCGGGTATATAGCCAGACCGAAGACCGGTGGATTGCACTGACTTTTCAACATATATATGATAGATAACTATAAATGTTAGGGGAGAAAGTCAAAAGTTACTTTAATTAAGCTGCTTTAATAATGCTATTTTAATATAGCTACTTTTTGATATGGGGCCGCTTGGTTTTGCGACACATGTTACCCTTCCACTTGATATTTGCCATGTGTCTTGGAAGCCATGAGATGGTGCCACCTACCTCTCTATCTCTAGGAACTACCAAGTCTATGTACTGATATGCCTCGGTGAACATTGGGTATCCATGCAAGATCCACACTTCAGTATGGCACCATACACCCCTAAGTCCCTTATAATGGCACCATTGTTGTGCTTTCAAGAAGTCATGAAGTATCCTCATACACAAGCGCATATATATATCTTTACTGGTTCATTCATCTGACAAGTTCATACATAAATAAGGCAGCATAGGCTATGAAATTTCAGTACATTACAATTCTCCGCCCGTACAATAAATTACGTCCTCAAAATTTTGCATGTCATGTAAAATCGATTATACCCTGGGGATTCACTTCTCTAACACTTAATCTATTCCCTTTCTATATGCAATGCTTACTAGCATGCAACACAATTCATCATATCATTAGTAAAGTCATGAATAGTATTTTGCAATAAGCATAAGAGCATTCAGCAGTTAGTATGCGGCATAATACATTCATAGGACTCACTGTCCCAATATCACAATGCTAGGCAACCACCATAGCGCTAGGCAACAACTACAGCGCTAGGAAACAATCATAGTGTAAGGCAATAATGACGGTACTAGGCAACAACTACAGTGTAGGTAGACTGGTCTTACTGCCTACTTTGAGATACAACTTGATACACATATTAGGTCTGACAGCCTATTTTGAAATTTGTTACATCGCCTTTAATAGCTATGCTACAAGCTCTCTGGGACTTACTACCTCTGGTCACTACTTGTCATAAGTCTGAATACATAACAATCTGTCAGTCTAAGGACATACTAGTCTAATAGGTCTTATGGCCTCAGGACATGTAGTCAAACATCCACTCTGAATACATATAAAGACTACCAGCCTTAGGACACACAGTCCTCTAGGCACTCTAAATACATTACAGGCTCCACCTCTTACTACTCAAGCCATTTATATACTTATGTAATGTTCTCGAAGCATGCTAAACAAGCCATCCAATAACAGCAATCATCACAAGAGCATTCTTTAATCACAAATGCTGCACTATTGGATCCATACCAAAGTACTTGGTGTCTCATCGATCTTATGGTCAAGGCCATCTGCCCTATGCAAATGTGTATCCGGGTCACACCCCATGCAGGTTTACACATTAGTCTTAATGTCACATGGGCGTCACTTTATCTTATTCTGAACCAAAGCGCTTGGTCATGTAGTCTTATTGTCTCATGGGCGTTTGCCCGTCATATTATGAATGCTTATGCCATCCAAAGGACATACTGGTCCAATAGGACTTAGGGCATCTCACAACAAGTCTGTATATTCATAAAATGAATACACGTGATGGTAAACACATACATGCGGAACCATTAAATAAGATACAAGAGCAAGAGTTTCTTGACTTTCTCTATCTTATCAAGCCTATTTTTGCCTTAGTCTCTTTTCTTGTCTTTCTTTTAATAAAGAATATTGGAGCACCCCATGGCGAAACATTGGGTCATATAAACCCTTTTTTCTTAAGGAAACTCTTCCATTGTAGGACTTATTACAATTCACCACTCTCAAAAGGCAATGTCTTAGAGGCTATACTCTATTGTTTGATATCTCAGTGGCTCCACTCTACGACACCTCACTTGGCACTTAACTCAGTCATTGACTTGTTAGCCCCTCTGGTCAAAACCCTCTATAGGTATCCCTCTTTGGTTAGTCAGTTTAGATGACATTCTGATGGCTCTACTCTATGGTATTGTACTCAACCTTTCATTAGTCAGCCCCCCGCAGGTAGCCCTTTACGGTTAGTCATCTCTCAATAGTAGTATATTGTTATGGGAACATGTCTTTAGGAGAACCACACCCCAAAACTAACTGTTTGGAGATGGGAAACTTAAGGTTTTCTTTCTCTAATAGTTTTGCAATCTGCTTCTTTAATTTTGCCATTTCAAGTAGGCTCATTCTGTATGGACTTTTGATATCGGCCCAGCTATAGGCTTAATCACAAACTCTACTTCCCTTACCGGGGTAATCTATTGGACTGTAATTGCAGACTCCACTTCCCTTTTCGGGGTAGTCTACTCATCTTTTAGGAAATCTGTTAGTCACTATCATATCCATTGTTATTTGTCTTGGTCATGAGACCATAACTCATGGCTAACTTGGTTCTATCTACCACTTTGTTCCCCCAAGGAACTAACTCTCAATCAATCTTTTCAAGGGAATTTTCTATAATCTAGATCTTTCCTTATGCTAGATTTAGCAATTGGCAACCTTTCGAAATCCCATACACACCTTTAACATATTCTAGTGCCTCAAACTACTTAGGCTAGTTCAAACTCCTAAAGAATAATTCAACTATTAAGTTTGATTCTTAAGTTACAATATACTCAATTGCAACTTGTTAAACCCCTTAATTTTTTGACATTTATTAGAGTATTAACGCGCAGTTTAATAAGCAAACAGAAATAGCATAAACATACTAATATGAAGTACTTGATTATATTATAAGAATCCCCACAAGGTTTGTATGTAATATTTACATAACCAAAATAAAAAATAAAAAAATAGATAACCAACACTACTACCTAGGTAGGTACGAGATCTTTGGTTGCTGGTAACTGCTTCCTTGCCCTTAGAGCCGCTATCTCTTGCTAAATAAATTTATCAATATTTAGAAAGGGGTGAGATTCATGTGAATCTCAGTAGTAACGCACACAATCAATCATATAAAATGTGATAAATAAACATGCAATGCACCATATAATGTAACGGAACAAATATATTGTAAACATATTCATCTGTTTGGTATTCAAGATTAAATGATTTTTTGTCTCTACTGGCCACACTGTTTACACTATTCAGAATCAAATGACTGTTTGACCCTTACTTACTGTAATGTTTTGGAGTTGATAATTTTCTGTCTTTAAATGTCTCACTACTACAGTTGGGTCCTAAATGAGCCTGATTACTTGTGCTCTTCCTACTGGGTGGTACTTGTGCTTTTCCAACACCACAGCTAGGTTTTGTAACAAACAATTCATATCACAGACCATGGCATCGCAAAGCATATAAATATTCACATAGTATATGAAAGATAAGGTTACTACCTCAAATCATTTTCAATAACCTAGCTACTCTGGTCTAACGATTCTTGGTCTGGCTCAGGCAAATGTCAAATCCTAAAATTATAAATTTATAATAAATGAGTTATTACTAATTCATGTCTCATTCCTAACTTCATATGGTTGGTTATCTCTATTAAAAATACATAATTACCAAATTGCCCTTAAGAATTTGGTATAATTTCCCTTTATACCTAGTATAACTTTACTTTACCATAAAGTATGACCCAAGGCATTCCTACACAATTTTGCCTATAAAATCCATTTTTGACCTCATTTTTGTTGAAATCACACTCCATTTCCCAACATACCCTTGTAGCCACATATGTTAGGGTTATAGGGGTAAAATTGTCATTTCATACCCTAAGCCTCCATACTTCATCATTCAATTCTCATGTTCCTTACACAATTTTTCATTCTAAGCACAATGGGACTATTAAATCTATTGAATTCTAGCCTAAACACAGTAAATCATTCCTAGCCAAAATTCAAGAAAAATTGGGAAAATTGGAGTTTCATGATATCATTCAACAAAACACCTTTTCAGCCTAATACATTTCTTGAATCCTTTAATTACACTTCCTACATGATTAATCAAAATTGGATAGCACCTCCCCTTAGGTTTATATTTCCCAAATTATAAAATCATGACAACCAAGCCAAACTACAAACCAAATCACCAATAACAACCAAAAATCCATAAGACAAGGTTTCATGATTTACCTTGTGATTCTCTTCTTCCTCCTCCTCAATCGTCCCCTCTGCTTCTTGTTTCTCCTTGATTTTCTTCTTACTTCATGTGATTTCAAGAAGGATATATGGAGTAGAAGAGGTTTCTAAGGATATAGAAACAATAATAAGTGAATTTTTCTTGCAAACTTAACCAGGTTTGCTTCTTGAATTCTTGTCTCTTCTTTATCTCTTTGCCTTCTTTAAGATTTTGCTCTCTCTCTTCTCTCTCTATTTGGTCAAAATTTTTGCCCTTTGGAAGAGCTAAATGGATTCTTGAAATATCATCTTCCACCTCCTTAAAATAATAATTATTTAATGGAATCTTGCATATTATTTTTACTTTTTGCTTCTTCTTTTTCTACTTGGCTACAAATACTTCCACTTGCCTTAATTTGTGTCCAAGTTTTCATTTTCTCTCTTCCCTTTCTCTCTTGGCCGACTTTGGCCTTAAATTTTGGAGAAAATAAGACGTTTCTTACTTTATTAGGCAAATGACCATTTTGCCCTTACATTTCTTCATTTTTTGAATTAAAATTTGTCTTCCTTCTTCCCTGTTTATTATTGAAAGAAAATTTCATATTTACTGCAAAATTAGACCTTTAAGAAGACTAAAATTGAACTTTTATGTCTTAACTTAGCCAAATTTCATGTAACCTCTGCTTCTAATATTTTGCCATTTCTAGTGCACAAAAATCCACCATTTTATTCAATTTCATAAAATAAATGTATAAGGAATTTTGGTGAACAAAATTTGGGATATTACAGCTCTGCTCCCTTTAATAAAATTTCATCCCCAAAATTTGCTATATGAACATATTCATAAATTATGGATAATGTCTTCGCATGTCTTCCTCCATTTCCCAGGTAGCTTCCCTAGGAGATAATCCCTTCCAAAGTACTTTCACGAACTAGATACTCTTGTGCTTGAGTTGTTTCCCCGGCCGACCAATGATTTGGTCAAGTTCGACCTTATATGTAAGATCATTGCTTACATCTACATCTTCATATTCAATTACATGATCTGGGTCTGGTTGATACTTCTTTAACTGTGAGACATGAAAGACATAATGTAATCTCTTAATTTTGGGGGTAAAGATATTTAGTACGCTACTAGCCCGATTCTCAATAATATTTCAAAAAGTTCAATGTTTCTAGGGCTGAACTTCTTTACCTTTAATGGCCTACCAATACTAGTGACAGGTAAGACTTTAAAAAAATGTGATCTTTGACTTCAAATTCTAGAGGTTTTTGCTCTTATCGGCAAACTCTTATACCTGCTTTAAGCAGTTACTAATCTCTGCTTTATCAATTTAATTTGTTCTATTGTCAAATCAACTATATCTAGCCTGTATAACTTCCTCTCAGACAGTTCTGCCCAGTGGAAGGGCTATTAACACTTTGTTCCATACAACACTTCATATAGAGCAATTTGAATGCTCTAATAATAGTTGTTGTTGTATGCAAATTCTACAAGTGGAAGGAATCGATCCCAACTTCCTTTAAAATCTAATACACACTCCCTTAACATATCTTCTAATGTCTGTATTGTTCTTTCTATTTGTCCATCTGTGTGAGGTTGATAGGCCATATATAATCTGAGTTTAGTACCTAAAGCCCTATGTAGTGATCTCCAAAACCTAGAAGTAAATCAAGGTTCTTAGTCAAAAATTATATTCTTCGGCATACCATGAAATCGCACAATCTCCTTGATGTATATCTCTGCCAGCTTATCAGGAGAATAGTTTATACAAATTGGTAGGAAATGAGTTGTCTTTGTGAATTGATCGACAATTACCCATACTGCATCATAATTTATAATCTTAGGTATTCCTATCATGAAATCTATGGTAATGCTTTTTCATTTCTACTCAGGAGTTTTGGGGTTTTGTAGAAGCCCTGAAGGTCATTGATGCTCAACTTTTACCTTATGGCAAGTGAGACAATAAGCCACAAATTTTGTCACATCTCTTTTTATCCCTGACTAACAATATATAGACTTTAAGTCATGATACATTTCAATTGCTCTTAGGTGTAAAGTATATTTACTCTTTTGTGCTTCATCCAGGATATGTTGCCTCAGTTTTCTTTATGGTGGAATATATATATCTACTTCCTGTATCTAACTTAGAATTAGAAGTTAATTATTTATCTCCTTAAGTCTGAATTATTTGGTGGTATTCATTTAACTGCTTTAGTAGAATGAATTAAATAAGTATTGCAAATATGGATATAGTGGTAGCTTAGGTCCATCCTCTTAACTCACATTATTGAATTCTTATCATTAGCAAGCAAGGAAGACTAAAACCTTAACTTAAGGGAATCCCATTTCATCATTAACTACTTAATTGAATTTTCCTTGTTGCTATTGTTAATTTCGATTCCATTTTCTTCTTTAACTTGAAAACCAAAAAATGCAAAAATATTGAATTAGATTAGATAACTTCATTAGTTTTATAAACAATTTCTCAAACTGATTTCTCACAATTTTAAGGTATTTATCACTTTAATATTTAGAAACTTGGAAATTAATCTCCTCACAAGAACGACCTAGGTTGAGCTACTATGCTATATTTTCAAACCTCATTTATTTTAGTAACTCACATGACATGGGTTTATCAAAATGGGGCCATTGCCGGGGAGGATGATTGCCAAGGTTTTAAGTAGTTAAGTATTCTTTTCATTTGTCATAATATGTCTTAGTTGAGTAGAAATTATGTGACAGTCATTTGAATTTTGGCAAAAATCTGAGTTTTGAATAGCGCTGTCTTGCTGGAACTAAAATATTCTTACCTAAAAAATTATGGAATTTGACTTGTGATAGTTTTTTGGCATTCTCACCAAGACTAATGACTAAATCTATTAGGTCTACAAGATTTTAGCTAAATTCAAAGGTTTGCTATACTTTTATGAGTTTTCTTTCTTTTTTTGTAATTTTTCTATATTTTTTATTAGGTTTGTGTTTTGGGTTTTCTTTGATTTTCCTTGGTTGTTAGTGTGCTTTTGAGTTTGTCTTAGGTAGTTGTTAATTGTTGGAGTGTTTAGTAGTGATTTAGGTCATTTTTCATGTTCATAGTTGTTTTGTATTCCATTTGCATATAAATTTCTCTGAAAAAAAACAAAAAACAAATTTGCATTTGGTTGCTTTACTATCATATTCTTAGTAGCCATTGTGTGTTGAGCAACTTTGCATTCTTCATCCTTGGGAAGCTCTTGGTACTACTACCAGAATGGAAAATACTCTTTCACAAAGCTTTAAAGTCATACAACATTAGTTTCAACTTCTTCATGCTTGGTTGGAGAGTCAAGAGAGAAGTTCTAATAGTCAAGACTATGATTCATCCTTCCAAAACCTATATCATTAACCCCATCGCCAACAATCTTTTCTACCATTCCAACCCTTCCATGTCCATTCAGTACCCCTACAATCCCCATATAGGCCTCAACATGACTTTTGTTCCTTACCGTACAAGCTAAATCTTGACCCTATCCTTTCATCACAAAAGCCACCCTATACACCATCTCCTTTACACCATTTACCCTTTTACTAACCATACCAACCCTCATTCCAATCATTTCACCCATCATTTTTTGAACCTTCCTCACCATCCTGCCTTGAACCTCCACCTCCACTTCATGACCCATAACTTAGCGTAATGGATACCCTCTTCTTACCCCATAACATAGATTCCCTAACAAGTGCCTTAACAAGAAAGTATGAGACACTCCAAGAGCAATACCTTTAGTTACTTATGTATCAAGGAACAATTGATAACTCTAAGGAGATAGAAGAGCAATTGAAAGATATTGATGAATTCTTCAAGGCATACTATGATCATATATTATAGGTAAAGACGGGAGGTGAAGTTGGAACCTATTGGCTTCAAGACTTACACAAGGAGTAACAAGGAACCCAAAATCAATAGCTTTATTCTACTTTACATGTGAAGAGTTCTCAACTTTAATAATTCAACCAAATGCATCTATCCAAGCACAAGAAGTAAAGCAAGTACAAAAAACAATAAACCGTCTTTCTTAGCCTTTGGTAAAAATCCTATCCTTATAGAAGTTGACTCTCCTACTACTTTGATTGATGAAGTAATTAATGATTTGAGTGATGATGAGGTGGATGAGGAATTAAGTATTGAACCCCCTCTAATGCTTGAACATGTAGTTGCTTAACCCATTAATTTTAGTAGTGATGATTTGATTACATATGTTGATGATTGTAAGCATAAGCATTATGAAAATTTCAAACCTTGCATGTATGCTAATGTGTTTGATGTGAGTGAGAATGATTATGGTCTAGAATGCCAAATGCATACTTGTAGCCTTGTTGGTAACATAGATTCTAAAGTTTTGACTGATAAAATTTTGCATGTTGATGGATCTTTCCAATAATTTCTATCTTGTGATTTGCCACCTAATTTAGAAAAGAAAAATGATTGCTTTGAAATTTTGAAATCCTTGGGTGGTAATGATTTGAGTAATTCTCTTTCTTCTTCCTCTCTTACTTGTAAAGGTGATTTGATGTACTCCAATTCTATATTGGATTCTACGCTTTATACTTCACACAAAAGTGATGATAAAGATGTTAAATCAAAATTGATCACTAATCCTAAGGTAAATCTTTGTTTGCAAGAGTTTAATGTGCACATTTTTTTATAATGACAAGCATGTACCTATTATTTCAACTGATAGTGCATTTGATTTAGCTAGTGAAATTCACCTTAATTCCCTTGAATTACTTGAACCTAGTTTTGTGCTTTATAATTATAGTTATTTGCTAGATGTTGTCAAGAATATTCACGACTCCTATTTCCAAATTGTATCGTCTGATTTACCTCCTGATATAATAGGATTGGATGTTGTTTGTGATTCTATTGACTTGGATTGTGCTATAGATGATAGAGTAATGCTTGACTATGACACTACCACTACTAAAATCCCAATTGATTCTTTGATATTTAGTGTTGCTTGCTATATGCCACTAGTTGACTTTATTGGTTGTGAGAATTACCTGTTATCGACTTCACCTACTTTTAGTCTTCTCACATTACATACACCATTATGCCATTTCATTTATCCTAATGCTTTCATGGATTTAAGTGTTTTGATTCATGTGGCATCTTTGGAGTAGGTACTATTATTGTTTTGGTTAATTCTTTGTAGGCTAATTCTCTTGATGGTTGCCCTCATTCCTATTATCTTTGGATTTAGGAACCTCTACTCCTACTTGGGCCTAAACTATTGAGGAGAAAAATACCAATCTTTTTTTTATTTTCCTATCTAGCTACAAGCCACCATCATTATAAGGTTGTCTCTTTCCTTATATTGTTATAAATTTAGTTGATCATATGCTATTGAATAAGAATGGGGAGAGACAACCAGTAGTAAAATGTAGCATGTGTGTCATATTTTTCTAGTAGCTATAGATTGCAATTTTCCAATTGAATAAACTTTATTTTGAATCATACTCTTGTGCTTAGCTTTATCCTCTACTACCCTTTTCTCCACATCCTTGTGCCTAATTTCTAAGAACTATTTCCATTTTTGTCTTGTCTTTCTCTGTCCTTGTGACGATGATGTGTTGTGCTTCAATCTTGAATTGGAATTCACAACATTCACTTCACTTATGAGATAAGTGCATCTAGGTTCTTTGTTAGGCAATGTAAAGATTGAGTATGGGGAAGTGTGTTTATTCTCATGATAGATTTCACTGTAATATCATACCTCTCTGCCTACTGTTTTTGTCTTCTGTTGTTTTTGGTCCAATTCATTGAGATTTTTAAGGTCTTCAGTCATGATCAAATATCTCGATTACTCTTAGTTAGATCCATGGTTGATACTTGCTTTGAATTAGAGAATTGCCACAAAATTAAAGTGTTTTAATTATGTATGGCTTAATTTTGATGAGTTTCTTAGGGAACAAAAAGCCTAGTTGGAAGATGTTTTGGGCCTAATTGTTCATTTCATTGTATGATTTATCCATTTAGATTATTGCTCTCTAAACTTGTTTTGTTTCTTGCTTGAGGCTACATTTTGCAATGGTACAGTTATAGATGACATTGGCATTCATTTTTAAACCTTATAACCTAAACACAAACCAATCATTGTACATCTTTGTTTACCACTTTGATCCCTTCATTTCCATTTTTATTTTCATTATACAAATGTCATTTTTTCACTTTTCATCAAGTGCCGTTAGCACTATGATTAGGAAATATGAATGTTACTCTTTTAAATAGGATGATAAGTGCTATGTGAATTGAAAAAAAAAAGAGACAAACAAAAGCAAAATAGAAATTGAAAACAAAACAAAAGAGAGGATCAAAAGAAAAAAAAAATAAGGCACTTCATAAAAGTAAAAAAAATGTATTGATGAGTTGAAATGGAAGCTTTTGTCAAAAGAAAGTTACACTATTATGATTAGTGCTATTAGTTATGCTAATTGAATTTGATGCATGCATGGTAACATGTTCTAATTTTTTATCATTTGGCCTATTCAACATTACAACCTTACAAAGTCCTTCGGTTTTATTTATGCCGTTGTTACAAGTAGTGGAGAGCCTAAATATTACAAGCCTATGGTAGAGTGTGGTCAAAGTGGATGCGAGTGAAAAGCTACCTTTCATGGAGAAGAGTGTAAACACTTATCCTAGTTAAGGTTTTCAATTAAGTTCATTGTAAATAAACCTTACATCACTTTAGCTACTTCAATTTTTGGTATGTTCCTTGAATTCGGATAGGAGGATACCTTCTATTAGACTAAATGTGATTCTTGAAGTTTGATCTTGCCTATTATTTTAACGTGCATCCCTCTTTTCCTAGTGTTGAGTTTAATATTTTGCTCAGGAGTGTAAAAGCTTAAGTGAGGGGGAATTGATAGAGCTCAATATTTATATATTTTTATTAATTAATCTTAGGCTTTTGTGGGACTTAATTGAATATTTTGGGTATAATCAAGTATTATTGTGAGATTTTAGTGAAAGGATTATTTGGGAATTATAGTGATCAAATTGTTGTATTTTTAATTAATATTTTTTATTCCCATTATTTCTTAATTGTGAGAAAAAGATATTACCTTTATGAATTTGATTTTGATGTGGCACAACTTTTGTCATGTGGTCAAGGTCAAAGATGTCATTTTGGAGCTTAATGAAGAACAAGAGTGGAACATCACAAGTGCAGAATTTATTTTCACATTTTTTCTAAGAGGAGATTAAATGAGTAAGCACCTTGTTTGGTGGTTGAAATTTTGTGCATAATGCCAAAACAGATTTTTACCTCTTATCCAAACATAACTTAACTCACTTTTAACCTAAAGACAATTGAAGAGAAAATTAGGTGGCAGCTGAATTGAAATGAGAAGGGAGCACAAAATGAATTGAAAGAGGGAGCTAGTTGGACCGGAATGGGAATTAAACAAAATAAAGGAGTAAAGCAAGCTGACATAAGGGAGAACACCAATAAATAAAGAATAAAAAAGGAGCTGGGCCGAAATGGTTGAAAAGTAGAGGTAGCATGAGTTGAATAAGAGGAGGGAGCTGCTGAACCAATGAGAATAGGGAAAAAAGGAAATGAAGGAGGAGGCATTGGTGCTTCAATAAGAAGTATTGTTCACTTTACACGTTTTCCATGGCTGATTTTTTCTTATTCATCAAGCTTGATCTTCCTCTTCCATGAGTAGCTAAGTTTTGGTGATTTCCTTGAGTTGGGTAATGGTTTGAGCTTTTAATACATATAAAATCAATTGGTCAACAAGTTTTCTCTTCGTTTGGATTCTTAAATTTAGTCTAAAACTAAGAAAAGGAGGAAAAGAATGTGCAATGGAAGCAATCCCAAATCCATTGACCAAGTCAAAAGAAAACAAAAAGAAGAAGAGAAGAAAAGTCAAAGTGTCTTCCAATTATTCCCACTTGGAATGTTTGAGCAAATGGCAAGATGTAAGAGTGCAAATTGGTCAACAATTTCTCTCCTTTTTGATGATGAAGGAGAATGAAAGAGAAAGCTCAACCCAATTAACCAAGCTAACTTGAGTTAATTAACCCTTCAACTTTTTAAGACTCCACAAATTATGGGCAAGTGATTTCAAGAAGGCAAGATAGATATTTAAAATGTCACTCTCTCTCACACATCTCCTAAAAGTCGGCCTAAACAAAAAAAATAGAGAAAAGTAAAAGGAAAGAGAAAGGAGCATTTGGAAGACAAAGTGATTTGGTAAGGCTTCTTGCTTGAATTTCACCTTGATAATCACCTCTTGAGCTCAAATTGTTTTCTTTAACATTGTTCTCTTCTCTAAGAGCTTCAAACCTATAGTTTTTAGTTTTCAAGAGGAGTGTTTTGTGCTACCGACGAAGAGCCAAAGTTAGAGAATCAAAGAACTAGCTTGGTAAAGTGATAAAGGTGAGACTAAACTTCAATTGGAACCATTATTGTGTTGATTGGTTAAGTGAGGAATTCTCTTTGTTGTGCTAAATTTGATCAATATGTGTGCTTGGGTTTTCATAATGTCATGTCCATATACATGATGTTATCTAATGTTTAAGAAGAATATAAGACTAGTTTAGTGAGAAATTTTCAAACTTGGTTGATTGTTATGTGGAAGGTCATTTTTTGTCAGAATAGGTCATGTAGAAGGAATGGGATTTTGGTAAAACTGATGTCGCCAATGGATTATACACAAACAATTGTGTTGGGAATAGACTCTGGCTATAATTTCTGGATTACTGGAATGAAATACTAAAACTGGAATTTTACACTGTGCTGCCAATTTAGGTTTCCTGCGAGGCAGTTAGAATGTAGCGTGTTTTTGAACAACCAAATGTTGTCCAATGAATGTGATATTTTCCATAACAAAGGTAAACATGTAAAGATTTAATTTGATATGTCATTTGTGTCATTTGGAGCTGTACATTAGGAGTTGTGAATTTTTGAAGTTAGACATTTATCACTGGAATGATTATGTCGCAGGGTGAATTGAATTGTGGTTCTGAAATTCTGTGCTTGTAACTGGGTGATGGAGAGATTTTACTTAAAATAGACTTAATAAGTGTCACATAGAACTTTGAACCACTATAATTAGACATTCCTATAAAAAGATATGAATTTTCAAAAATTGGTGAGAATTCTGCAGTTTTTGAATGACTTGCGAAAATAAAAAAGTTAGGGCAAGATGTAATAAGCTTGAACTTTAAGGGCAAAGTTGAGTATTTTGGGTTAGTGTAAACACATTGACTCTTCATTTGACTTAGTGCACTAACCCTAAAGATAACCAACTCCAGTATCTTGAGTTATTAAAGAATTGAAATAAGTAATAACGGTCCATTCATGAATTCTTGTTTATAGGACTCAGTAGTTGCCCAAGACAACCGGAAGTCAAAAAATGCAGTTAGAATATTGGAAAGGCAAAGGTAGTCATGTAGTATCATATCTCTCACATATTATGTATTCTTTTGCATGTTTGTTTTTACCATCTTGAATACTGTGTGAGAAACACAATATTGGTAGAATGACCTATTAAGCATTCAATAATAGAAGTGAAGAAGCCCGTAGAATATCCAGCGCTATGAGAATGGACTCGTGTGTCCAATGAGAATATGCTTTGCTATATAAAATAACTGAATGTTGAATGTGTATTGCTTTATTGAACTAATTGTTTGCTTAACATGTTTTATGCATGCATTTTATCTGAGTGATATTTGTTACTATTGAGATTCTTTTGAATATCATCCCGTTCTAATAACCCATTTTGCTGCAAGGACTAGTAGCTCCAAGAGCTAGAAGGTAAGTGTAGACGAGTAGGGATCAAGATAGATAGAATTTACCTTTTATTGGTTATCTAATTTTGGAAAACTGTATAATTTGTTTATGAAACCATAAAAAGACTGATACTAGTTATAGCAATAGAAGTAGTAATTGTACCCCTAAACAATGTACTTAAAGGCTATAAATGAACTAGCAATAGGCGACAATACAATATGGGCCCATTAGATAATGAATGAACTATGGGTTTTTAGTAGAGAACATTTGATTTACACTCTGATATTAATTAATGGAACTAGGAACAGAAGGGTTATAATGAGATCACAAACCATTTTGAGACCACTTTGAAATATTTTAAAAATTTTTAAAAAACCCACTCAAGTGCAGGTTCAAATCCTGAATAAGAGTTGGGATCTTATATGTTATCAAACGCTTCCAAGTCTCTGGTTTGTACTTACTTTCTAACTAAACTTATCGTACGCTTTTCAAAGAATGATGTTACATTTATTGGTATTAGAGCAGTGATTCTGGCAATATGCCATTGTGTTGGAAATTGTGCCCAAAGGGCCAATCATTATACTTTGAACATTATTAAAATAATGAAATTTCTCCATTCTGTTATCATATTATTTGCATGTTAACTGTGATAATGTATCCTTGGATAAATCATAAAGACTATCCTAAAATGTTCCTGGTCGGTAATCTATACGGGAGCCACTAGTACAAGATTCGCTTTTTAGACCGCTACATTTAGACCAGTTCTAGCGGATAAAGTCTTAAAAATTTAACTAGTGGCAGTTTTGTAAATATATAGAACTTTTAAGACCGGTTCTAAAAAGAACCGGTCTTAAAAATTTTATCTAGAACCGTTATAAAGAAAACCGGTCTTAAATAAAAATTTATCTAGACCGGTTATAAATAAACCGATCTTAAAATATGAAAATATTTTAAAATTTTAAAATTTTTAACTTTTAAGACCGGTTTCTATGAAAATTGGTCTTAAATATAAAATATTTAAGACCGGTTTTAAGAAGAACTGGTCTTTAAAATATAATATTTAAGACCATTTTTCATAAAAACTGGTCTTAATATTTAATATCGATTTTTATGAAAACCGGTTGGGGGAGGGGCCTCGGAGGTGGATCTAACTAAAGAAAGAGAGGAGCATGTGAAGAGGGAAGAAGACAGACTTCTTAAGACATAATTAGAAACATAATTAAAGTATTAAATGATGCATGCAGAGGGGATGCTCTTAATGTCCACTGAGATTGCGAATGAAATTAATCGGTGGCGGTAGAACCTACTAGTGATTAACTCATTAAATCTGCTAATCTCGAGTCATCAGAGGAAGGAAGTATATGATGCAAAGAAAAGTAGAAAAAACTGATTAATTTTATTGAAAAGAAAGCATAAGCACTTACAAAAGAAGAAAGGGGAAGAAGAAAGAAAACTCGCCGGAGGGAGGAGACTCGTCGGAGGAGCTCAGAGCTTCTCTCTCTAGTTCTCTCTCTAAGTGCCTAACCGAACCTGCCTCAGAATAAGAGTGAATCGACTTTAAATAGACGAGCGAGGATACTGTTTAGGGTGACTGGTAACTGGCTAGTGACCTGTACTATTTGCATAGTTCGGTGAACAGTTGATAGGTGCCTTGTTACTGTTTAAACAGTTCTAGTTGGTACTATTTGCACAATACTGCCGACACGTGGTGTTACAGTACCATACGGTGAAAGCTACTGTGTATACTATGGTGTATAGTGCTACAGTGCTTTCGTATGTTTACATCAAAAACCTAAAAGTAATTCTAAGTCTTTGAGAGTTTAATCTTCGTTTAAATCTACAACAAACTCTTCTTCATCATCCTCCTGATTGTCTGAGGCTGCTGAAGAGACTGGTTGACTGGTCGAAGCCGGTTGGTCTTGTTGTTGTTGTAGAACTTGTAGCATTGAGTTGAGTTGACTAATAAGATTAGCCTTATATGTGATTCCAGCTAAGATAGATGTAATCCTCGATTTTTGATTTAGGAATTTGCTTTGTTTCGTCATACAGAGATGCTGAGGATTTTCTTTGAACCATTTATCAAGTGCTTTACTGTCAATTCTGCTGATGTAAAATTTGACCCACCATCTTATCGAGGGAAGTCTTTGTAGAGTTGGTAAGAAGGTAGATCCTTGGTTTGTTCTAGAAAATCTGTGACTCCAGGCAAAGACCCAAGATACAAATAATTTTGAAAAATAGTGAAGATCAATTGGGAAAGGATCCTCACCAATGTTGAATTTTTTTTAAATAATTCAAAGGCTTGTACAACCTTTGGGGGTAATATCTCTAGTACCGGACCAAAGAATCCCTACCAGTGAACAAACCATTGAGGAAAATCATACTCAGTTTTTGTTTTGAAGTAGATAAACCAAGTATGTGTAAAAAGTTTATTTTGATCCCAAAAGACATTGAACCATGCATCAACATAATCCCAGCAAGTATATCCTTTGGGTTCATAGTCAATATCCCAAAATTTTGGTTTAAATAGATTTTGTCCCCACTAGGAAGGGGTGAGAACTTTTAAAATCTGGAGAGAGGAATGAGTAATCATTGGTTTAGTTCTTTTATCCGTTTTTCGTTCAATTTTAATGGACCCAGTATGAACCAACATTATCTCATACCATTCTCGAGTCTTTGTCAAATCATAAGGCCTGAAATGAAATCCTGGAGGAAAGATATTCAAGGCTAACTGATTTGGATTTTGGTGAAAAAACTCTGTTACCACCTGTAGAATGTGTTTTGCATAAGCCTCTTTATGGAAATAAGGCGTATGCGTGCTGGCTTGTGTTTGGGGTTGACTAACAATTGCTTTGGATGAAGAAGCTGCAGTTGTCAGTTGTTTTTGAGTTAGAGGAGTAGAAGGTCTTGGCTAAACTTGTAGACTTTGGGGTGCTTGGTTTAACCTGTCATACTCTTGTTTAGTCATTGGGGAAAATGGTACAAGGGCTTTGTTTTTTCCCTTTTTTACCTACATGTTCCCATGTTTGATTTGGAAGTTTCCTCTGGGCATATGCCTATTTATAAGATTTTAAAATCTCATTTGTAGAGGTTGCTTCTGTTTGAGGTTTCTGGATCGATGACCAGATGGAGTAGATGACTCTATTTGAGACTGCTTCTGCTGCTGGGATCCTTGTGATTGGGATCCATATTGTTGTAGAAGTTGTTACATAATCGCCTCCAAACTTGCGCTAGAGACTGTTTGATTTTTAGCATCTTGCATGACATTTGGGAGTTTATCACTCTTTTGTTTATCATCAGGTTCTTTCTTTTTTTGGGCATTTTGTTGGTTCACTCACTACCTACCATGAAGAAACTCACGGGTAAGAAAATATGGTAAGGAGTTTGAAGTGCCTTTAATAAATTCAATGTCGAAATCAAAAACACTAAGAATTGCTTGCCACTTGGCGAAAATTTGTTTTGATGCAAGGTTTTTAACATCTTTTTGTGAAACGTCTTCTGCCGATTTACAATCAATACGAACTAAAAACCTTTGGTTTAGAAGATCATATTGAAATTTGGAAACGTATAAAACAATTGCCAAAATTTCTTTTTTAATGGTGGAATAATTCTGCTGTGAAGTATTCCAATGTTTAGATGTGAAAGAGACAATTTTTTCTTTGCCGTCTAAGCGTTGTTTAAGAATTCCACCATAACCAATGTCAAAGGCATCAGTTTCAACAATTTTGTAAGAAGAAGGATCATGAAGGCTTAGACAAGGAAGTTCCTCAACCTGGAGTTTAATCTGCTTGACAACATTTGAATGAACATCTGTCTATGGAGGAGGATTCGTTTTGAGATGCTGGTGTAGTGGTTTAATGAAATTGCTAAGATGAGGAATAAACTCAGCAACATAGTTTAAACATCCCAAAAATCGTTGAAGTTGTGTTTCGTCAATGATTTGATCGGGAAATTTATCTACAAATTGAATTGCACGTTCAATTGGCGTATGGACCCTTGGTAAATCCAATGACCAAGAAACCTAACTTTAGTTTGAAAAAGACTAATTTTAGGCTTAGAAACTACTAAACCATTTGTTTCTGCAATTTTAATAAAATGATTAACATGTTTGAAATGTTGTTCGATAGAATGAGAATAGATCAAAACATCATCAATGTATACAATGATGAATTGGCTATAGTCATTAAAGATTTCATTCATGATTCTCTGGAATTCAGAAGGAGCATTTTTTAAACCAAAAGGCATAGCATTCCATTCATACTGACCAAAAGGCACAATAAAAGTAGTTTTATACCTATCTTTTTCAAAAATTTGAATCTGCCAAAATCCAGATTTCATGTCAAACTTTGAAAAGATTTTTGCAGAATACAAACGTTTAAGTAGATCATATTTGTTTGGAATTGGATACCTAATCCATTGTAACGCTTCGTTCAAAGGTTTTTAATTGATTACAAGTCTAGGGGCTCCACGCTCTATTTCTACTTTTTTTATTTACATAAATAGCAGCACAAGACCAAGGGCTTCTAGATTGGCGAATCAATTTTTTGTTCAGAAGTTCTTGAATTTCCTTTTTACAAGTTTCAAGAAGTTCTGCAGTCATTTGAATTGGTCGTGCCTTAGTTGGTATTTTTTTATCATAAAAACCCATTTCATAAGGCAAGTCAACAACATGTTTTTTGCGGTCCCAAAATGCATTTGGTAAATCCGAGCAAATAGTTTGATGGATTTTCGCAAGACAAGTTTGAATTTGTTGTTTAATTTGTGCTTGACATAGGTGAGCTTCTATATGTTTAAAAGAGATATCTTCCTGTAAAAAATTAACTTGTTGCTGTTTTGAAGAAAGAAGATTTAATTCTTTAACTCTGGGTTTTTGAGTAAAAGGAAATAAGATGGTTTTACCCAGATGTTCTTTTGAAATTCCATTTTCATCAGTCATATATGGGAATAATAGTCTTGAAAATGGTGCCCCAAGAATAATCTGGGTTCCCATATCTTTAACTAATATAAATGGGGTTTGAATCTTTAAACCTTCATTTTCAATAACAACGTTTGAAACTTTGTATCGAACATCTAAGCATAAGCCATTGACGCCATTAAACCTTTTGGTTGTTTTCTCAAAATATTTTGTAGGAATGATTCCTTCTTTAAAACAATTAGAATTAGCTCCTATGTCAAACAGAACAATTTGGTTCAAGACAAAATCATTATTAATAATAATATTGGCTTGAACATAAAACTTTTGAATTCATATTTTTGAAATCAAGTTTAAAAACTCGAGAATGGTATGAGTTAATACTGGTTCATACTGGGTACATTAAAATTGAACGGAAAATGGATAAAAGAACTGGACCAATGATTACTCATTCCTCTCTCCAGATTTTAAAAGTTCTCACCCCTTCCTAGTGGGGACAAAATCTATTTAAACCAAAATTTTGGGAAATTGACTATGAACCCAAAGGATATACTTGATGGGATTATGTTGATGCATGGTCCATTGTCTTTTGGGATCAAAATGAACTTTTTACACATACTTGGTTTATCTACTTCAAAACAAAAACTGAGTATGATTTTCCTCAATGGTTTGTTCACTGGTGAAGATTCTTTGGTCCAGTACAAGAGATATTACCCTCAAAGGTTGTACAAGCCTTTGAATTATTTAAAAAAAATTCAACATTGGTGAGGATCCTTTCCCAATTGATCTTCACTATTTTTCAAAATTATTTGTATCTTGGGTCTTTGCCTGGAGTTACATATTTTCTAGAACAAACCAAGGATCTACCCTCTTACCAACTCTACAGAGACTTCCCTCGGTAAGATGGTGGGCCAAATTTGACATCAACAAAATTGACAATAGAGCAGTTGATAAATGGTTCAAAGAAAATCCTCAACATCTCAGTATGACGGAACAAAGCAAATTCCTGAATCAAAAATCGAGGATTACGTCTGTCTTAGCTGGAACTACATATAAGGCTAATCTTATCAGTCAACTCAACTCAATGTTACAAGTTCTACAACAACAAGAAGACCAAACGGCTTCGACCAATCAACCAGTCTCTTCAGCAGCCTCAGACAATCAAGAGGATGATGAAGAAGAGTTTGTTGTAGATTTAAACGAAGATTAAACTCTCGAAGACTTAGAATTATTTTTAGGTTTTTGATGTAAACATATGAAAGCACTGTAGCACTATACAACTAGTATGCACAGTAGCTTTCACCATATAGTACTGTAACACCACGTGTCGGTAGTACTACGCAAATAGTACCAACCGGAACTGTTTAAATAGTAACAAGGCACCGGTCAACTGTTCACTGGAACTGTGCAAATAGTACAGGTCACTAGCTGGTTACCAGTCACCCTAAATAGTATTCTCACCCGTCTATTTAAAGTCGATTCAGTCTCATTCTGAGGCAGGTTTGGTTAAGCACTTAGAGAGAGAACTAGAGAGAGAAGCTCTGAGCTCCTCCGACGAGTCTCCTCCCTTTGGTCCCTCTGGCGAGTTTATAAAAATTGGTCTTAAAGATGAAAAATTTTTAAAATTTTGTTTTTTTCACTATTTTAAGACTGGTTTTATTGGAAAACTAGTTTAAAAGGTGAGATATTTCAGCATATTTTTACTCCTGCGCGCCCAGATCCTGCACTCTGAACCCTTTCTTCTGTTGTCTCCATTTCTCTATGAGCTCTGTCGCTACTTGTTCTGAACTCCTCCATCGCTTCTCGTTCCTCTTTTGCTCCACTCTCCTCTATCATTACTGCTGTCATTATTGTGTTCCTCGTCGCTGTTCTTTGATCATCGTCACTCTCTTCCGCTGCCACCTGTATGCTCTGAAGTGACCATTCTCCTATGCCATGACTTCCCTTTGCCACTGTGACTTTGGGTAGAAGCTCACTCCTTGATCTTCAATCAGGTTAGTGTTCTGTTAATTACTATATACGTCTTTCTTGTTTTGGACCAAAAGTAAATAAGGTGCTCTCTGACTTGTGATAATTAGCTTAGAGTAATACCATTCTAAGTTTAATTTTGTTTTAATTTAGTGTGATTGTTTGATTCTAAGTTCTGTTTTTTACTACTTTCAAATGGCGCATTTTAAAATTCGTTGAAATCTCTAAAACTCTATTGTGGTTGTTTTTTATCTATCCTTTTGCTGTTGTATATAGGGTGCTATAAGTGTTGAGATATATATAGATCATAGTTGGATAAAAGCTAAATGAACGAGTGTTGAATATGATAATAGAGTGAGGGGTTTTTTATACTTTGCTAGAAGAAATGTAGATGATGGTAGTGGAAAGTTTTATTGCCCTTGTGTAGTATGTTTGAATGAGAAGCGACTAAGTGCTGTAGATATATATACACATTTAATTTGTGAAGAATTTTATAAGAGTTATATAGCATGGGTATGGCATGGTGAAGAATTAAAAATGCCAAGTTCATCTGAACAGGGGGGAGTGGGCTTTGATGATAATGACACGGATACGAATGATCGGATAGAGAATATTATTCGTGATATAGGAGAAGAGGCTTTTTGAGCAATCACATGCATATGGTATTATGTGCAGTGATGCTGAGACACAGCTATACCTGAGGTGTCAAAAATACCAATTGTTGAAAGTAGTATTGAAATTGGTAAGCTTGAAAGCACGGCTGGATGGAGCGACAAGAGTTTTTTAGAAACGCTTGAGGCTTTTAAGGACATGCTTCCATATGATAATTTGTTGCCTTCTCAATACTATGATGCTAAGAAAATACTATGTCCATTAGGGATGAAGTATAAAACAATCCATGCATGCCCTAATGACTGTATATTGTATAGAAAAGAGTATGAAGAGGAACAACAGTGTCTGATATGTGAAACCTTAAGGTACAAATCAAGTAACGCCCATACAAAAGTGTTGTGGTATCTTCCAGTCATACCAAGGTTCAAGTGCTTGTTTGCTAATGAAAATGATGCAAAGAATTTGAGATGGCATGTGAATGAGAGGATATCCGATAGAAAGCTTCGACATCCGGCTGATTCTTCTCAATGGAAGAAAATTGTTCAATTATTTCCTACCTTCAGTGAAGAACCTAGGAACCTTAGGCTTGGGCTTAGCACGGATGGCATGAATCCTTTTGGTAGCCTGAGCAGTATACATAGTTCATGGCCTTTTCTGTTGGTAATTTACAACTTATCTCCTCTATTATGCATGAAACTAAAGTACATCATGTTGTCTATATTGATTTTGAGACCAAAACAACCCAGAAATGGCATAGATGTTTACCTAGAACCCTTGATCGAAGACTTGAAAGAGTTGTGGGACGAAGGTGTTGATGTTTTTGACGCAAACAAGAAGGAGGTTTTTAAAATGTGAGCTATGATATTTTACTATAAATGACTTCCCTGTATATGGAAAACTTATCAGGATATAGTGTTAAAGGCCATAAAGCATGTCTGATTTGTGAAGAAGGAACATGCTACCATCAACTTCAACATGGAAGAAAGACAGTTTATCTTGGCCATAGGAGATTTGTTAGATGAGACCACCCATATCGTAGATTAAAGAAAGCTTTTTTTTTTGGAGACAAGAGTTTGAAGATGCTCCAAAGGCATTGACTAGGGAGCAAGTTTATGAAAAGGTGAAAAATATAATGTTATCTTTGGAAAGACTATAAAGAATAGTAATGAAAAAAATAAATGAAAAAAGAGGTATGTCTTCTTTAATCTTCCATATTGGCCCAATCTTGACGTTAGACACTGTATTGATTTCATGCATGTGGAGAAAAATGTATGTGATAGTATTGTTGGGACACTGCTTAACATATAAGGTAGTTCTAAGGATGGCGTGAAGGCAAGATTAGATTTGCAAGAAATAGGGATACAAGAAGACTTGCATCCAAAGCCATATGGTAAGAGAACTTTTTGTCCTCCAGCTGCTCACATTTTGTCTAAGGATGAGAAAAGAACTACCTTGTATGTTAGACACTATATTGATTTCATGCATGTAGAGAAAAATGTATGTGATAGTATTGTTAGGACACTGCTTAACATACAAGGTAGTTCTAAGGATGGCGTGAAGGCAAGATTAGATTTGTAAGAAATAGGGATACAAGAAGACTTGCATCCAAAGCCATATGGTAAGAGAACTTTTTGTCCTCCAGCTACTCATACTTTGTCTAAGGATGAGAAAAGAAGCTTTTGTGAGTGTTTACATGGCATGAAAGTTCCTTTAGGGTATTCTTCAAATTTAAGGAAGCTTGTGTCGATGAAAGATTTGAAGTTAGTAGGGCTAAAGTCTTATGATTGTCATGTCTTAATACAACAACTACTCCCAGTAGCTATTCGTGGCATTGCCGAATATGATCTTCAACATATTTTGACTAGACTTTGTTTCTTCTTCAATGCTATTTGTAGTAAAGTTATTGAGACAGAAAGATTGGATGAACTGGAAAATGAAAGATATATGATCTTGTGCCAGCTTGAGAAGCTTTTTCTTCCTTCTTTTTTTTTGACATCATGGTACATCTAATTGTTCATCTAGTAAGGGAGATAAAGTTGTGTGGCCCTATCTATTTACAATGGATGTACCCAATTGAATGAACTATGAAAATCCTAAAAAGGTATGTGAAGAATGCAAATTCGCCTGAAGCACTATTGTTCAGAAATATGTTTCTGAAGAAGCCATGGAGTTTTGTCAAGATTACCTGTCAAATGTAAGACATATTGGGCTTCCTGAACGTCATGATGAAGAAGGGGGTAGACGTGGGGCTATAGTAAAAAGTGTTGATTCTGATGAATTGCAACAAGTCCACTTGTGCATCTTGAATAATGTTGATGAAGTTCAAGATTGCATTAATGCTCATAAAGAAATTTTCCAGAAAGAAAATTGTCGAATGACCGAATAAAGGTTAATTAAGGAGCATAACAAAACTTTTTCACATTGGCTCAAACAAAAGGTTGAAGGAGAAGAATGTGTTTCTGATACAATTAAATGGTTAACACGAGGTCCTGAGGTTGATGTCATCACTTGGACTTCATTTGTGATCAATGGTTATACGTTTTACACGAAGTCCCTTGATGATAGGAGCACTATCCAGAATAGTGGGGTTATGTTAGTGGCTGAATCTATGCACTTCTCTAGTTTGAAAGATAAGAATCCTAGATTGGCAGCAATACCTTATTATAGGGTTATTTAAAATCAAATTTCTCATTTTCAATTACAAGTGGGTTGATGTCAACAATGGTGTGATGATTGATTAGTTGGGATTTACATTGGTTGATCTGATTAGTAGAAGTTTTGGAGATAGACCTTTTATTATGGCATATCAAGCAAAACAAGTGTTCTATGTTACCGATCAAGCAAATAAAATGTGGTCTGTAGCTCTCCAAGGAAAAAAGGTCGTTGACATTAATCAGGAAAGTCGTTCAATGAATTATCTTCTTGAGACTCCTTTTTCTAGGGGTCTATTAGAATTGAACAAAGAAGATGAAGCAGACAATGAACATGGCACAAGAAACAATCATCATGAAGGGATATGGGAGGATATCCCTTTATAAAACTACTTTGAAGGTTAGTTAGCTAAAATAATTATCATCATGTATATTGTTGTTGCATTGGTATATATAAAACAACTATTTTTGTTGTCGTCATAGGAAAATGAAGCAAATGAGGTGTCTTAGCTAGGACGAGGCAACGTGAACTAGTATGCTGTGAATTAATGTTGTTACAAACTTGTACTGTTTTATTATTTAGAAACTAGAAGAATAACTATTTTTTGCATGCATATTTAAATTCATATTGGATGAAGGCACATGAGGGCCTACTCAAATGCAAAGAGTGAGCTTAATTTGTCTGAGTTTGAGTTAAAGGGTCTCTTGCCTATTGTTGATGCTTTTTTTCCAAGGCCTATTGTTGATGCTAATTCATCTGATTCAGGTGGTTCTAATTTTTAATTTCCATCATGCTACTACATGTATATCAACAGATATGGGTGAATCTATGTCTACTTGCTTTTTGGATTGTCATGTATGTGATTTGTATAAGATGTTTGTTAAAATATGTAAAAGAAGAATTTATTTGGATATCGTTGAAATGGCTGATTGCTGAGTGAAATGTAAAACAGGGGAAATCACTTACTGGGTAAATCTTTTAAATGGAACAATTTTTTTTAAAAAACTTTCAAGACCGGTTCTATTCAAAACCAGTCTTAAAAGTAAATTTTAAGACCGGTTTTTAATAGAACCGGTTCTAAAATGAGAACTTTTAAGATCAGTTATCTCTAAAATCGGTCTAAAAATTTTTCTGAAAAGTTGAACTTTTTAGATCGGTTTCTTCGATAACTGGTCTAAAAATTATTATTTTAAGATTGGTTTTATATATAACTGGTCTTAAAATGTTTTTTAAGACTGAACCTATAAATTGTCTAAAAAGTAGCAGACTACAGGGTCACACACAAGAATGACCCAACACGAGATAATTTTTAATTTAGGGTGGACGAATTGTATATTTATATATATATAATATAAAATTCGTTAATAATATTATATAGATATATATTTTTGAAATACATATCTTATATGTGTGTGTGTGTATGTGTGTGTGCGCATTATATGATATTATTATGTTGTGTTAGTTTTAAATTTAATCTATTAAGATATATTAAATTTAATAACTAACATGATAGAGGTATAGTATGTCAGATTTAATTTATGAAGATAACTTAAATCTAATGGCTCTTTATTTGGATTAAATAAATAGTTTAAATTAAAACTATTGGACAGATTTACTTTAAACTGAATTTATTTAATTAGCTCATCAAGATAATTAATTGTTAATTAATTTCAAAATTAATGAAGATTAATTTTGAAATTAGAATATAGCCCTCATAGGTTATAAATTTGATAGAGCAGATATACTCATACACGTAGAGAATTCAGAGCCGCAAGGGAAACCCTAGGAGACATTGGAGGCGCTAGCACGCAGTCTGTGTTGGAGAGCATTCATGTGGATACCGGTAGAGGGAGCGGATTTGACGTGTTGGTTCTTAGAGATTGAAACCCTGAATTGAAAAATGTATGATTCCTTCTAACTCTGTTTAAACGCCGTTGATAGATCCTCGATTAAGATCACGAAATTTTTTTTTTAAAAAAATTCTTCTGATGTGCCTGCCAATCCTAACACAATATGTTCTCCATTAATGTGGATAGGGATATGGATAACTTAGGAAGTAAGAGGAATAGAAGATACCTGAAATATAGACTACCTTGTCTATTGACCAATCTATCGTAGGGAGGGGCAGAGCTGTATATAGAAAGAAATGGAGTAGAAGCAATGCATACCCAGGGAAAAGGGTATGAGCTAGCTGTATATAAAAAGAAATGAAGTAGATGTAATACCCCAAATTTTGAGACTTGAGGCTAGAGAATAATCCTGAGATAAGTGGAATGCTAAGCCCTAGTTTAGCAAGATCCCAAATTGTTATTAATAGATAATGACTCCAAAAGTGGATATGGTTAGTGATGAATAAACCCTTTTGGAGATTATGGTGTGATTTGGCACCCGATGTAATTCGTATGTGTTATGAGCAGCGCCAAAACCCTATATTTGAGTTCAATTACGGATTAACATCTAAATTGAATAAAAATAAGGGGAAGGGCGTATGTATGGTGTAAATGAATAAGAAAATGAATTTGGTGGTGATCTAAGAGAGATTACCATAATCAGGGGCAAAATGGTAAAGTTACCGACCAATTGATCGATTACCGAAGAGGAAGCTCCTTGGTAACTCAAAGATCAATGGTTAGGATTGATTTGTGCAAGAGATCAAGGGGTGGAATCACATGTGTGTGAGGTTATGTGAGCTCATGTGAGCTCATGTGAGGTTTGTCAAGATGTTGACACTCGGCAAGTTTTGGACCCTTGGATCTTGGTCAAATTGTCAACACATTCCCTCTCTCCTCTCCTCTCTATTTGGACGTTTTTGGGTTCTCCAAAATCTGCATTCACTTCATCTCTTCATCTTCATCTCTCTCTCAACTCCAAGGTCCATGAAAGGGAAGAAAGAGAAATCAAAAGGTGAGTTTTTTGTTGGCTTAATGTCTTCTAATGCTCTAATCACTTTCTATAAAGTTGTTCATAGTGATGAGAGCTTCATCTCTATGGTTTTAGATTCTTGATTGGACGTGTTTGATAGCTTGAGCAAAAGTGGAAAGATGGAGAATCAAGAAATTGGTTTGGGAAAGAGGAAGAGGTGAGCATTTGCTTCCTTTTGATCTAAGTTTTGTGACTTTTGGTTAAGTATGGTGAAATATGAATTTTACCCTAATTTTATGGTATTTTGGTGTGGAATGTGAATGGTGGAATTGGATGTTGTTTTATGTTGAAAATGGTGTCATGTTGTGGTATTTAATCATTGGAATTGGTTTGGATTGGATTAGACACATTGGTTGCAAAACTGGAAATTCTGTCCAGTGTAAATTATGTCTGGGCAGTCTTGTTGTGTGGATGTTTTGACTGGGAAAATGAAGTCAGAAAATTATGAAAATTTTCAGTCTTAAATTTCACATCCCAAGCTTCAAAATGGACGCATAATTTGTGCCATTTCGTTTTTTCTTCTGTGAGTTATAGCTGTCCAAAGTTTGAGGTCGAAAATGGACACTGTTTTGGGACAGTCTTGAGTTTTGAGGAATTCTGTATTTGTGTGGTGATTTCTAGTAAAGGCCAATATTGTTCCTGTGTAGAGGACTTGAATAGCTTTGATTTTGCTTTGGGATCACCTCTTTTCGATTTTTGTGGAATTATTTATGATTTTTGGAAGTTCAGCCAAGAAACTGGATTTTCTTGGCCGCGGCCAGCGGATTCTGGGCCGCGGCCCAACTATTTCTGGCCGTGGCCAGTGGATTTGTGGGCCGCAGCCAACCCCTAAAAATCAGCATTTTGGACTTTTTAAAGGTGATCTTTGGGCAAATGTTTCCTAAGCCTTTAGGCACGTGTTTAGGCTTTGATTAGCCACCTAAAGGTCATGAATGGTAACCAACTTTAAGTGATATGAAAGTAAAGTTTTGGAATAGAGAATAACCCTATGTCCTTGCTTTGGTTATAGGGTTGATGTTCGCCCTGCTTGTGGTTCGATGTTCATTTTGTTCGTGAGCTACTGTGCTGGAGCTTACGTGGAAAGAGGGTAGGGAACATATCTCTTCTGCATGTATTTGATATTTGTGTTAGTGTGTTTGTGTATGTCTTTGCTTTGCATGATTATATGTTATTTGAAGCTATGTTTCAATTAATGCTATGGCCATTAGTATGTTGTTCGAAGCATTAAGCTTACAAATTGTCATTGTGTTAGCATGAGTTATGTGATGCAAGCATGTCATGCATTAAACATCTATCGTACATGCATATTGATATTGTTTACCTACTGTGATTCTCTAGAATCTCACCCTCCCCTACTAACCATATAGACAGGGCAAGAGGCTCGAGGGGGAGGCAAGCAACCAAGGGCGACGAGGCTTCCTTCGGGATATTTGAGTTGGTAGTTGGTTATAATAATTGGGATTATTTGTATTTGTATTTGGATAAGGGTTGTATATATATTGTGGAATGTATATTTGAATATATGTTTGGATGAGAATATTTGATTATGTATTTAGAATGAGCATTTGGGTATTTTTATATGTATTTTAGAGGATTTGTGTAATCCCCATATGAGGGCTTGTAATGGGCGGATATGCCCTATAAAGCTTGAGTTAATAAATGGAATACGGAATTACCGGAACTATTACATTGCGTACTCTGATATATTAAATGTGATTTATCTTTGTGTAGTAATTGTATTCGGAATGTGAATGTGAGACCAGGTTATGAATGATTTTGAAAGGTATTTGTGAAAACCCCGTCTGGTAGATGGGTTTATAAATGTTATTTGATTCTTATTGGTCTCTATTTCACTTTAATCGCGTATTTCGAATATTAATTACGGCAGGGGGTTACAGTAGAAGCAATGCATACCCAGGGAAAATGGTATGAGCTTCGGTGACAATCAGTTTGACAGCGGAAGAATTCTACCGGTAGTGGAAATGGGACTCTAGAGATAAATGAGGTAGCACAGGATTTGTATTTTATTGCTAACTCTAGAGCTCCTGATACTGAGCTAGAATATGATTTAGAATCCCTACCTTAGGTTATGGGAATTTATAGAGGGCTATATCAAGAAGCTAGTATTGCTTTTGTTTCCCTGTGGGGACAATATCTAACATTTCTTAGAAGGTTGATATGTCATACTGAGATCAAAATATATTTGACGTGCTTTGGACGTCTTGGGCAAGTATCAAATCGTATAAATTATAATTAACTAGCAATGAGTTATTGCTTAGTCCAATTCCTTCATAAATCATTCTCTTATGTTGGTTATCATTAGGGTCACTACATTAGGCCCAATATATAGCTAATAAGCTTAAGCTACTCCAAATGCTTACTTTACTCTTAAAGGTCCAATTATATTACAAAAACACCTTACTTTGAATTTTCGCACAATTACCAAAAGCTGGCAGATTTTTCACTGAACTTTGAAAAATCATAACTAATTCTAGAAAACTCTATTTGGAGTGATTCAAAATTCAATGTGACCCTTATTAAGTCTATTTTAAAGAAAAAATGCTTCCCATAGTCTTCTGTCCACACAAAATTCCAAGTTTTGAATTGATTAGATCTTGCTTGTTTGAAACCCTAAGCTTGCATGAAATCGGGTAGGGTACCTGAGATCATAACTGTCGGCAATCCAATTGGGTCTAAGTTCGGATATCTATTTGGGTTTTAGGGATCCGAAACTATGGGGAAGACAATTCGGATCATAAGCGTTCTGGGCTGATTTTGGAAGGGCCAAAATCCTTTTTGAACTGGATGGAAACAAATATTTCTTTTAAAAAAATTAGGCTAGAAATTTTTAAATATTTTAAATTTTCAAATATTTCTTTTAAAAGAAATGTGCCATTTTCAAAGGCTCCGGGGATGCTACCCCCTGCACCCCGCACGGGCGTTACCCCTTGAACCCGCCCATTAACTAGCTAGCAGGACCGCCTTGACTACCTGTTCATAGCGCAATATAACCTAATCACAACATTTATTGCTTTTCATATTGTATGAACTCTTACTTGTTATGGTTTATTCTTCATACTTGTTTGGGTATGATGGACAACATGGCTTTAGATTTTTACAAAGGGTTGTAATATTTAAATAAGGTCTGCATGCCGTGCCTTCCTCTAAATACTCTCAATGTACATTCTCTTCTCATCTCACTCCCCTCAAATGTTTAAATGAGGTTTCTCTCAATGTATTTCTTTTCTTATTTAGAGAAGTCCTCTCATTAGCTTGGGAGGATTTTAAGTTAGGTAAGCCATGTTGTGTCACATTTAAATTATGCTTTTGATTAGATCATCGCATGCCTATTTTTGCATTTATATGTAGTTATATGTATGAGATAGAACCACGATTGCATTCATATAAACAAAACTAATTAATTAAGTCCTCCAAATCAGATCTTTAAGTCATAATGTTGTCAATTAATGAATACTTATTAAAACCTAGATCGCTCAATTATGGAAACCACTAAAGTGGATGCATTTGAGTTATCTTGATGAGACAAGAGTGAGTAATAGTGCTACTCACAACATTCATTATTGTTTTGACTTAATTGAGATTAACAAAATGATTTTGGATCTCAAGGTATTGGATGGGATTAAACATGACGGATTATATGATGATCGAATCCTATAAACATCTAAGAGTTATATACAATGTAATTGGCAAATAGGTTACCTACCTAAATAACAATAATTTAAGCGTCCTACCAAAGCAGACTTAAGTTTAAGCTAAATATGGATCTTAGCCCACTAATTATTATATTGAGGGTTGTTAATTTAGTGAGAGATTATTAAAAAAACTTTGCATATTTTAATTGTAGAATCATGTTGACTAGTAATAATGCTACACTATGGTTGCGATTAGTCCTTGAGTAGGACAAACTTTCTTGACTTGTTCAAGAACTTGAGAATTGTCCTCGAGCAGGAAAGAAAGGCTTATGTCTTAGATCAACCCATTCTTGAGGAGCTTATAGCCAATGCTCTAAGAGCTCAAAGAGATGCTTACACGAAGTATAAGGATGACTCTGTAGATGTAGGTTGCTTGATACTTGCCACTATGGTTCCAGAGCTCTAAAGAGATCTAGAACTTATGGAGGCTTATGAGATGATTGTGCTTCTCAAGGAAATATTCTAGCAACAAGCAAGGCAAGAAAGGTATGAGACCACAAAGGCCTTACATTCCTACAAGATGGCTGAAGGTGTATCAGTTGGTGCTCATGTGTTAAAGATGAAAGGCTATGTTGATCACCTTGAGATGCTTTGATTTCTTATGAGCCATAAGTTAGCTGTGAATTTGATCCTGAACTCACTCTCGAATAGTTATTACCAGTTTATTATGAACTACAATATGAACAACATGGAGAAATCAATTTCTGAGCTGCATGGGATGCTCAAAACTGCTGAGCAAAGCACTAAGAAAAAGCCTAGTATTGTTTGATGGTTCAAAAAGGAAAGGGTATGAAAAAGAAAGGGAAGGGCAAATGGAAGGAAAATGGCTCAGGAGGTAAGATTAAAGAGTTAGACAAGCTTGAAACCAAGCCTGCACCCAAGAAGGCAAAACCTTCAAAGCAAGGAGTCTGCTACTTCTGGAATAAACCCAATCATTGGATGAGGAATTGCATACTCTACCTCAAAGATCTGAACAAGAACAAGAAGGATAGTGGGGGTATTGCTTCACGTATTTATGTTATAGACATTCATTTTTCTACTTTGTATTAGATACTACATGTGGTTCTTATATTTGTACAAATGTGCAGGGTCTAAAGGACAGTAGAAAGCTGAAGAAGGGTAAGGTGGACCTATAAGTTAGAAACAGAGCAAGATTTGCTGCTTTAGCCGTAGGCACTTATGAATTAGTTCTACCCAGTGGGCTTTTGTTAGTTTTAAAAAATTGCTATTATGTTTCTGCTTTGAGTAGTAATATTATTTCTCTTTCTTATTTGGATAAGGAAGGTCATACTTCTATTACTAGGAATAGTAAATGTTCTATTTATCGTGACGTTTTCTATGCTAATGGTGATTTGCATGTTGGTCATTATATATTAAATTTGGAACATCCTAATAATGGCAATATCTATAACATAACTATTAAAAGGATAAACTCAAATTATTTGAATCTGACCTACCTATGGCATGTCGTCTAGGCCATATAAATGAGAAATGCATTTCTAAACTCCATCAAGATAGATTTCTTAACTCATTTGATTTTGAATCATATGATTGATACCAATCTTGCTTATTAGGAAAGATGACAAAGGCACCTTTTATTGGGCATAGTGAGAGGGCCACTGAATTATTAGGCCTCATACATATAGATGTATGTGGACCATTAAATATAGCTGCTAGAGGAGGATATATATGCTTCATTACATTTATAGACGACTTTAGTAGATATGGTTATATCACTTTAATGAAACAGAAATCTGAAACTTTTGAAATGTTCAAAATATTCAAAATGAAGTACAAAAACAACTTGGCAAAACAATAAAAGCACTTCAATCTGATCGAGGTAGTGAATATTTGAGCCAAGAGTTCATTGACAATCTTAGGAAGTGTGGGATAATCTCACAATTAACTCCTCCAGAAACACTACAATGGAATGACATTTCTGAATGGAGAAATCAAACACTATTCGATATGGTTCGTTCTATGATGAGTCAAACAGATCTTCCACTGACCTTTTGGGGACATGCCTTAGAGACAGCTATGTTCACACTAAATCATGGTCCATCTAAGGCAATTGAAATGACACTATATAAGATATGGACTAGAAAGAAACCAAGTTTATCTTTTCTCAAGATCTAGGGATGTGAGGTATATGTTAAGCAAAAGCCTCAAATAAATTAGCACCTAGATCCTCAAAGTGCCTTTTCGTGGGGTATCTTAAAGAAAGAAAGGATACTATGTCTACAATCTCACTGATAACAAAGTGTTTGTTATTCGAAATGCTAAGTTTCTAGAAAGAGAGTTTATTTCTAAAACAACCAGTGGGAGCAAGGTACATGTCGAAGAAGTTCGAGAGTCACAAGATTGTACAGAACTACATATAGAAATTAGAAATGACTCACAACAAGTTGTTGAGTCTCCTCAAGTAACACAAGGCCCATGAAGAACTGATAGGACACAGCATTAGCCTCGGAGATATGGATTTCTGATTATTGGAAGCTGTGATGTGTTACTCATTGAGCAAAATGAGCCAACCACCTATCAAGAAGCCATAGTGGGACCAAACTTTGAGAAATGGTTAAATGCCATGAAGTCTAAAATGCAATCCATATATGACAATTAGGTGTGGACCTTAGTTGATCCACTTGAAGGCGTAATAACTATCGGGTATAAATGGGTTTTCAAGGAGAAAATTGATATGGATGGCAATGTAAATGTCTTCAAGGCATGACTGGTTGCAAAAGGATTCACTCAAACTCATAGTGTAGACTATAATGAAACCTTTTCCCTAATTGCAATGGCTAAATCAATCAGAATCCTTCTTACCATTGTAGCATATTATGACTATGAAATGTAGCAGATGGACATCAAAATAGCCTTCCTTAATGAAAAGCTCCTTGAGGATGTGTACATGACACAACTTAAAGGTTTTTTCCGTTTAGAGGACTATAGTAAAGTTTACAAGCTTCAAAGATTCATTTATGGATTGAAGTAAGCATCTCAGAGTTGGAATCACTGTTTTGATAAAGTAGTCAAAAAGTTTAGATTTATTCAAAGCATCAATGAACCTTGTATTTACAAGAAGGTTAGTGGGAGCACAGTTGTATTTCTAATGCTTTATGTAGATGACATCCTACTAATTGGGAATGACATTTCTACCTTGCTGAGTATCAAGACTTGGTTAGGAAAGTCTTTCTCAATAAAAGAATTAAGTGAAACCATATACATCCTAAGGATTAGAATCTATAGAGAGAGAGAGAGAGATCCAAAAAGATAATAGGCCTAAGTTAGAGCACATACATAGACAAGCTAATGCATAAGCTCAATATGTAGGATTCAAAAAGGGGTTACATGCCCATGTCTCATGGCATCCATCTTAGCAAGGATCTGTGTCCTAGCATACTTGATCATTGAGATCACATGAGTATGGTTCCATATTCCTCGGCCATTGGATCTATCATGTATGCCATGTTTTGTACTAGAACGGAAGTCTCATTTGCTTAAGTATGATCAGTAGATATCAACAAGATCCTTATGAGGGTCATTGGACTGCCATGAAGAATATCTTAAAGTACTTAAGAATGACTAAGGACTTATTTTTGGTTTATGGTGGATTGGATGATGAGCTCTGTGTAACTTGTTACAAAAATGCAAGTTTCCACTGACTGAGACAACCTTAAATCACAAGATGGATACGTATTCCTCTTGAATGGTGACCAGTAAGCTAGAAGAGCTCCAAGCAGAGCATTGTAGCAAATTCTGCAATAGAAGCTAAGTATATAGTAGCAACGGATGCAGCTAAAGAAGCCGTTTTGATCAGAAAGTTCATTACTAAACTAGGGGTGGTGTGTACCATCTCAAATCTAATAGATTTGTTCTATGACAATAGCGGTGCTATTGCACAGGCTAAGGAGCCTAGGTCACATGAAAGGACAAAGCATATACTTAGGCAATTTCATCTTATTAGATAAATTAATGATAAAGGTGATATAAAGATATGCAAAGTAGGAGAAGACAATGTTGATGATCCTCTTATCAAGCCGCTTGCATAGGCAAAGCATGAGCGTCATGTTAGGACAATCAGAATTAGGCTAGTTAATGATTGTACCTAGTACAGGTAGGAGGATGTTGGAAAGTTAATTAGGCAAGTTAATGTTATCATATTATTTTCATGTTAACTGTGATAATTGTATCATTGGATAAATCATAAAGATTGTCCTAAAATATCCCTGGTCAATCATTTATACGAGAGCAGAGATGAAATGAGGCCAGTATGACTTTGATAAGATATAGAGATACGAATCACAGTCTTAGACACTTATAAGAGCACAAGGTGCTGCACCGACCAACTATGAGAAAGCTATATGGAATAAAGTCATAAGCTTTTCTCATGTACAACCACGTCACAATGCCCTTTGACCTGAGGTCATCATGGATTCCTATATGAGAGTTGCTAAGCTTTGAAGTACTCCAAAGTCACTTTTGACCAGGTGATGATAAAGGCTACAATCGGGCTTGGTGGTTTTTCATACAGAGGAATATAAATGATCAAGATGGAATTTGTCCCTCATATTAGTAGAGAGATATTACTGGGCCCCTTGATGAGTAAGTCTGAGAAATGTATGGAATACTACAATGGAAAGGAATTTCCATTTCAATTGTCAGACTACTCAGAAATCAAGAAAGTAATGGTCAGGAACAAGAGAATGACATTATCCATGCCTTATCCTTGATCGATATATCATGTGACAAAAGGGACGTGACATGGTTGTATGACAGGTTGCATCATGTTAACAATCCTCATATGAATTGGGTAGTTGTAATGTCTTACTAGTGGCCGCTTGCGACTTATGGGTTATTACAGTTATTGGCCCACTGCCAACTTCGTGTGGGCTTATGGGTCGCACTCAAGAATGACCCAACAAGAGATAATGTTTAATTTAGGGTGGACGAATTTTATATTTATATATATAATATAAAATTTGTGAAAATAAAATTAATAATATTATCTATATGTATTTTTGAAATACATATATATATATATATGTATATATTATATGATATTATTATATTGCGTTAGTTTTAAATCAATTTTATTAAAATAAATTTGATTTAATAACTAATTTATCTTCATAAATTAAATCTAATGGAACTTTATTTGGATTGAATAAATAGGTTAAATTAAAACTATTTGACAAATTTAATTTAAATTGAATTTGTTTAATTAGTTCAACAAGATAATTAATTGTTGATTAATTTCAAAATTAATAAAGGTTAATTTTGAAATTAGAATATAGCCCTATGGGTTATAAAATTGATAGAGCAAAAAAAACTCAGACACGGATGAGAATTTAGTATCGCATAGGAAATCCTATGAGACATTGGAGGCGCTAGCACGTAGTCTGTGTTGAAGAGCGTTCGTGTGGATACCGGTAGAGGGAGCGAACATGAGGTTTTGGCTCCTAGAGATCGAAAAAACCTAAATCAAAAGGGTACGATTCTTCCTAACTCTATTTAAATACCATTGATAGATCCTTAATTGGGATTGGCAAAATTTTATATATTCTTCTGTTGTACCTGCCGATCCCAACAGAGCTTGGCTTACCGCTCCACCTCCTAACTCAATCACTACTTGGGATGAAATGGCATCCAAATTCAAGGCAAGGTTCATTCCAAGGGGCAGACGGGTGTTAGATCCCATGTTTTTTGATGATAACAAATATTGGATCAATAATATAAAAGGATTTGATAACAAAGAAAAGAATTTGAACAAAGTAACTAAATGGCAGACAAAAGCTTTACTTGAAGTAAGCACTAGAGTAATGAAGAAGATCTGAGAGATAGAGCACATGAAAAACATCACTGGCAAATTTTTTAAAGGTTTACTCAAGTGAGCACTCGAGTAATGAACTTTATTACTCTAGTGAGCACTCGAGTAATGTTGGATAAAATGTTCCAGAGAGGCACTGCCAAAATTTGGAAGAAGTTACTTGAGGGGTCACTTGGGTAATCTGCAAGGTTATATGTGTAACCCCCTTCCAACCATAGGCCGAGATTAAGTTTATAATTAAGTAATTAAGTGAAATTAGAGACCTTAGATGATTTGGGACTAAAACAAAATCAAACTTCCCAAAATCAGGGTCTATAAAAACTTTTCTAAAACCTGTTCACTAAGGTCTCATATTCACATTACAAATATACAATTGGCTTGTACAGGTCGATTCCATTTATAAATATCAGAGTACAGCATAAATTCCCGACACACTTGGGTTCCTTTAATCAGTAAAGGGTCTTACAAGACAACAATGCTCATAATCTCTTTCCCTTTACTAGGGGATTACACAAAACTATTCAAATATCACCAATACATATACAGGCAATTCCCAACACAAGAAACACAATTCTCAATCCAACACGAATTTTGAAGAAATTTTTTTTAAATCAAACGAGAAAAAGGAAAAGATAATGAGTGCCTTGACTTGTTTACTTGTACGTATGTTTTTTTTATAAATTTCAAAATAATTTGCTTTTGTTGACATGGTTGACATTATGTACTGATGTTTTGTTCTGGTTTATTTCACTTTTAGGAGTATGGACTCACCACACGATGAAACTGATGATGTTCCCAAGAACATTGGTAGACAAAGATTAGAGGAGAAGGTAAGACGTGGCAGGACAGTTATGGCAAGGTTGATCAAATTGAGAAGTAAGGGGATCAAGTTATAACGGGATTGGAAACCCATTCAGTGAGAACAGTACCTCATTAAATAACTTGATTGGGACTACAGTTTGAGATAGAGTCCCTATTACAATTCAAAACTAGAAAATGGTAAGAAAAAATTATGAGGATGACATTTGGGATGAAGTACAGGTAACACATTAATTATATTATTATTCGTTTTGCTCTGTTTCACTTAATTTCAATCTTACATATTATATATGTTTTTTTAATTGTTACAGAGCATTTTTTTTATTGATGATGATCGGAAGACCTTCGTGCTAAGAAAAGCTGGAAAACTTATGAGAAAGTTTCGTTCTGTTCTTGTCAAATATTTCTTGAGGGATGATAATGAGATTATTATTACTACACCACTGATATTGTACGAAGGAATCATCACTCAAGAAATGTGGGATGAGTTTATCAGAACACATACGACTCAGAAATTCCTGGTAATATAATATGTTTGACTTTCCCTATTACTTGTAATGTACGTATTTGTAATTAACGTTTATATATTAATATGAATCATTTTGATCTAAACAGGAGTTGAGCGAGAAAAATCGAGCCAACACGACAAACATGGCATACCGGTACACACAAGGACCTGCTTTATACGCACAATTAGAAAGAAAACTGGTATGAACTAATGATTGTTTCATTTGTAGATAAATTGTATGAATATCATTTAACTTCAACTAAATTTACTGTGCATATAGAAGAATCAAGTTCAGATATTACACAAGTTCCATGACATGATCTGTGGGTAGCCGGTGTCACAAATAAGAAAGGTGAAATTCGTAGTGAGGAAGTAAGAAGAGTAGCTGAATATTGTGTAAGTATTGGATTATGCGTACAATAAATAATTAGCTTTACTTAAATGAACTTGATTTATAATGACTAATATTGTTATAATTCTTTCTGTGATAGCGAAAAAATGACACAAGAGGATCCTGTGTTGGCGAGTTATGTTGGTCGGGATGATTTGTTGAGTAGAGCGCTAGGAATACCGTGTATGATTGTCGTGTTTAGGGTATTGGTTTTGCTGTCACCCCATCAGCATACTTCGAACGTCATAAGTGACCCAATAGAAGTGACATTTCCCAGCTGCGTGAGGAGATGACTAGTTTCAAGCATAAAATGCAAGAACTTCAAGAACAAATGCGCTACAAGGAACAACGAGAAGAACAATTATTAGAACAAATGCATTTGATGGAAGAACAAAATGCGCTGTTAACAATGCAAATACAATAGTTGGTACAGTGTAGGCCAATACAAAATGTTCCCTTCTATGATAGCCCAAGTGTCAGAGATAGTTGTACTTCCATGCCTAAAGTCCCTTATCCTTTGGTAATTAATTTCTTCTCAACTTAACTTTATGTTACATTATAATTTAGCGAACTATAACATATTAACTCTATTTTCTATAGGGCAAATTTCAATGCAAGTTATATGCCAATCAAGCTTTCAAGCATGCGTTGCAGTGGGTGTTGCCTACAATACTAATAAGGACACACTGCACAATTCACCATTGCCCAACAACACACTCTGAGTGATGGTTGATGTCTGCACGAATGAAGACGCCCTCTTACCATTCTCGTCTCGAGATGAGCAAATAATGGTGAAAGATGTTGTAGGTGGCTATGTTGCTTGGCCAATTGGTCTTATCGAGCCATATGAAAAGGTCTTTCATTTACAATTCCCTACACTTTTCATTCGTACTTCCATCTAAAACTGTGATTTAATTTTTTGATTTTCACAGGGTGGACAGTCTAAAGATAAACAAATCCAACCTTATGGTAAGATCTCAAAGTCTTCGACAACACAACCCAAGTCAAAATACTCAGCTAGCCAACAGAACAAAAGAAGACCGACCTCATATCACGATCAATTAGTATCGGTTACACCATAATTGATCGGTGAAGGAGGACTGGAAATACGTCTTGAAAGACATATCTACAATGTTGGCGGTCTAGTTGATTTTGTCACTGCCTAGGTCGTGCACGACATATGTACTCATGATTGGGTTAGTGCTTCAGCTATCAACATCTGGATAAGGTACTTGACCATTATAGTTTATCACTGTTATTAATATTTCTCATTCTATATCATTTGTTTTTCATGACAGTGTTTATTTTATACCAGACATTTGTACAATGAGATCTTAATGGATACAAACAGGGTCCAATTCGTATTTGTCAACCCTTCTCTTGTTGGCTACCATGGGGGTAAAGTAGATATAAATGCGCAGTCTAATGATCTGAAAGATCACTTTAGAAAGAAAGCGACACCAACTACGCTATTTTTAGTGCCATACAATACGGGGTAAGTTATTAGTGGTGCAATTTTTTTTATTGTTTAACTTTTATCATACCATGATTGTTGAAACAAATATTTTAAAATATTTTAGGCGCCATTGGATATTGATAGGTATCAACCCAGCAGAACCTTCAGGCCCTCACATTTACTATGTGGATCCTCTAAAAAGTGGTCTTCTACAAAACCGTTCTGATATGTTACTATTGTTCAATAGGTAAACGTACGTGCGTATTGATTGCGTATCGGTCCTCTGTATCCTTAAGCTATTCTAAACCAGCTGACCCTTACCTTAGCTATACTTGAAAGAAGATACTGGTACTGATATATGATTTTACTAAAAATTTGTTAGTAAAAAATTTTTATTCATAAACAAAATTAAATATTGCATTCTATTTTTGCAGTGCCCTTTCCAACCCAATGACAATGATTGTGGGTATTACATCATGAAATTTATGAAGGATATAATTATGCATGATCAGGCATTTATTCCTCAAAAAGTAAGTCATTTAGTTGCTCTTCATATTATGTTTTAATTACATTTAATTATTTCCTGATAATTATGTTTTACTGATTTTAATTCATTATAATTTGTGGCTGATTGTATATATGTGTAGATTATGAAGATCAACGTTGCGACACTTTGACTAACCATTAGCTTAATGAAGTGATCGAGGAATAGTGTGAATATGTGTTTAGGAAAATCTCTAGGTAGCTATACTATTTAATTTACTAGCTGGTTTTTGTTGTGTTATTTCTTGCCAATTGTTGTGTCATGCATGTATTCAAGTTGAATTTGTTGTATTTCAATCACATACAATATATTGTATAACTATTTTATGTACTAATTTAGCTAATTAATCATTTTTTTGGATCATTTTAAAGTTATCTATCATTGTTGTTTGCTTTTCTTCATTCTACTGTACTCTGGATATAGATACAAAATGTTTAGACCATGCAATGTGCAATAATGTAATTATGGGATATATGAACAAAAAATAAGCAAAAAAAAAGGAGTTCCTATGGTGCTTCTTTAAACAAGGTCCATAAGAAGAGACCCAAAAAAAATAGGGACCCTCCTGTGGTGCTTCCTTAGGGAAGGGCCACAGGAGACCCCCCCTTCTGTGGCCCTTGCTCTAACAAGTGCTACAGGAAGTATTTTTTTAAAAAAAAATTTAAAATGCTATGGCGCTTCTGTTAGGATCGGCAGGCACAGCGGAAGAATTTTAAAATTTTACCAATCCTAATCGAGGATCTATCAACGGTGTTTAAACCAAGTTGGAAGGATTCATACCTTTTATGATTCAGGGTCTTCACGATCTCTAGGAGCCAACACGTCAGGTCCGCTCCCTCTATCGGTATCCACATGAAGGCTCTCCAACCGAGACTGTGTGCTAGCGCCTCTAATGTCTCATAGGGTTTCCCTTGCGGCTCTCAATTCTCATGTGCATATCAATATCTCTGCTCTATCAAGTTTATAACCTATGAGGCTATTTTCAAATTTCAAAATTAATCATCATTAATTTTGAAATTAATTAACTATTAATTATCTTGATGAGTTAATTAAATAAATTCAGTTTAAATTAAATTTGTCCAACAGTTTTAATTTAACCTATTTATTTAATCCAAATAAAGAGCCATTAGATTTAATTTATCTTCATAAATTAAATCTGAGATATTATATCTCTATCATGTTAGTTATTAAATTTAATATATCTCAATAAATTAAATTTAAAACTAACACAATATAATAATATCATATAATATATATATACATATATATATAAGATATATATATTTTGAAAATATATATCTATATAATATTATTAAAGAATTTTATATTATATATATATAAATATAAAATTCGTTCACCCTAAATTAAACATTATCTCGTGCTGGGTCATTCTTGTGTGCGACCCTGTAGGCCCATATGAAGTTGGCAGTGGGCCAATAAATATACTAACCTAAAAGTCGCAAGCGGCCTCTAGCAAGACATTACGACTACCAAATTCATATGAGGATCATTATCACGATGTAACCTGTCATACAACCATGTCACGTCCCTTTTGTCACATGATATATCGATCAAGGATAAGGCATGGATAATGTCATCCTCTTGTTCCTGACCATTACTTTCTCAATTCCTGAGTAGCTTGATAATAGAGACGAAAACTCCTTTCCATCATAGTATGGCCATACATTTCTTAGACTCACTCATCGAGGGGCCCAGTAATATCTCTCTACTAATGTGAGGGACAAATTCCATCTTGATCATTCATATTCCTTTGCATGAAAAACCACCAAGCCCGATCGTAGCCTTTATCATCACCCGGTCAAAAGTGACTTTTGACTAGTTCAAAGCTTAGCAAATCTCATGTAGGAATCCATGATGACCACATGTCTAAGGGCATTGTGACGTGGTTATACATGAGAAAAGCTTATAACTTGATCCATGTAGCTTTCTTATAGTGGGTCAGTCCAACACCTTGTACTCTTACAAGTGCCTAAGACTTTGATTCGTATCTCCATATCTTATCAAAGTCATACTGATCTTGTTTCATCTCTACTCCCGCATAGATAACGTACCAGGACATTTTAGGACAATCTTTATGAATTATCTAAGGATACAATTATCACAGTTAACATGCAAATAATATGATAATAGAATGGAGAAATTTCATTAAAATAATAATATTCAAAGTACAATGATTAGCCCTTAGGGCACAATTTCCAACATCTTTCAAGCACCACATCTTTTTTTAGTGGCGTTTAGATATGTGGCACTTCTCTAGCGCTATAGCTAATGCAATTATAAGCGCCACACCTTTGCTTTTTTGTAGTAGTATAGAAGTTGACTGAGTAAAGATAGAGGTGATTGAACAACTTCCTTCACCTACCAATGTTAAAGGTGTGAGAATCTTTTTGGGCCATGCTGGATTCTATCAAAGGTTCATAAAGGATTTTTCCACAATCACTAAGCTGCTCTGTACTTTACTTGAAAAGGATGCTGAGTTCAAGTTTGATGTGTATGATTGAAAGCATTTAAAGGGTTGAAAAGAAGACTTGTAACTACTCATATCATCATAGCTCCAGATTAGAGTTTGCCCTTTATAGTGATGTGTGATGCTAGCAATTATGCCATGGGAGCTGTACTTGGACTGAAAAAGGATAAAGTCTTGCATCCTATCTACTATGCGAGCAAGATACTTGATGGTGCTCAAGAAAACTACACTACCACTAAGAAAGAGCTTTTGGCTATAGTCTATGCATTTGCCAAATTTTGGCCTTACTTGATTGGTGCTAAGGTAGTTGTCCATATTGATTTTCCATACTAAGGTACCTCTTTAGCAAGAAGGACTCTAAAACAAGGTTGATTTAATGGGTCTTGCTCTTATAAGAATTTGATCTTGAGATTGTTGATAGAAAAGGCTCCAAAAATCAAGATGTTGACCACTTATCAAGGTTGAGTACTGAAGCTCAACATGATGAAGATGTACCTATTCATGAAACTTTTCTAGATAAGAAACTCTTTTTAGTGAGTCATTCTGAAACTCCTTGGTATGCCGTCATAGTAAATTACCTTCTAAGTGGAATCATTTCTGAGGACTTGAGCTATCACCAATGGAAGAAGTTCTTACATGATGTCAAGTTTTATCATTGGGAAGAACCATTCTTATTTCACTATTATGCTAATCAGTTGATTAGAAGATGCATTCCAAAATGTGGGCAACAAGATTTCTTGAAGTGTTGCCATTCCTCTAAGTATAGAGGCTACTTTGGTAGTAACAAGACTGCTACAAAAAAGTCTTGCAATCTGGATTTTTCTTGCCATCCTTGCTCAATGTCAAATGGCCAATAAGAGCTATGAGCATGCTAGTAGCATATTAGCACTATTGAGTTATAAATGTTTGAGTAACCGGGTCTTTGTATCACCAATATACAGGTTCACGTCAAAAGAGCATAAATATAACAACCCAAGAAAGTTGAAAAAGAAAAAAAAAGAATAATGACCCAGTTCAGGTATGGTTTGGTTTCTTTCATCCTCTAAGATATTCAACTTTGTTCCCAAACACTATATCCTTGTTTTCTTAACCTTAGCCCAATTACAACATAATAAAAGTTTTTTCGATTTATGCTTGCATTTGCTTTATTAGTGGTGGAGAACTTAGATTATTGTTAAGCCTATGGAGAGAGCATTTGATAAGGTAGATTTGAGTGTAAACACAAGCCTATATACTTTTGAGTGATTAGTGACATACACATTATTGTTGGTAAGGGATTTCTAGCTTACAATCCCTTTGTCAAGTAAATTTCAATGATGTTTGTTTTCTTGATTCTTGAGAAGATCACTTGGATAAGAGAGATGTTGAAATGCTTTTGTTTACTCTTTACTTGTGATTGGAACTGCTCGTTTTGTTTTGTTGTGTTTTGTTATTCTTCCTTGGACTTGATTTGTTTTGCCCAGGAGTGCAAATGATAAGTATGTGGGAGTGGTTAAATCCCAAATTTTATATATATTTTATTCCACCTTATTCATTTATTTTAGGGACTTTTTTAGGCTAATTTAGATTTATCAGAAAAATTTGAATTGTTAGCAAATTTTAGGAAATAATATAAATTTGAATTAATTATGATATTATTGAGCTTAAATTTTTAATATTTTGATTGCTTATATTCTGATTGAATAATATTTACAAATATATGATAGATCACGATTTTTTTTAATTCTTGCAAGGCAAGGAAAATCATATTAGAAGTTCATACGGTACATAATTTTTTTCTTGGAAGCTAAAAGAGAATATAAAGCTTGGATTTCATTGGGCTATTTAAATTTTATTGGGCTTATGTTTGGACACCAAAGCTCTCTCTTCCTCCCATTAATTAACCTAGTTGGTGCCACTATAAAAACACACTTTGATTGGGAACCGAAGCTCTCTCCCCCTCAGAAAAAACACATCGAATCTCCAAGATTGAGGAGTCTAAAGGCAACCTTGAATATTGATTCTCTAATCATCTCCCTGCACGAATCCTGAATGACTTTCACCTACCAACCCACCAACAAACTCATCCATAAATTATTACACCCTCCGGTCCTAATTATAAGACAAAGTTAACTTTTTTGGAGAAATTAAAGAAGCTAATTAAATTACTTTAGAGTGTTTATATTTTTAGTTTTTTCTTCAAACTAATTAGTTTAACTAATAAACTAATATATAATATAAAGACACATAACATATGATATGATTAAGTAACTTATTTAGCTTCCTTAATTTCTCCAAAAAAAGTCAACTTTGTCTTATAATTAGGACCGGAGGTAGTATAATATTCTTCTCCCACCTACACTATTTCCCATTCAAATTCCATCATGACCATGATTTTTAACAAGGAGTTTGGAGGGAGGCCAATTTTTATGGCAGCTTAAGCATTTGGAAGGCAAGCATGGAGGAAGATAGATCTTAGAAGCTTATACTTGAAGACTACAAGGGAGTGTCTTTCCTTTTTATAAATTTATTTGAAGACTTGAGATTATTTACTTTTAAATGATTTTTAGTTGTACTAATTGAGAACAATATAGTTTTAGATTATTGACATATCTCTTTTGGATTGGAATGATATTTTGGAATGTTTTGTGCTTGAGACATTTGTTGAAATTTTGTTTGCAAACCTTGGGATTGTCAATTGAATTTTTTATTGAGTTTTCATTATTAATTTAATTGTCAATTTGGTTTATTCTCTTGATTTTTTAATTGGGTTGGTTAATTATCTAGTTGTTCAATTGGACAATTGTAAACAAAATTTTCAAAATTATTTTGAAATTAATTGTGACTGGTTTTTAATGAGTTTAATTAACCACCACTTATTTCATTATAAGTTTTCTAGTAGAGTAAGTATTATTGAGCTTGAGGGTTTTCCTTGTTTCAATTAGATGATTACATTTATTAATTCCACTCTTCCACCAACCTCCCTTTGGTCTAATTAATTGATTTGGGCTAAGAAAGTTAACTCTATATAAATCCTAAGTTGTCCCCTTCATCATCATAACTGAATTAAATTTTTTGTTGCTTTTTCTTAATTTTTTTTGCTTAGTATTTTTATTCCTCTTTCATAAAAAAACGCCCAAGAATTGCATTCACATAGATTAGTCTCATTCTCATATAGGTTTTAGAGTTAATTGTATTAGTGAATTTAGTTATATTAATTGCATTTAGGTAGTAGTGTCTTGCTTTCTAGTCTTTGTCCATTCCATTGTGTGTTTTGTCCCTTAAAAGCCAATCCTAAAGAAAGCCCATAGCTTACTGCTTAAGAGAATGACCTAAGTTGACCCTAAACTATATAACTATTTAGGACCTAGTTTAATTGATTGCTTTAGTGACAGACGCGACATTAGTGTTATAAATGTCACCTTGAATGCTTTTTTCACATCGTGACTTCATAAAGACACCTCAATCGAATGAGGAGAACAGAGCGCCAAAGGATGCGACCAAGCTAGGGCTCCTGAATGACGAAAAAGTGAGTTAGGGCAAGCAAAAGCAACTCTCTCGGCAGCCACTGAGACAAGTGTGAAGGTATTCACTAGTACGACTATCGTTGAGAAGTAAGACGAAGGCTTTTTATGGTGGGGGCTAGATTGAAAATGAATCTTGATGGCCGAAAAAAGACCAAAGGAGTGGTAGGGTTATAAGATGATGGCGAGTTTCATTTGGATAGGCTAAGTCTCAAGTGTATTCCTTTTCAAAAGCCTAAATAGAAGAGGAAGGGTAAGGTTCTTTGGGTTGTCATACCTAAGACTTTATATAACGGTTGTATTGATGAAACTGTTATTATTTATTTGATTTTATTTATTATGGTTCTTTGTTAATAACCGTGAGTTATGTCATTGTTTTAACATATACATATATCATGGTTATCAATTAATAACCATGAGGTATGTTATTATTTTTTTTTAAAAAAATTTGGGCAGTGCTTGGATAATTACATTTTTATATTTTATAAAAAAATCGAGATCTGAGGTCTGCTGCAAATTTAGCAACTTTTGTTTCCTTCAATTTGAACAAATCATAAATTCACAGAAACCTCATATTATCACGCTACTCATCATAAGAGGAGTGGCTTGAATCATTTGAGAGTATGTCAGGATCATGGTAGCCAATCTCATACTCATTAAGTTTGAGATCGGCCTTCCTGTTCATACTCGATAAATATCTGGCTAGCCTCCTCACAGTTTGGTCAATACGTTATGCATGCTATATCATTGCCTCTACTTGAGGAGGAGGCAAAGGTTTTGGAGGAGGAGAAAGGGGAGAAGGAAAGGTGGTGAAGGTTGTGGAGGGGGAGAAGGAGGTGGTGGAGGTTGTAGAGGAGGAGGAGAAGGAAGAGAAGCATTGTAACAACCCATTTTTATTCACCAATATGCCTTGTAATTAGAATGCACTTAATGGAATAAAAGGGTGGATTCTAGTGCATTTGGAATGACAAAAATAATCTTTGTTGAGGTTATAAGTGAATTGGGCTACAACAAGTCATGAAACTAATTTTTGGGTGTTTCAAAAAGCCCATTACTAAAGCCCAAAGATTGAAGAAATAAAGAGCACAATATTTGGCCCAACCAAGAAGCAAAAGGAAAAGGAAGAAGCTACAATTAAATACAAAAATGTAAGGGCAAAATGGTAATTTGCCAATAAAGCACAAAATTAATTATTTTCCCATTTTCTTGAAGCCAATTTCAGTTAATTAAGGAAAATAAAGGGGGAAAATATATATTTGGAGATAAATATTTAATTTTAGAGCATTCTTGGCCAAGTAAAATCAAGTTTGAGAAGTCAAAAAGTATGATGTAGTTGACTATTAATTAGAGAAGGGAATTATGGAAAATGCAAGAAGCAAATATTGTTTCCCTTTCCTGTTGTCATTTTCATCCAAATAGGGAAAAATATGAGGAAACATATTTACTTAGAAGCTAGCTATGTAATGTGTCATCATCTTGAACTGAGTAAAAGATGAAGCACAAAGTAAAGCATGTGGTGAATTAGCCTTAAAATATATTATTTTGGGAAATGGATGAAGCAATTGAAAAGGCCAATTTGGTTCCTTTGGAAGCCCATATTGGTGTCATTTAGTCAAGAAGAAAGGGAAGGAATTATGTCAAGTTAAATGAGGATAAGTCCAACGCAAAACACATGTGATAATTCCAATAAAATAATGTATCTTCAAGGAGGTAGAGTTGGGTATTTTAAAAGCTATTATCCTCTTCCATTAGCTCTCATTTTCGTCCAACTAGAGAAAATAGAGAGAGAAAAGAGAGTTCAAGAAGGTAAAATTCAAGATAAGGTAAAATTCATATAGAACCTCTTATAATCTCTTCTCCTCCATGAATGTCATAGTTAGCAAGCAAAAATCCAAGGGAGAGAGGAGGAGAGAGAGGACGCCTAAAGAGAGAAATTTGAAAGTCAAGAGGTAATCTCAAGAACTTTGATCCTCTTGGTTAATATGTTGTTGTTGGCTTGTTTTTTTTAATTGTTTTGGTGGATTTTGTAAATTTGGAATGATGAAACCCTGAGGGGTCATGTTGCCCAAATTTCCACAAGTCATGTTCAAATGGTATTTAAATGGTTAATCATGTGATTATGAGTGAAGTGGAAGGAGGTTTAAGGGTTAAATTGAGAAAAACACACTTTCCCTTTTTCTTTATTCATGTTTCAGCCAGCACTAAAATTGGGGGAAAAGAACTGGAATTTCATTAATTTGATGGTTCCATTGTGTTTATAAGGGAAAATTGTGTAGGGTATATGTTGATTGTAAAGTATGAAAGCATTGGAATGTGAAATGACAAAATGAGCCCTAAAACCTTAAATAGGGGCTGCCAAAGGCAAATCTATCTTTTGGCAGTGAATTTAGCAATTCTAAAGCCAAAAATGGATTCTACACACAAAACTGTGTGAGATTAGCCCGGGTCATAATTTTAAAAAAAGTACAGTTGGAAAGGGTACTAAGGGACTTGAACCAGGTCCCTAAGGACATTTTGGTCATTTTGCAATATTAAGCTAAGATAACCAACAAAATGAGTTTGAAAGAGACTAGAGTAGTACATGAATAAGTATTAACTGGATTCTTGTAAAACTTGAAATTTTAGGACTGGACACTTTTCCTGATGTAACATCGTCCTTTTCAAAGCATTTAGATGAGTTCAATCATATAATGACTTCAAACCAGAGACTAGAAATCATTTGTAAATAGTAGAGATTCCAACTCCAATATAAGGTTCGAACTTGCACTTAAGTGGGTTTTTAAAAACTTTTTAAAATATTTTAAGTGTGGTCTCATAATGATTTGTGATTGCATTACAACCTATCTAGTTTTAGTTCCATTTATTAATATCAAAGTGTTTACCAAAGTGTTCTCTGCTAAAACCCACATTGCGTTTGTTAACTAATGGGCCCCTAAGCGTATAGTTGCCGGATTCTAATTCAATTATCGCAATAAAGTATTAATGTTCGGTCTACGGCTAACGCGTCTATTACTATTGTTAGTATGAGTCTTACTATGTATTTATATACATCATATACAAGTTCTAAAAAAAGATAACCAATGGAACATAAATCTCTGTGCCTTATTCTTTACTCGTCCGTGATTACCTTCTTGCCTTTAGAGCTACTTGCTCGCGCTGTAGATTAGTCATTAGAAAGTGGTGAGATTCAAAAGAATCTCAGTAGTAACAAATATCACTCATATAAAATGCAATTTCATAAAACATTCTAGGTAAACCATCATATCACATAACATTGCTCATTCAACATTCAGCACAACATGCAACATAAGATGCATACATAGGACACATATGGTCCATTCCTACAGCACTGGGTATTCAATTGGGTCTCTGCCCTTCTCAATCTGAATACTAAATAGGGCTTACTAACTAAGGACATATTGGTCCAACAGGGCTTATTGCCTACTGTGAGTTCACAACACAAATGATCATTATAAAACCCTCCTTTATTTGACATATATGTATGAATTATTACTCAATTTCCTTGTCTCTATTAATATAATATTGATACTGACACTAACTTTATGGTTGTACACTCTAATACCACTGCTCTACGATAATTCTAACACTACGCTTGGGTGCTGATACTCTTATCTTATGTACTAATCTTACCTTTATATGGGTCAATATTACTAAATATGTAAATATTTTGATAAAATAACTAAGTGTTCTGATACCGCCTTATACTATCCTTAATGTTATGTCTGCGCATATTCATATACAAACATAATGCGTAGTCATATAAGACTACTCAACTATCTTTCGACATATTACAAAATATACAAATAGTCAGCAAAATGGGTTCTTTATGTTTACCTCCTTCCTTTACTCATAAGAGCTTACCTCTTTACCCTTTGTGCCACTTGTCTTTGCTATGTAATGAATTTCAGAAAGGGGTAAAATTCGGAAGAATCTTAATAGTAATAGGCATCCAATCATATAAAATGCAAGTATACAAAGCATGCATTACAACCATCACACATAATGAGTATTACAGGACCATCTATCACATCAACATGCAGCACAACATACAATTACATTACTACATTGCTTGGTTACAAACACGGGTATCCACCTGTCATATACTAAGCTACCTCGGGCACCCAGACGACATGTTCCGCATGCTCATAGCATAAACATTTGAAGGTAAAACACACATGCACAGCATTACATAGTATATAAAAGAAAGAGTTACTATCTAAATGCCTTCCTGACAACTTGTCCTTGCTTATCAGTCTCTTGATTGGCTAGGGCAAAGATTGAATCCTATAAGTTAGAATTCACGAATGAATATGTTCTTACGTATTCCAAATCTTGTCCTTAACATTACTTGGTTAATTATCTTCTAAGTGTCCAAGATTATGTCAAATAGGTATCAAATGGAGTCTACACTAGCTTCTAATACATGTTTCTACCTTTGAGATCAAGCTTATCACAATTTACCTTAGATATCTCAAATCTGAGCTTACCTCATTCTGGTATATTGGTCACCTAGTTTTGATAATTCATAACTTAAACTAGAAAATTTCAAATGTGGTGGTTCCAAGTCCTATAGAAAATCTCTTTAAGTCCCATTTAAATGAAAAATACCACTCAGTGTTAACTACAGGGTTAAGACCTCACGAATCCTCGACTAACATTACTACCTTATATATCATTCCAATATTTGTACCTCAACTTCAACAGAACATAACTCATAATTTACAAAGCCAAATGGCGTATTATATATATCAATTGATAGTATAGAATGTCTACTATAAAATATCACAATCATTGGATAAGGTTTCACCACTCAAAGACAACCCATAATTAGTCTAACTCGAATCTGGCAGAATTGAACATCAATACTTTAGGTTCCAAAATTAGGGTTTTCTAACCAGTCATCCAAAGATCATATCCACAAGCTATTCCTACATACTCTTTCCCATAGAATCTATTTCCAACCTCAATTTTACCAAAATCCAGCTCCAACCCCATGAACTAAGGCTGGCCGAATATGAACCCTAATTGGCATAAGTTGTGTTCTTACAATTTCAGCCTCAAGACATGTTATTAATCATCATAAGACCTCATCTAACATCATGTTCATCCTTATACAACCATTAAAGCTCTAATTTTGTCTCTTGGTCAAAACTGTAGAGGGTCCCTAACATAAAAAATACTCATCAAACATCAAGACACTATATTCAAATCGAAGCTTATACTTACTTCTACTCGATTCTACAATCGGTCCTTGATTATGGCAATACTTTGACTGTAGAGGTAGCCCCAAACTTCTCTGATCAAGAATAAAAAATCGTAGAAACATAGCCCTCAATGAATAAAAGAAGATTCGTGAAGGCACTAGGAACTAGAAACTCCAATTCGGAGGTGAAATCAGCTTGGGAGCTCAAGAACACTCCCACCTTGTCTCTTCTTTCATTTTCACTTGATTTTCTCCATTTTCCCCTTTATTTTCATGGGCTTCACAAGTTTAATAAAACTTAGGGGTGTTGGGTGCTCTTTTGATGACACGTGTCATGCATTAAAATCCCAGGGTGCCAAGAGCTTCTTCTTGAAATTTGGTCGACCTAACTACCGAGGAATTCATTTGGCTTACCTGAGGAGTGTCAGGGGAATGAAAATGTGACAAAACATAATCATTCTCTTCCCTCCTTCCTCTGAGCCAAATTTAATTCTAGGGGAGGGAAGTTCAGTGATTTCTTCTGGCTTTCATGAACAGTGTCAGGGAAAGTTGGATGTAGCCGGACTGGGGACCGATGAGTTGTCCGGGCTAATTGCACATGCGCTTCTTTTGTGTTAGGGGGTGCCTTCTTATTGGGCCAACATAAAAGTTAATGCTACGTGGTATCACTACATCATTCCATCATAAAAGCTACTTTAACAAAGTTACTTGTATACGGAGTCACTCAATTTGCGCCACATGTCCCCTGTGCCTCATAATTTTGCCACATACATGCTTAGGTGTCCCACATAACTAACACCAAGTCGGTGTCTCTTCAAAACATAGGGCACATGCACCTGCCCTGAAAATGCCATGAACGCACCTGCACCGACATATTTTATCCAACTAATTAGTCATATATGTCTATGTCTTGAAGAATGTACCACATATTTGCCTGTGTGGCATAAGATGGCGCCACATACCTTAAAGACTGCCATGTGTGAGCCTATATGTCTTATGACACACCAAGATGAATAGACATCAATAACTTTCATCCGACTACCGATCACAAGGCAACTTCTCATTATGCCACCTTAAAAGCTACTTTATGGATATGGGACTCAAATGACACTATATATGCCTAATTGCCCATACAATGGCTTCTTTTGTCCAACTACTTATGCCCACTAAGCCTTATGGAATCAAAAGACTCGGTCTCAACTCAGAGGGCTGAATCATATAGTTCCATGAAACTCATTCTATCTCTGGAACACTTGCCAAACTAGGCTTAGTAGTCTTCTTGACTAAGGCTCATTCTCAAGCTTCTAATTCCAAAATTCAGGATATTACAATCATTATGGTAAAAACATGCATGTTGGAGAATACATAGTATGTAAGAGAAAGTTACTACTTGATAGCCTCTCTAATGTCTAGAAATGGGTTACTAGTTCCTTTGTTGTCCAGTGAAAATATGGAATCCTACAAATTGGATTGATTTGTTAAAGTTATGGAATCCTATAAATATGGAATCACAAATAGATGAGTTATTATTTGTCCAAATTCTTTGATAACTCAAGATATTTGAGTTAGTTGTCTTTAAGATGAGTGCATTAGGCCAAATGAGTGGTTAATGCGGCTACACTAGCCCTAAGTACCTAACTCTACCCTTGGAGTTCAATCTTATTACAATTTACCCTAAGTGTCTTAAATTCGCATGATAAGCCTATGCTGCCAGAATTTTCACCTAACTTTGAAAATCCATAACGTTGTCTAGGAATCTCCAGTTAGGGTGGTTGAAAGTTCTATGTGACACTCTTTAAGTCTACTTTAAAGGAAAAATATCTCCTACTACTACTTATATGTACACATTTCCATAAACCTCAATCAATCCTTATTGCCATAGAATTCATTCCAAATTTAATGTCTAACTTTAACAGATCATATCTCATAATGTACTGACCCCAATGGCACATATTAATATAAAATTAAAGCTTAGAAAATCTACTATCATTCTGGAAAATATCATGACCATTGGATAACATTTGATCAGTCAAAAACAAGCCACAAACAACCTGCCTTGAATTTGGCAGCATTTAACCCTAGTCACTTCAAATTCCAGTTTTAATATTTTATATCTAGTTCATTCAAAATCATAACCATAGACTATTCCCACATAGTTTTCCATGTAGAATCTATTGGTGATCAAAAATTCATCAAAATCACAGTCCTCCCTCTTGCTTTGCACCTAGCTCCTATGACAACAATCAACCATTTTGCAATTTCAACAACCAAACTAGTCTCATATCATCATTAAACATCACATATCATCATATACACTATCATAGCAACATGTAACCCTAAAAATCCCATGTTAAATAAACCCTAAGCATACCAATAAATCCATAAAACTTAGCCAATTCCTAAGATATTCGGTTCAAATTGAAGCCTGAGCTCACCTCTTTAATTTCACTTTCTATGGCTTGTTTTTGGTTTCTCGAACTTTAGCACTTTCTTGGCAGCTCAAATCTCCTCTCCTAAAGAAACAAAAACCATAGAATTGTAGCTCTTAGTGAGAGGAACAACTTTTGTGAAGGTGCCTAGAGCTAGTAAGGTGATTTGAAGTGTGAAAATAGGACAATTAAGATACCTTACCTTGCTTCTATGTTCTTCAGTTTTTCCTTTCTCTTTCCTTTTTCTTTTTCTCTTGTATTTTGTCTATTTTTCCCTCCTCTCTCCTTACTTAGCTGAAATTATAAGGGCCTTGGGGATATTGGATAGTTGAATTGCATTTGCTAAAGTGTTCAAGTCTTGATGTGCCATGTGTCAAACTCTTGTGGTGTCTTGAAAAAGTAATTGGTTAATTAACTAAGGATAGGTTAAGTTAATTAGAATAGTCTTCCCTTGTTCCTCCTTGGCCTTGACTGAATTACTAAATGAAAGGGGGAGGAAAATGTGTTGACCAATTTCCCTCTTGCATTCTTTCTTTTTGGTCAACTCTCCAAGTTGAACAAGAATGAAGACCTATTGACTTTTCTTCCTCTCTTATTTTTTGCTTTTTGACCGAAATGCAAGAGTATAATAGAAGGGAAAATATGTTTACTTGCCTCTTCCTTCCCTTTGGGTCTTAACTAAAATACTTCAACAAAATAGAAGGAAGAATGTTGATCAATTGATTTCATGTATATGGGTTCAAGTTTGACCTTGGTCCTCCTTAAAAGTGGTTTGACACTTTGACCAAATCTTCCTTTATTCCCTTTTTGCCCTTGGTCATCCCTTATCATCTTAAGGAGAGAGAGTTAATTTGCTTTTTCCATCTTCATCGTTACTTTTGCTTTTTAAGAGTAAATCATAGCCCTTCATCTTGGTTTCCAATTCTAACTTCAAGATTAAGTGGTAAATGTTTCTTGTACCCTTAATTATGGCAATATTAATTAAATGGCTATTAGTTCTTTTATTCCATTTTATTTCTCCATTTAAAATGACATTTCCCCTTCTTTTTAGATTCAAGTTAGGCTTTGTATCATATTTAAATTTAGATAAAGAGCTTAGGCATTTCCTACAACATATTTGAACAATAACTCATACTTTATTCCCAAAGTGGTCTTTATCACTATTTACACTTGCTTTTGGGCCATTTAGCCCTTGAGTAAATTTTGGGATATTACATAAGGAATGGTTGAGTTTAAATAAAGGTCTAACGGATTATGAAGGATTATGAGTTATGACTTATGAAGGTTTAACGGGATTATGAAGAGTTATGAGTTATGACATTGAAGATCTGGATGTTACGAAGGGTTATGAAATAGTTAGATGATGATTGTTTCTGAAAATCATTATGTTTTATCTTTGCTGATATAAAGTATTGGGAGATGAATCATTTATAAGTGTTACATGATGGTTGTTTCTTAAGAACCGTCATTTTTATCACTAAATAAGTTATGGTTATTAGCTACAACTATTATTCTTTTATTTTTGTGAATTTCGCCTCACGATACATGATGATGTGCATACTTAACCATTGCATTTAAGTGTTATATATCCTTGCTCGACGTCTGCCTCAACATACCTGGCGTTTATTAGCTATAACCGTTATGTATTAAACATTATAAATGATCAAATCTATAATAGTGAATTCCATCACTCATATCTTAGGATCTATATAAGGCATAAATGATTACACCAGATTTTTTGTTGTTGGACTTTGGGTCCAAGTCCGCCCTTAATAGGCCAGACTATTTGATTAAGGACATAAGTGGCCTTATCAAATAAGAAATCAATTAGCATTAATTCTGGAAGCACTAATTGTGGCTTGGTAAATAAGTCGATCATTGATTATGGGATTGTGAATTAAGGAACAAATCACCATAATTAGGAAATTGATTAAGAATCAATCATTTAATTACCGTCTTGAAGAGCAAGAAAGGGTGCATACGTTTCCTAAGTAGTGGTCACTCTAATCACTATAAATAGGGTGTGCCTTTTCCTTTGCAAATTACCCTTGCCATTGAGCTTTCTGGTAATCCTCTCTTATCTACCATCTTGCTTGTTCTGGTGCACTGCTGTGCAAATCTATATTGGGCTCTTTTAGTCTAATACTTGTATGGGCTCTCAAACTCGGATCCGAATCTACTTGATACGTGTTTCTACTCTATATCTAGTCCATTTTATTCCTTTATTGGCATCAGAGCCTGCATGATCATGTGGCTATATGCGATATGTGTTCTGCCATGTTTTTAATATATACGTGTATTTATGTGAGAAAAATGTCTACGCCTCCGTATATATATATATTTCTGTTTTTCCCTCTCTACACATGTTCATATTATTTTTCTTATCCTTCCACTGCTACTCTGTGTATCTGCACGTTCTCTTTATTAATATGCTATCCATAAAGCATGTAATATGAACCTGTGCCTCTTTCTCTCTTTGTCTCTCTCTCTCTCCTCTGCAACAAATTTTTGTTTGTTCACATGTAATCACATGATCAAGTATTGCCTTTTCGTTTCTATTTAATGACCATTCTTGTGAAGCATGTTTATCTATTCTCAAATTCTTACGTTACAATATGCTCTCTCTCTCTCTTGTTTTCTCTGTTAATGTTGTTTTGATTTTGGAATCTATGTGAATCCAAAAAACAACAACTTGAACATATAACTAAGTGCGTGAGATCATAAAACGTAAGAAGAAAGAGAAGGACCGTGCTTTCTGTTTGAATCCGATGGTTACCGATAAGCTTCAAGAATTGGGTCTTCAAAAACACGAGCCTCTGTGTGAAAAGAGGTGATGAACGTGAAGTACTCAAGGAAAGAGTTTCAATGGCACCAGAATCACTTGAAATGGAGGTTGGACAAGGGAGATATGAGGGATCAAAGCCGGGCGGGTCAAGATGGACCCATCGGAGCTCCAGCCAGGTCTTAGAGGAAGAAGATGACCCAGGGGAGCCAAAATGGCGTCATTTTGGCTAGAACCCCCTAAATGCGTCATTTTACTAAGTGAAACAACGACGTTTGGGGCTAGCCGAAATGATGTCGTTTCGGCCAGTAGGGGCACTACATTTCAACCAAGTGAAATGCAGCGTGTTGGGTCAGGCAACTTGAAACTTGATTCGAAGGACAGTGGGCCGGTTCAACCAACCCAAACTGGCCCAACCTGATTTCGGGAAAAATATATTTATTTTAATTTTTCAAACAAAAAATTTTTAGGTAGCTCACCTCTGTGGCGTGTGGGGCCCACCCCCAGGCCATATGGGCAAATCAAGGGCATCATCGACTTAGTGCACCGAGACAAGTTTACTGGTTTTGACACCATGTCAAAATCAGGTCCCTAAAGCGGCGCGTGAGAGACATGCACCACCACCCGATAGTGGAACTTCCCAGTTTCCTATTTTGTAATGAATTTTTTCACCCAGCAACCTTCAGAGGTATTTTTGGGATTTTTGTGGCCCCAAAAATTTGTAAATTCATTATCTTCCAATTGGTATACTTTTTGTCTTTTTTTGGACATTATTTAGAACATTTTATATACGTTTTTGAGTGTTTTTTACCCTTAATTATTTAAAATAAGTTCTGAAAATTGTTTTATTTCAGGATTAACAATTATTGGTTAGTTATGGCAAGTATATAGACTAATCATTCCTTTGATGGGACCCCCCCTGAATATTCTTCGGCTTCGATGATGGAAAAGAGGTGAAGACCTCAAGTGGAGTTGGGAGCACCAACAAGAAGGGTCCCTCTTTGTTACTACAAGACACCAACACACCTAACGAGGTGAAGTAAGAAAAGAAAGCGAAGTTCATATTCGATGAGTTCGAAGAGGAAGAGGTCCATAGACCAAGAACTAGTGTTCTAATCAAATCTCTTGCTGAAAAAGATGTTGATAAATATGTTCAAATCAAGAGCATCTATAGGGTCATTTGTGGATATGGTAGACAAGTCACTAATGCCAATAACACTTGTTAGATCTCATGTTTTGATGATAACAAAAGAATGGTTTGAAAAGGAAATGATTAATAAGCAAGTTTGAACAAAGCAATGACAGGAACAAGTATCACTTGAAGCAAGCATTGAATTAATGAAGAAAGGCCATGAGAAAATGCTGAGGAACTTGATCAGAAGAAGGTTTTTCTAAGGCATTACTCGAGGCGCTACTCGAGTAATGCGACAAAACTTGAAGTAATCAGAGACAACTTCCAGTAACCTGCCAACGTTACTCGAGGCGCTACTCGAGTAATAGTGTAAGTATTTTTAAGTTGCTCTCGGCCTGCCAATATAATGTTACTCGAGGCGCTACTCGAGTAACCATGTCAAAAACTTCCAGTTGCCATCAGGTTGCCAAAGATACTCGAGGAGTTCCTCGAGTAACTCTGTTTCAAAAAAAATGATGCTCTCGGCATTTTGTACCACTGCAACATTACTCGAGTAGGTACTCGAGTAACGCACTAAAGTAAGTGAAAAACTTGAAGGTGGTATCCGAGTAACTTGATATATTTTTAACTAATTTCCTCAAGTCCTTACTCTGATATGCAAGTATTCAATAATCTATTTTAAGTGGATTCCTCGAGTAGGTACCCGAGTATGAAGAGATAACTTCAAGGGAAACCTCAAGTCATTACCCGGGTAAGTCAAGCACAGAAAGTACAGTTACTCGAGGTGGTACCCGAGTAACCTATGTAAAAATGAATGCATTACTCGAGTTCGTACCCGAGTAATGAGGTAAGTGCTCTCGGCATCTAAATCCTGCAACATTACTGGAGTAAAGCATCGAGTAACCAAAAGTTTTTATAAAGGTTTACTCGAGTTGGTACCCGAGTAACTCATAAAGTTGTGAGTGCATTACTCGAGTAGGTACCCGAGTAAATAACTATTTACAAAGGTTTGAAATTTAGTTTACTCCATGCACTACCCGAGTAATCTTGTATTTATTGATTGACTTGCAATTTGACAAAGATTTCTCGATGTTACTCGATTAGGTACTCGAGTAAACTTCATGTGATACTCGAGTAGCTACTCGAGTAAGCAAACCCAAAAATCCAGAAACCTTTCAAACGGTGAATATTTTGTTTTCTATATGATTAATCTTTCATTGTGTTAGTATTCTTAGCCTATTTACAGATGAACAATGAAGAAATCATATCAAGTAGTAGAAGTCAAATGAAACGTTCAAATGTCACCGACCGTCACCTACCACAACGTATGTTTTTCAAAAACTGGAAAAGTCAATAATGGCTGCGCACGCTCCAACGGACATGAAGAAATACGTTCCAGCAATCATTACCAATGTATCTATATATATGTGAACATCTGAACAGAGAATAACACTAGAACACACTTACGAACGTATCATCAAGTTCATTACTCTGTTTTTATTATACTTGTGTTTCTATGCTTCAGTGATTCTTATTTACTCTGTGAAGAGAGATATTTCATTCAAACTTAATATTTGTTATTGAGGTAACTTAAGGTTGTGGAACCTTGAGTTGGGATTGAATTACAACTTGTAAGGGGGAGCGAGTGTCCAGGTGTAGGAACTTGCTTGTACTGAGGTGCCAAGAACCCACTGAATCTTGGAAGATATAGTGAAACTCTCAGAGAAGCTCTGAGGACTGGACGTAGGTCAAAGTGGTTGTGGCCGAACCAGTATAACTCCCGGTGTACACTTCGGTGATATTTCTCCTTACTCTTTCACGTTTTAATTTCAACGTCAAATTTTATATTTGCAACGAAATTTTTAAGATCACCCAATTCACCCCCCTCTTGGGTGAAACGCTTGCTCTAACAACACTGAGTTCTATGCAAAAGCTATGGTGGAATACCGTGAGCAAGTGACAAAGAGGGGTCATCCCCATGGCCTAGGATTTTGGAAAGATGTTTTCAAGAAAGGCATAAACAATATAGATGTAGGAGCTCATAGAGCTAAGGCTGGGAGAACCTTTCTAGATTTTGGCATTGATGTACCCCATTATTAAAACTTGATTACCTATGTTATAGTTTGCTTGTTTTTGAATTTGTTTTCATTGCAACTTATATGAACCTTTCATGGATTATTACTTAATGAATAAATTATTTTTGGAATTATTTATTCTACTTGCTTATGATGCTTTATTTGAGTGGGATCATGCTTATGATACTTATGATGCTTTATTTTGCTTTTGATGCTTTATGATGTTTTTTTTTTCTGGAATTGTGTTTTCTTGAAAACAAATTATGGGCATATGTTTAAATAATAATAGAAATTAAGAAAAATGAGCGGTAAACTATAATGAGTGGGATAGGGGTCAACCTAGTTGATTTCTAAACACAAAGCTAGCAAACTCATTCTATTAATTTCTCCTCTTACTTAAATGAGAGATAGTATCTCAAAAATGAAATTGCATACCTGATGAAAATGCATGTCTATGTGGCAGAAAAATGGCTCAAATGACAAGCAAGACTTTTGTTGCTGATCTTGATAGAGGAGACAAGCTGCATGGTGAGAACTTCAGCATGTGGGACTGTAAGATCTCATATGTCTTGGAGGAACAAGATGTCATGGACATCTTGACCAATGTACTTTAGCAACTTGATGCTAATGCATCATAAAGGGAATATGACGCTTTTACAACCTAGAAAAGAAAGGATGCCATTGCTCGGATCACAATGCTTACGGCAATGACTGACGATGTGATATGTCAATTTGAGGGACATGTCACTACCTCTACCATGTAGACAGCGCTGAAAGAGGAGTTTGATGGTACTTCTAATGTGACACTCAGGAGATTCATCATCAAGCTTGACAATTATAAGTTGGGTCCAAACACTACCATAAGGCAGCATTTAAGGAAAATGCAGAATATGATAATGGAACTTATCGAGGCAGGAGGAACCCTTTCTGAAGCACAGCAAGGGCAAGCTGTTGTGAGTTCACTCCCTGCAAGTTGGGATCACATGAAACACACCATAACTCACAACAACACCATCAAGACTTTTGCTGACGTTGCTCATCACATCCAATTGGAGGATGACCGTATATACAGTGCAAAGACCAATAGTCAAGCACTCTTAACTGAAGAAAAAAAAGCTTCATCCCAAAAGCAGAAGCCCAATAAAGGAAAGGGACCCTAAAAGAAGAAGGGGAACCTAGGGGCAAAAAAGGATAATAAGTCTTCAAGTAGGACAAGAAACCTGCAAAGAAGCAAGACCTTTCCAAGGTCAAGTACTATTCTTGCGAAAAGAAAGGCCATTTTGCAAAAGAGAAAAACAAGGTACTATGTGATAACCCTTCTCATTTTTCTTTTGTTTCTAGTACTGCCTTTATAGCTGAGGCTAATTCTGTGTGGGTTATAGACTCAGGGGCCACAGACCATATGAGCAGAGATCGTGGGAACTTCATGGAGTTTCGTAGGTTAACAACTAGAAGCAAATGGCTTTATGTTGCGAACAATACGATGGTAGAAGTCAAAGGGATCGGCACCTGTAAACTAACTTTACAAGGCGAGTGAACCCTAATTTTGCAAGATGTCCTCTACATTCCAGAGATCCGACGAAACCTTGTGTATGTTATTTCTTTAGTTAAATTCAGTTTTAATGTTAACTTTTATGATCAAGTTGTTGACATTTCAAATGGGACCTATTATTTCTGATTTGGTTGTATTTCGGATGGTTTCTTTGTTTTAATGAATTATGATTTTAATTCTAGTCATTGCTATGCGATTTCATCTAATGATAATTAAGATACATGGCATGCCAGTTTAGGACACATTGGTCAAGAACGCATGACCAAACTAGCAAATGAAGGATTGCTATGAGAAGTGTCGAAAGAGGAGATGTCTCTATGTGAGCATTGCCTTGCTGGTAAAAGCACAAGGAAACCCTTCGGAAAGGCAACTAGAGCAGAACATCCACTAAAACTTGTACACTCGGATATCTGCAAACCTATGAGTGTGAGGGCATGACATGGAGTGTGGTACTTCATTACATTTATTGACAATTTTTCATGATATGGACATGTATACTTGATCTCTCACAAGTCTAAAGCTTTAGAATGCTTTAGGAAGTACCTTAATCTAGTTGAAAATCAACTAAACTGCAAGGTTAAAGCCTTAGTAACTGATAGAGGTCTAGAGTATCTCTCAGAATAGTTCAAAATACTTTGTAATGAAAATGGAATTGTCAGACAGCTGACCATCCCTGGCACTCCTTAATAAAATGGGGTGGCCGAGAGAAGGAATAGAACTCTTCTCGATATGGTTAGGTCAACGATGTCACAAATTGAACTACCAATTTCATATTGGGGCAACGCATTATTGACTGCAACAGTCTTACTTAACTGAGTGCCTTCCAAATGAGTCACTTCTACGCCTTATAAGCTGTGGACATGATGTAAGCCAGATCTAAGTGTCTTACGACTATGGGGATCGGCGGCCTATATACACAACTCTTCTCACAAACATAGAAAGTTGGGACCTAGAGGCAAGAAATATTTCTTTATAAGATACTCTGAGCAATCAAAAGGATATTTCTTCATTGGTGAAAATGAGGACAACTCAATGACTGAGGTAGAGTCAAGAGACGCAGTGTGTTCCTAGAAGCAGATTTTTCTAGCAGAGGAAGCCTTAACCAAACTGAAACTCTATATGAGAGTGAGGAAGTTGAAGGCACTCCTCAGATCACTAACTCGAGTAGGAGAAATGAGTCATTTTCATAACATGGAAATGATGATCAATCACAGAAAGAGAATCCTAAAGAGCTCCCACCTCGGAGAAGCCAAAGGGATAGGATCCCTAGAAGACACTTCTCCATTGAAGGGGAAGTACTCATTGTCAATCCAGAAGACAATGAGGAAGATCCGAAAAGCGTTAAAGAAGTGCTAACTAGACTTGCTAAGGAAAAATGGCAAAAGGCCTTAGAAGAGGAAATGAATTCTATAAAAGCTAACCAAGTTTGGGAATTGGTTGACCTACCACCAGGCCAAAAGGTAATTGGGAACAAATGGGTTCTCAAATATAAACGAAAGGCAGATGGATCAATTGACAAACACAAGGCACGCTTAGTGGATAAGGGGTACACCCAGTGAGAATGGATAGATTATGAAGATACCTTTTCACCAATGGTGTGTTTTAACTCAATAAGACTCATACTCGCCATAGTGGCAAGCATGGACTTGGAGTTACATCAAATGGATGTAAAAACCGCATTACTTAATGGAAAACTAGATGAAGATATATATATGAAGCAGGCTGAAGGCTTCATAGAAAAGGGAAGGGAACAAAAGGTTTGCAAACTCCTAAGGTCCATTTATGGACTAAAACAATAATCTAGACAGTGGTATCTAAGATTTCAAGAGGCAGTGACCTCATTCAACTTCGAGATCATCGAAGAAGACCACTGTGTTTATATAAAGCGGTTTGGAGATGATTTTATGATCTTATTTCTTTATGTAGATGATATACTCCTGGCTGGAACAAGTCTTAAGGCAGCTAAAACAATCAAGGATTGATTATCCTTGAACTTTGAAATAAAAGACATGGGTGAAGCAGAATATATCTTGGGAGTCAAGATAAAGAGGAATTGTTCAAAAAGATTGCTATCCTTGTCACAAAAGACATATATAGCAAAGATCTTAGAATGATTCAATATGAGAGACTGCAAGCCTATGGATACCCTTGTGGTTAAAGGACACCACCTCAACACGGACATGTGTCTCATGGAAGAATCCTAAATAAAGCGAATGAAAAGAGTCCCATACTCGAGTGTAGTTGGAAGCTTGATGTACACTATGCTTTGTACTAGACCAGACATATCCTTTGTGGTCAAACTTGTGAGTTGTTTTCAATCCAACCCTGGAATCAAGCATTGGGAAGCTGTAAAGAGAATCATGAGGTACCTGAAGGGAACCATGGATTACGAGCTATGTTACTAAGGTAGAGATATGCATCTAGTAGGATACTCTGATGCCGACTGGGTGGGAGATATAGATGAATGACACTCCACCTCAGGATACGCATACCTCCTAAACAATGGAGCAATTTCCTGGAGTAGCAAGAAACAGACTTGTGTGGCTCTATCATCTATGGAATTTGAATACATAGCTTGTTCTGCCACTGTTTAAGAAGCTGTATGGCTTAAGAGATTTCTTGAACGTCTAGGAATGAAAGGGAGAAAGGAGGGTCCTATTCTCATACATTGCGATAGTCAAGCCTCAATAGCCTATGCTAAGGACCCAAAGGACCACAGTAGGACCAAGCACATAGACATTAAATATCATTTTGTAAGAGACATGATCACTAAGAAACAAGTGACCATTCAATACCTTTCCACTCATAAGATGTTAGCTGATCCCCTTATGAAGCCCATTGCCAGAAACCCTTTTGTTAAGAATGTAAATGCTTTGGGCATGTGTAGAATGTAATGTATTGAACGTTATTTTTCAAAGCAATAAAATGATGCATTTTCAGTTTTTTCAAATATATTGTGTATATATTAGTGCATAGGCCCGAGGTATGCAATTCTGTATGTCATATAGGTCAGGAAGGTTGGTTCACTCACACGAACAACCGTCTTCCCACAATTTGCAAGGGCGTGGGATGATAAGACGAGCAAATGATCACCATGAGACGGGTAAGGTAGTTCTTTGCGCTTGAGTCACCTCAGTTGAACTGAGATGAGATCCGCATGTATATACATACGTCATGGATCAAGGCATAATTACATAGGATGTATCATCAGACCTGTAGCCATGCAAAGGACACTCTTTTACAAATATGGTTCCAAAAGGGAATACTCCTTAGGAATATCCCAAATAGATAACATCCCAAGACCCAACATTGAAGCCAAGAAACTTCCTATAAAGTTTGATAAGCCCATCAAAACCATTGCCTTTATTGACATTGGTTCCTGTAGTACCCTTCTCAAACCTCATATCCTACCCAATGATTTATGGGCTCCTATTCATCAACCCTTTACCACGATCAACCAAAACGTTTTTTATATAGAACTAACTTCCGAAAGAAAAATTGGAATACAGTTCTTCCTTGGTTGCACTTTGTACATTCAAGTCCTTGGTAGTTAGCTTCATGAACGAGATATCCTTTCTTCGATTTGATGCTTTTTATCAAACCAAACAATTGTCCATCTACCCCAAGGTCTTAGATTCAAAAAAATTTTCAGCCCTTACCTCTAAACTCCTAATATCTTGGAAATCAACCAAGCTCCAACCAGATATGAGCATATCATTGATAAGTTACTACAACTTTGTTCAGACAACCATGACCAGTTTAAATGTAATACCCTAAATTTTGGGACTAAAGGTTGGAGAATAAGCTTGAATGAAGTAGACTACTAAGCCCAATTCAGGAAGAGTGCCAAGAATGTCCAAGAGTCATAATAACTTTACAGACTAGTTTGGGAACTAAAGTATGGGATTTAGTTCCAAATAGTTGGGGGAAAATATCCAATCCCTTTATCTAAAGTCAAATAGGATCTAAGGCCTAATTTAGATCCAAAAGAGAGGGAATGACATCTTGGAAGAAATAAGAAAGAGAATTAAAAGAATTAATGCCAAAAGAAATAATATTGCTATAATAAGGGCAAAACAAACAATTGTCACTTGATCATAAGGTTAAAATTGGAAGACAAAATGAAGGGCCAAGATTTGCTCTTCAAAAGTAAGAAGTAATTATGAGATCAAAAAGTAAATTAACCCTTCTTACATAAGGGTTACGTTTTAGTCAACAAGGGTAAATAGTAAAGGAAGACAAATTTAGTTAATAAGTTAAAGTGTCATCTAATTTTCCAACTTGGAAAAGTTGACAAAACAGCAAGATAAAGGAGGCAAATTGATCAACAATTCCTCTCCATTTGGGCAGCCATATTTTCATCCAAAAGAGAGAAGAAAGAAGGAAAAGAAAGTAAACATACTTACCATGGTAATTTACTACACATGGTAAATAAATTGGCTTGTTTAAGGAGGAATTTGGGCCACATATTTTTCTTTTTCCTTTGGCTAAATTTCATCCAAGTATTGTAGATCAAATGGACCCCATAACTTGGGGACCATATCAAACTATAGCTATAAAGACATCGAAGCGCATTGCTCAGACTCCACGACCTTTAAAGATTTCAAGTATGGGGCATAGGATTTTAATTTGCATATTGATGCAAGTGATCATTTCTAGGAAGCAATACTTCTTGAGGAATTTGATAGGGAAAGACACTATTATGCCTATGCTAGTGGACAATTTAAGGACTCAGAGAAATATTACCATGCTACTTACAAGGCAATTCCAGCGGTTAAAAAATGCATTAAAAAATTTAATTTCCACTTAAGTTCTTTTGAATTTACTATTGAAATGGACAACACATCCTTCCTATCCATGCTAGAAACAAAAAGAAAGACTCTCCCAGATGCCCAACTTGTTCTCTAGAAAGACTAGTTTTCCCATTATAAATTCACAATAAAGCATATCAAGGGACACCAGAACTAGAGGTGGGAATGCGGGCTGGTCCGCGGGTTGCGGGCCAGCCCGCGCGGGTTGGGGATTTAGACAGGGCAGGCTGAAGTAGCCCGCCCCCTTCGCAAGCTGGCTTTTGCCAGCCCGATCCGGTTTAGGCGGCCCGCCAGCCAGCCAATGTTTTTTTTTTAAATTTCACTCTTTTTTTAAAAAAATCTACCCTATTTCTTTTTCACCCACTCATATCACACTTCTTTTTTTATATATTTATATTATAAAGTCAATTTCATTCTTACTTTTCTTTTTTTTTTTCCATCTATTCACATCACAAAACTATATAAACACATATTTTTTAAATTTGATAATAGTAGAATAAATAAATATAATATAAAAATAAGTGTCAAATAAAAAATATGGGGAATTAATTAAACACATCATCAAAGGAAAGAAGAAAATGGATACTAAGAGGGCATTTGAGGAGAAGAAAATCAAAAAAAAAAAATTTTGCGGGATGGCGGGCTGGCCCGCCAGCCCGCGGGCCAGCCTGCACCAACCCGCAGGCTAAACGGGCTCAGCCCGTTTAGTCCGAATATAAACGGGCCGCCGAACCCGACTGGCCAGCCCGCCCCATTTTATCGGCTCTAACCAGAACACCTTAACATATTATCTTTCCAGACCCCAAAAGATCCAATACACCTAGAAAACCTTTGAGTATTCTGGTAATCAACTGGATGTCTCTACCTACTACTACCTTTTTCACCACCACTGAACACAACTTCCCTCCTGGTGAACAACCTACCACTTCTCATCAAGTCCAGAGAATAGCCAAAAGGAGCTTACTTGCCTCATGTCATTCTTTGCACTCAATGGATTCCACCTACCCTTGACCTCTTTGACATTGAAATGCCTTACCGAGTTATTCCATTTATCAGAAAAGCCATCACTAAGCCATTGAAATGGTACCTCTGGTCCCTTTCCGCTCTCTATGCTTGTGCCATCGCTCTTAAATCACTCCCTGTATATCACTACCTCCTTAGGGAAGCGTCGTAGGAAGTCTTTTAATTAAAAAAAAAAAGGATTATAATTCTTACGACGCTTCCCTAACCAAGCGCCATAGGAAGTCTTTTATTTAAAAATAATAATTTTTCATAATTATTTTATTTTCCTGATGAAAACCTTTATTTACAATCCAAAATGCACCATCCACAACAAAATGAAATAACATAGGACGTATCTTTTGTAATATTATATCTTCATGTATCAAGCATAAAAGAACTCCAGCATTTAAGTTGCTTAAACTTGAGCCATACACATTACTTCAGTTCTGGACATTCTGATTTGATATGTCCTGGTTTTCCACATTCGTAGCAAATGATATGATCTTTGCTGCTAGTTCCACCTTTTTGAAAGTGTTTGAATCCTTGTCCTTTCTTGTAGAACTTTCTGAATCGTTTTATAATTAGGCCCATTTCATCATCGTCAAACTCCTCATCCTCATCTTGATTCTCTTCTTTTACCTTTAGTGCAAGACCTTTCTTTTTCTTGTCACCAATGTCATCTAGTTCTCATTTGAACTTTAGTTTGCTTTCATATTTAGAAAGACTTCCAAATAGAGAAGCAACTGATCTCATTGATTCTCCTTTTGCTTTTTCTATCGCAGTGACTTTGGCCTCCCATTCCTTAGAAAGAATATTTAAAATCTTTCGTACTTGGGTATGTTGATCATATGATTTCCCAAGTGCTGCAAGTTGATTAACAAGATGAGTATATCTAAGTTCAAATTCAGAAATTGATTCACCAGATTTCATTCGAAGTAAATCGAATTCAGTGACTAAGGTGTTGATCTGATTCTCCTTTATTCCCGAAGTTCCTTCATGAGCTATTTCCAGAGCTTCCCACATTTCCTTTGCTGTTGGAAGTGTGCAAATTCTGAAATACTCACTTTGAGTCAAGGCACTTTGTAACATTAGAATTGCCTTGCTGTTGAGAGTGATAAGCTTCTTGTCATTCTCATCATAATCCGCTGGCGTCTTGGGAATTTTCTGAGAATCTACAATCTTTGTAGGTTGATAATTTCCACTCTCAATGACATCCCATAGCCCATATTCAGTAGCCATCACGAACACTCTGAACTTAGCTTTCCAGAAAGAAAAGTGTTCTCCATTGAAACCAGGGGGTCTAGTGATGGATGCTCCGTTGGGAAGAATTCCTTCACCCATGCTTGCCATTGGATCCTTCTTAGGCTGTTAAACCTTAGCAAGAAGACCTACGCTCTGATACCAAATGTTAGATCAAGCGTTTCACCCAAGAGGGGGGTGAATTGGGTGATACTAAAATCTCTTTCGAAAATATAAAACTTTAACAGTGGAAATAAAACAGTAATGAGTAAGGAGAAATATCACCGAAGTGTACACCGGGAGTTATACTGGTTCGGTCACAACCACTTTGACCTACGTCCAGTCCTCAGAGCTTCTCTGAGAGTTTCACTATAACTTCCAAGATTCAGTGGGTTCTTGGCACCTCAGTACAAGCAAGTTCCTTCACCTGGACACTCGCTCCCCCTTACAAGTTGTAATCCAATCCCTACTCAAGGTTCCACAACCTTAAGTTACCTCAATAACAAATATTGAGTTTGAATGAAATATCTCTCTTACAGAGTGAATGAGAATCACTGAAGCATAGAAATACAATTTCAATGTGAAAACAGAGCAATGAACTTAATAATTCGTTTGTGTGTGTGCTTGTTCTTCTTTCTCTGTTTGGATGTTCCCATATATATAGATATGTTGGTGATGACTGTTGGAACATTTTCTTCTTGTCCGGTGCGCAGCTACTATTGACTTTTCCAGTTTTTGAAAAATATCCATTGGCGGTGGTTGGCATTTGAACGTTTCATTTGACTTCCATTACTTGATATGTTTTCTTCATTGTTCATCTGTAAATAGACTAAGAATACTAACACAATGAAGGATTAATCATATAGAAAACAAAACAATCAACGTTTGAATGATTTCTGGATTTCTGGGTTTGCTTACTCGAGTAGCTACTCGAGTATCATATGAAGTTTACTCGAGTACTTACTCCAGTATCATCGGGAAATCTTTGATCAACTGCAAGTCAATGAATAAATACCAGATTACTCGGATAGTACATGGAATAACCAATTCTTAATCCTTTGGAAATATATGTTTACTCGGGTACTTACTCGAGTAATGCACTCACAACTTTATGAGTTACTCGGGTACCAACTCGAGTAAACCTTTATAAAAACTTTTGGTTACTCGATGCTTTACTCCAGTAATGTTGCAGGATTTCAAGGCCGAGAGCACTTACCTTGTTACTCGGATACGGACTCGAGTAATGCATTCATTTTTGCATAGGTTACTCGGGTACCTCCTCGAGTAAATGTACTTTTTGTGCTTGTCTTACCCGGGTAATGACTTGAGGTTTTCCTTGAAAATATCTCTGCATACTCGGGTACCTACTCGAGGAATCCACTTAAAATAGATCATTGAATACTTGCATATCAGAGTAAGGACTCGAGGAAATGAGTTAAAAATATATCAAGTTAATCGGATACCACCTTCAAGTTTTCACTTACTTTAGTGCGTTACTCGAGTACCTACTCGAGTAATGTTGCAGTGGTACAAAATGCCGAGAGCATCATTTTTAAGAAACAGAGTTACTCGAGTACCTACTCGAGTATCTTTGGAAACTTGAAAGGCGACTGGAAGTTTTTCACATTGTTACTCGAGTAGCTCCTCGAGTAACATTGGTAGGCCGAGAGTAACTCCAAGTTTTTAACCTGGTTACTCGAGTAGCTCCTCGAGTAACATTGGCAGGCCGAGAGGAACTTAAAAATACCTACACTATTACTCGAGTACCTACTCGAGTAACGTTGGCAGGTTACTGGAAGGTGCCTCTGGTTACTTCAAGTTTTGGCTCATTACTCGAGTACCGCCTCGAGTAATGCCTTAGAAAACTTGCTTCTGATCAAGTTTCTCAACTTTTTCTCTTGGCCTTTCTTCATTACTCCAATGCTTACTTCAAGTGAGGTTTATCCTTGTTATTCCTTTGCTCAAACTTATTTATTAATCATTTCCTTTTGAAACCATTCTTTTGTTATCATCAAAACATGAGATCTTAACATTCGCCCCCTTATTGATGATGACAAAACTTGGTGATTTTGGATATGGTTTTTCAAATTGAATTTTCAAAAAAAATCTTATTTAGTTTGGATTCAAAGCATACACCTTGCATATACAACAATTAGTCCAACAACAATTTATCATAATTCAAAGCTTCAATGAACTTAAAATGCAATCATAACATAAACACACTTGTATTAAACTTTAAAACACATTACAAGCTAATAAGTTCAAGAAGACTAATAAAATGAACTATCAATTTTCAAAATGCTCCCTAGAACCCGTATACAACCAAATATCCCAAAATAAGTTCCGACACTTCCACAAAATCACACTCAAGCTCTTCTCCCCCTTTTTGGCTTCATCAATCAAGTGGAGGGCTAGGAGGCTTGACCACAGAAATGGGTGTCACTGGAAGAACCGGAGAATCATCTGAGCCCAAAGATTCAAAGGAGCTAGAGGGGACAGGTTCAGGCAGATTAACTGGAGGGATTTGGATGTCATCGCCGGGAGGAGAAGGTTGGAAGACAACCATAGAAGAGGTTTCTCCTTTTGGAGTGGTCTGAATCTCAGGGTTGGTCTCAACCTCTGGTGTATGATGTTCAGAGGATGAGGAAGGAGAGATTTCCTCTGTGGGGGCAGGTGATGGAGTTGGTTTAGGAGCGGTGTCTGGCTGAGGTTTTGGAGGAGAATCATCAATGACAATGTGAACAGTCTCATTGGTATCTAGGTTGTCCACTGTATACAGAATTTCTTTGGCTTGAGTCTCAGGTGGACTAGATACCAGAGGGGTAGATGGTTCATCCTCAGGGATAGGAGCGTCAGAAGGAGGGTTTACAGGAGGAGGTGGTGGTGCAGAAGAGGAGGGACCAGCTGAAGGTCCGGGACCCAATGAGTCCAAGCGTGCCAGAATCAATCTCAGTGTCTCGCCCTGGGCACGTTGCTCTGCTAGCAACTCCTCATGCCTTCTGTCCATTCTCTCAATCAATTCCTCATGCCTCTTGTCGATTTTCTCAACCAACTCCCCCATCTTGAAGTTAGTGTTGGTAATCACCTCGGCGTTTGTATTGGCGATATCCATATGGAGTCCTCTGAGCATGTTCTCCATGAAGTGATGGAGAGTGGCATTGAGGAAACATGGCGATGATGTGGTAGCAGCTGGAGCCGATGACTGAGTGTCATCCAACTTACTGGTCTCTGCCTCAGTGGTCTTGCTCTTCTTCTTGGACCCAGACTCCAGAGGGCCTTTGAGAGGGATTTCAATGTTTAATTTCCCAATTTGGTTTCTCCCAACCGGAGTTAACCTCTCAATGGGCTCCTTGCTATCCAAATACCATATCTTGTTTTCTTTCAAGATCAGTGACACGATCTGAGGATATGGCATTGGTGTTGTAGCCTTCCCATCCACCTTATATCTTTTCATCTCCGAGAAAATATATTCTCCCAGATCCTTCTGTTCCTTCAAAAGTAGTGAAGCAAACCACCTAAAGTCCCTATTGGAGAAGTGGGTATAGTTGTTGGCTTTGTTCACTAGGGACCTAGAGTATATGTACCAAAGGACCCTATGATGATCACACATATCACTGGGCTTGAAATTTAGAGGGCCAACTAACTCTTCGGGTTTGAGAATAGTGAAGATTTGGTTTGGTTCAAGTTCAGAATAGATATCATCTGGGGGGTTCTCTATTCCTAACCACAAGTTAATCCTAGAGGGAGATATAGGAATCTTTTGGCCTCTAACTGTGGTGGTCATCTCTTCCTCAATTGAGGTTCGATTAGGCTCATCTATGATTTCTAAGTTGCAATAAAAGTGGATAATCACTTTAGTACAGAATGGTAATCTAATAGATAGCCAAGGCATAAAGGGATCTAAATAAGGACTTAGATCATGCTTCACTACCTCTTGAAGTAACCTCAGATCAACATAGTGTGTCTTACACACCTTCCTTCTGGAGAATTGAGTCAAGTACTTCGGAGACTCCACCAATTTACTAACATTGAATCCCTTTGGTGGATTGGTGATCTCTGCTTCCAGTATTTTGGACTTCTTGGAAGATTGACCCTTCTCCATTTGATCAATGATTCCATCCATAGCATTAGCCACATTCTTGTCATACTTTGGCTTTTTGATAGGCTTTGGTGTGAAAGAGGGAGTAGAGGAATCAGAGGGAGGAGGTGAGGGAGATTTGGCACTCTTCCCTCTTTCGGTTGAGGTACTCTTCTTGGATTGAGCCCTTGTAGCAATAGGCTCTTTAATCACCACACATTTGGCTTTCGGTTGTGATTGAGGTTGAAGAGGAATTTTGGCTTTTGATCTCGGGGTTAACTTTCTTCTCTTTTTGGGAGGAGAAGAAAGAGGATCAGAATGTTGTTGGGATTCAGAGGATTCTATAGGAGTAAGATTTTTGGTTCTCATCTTTCTGAAGGATTGAAAAACTGAAATTCTCAGAAAAACAGAGACTCAGTCGCGTTTTTAGGGCACAGAGATTTTGAGCAAGATAGGAGGTTTCTAGGGATGAAAATGGTTGGGTTTTGACAGAAATGAAGCAAGTAATCACTTGTGACAAATTTTTGTGAGAGAGAATAGTGATTTACTCGAGGAGATTTTGTGGAAATGACCGAGTTTGCGACAGATAAAGACCTAGAACCCGACGTTACTCGAGGCGTTACTCGAGTAATCTTCAAGTTTACTCGAGGCCCTCCTCGAGTGTTCATACAAAAAAATTTTAAAATCAATTATTTAAAGTGCGTACCTGGCATGAATAATATTGTAATTATCCATGGATGTTCCCTAGATCATTTATAACCCATTCTGAGTAGATTTGAGTCATTATTCATCAATTTTGAAAATCTGGACTTGCAGTTACTCGAGGCCTTACTCGAGTATGGTTCAAGTTTACTCGAGGCCTTCCTCGGGTAACCTGGGTTTTCAACTTGTGACTCTTCATTTCTTTGTAACTGGACCGTTAGATTTAAAAAATCAAGTAACTTGATCCGTTACTTCCAGTTTTGAAGTCCATTACTCGAGTACATACTCGAGTAAAGGGCTTCTTTAGTTCAAGTTGTTCCTCGGGTAATGCTTCTCTGTTAATGATAACTTCAAGTTGGTACTCTAGTAAATGTGTCCTCTCATCACCTCTGTTTTTGTTTCTCAAAACAGAGTTTCAACCTTCCTGTAAAACAAATTTCTATATACTCCGATGCTTAAGTTAGTAATCATCAAAACTTTAACAAATGACTTCATCTAATATTATGAGAAACTGAAATAACTTACAATTCATTGGGATTTACCATTCCCAATTCTCTTCTAATGTATAGAAATTGATCTTTTGCAAGGGGTTTTGTGAAGATATCAGCTAGTTGAAGATGAGTAGGAATGAATATCACTTTCACATCTTTCTTTTGAACATGATCTCTGATGAAGTGATGTCTAACATCGATATGCTTGGTTCTAGAGTGTTGAACTGGATTCTTTGCCAAGCTTATCGTACTTGTATTATCACAATAGATTGGTATTTCTTTGAGATAAATACCAAGATCTTGTAGTTGTTGTTTTAACCATATCACTTGTGCACAACAACTTGAGACTGCAACATATTCGGCTTCCGTCGACGAAAGAGACACAATATTTTGTTTCTTGCTAAACCATGATACAAGAGATCCTCCAAGAAATTGTCCTTGTCCACTGGTGCTCTTTCTGTCTGTTTTGTATCCTCCATGATCTAAATCTGAATATGCCACAAGATATTCACTTCTTCCTTTAGGATACCACAGACCCAATTCGGGTGTGTCAGCAAGATATCTAAAGATTCGTTTGACCGTTTCAGCATGTGATTATTTTGGTGCCGATTGATATCTTGCACATATGCCAACACTAAATTGGATGTCCGGTCTACTTGCCGTGAGATAGAGTAATGATCCAATCATTCCTCTATATTTTGTTATGTTGTAGTCTTTCCCTTTGACATCAGCATCAAGCAACGTAGTTGAACTCATAGGCGTGTCCGTGCCATTTGCTTCATCCATTCCATACTTCTTTAATAGCTCTTTTAAATACTTTGTTTGATATATGAAGATTCCATTCTTTCTTTGTTTGATTTGTAAACCGAGAAAGAAATTTAGTTCTCCCATCATTGACATCTCAAATTCTCCCTGCATTATCTCAGAAAATTCCTTACACAGAGATTCATTAGTAGCATCGAAAACAATGTAATCAACATATATTTGAACAATTAAAATATCATTGTGTTTTCGTTTTATAAAGAGTGTCGTATCAACTTTTCCCTCTACAAAACCTTGATCAATGAGAAACTTACTGAGCCTTTTATACCAAGCTCTGGGAGCTTGTTTTAAACCATATAAAGCCTTTTTAAGTTTGAAAACTTTTTAAGTTTGAAAACATGGTCAGGTTTGGTAACATCCTCAAAACCTGGAGGTTATTCTACATACACTTCTTCCACGATGTAACCATTTAGAAAAAGCACTCTTTACATCCATTTGATAGAGTTTGAATCCTTTGATGCATGCAAAGGCTAAGAGTACACGTATAGCTTCCAATCTAGCCACTGGAGCATACGTTTCCTCATAATCAATCCCTTCTTCCTGATTATAGCCTTTGGCCACCAATCTTGCCTTGTTTCTGACAATAATTGTGGATTCATCGAGTTTGTTCTTGAATAACCATTTAGTACCAATGATCGGATGATCTTTGGGTCGGGGCACCAAATCCCAAACTTGATTTCTCTCAAATTGATTTAGCTCTTCTTGTATTGCTATAACCCAATCATTGTCTGATAGGGCTTCATCAATGTTAGAAGGTTCAATCTCAGAAATGAATGCAAAAAAACTTACTTCATTGAAAATTCTTTTTCTGGTTTTGATCCCTTCATTCACATCTCCTATGACTTGATCTAAGGGATAACTTTTGTTGTATTTCCAAGCTTTAGGTTGTCCTAGGGATTGTTCTTCTTCCTTAGTTTCATCAACCTCTGGAATAAGAGATTTAGAAATAGATTGACCATTTGCTTGATTTAAAACAACTTCCTGTTCTTCATCAATGGTTTTGTCAGAGGATTCAAATTCATCAAATACAATATGAATTGATTCTTCAATAATACATGTTCTTTTATTGTAAACTCTATATGCTTTACTTCGGTTAGAATATCCTAGGAAAATTCCTTCATCTGTTTTAGAATCAAATTTTCCTAAGTTATCTTTACCATTATTATGAATGAAACACTTACAACCGAAGATGTGTAGATGAGTAATGTTTGGCTTTCGTCCTTTGTACAACTCATATGGTGTCTTTCCGAGTTTTGTTCTGATATATGCTCTATTTGAAATATAGCAAGCTGTACTCATAGCATTAGCCCAGAACACTTGAGACACATTCTTTTCATTCAACATTGCTCTAGCCATTTCAGTGAGCACTCTATTCTTGCGTTCTACAACTCTATTTTGTTGAGGTGTCCTTGGAGCAGAAAAATTGTGATCAATGCCATTAGTATCGCAATACTCTTCAAAGGCTTGATTTTCAAATTCTCCACTATGATCGGTCCTAATACCTGTAATGGACATACCTTTCTCATTTTGCACTTTCTTGGCAAACACAATAAATTCTTCAAAGGTTTCATCTTTTGATGATAGAAAAATAACCCATGTAAATCTTGAGAAATCATCAACAATGACCAATGAATATAGATTGCCACCAAGACTCTTTACTCTTGCTGGACCAACTAAATCCATATGAAGTAATTGTAATGGTCTATTTGTTGAAATCTCATTTTTCAATTTAAAAGATGATTTAGTTTGTTTACCCTTTTGACATGCATCACAAATCAAGTCATTTTTTAAATTAACTTTGGGTAAACCAAGGACTAGATCCTTTTTGAGTAATTTGCCTAGTTGATGCATATTGACATGAGCCAATCTCTTATGCCATAACCAACTTTCATCGGTATTACTCAGAAAATAGTTTTCAGATTCATTTCTACTAATATCTAGAGTATAGCAGTTACCTTCCCTTTTTGCTCTGAGCTTAGCCTTGATATTCTTCTTATCAAGCTGTAAGTCATTCTTGTTGATGATCAAACATTCTTCTGAGTCAAATATTACCCAGTTGTTTTTATCTGCACTTTGACTTACGCTCAGCAAATTGTGACACAAGCCTTCAACATAATATACATCTTTGACTTGTATTCCTTTGTCATTTTTGATTTCACCAATTTCTGCTATCCTTCCGGATTGATTTCCTCCAAATTTTACCTTTCCACCTTCCTTAGGTTGTAATGTGGTAAAACTTTCGAAATCTCCGGTCATATGTCTAGAGCATCCATTATCTATGTACCACTTGCTATTTTTGGATGCTTTGAGACATACCTGCAATCAAATGACTAAGTCTTAGGTACCCACATCTTTTTGGGTCCTTTTGGGTTAGTACAAATAATTTTCTTAATATATGAACCTTTAGGTACCCATTTGTAGGTTCCTATTGTTCCTTTCTTCTTATGAATGCATGAAGAAGTATAATGTCCTTTTCTATTACAATAATTACAAAATGCAAAAGGATTTGATGTATGCACAGAATGTTGGAAATAATTCAAATATGACTTACCTCCTGCTTTCTTTCTTCCTTTTCTTTTATCTGATTTTGGATCATATCCAATTCCAGATCGATCATTAACAAATCGTTGAGCTTTAAAAATAACATTTAACATCTCACTTCCTTGTGTAAATTTTTCAAGAGTTTTTGTGAGATCAATGTTTTTGCTTTTTAAAGATAAACAATTTTCACAATCCTTTCCCTTAAGTTCAGTTTCAAGAACCTTGTTTTTCTTTTTAACAACAATCAATTCTTTAACTACTTTGATGAATTCAGAATGCAAAGCATTGTATTCGGAAAGTAATTCATCATAGGTAGGTTCAGAATCATTTACCTCTTCTTCTGTTTCTTCTTGAGCAACAAGACATATATTAGCTACTTCTTCCTCATCACTTTCTTCATCTGAGGAACTATCACCCCATATAGCAGATACGAAGGCCTTCTTTTTGTTGAAGAATTTGCCTTTTCTCTTTTCTTTGCTCTTTTGATTCAGTTCTGGACATTCTGATTTGATATGTCCTGGTTTTCCATATTCGTAGCAAATGATATGATCTTTGCTGCTAGTTCTACCTTTTTAAAAGTGTTTGAATCCTTGTCCTTTCTTGTAGAACTTTCTGAATCATTTTATAATTAGGCCCATTTTATCATCGTCAAACACCTCATCCTCATCTTGATTCTCTTCTTTTACCTTTAGTGCAAGACCTTTCTTTTTCTTGTCACCAATGTCATCTAGTTCTCGTTTGAACTTTAGTTTGCTTTCATATTCAGAAAGACTTCCAAATAGAGAAGCAACTGATCTCATTGATTCTCCTTTTGCTTCTTCTATCGCAGTGACTTTGGCCTCCCATTCTTTAGAAAGAATATTTAAAATCTTTCGTACTTGGGTATGTTGATCATAAGATTTCCCAAGTGCTGCAAGTTGATTAACAAGATGAGTATATCTAAGTTCAAATTCAGAAATTGATTCACCTGATTTCATTCGAAGTAAATCGAATTCAGTGACTAAGGTGTTGATCCGATTCTCCTTTATTCCCCAAGTTCCTTCATGAGCTATTTCCAGAGCTTCCCACATTTCCTTTGCTGTTGGAAGTGTGCAAATTCTGAAATACTCACTTTGACTCAAGGCACTTTGTAACATTAGAATTGCCTTGCTGTTGAGAGTGATAAGCTTCTTGTCATTCTCATCATATTCCGCTGGCGTCTTGGGAATTTTCTGAGAATCTATAATCTTTGTAGGTTGATAATTTCCACTCTCAATGACATCCCATAGCCCATATTCAGTAGCCATCACGAACACTCTGAACTTAGCTTTCCAGAAAGAAAAGTGTTCTCCATTGAAACCAGGGGGTCTAGTGATGGATGCTCCGTCGGGAAGAATTCCTTCACCCATGTTTGCCATTGGATCCTTCTTAGGCTGTTAAACCTTAGCAAGAAGACCTACGCTCTGATACCAAATGTTAGATCAAGCGTTTCACCCAAGAGGGGGGAGTGAATTGGGTGATACTAAAATCTCTTTCGAAAATATAAAACTTTAACAGTGGAAATAAAACAGTAATGAGTAAGGAGAAATATCACCGAAGTGTACACCGGGAGTTATACTGGTTCGGTCACAACCACTTTGACCTACGTCCAGTCCTCAGAGCTTCTCTGAGAGTTTCACTATAACTTCCAAGATTCAGTGGGTTCTTGACACCTCAGTACAAGCAAGTTCCTTCACCTGGACACTCGCTCCCCCTTACAAGTTGTAATCCAATCCCTACTCAAGGTTCCACAACCTTAAGTTACCTCAATAACAAATATTGAGTTTGAATGAAATATCTCTCTTACAGAGTGAATGAGAATCCCTGAAGCATAGAAATACAATTTCAACGTGAAAACAGAGCAATGAACTTAATAATTCGTTTGTGTGTGTGCTTGTTCTTCTTTCTCTATTTGGATGTTCCCATATATATAGATATGTTGGTGATGACCGTTGGAACATTTTCTTCTTGTCCGTTGGAGAGTGCGCAGCCACTATTGACTTTTCCAGTTTTTGAAAAATATCCGTTGGCGGTGGTTGGCATTTGAACGTTTCATTTAACTTCCATTACTTGATATGTTTTCTTCATTGTTCATCTGTAAATAGACTAAGAATACTAACACAATGAAGGATTAATCATATAGAAAACAAAACAATCAACGTTTGAATGATTTCTGGATTTCTGGGTTTGCTTACTCGAGTAGCTACTCGAGTATCATATGAAGTTTACTCGAGTACTTACTCGAGTATCATCGGGAAATCTTTGATCAACTGCAAGTCAATGAATAAATACCAGATTACTCGGATAGTACATGGAATAACCAATTCTTAATCCTTTGGAAATATATGTTTACTCGGGTACTTACTCGAGTAATGCACTCACAACTTTATGAGTTACTCGGGTACCAACTCGAGTAAACCTTTATAAAAACTTTTGGTTACTCGATGCTTTACTCCAGTAATGTTGCAGGATTTCAAGGCCGAGAGCACTTACCTTGTTACTCGGATACGGACTCGAGTAATGCATTCATTTTTGCATAGGTTACTCGGGTACCTCCTCAGTAAATGTACTTTTTGTGCTTGTCTTACCCGGGTAATGACTTGAGGTTTTCCTTGAAAATATCTCTGCATACTCGGGTACCTACTCGAGGAATCCACTTAAAATAGATCATTGAATACTTGCATATCAGAGTAAGGACTCGAGGAAATGAGTTAAAAATATATCAAGTTAATCGGATACCACCTTCAAGTTTTCACTTACTTTAGTGCGTTACTCGAGTACCTACTCGAGTAATGTTGCAGTGGTACAAAATGCCGAGAGCATCATTTTTAAGAAACAGAGTTACTCGAGTACCTACTCGAGTATCTTTGGAAACTTGAAAGGCGACTGGAAGTTTTTCACATTGTTACTCGAGTAGCTCCTCGAGTAACATTGGTAGGCCGAGAGCAACTCCAAGTTTTTAACCTGGTTACTCGAGTAGCTCCTCGAGTAACATTGGCAGGCCGAGAGGAACTTAAAAATACTTATACTATTACTCGAGTACCTACTCGAGTAACGTTGGCAGGTTACTGGAAGGTGCCTCTAGTTACTTCAAGTTTTGGCTCATTACTCGAGTACCGCCTCGAGTAATGCCTTAGAAAACTTGCTTCTGATCAAGTTTCTCAACTTTTTCTCTTGGCCTTTCTTCATTACTCCAATGCTTACTTCAAGTGAGGTTTATCCTTGTTATTCCTTTGCTCAAACTTATTTATTAATCATTTCCTTTTGAAACCATTCTTTTGTTATCATCAAAACATGAGATCTTAACAGAAACTTTCTACAGCAATGGAGTTTTGGGAAATGGGGGAGCTAGAGAGAAAACGGGAAGATGAAAATGAAAATGAAAACGGGGGGTTATGGAAATTAAATTACAATGTGGGAGAAGCTAAGGCACTTTTTGTCAAAACGCCGAAGCTGCTCAATCTGGAAAAAAAATGATGGCCAATTTGAAAAAAAAAGGCAGAAGCTACGGCACTTTTTCTCAAAGTGTCAAAGCTTCCCAATTTAAAAAAAATGATGGCCAATTTTTTTTTTCAAAAAAAGTCTTAGATGGCACTTGATTACAAAATCCCGTCCAAAACTGAGCCTTGGATAGCCCTTGGTTTCTAAATGCCTTCCAGGGCACCTTGAAAATTCAAGGCATCAGGCTCCTTGAAGGCATCACATAGTGCCTTGAAAATTCAAGGCACCTGTGGTACCTTGAGCGCCTTAGATGGTGCTTGGAATCCAAGCGCCGTCCAAGACTTATTTGGACATCTTAGACGGCGCTTCATTATGAAGCGCCATCCAAGGACTTTTATTTTTAAAAAATTAATTTTTTTAATAGGGATGATTTATTTCTAGGTTTTGACCTCTAAACTGATTCTCAAATTTAATTTTTGTTTCTTAATATAGACAAATTTTCTCAAGAAAGCATCTTATCATAGAAATCAAGAAAGCAGTCAAGTGTAGAGAAAACTATAATACACACACACGCGAAACTAACATCAGACAGAACTCACTATTTTCTCTCTTTTTTTTCCTCATTAGAATCCAACTTTAATAAAAGTCATAAATGTGACAACAAATAAATTAAAATAAAACTGATTAGGGCAAAAGATTGTTCTCATGTAAGAAATTAAGAAAAGTACATGACGATGATATTTGCGGGAGTCTGCACTAAAGCTTGAGGAGTAAGTAAGCAAGCATTAAAAGCATTGCTCGTGTATGGATAAAGCATGCATGTGTTTTTTTTTTTTTGTTGTTGACCTGGATAAAGCATGCATGCTTTAATTTCTGCTTTCACGAGGATCAAAATCATCCAATTAGTATCTACCACGTTGTTATTGTTTTGGTGGCTGTCTTCTATTTAGCTTTATTTCAGTACAACGTGGGTCCACATGAAAGGAATATTATTTCTTTTAGTGTTGTGTATAACGTACAGTGAAAAGATCTGGGGATTTTATATTATATATATATATATATATATATGTTCATGTTAATTAATTAGCTCATGCTTGAGTTCGCTTCAAGTAATAATACCGTGGCAACATGTTGGGACGTTGGAAAACTTATCAGAAAATAGCTGCTTCTAGCAAAAAATTATACATAAGGAGAATGACAATTAGCCCCAACAAAATTTTCTGAATAATGGATTGCAAAGTTCCATTTAGACTGTTGCAAATTCTGGAGTCTCCTTTTTTATTCAGGTCTTTAAATGTTAAATATAATTTTCAGTTCACAACTGAAATTCCCTCTCTTGTAACTGTATGAATCAATATTTGTAAAGTATTTTTTTTCAGAAAATTTTGTCGACACCTAACTGTCATTAATTTTATCTTTTGAAACTTAGCTGTCATTTCCCAATGGTATTTTTGAATAGTGTGTCTAATGCAAAACCGCATTCCATTTTTCACGTCTAGCAAAATATGCCACCGGTGATATATCTAATTAAGTCAGTTTTATGCAAGCTGATGTGGTAATTATGGCTTTAAGAATGTTTTTATTAGTGAAAGTGATGAATATGAGTGTTTTTATCTCGTTTGATTTTGAGAAATTATAAAGTATAGATCAAATATCTCATAAATGAAGAAAACATACAAAAAATCACAATTAAATTCGAATATATATATACTACATACGGTATCATATAGTTCTTTACAAAACCAATATATATAGCCTTATCCTACAAAGTGAGTGGGTGGCTACATGGATTATATGATGTTATTGTACTCTATCAACCATCAAATGTTAACCAAAAGGTCCGATCAATGACTTCATTGAGTGTTTTCTTCGATCTTCCTCTACCTTTTTTTATAGGACTTCATACTGTTTGATCTACACCTCCAATGGCCTCTTCCTACTTGTCCAAACTATCTCAAACGATTCTCTTCAATAGGCGCCACACCTACTCTTTCATTGATAGGCTTATTCAGTATCTTATTTTTTTAATTTTTGGTATGACCACACATCTATCTCAACATTCATATATCTGCTACTCCAACTTTAAGCTCCTTTTGTCCCTTTGGAGCTCAACATTTACTACCAAACAACATTTTTGGTTTAAAAATAAAATAAAATAAAATGACTAAATTTTTACACTACAAAAAAAATCACATTTAGTAGCAGTGCATTGGTAGCGGTTGAAAGAAACCGCTACAAATTTGCAACGGTATGACTCACGCGAAATGGCGCACAAGTTTTGGAACATAGTTTGTAGCTGTTTACTCAACACAACCACTACAAATTATGAAGCCAAGCTGGCGCCAATTTGTAGTGGTTCCTGCATATGAACCACCACAAATGTGGTGCCAAAGCCATGAAGCTAGCGAGACTATTGTGACAGTTATTTTGTAGCATTTTTTATGACATGAACCACTACGGACACTACTACAAAAAACACAAGCTGCGGTGTTTAATTCAAAGAATACTATAGCGCTTGGGAAGTACCGTAGCTTCCAGCGTCGTTAAAACAAAATACGGCTCTTCTTGAATATATGGAAGCGTTGTAGCTTGATTATTATTTTTTTTTAAAAAAAAATATCACTTCCTATGGTATTTAATCAAGGAAGTGCCGTAGGAAGTCAAATGACTTCCTATGGCACTTCCTTGGATAAGCGCCGTAGGAAGTCTTTTATTTAAAAAATAATAATTTTATAACTTCCTACTGCACTTCCCTAGAGAAGCATTGTAGGAAGTCTTTTATTTTTTTAAAAAAAAAATAATTGTATGACTTCCTACGACACTTCCCTGGAGAAGTGCCGTAGGAAGTCTTTTATTTTACAAAAAATAATTCTTCATAATTATTTTTTTTTCTGATGTTAACCTCCATTTATAATCCAAAATCGAGAGCATTTTACAATCAATCCACATCAAAAATGAAAAACTATAGCACATATTTTTTGCAATATTGCGTTTTTATGTATCAAGCATAAAAGAACCCAGCATTTAAGTTGTTTAAATTTTAGCCATACACGTTACTTCTACAGAGGATTAAACTAAGTATTATTATATTTGTAAGCTCAAAAATTTAAAAACTTACAATGTATAAGAAGTTCAAGAAGATAGAGTGTTGATACTTCAAATAAATACCTAAAAAAAAAAATTATTAGCGCACATATAAGATTCATGATAGTTTTAACTAAAAGAAAATGTGAACCAAATGTTGAAAAAAGAAAAACACTTACGGGCTATAGAGCTTCTAAAGGAGGCCGAGACAAGGAAAAAACACATGGGAGAGGAAGCTTTTTACAGCAACGGAGTTCTAGGAAATGGGAGAAATAGAGAGAAAGTGGAAAAATGAAAATGAAAATGAAAATGAAAGCGGCGGGTCATGAAAATTAAATTATAAGATGGGAGAAGCTATGACGCTTTTTGGCAAGACGTCGAAGTTTCTCAATTTAAAAAAAAATGACAACCAATTTAAAAAGAAAAAAGGCAGAAGCTACTGTGCTTTTTCTCAAAATGCCAAAGCTTCTCAATGTAAAAATATGATGATCGATTTATTTTTGTTTTAAAAAAAAGGTGTTAGACGGTGCTTGATTACCAGATGCTGTCTAAAACTGAGCCTTAAACGGTGTTTGAAAACCAAGCACCGTCCAAAATCCTTAAAATATCAAGGTTTAAATATTCAAAGCACCATGTAGTACCTTGAAAATTCAACGCACCAAATTGCCTTGAATTATCAAGGCACTAAAGGTGCCTTGTGGAGAGAGCCATTCAAGGCACCTTTGGTGCCTTGAACTATCAAGGTGTGATGCCTCAAGCCTTAATAAATGGGGCCTTAACCGACGCTTTGAAATAAAGCACCAACCAAGGCCTAACTTAGCTGGCACTTTGTTCTAAAGCGCCGGCTAAGGCTCTTTTATTCAAAAAAAAAAATTAAAAATCCTTTTTTTAGCTAGCGTTTTGTTTTAAAGTGTCATCTAAGGCTACATCTTGCATAACACTTTATTATGAAGTGCCGTCCAAGGGCTTTTTTTAAAAGAAATTAAAATCCTTTTTAATAAGGAAAATTTATTTTTAAGTTTTGACCTCTAAATTGATTTTTAAATTTAATTTTTCTTTCTTAACATATATAAACTTTCTCAAGAAAGCATCTTATCATAATAATGGAGCTTTGACACTTATGGAATTTCTATTATTCCATAGTTGCTACAATTTTTTTTTATAATAGTAGTAAAGGGATTAATTTTTTTTTTAAAAATAACACCTTGTATGGCACTTTCTCAGCCAAGTGTCATACAATATATTAAGCAACTATGATGCTTTTCTGCTCAAGCGCCATAGCTATCACATGTATTTTTTTTAAAAAAAATTTAGAAGTCTCCTCCGGTGCTTGGTTGAAGAAGTGTCATAAGATTGGCGCCGCTAAATCCATATTTTGTAGTAGTGGGAATGCAAAGGGCCTCCTTTTTGTAGTAATTACGTAGAACCGCTACAAAGTTTAACAGTTATTTATAGCAATTTTTTTGTACATCCGCTACAAAATGCAAAGGGTCAGCAATTTTGTAGCTGCATTTTGTAGCAGTTATGGCTAACCCTACAAATGGTTACATTACTTGAGGTAGGGTTTCTCACTTTATAGAATTTTTTGCTAAAACCGCTACAAAATCCAACGCTACAAAAGTGCCTTCACCCCTCAATTTACCATTTTTCCAATTTCATTTCTCACGTGCCCTCTAAGGTTTTGCTTACGATATGAGGTTCTGCTCAAGCATTTTATAGAGTTTGACACTTGAGGTTATTAAGTTAAGTCCTTTATTTGTTTTTTTGCCTAAAATTCTATATAATTTAGATATAAATGTTGCTATTTTTTTAGTTATATATTGTGACTTCCGAGAGAGACAAGCACTAGTAGAAAATTGGCTTTTTAGATCACCACATTTAGATCGATTATAGTGGATAAGGTCTATAAAAGATGACCGGTGACAATTTTGTAATTATAGATAACTTTTAAGACCAATTCTAAAAATAACCGGTCTAAAATATATTATTTAGACCGGTTATATACAAATTTGGTCTAAACTATAAAATCATTTAAAAATTAATTTTTTTAAACTTTTAAGACCGGTTGAAATAAATAATTGGTCTTAAATAGCAAACATTTTAGGCCGATTTTTTGTAAAACCGGTCTAAAATGTGTTTTTAAGACCGGTTATTAGTGACAACCGATCTTAAATGTGTTTTCTTGCAAAATTTCCGTGCCTTGATCCTGTGCTCTCTGAACCCTTTCTTCTCATATTGCCATCCATTTCTCTATGAGCTCTGTCCCTGCTTATTATAAACTCCTCCATCGCGCCCTATTCTTGTTTTAGTTAGCACCACCGTTTTGTTGATCATAGTTGTGCTCCTCCGCCGCGCTCATTGTTGTGTGCCCTTGTCGCTGTTCTTTGATCATCTTCACGCTCCTCCACCGTCACCTCTATTCTTCGCGTGACTATTACGAGTGTAAATGGTCTATTAAATAGTGCAAGTGTACACTGTCATAATCAAGTAATACATAAGTGAGTAGAGTATCATTCCCACAAGGATTGATCACTAATTACTAAAATGAGTAATTTAACTCTATTTAGTCGATCGATTAATTGGTGATTGAGATTACAAAATTAAAAATAATTAAATATGAATAAAAATGATATGAAAACAACTATGAGAAAAAGCCCTAGGGGTTAGATTTCACTTAAAAAATTTTGGATTGAATCACTTATCTATTCTAGTCTAATTTATTCCATATGATTGACAGTCGAGTTTCCCTAATTTAATTACTAGCCTCTTCCAGGGTCAAGCAATTCTATAATTAATTGCTAATCCAATATATTCCTATGTGAATTTAAGCAACTAATTATGCATTAAGATTTATGGAACTCAGTAAGACTACACAACTCATATGAATATATTCCTATTTCATATGCAAGTCATGGTTTTAATTATAGGATTTATACATATGCATCTTCTTCCGGTCTCAACATTCATATTCAAATAATTCAAAAGATGGCCAGTCAATCAAATGCATTAAGAATAATAATTAAAACTCAATCATGAAGGAGAAATTCAACTAGATTTAATAAGTTAAGATTCAATCCGTCATTAGTATGCTACGTTATCACCCCAGGAAAATAAAACTTTAGCACATAATGAAATTAAAAACAAAAATAAAATAAATTGAAAACTTCATAAACATTGCATAAACTTGAATATTAAATTCTAAAACATAAATATACAATCAAAAGATGCATGAAAATGGAGAAAATCTAGCCGTCCCTTTAGGAGGTAAAACCTTCCATGTAGATGGCAACCTATACCATCCATAAAGGAGGACTACCTAAGCCTTCCATGTAAGAGGCATGTAGGAATTAAATACAATGCATAAAATTAACTCTAAGATGGTGTATGTGGATAAGAGAGAAAAGTAATGGATATGAAAAAATGGTTGTTAAATGTGAAGGAGAGGGTGGCTATATATAGGGGAAGAATGGAGTAGGGTAAATGAAGTATAGATGAAATGTGGTAGATGAAGTAGTAGATAGAATGTGGTAGATAAAGTAGTAGATGAAAATGAAGATGAAGTGGTAGATGAAGTAGTAGATGAAAAGGAAGATGAAGTGGTAGATGGAATGGTAAATGATTCTCGCTTTCAACTTCCAAGCAAAATTCGAAATCTTTGGAGATAGAACTAGGTTTTGGTCTCGACATAAAAGTTGTAGAGCTCTTTCTTAGCTTTTAATCCATATATACAATGTCCCAATCTGACATTTAGAGCTCCAGATATTGCCTAAAAACTGAAAGAGGGTCTAATTTAGTATATTTCAAGAAATCCTATTTATTTCATCCCAAAATCATTATTTATTTATTAATTACACCCAAATTTATTAAATTGAGCTCAAATATCATCCAAAAAATCATCATATAAGAGAAAATAAATATGCAAATATTCTACTTATCAAATTTCCCCACACTTAGCTCTTGGACGTCTTCAGATAAGGAGTGACTAATTAGTGCTAACAAAATTAGAAGTGTCAAGTCATAAGCAAGAATAAAATTGAAAAATAAAGAGATCATAGTATTCATGAATCAATGAAAATATGAATTGATAATTTTATTTGAAAATGAATAAACTGAGTTCGTAATTATGACTTATTCTCCCAATCTCTCATATGTTTAACGTTAAGTGTTTCACTAGAATTCAACCAAAAATATTGCACTACCATAGGCTTGCTAAAACTCTCAATCTCTACTACCTAATTCACATGCATAATTCAAATCAAAAGGACTTATTAAGGGTTGTAATGGGGTTAAGGTAAAAGGAATGTAAAACATGATATGAATGTCTAAATTTAAAAAATTAATAGAACAACTGAAAAAATGGGCTAGCTTCTGAATAAATCTATTTCATCACAACAACCCATAATTCAAATACTCAAAAAAAAATTTCTTTTTCTTTCATTTTTTTATACTTTTTTTTTCAACTCTAAAGTTGATGATATATATATACACCCCCACACTTGTTAAAAGCCCATTTCACAAAAATTTCAAATGCTATGCTATTCTTCCAAATTAGGTAAAAGCACCTGATATATCATTAAAGTACATGTTAATGGGTTAAGAATGTTAGATCTCTTATGTTTTGATGATAACAAAGATTGGATCAATGATATGAAAGGATTTGAATGGGTTAAGAATGTTAGATCTCTTATATTTTAATGATAACAAAGATTGGATCAATGATATGAAAGGATTTGATAACAAACAAATGGATCTTTGAACAAAGTGGCAAAGCATTACTTGAAGTAAGCACTGGAGGGATAATTAACTTTTGTGAAGGCTTACTTGAGTAGCCACTTGGGTAAGAGAAGCCATTACTCGAGTAGCCACTCGAGTAAGCAAGAAGAATTTCATCCAGTAAAGCACTGCCAAAATTTGGAAGAAGTTACTCTAGTAAGTACTCGAGTAATTTGTAAAGTTATATAGACCATTACTCGAGTAGCCACTCGAGTAACATGATTTTCATAGACATTACTCGAGTAGCCACTCAAGTATTCAGGTTAAAAATCTTCTAGTGACTCTCGCCCAAGAAATGGAACACATTACTCGAGTAACCACTCGAGTAACCAGTGAGAAAATAGCATTACTCGAGGGACCACCCGAGTAATCTGTAGAATTATTTGAAGCATTACTCGAGTAGCCACTCGAGTAACTAGAAAGCAAACTCTCAGCCAAGAATTTGATGCATTTACTCAAGGGTGTAATCGAGTAATCTACCGGGTTATTTGAAAGCCACTTGAGGAACCACTCGAGTAATGTGTGAAGAAAAATGAAGCCCACTCAAGTAGCCACTTGAGTAACCAGATTACCACAGTGATCACCCAAGTAACCTGTGAAGGTAAAGATATGGCCACTCGAGTACCCACTCGAGTAATTAAGTATTTTCAAGGTTTGTAATATATCACTCCAGGTCTTACTCGAGTGATATCTGATTTAAAATGTTGATTTGCTCAATGCCATATTTTTGATAGGTTTACTCGAGGGACCACTCAAGTAACAGATATTATCACTCGAGTAACCACTCAAGTAAGGCAGTCTAGAAATTATGTTTTTGATCGAATGTTTATTAAATTGTTATCTATATGATTAACCCCTTCATTGCATTAGTATCCTAAGTACATTTGCAGAGAAATAATGAAGAGATCATTCAAGAAGAGCGAAGTCAAATAAAGTGTCTGAACGTTCACCTACCGCTACCTACCGCAAACGGATAGTTTTCAAATTCAAAGAATAGTCAACCGTTGCTGCGCGACTCTAACGGACAAGTTTGAATTACTTCTAACGGATACTACAAATTATCTATATATATGGAGCATTCAAAGAGAGAGAAAAGACACGAACTGAGATTACACTGATCAACACACTCTTAGTGCTTTGTTTCCATATACTCATTCATTTGTACTTCAGAGATTATATATTTGCTATGTGAGAGAGTTTTTCATTACAAACTCAATATTTGTTATTGAGAAAACTTAAGGTAGTGGAACCTTGAGTTGGGAATTTGATTACAACTTGTAAGGGGGAGCGAATGTCCAGCTGTAGGAACTTGTTGTGTATTGAGGTGCCAAGAACCCACTGAATCTTGGAGAATATAGTAAAACTCTCAGAGACGCTCTGAGGACTGGATGTAGGTCAAAGTGGTTGTGGCCGAACCAATATAACTCCCGGTGTACACTTCGGTGATATTTCTCCTTGCTCTTAACTGCTTTAAATATTTTGTCAATTTTCTTATACGCAACAAAATTTATAGTATCACCCAATTCACCCCCCTCTTGGGTGAAACGCTTGCACTAACAAAGAACAAAGAAACAATCAATTAGGCTCAAAGGGGCTTATCAACGGTATAATTGCAAGGTTGGCTATTTGGCTCTGGCTAAACAAAATCAATGCCTTTATCATCTTTGAATGTGCATGTGAAATGTAATCTCAACCAAATTTAAAGCAAGTTCTAGAGTGACAACTTAATAGGTGAATATCACACACAAGAGAAATAATCATTACAGGCTCAAAAGCTCAAGATTAGGGGCTTTCAAACTTAGCTCATTCAATCTCAAAATTCATCACCAATTGCAACAATAAGTTGTTCATTCATGCTATGAAATCTCTAAATTCAATTGATCCATACTCAAAACTTATATACTTCTTAAGATCATTACAAAACACTTAAACAGAATGATTTTTCTTTTTAAATTTTCTCTTTCTTTATTTTTTTATTTTTTTAAGAAGGAACAAAAACATGCAACTAATAAAATGCATCTTAAGAGTTAAGAATAACTTTTTACTTTGCCATTTTTTTCCACACCCCATGCATCTAATGGTTTTACTAAATGACTAAATATATTTTTTTTCTCCAGCCCCAACCTAAATCAAACATTGTTCCTAATGTCTTCTAGAGCTTAGAGAAAGTTTTTTGTAAAAAATAAACACACAATAAAGTAAAATCAAAATGCTAAGAGTAAAACCAAGACATTAAGGAAAGTTACAACCGAAGAGTGATATCTGAATCCTGCTTCTGACTTTTATCTGAAGAATGCCCAACTATTTGCTTGACTAGTATATCTAGTTTAGGTTCATAGGTTTACAATTGATCAAGCAACTGATCAGCAGTTGGGGCAGAAATTATGGAATGGCGAGCGCTTGGGGTATGAATCCTATTTCCACAGCATGATAAAAAAACAACAGATCATTATAAAAAAAATTAACAGTTAACAATCCTAATGGCTTTTTATGAAAGCTTAACTTAGCCCAATATGTGATGCTGGAAATCCTATCCAACGTTTCTAAACATCGGGTAGAGCGATAAAAGTTTTAGCCCTCTAGAACATACGTCCTATACATTCCGGCAAGTTGGAAACTTGTAACTCTTGTCCTAAGGAAAAGATATGACTATCTAACTCCTTTACCCTTACACTCAAACCCTTACTTCCATTAATGGTTGTTGCAATGGCCACACTTCCCCTTAGGCCCTGGATGCCTCCCCCATATACAAAATTGATCTTTCAAGCATCTAGTGTATTTCCTAGTTATTGTGCTACACTTAAAAACTCTCCATTCTTTCCCTCATCAGTTTTACTAAAAATATAGATAGATTTAAACCTACATTTTAGTGTGATACCCTTTTTCTCTTCTTTTCTCTAAGACCATTTGTGCTTATAAGTGGAAGACTGTATATTTACAAGTGGAAGTGTGCATATTTACAAATGAAAGAGTGCATATATATAATACTAAAACAATGACAATCGGATCATACAAATCATGCATTTTTTAAAGAAGTTTGAAAAATTTCCGACATGAATGACCGGTAGGCTATCGTATGAAGAAATTAAATGAAAAAAGTAAAGAAAGTCAAAAGTTACTAAAAAGAGAAGATAGATTAGACAAAAGCATGATTATGTATAGTAGTTGTGATTTTGGTTCACATTTTCCTCTGTTTTACGTCCAGCAACAGCTTAAACACTTTCTATGAATCAAGGGTTTGCTTCCCATTCAGTTTTCTTATAAACTGGCAAACAAGATCTTTTAACGTCATATTCCCAAGATAGTAGTGCCATTTTTTGTTGTTGAATACATCCATTAAATCAAGAAGAATACGATGAACATCACCACTCGGATGAGTCTTAAGAGTTTGGATGATATTATCTAATGACTCCTTATTTAGTCCATCCTTTATAAATTTAATTTTATCTTCTTGATTTATAGACACCATACCTTTGCTCATACAGCGCTGATCACATGTCCACCATGCACATTTATAGCAGACATTCATTCTTTTAGCTCTTCTCTTTTTGGAGTAAGAACTTCTTCCCATTCCTGGCAAAGGTTTAACAATTGATTTATTAAACTCACCTGCTAAACGTACCTTAGCTTCAATGATCTAGTATATGTCCTCAAGAAGGCCCCAATGCTTGAACATCTTCATCCTTTAGAGTTGATATCTATAGAGCTTCCTGTGCATATCTTTGGGAAGAGTGGGGAACCTATTCTTAAGCTTTACAAGAGATTCCTCCATGTTAACTTGTAATGAAAGAGATGAAAACTAAAATCTCTGATGTAGTGTAGTGTGTTTGGGTGAGTAGGAAAGAAAAATGAGAGAGTAGGAAAGAAGTTTTAGGTTGCCTCCCAAATAGCTGTCCTTCTTTAATGTCTTTAGCTAGACAAAGACCAAACTACTTAATGCTCTTTTTTTTGTTTTAATTATTTTATTTTATTTTTTAAAATTTATGAGAAGGAGAACTTACTTGTTGATCCCTCAAACGTGATGATAGTTTTCAAAGTGTTGAGTGCACTGTCATTGAGCTCTTTGAATGTTCTTGATTGTAACCACAAAAAATGAAATACATCATCAGGGGCTACCAAAAGTCCTGTAAAATCATAATAAAACATCCAACCAAACCTTGGGTTGCTGTGCAAGCAATGCTAAATTTATAGTGTTTAGCCAGACTTCCCAAACACAAACTAGTAATCAAAAGTATCAAACACCGTGATTACCCTATCTTTATTTCTTTTCAAGCAACAAGAGTTCAGACACAAAAAATGATTATTCAAAGTAATTAATTGTACTTCTTCAATCATAGACAATTTTAAAGTACAAATATTTACTAAGTTCAAATAAAGCACAACATGCATATATTCGCAAACAGATTTAGGAGTTTCCAAAAATTTAGAGAATCCCACAAAATCCACTTGACTCTCATCAGTAAGAGTCAACACTTCAATAGGAGAGACATGAACAATAGCTGTTGGAACATCTAAATTAGATTCAACATCAAAATGATAGGAATTAGGTTCCACAACTAGAACCTCTTATAGACTACACCCACTATCCTCTCCAAAAGTGATTTCAAGTTCCTTATCATATTCCACAAAAGCTAAAGTTTCATTCAATTCCACATCCTTAACTTTCTCATAATAATCATCATCAACACAAGAAGTGTCATCCTGCTTAAGAATTATCTTGCCTCATAGTCTCAAGAGATGAAATAATTTGACTTACATATAATCAAATATTTTGGACACTTAACTCAACACTAGTGACAAGTTTCTTTTGCTCTCTACTAAACTCCTCACATAATCTTTCTAAATCAGACTTTTCCTTATACTCAAGAGTGTGTTCTTCAAGATAAACCTGATATATGGCTCCAAAGACTCTTGTTGCTCTAAAATTCTACTAGGATAAAAGGAATTATCAAAACAAGTTTGGTTCATATTGAAATCATCTCTCATATAATGATTGGTAGTGCTATATGGATAATGCTCATAGGAATGACACTTTCCATAACAAGTACTAGAAAAACCGTTATAAGGAGAAGAATTTTCAATCCAACCAACATTTATATTTTTTTTTCTTATTCCATCAACATGCATTCCAGAAAAAGAACCAATATATGACAATTTATCACTGATTAAACCAAATAAATGCTGTGAATAATCCATTTTTTTAAATTTTTATCAAGATGGTCTAATTTAGTATTTTTCAAGAAATTCTATTTTATGCCAAAATCATTATTTATTTATTAATAACACCCAAATTTATTAAATTGAGCTCAAATATCATCCACAAAATCATCATATAAGGAAAATAAATATACAAATATTTTACTTATCAGTGACCATTCTCCTCTGTCATGACTTCCCTTTATCATTGCCGTGAATTTAAGGACTTCATTTTAACCTCAGTCGACGCTGTCGTGACTTTGGCTAGAAACTCACTCCTCGGTCTTTAATCAGATTAGTGTTCTATTCTTGAGTTGTTGTTCAATAATCAATAATGTCCGTTGAAAATGGCCCTTGATGTTGTTTTGAGCACTTAATTCCCAGGTTATATGCTCTGACTTGTACATTCATGTGATATTATATTTGGCTTGGAGTAATACCATTCTAAGTTTTGATTTAATTAGTATGATTGTTTGATTGTCAGTGTTATTAGTTTGTTGAAACAACACTTTTTCAAATGGTGCATGTTAGAATTAGCTAAAACCTTATGCATATAAACTAAATAGCCTTGCAATGCAAGTTTTAAAACTTGTATATATATACCTTTATTATGAAGTATTGCTTGGTTCTTATCATGCCATAATTTATTAGTATATTGCTACAAGTGTAGTTATTATCTCCTGGTTTGCATGCTTATTAAATTCATTGAAATCCCTAAAACTCTATGGTTGTTGTTTTTTTGTCTATCCTTTTGCTATTGGATAGGGTGCTACAAGGTGTTGAGATATATTGATCATAGATGGATAAATGCTAAACAGATGAGTATTGAATATGATAATGGGGTGAGGGGTTTTTTAGACCTTGCTAGAAGAAATACCGATAATGAGAGCGGGATATTTTATTTTCCAGTGTAGTATGTTTGAATGAGAGTTGACTAAGTGCTACAAATATATATACATATTTAATTTCTGAAGGATTTTGTAAGAGTTATACAGTATGGGTATGGCATGGTGAAGAATTAGAAATGCCAAGTTCATCTCAACAGGGGGAGTGGCCTTTAATGAAAATGACATGGATATGGATGATCGGATAGAGAATATTATTCATGATGTAGAAGAAGAGGCTTTTGAGCAAGTACATGCATATGGTAATATGTGCAATGATGCTAAGAAGCCACTGTACCTGGGGTGTAAAAAATACCAATTGTTGAAAGCAGTATTGAAATTGGTAAGCTTGAAAGCACGGCATATATAGAGCGACAAGAGTTTTTAGAAACGTTTGAGGCTTTTAAGGACATGCTTCTAGATAATAATATGTTGCCTTGTTGATACTATGACTAAGAAAATACTGTGTCCACTAGGGATGAGGTATAAAAAGATCTATGTATTCCTTAATGATTGTATATTGAATAGAAAAGAGTATGAAGAGAACCAACAATGTTTGATATATGAAACCCTAAGGTACAAATCAAATAACACCCTTGCAAAAGTGTTGTGGTATCTTCCAATTATACTAAGGTTCAAGCGCTTGCTTGCTAATGAAAATGATGCAAAAAGTTTGAGATGGCATACGGATGAGAGGACATTCGATGGAAAGCTTCGCCATCTGGCTGATTCTTCTCAATGGAAGAAAATTGATAATTTATTTCCTAGCTTCAACGAAGAACCTAGGAACCTTAAGCTTAAGCTTAGCATGGACGACATGAATCCTTTTTGCAGCCTAAGCAGTATACATAGTTCATGTCCTATTCTATTGGTAATTTACAACTTATCTCCTCTGTTATGCATGAAACGAAAGTACATCATGTTGTCTATGTTGATTTTGGGGCCAAAACAACTGAAAATGACATAGATGTTTACCTAGAACCCTTGATTGAAGACTTAAAAGAGTTGTGGGATGAAGGTATTGATATTTTTTATGTGAACAAGAAGAAGTCTTTTAACATGCGAGCCATGATCTTTTGTACTATAAATGACTTCCCTGCATATGAAAACTTGGTAGGATATAGTGTTAAAGGTGATAAAGCATGTTCGATTTGTGAAGAAGGCACATGCTACCATCAACTTCAACATGGAAGAAAGACAGTTTATCTTGGCCACAGGAGATTTCTTAGACATGGCTACCCATATCGTAGATTAAAAAAAGGCTTTTTTGGTGGACAAGAGTTTGAAGATGCTCTAAAGGCATTGAGTGGGGAGCAAGTCTATGAAAAGGTGCAAAATATCAATGTAATCTTTAGTAAGACTACAAAGAATAGTAATGAAAAAAATAAATGGAACAAGAGGTCTTCCCTATTGGCCCAATCTTGATGTGAGATACTTTATTGATTTCATGCATGTGGAGAAAAATGTATGTGATAGTATTGTTGAGACACTGCTTAACATATATGGTAGTTCTAAGGATGGCGTGAGGCAAGATTAGATTTGTAAGAAATAGGAATACGAGAAGACTTGCATCCAAGGCTATATGGTAAGAGAACTTTTTATCCTCTATCTTCTCATGCTTTGTCTAAAGTTGAGAAAAGAATTTTTTGTGAGTGTTTACATGGCATCAAAATTCCTTCAGGGTATTCATCAAATTTTAAGAAGCTTGTGTTGATGAAAGACTTGAAGTTAGTAGGGCTAAAGTTTCATGATTGTCATGTCTTAATGTAACAACTACTCCTAGTAGCTATTCGAGGCATTGTCAAATATGATCTTCAACATATTTTGACTAGTCTTTATTTCTTCTTCAGTGCTATTTGTAGTAAAGTCATTGAAATAGAAAGATTGGATGAACTGGAAAATGAAGGATAACTGATCTATTGCCAGATTGAGAAGCTTTTTCTTCCTTCTTTTTATGACATCATGGTTCATCTAATTGTTCATCTAGTGAGGGAGATAAAGTTGTATGGCCCTATCTATTTATGATGGATGTACCCAATTGAAAGAACTATGAAAATCCTAAAAGGGTATGTGAAGAATGCAATCGGCCTGAAGCATCTATTGTTCATAAATATGTTTCTGAAGAAGCCATGGAGTTTTTTCAAGATTACTTGTCAAATTAAGACATATTAGGCTTCTTGAACATTATGATGAAGAAGGGGTAGATGCAGGGATTCAGTAAAGAGTGTGGATCCTGATGAATTGCAACAAGTCCACTTGTACATCTTGAATAATGTTGATAAAGTTCAAGATTACATTAATGCTTATAAAGAAATTGTCCGAAAAGGAAATAGTCAAATGACTGAGCAAAGGTTAATTAGGGAGCATAACAAAACTTTTGCACATTGGTTCAAACAAAAGGTTGACAAAGAGGAATGTGTCTCTGATACCATTAAATGGTTAGCACGTAGTCCTGAGGTAGATATCATAAGTTGGACTTCATTTTTTATCAATGGTTATACGTTTTACACAAAGTCCCTAGATGATAGGAGCACCATCCAGAACAGTGGTGTTATTTTAGTGGCTAAATCTATGCACTTCTCTCTAGCTTGAAAAATAAGAACCCTAGATTGGCAACCATACCTTATTATAGGGTTATTGAAGAGATTTGGGTGGTTGATTATGTTAAAATTAAATTTCTTATTTTCAAATGCATGTGGATTGATGTCAACCATGATGTGATGATCGATTAGTTAGGATTTACATTGGTTGATCTTAAAAGTAGAAGTTTTTGAGATGAACCTTTTATTATGGCATATCAGGCGAAACAAGTGTTCTATATTACCGATCAGGCGAATAAAATATGGTCTGTAGCTCTCTAAGGAAAAAGAATTGTTGACATTAATCAGGAAAGTCATTCAATGAATGATCTTCTAGAGACTCCTTTTTCTAGGGGTCTACCAGAATTGAATGAAGAAGATAAAGTAGATAATAAACACGGCACAAGAAACGATCATCATGAAGGGATATGGGATGATATCCCTTTATAAAACTACTTTAAAGGTTAGCTAAGTAAGTAATTATCATGAATTATATTTGAATTATGTATATTATATTGTTTTTTATATATAAGACTACCGTTTTTGTTGTCGTCACAGGAAAAATGAAGGATATGAGGTGTCCTAGTGTTGATGCTCTAGAGCCATCTAGTTATCATCAGCGAAGGATTACTATCTGATGTACATATTCTTTCTCCGTAGATTCATCTATCATTAATTAAAGTGTTTTGATTATATTATTAGCTAAATTTTTGATTTCTTTTGTCAAACTGTAATATTAAAACAGGGGAATAAAAATATGTAGTAGTATACCTTAATTTTTCAATTGCGTGCGAGAGTGTTGATTTTCAATGATTTATTATTGTTGCTTCTATGGAATGTGGTCGGGGTGTATGTAAGAGGAATGATGTAAGTTACACCATTTGAAATTATATTCTAAAATGCTTGACGAAATGTAAATGTGTAAGAGAATAATTTATTTGGGGTGTAGGAAGAATGATTTATTGTTGTTGCTTCTATGGAATGTGCATAAGGTGTAGCAAGAATGATGTAAGTATTACACCATCCATTAATGCTTGCTGAAAATGCTTATGTATAAGGTGTTTGTTATAATGTGTAAGAGAATAATTTATTTGGATGTCGTTGAAATGACTGCTTGCTAGGTAAAATGTTTTAACAAGGAAAATGGCTTGTTGGTTAACATTTCAAAAGGATTAATTTTTTTAAGAAAATGGAAACTTGTTAGACCGGTTATTTATACAGTCGGTCTAAAAAATGACATTTTAGATTGGTTATCTATGAAACCAGTCTAAAAAGTCATTATTTTAGACCGGTTATTTCAATAATAAGTCTAAAATGTCTTTATTTTTTAACCGGTTGTATAAATAACCGGTCTGAAAACTTATTGTAATCGGTTTAAAAAGTAGCAGACCTTTTAGACCGGCTGTATGAAGACCACATCCAGAACTGATCTAAGATTTCATTTTTACCTAGTCTTAAAAGTGATTTTTCCACTAGTGAAAGGGAAGGGGAAGGATGGTAAGCTTCCCCCCAGACCTATTCTACGGGGGAGTAGCAGTATAAGGGGCAGTGGGAGGGGTAGCAGAGGGTAGCACGGAGGTAAACATATCCCCATGCCATTGTAGGAGGCGACCACGCCACAGCAGTCAGAGTAGATGGCCCCACAGCAGAAGCCCCTACAGCAGACGCCCAAATAGGAGGCAACAGCACTAGAGCTGCCTGTTTAGTCCTAGAGGGTGACCTTGGCGTTAGCGATTACAACAAGAATGAGGAATTTGACTTCAACATTCCTATTCCCAGGGACATATGGAGCGGTTCCTGGATGAAGAGGAGGCTCGGGACCAGAATAACACACAATAGTCATATTCGCTGTCGATAGGGTTTAAGGTGCAAGTCTAAGGTAAATTTAATTATTGTTTTAATATATTTAATATTAAAACTCCATAGGTCAAATGAGGAGGCTCGGGACTAGAATAACACACAATAGTCATATTCACCAGGAGGCTGGACGTGGCCAATCTCAATAGCTTGGACTGGACACTACTTGTGATAGTTTTGTGGAACAAGGTCACGAACCAATTGATTGAGAACAACGATCACCTATTCAACTACTATTTGAACAAGCTAGGCTCGAATTGGATGCAATTCGCCATCCACTTCAAGACATGGAAGAATGTTCCCAAGATACCGAAAGATCTAGCATATGACGAAGCTATGAAGGTTCTTAATTGTATTTAATTATATTATATATTTTATAATTAATTGTATTTAATTATTATTTATTAATTGTATTTAATTGTATCACTTCAAGGTAATTATATCATTTGCAATTAATTGTATTTGCTAACACCCATTTCCATTTTCATATGCACAGGGTAATAAAGACCAAAGTCCACAGGCAAACAGAAAAGTATAAATATGCTGATAAAAACATTTGTTCACCTACAGGAAACAGCATAACCAAATTTGAAAATATTTACAAATTGGTTCAAAATGTCCAAAATACACCAATTATAAACCACTATCTTTGCCTCAGGATACGTGCTTGTCGTTTCCCGTTTCTACAACCTTTCCTTTGGCGGGGCTTCTTCATGTAGTTCTTCCTCACTACTCCCTCTGACCAACTCTTCTAGGCAGTCTTCTAGGTGATCTCACCTAAGCTGTACTTCCCTCAATTCTCCTCTGATTTCAGTCATCTTAACTTGCTGCTGATTAAGCATACTCAACATTTGCTGCTGGAATATATATGGTCTAGAACCCTGATCTTCCTCATTATTATTTCTAGCTCTACCTCTGTTCCTACCTCATCCTTGGCCTGTACCTCATGGCCTACCACATATCATCTCTACAATTCACTCTACATGAAAAATAGAGAAGAAATAAATTTTACATAAGAGCAAATTAATCAGAAATCCACCGATTAAACTACTCATAGCAGTCAAAATAGTCAATATTTGAAGTTTAGGAAGTTACCTCTTCTTCCTTATGGCTTTTTCCTCTTGTGACTGAAAGCCCTAACCCTTTAACACTGAAATTTGTTTCAATAACACCTTACATCATGTAGAGAACAAGCTTAGAGGAAGGTTTCGTAGGTTAAGGGCTAATTTACCAAAGGATTTTGACTTACCTTGCAAATTTTCTTGCTCCTTCCCTCTGTACAATTCAACTACTCTCTCTCTCTCATATATGATATGCGAAAGTTTTGGGAGGAGGAAGGAGATAGAAAATGATTTTATAACTTTCACAATTACATATTGTTAGCGCAAGCTTTTCACCCAAGAGGGGGGTGAATTGGGTGATAATAAAAAAAATAATAAGACAAATAAAACTGAAAACCAATAAGAAGAAGATTAAAGAGTTAGGAAAATTTCACCGAGGTATACACCAGGAGTTATAGTGGTTCGGTCTAATTCACAATGACCTACGTCCAGTTCACAGATATAATCTGTGTCTTCACTATACTTTCCAAGATTTAATGGGTTCTTGGCACCTCATACACAGCGATCTATTCCTCACTTTGAATACTCGCTCCCCCTTACACCATGTAAATTGATGCCCAACTTAAGGTCCCACAACCTTAAGATATCTCTCAAAACAAGTGTATTAAATCAATGAATGTTCTCTCTTAAAGAGTTGGTAATGTAAACACTGAAGCGTATTAAAACAAAAGAGTGAGAGCTCAGAAAAATGAATATTCGTCAGTTCGGTAGTTCAGCGTCTTGACTCCCGCTTTGAATGCCTTTGCTATTTGTAGTTGGAGAGATTTTAATGACCGTTGGAGGCATTCTGTTTTTCCGTTACTCACTGAGCATTTATTGGAACATTCTTTATATTATTTGATATAGCCGTTGAGGTGAAGAGAATGCATTGGTAGAGACTCAGAGTGCATTTAATGTTTCTGACATAGTATATCTGCTTTTCTTGGAATCCAGAAATCTGAAGTATCAATCTCCTGTAACTTGCTTTGAGAATGTTAATCATGAATAAAAAGGATAATAAGCAAGATTAATGAAAGTACTCAATGATTCTGAGAAATTTAGATTTTAATATGATGCTCTGTTTTTCATGAAGAACAAGTATTCGGATACTATTATAATTATCAGGATAGTTTAAGTCTTTTCAGATAACATACTATTCAAATACCTTTTTCTCTATTTGGATAATATTTGAAATTTTACACTGAGACTATTCGAATAGTTAAGATACCTATTTGAATAGTGATCTCTTAAACTTAAAAAAAGATTATCCTGATACATGAGTTACTATTCGAATACATTCTTCGAGTTTGACTAAAAATATTTTCTTTCAGTCTTTCAATATTATTCGAATAGTCTTCTTGCTATTCGAATAGTTTCTCATCTCAATCTCATAGGCTTGATGTTGGCTTTGACCTGCTATTCGAATATTAATATCATTATTCGAATAGTGGATATACTATTCGAATAGTATTCATACTATTCGAATACTAGAATTTGAAAACTCTTTTAAGCAAACGTCGATTATTCTGATAATGGCCATAGTATTTGAATAGTGACCATTCTTATTTGAATAGTCATATTATTATCCGAATAATACATTTGATATTTACTTTGGAGAATATAAACCCTACTCGAATAGTGTACTGGCTATTCGAATACTTTTTGATCAGAAAAATTTCAACTGATGTACTAGATTATACTAATCGAATAGTCAAAGTGTATGCGAATAATATGACTATGTATCAGTGTATCTCTATTTGAATAACATATGCATTATCATGATAATTATTTGACTATTCGAATAGTCTGAGACTTATCAAAATAATAGCTAATAGAAACTGAGTTCCAGTATTTGAATAGTAGGTATACTATTCAAATACTTTCTTAGCGAAAAACTTGTGAATAAGAATGCAGAGACAAATCAAACTAGACTTAGGTTTGTTATCATCAAAACTCTGAATCTAACACATATAATTATTTAATTAATTAATAATCCAATTTTGGGCTTTTATGACGTAATTCCCTAACTTCATGTAATTTGATGTCTTGAGCCCAATTAACCTACAACTAGTATTTCCCCCTTATGTTACATGTAATAGCATCCCAAAGGTCCTTCTTCCATGTCCAAATCGGCTTCATAACTTGTTTTACTTACGTGCACACTTTAAGTCACAAGTTTGGTCAAATTTGCACTTTTGCTCTAATTTTCCATAAATTCACATTTATTTGACCAAAATATTCCAAATATATATTTTCTCTTTATTTTCCTTAATTAATTGAGTTTAACCTCAATTAATTGGAAAATAATTAGTTTTATGCTTGTTTGGCAAAAATACAAGTTTGCTATTACATTATTCTTCATTTTCGAATATTTCTACCAACAATTTGAAAAATCATAACTAAATTTGTAGACATCATTTTGGAGTGATTCTAAAGGCTATAGAACCCATATTGAGTCTCATTTCAAGGAAATATATAGTCTTTTACCAATTGGAAGCACAAAATTCCCAGAATTAATTTATTTGGATAATGTTCCAGAAAATCTACAATTTTTCTGGGCTCACTTCAATAATTCATAACTTTTTGTGTATAGCTCTAATTGAGTCATATAACATATGAAATTAAATATTTGTCATCATTTGGTCATCCAAAACCACATGACAATCTCACTTCCTCACAGGCGATTTCACTGGAAGTACTATTCAACTTTCTATTTCCAATATTCAATTCCCATGGTCTTGAATATTCACCATTTTATTGAATATCTTACATATTTACAATACATTCTTGGTGAATAAAATTTGGGGTGTTACATATTTAATTATTATTTATTCAATTGTGTTACAAGATAAGCTTGTCATCCGAGACAACAGGAAGAGGTACATGCTGATGAATATGGGGATGGCTGGAGGAACAGGAGGAATCATCTCTTCCATAGTATGAATAAAGATGGGATGATACCTCTGTAATAGCTTATCGAGAACGTACCTAACGGCGTCCTACCTAATGACAGGGCAAGTTTTGTCCAGTACAGGAGGAGCCTCCATAGGTAATTTATTTATAATTTTAATTTTAATATAATTTTCATAATTTTTATGTTTTTAATAATTATAATTTTTTATATATTTTTAATACTTTTAATGTTGTGTGTTTTATGTAGGCTCTTTCTCAAAGGAATACTAGGTGCCGAGGGTAGCAGAGGATCCATCACATTGCAAGATCTAAGATATTTATTGTCACTTGCAGTGAACTAGTAGTTTTTTACAATGTCAATTAACTTTAGCTTTATATTATAAATTGATTGTTTTGTTGTGTATAGTACTAATTTAATGTTTTGATTGTTTTAGAAGAGGAAGGCTCAGTAGGACAACCGAGGGACAGACTATGGGGAGTTATTAACCATCACCTATAGACACCGGGATGGGACTCTGACCTCTTAGTGGGCAAAAGAGGCCATTGTAAGATAATTTACTATCTTATAATAATAATTTATTATTTTATTATTCATAAAATTAATTTATTATTGTTAATAATAATAATTTATTATTTCATAATATGCAGGAGTAGATTCAGCAATCACAAGCTGAGCTGTAAGAGACCCAGACCAAGGAGTCGCAGGGGTCTATCGATCCCATTGTTCAATTAAAAGCTGTAGTGGGCCCAGTTGAGCACTCGGGATGCTGAAGGGTATGGGGTTAGGCACCAACCTAGCAAGGTCTATGGCAAGGGTGGCACACTAAGGCTGGCACCTCTAAAGCACAGACCTCCGGCGTCAGAAGGCCGATGGAAGATATTGTTTAGGACATTCGTGAGGAGGTTGGTAGGCAGATTCGGGTATAGGCCGACTTCTTTTACCCTCAACAAACCCAGTGGTGGGGTATCACGAACTCCATGCTATCCATGTCATAAAGCCACTTATTTCTTGATAAGGAGCATGCACAGATCCCCTCAATCCCTAAGTTAATTGTTTAGTTAAGTCCTCCTGCCAATAATGATGATACTACTAACTCTTCTCACCCCTGTGATCGTGGCCCCCTGAGAGAGGACCTGATGGTCAGCCCCCCTAAGAGAGGACCTGATGATCAAGCTCTAGACAGTTAGTTTTATATCTTAGTTAGCTTTATACGTTATTTATGACGATTATATTTTGATTTGTGACAGTTGTAAAAAAAATTGGACAATTGTTTTTTTCATTTATGTTATTTCTCATTTCCATTAGACCTCGTCAAACAAATTTGAAAAAAAAACAATTGAACTTTGTAGCGGTTTTTATTTATGAACCAAATTCCAAGATACTTAGTTCAAATCCAAGCTTATGCTTACCTTTTTCCTTTGCTATAGCTCTATCTAGATTCCTTCAGCTCTACACCTCTTAGGCAACACCAAACACCACTTTTTAAGAAACTAAAATGGTAGAAATGTTGCTTTGATGAGAGGAACAAAGTTCATGAATGCACTTTGAGCTAGAAATGTGGTCTTGACGGTGTAAATAGCTTGAAACTACTTCCCCTATCTAGTTCTTCAAAGTTTCAGCCCCCTTCTCTCCTCTCAACTCTCTCTCTCTCTCTCTCTCTCTCTTTTCCTTTGATTTTTGGCCGACTTGCAATGAATAAAAGGTAAGGGTGGTATATTGAATAAGTGTTTATTGTCTCTCTCTCCCTTGGTGTGATTTTAGCCGACTTATTTGAGTGGATAAAGGTGAGGAATTGCATTGATTAAACTCTCTCTCTCTCTCTATTTCTCTCTCCTCTTTGGTGTCTAGGATGCCTTGACTTGAGGAAAATGTGAGGAAGTGTATTAATTAAACTCTCTCTCTGTTGGCCAACTTAATTGGATAAAAGGGGAGGGAGGTGTGTTGACTTAGTCTTTGCATACCATGTAGCCAAATAGAGAGAAAGATAAGTAATTAATAGTGAGTGTATGTGTGTGTGTGTCGTTATATATTTGTAGGTATATTTTTATCCCATTAGTTAAACACACTAGGCCCTAATTTTTCCTCCTTTGTCTAATTTAAAATTCCTTAAATCCTCAGGGGAATAATATGCCTTTAATTATCAAAATTAATTCTAACTCCATTTAAAATTTGTTTTTGGAAAATTTATTCTGACTAAATTCAGGATGTTACAATTCTCCTCCCGTACAGTAAATTTCATCCTCCAAATTTGATACATACCTTAAGGCATAAATTCTAGGTATCGCTTCTTAATGTCCTCTTTGCTTCCCAGGTTGCTTCCCTAGGAGATAGTCCTTTCTAGACCACTTTTACAAATGGTATGCTTTTATATTTGAGCCATCTCTCCTGACAATCAATAATTTATTCTGGTTCGACTTCATATGTGAGATTATCTTGCACCAATGTCTTCATACTCAATGACATGTTTAGGGTCTAGTTCGTATTTCTTTAGTTGTTAGACATGAAAGACATTATGTAGTTTGCTCAGATTTAGTGGTAAAGCTATCCGGTATGCCACTGGTATGATTTTTGATAATATTTCGAAAGGGCCAATATACCTGGGGCTCAACTTCTTCATCTTCAGTGCCCTACTGATACTTATGACTAATGAAACTTTTAGGAACACGTGTTCACTAACCCTAAATTCCAGAGGTCTTCTTTTATCGGCATAGCTTTTCTACCTACTTTGTGCTACAAGGAGCCTCTTTTTAATAACCTTTATTTGTTTTGTTGTTTGATCAACCAATTATGGCCCATTCAATCTCCTCTTAGTCAATTCGGTCCAACAAAGAGGTGATTGACACTTCCTTGCAAAGAATGCTGCACACAGAGCTATTTGAATAATCACATGATAGCTATTGTTGTAGGCAAACTTACTGAATGGAAGAAAATGATCCCAACTTAGCTTGAAATCCAATACGCACACTCTCAGCATATCTTCTAGGGTTTGTATGGTTCTCTCAGTTTGTCCGTCTATTTGAGGATGATAGGTCATACTGAATTTTAGTTTAGTACCCAGAGCTTCATGTAAAGATTTTCTAAACTTTAAAGTGAATCGAGGGTCACTGTTAGATAAATACTACTCGGTGTACTGTGCAGTCTAACTATCTGCTTTTGTATATCTCTGCTAGCTTGTCAAGAGAATAACTAGCGTTGATCCGTAGGAAATAAGCTGACTTTGTAAATCCATCAACAATTACCCATATTGCGTTATAGTTCTTTGTTTTGGGTAATTGTACCTGAAGAATCATAGTAACGCTCTCCCATTTCCACTCAGGAATATCAGGACTTTGTAGAAGTCCTGGTGGTCTTTGATGTTCATCTTTCACCTTTTGGCAATAAGACAATGTGCAACATATTTGGTTATATTTACTTTCATTCCTGGCCACCAATACAAGGACTTTAGGCTGTAATACATTTTGATAACTCCTGGGTGAATAGTGTACTTGCTCTTGTGCGCCTCCTTCAGGATTTTTTGTCTTAGTTAAGCCTTTAGTAGGACATATATTCTTTTATTATATCTAACTAGTCTACCAGGCAAAAGATCATATCCTGAGTCTCTCCCTATTCAATCTGACCCTTATTGACTTCACTTGCTCATCTTGCTTATGAGTTTCATCAATTTCATTTCTCATATCTCTTTCTTCTTGACTAGCATTGTAGCTACTAAGCAGTATCTAATCTGACAAATTTCAATCTCTGAATCCTTCTAGCAATTTCTATTCTTGAATCATGTTGATGGCCACCTACACTATTTTTTGACTCAAGGTATCAGCTACGACATTCATTTTACCTAGATGGTATTTGATTTATGTCATAATCTTTTATTAGTTCCATCTATCTTCATTGTCTCATGTTCAAATCTTTCTGATTATGCAAGTATTTGAGACTATGGTGGTCACATTTTTTCTTTATGGTCACACCATACAGATAATATCACCATATTTTCAAAGCGAAAACAATCGCCACAAGCTATAAATCATGTATAGGGTAATTCATTTCATGAGGCTTCAGCTGTCGAGAGGCATACACTGCTACTATGCCCTGCTGCATAAAGACCACTAGAAACTAGTCTAGGTATTGTAAAAAAAATTTAATTAATGTGTTCTATGAATATGGTAGGTGCATTGGTCAGTCCAAATGGCATTACTAGGAATTCATAGTGCCCATATCTGGTTCTGAAAGCAATCTTCGACACATTATTTGCTTTCACTTGTAATTGATAGTATCCTGCCCTCAGATCAATTTTTGAGAATACAAAGGAACCAGACAGCTGATCCAGGAGATCATCAATTCTAGGAAGTGGATATTGTTAGATCTCATGTTTTGATGATAACAATGAATGGTATGAAAAAGATTTGATTTACAAATAAGTTTGAACAAAGTAATAACAGGGAAAATCATCACTTGAAGTAAGCATTGGAGTAATGAAGAAAGGCCAAGAGAAAAAGCTGAGAAACTTCATTATTGGCAAATTTTCTAAAGGGTTACTCGAGTACCTACTCGAGTAACAGACTAAAATTTGAAGTAACCAGAGTCGACCTTTAAGTAACCTGCCAATGTTACTCGAGTAAGCACTCAAGTAATAAGGTAAATGTTTTCAAGTTGCTCTCTGCCTGCCAACGTTACTCGAGTAGTTACTCGAGTAACCAGGTAATTCACTTGGAGTTGCTCTCGGCCTGCCAACGTTGTAATATTCCAAAAAGTGATTAAGGGCTAATGACTTCAAAAGTGAATGTAATTATTGTTGAATAAACACTTTTGGAGAATGGGTGATGGGAATTTGGATATTTTAATGATTCCAATGGCTTCTTTGTGAAAATTCATGTGGGGAGAGTGTTTATTGTGAAATTGGAACCATTGGGAACAATTGTGTAAAAGTTGGAAACTCTGTCCATTGAAACTCTGTACAGGGCAGTCGACTTGTATGGACGTTTTAAATAGGCAAATGGTGTCTAAAAATTCTAATATTTTCCATTCTTAAATTTCACATTCCAAGCTTCAAAATGGACATATAATTTGTGTCATTTCAATTTTTGAGCTGAGAGTTATGATTTTCCAAAGTTTGGGATGGAAACTGGAATCTGTTTTGGAGCAGTATGGACTTTTGTGCAATTCTGTATTTTTGAGGTTATTAAATGCAGTGATCCATATTTGTATAATAAAGAGAACTTAAATAGATTTCCATTGGCTTTTGGATCATCTCATTTTGATTTTTCTAGAATTAGTTATGATTTTTCAAAGTTTGGGCAGAAATCTACCAGAATTTTGTGAAAATCCGAAATTGATGGAAATTTAGTAAATAATTAGAAAATAATATTATATTATATTAAATCATCATCCACCTCCTCGATCAGCTCAAAACCGTGATATTCATCTGCAACAAGAGAGAGAAGGTGTGAGAAATTCTAGAGAGAGAAGTAGAAGAGAACTTGTACGGTAAGTCAATTTCTTCGGTAAATCCTTACCTAACGCGTATAACTCCGCTCCTAAGCTATTCTTCTATATTCTTCAAGGTTTGTGGAACACAAATTTGGGTGTTCTAAGGCTAGGGTTTTCAGCCACCTTGAGGAAAAGCTAGTGGGAGCTTGAGCTAACTTCCAAACTTTCGTATATTGCTTATTCGACTGCTATGGGCAATTTAATCGGTGAAATTTCGCCGGATTGCCATTGGTTTTAAAGTTTGGAAATGATATGGCCTAGGGGTTATGCTGCCCAAATTGGGTCTTAATTTTAGTTTTAACCTAATGTAATGATTAATAAAGTGGTTAGGAGTAGAAAGGAACACATTTACGGAGCCGAAACCGAAAAACACCGATTCTTCCCAAAGTATGCCAAGATTTCGGCCAAGGCTAGATCTGAGGGGTAGAGTTGGATTTTCAATGATTTTATGGTTCCATTGAGTTCAGGAGCGAAAATTAGGTGGGGTTACAGTTGGTCACTTTTTCGGAAAAGGCCGAAAAAGCATAATTACGAAAACGCCCCTACAACCCTTAAAGTGAGGCTGCCAAGGGTAATGTTGTAATTTGACATTGAATTTGATAATTTCAAGTTCGGAAATGGATTTCTTGGGCAAAATTATGTTAGAATAGCCTATGTCAAAATTTTGGGAAAAGTACAGCCGAACCGGGTACGGCCGGGCCGGGTCCCCGGGGGCATTTTTGTAAATTTTCATAATATGCTCATATAACCCCCAGAAACACTATGGAAGTGTCTAAATTGTATTTTGGAATTGTAGGACCAAGTTGTTAGCCCAGTGGTTAGCACATTTTACGATACACATTAAAAGGTGGTCTTTAAGAGAGTACTCCTTAACCCTTTAGGAATGTGTCTAGACATCTAGTAGCCACCTAAAGAGTCCAAGTGATAACCAACTTTAAGTGTTCTGAATGTGAGAATTTGGAATACAGAATATCTTGTCGTCTTTGACTTTGGTTTATAGGGTTCGACATTTGCCCTAATCGCAAGCAACCTGTGCCGGCGCATGTCAGGAAAGAATAAGGTAGTGACTCTTTCTCCTTATACTATATGTGATACATGGTATGTTTATTTGATCATTGTTTGTGAGTCTATCACCTGCGGCCCATCGGTGTTGACGGTGGGAGGATCGTACCTTCGGGGCGGTGGAATCCGGGGGATGAGACTATGTGAAAGCTGTAAGGCTATATGTGAAAGCCAAAAGGCTATTTGTGAAACCTTCACCCACGGCCCATCGGTGTTGATGGTGGGAGGACCGTGCCTTTGGGGCGATGGAATACGGGGGATGAGATTATGTGATTATGTGCATATGTGGCAGCCTGCGTGCTGTGCTTTATGTTGTGATGCTGCTTGATGATTTTCTTGCATGCTTTATGATTACATGTGGTATGAGTGATTTGTTACTACTGGGATTCTTTTGAATCTCATTCTTTCCATTGACAAACCTTCAGATAAGGCAAGTGGCTCTAAGGGAAAGGAGACGACCAAGGGCGGATAAGGCTCCTTAGGGAGATTTATATTTTGGTGTTGGATATCATGTTTTGTTGGGAGATCACCGTATATCTTATAAATGTTGTTTTGGAGACAGTGGTGTAATCCCCTAATGAGAATTTATAAACCTTTTGTTTATGTATGAAACCCAAGGGTTGCCGGGATTTTGTTGTACACTCTGATATGTAAATGTAATGTAACTGCATAGGGTAATTATATTCGAGTTGTGGAATTTGAGACCAGGGTAAGGAAGAATCTTTGAAAATATTTGTGAAAACCCTTCCGTAAGGAAGAGATTGTAAATGAGTTTGATTATTATTGGTCTCTATTTCATTTTAAAATACATATTTTGAATCATAATTATGAAGGGGGTTACAAACGTTACTCGAGGAGCTACTCGAGTAACCATGTAAAAGACTTCCAGTTGCTCTCGGCCTGCCAATGATACTCGAGTCACTACTCGAGTTACTCTATTTCAGGAAATGTGTTGCTCGCGGCATTTTCAACCCTGCCAACGTTACTCGAGGAGCTACTCGAGTAACTTACTGTGGTAAGCAAAAATCTGAAGGTAGTACTCGAATAACTTGATATGGTTTTATCACATTTCACTCGAGGCACTACTCAAGTATGTAGGTATTCAATGACTTATTTAAAGTAGATTACTCGAGTAAGTAATCGAGTATGCAAAGTTATTTAGAAGAAAACTTCAAGTCATTACCCGAGTAAGCTATGCAGAAAAATTATATTTACTTGAGTATGTACTCGAGTAACAAGGTAATCAAACTTGAAGTGCTCTCGGCCTTGAAATCCTGCCAACATTACTGGAGTAAAGCATTGAGTAACCTAAAGTTTATTTGAAGGTTTACTCGAGTTGGTACTCAAGTAACTAATAAAGAAAAGTGTACTTTACCAGAGTAAGTACCCGAGTAAAAATGTATTTCCAAAGGTTGAAATTTTGTTTACTTCATGCACTACCCGAGTAATGTTATGGTTGCTTATTGACTTGCAGTTTATGAAAGTTTTCCCGATGATACTCAAGTAAACTTAAATGAATACTCGAGTAACTACTCGAGTATGCAAGTCCAGAAATTTATAAATCATTCCAACGTTCATTGATTTGTTTCCTATATGATTAATCTTTCATTGTATTAGTATTCTTAGCATATCCACAAATAAACAATGAAGAGATCTTACCAAATAAGGAAAGTCAAAAGCAACGTTCAAATGCCACCTACCACCACCTACTGCAAACATATGTCTTTCAAATTACTGGAAAAGTCAACAGTGGCTACACACGCTCCAACAGTCATGAAGAAATATGTTCCAACAATCATTACCAACGTATCTATATATATGGGAACATCCAAACAGAGAATAAAACAAAAAGAACACACACACAAAACGTATTACCAAGTTCATTACTCTGTTTTACATTATACTTGTAATTCTATGCTTCAGTGATTCTTATTCACTCTGTGAGAGAGATATTTCATTCAAACTCAATATTTGTTATTGAGGTAACTTAAGGTTGTGGAACCTTGAGTTGGGATTGGATTACAACTTGTAAGGGGTAGCGAGTGTCCAGGCGAAGGAACTTGCTTGTACTGAGGTGCCAAGAACCCACTGAATCTTGGAAGTTATAGTGAAACTCTCAAAGAAGCTCTGAGGACTGGACGTAGGTCAAAGTGGTTGTGGCCGAACCAGTATAACTCTCGGTGTACACTTCGGTGATATTTCTCCTTACTCTTTATTGCTTTATATTCACCGTCAAGTTTTTATTTGCAACGAAATTTTAGTATCACCCAATTCACCCCACTCTTGGGTGAAACGCTTGCTCTAACAGATATTTGTTCTTGATGGTTACCTTAGTCAGCTCTCTATAATGAATACATAGCCTCAGGCTTCCGTCTTTCTTTTTAACAAACAGTACCGAAGCACCCTATGGCTATATACTGGGTCGTATAAAACCTTTTTCTAGCAACTCTTCAATTAGCTTCTTTAACTCTTCCATTTTATTTGGAGCCATTTATATTGGGCTATAGATATAGTTCCAGCTTCAAGTATAATTTCAATTGCAAACTCCACTTCCCTTACCAGGAGTAATCCACTTATGTCTTATAGAAATTCTTCAAAAAATTCATTGTCTACGAGTATATCCTCAATTGTCAATTATGCTTCTGCTTGTATTGAGAAGAATACAAAATACCCATGGACTCCCTTATGCAGACATTTCTCAGCTTGAACCACTAAGAGAAAGTTCTAATATATGTTTGTATTAATATCTTTATGCAAAGTAGGATATACAATTCTCATATTTCCACAATCGAAGAGCATATTATTTGCCATCAACCAATCAAGGCCTAGTATAACTTGAAGTTTTTCAAATGGCAGACAAGTTAAATCTACTATGGAATCATGTTCCTCAACATTTACCATACAACTCAGCCCTAAGCATCTAGCACAATCAAATGCAATAAAAAATGGCTAGCACTAGAATCAAATAATGCTTGTACTATGTTTCTATTGAGTCAGATTGTACCTTAGATTATCTCAGGTGATTTCAACTCCTCATATGTCATGGCGAACACCCTACCTTGATTTATAGGACTTGGCTTTGCTAGCCACTATTTACAATCTTTAGCATAATGACCTAGCTTCAAGCAGGAATAGCAAATTATCTATCCGTTAGTGCAAGGTCTACCACCATGTGAATTGCCAGACCGAGGGCATGGTCTTGGTACTTGAGGTCCTTGAAAACCATGATTTTCTTGCTAAGAGAATCTTTTATTGTCTCTTCTGAGCAAGCACCCTTGGTTCCTTTGTTTGTGACAAGAATTCCTACAGCTTGTACTTCCATGATTTATCACATTTCTGGCCAAATACAAGTTTATCATGTTACTTTAGGTGATTTGGTGTACCTCCACAGCTTGATTAAATTCTGTGAATTGTTTGGAGAGCAGCTTCTCTTTTAGTTCTAGCTTTAAACATTTTCTCAGCATGTCAGAGCTCTAGCATTCTTCGTCTCTGTACCTCATATAGGAAAAATATTGGGATAGGCGGATGAACTTAGACAGATACTCATCAAATGCTTTATGGCTCACTATTTGAGTAATAAGAATTCTGCTTCTTTTTCAATCCTGATAAACCTTATAAAATACTTCTTATTAAAGTTGTCATGGAATAATTCCCATGTGATAGGAATATTCTGGGCCTATAAAATCAACTCAATATTCTTCCACCATCTATCAACATCTCCTTCCATTTTGTAGGTATCCACTTGAGCTTTTATTTCAGTGGGGCATTCTTCCCCTAAAAATTTTCTCCAGTCTGATAATCTAGTGTTCAACCACCTGAGGGTCAAATCTCCCTTTAAACACTGGAGGTTAATGTTTACAAAACCTCATAATCCAATATTGCAGCTTTTCAACTTCTATGGCATATCTATCTAGATCATTTTGAGGTCTTTGGAGATATTCTTGTGGCTCTTGTTATTGTTGTTGTTGTTGTTGTTGCCTATCGACTGTTGTTTCCTTTCTTCCTACCCTGCATCATTATTCCTTCTTTCTGTATCCTTATTATTCTTGGTCTGTGATTCACTTAGCTCCTCCCTAAGCTTGTGAATCATGGCCTGTTGTTCATTCAGCATGCCCAGTATTTGTAGCATTGGATCAAGTGGATTTCTCTCTTCACCAATACCTGGTCATGTCCTTCTTCTTCCTCATAATTAACTATAGCTTATTTTCACTATTAAGAGAAGGATTTCACTGTTAATATTGCATACGATATATATATATTCCTTAATTAAATTTAAACTCCAACTCATAACATGAATATATATAAATTCATCCCATTCACAACATTTTGAAACAACATTTATCACAATGTCAACACATGAAAATATTTCAATACATATCTACTACCTAATATTTCTATCTACAAACATTCTTATATGTTCAACAAACTCAAATATCTCAAAAGGACCATCCTCCATAATTTCATTTTTCTTCCTAACTCAAAAGGTTGTATTGGGGAAAAAATGCAAAATGGTGCAGATATACTCTTCATAAGATAATATCAACCGTTTCATAGCTCCATCCCAGTATAGTATGTTTATCCTTTCCAAAAGTACCAAGTATTATCTTGGCATGGTATCCTCAGTGCGACAAGCTTCTCAGTATAAATTCAAAATATGCCTCACAAGCAAAGGGTAAGGATCCATGTTACACTCTAGAATAGGTTCAGAAATCTCCGTATTAGCACCAGTATCTTATGCCACTTCTTCTAATTCCCTGTTCTCATTTCCCCTATAAAGGACTCCTTACTAGACACCAAATTTATCACTTCTGGAGCTCTAACAGATGTTCTCGGGGTACTTCTCCTAGCTACTCTTCTTCCTTTATATATGGAGCTACTGGTTTTCCCATAAGGCTGGTTAACGAATGAAGCTGATCCACTCCCCCTGTCACTCATAGTGCCTAATCACAGTATCACTAAAGATTATCACTTAACAAGTCATCAATATACACATTATTCATATGAGCAGAGAATTCTAGGCTATTGCCATAACCTCTGATCTCATACCACCAAGTGTGACACCCTTATTTCCAAAGTTATCAGATCAGTTTTTACATAATGAATTTGAACCACTAAGCCAGGATTTAATACTGGGACAAATACACTTGTGCAAATAATTTAAAATCCTTTCTTCAACACAGGGTTTGAACCTGTAATTGAATAGGCTTTTCTGAAAAATTTAAATCTTTTAAAAATAGTTATATGGTTTGCAACTTTATTATGACTCATCAATCCTTATCTTTATTTATTTATTATTATTATTATTAGAATGCTTCTCTACTCATAAACTAGTATATTGATGATTAAACTATGGGCCCTTAATGTAACCCCCTGATTTTTAACACGTAATTATGATTCGATAACACATATTTAAATCGGATTAGAGACCATTGGATGCTTTAACCTCGTTTTAACTTCCTGCTTCACAGTAGGATTTTCACAAAAATTTTAAAAATCTTTCCCATCCAGGTCTCAATTTCAATATTCGAATATAATTACCTGTGCAGTTAATATACATTCATTAATATTAGAGAGTATAACCAAATTCCCGGCAACTCCCGGATTCTATACATATATAACCTGAAGGTCTATAAGTATCCACTAGGGGATTACACCACCAAAAACGAATATGATATTCATATTTCATAATACGACAGCTTTCGTTGTAATCATAATCACGACAGCTTACACTGTAATCACAATAACGACAGCTTGCGCTGTAAACAATAGCTATCACCAGCTGTAAGGGCAGCAGCATCAAAGAATCATCACAGAACAGTGATAACACACACATACAGAGTATTACACAACGTATAAGAGAGAGAGTCACTACCTGATCCTTTCCTGACACTCTTCGGCACTGCAGGCTCACAAGGATAGCAAATGTCAAATCCTGTAACCAAGTTAGGGACAACCCATCAATTTCTTTTCCAAGTTCTTAGTTCTCTAATATCTTAAGTTGGTTATCATTTGAACTCTTTAGGTAACTATTTTAGGTCTAAACATATGCCTAAAGGGTTAGGAGAAACTACCTCGAAGACCCTCCTTCCTAGAAGAATTTCTGAATTCTGGGCTGGCTCACTCTAGTGAAAGGAATCTCACTCGAGTGACACCCCCCATCAGCTACAGTCCAAGGTTTTGATCATTGAGGAGCTCATCAGCTACAGTCCAAAATCATTCTTACGCTTTGTCATTTAAAGATGATCTTTCCTCCATCCTTTTTCGTTATGATGGTTCACCTGACAGTTCACCTTGTTCATGAAACAAAGCTTGCTGGCCCAGTTTAATATCGATAGATACATCCTATTAAGAGGTATACATTTTACATATATGTGTTAGCATTACTTTCTAAATTTGCTAGTCATCCATTACAACATTTAGTTTCATTTTTCTTTCTTTACTTTATAGTTTTCTTGGGAAAGTGAAATCTTACGTAAGGAATAAGGCGTGGCCAGAAGTTTCTATAGATAAAGGTTATATAGGGAATGAGGTCTTGTATTTCTGATCAAGATACTTTGATGACATTGAGATGACTTTCAACTGATCACCTCATATAGTTGATTGTGTTGAACCTAAGCCATCATCAAGAGAGTTGTTAATCCCTTGTGTTAGCAAACCAGTTAGCGGAAGTGAAAACTTCAAACTAATAGCAACTGAGAAGTTGCAAGCTCATAGACATGTCTTGATTAATTGCACTCAAGTTAAACCCTTTCTTCAGTAAGAATTATACACTCATATGTTTTTCTATATATTTCCTTACATTTTGTACTTATATTTCATGATCACCTTCTTATGATTAATTACAGGGAATTCAGAAGTTATGTGAAGCATCAACTCAACATTCGTACACAAACATCCTCCGAAGTAGACAAAAAGGTCCATAGAGAATTCCCAAGTTAGTTTGCGCACAGAATACTGAATGACCACAATCGACACTTATCAGATTTTATAGCTCTCGCAATCAGCCCTCTTGACCATGCAAAAAGGTTTACAACATACAATATCAATGGCTTCAAGTTTTGCAAGGTTTCATGTGATCAAGGATTGCAAACTCAAATTTAGGGTGTTTATGTCACCTTTGGCACAAGGAGTTATGTGAGCAGTAGTGATGGCAACATGTAGTTTTGAGGCGTCTCTTACTATAGAAAGCTTTGTGATGTCGTCGAATTAAATCACCACACCGTGACGCTATTCAAGTGTTGTGGGCAAATACGACAACTTCCTGAGGACTCACAACTGACGATTTAAGGATGACAACAGTAAATTTCTCCCAACCAATTCATACTAGTCAATCTCAAGATGATGAGCCATATATTCTTGCCTTAGAGGCATACCAAGTTTATTATGTCGAGGATGAGATGCTTTGGGATTGGAACATGGTAGTTAACTTAAAGCCTCAAGACCTTTATGACATGGGTGAGGGAGATAACATCGCCTATGAGAGTGAGACATTGTAGCCCGCCAATTTTGAAAACATCTTCCCTGAAGGTGATGCCAATTTACTTATAGTTTGGACATTTTTATAAGTTCACATCATTTAAATTTAGTTTTTGTACAAAATAATATCACACTAACATTTTCTCCACATAATTTTTTGTAGGGATGGTGATGAAGAATGATTAAGCAAATTATGTTTTTGTTTTTGTAAACTTTAATTTATATTTTTTTAAAAAAACAGTCAGACCAATATTTGTAGCAGTTATGAAATGGCTACAAAATCAAAAAAATAAACCAGTACAGATGTGGAACCGCTACAAAGAATATCACCTAAACCACTACAAAAACAGTCAGATTAATTGTTACAAGCAGTACACAAATCCCTATAAATACCCCCATCACACCTCATTTCAAACACTCCTCCATTTCTTTCCACCCTTCTTCTTTCTCGTTTTCTCTCATCTAGGAAATTCTTTTTGAAGAGTCGAAGAGCTGAGCAAGGTGATCAAAAATGGTAAAAAAAAATTTTATTTCTTTGATTTCAACATTTTTTTCCTTCAATACTGATACTAATTAATTTTTCTTTTTGTCCAGAAATTTAAGGACTTTTCCTCAAGATTTTTAATATCCCTTCCACAATGATCAACATCTAGTAAACAACATAATAAGTCCTTATTACCTACACATTCTCAATAATATTACCTATATAAAGTTTATACTTATCTAACTTAACTTAATCATTCTTCTCAAATAATAATTACTATTAGTTAAGTTACTTAAATAATAAAATATTCAACACAATATTATAACAATGTATTCAAAATACTGTATATTTTTTTTTAAATTTTCCTAAAATTTTGTAGTGGTTTTACAACCACTACAAAGTTAAACTCAAAATGGGATTAAATTTTTTGTGATACTTTTTTAAAATTTCATACTATATTAGTAGCGGTTTGGTAACTACTACAAAGGTTTTAGCACCAATTTTTTAAAATTCCTATTTGTATTGAAAACCACTAAAAAATTGGAAGCAAATTTTCATTTTTTGTTTCCTGCCACGCAAAATTGTGGCGCCAACACTACTACGAAAGGCACTTTTAATGATTGTTTTTATGCCCTTTAGATGACCGTTTTCAATAGGACGTGTATGTGAGTGTCGTTGAAAGTTTTAAAATAGACGACTGTTTTAAATCAGTCGTTGTAAGAGATTTACAATGACTATTTTTATAAAAACAGTCGTTATATCTCAAAATATACAATGACGGTTTTAGATAAATGGTCGTTGTAACTAACATACAATGACTATTTTTGTTTAAAACTGTCATTGTAAACCCGCAGTTTTAATTTTTTTTTTACTTCGATTATACTTGTCCACTACCTACTTTGTTCCCTTGTTATTTAAGTTACACAAGAATGGCATTCAAGTTTAAATTTACGGTTATTTAAAGCAATACTTGTAGTTATTATTTACTATTTTAAACTCTAATGTGCACTCTCCCATTAATTATCTGGGGAATTCAAAAACTTGACTTGATAAGTTTATGCTCAAGGTTAGCATTTAGAAAGAGGAGGAATATTAAAGTGTTGGCAAAGATTTTAAGGCCTTGTGATGGTCAAACTTGTGTTAAGAGATTGAGAGTTGATGCCATAACTAATTAGAAGAAGATAATAAAACAAGAAAAGATTTTCAAATAGGAAAAATAAATGAGAATCAATTAGTTATAAAGTATTTAATAAGAGAGGTATGGAGACAAGAAAGAGCATAGTGGGACGCAATCGATTCTTTGGTGCTAAGTCGGTGGTTCAATACTCTAACAAGGTTATGATATATATATATATATGCGCAGTATGCAGAGTTTACAGCTACATGTAAATTTACACAGTTTGCAGCTTCATCTTCTTTATGGTGATGCCGATGGGATCGAACGGAGGTGGGGATGACAAGTTCTATAAGCTTGAGATTAGAAGGAGTAAAGGCGCGAGGGTTCTGTTCAATTTTCATCTTATTCTGCAAAGAACTAGTAGTAAAGAAACAGAAGAGACGTCGAATAGGAGACCAGTATCAGCATTCGGTTTGCTTGATTCATGTCATTTCAATGAGGAGATGGATACTTTGATAGTGGAGAGGATCAAAGTAAATTTTATTGGGTTGTGCATATGGATTGTCGGTGCTTTTCTCAAAGTAACTAAAAAAAAGATATGAGATCAAGGAGGCTCGAACACACGATCTCAGGAAAACTCACAAAAGGCTCTAGTCAATTGTGCCACCATTAGAGTTGTTAAGAGATACAACGAATGTTTTTAATAAAATAGTTGTTGTAACTCTAAATAAAAAAAATCAAAGGGGTGACAGAGGCTCGAACACTCGACTTCAAGGAAAATAACCAAAGGCCCTAGCCAAATGCGCCAAGACACCAAGCCTGTTGAGAGATTCAACGACTGTTTTATATAAAACCGTCGTTCTAACTCAAAATAAAAAAAATGACACCCCCAGTGTCAAGATTCAACGACTATTTTTTGAAAACAGTCGTGAATCTCACAAATATTAATTTTTTTTATTTTTGGGCTTAACTTTCAACGACTGTTTTTCATAACAGTCATTGAAAGTGGATTTTAACAACTGTTTTTCTTGAAATAGTCGTTAATTGTTAAGATAAAATATCAAAAATGCCACCGCCTCCTTTTTAACTACCGTTTTCAAAAAATGGACGTTAATTGGTGTCGTTAAATCTATTTTTTGTAGTAGTGCAACATTTGTAACAATTTCTTAACCGCTATAATCTTCACAGATAATGTGTTATCTACATACGCATCTCGTAGTGATTGGAATAAACCGTTACAAATGCAGTAGCGATTGTGTACTTAGAACTGCTACAAATTTGTTTGCAACAGTGGATTTTGTAGCGGTTTTTGCAACCACTACTAATGTCATTTGTTAACCACTACAAATATACCTTTTTAACCACTACTAAACCATAACTTTTTGTAGTGTTATATGTAGTTTTTCTCTTGTTAATAGTTAACTTTTTCTTTAGGGGGCCAACGAACATGCATAATCCGCATTTGTTTCAACAAGATGGGCTAATTGAACCATTAAACCATCATGTATGCATGCATCTAAAAAAGTTTTTGATTCTTGAGAATTTGAATGTTTCTTCTTTTTATTATTGTCTCTAATTTAAATTGATGGTATGATTTTATAGAATTTAATTCTATTTCTTGGATTACATACGCTCAACGTGTTTACATAAGACTGAAAATAGAGGAGGGATCTTTTTGTTTGATCTTTATTATGTTAAACGTTTGTTATATATACTCTCCTTAATTATTAGTATTTAACAATAATGTCTATCGATTTTTGCTTCTGAAAATAAAAATAAGGACATTATGGCATATTTTTCAATTTTGAAGTTGTTTTTAATTCCATATTTTTATACTGGTATATTAAATTGGTCTTAGTGCAACATTTTTTTTAATTAATTTTTCCACCTCACTAGCCAGGGCTTTTCTAATGGGCAAGGAATAAAAAATCGGATAGGGTAATGAATCGGTCGTGGCACAGGTTCAAGGGTCAATGGGTCAACTGGGGTCAGACCGGGGGTCAAACTGGCTATATTAAATTGATAATAACAAAATAATAATAATTCATAACTCATAACTCATCATTAACATCAAGATAGTTAAAATACCTAGTTAGTCCTTCCAACAAAACCCATAACTGTAATATCCTGGATTGTAATCAAGGGATAATAACTTCAAATGATGTAATTAATTATATATTGTGTAATGTGATATCAAGATCATTAGTAATGATTTAATGAGTAATGTACTAATCAGGGGTAAATCGGTAAATTTGCCAACCGTCTGGTTAGCTACTGATGAGAAAACTCTTTAGTAATCAAGATCAATGGTTGAGATTGAAAGAATAAGGGGTGGAATCTTGTGTATGTGAAGCTATGTGAAACCATGGTGGGAAGAATGTGATGGTGCCAAGTGGCAAAATAATGACCCTTGGATTAAAGTCAAATATTCAAACCATTTTCTCTTCCCTCTCACTCCCTAGTCGGTTTATGTGTGTATGTGTGAGGAGAGATGATCATCTTCACAAATATCTCATTTTCTCTCTCCATTCTCTCCATTTACGCCAAATTTAAACAAGAAAGAGAAAGTAAGGGTTTGAAATTTATGAAGGTAAATGATCTTATATGCTTAGCTACCCTTCATTAATGTTGATCAAGAGATTGAGAGGTTGACTTTCATGATTTCAGAATTTCCATTGGTGGTGTTTGATTGTTGGACAAATCTGAAAGTTGGGGGAATCAAGGTGTTGATTTTAGCAAGTTGAAGAGGTAGGTTTGTGATGCATTTTGGTATATATGTTAAGATGTTTGCCTAATCAATGAGAATTCTGGAAATTTAACCTAATTATGATGTTAAGTGAAGGGTAGGCTTTGATTAGTGTGTTACTGTTCATTTGGTCAGTTTTGACATTTGGGAGTGATTAGAAATTGATTGGAAGTTGAATAAGGGAAATTTGTTAGAATGAGGTTTGAGTGGTTTTATGATTTAGAGTGAGAAGGTGTTGATAGAGTTGAATTTGGGTTGTTTTTGGTTGCCAATGGGTTCCTTGTGTTGAAATAAGTGAGAATGAGCTTTGACACAAGTTTTAGAACCATTGGAGTTCATTTGGTGAATTCTGGAGAAGTTTATCAGTTGCTGCGATCTGGTTTCTGATGGGTATCACTCGAGTGAGAAGGAGTCTCACTCGAGCACAAGATGAACATGCTCGAGTGAGCATGGGTGTGCTCGAGTGAGGGTGCATGAATCACTGGGGGTGAGTGTCTCGGGTTATCACTCGTGAGAAGATTGTTGGAGGTGAGTGGGAACACTCGCGAGTATAGAGAGGTCACTCGAGCACTAGGGTTGTGCTCGAGTGCACTTATGACTGGGAGGAAGGGATCACTCTCGGGTTGTCACTCGCAGGGTCTCACTTCCGTAGTGCTCGAGTGCTTCTGAGGTCTCTGCTCGAGCACAGCCTCTTGTGCTCGAGTGAGAGTATAGGTTTGTCGCGGGGGTTGCTCTCGGGCAAGCACTTCCTGCGTCTCACTCGCATGTGCTCGAGTGAAAATGGGGGGTCATGCTCGAGCACGGCCTTCTGTGCTCGAGTGAAGGGACCAAAAATCAGTGTTTAGCTTTCTAAAGAGGGATCTTTTGGGATAGTTATCCCAACCCTTTAGGCATATGTTTAGGCATTTAATGGCCATCTAAAGAGTCCAAATGAATACCAACTTAGAGTGTTATTGAATTAAGAACTTGGAAAAGGAAATTAACCAAATGTCCCTATTTTGATTATAGGATTTGACATCTGATATCCTCGTGAGCCCACTGTGCCAGAGACCGTCAGGAAAGGATCAGGTAGTGACTTTTCTTTCGTACCATATGTGATGCATTGTATGTGTGTAATTTCATTGCTTTGCGATAAGTTCATATGTTGCGACTTATGTGGATATGTGTAAGCACCGTCAGTCCAATAGTCCCTGAGTAGCTAACAACAGATCGGGTAAGGGTTGTGAGCCTTCCCGGCGGAGAAAGGGGATGAGGATGAGGTGTGACTATGTGATATGAGGGCCGAAAGGCTGATTGTGAGCCGAAGGGCTATTTGTGAGGCCGACGGGCCATATGTGAAAGCCGGATAGCTATATGAGCTATAAGGCTATGTTGAGACACTGCCACGCCAATAGTCCCTGAGTAGCTAGCAACGGTTCGGGTGAGGATGGTGTGCCTACCTGGCGGAGAAAGGGGATGAGGGTGGAGTGTGATTTGTGCTGCTGTATGATGATTTACCTACATGCTATGTGCTTATATGTGGTATAAATGTTTAGTTACTACTGGGATTCTCTTGAATCTCATTCTTTCCTTTGACTAACCTTTCAGACAGGGCGAGTGGCTCTAAGGAGAAACGAGCAACCCGGAGCGGTTAGAGTTTACTAGGGACATTAGTATGGATTTTGTTGGCCATTCATTTTGGATAGGGATTACTGTATAACATTTTGAGATGTAGATAGTTTTGAGATACTTGGTTTTGTAATCCCCTAATCAGGATTTGAAACTCTATGTATATATAGATGAACCCGGGGGTTGCCGGGGTTAAAGTTATAAACTCTGATATATGTGAATGTAAGTTAACTGCACAGGTGATTATATTCGATAGTCGAAATCGAGACTGGGATAGAAAAGAAGTTTTGAAAAAAATTTATAAGTCCTGCTATTTAGTGGGTGATTTAACAAGTTTTGAACTATCCGGCGGTCTCAAACCCCTTTTATTACGTTTTATCGAATTATAATTACGTTAATTAAGGCAGGGGGTTACAATAACTAACATCAAAATACATCAAAATATAGCTAAAACATGACAATGTCAATCATCATTCATCCAACATAGGCAATAACTAAAATCGAAATAGTAAAAAAGATAGCAATTGTAATCATCACTCTTCACGTAACCCTATTCAATTTAATCATCACTCCTCAGTCAAAAAGATGCCATCTTGATTATTGCTTAAGGGAATCAATACTCAACTAAGCTTTCTTTTCATATAGAAATTGAAAAGTATCCCCATTCCCCAAGATAAACCAACAAAATTAATCATGCAAAAAGCCAAAAACGCAGAGCAAAAACCCAATCTATAACAAAAACAAGAAGGCAAAAATGAGAAGACAAGGCAAAACAAAGTTCAGCAAACGCAAAGGAAAAGAAAGGTGATAAATCAAAATACCAAATCCCAAATCTATGAAATACAAATCACTGTCATTGTCGCTGCTAAAAAAGAAACGTAGAGCAAATCTTGAATATTGATCACAATCACCGTCGTCACTCGTAGCTTGTTAGTCATCGTCATCGCTCACTGTTCATCATAGTTAGGACATGGGGTTGGGAGCTAGGGTGGGCACGAGGTCGAGGAGGTAGTTCCAAGTTTAGCTAAGGTACAAGGTTGCCTTTCCTCTTTCATTCCTTTTTTATCTGAGTATCTGACTGAGCACTGAGGTGAAATTTTTTTTGTAAGGTCCCAAAACTGACTCAGGCAAACCGCTTAACTCGGCAATTTTCTCAAGTCACACCAAAACCTACTGAGTCAACAAGGTGACCTCCCCTCCTCTCTAGGCAGAAAACCGGACCAAACTAGGAACCAGTTCACAGGTTTCCTATCTGACTGCCTAGTCTGGTCCAATTTTTCACTCCATGCTAATGGGTATGAGAGTGGGTTCTAAAGAAAAAGTCACTTACAAGAGACAAAAACAGTGAAGACAAATGGTGAAAAGAATAAGACACTCAACACGCACAGTGACCACACATTATCCATTAATCAAGTTTAGCTTTTGGGTGCTCAAATTAAATATAGCAAGATTCTTTTTTTTTTTTTGCACTCCTTTTTAATTAGGATACTTTTCTTTAATTCAATTTGTTAAGAAAAATTGTCCTTTCCTATTAGCATTATTAATAATTTCATCCTATCAGTTCACGAGGGAAAAAACAAGAATTTCGTCCTATAATGTTATTGTTAGGGTTAAGGGTCAAGTGTAAGCTAGTATGAAAAAAATAGTGTCATACTACTATTAAATAAAGTTGGACTGAAAATAATGTGCATAAGAGAGGGAAGAGGCTCTATGAACATATTATTACCTTAAGGTTTTGGTTTAAAAATATTGTTTAACTCACTTATATGCATCTTTTAGAAGCATATTAGAACTATAGGCCTAGGAAAATCTCCCCAACTTGTGATGTACTTCTAAACTGTAACTTAATTTTATTACCTAAAAGATAATTTCAGTTAGAGAATAAAGACATCAACCAAACTAATTATACCAAAAACAAGAAAATAAGCAGGACACCAGTAGTACTTTATTTTTTAAAACTTATTAACATATATCCTACTATAAAATAATTAAATCCACAAATCAGCATATGCCATGAAAGCTAGACAGAATTCAAACCCAACATTAGATATCTATCATGGTAGAAAAGAAATAGACCTAATAAAAAAGGTCTATCATGATATATATATAATACATTCTTAAAGAATGAACTTCACTACTATAGTAGAACAACATTTACTATATAATAGAAAAGTAAAAATCCATTTTTCATGAAAAGTATTAAAATGAGATGGAACACGTTTAAATATTTGTAAATTATAACTTGAAATCAACCCCATTTAAACCAAAATACTCTTAAAGATTGTACACTACAAAACAAAACAGCCAATTACTGAAAATTAGCAATGGAAAACATTCCGTCTCTGAATCTCAATAAAATTTACAATGGAATTTTGAAATGAAACATTTTCTGCTAAAAAAATCATCCTTGACTTTATTTATTGATGGACAAATTAGTGAAAGAATATGCTATTGTCAATTTGTCGATAAATTATTAGAGACAAAATGACTTGCTTCCGTTGGTAATGCCATCGCTAGTAATTCAGTCACTAAATTCCGTTGCAAGCCATGCTAGTGACAAAAATTTTGTTACTAATTTCATTAGCAATTAGTTGTTTTTTTGTAGTGGTATATATATATATGAAGTGATTAAGACCCAATTATTAGAACTATTGAACATCAAAAGAGGGTCAAAATAATGAAGTCAGGGCTGTTGGCCATGGCTTCTACATTGTTGGTCTTGGCCAAAGACACACAAAAAAGGAGAGTTTCACATTTTCTATGTCATTCACCATGGCAAACATGTCATGTCAAATCATTATGCATCATAAACGGCAACAACAAACTTTGGAAGGCTATATCATGGGCTACAAAACTTCAATTGGAGTCATTCAAATGTCCACACAAAGCTAATTGAATTATATGACAAATGGCATCAGTTTCACCACAAAATTCAACCATATAAAGATGTTAGAGTCTTGGGAACATAAATAGCAACTTTCACTTTTAAACAAACATGTGGAACCGTCCCTGATGCTTGATAGGTTGCCACCTAAGAGGAGATAAATTGGGTGACTCTAATAACTTTAAAAATTGGTTGCAACAAAGAGAACATTAATGAAGCTAGAAATAATGCATGCAAAGGAAACAACTAATGAGAAGATATGTGAAGCAAGACACCATAAGATTTATACTAGTTCGGCCCATGACATAGCTATAATGAGATACCCTTATGGCCTAGTCCATATCAATATCATGATAGATCGGTCTCGCACCTTGATCTCTAACAAGTGCCTATCCCTACCAGATGAACCCTTTTGGATTGCTAGATTTCAGTTCACATTACATTTTAATGGAACGCTTCCCCTAGATAGTTAAATTTTGTTGGCTATATAATTAGCTAACTGTCACAGAAATTTCCAAACAGATAAAAAAGGTTAAAAGGAAGCTTCTAAAATACGGCATTGACTATTCTTCCATCTATTAACGATCGCCTTCTATCTTCTCATTCTCCTAGTTTCATTGGTAAATTCAGATATCGTCCTCCATGTTCTTTGTAGTACTTGTTTCCTGGACCAATTCTTTAAATGAAGGAGAAACATATTTCTATGAGTTCAATCCCAATATGCTTTCCTTGGGGGTTCTAACATTTATTTTGCTACAAGATTGATATCATCATGCTTAGTCGCAATAATGAGTTCTTTACTAGTTGATGTGACAGAAAATGCCATGCCATACAGAAAAAGTGACTTGATTTTAATATAGGAATGAAAATAAGAGGAATCAATCCATTCTGGTACATTATCGCTAGGTTTTTATGAAAATGCAATAAGTATATCCTATGATGGGTAGTTTACAATAAAAAAGATCATTAGACATTAGGAGTATTGAAGGGTTCAACACCTTCAAGAGCTATTAGTGTCTTATTGCTAATTTCTTAAGAAAAATGCCTCAAGTGCTCATCATATTTACTTTGTTCTTCATGTAATCTTTGAGACATTTTAATAGGCCCAATTTGTTCGTTATTATTAATCTTTGGTAATTTAACTTCAATATATTGAATTTTATATTACTCTAACACTCCTATTGATTGCTATATTATTTTATAGCTAACTGGTGACTTTGATGACATAGATTTATGTGTATAATAAACCTAGAATCTGCAATTTTTGATGTGTATTAGGAAGATGACAGAGTTTGGGTATCACAAAAGTGCCAAGAAGATGGAGACTCATCTTAGTGAGATCAATGTAAGTATGATGGAGGCTATGAATACTTAAAGTTTGCAAGTAGCATTACTATAGAATCGCACATATATGACGGTTATTATCGATCATACATGACAATTCCAAACCGTCATATATAAAGGTGTGATATATGCTCAGTGTAACACCTTATTCTCCAACCCAATCGGATGAGCTTTTATACAATAAGTCCAAACCCCCTTCATAAAATAGTTCCAAATTTCAACTTCAAGATAGGATTCAAACCTGTAATTGGTGGGTTTTTCTGAAATTTTCAAAATCTTTCGAAAGCGCCTTTTAGTTGTTCGCAACTTTGTTATTACTCATCAATTCTTATCTTTTCTTTTAATTCAATCAGAGCGATTCTTTGCTCTATTCATTTTCATTAGAGTTCTTAATATGCTCTTATTCACGGAATGTTTGTTAACTAATGGGCTCATACCATGCGATTACCCATTCCTAACTCAATTATTGAGATTAGGAGATTAATCCATCCGTCATGCAGGTTTACTATTAACCACTATAAACATTAATGTACACATAACAGATTAGCACGTATTAATCTTTAACACATCATTTTAACTTCTTTATCCTACACACCATCCTGCACTCCTCTTATGTGCTCACGTGCCTATATGACTGGTTGAGGAAGGGTGAGATTTGGGGGAATCTTAGTAGCAAATAATACCACTATGCATGCAAGATATATGCTTAGTGTATGACATGTTTGCCTTACCTAAATGCATGCCATATAACTACATTTCTGCATGCTTAATACTTCACATAATATACTCATGGCATAGCATAAACAAAAATAAATCTTCAATCATTCAAATATATTCAACATAATTAAGCAAAGCAATCACATAAATCAATACACAAGCATACATATCAAATACATGTAATTTAGGTAAGTTTACTACCTCTTGCCTTTGAGTTCTCCTCTCGTACCTTTCCTTCCAACCATCAAAGTTGCTCAGAAACCTTCTATTTCCTCTTCCTTGTCATCTTAAGGCCTTAGATACATAACCACATCATTATAGCCATGACAAATGAATGTCCAATATGGCTACATTAGCCTCTAGGACATGTCTCTTTTCTTTAGACCCATAGTTGTCTCAAATTACCATAAATGGCACAAATTCATAGGTCACCCTAATATGGTAGATTTGTCAACTAATTTGAAACAGTATAATTAAATCTAGAAAATTCTAAATAGAATGGTTTTAGCTTCTATGCAAAGCTATTTAAGTCCTTTTTATAGGAAAAATATCACCCACTTAATTATAGGCATAAAAGTCTAGAAACCTCGTACAAACCTTCTTGTTACATAATGATTCTAGATTCAATGTCTAACTTCAAAAATTCATTTATCCTAATGTACTAACCCAAATGACACATATTACACATCAAATTAAAGCCTATCATGTCTACTTTTATTGTAGAAAGTTTCATGGCCATTGGATAACATGTTATTAGGTAAAAACAAGCCACAAACAACCTGACTTTTAGAAAACGTAATCTAGCAACCTACTCCTTCAACTTCAATTTTTTGGGCTTTCAACCCAACCCTTCTAAAATCATGTTCACAATCTATTCCTACACAATTTTGTGTGTAGAATCCATTTCCAACCTCAAAAAGACCAAAACCACATTCCTTCTCTATGATTCTACATCTGGCCGACACTTAAGGTTCTCAGGCCAAAAATTTAGTTTTTGATTTTAATGCTTCTGAGACCGGTTTCTCACCTCTATCCCATATAGTTTTTCATTCTAAACTCATTGGAAGCATCAAAACTAGTAAAATCACACTCCTTTTACTTACCCTATTATGGCCGAAACTAGGTAGCCTAAAGAGCTTTAAGAAAACTTATCAAAATCTTAGGATACTTGGCTCAAATCAAAGATTATACGTACTTATACTTGATTCCATAATCAGATCTTGATTTTGGCAATACCTCTACCTTGTAGATAGCAGAATTAGATAAGAGGGATGACTTGTGGCCTCATCATATTTCTACCCACTGTATCAACATTCATAAAATTCTGGTATTCAACACCATAAATTTCTCTTCTAGGCAACACTTACAGAAATTTTCAAAGTCTAGTGAAGAGAAAGATGTTGAGGTTAAATTGGGCTGATTAGAGCCTAAGTAGGATTATCTAGTCTTTGGAAACATCAATAGAAATTGGGACAAATCTTAGAGGATCAGAGTGTTTATGGCCGACGGTAAAGGAAGAGGGAGAGGAGAGGGACTAAAAGATGATGATGATAAGAGGCGGGTCCCACAAAATGAAAAAATGGTAGCTGTCATTTGGGAGAGTTAACGGCTATGTTAATTTTGCTCCTATTGAAAAACTGTGTGTGTATTTTTGCACTCAAGAAAACTTTATTATGCCAAACGCCCTTTTGTTAAAACTACATTGTCAAATTTGCACCTTAACCCTAAAATATAAAATGACTTGACTTTTAATTTAACTTAAACACACATACATGCATATATATACATACTTTACTATTAATTGAACATAGATTATGGGTGATTTTGTCCTTTATGAACTTCATGACATAGTACCCATAATAAGAGCTCTGATATGGTTGATGTGGACACTATAAACAAACAAATAAAAGTATTAGTCTAACACAAAAAACCAACTTTAACAAGTCCAACACAAAATGGTAAGTATTGGTCAATTACCGCTAGTTTTTTCCTTTTATAAGCAGATGCAATGCCTTTGGCATGTAATGCGGAGCATTCTATGACATAATAATAAACAACTCTGACAAGATCACAATAAGAAATTAAAGCACCACATTTATAATAAACTATGATAGAACAATAAGAAATTAAAGTACCAAATTTAAATTCACTAACTTACTTATTGAAAACATCAACCATTTGTGGTTAATTGTCTGCATCCCTATGAACTAAATTAAAACACCAAATCTTTTGCTTGAAGGGATTTAGCACGATGAGCATCCAATGAACCCTAAGTATAATAAACATAATGAGAGCAAAGCTATTTAATTAAGAGACAATTTAATGAAGTAGTATACTTATCCATGGTAGTACGACACTAAGAAAAAAACGTCATTCTTCTTTGGTGCCCTTCTAATGACCATATCCACCAGTTCCCTTGCTTTTTTCTCTATAAAATATGGCTGCTCAACAACTTCCTTAGTAGTGTTAGAATCACCGACTGATCTACAGAGTCGGGTTACAAAAAATATTTCTTCGTCACAAATTCTCAAAATGAGCTCAATACCCTGCTAGCCTTCCCGATTGCATAATCTTTCTTCTCCTTATCTTTGTGAAATCCAGACTACAAAGCACACAAAGCATTGCTAGTATTAATTATACTAGTTAACCAGATATTATTAACTATGTTGTATCATATCTTACCACCATTTCATCCTAAATAGCCTTCCTCATTTACTTGATTGCCTTCTTCCAGTTGTTTAAAGTGATAGGCATGTTGCTTTTTGCCACATACTTGAGCTAGATAATGAACTTGTCAAATTTTGCAACTTGCCATTTGTTTTCCATCTCACATTAAGTTTCCTTAGTTCTCTTTCCTCTTGTGCTAGAAGTCGTACATCATAATCCTGCTCCATACTAGAGGGTTTGGTGGAGGAGGTAGAGGGGCCAGCTTGGGTAGAGGGGTTAGGACCCTCAGTACTTGAGACACTATCGATATTCATTGCTGATATATTAACCTGTAACAAATAGAAGAAATATTAAAATCTTATATTATAATTTCAATAAAGTTTCCTTGTACAAACATAAATCATAATTGATTCAAAACAAACTCTTAAAATCATAACTTCCAAACAAACTCTACCCTTAGTTTTTCAATAAACTTTGATAAATTATAACTTAATCTAGGTAATTCCAAATGAAGTGATTCAACTCTCTATATAAAGATGTTTTAATCCTTTACAATGGAAAAATAAGATTTAGAATCAAATTATGAGCATAGGCCCATAAATATAGCGAGAACATTAACTGCTAATTGAAATCAATGGTCCAATTTCTAAAGTTCCATTTCCAATAAAAAAACAATTCCAAAATTGTACTAGAGGCATTATCCTAGATAAAAACCCCGTCTAAACTCATTGGAAGCATAAAATTAGAAAGAACTTAACCTTTAGATACCATAACATCCTTCAATTACATGGACAAAACTTTATTTTCTTATTCTAAAAAAATTTTCTAGCAACTAGCATATCATTTTGACCCTAAGAATCTGAACCCAACAAACCTCCAGTAGCATACATAAACTTTTACACTTATTATACATATAAACACTCTCTTGCCTTCACAACTATATCATATAGCATCACCCTTAAAATTAGGACTTTTCTATTTCTTTTAGCATTTGGAAGATCAAAACATAAACTTAGTCCATATCAATTACTACATAAACATAATTTAGGGTCTATAACCATGGACTAAACTTCAAACATAGTTGCTAAATGCTTAGAGGTAGTAAACAAAAAAACATAGTTACTAAATGCTTTAGTTTTGAAGAACCCTAAACCCAAAACCCATCCAACAATCATAGAGTATCAATTTTGTATTATTAACTCCAATTAAGGGTAGAAATTTCTCATCTTTATGAGAATTAACGTGAAACTTGCAAAGCTTCAAATAACATTGAACCCAGAACAAGCGACAAATGCCTTCACAGATAGGCACTAACACGGGAAGGAGGAGAATCACAATTTTGGCAATAATGGAGGGGAAATAACAATAGGGATGCCATAAAAGAGTAGTTAGAGCAGTTCACAGAGTGTGAAGAGAAATGGTGGGAATTTTAAATTTGTGACATAATAAGGATATGAAAGGGATTTTAAAGCACTATATATAATGGTTTATTTTGAAAAAATGACAAATATATAAATTTCATGGTGGTTTAAGAAGCAGCCTTCATATATTGGTAGTATATATTTAGCGGTGTTTTACATTCAATTGTCAAGTAAATGTTACCATTTTTTCCAAAAAAGCCAAACTTATATATAACGATGATCGTATAAAATCGTTAATTATTGTCTCATACACCTAACAGTTGTTTTAAATAACCATTATCTATTTTATTCCCTTAACTCCACCCTTGTTTATTTAACAATTTTAGGAAAACCGTTAAGTATAGAGTGTCAACTATATGCTAATCTGTAGTAGTGCAACTTAGGACTTTGTGACATGGAATTTTGTGAATTATATCTCTAATACTTTGTTGTACAAAATATTCTACTTGAAACCTTACAAGAACTTAATAGTAATGTGATGAGTTGGATAGTTGGTTACTTTTGTCTTGCTCCATTGCTCTTACCATTTTTTAGGTAATAAATCTCGTGCAGAATATCAGGAAGAGTTTTGGAGGATTAGATAGCTCCTTATCTTGGTATAGCCTCCTTTTTTATTTATATGTTTAGATTGATATATACTGCCACTCATAGGGATCATTTTGTAAAGTCTAATTAATTGCATACTTTTGATTGAACTGTCGTTAGCTAATGAGCTAGTAGAAGGCTAGAGGCCTTTAGAGATTCTTTAAATGATTTTGTGGATCCAAAGATGCATGTTTTGGATAGTTTTTGGATGTGGAAATGAGTATTGGTATTCTGTTGAAGATAGTTTCATTTTTTGGGATTATGATTGAATGTTATATATTTTGGGCTGTAAAAAGCTCAAGACCCAAGTGTTGTGATCATTTATTGTAAAGAAGAGTTTGGGTTGTGAAATGATTAGAAAGGAGTTTTATTATCTGTGATGGCATTTAAGTGTAGTTTGTCTCTTTTCTATCATATATAAATTAAATTAACTATGTGGTTTAATCCTGTTTAACCATGATAGGTGTTTTCAAATGAGTTAGTTAAATATGAAACTTTCTACTATGGCAGACCTTTGAGTTTAATCTTCTTTGTTTGCCATAATTCTCTTGATTATCCTGAGATTTTGATTAAGTATATGGATAATCAAGTTTTTATGAGATGATTTTACACAACGCTAATCTAAATGCCATGAATACAATGTAAATAATAAAAGAGTAGCTAGTTTTCTTTTGAAATATCTAAAATGCAAATAGAATTAAAATTCCTAAAGCTACTTCTTTATGGGGTTATAACTTATGGAATGGAATGGGATGATTTTTATATTTTGATATGCTGGAATGAGATGATACAAATGAGTGAAATAATGGAATAAACTCAAGATTAATAATGGAATGTGTGAGAGACTAAAAATTTTGTAACGTCCAATGTGCTTAGTGTGTGTCATTAGTTGGATGAAATATGCTGGTGTATGTGAAATAGGGGCACTTGGTGCTTTTAGGGGTCATATAGGTGCACTTGTCTTCTTCCCAAACATTAAGTACATATGTGGTGCCATGTGGGTCCCATTGTGACATGCTGAAATTTTGTAATTGATGTTGCCTTTGAGTATGAGTAGTTGGATGGAATTTATCGATGCAAATATATATATGGCACCATCTTTATGGCTTTCAAACTTATGGCTCTATTTGCTAAGGAATACACAGGCTAGGGGCCATTTGTGGGTTCCACACAAATACCCAGGTCATACTTGGCAGTTCCCTGAGGCACATGGCACCTATGAAGCGGACACCACAAAAAGTAGCTTTATTAAAGTAGCTTTTTCATAAAGTGACTTGATAAGTAAAATATTTGCATATTTATTTTCCCTTATATGATGATTTTGTGAATGATATTTGAGCTTCATCATGTAATGAATTTGGGTGCAATTGATAAATAAATAATGATCTTGGCATAAATATTTTTATTACTATTAGTATTAGTACTACTATAATATAATATTTCCTTTCTTTCTTTTGATAGCCACATACAGCACCACATTAAGAAGAATTGGAGAAGGCTTTTAATGAAAGGAAGAGACCTACGGGATTGAAGGAGCATCAATTGTCAAAAAGCAAGCAGTATATTTAGAAAGAAAAGAAGCAAGTTGGTGGAAACATAAAGAAAGAGAAAGTCAAAAGAGGCTGCCAATATTGAAAAAAGGAGGGTTGTTGTCTTATTCATAGATGATATTCAAACCCTTTAATTCTGTATTAGAGCCTATATATATTCATACTCATGGAGAAAGCTGGACGGGGGGCATGTTTCTTTGATAAAAGGAGGATGAGCTGGAGCATAAAGAGAGAGGCGTTGTTTCTAAAAGAGATTGACACCATCTTAGAATTAAATTTCATACATTGTATTACTTCTTGCATGCCTCCTATATGGAAGGTTTTACCTCCTATATGGAAGGTTAGGCTTAGGTAGTCCTCCTTTATGGATAGTATAGGCTGCCACTTACATGGAAGGTTATATTTTTCAATTTTCATGCATCTTGTGGTTGTATCTTTGTGTTTTAGAATTTAATAATTAAGTTTTATGCAATGTTTATGAAATTTTCAATTTATTTTGGTTTTGTTTTTAATTTCATGATTAGCTAAATTTTCATTTTCCTAGGGTGATAATATAGCTTACTAATGACAAATTGGATCTTAACTTATTAAATCTAGTTTTAAGTTTTCCTTCATGAGTTAGTTTTGGTTATTGTTCTTAATGCTTTCAATTGATTAACCATCTTTTGAATGATTTCAATATGTATGTTGAGATTGGAAGGAGATGCATGTGTGTAGATCTTATAATTAAAACCATAACTTGTATATGAAATAGGAATATATTCATATGGGTTGTGTAGTCTTAATGAATTTCATAAATCTTAATGGATAATTAATTGTTTCAATTCATATAGGGATATATTGGATTAGCCATTAATTATAGAATTGCTTGACCTTGGAAGTGGCTAGCAATTAAATTAGGAAAACTCGATTATCAATCATGTGGAATAAATGAGACAAGAATAGATAGGTGGTTTAATCTGAAATTTGCTAAGTGAAATATGATCCCCAGGGCTTTTTCTCATAGTTGTTTTCATATCATTTGCATTCATATTTAATCATTTTTAATTTTGCAATCTTAATCACCAACTAATCAATTGATCTAATAGAATTAAGATTATTAATTTTCGTACTTAGTGTCAATCCTCGTGGGAACGATACTCTACTCGCTTTTATATTACTTGTTTATGACAGTGTACACTTATACTTTTTAATAAATCATTTATACTCATAACATGACTTTTGCTTTTGTGTTAGCCTAATGACAAGGTACCACCTAGCCCACATGTTGCACATGTTCAATTAACTGGGATCACTTACCAGTCTTTGGTCCGGCCACATGTCCGACCCTCCCGAATATTGCGCATTAAAGCTGGGGAAAATCATCGGACCTCCCCTTCCCCTGACTACTAAATCGGCCAAGCATGGGAGAGAGGGAGGAGGATGAATTTCAAGAGCGCCAGGAACCCTGTAATTTCTAGAAGAGCACCAGGCACCCTATGATTTTACACTTAGACACATGTCATTACAAGACTCCCAACTCCTCCCCAAGCTCTTTAAAAGTTGGCCAAGGCAGCAAAATAGGGGGAAATAAGAGAAAATTGCAAGAAAAAGAAAAAAGAGAGAAGGTAGGAGTTCTTGAAGAACAACAGTGATAGAAAGTATTCTATAGCAAATCTCACCCTGAATTCTCGTTTCTAGCCCATAGAGCCTTCACAAATCTTGTTCCTCTTATAAACAGCAACATTTCTATAGTTTTAGATTCTTAAAAGGAGGAGTTTGATGTTGTCTACTAAGTCAGCCAAGCATGAGAGAAAGGGAGGAGGATGAATTTCAAGAAGAGCATCGGGCACCCTGTAATTTCAAGAAGAACGTCTGGCACCCATGATTTTGAGAGGAGCACCGGGCACTTATGAGTTTTCACTTAGACACATGTCATTACATGACTCCCAACAACTCCTTAGGCTCTTTAAAAGTCAGCCAAGGCAGTAAAATACGGGGAAATAAGAGAAAATTGCAAGAAAAAGAAAGAAGAGAGATGGTATGAGTTCTTGAAGAACAAGAGTGAGAGAAAGTGTTATAGAGCAAATTTCACCCCCGAAGTCATGTTTCTAGCCTATGGAGACTTCATAAATCTTATTCCTCTCATCAAGAGCAACCATGTTCCTCTTAATGATGCTAGCCCGTGCTACAACCCGTTCTTGATTTCATCAGCACCTCTACCTTATAGACAACACCAAACTCCTCATTTCAAGAGTCTGAAACCATAGAAATGTTTCCCTCAATGAAAGGAACAAGTTTTGTGAAGGTATCGGGAGCTAAAAACGTGAATTCGAGGGTAAAAATCACTCGAGAACACTTTCTTTCCCTCTTGTGTTCTTCAATTTCGTTTTCTCTTTCCTCTTTCTCTCTCTCTCTCTCTCTCTCTCTCTATTTTCTCTTATTTTCCCCTATTTTGCTGCCTTGGCTGACTTTTAAAGAGTTTGGGGGAGGTGTTGGGAGTCTTGTAATGACATGTGTCTAAGCGTAAAATCAAAGGGTGCCAAACGCTCTTTTTGAGATCCAACTGACCTAAACACCTGGGAATAGCCATGTGTTAGGGTGTAATCATTCTCCCTCCTTCTCCTCTTGGCCGAATTTATTGCACAAGGGAGGGAAGTCTGATGATTTCCTCTGACTCCTGTGTTTGATATTTGGGAAATTCGAACATATGGCTGGATCAAGGACCGATGAGTTGCCCTGACAAGGTCCTAGGTGGCACCTCACCATTATGCCAACACAAAAGCTACTTTATGAAGGAGCTAAGTGGTGTGTTGTCATTAGACCAACCCAAAAGAAAATGCTAGGTGACAACTTCTTATTAAGCCAACCCAAAAGCCACTTTTCAAAAAGCCACTTTAATAAAGCTACTTTATCAGTGTTGTAAGAACCGGTGACACCCAAGAGGGGGTGAATTGGGTGTAAGATAAAAATCTTAAGAACTTTGAAAATCTTTTTGCATCTTAGAGAAAGCAATAAATATGAAAGTAATGAATCATAAATCAACAGTTCATATATATGCTGGAAATATACGAGTTTAAGGAAGAGAGTGTGCAAACTGTGATTTATCCTGGTTCGGTCCAATCTGCGATGGCCTACGTCCAGTCCCCAAGCTCCTTCTGATATTTTCAAATCCACTATCTTCTTGTTTAATCCAGGCACAAGAAAATCCTTTACAAAGTTCTCAGCAGGATACTCCCCCTTACAACATGTCTTATGAGTAGAGCAATCCCGAAGACCTTTCCCTCCTGCTTACCTGTGCAAGTCTAACGAGCAGCAACGTTCTCTTCTGTTTACACCACTGTAAGTCTTACGAGTAGCAATGTTCTCTACTGCTTGCACCTTGTAAGTCTTATGAGTAGAAAGTTTTATCGGCGATTCTCTCTATAGCTTCCCGTAAGGAAATCAACCCACTCAAGGTCCCTCTACCTTGAGATCAATTCAGAAATATAAGTGAAAGTTTTTACAGACTCTCTCATAGAGTGGATAAAATACTCACTGAAGTACAATACAAATAACTTCTCTCTCAAAGGTAAATAGTATAGAAGCTAGAGAAACAGAGAGTATGTGTGATGAGCGTTGGTGTCAGGATGTTGACATTTCGATGATGTATGCACACTTAGTCCCTTATATTATGGATGATTTTCTATTTATAGTTGATGAAGGTTGATGACCGTTTGAGCATTTCAATATATCCGTTGGAGTGTGGCTTCTTCAATTTGAAAAACTAGCCGTTATAACGTTGATGCTCTGCTTTCGTAAATTCACCTTTTGACTATTCACATCATATCTTCATTGTATTCCTGGAGAAATACATTAAACACTAATACAATGAAGTGTTAGAGTGATTAGAAGCAAGAAGAATTAGTTATATGATCATTTCAATGATTTCCAGAATCTTTGAGACGTTGTTCTGTTTTCCTAGGAAGCATTACTCGAGTGCTCACTCGAGTAAACATCAAGTTTCTTCACAGGTTACTCAAGCGGCTACTCGAGTGGCCTTCCATTTTCTGCATAGCTTATTCGGGTAGTAACTTGAAGTTCTCTTCTAAATAACTCTGCGTACTCGGGTAGTAACTTGAAGTTCGACTTGAAGTTCGGGTACTAACTTGAAGTTTGACTTGAAGTTCAGGTAGTAACTTGAAGTTCGACGTGAAGTTCGGGTAGTAACTTGAAGGTCGACTTGAAGTTCAGGTAGTAACTTGAAGTTCGACTTGAAGTTCTCTTCTAAATAACTCTGCGTACTCGGGTAGTAACTTGAAGTTCGACTCTGGTTACTTCAAGTTTCTGTCTCTTTACTCGAGTACTGACTTGAGTAACGTTGGCAGGCCAGGAGCATCTGGAAGTTTTCTATCTGATTACTCAAGTACTCACTCGAGTAAAGTCTTTTGTTATCAACTAGTTACTCGAGTGGTGCCTTCAAGTGAATTCTTGATTTTGACTCGAAAAATGGCAAATTATATATCATCAGAAAGCCCTCATCGTTTACATTCCAACGCAACAAGAATCAGCTCCAAACTCATTGTGTACAGAAAGTTATGATCCAAAGAGTATCTACTGTTCTTAGACAATCTCTGAAATCACGAGCAGCAACTTCCAGATGGCATAGCTATTAGAATATAACCTCAAATATGTCAAATTACCTATCCATGGAAAGCTCTTTGAGTCTTCTTTCATATGGCACTGGTTTCGTCTCAATCCGATATGTATTTTGAGAGTTATGTTCAAAATACCGAAGCTATCCTGGAATATGACGGTGATTCATGTGTCAACTTTAACAGATCATATCTCTCTCATCTTAACTCCTTTTAATGTGATCTTGGTGTCAAAAGTTCGTGTTGGAAGTCTAGTTTCATATGCCACCAGTTTTAGTTCGATCCGTCATATGGTTGGATAGATATCATCAAAATACCGAACCTTTGTTCTGCTGTGCGAAAACAGAGTGCCCATTACTTCAAGTGCCGCCTCGAGTGATTCATCAAATAACCCGGCAGATTACTCGAGTAGCTACTCGAGTAATCACCTCCAAAATGAGGTAGTACCCTATTACTCGAGTGATTACTCGAGTAATCACTCGAGTAATAGGGTACTACGAGTAATCATCCCCAGAGGCACCATAACTTCTGTATACATCATTTTAGCTTTGTATTGACCCATTCTAACTTCTGTTTGACCATAGAAACCTCTGATATCACTTCTAATAGCTTGGATCTTGATATTCTCATATGATCTTGCAAGTTCTTATTTCTTTAATCTCTTTCTTCAATATCTTTCTTCTTGTTTTGCCACTTGATGATCATTATTCATAACCCAACTAGATATCTTCTTGAATTGATGATCGTTCTTCATAAACCAACTAGATATCTTCTTGAATATCTTCAATCTTCTTCAATATTTTCTTGATATTCCTATTAGTTCTTGCAATGCCTTCTTTCTCCAATCCCTTGTCTCTTGATTTTCTTCTTGATGATCATTCTCCACATTTGAGGCATTATAACATCAACCCACAATCGGGTTTATGACTAATCTACAAAATATGCAACATTAAATATAGTAGTTAGTCAATGTAGAAGATAATTATATCATACAAACTTTTTGCTCATATTTAACATCTATATTTGACATCATCAAAACTATTCATATCTAACATTCTCCCCCTTTTTGATGATGACAAATCCTTCAAGAAAAATATGTATGAGTTATAAAAACTAAGTAAGAACAATATAACAATATATTAAGTAAGAACAATATAACAATATATTTTTCTTGCATTTCTCTCCCCCTATTTGACATCAGCAAAAAGTTTGAAGTATAAAGAAGAAAGACTTGTAGAGAAGTAAATATGAAATCAAATGAGAAATGTCATTCTCCCCATTAATCAAAATAAATGCATCAGGAAAACAAGTTTCTGTCCCCCGTTTTGAAAGTAGTTTCATTTATAATTTGATGTAAATGAAAAATAGTTTTCATTAAACACATTTGAAACAATTTGGAAATGTTTTCAAGAAAAACTTTCATAATCAAGGATAGGCAAAGTAAGCTCAAAATATAAAGAGAGGGTTTAGAAATGCTCATGTAGTTTTTGGAAAATGATAAAGCGCTCCATGAAGGCCATTGCTCTATTCTTTAGCAATGCTAGTTATGATGCTGTGTTCTCCATACGTCTTGCTATGCAACTTTGATGTATGTTCATGTTGTTGCCAAGATTGTCCAATTAAGTTGAGCTTCTATTCAGCATGCTCAATGCTCATTTGTATTGGCATATGTATTTATTGCTTTGAATATTGCAGCCAATATATCTCCCTTGATTGATTGTTAAAGCATATGTCATCATATATGCTCCTTTTATTGTGCTGAGGAATGATCTTGCATAGAACAAATTCTCCTGTAATAAAAAAACATTCTTGCAAGGAGAATGGTTGGTGCAATCAAGTATTAAATTTATTGCACAAATCAAAGTCATCCTTTCTATATGATATGTTAAAAATTAAGATCATGAAAGGAAAATATAAGAGTAACTCATCATCAAAACTAATTAAAAGATAGTGAATTCATATGAGTATGTTAAAAGGATTTTATTTCAATAAACAAGATGAGCTTTTAAGATATAAAACACATGTGAATGTGAAGCTCCCTCTTAATGAATGCATGGCTTAAAAAAAATCGTCATGAGCAATACAATTAATAACTCTCTTGAATTTGTAAAATCATTGGAAATTTTGTAGAGAGAATGATTATGAAAATATGAAGATTAAAGATAAATCAAGTTTTGAAAATGATGATGCTAGTTAGGGTCTTAAGACCTAACCCTGTATTACTTGAGTCATTACTCAAGTGTTTACTTTGAGTTATGCAACTTAGAGAATTTGAATTAAAGAATACAATACCTCACTCGAGTAATATCATAATCACTCAAGTTATAATCCTCTGTAGTCCATTGATGCATCATATCCTAGTCAATATTGGATTATGTGACTGGTACTGAGAGATTCTGAAGTATAGTCTTCTGTGAGCACTTTGGGATACCAAGATGAGCTCAGAATAAGGCCTTGAGATTCTGGTTGATCAAGTCACAGAGTTGTCCAATCTCGCCATTCACAGAGGTAATGAACTCAGTATTGTTCGTAGCAAGCTCTGTGAGATTGTTGAAGCTCTTCCCTCAAATAGCCCTAGATAGATGGACCAAAGAATAAAGGACCAGGAGACCAGCTCTAGCAAAATGTTGTATCTCATCTATTCTTGAAGTCCCATCTCTCATCCTCTATGCTTCTTGTGAGTGAGATTCAGACTTACTTGGAGTAATTGTGAATTACTTGAAGGTATACTTGAAGTAATTGCCGATTACTTGAAGGTCCACTTGAAGTAATTACAGATTACTTGAAATAACTTCTGATTACTTGGAGTAAGTCCTGTAGAAGTATATATATACCTCTTGTTTGTTGAAAGACATGATCTCTCCGATGTTCCTCTCCTTCTCACTAATAATATAGGCCATTGTGTGATAATCCTTTCATAAAGCGATTGAATTGGCCTTGCTCACCATAGCTCTAGTATAGATATATCATATAATTTTGTGAAAACATAGCGCTAGGATTGTAGTTGAGAATCCTCATAGGCTCACCAAGCTTGATGATTATGTGCATCTCAGTATCTTCCTCTAAACATCTTTTGATCACCTTGGAACGATAAGGAAGGTGGGTAGGCAACAAAGATTCATATTGGCTATACTTGTTCTTGGCCTTGAGTTGCTTTGAGATGAATCTCATCTAGGTTCACTTAAGAGATTTTCCTCTTCTTTCTCTTTCTCTGGCTGCATCACTAGCTAGTTACTAGCTAGTGATGTGGTGTCACTTGAGTGAGACCACATATTTTGCTTCTGCTCATATTGCAATACTGTCAATCACGCCTCCTCTATTAGCCTCTGATCTTTGTATCCAAAAGTAGAGCATTTTGATTAATTCCTGCAAAAGTATATACTCTTTGGTACCCAACTTTCTCTTGGGTTCATATAATATTAGACATTATAACTCTTATGCTTTTATATAATTGAATCATATGATATTTGAGCAAAGAGTATAATAATCAACAAAGACCAGAATATAATTTTACCCAATTAAACAAATTCAAGCAATTGAATCATAAAGGGCACCGAACAAATAATACCAAGAATGATGATTTCATAGATCAATGACAATTTGTAAATACATTTTAAAAGATATGTCATTGATAAGATTTTCATGCAAGACATGTAAGTCATATCAAAAGAAAGTAGTAGATATATCCATAAAAGTTTTCATCAAGTTTTTAAAGAATGATAATGAAATATGCAAATTGATTTAAATCTTAGATTTAATTTCAAATCATGACAATGCATTGTAAAACTGAGATTTTGAATATATGCAAAACTCATCTTTGAAATATGTTTATAAATGTTCATGTTGAAAATGGTGAAAGTCAACAATTTAAATATACATATACCAGAAAGCTTCCTTTTTAGAGAACAACTAAGATAACATGTTAGACATTGGAGTTTAACATGTTTAAGAATTTTCCCAAGAGCAAAAGTCATATTGAAAATGAATTAGCCAAAAAGGCTTAGCTTCAAGGATGTATATAAACACAATGACTTTGCTATTGACTAAGAGATAAACTTGACTCTTAGAGATGTGTCTTCAAGAATAGGGATATTCAACTCAAGAATTTGAATAGAAGGCTCTAGTAACTTGAAAAATGGATGAAAACAAATGGTAATGCATTTGAGCAACAAGATGAGTATAAGAATTTATGGATGATGAAGCACATACTCATTGATCCAAATGACTAGAGTTCTAGAATATTATCTTGGTAAGTTATTCCACAACAATGGTTAATGCATTAAGATTCAATGCACTAATGAACATTCATAATGCTTGGAATAACATGGCCAACCAAAGATTTATGCATTAGGCATAAAGCTTTCACATATTGGATTCTTTTCTAGGAAATACACTTGAAACTCATATAGATAGTTAACTTGTTAGACATAAGGTCTAACTTGTTAGAAAATAATGGTTGAGGAGTTTAAGCATTGGATAACACATTTAAGATCAATGATCAATATGTCAATGATGGGGAAATACTCTGGTGGAAGAATTTGAAGCATTTCTGATTTTCAGTTTACATAAATATTAACTTCCAATTTTGAAACCGATTTAAATGCAAACAAGTTATGAATAATTTTCAAATAATATGTATGCATTTTTATAAACAAGATGAATTTGGAATCTAAGTATATTTTTGAAATATGCATTTTGAAACTCAAATGCATAGAAAGATTATGCACAATTACACTTTCAGTTGATTTAGCAATCTAAAAACAATTTAAAACCCATAAATGATTGATTGCTAATGGTATGCAATAATGAGCAAGTTATTCATTACCCAAATAAATAATTTATATAAGCATAATATCAGGTAAGAATAAAGAAGAAGTACCGTACTCAAGTAACCTCGTAATTACTTAAGAAATTATCCTTTGAAGTTCATTTGTGCATAATTCCTTGACTTTTACCTTCTATCTTCCAGTTGATGTTATCACTTGAACATTTACTCCCATTTGTTACGCAGTGATGATGATCACTTGATTGGTTACGTAAGTGATGCTTCACTGTGCATCTTTTCTTCCTTCATTGCTAGCTAGGCACTTGCAGTGTTGTCTCAAGTAATACCTCCTTTTGTTTGCACATTCAAAAATGCAGCTTCAATGTCCAACTTCCCCAAGATTTGAATTAAATCCTATGTATTTATAATCTTGATATGAAGCTCTTCCTTTCTTCTTCCTACAAAACCATATAGACCTTTTTCTTCCTTTGGTGTCCAGTTTTACTTGGATCCACGCATAGTTAGCTTGTAGGAATTATAATTCACATGCTCTAAGAATATAGTTAATTCGAGATAATTGAGCATAAAACATGTCTTTATGCATAAGAGAAATATTTTCTTTTCAAATTATACATGCATAAAGAATTAACTTGTTGAGCATTACAATCCCTTTATAAATAAATCTATTAAATGGCTTTTTAAGGGATGCGAAATCATAATTTCAAAATCATTTGCAATGCTCATTACTAAGGTTCCAAGATATAAAACCTCAATAAAAATTACAGATAATAGTATAAGAGGTTTTATCATTGTGTACCTTTACCTTAGATATTTAGAGGATTGTTTTTGCTTACCCATTGCATCTTTCTATGATGTTGATACTTTGAATATCTTGCTTTGGGTGCTAGCAATCGTCTCTCAAAATATGTAGACTCCAAGAGTCTTCTACTTGATGCTTGAAAGATCCTCCTTTTCTTGTTCTCCTCATTGTAGTTAAATGATACTCTATGGTAGCTCTTCCTTAAGGTAGAATGTACTCCTTTTATCCATTGTATCTCTTCATAATCACATTGTGTAGTTCTAACAATGGGTGCTCCAAGAGTTCTTTTCGATATAGATGATATGAACCTCTTTCTTGGTGCATAAGAAACTATTGGGTTCTTCTTCATCATCTCCGTACCCTTATGTCCATTCTTCTTATATTCAATCTGCATACATAAAGTACTAGATGGACATTTTGGTACCCACATAGGCTTGGGTCCTTGATTGTTAGCATTAGTCATTACTTGTCTTTTCGGAACCCAAACATATTTATTTCTCACATTAGAATTTCTTCTATAGCATGTGTGAGAAATATGACCAGATTTACCACAATAATTGCAAATTGTATGATAATATGTATTATGAGATTTTATGCAATTATTATGTCGGTCAAGAGAGTAAAAACTTGAATAAATTTCATTTGAACATTCTTTCTTCCCAATAAACTTTCTAGCATGATTGAAAATATTTTTGCTTTTCAGAATAGAATCAATACTTGGTTGATAAACAACTTTATGCAAACATTGAAAATTAGATTTCAAAATAACTCCAGAAGAATTGGTATTGTTTACCATATGTGTTTCTTGATCTCTAGAGGATGATCCATCAAATTCGTCCGTAATAAGCTCTTCTTGGGAATCATCTTCTCTTGTTCTTTTATGTTGACAAGATCATAGAAGTGTTCTATGATTTCTCCATCTTCATTGTCAACTTCCACTTGTTCATGAATCGTAGATATGCAGCTTGTAGTTTCACATGAACTATCAACACTTTCAACTTTAACACACTTGTTAGAAGTATACATTGAATCAAGAGTATCCCAAATATCTCTTTCAGTAGAGCAAAATCTAATTTTCTCAAAATCATTTTCAATTAAAGCACTATACAAAATTTTCATTGCTCTAACGTTTAACGAAAACATTTTCTTTTCTCTTTCTGCCCAATCCTTTCTTGGTTTGAAATCAAAAGTATTTGTAAAAACATTCCACATATCATAATCAAAGCTTTTTATGAAAGATATCATTCTAGCTTTCCAAAACCAAAAATCAATATCTTTCAAAATAGGTGGAACAGTGTAGTCAAAACCTTCGGAAAGCATATAAAACCCAAAATCAACCATTATAAACTCTTGAGACAGTTAAGTCCTTTAAACAAGAGTACGTCTCTGATACCAAATGTAAGAACCAGCTGACACACAAGAGGGGGGTGAATTGGGTGTACGATAAAAATCTTAAGAACTTTGAAAATCTTTTTGCATCTTAGAGGAAGCAATAAATATGAAAGTAATGAATCATAAATCAACAGTTTATATATATGCTGGAAATATACGAGTTTAAGGAAGAGAGTGTGCAAACTGTGATTTATCCTGGTTCGGTCCAATCTGCGATGGCCTACGTCCAGTCCCCAGGCTCCTCCTGAGATTTTCAAATCCACTATCTTCTTGTTTAATCCAGGCACAAGAAAATCCTTTACAAAGTTCTCAGCAAGATACTCCCCCTTACAACATGTCTTATGAGTAGAGCAATCCCGAAGACCTTTCCCTCTTGCTTACCTTTGCAAGTCTAACGAGCAGCAACGTTCTCTTCTGCTTACACCACTGTAAGTCTTACGAGCAGCAATGTTCTCTACTGCTTGCACCTTGTAAGTCTTACGAGTAGAAAGTTTTACCGGCGATTCTCTCTATAGCTTCCCGTAAGGAAATCAACCCACTCAAGGTCCCTCTACCTTGAGATCAATTCAGAAATATAAGTGAAAGTGTTTACAGACTCTCTCACAGAGTGGATAAAATACTCACTGAAGTACAATACAAATAACTTCTCTCTCAAAGGTAAATAGTATAGAAGCTAGAGAAACAGAGAGTATGTATGATGAGCGTTGGTGTCAGGATGTTGACATTTCGATGATGTATGCACACTTAGTCCCTTCTATTATGGATGATCTTCTATTTATAGTTGATGAAGGTTGATGACCGTTTGAGCATTTCAATATATCCGTTGGAGTGTGGCTTCTTCAATTTGAAAAACTAGCCGTTATAACGTTGATGCTCCGCTTTCGTAAATTCACCTTTTGACTCTTCACATCATATCTTCATTGTATTCCTGGAGAAATACATTAAACACTAATACAATGAAGTATTAGAGTGATTAGAAGCAAGAAGAATTAGTTATATGATCATTTCAATGATTTCTAAAATCTTCGAGACGTTGTTCTGTTTTCCTGGGAAGCATTACTCGAGTGCTCACTCGAGTAAACATCAAGTTTCTTCACAGGTTACTCGAGTGGCCTTCCATTTTCTGCATAGCTTATTCAGGTAGTAACTTGAAGTTCTCTTCTAAATAACTCTGCGTACTCGGGTAGTAACTTGAAGTTTGACTTGAAGTTTGGGTACTAACTTGAAGTTTGACTTGAAGTTCAGGTAGTAACTTGAAGTTCGACTTGATGTTCGGGTAGTAACTTGAAGGTCGACTTGAAGTTCAGGTAGTAACTTGAAGTTCGACTTGAAGTTCTCTTCTAAATAACTTTGCATACTCGGGTAGTAACTTGAAGTTCGACTCTGGTTACTTCAAGTTTCTGTCTCTTTACTCGAGTACTGACTCGAGTAACGTTGGCAGGCCGAGAGCATCTGGAAGTTTTCTATCTAATTACTCGAGTACTCACTCGAGTAAAGTCTTTTGTTATCAACTAGTTACTCGAGTGGTGCCTTCAAGTGAATTCTTGATTTTGACTCGAAACATGGCAAATTATATATCATCGGAAAGCCCTCATCGTTTACATTCCAACACAACAAGAATCAGCTCCAAACTCGTTGTGTACAGAAAGTTATGATCCAAAGAGTATCTACTGTTCTTAGACAATCTCTGAAATCACGAGCAGCAACTTCCAGATGGCATAGCTATTAGAATATAACCTCAAATATGTCAAATTACCTATCCATGGAAAGCTCTTTGAGTCTTCTTTCATATGGCACTAGTTTCATCTCAATCCGATATTTATTTTGAGAGTTATTTCCAAAATACCGAAGCTATCCTGGAATATGACGGTGATTCATATGTCAACTTTAACAGATCATATCTCTCTCATCTTAACTCCTTTGAATGTGATATTGGTGCCAACAGTTCGTGTTGGACGTCTATTTTCATATGCCACCGATTTCAGTTCATTCCGACATATGGTTGAACAGATATCATCAAAATACCAAACCTTTGTTCTGCTACGCGAAAACAGAGTGCCCATTACTTCAAGTGCCGCCTCGAGTGATTCATCAAATAACCCGGCAGATTACTCGAGTAGCTACTCGAGTAATCACCTCCAAAATGAGGTAGTACCCTATTACTCGAGTGATTACTCGAGTAATCATCCCCAGAGGCACCATAACTTCCGTATACATCATTTTAGCTTTGTATTGACCAATTCCAACTTCCGTTTGACCGTAGAAACCTTTGATATCACTTCTAATAGCTTGGATCTTGATATTCTCATATGATCTTGCAAGTTCTCATTTCTTTAATCTGTTTCTTCTTCTTTCTTCAATATCTTTCTTCTTGTTTTGCCACTTGATGATCATTCTTCATAACCCAACTACATATCTTCTTGAATTGATGATTGTTCTTCATAAACCAACTAGATATCTTCTTGAATATCTTCAATCTTCTTCAATATTTTCTTGATATTCCTATTAGTTCTTACAATGCCTTCTTTCTTCAATCCCTTGTCTCTTGATTTTCTTCTTGATGATCATTCTCAACATTTGAGGCATTATAACATCAACCCACAATCGGGTTTATGACTAATCTACAAAATATGCAACATTAAATATAGTAGTTAGTCAATGTAGAAGATAATTATATCATACAAACTTTTTGCTTATATTTAACATCTATATTTGACATCATCAAAACTATTCATATCTAACAAGTGTATCCTTCAAGAACGCACCACATGTCCTCTTGTCTCCTAAATGTCACCACATTTATGTCAATATGGCATAAAATAGCGCCACATACTGGTGTCTTCTCTAAAAATGTATGTTATACATGTCTGCCCTGAAAACACCATGTGCACTCACATATCGGCATATTTTATCCTACTAATTAGTTACATTTTCATAAGAGAGCTAGGTGGCATAAGATAGTGCCATACAGCTCAGGGAACCACCAAGTGTATATATATATGTCCCTGATGGTGCCACTTGTATTTAAGGGTAATAGAAGGAGCCAAGTATGCCTGGATACCGTTATGCTTCCTCTGACTAGTAACACACATGGCAACTCACCATTATGCAACTCAAAAGCTACTTGATACATGTGGGACCCATATGGCATCGTACATACATTCATGTGGCATAAATAAATGGCGCCATATCAATGTCCCTTTAACATATACACCAACACATTTTATTCGACGACTTCTACACGCTACGCCCTGATAGCCCTGATATAATCAGGAGAATTATTTTCTATCCAGAAAGCTGAATTACCTAGTCCTTGAAAATCATTCTATCTCTTAGACATTCTTGGGACTCTTGCTAAACAGGGCTTAGTAGTCTGCTTGATTCATACTTATTATCAAGCTTATAGGCCTAAAATTCGGGATATTACAATTCTCCCTCATACAATATATTTTTTCCTCAAAATTTTGAATGTTGTATAGTATTGACTATACCTTGGGGGATCACCTCTTAATACTTAGTTTATCCCTTGTATATGCAATGCTCACAAAGCATGCAACAAAAATCATCACAATAGCATTCAGCATTCCGTATAACACACTCATGGGATTCACTAGTCCAATAACATAGTGCTAGACATCATAGGTCTTATGGCGGAGGGCCTCTGCCCTATACAAGATGCATATTGGGACTTACTACCATCACAGTCTTACACCCTAGGGTCACTGCCCCATACAAACTTGCACATGGGTCTTACCGCCTTGGCCTTTACACATCACAATATGAATGCTTAAAAAGACATACTAGTCCAACAGGTCTTATGGCCTTAGGACACAGTCCACTAGTCACTCTAAATACATTACAGACTTTATGTCTTGCTATTAAAGCCATTCATATACTTATGTAATGTTCATGAGGCATGCTAAATAAACCATTCAATAACAGCAATTGTCACAAGAGCATTCCTCAATCACAAATACTAGACCATTGGTCCCACACCAAAGTGCTTGGTCTCACTGATCTTACAATCAAGGGCCTCTGCCTTATGCAAATGTGTGTCCAAGTCATACCCTAGGCAGATTTACACACCGATCTTATTATCACGGGCGTCTACCCATCATATTCTAAATACTCCTCAAGTCTTACTGCCAGGGAATCACCCTTATGCCATAGGCACTTTGGGACTTACTACCTCGGAGCCTCTGCTCATCAAGTCTGACTTCTTAGAAATACACTGATCCAATAGGTCTTATTCTATTAGGATTGGTAGGCACAATGGAATAATTTTAAAATTTCTTGAATCCCAATCGAGGATATATTAAAGGCGTTTAAACTGAGTTGGAAAGAATCATACCATTCTTTTTGTTCTGAGTTTTCGATCTTTAGGAGCTAACACGTCGATCAACTTCCTCTACTGGTATCAACATGAATTCTACTCCAATAAGAAATGCGTTCTAGTGCCTCCAGTGTCTCCTAGGATTTCCTTGTGGCTCTGAACTCTCATCCATACATGAGTTTTTCTGGTCTATCATTTTTATAACCCATGAGGGCTATATTGGAATTTCAAAGTTAATCTTGATTAATTTCAAAATTAAGTAACCCTTAATTATCTTGATGAGCTAATTAAATAAATTCGGTTTAATTAAATATATCTAACTGTTTTAGTTTAACCTATTTATTTAATCCAAATAAAGAGCCAACATATTTAATTTATCTTCATAAATTAAATCTGATATATTATATCTCTATTATATTAGTTATTAAATTTAATTTATCTTAATAAAACTAAATTTAAAACTAATATAATATTATTGTTATATATATATATGTATTTCAAAAATACATATATGTAATATTATTAATTTATTTTCACGAATTTTATATTATATAAATATAAAATTCATCCATCCTAAATTGAACATTGTCTCGTGTTGGGCTATTCTTATGTGTGACCCTGTAGGCCCATACAAAGTTGGCAGTGGGCTAATAATTGTACTAACCCACAAGTCACAAGCGGCCTCTAGCAAGACATTACGACTACCCAATTCATATGAGGATCATTAACACAATGCAACCTGTCATATAACCATATCACATCCCTTTTGCCACATGATATTTCGGTCAAGGATGAGGCATGGATAATGTCATCCTCCTATTCTTGACCATTACTTTTCCTATTCCTGAGTAGTCTGATAATAGAAATGGAAACTCCTTTCCATCGTAGTATAGCCATACATTTCTCAGATTCACTTATCAAGGGGCCTAGCAATATCTTTCTACTAATGTGAGTGGCCAATTTCATGTTCACCATTCATATTCCTCTGCAAAAAAAACCACCAAGCCTGATCGTAGCCTTTATCATCACAAGGTCAAAGGTGACTTTTGACTAGTTCAAAGCTTAGCAATTATCATGTAGGAATCCATGATGACTTGATCCATGCAGCTTTCTCATAGCAGGTCAGTCTAGCACCTTGTACTCTTACTAGTGCCAAAGACTTTTATTTGTATCTCCATATCTTATCAAAGTCATACTGGTCTTATTTCATCTCTGCTCCCGCATAGATGACCGACCAGGGACATTTAGGACAATCTTTATGATTTATCCAATGATACAGTTATCATAGTGAACATGCGAATAATATGATAACATAATGGACAAAATTCATTAAATTAATAATATTCAAAGTACAATGATTGGCCCCTAAGACGTAATTTCCAACACTTATTGCCTACTGTATATTCATGAAACAAATATACCCGATGGTAAACGTATACATGCAGAATCATTATATAACATACGAGTAAAAGAGTTACTTGACTTTCTCTATCTCATCAACCCTATTTTACCTTAATCTCTCTTTCCTTCTTTCTTACGACAAACAGCACTGAAGCAACCCATAGGGATATACTGAGTCATATCAACCCCTTTTTCAAGGGAACCCATGAATTATAGGACTTGTTACAATGCACCAATCTCAAGAGTTGACATCCCGATTGTAATAACCTAAAAATAGGATTAAGGGCTAATAACTTCAAAAGTGATGTAATTATTGTTAATCAAACACTTTTGAAGAATATGATGTGAATTTTGATATAAATGTGATTGGTGATGATTTAGTAGTATTGTGATGATCATGGGGAAAATGGGAAAAATGGAAAGTTACCGACTGATTGGTTAGTTACCGAAAAAGAAGCTCCTTGGTAACTTAAAGATCAATGGTTGACATTTATCGTTAAGAGGGTGGAACTATGTGTGTATTGCTTATGTGTGCCCATAAATGAGGTGATAAGATCATGCCAAGTGTTAAAATGTGGACCATGGGATTAAGGTCAAGTTTTCAAACTCTTTTCCTCTCTTTTCTCTCCCTCCAAGTCAGTTGTGGGTATGGGAAAAGGGAAAAAATCTGAAATATCATCATCATCTCATCTTCTCTCTCCCAAACTCCATTTTCGACTAAGGAAGAAAGGAAAGAGAAAGTGAAAGGTAATGTTTTGAATTTGTGCTTGATCTCAACTGCTCTAAACCTCTTCATTAATCTTGTCTATGGTGATGAGAACTTTCTTTCTATGGTTTTAGATTTTTGAAAGAGGGTGTTTTAGAGCTTGAGCAAGTTTGAAAGTGGTGGAATCAAGGACCTAACCTTGGGAATAGGAAGAGGTAAGGAAGAGCTCTCTATTGATATATTTATTATGACCATTGATTAAGTTTTGTAAATTTAGGATTTTGCCTTGATTTTGGTATAATTTGAAATACATGAATTTGGATAGTATATGGAGTTCGATTTGGTGGCTTAATGTGTCTTTGAGTTGTTGGAGTTGGTTAATTTTGAAAAGAAAAGTGGTGTCATTGGTTAATAATGTATGGGAATGTGATGACCAAAACTAAAACTTGTTACTAGAATGAGAATTTGGTGGTTTTAGTGTTTCTATTGGGTTCCTAGGGTAAAATTATGCGGGAGTAGTATTTGATAGGCATTTTAGGTGTATCCCCTTGCCTTAAAATTGTAATTATAATTTGAAATTCGTAATTAAAAGGAAATAGAGATCAATAATCATCAAAAGTCCTTTACAATCCCTTCCTTACAGGAGGGTTTTAACAAATTCTTTCAAAACTTTTTGCCTTATCCTGGTCTCAAATTCGACTTTCGAATATAATTACCCTTTGCAGTTATACCACATTTATACATATCAGAGTGTACATCAATAATCCCAAGCAACCCCCGGCTTTCATTTATATACTAAAGGATTTAAGGCTTCCTAAATAGCGGATTACACAACCATATTCACAATATTATTTACATCTTCAAAAAGAATATACAGTAATCTCGTCCAAAAGTGATAACCATCGGTTCAAACTATACATGTGTACTAAGTCCTAGCCGCTCCCGGTGGTTTGTTTCTCCTTGGAGCCACTTGCCCCGTCTGAAATGTTAGTCAATGGAAAGAATGAGATTCAAGAGAATCCTAGTAGTAACAAATCACTCATACAGTGTATAAACACATAGCATATATAATCATGTTTAGCAATATCACAATGATATATGGCTCACGCCACATACGACAGCACTCATGGCTGTAAACACTATGCGTTAGCTTTTGCTGCAAGCTTAATGCAACAGCTTACGCTGTAATCACTATGCCAGCTTCCATTGTAATCTCAACGTATCACAAAGTATCACAATGCACGACAAACATACATACAATGCTTTACACATAGCATAAGAGAAAAAGTCACTACCTTATTCTTTCCTGACGTTCCTCGTCACAGTGGGCTCACTAGTCCGAAAAATGTCAAATCCTATAACCAATGCCAAGAACAGTGGATTAAAACTCTATTCCAATTACTTACTTTCAAAACACTTAGAGTTGGTTATCATTAGAACTCTTTAGGTGGCTCTTAAAAGCCTAGACATATGTCTAAAGGGTTAGGAAAAACCACCCCAAAGATCTCTTTTTTAGAAGAAAACACTAGTTTTGAGCTGACTCACTCGAGTGAATATGGCCTCACTCGAGTGATGAAATACTTACACTCAAGTGAGAATGGATCTCACTTATGAGTATTTGGCAGAGAGCAACACCAACAGCCAGAAAGTGCTCACTGCACTCAAGTATAAGGATTTGCACTCGAGTGATAACCCCAAAATCACTCCAGTCCCAAAAAGTGAAGTATAGGAAGTATTTGCCCGAGAGCACTGCAAACTTAGGGGAGGAAGCTCACTTGAGTAGTACCCTTGGCACTTGAGTGAGGACATAGCACTTGCGAGTGTCAAGACACACCCTTGGAAATTGGCCCGCGAGTGTTTTCCCGAGAGCAAACCTTAAATTGAACATACCTCTACACTCGAGTGAAACCATGATCACTTGTAACCCCCTTCGTAATTATGATTCGAAATACGTATTTTAAAATGAAATAGAGACCTATAATAATCAAACTCATTTACAATCCCTTCCTTACGGAAGGGTTTTCACAAATATTTTCAAAGATTCTGCCTTACTCTGGTCTCAAATTCCACAACTCAAATATAATTACCCTATGCAGTTACATCACATTTACATATCAGAGTGTACAACAAAATCCCGGCAACCCTCGGGTTTCATACATAAACTAAAGGTTTATAAATTCCCATTAGGGGATTACACCATTGTCTCCAAAACAGCATTTATAAGATATACGGTGATCTTCCAACAAAACATGATATCCAACACCAAAATATAAATCTCTCTAAGGAGCCTTATCCGCCCTTGGTCATCTCCTTTCCCTTGGAGCCACTTGCCCTGTCTGAAGGTTAGTCAATGGAAAGAATGAGATTCAAAAGAATCCCAGTAGTAACAAATCACTCATACCACATGTAATCACAAAGCATGCAAGAAAATCATCAAGCAGCATCACAACATAAAGCACAGCACGCAGGCTGCCACATATGCACATAATCACATAATCTCATCCCCCGTATTCCACCGCCCCGAAGGCACGGTCCTCCCACCGTCAACACCGATGGGCCGCGGGTGAAGGTTTCACAAATAGCCTTTCGGCTTTCACATATAGCCTTACGACTTTCATATAGTCTCATCCCTTGGATTCCACCGCCTCGAAGGTACGATCCTCCCACCGTCAACACCGATGGGCCGCAGGTGATAGACTCACAAACAATGATCAAACAAACATACCATGTATCACATATAGTATAAGGGAAAAGAGTCACTACCTTGTTCTTTCCTGACGTGCGCCGGCACAGGTTGCTTGCGATTAGGGCAAATGTCGAACCCTATAAACCAAAGTCAAAGACGACAAGTTATTCTTTATTCCAAATTCTCACATTCAAAACACTTAAAGTTGGTTATCACTTGGACTCTTTAGGTGGCTACTAGAAGCCTAGACATATGCCTAAAGGTTTGGGGAGTACTATCTCAAAGACCACCTTTTAGTGTGCATCGTAAAACGTGCTAACCATGGGCTCACAACTTGGTCCTACAATTCCAAAATACAATTTAGAAACTTCCATAGTGTTTCTGGGGGTTATATGAGCATATTATGAAAATTTACAAAAATACCCCGGGGACCCGGCTCGGCCGTACCCGATCCGGTTGTACTTTTCCCAAAATTTTGACATGGGCTATTCTGTCATATTTTCACCCATGAAATCCATTTCCAAACTCAAAATTATCAAATTCGATGTCAAATTACAACATTACCCTTGGCAGCCCCACTTTAAGGGTTTTAGGGGCGTTTTCGTAATTATGCTTTTTCGGCCTTTTCCGAAAAAGTGACCAACTGTAACCCCACCTAATTTTCGCTCCTGAACTCAATGGAACCATCAAATAATTGAAAATCCAACTCTAACCCTCAGATCTAGCCTTGGCCAAAATCTTGGCATACTTTGGGAAGAATCGGTGCTTTTCGGTTTCGGCTCCGTAAACGTGTTCCTTTCTACTCCTAATCACTTTATTAATCATTACATTAGGTTACAACTAACATTAAGACCCAATTTGGGCAGCATAACCCCTAGGCCATATCATTTCCAAACTTTAAAACCAATGGCAATCCAGCGAAATTTCACCGATTAAATAGCCCACAGCAGCCAGAATAAGCAATATACGAAAGTTTGGAAGTTACCTCAAGCTCCAACTAGCTTTTCCTCAAGGTGGCTGAAAACCCTAGCCTTAGAACAGCCAAATTTATGCTCCACAAACCTTGAAGAATATAGAAGAATAGCTTAGGAGCAGAGTTATACGCGTTAGGTAAGGATTTACCGAAGAAATCGACTTACCGTACAAGTTCTCTTCTACTTCTCTCTCTAGAATTTCTCACACCTTCTCTCCCTTGTTGCAGCTGAATATCACGGTTTTGGGCTGATGGAGGAGGTGGATGATGATTTAATATAATATAATATTATTTTCTAATTATTTACTAAATTTCCATCAATTTCGGATTTTTACAAAATTCTGGCAGATTTCTGCCCAAACTTTGAAAAATCATAACTAATTCTAGAAAAATCAAAATGAGGTGATCCCAAAGCCAATGGAAAGATATTTAAGTCCTCTTTATTGGAAAAATATGGATCACTGCATTTAATAACCTCAAAAATACAGAATTGCACAAAAGTCCATACTGCTCCAAAACAGATTCCAGTTTCCATCCCAAATTTTGGAAAGTCATAACTCTTAGCTCAAAAATTGAAATGACACAAATTATATGTCCATTTTGAAGCTTGGCATGTGAACTTTAAGACTGAAAAATATCAGAATTTTGTAGACACCATTTGACTATTTAAAACGTCCATACAAGTCGACTGCCCTATACAGAGTTTCAATGGATAGAGTTTCCAACTTTTGTACAATTGTTCCCAATGGTTCCAATTTCACAATAAACACTCTCCCCACACAAATTTTCACAAGGAAGCCATTGGAATCATTAAAATATCCAAATTCCCATCACACATTCTCCAAAAGTGTTTATTCAACAATAATTACATCCACTTTTGAAGTCATTAGCCCTTAATCACTTTTTGGGATATTACATCACTCGAGTGATAACCCATATCACTCGCGGGCTAGGAAGTGCACTCTTGCATCCTACCCAATAACACCCCTAAAATGTTGAAGGAAAAGGGAAATCTATTGCTACACTCGAGTGAGACCCCTCCTCACTCAAGTGAGGCTTATCAGAAGCCAAAAACGCAGCAGCTGATATAACTTCCCAGATTTGCAAAACTGATCCCAATGGTTTCAAAACTTATACCAAAGCTTATTCTCACCTAAAATTCCATAAGGAATCTATTGGTAACCTTAAAACACTCAAAATCACATCCTAACAACAATTTTGCTCTTGTGTCTCTACATTACACCCAAAACACTCAATCATCAAAACTTCCACTTCCCATTTCCAAACCAATCCTAGTAACTCAAAGACACAACAGGCTACCAATTCAACCATAAGACTATCCAATTCCTATATTCCAAATTGATAACATATTCAGGAAAAAATTCCAAAATTTACCAAACTTAACCAAAAATCATAAAAAAATATACCAAAATGCATCAAATGCTTACCTCTTTCTTTTCTCAAAGTGATTTCCTTGATTTCACAACGACTAAATTTTCACCAATTCTCAAACACTACCAATAAAAAATATGAAACCATAAAAATAAAGCTCTTAACACTATGAGCAAGATTAATAAAGGACACTTGAGCATCTAGGGTCAAATACTCACCTAGAACTCAAGCTTCTTCTTTCTCTTTCTTGTCAAGCTTGGATGGCAAGGGAGGATGGGAGAGACAGTGAGAATGATGAAGGAAGTCAGATTTTCCCTTGCCCTAAACCCCAAAGCTCCCTAGCCGACCTTGAAGAGAAGAGGAGAGAGGGAAAAATTTTGATCTCAAGTTGCCTATAAGTTTCCTCTTCAGTAACTGTCCAGTTATTCGGTAACTTTCCAATTTTTCCCTTTTGCCCCTGATAATGGCAATTTCACTCAAATCACTTCCAAATTCATTTATACCACTCCTATAACACCAATATGCGTCCTCCCACATGATTCAATCCATTTAGACATTAACCCACATTTAAGCATAAATATGAAGCTTAGGTATTAACTAAAACACATTCACATTGTATTTAACAATAATTATATCACTGCTAACATAATAACCCTTAATCCCAAATTGGGTCGTTACATTAGGACCCTTGGAAGCATATTGGAAAAATTTGGAAAATGCTATCAGCTATGTATTCTAGCTTCTGATAAGCCTCACTCGAGTGCATAAGGGGTGTCACTTGAGTGCAGCATCCTGTTTTCCCTTTTTCCTTCAGTGTTTGGTCACACTTCCACGCCTGAATGCAAGAATGCATGTTTTCACTTGTGAGTGATATGAGTCATCACTCGAGTGAACCTTGTCTCACTTGAGTGCAAGAGCATTTTGTATTATGAGGCCGCATCTCAGGTTGTAACTCGCAAGCCATTTTTAAAGAGTGTGTTCCAGCAACCATAAGTGCTGATACATCACTCTAGTGCTAGAGCTAGTGCTCAAGTACACTCCTCATTCTAGGGTTTATGTTGCTCTCGGGTAGTTACTTCATGTGCCTCACTAGGTTGGACTCGGGTGAGCATGAGGGCATCACTCGAGTGTTGTGGTAGGAACTCGAGGACTATGATCACTTTCTATCTTTATGAGTGCTCTCAGGCAAGCACTCACACGAGTGAGCTTCTATGCTCGAGTATAGATCTTGCTATCACTCGAATGAGGCCTTCTTCCCAACCCTTTAGACATGTGTCTAGGCTTCTAGTAGCTACCTAAAGAGTTCAAATGATAACTAACATTAAGTGTTATGAAGATAAGAAATTGGAAGAGAGAATAACCTATCATCCTTGATTTTGGTTTATAGGGTTTGATATTTGCCCTGCTCTTGAGCCATTGTGCCGGAGCACATTCAGAAAGAGCAAGGTAGTGTGTAACCCCCTCCGTAATTATATCCGAAATACGCGATTAAAATGAAATAGAGACCAATAATAATCAAATATCATTTAAAATCCCATCCTTGAGATAGGGTTTTCAAATATACCTTTTAAAATCTAATTAACTTGGTCTCATATTCACATTTCGAATACAATTACTATGCGAAGATAAATCACATTCATATAAATATCGGAGTGCACAACACAATCATCCCGGCAGTCCTGGGTACATACCTTTGCTAAAGATACACAGGGCACAATTGCCCATTACAATTCTTCAAATGGGGATTACACAATCTCATCTCAAATTCATAACCATATATTCAACCGAGTTATATACAGTCTTCACAACTCATTGGTAACCAACTACCAACTCTCATCTCGAAGGAGTCCTAGCCGCTCCCTCCACGAGCCACTTGCCCTGTCTAAATTGTTGGTAAGGGAGGGTGAGATTCAAGAGAATCTCAGTGGGAAAACATTATCAATATGTAGGCAAGATAAGTGTTTAACGCATGACATGCTTTGCATCACATAACTCATGCACACATATAATGACATATCTATAAGCTCAATGATTCGAACGATACACATATGGCCATAGCATATATTGAAACATAGCTTTAAATCATTCATATATGTTCCATATAATCAAGCAAAGTAACAACATGCATCAACACATTAATACAGTTATCAAAGCATGCAGGAGAGATAAGTTCCCTACCTTCAGTCTTTTCTCCTCGATTTATGTGCCAACAACTCGGGGCTTCACATTCGATCCTACAATGTCAAATGTACTATTTAGACACTTCCATAGTGTTTTTGGAGGTTATATGAAGCTATATGGAAAAATTACTAAAATACCCCCGGGGACCCGAGCGGCCCCGCCGTACCCGATCCGACTGTACTTTTCTTAAAATTTTGACATGGGCTATTCTAACATATTTTCGCCCAAGGAATCCATTTCCATACTCAGAAGTATCAAATTCAATATTAATTTACAAATTTACCCTTGGCAGCCCCACTTTAAGGGTTTCAGGGGCGTTTTCGTAATTATGCTTTTTCGGCCTTTTCCAAAAAAGTGCCCAACTGTAACCCCACCTAATTTTCGCTTCTGAACTCAATGGAATCATCAAATTATTGAAAATCCAACTCTAAGACCCATTTCTAGAGCTGGCCAAAATTCTCAAGTATTTTGGGGAAAATTGGGGTTTTTCGGTTTCGGCTCCGTAAACGCGTTCCTTTCCACTCCTAACCACTTTATTGACTATTCTATTAGGTTACAACTACCATTTAGTACCAATATGGGCAGCATAACAGCCCCACACAGCAATTTTCCATTTTTGAAACCAATGACAGTTCGGTGAAATTTCACCGATTAAATTGTCCACAGCAGCTAGAATAGTCAATACACAAGAATTTGGAAGTTACCTTAAGCTCCAACTAGCTTTTCTCAAGAGTGGCTAAAACCCTAGCTCTTCTTAACCATGAAAATTGAGTTTCCAACACCTTAAAGAACATGAAAGAGAAGCTTAGGAGCAAGGTTATACGTGTTAGGAGCTAGATCGTCGGAGAAATCGGCTTACCTTGTGAGATTTCTCCTCTTTCTCTCTCTAAGAGCTCTCAAACGTCTCTCTCTCTCTCTTTTCAGCTGAAACTCATGACAGAAATGAGAGAAAGAAGAAGATGGGAAATATTTTAATTCCATGATGATGTCATCTTTTATTTTGGTGATGTCATAATTCCCATTTTCGGATTTTCTAGCAGATTTTCTGCCCAAAATTTGGAAAATCATAACTAATTCTAGAAAAATCAAAATGAGGTGATTCCAAAGCTAAAGGAAATCTATTTAAGTCCTCTTTATAGGAAAAATATTTACCAATACTAGAAATCACCACACAATTCCAGAATTACACAAATTTCATAACTGCCCCAAAACAGAGTCCATTTTTGACCTCAAACTTTGGACAGTCATATCTACCAGTTCCCAACATGAAATGGCACCAATTATATGTCCATTTTTAAGCTTGGGATGTGAACGTTAAGACTGGAAAGTTTCATAATTTTTTGAAATCATTCGCCTAGTAAAAACTCCACACGAGAAGACTGCCCAGACATAATTCACACTGGACAGCATTTCCAGTTTTGCAACCAATGTGTCCAATCCAATTTAAATCAATTCCAATGATTAAATACCACAACATGACACCATTTCCATCACAATACCCCATTCAATTCTTCCCTCTATTCTAAGTCAATTTAGATGTTAATCTACAATTGAACTCAAATACAGGGTTTTGGCATTGGTCATAACACAAGCGACTACAATCCACTTTATATTCTCTAAAAGGGTTCATTAATCACTAACCACGTCCACTTTTGTAGTCATTAACCCCTAATCACAATTTGGGATCTTGCTAAACCGGGGCTTAGCAATCTACTAATCTCAGGCTTATTCTCTAACCTCGAGTCTCAAAATTCGGGGTATTACATAGTGACTCTTTCTCTTATACTATATGTGTTGCATTGTATGTGCACTATATCATTGGTTTGTGATGATTCCGAATGCTGCAAAGCCTATGGCTATGTGAAAGCTGAAAGGCTATTCGTGAAACTCGAAAGGCTATTTTGTGGAGCTGAAGGAGAGATTGACTACGGCACCTGTGTTGATTATACCTGATCCCAGCTTAACTTATGTTGTGTATAGTAATACGAGTAAGCAGGGATTGGGTGTGTCCTTATGCGGCAGGTGACGTGTGGTGGCCTATGCCTCTTGACAGCTCAAACCCCATGAAATGAATTATCCTACTCATGATCTGGAGCTTGCAGCAATTGTGTTTACTTTGAAATTTTGGTAGTATTATTTGTATGGTGTGATGGTAGAACCGTACTATGACCACAAGAGTCTCAAGTATCTATACTGTTAGTGCAAGCGTTTCACCCAAGGGGGGGTAAATTGGGTGATACCAGAAAATTTTGTTGCGTATAAGAATATTAACAGAATATTTAAAGTAGTTAGGAGCAAAGAGAAATATCACTGAAGTGTACACTGGGAGTTATACTGGTTGGGCCATAACCACTTTGACCTATGTCCAGTCCTTAGAGCATCTCTGAGAGTTTCACTATATTCTCCAAGAGTCAGTGGGTTCTTGGCACCTCAGTACACAGCAAGTTCCTTCACCTGGACACTCGCTCCCCCTTACACGTTGTAATCAAATCCCCAACTCAAGGTTCCACAACCTCAAGTTGTCTTAACAACAAATATTTAATTTGTAATGAAAAACTCTCTCACAGAGGAAATATATAATCACTGAAGTACAATGAATAAGTATAAGAAAATAGAGCACAAAGAGTATATTGATCGATGTGTGATTGCTTGTTCTCCATTGTTGTTGTTGTTGTTGTTGTTTGAATGTTCCATATGTATAGATGATTTGTAGTGTCTGTTGGAACTATTTCAAATATGTCTGTTAGAGTCGTGCAGTAACGGTTGACCATTCTTTTGATTTGAAAACTATCCATTTACGGTAGGTAGCGGTAGGTGAGCGTTCGGACCTTTTATTTGACTTTTCACTTCTGTCATGATCTCTTCATTGTTTCTCAGCAAATGTACTCTAAATACCAGTGCAATGAAGAGTTAATCATATAGATAACAAATCAATAAAAATTCGATTAAAAACATGATTTCTGGACTGCCTTACTCGAGTAGCTAGCTACTCGAGTGATAATGCTCATTACTTGAGTAGTCCTTCGAGTAAACCTATCAAAAACATGGCAGAGAGTAATTCAACATTTTTCATAAAATATTACTTGGGTAAGACATGGAGTAAGATACATCACAAACCTTGGAAATACCTGATTACTTGAGTGGTTACTCAAGTGACCATGTCTTTTCTTGACAAGTTGCTCAAGTGAGCTCTCGAGTAAATTTCAAATAAGTTTACAGATTACTTGATTACTCCCTTGAGTAATAGCATCAAATTCTTGGCTGAGAGTACATGTTCTTTGCTTACCTGATTACTCGAGTTACCCCTTAAGTAATGCTTCAAATAACTCTATAGATTACTCGAGTGCTCCCTCGAGTAATGCCTTTTTCTCACCTGGTTACTCGAGTGGCTACTTGAGTAAATTGTTGTATTTCTTGGCCGAGAGCTATTGGAAGAAATTTGCTCTGGTTACTTGAGTGGCTACTCGAGTAATGCCTTATGCTCATGTTGTTACTCAATTGGCTACTCGAGTAATGGTCTATATAACTTTGCAGATTACTCAAGTGGCCCATCGAGTAACTTCTTCCAAATTTTGGCAGTGCTTCTCTGGATGATATTCTTCATGATTACTCAAGTGCTTACTCAAGTAAAAGCTTCCCTTACTCGAGTAGTCACTCGAGCAAGCCATGACAAAATCTGCTACTACTCTTTCATTACTCTAGTGCTTACTTCAAGTAATGCTTTGTCTGCCATTTGTTTACTTTGTTCATTTATTTGTTATCATATCCTCTTTTATCATTAGTCTAATCTTTGTTATCATCAAAACATATGGGATCTAACATTCTCCCCCTTTTTGATGATGACACAACTTGGTGATTTTGAACAAAGTTTTTGAAATTGAGTTCTCAATCAAATGCTTCTTGAAAACTTTTCATATGAAATCTTTTGTTCAATTTACACTTGAAAACTCTTTTGAAATAGCTTAGTAAAGATCTTTTCAAATTTTTTGTTATTATTTACTTGTTCACCTTGCATACACAATTGAAAACTCATTAGTCCCACAATGCAAAATAAGTTCAATGAAATTTAACTTTAACAGCATAAAGAAACAAATTTCATAAAGAAGAATTCATTACATAATCAAACTTAGAATTCAAAGTTAAAAACTCCCTAAAGCCCTATACACCCATATCCCCTATGCATTAACTTAGCCATTGATACAAAATCACTCAGGCTCTTCTCCCCCTTTTTGTCTTCATCACAAAGGTGGAATCAATTATGAAGAGGAGTAGACGGCTTGGTTGCTGAGATCCTCTGGAGGATTCACGGAGATGATGGGTAAGGAACTAGAGAAATAATTTCTACTTCCTCTGTAGCAACTAGTGAAGACATAAGCACCTCCTCAGTGCATGCAGGTAAGGCAATGGGAGTAGATATGGGCTCTGGCTGAACAGGTTGAGGTGGATCTTCAGTAGTGATGTGGATTGGCTCATATGTGTTAGGGTCAGGCATAGAGAATAGAAGATTACTAGGTTCAAGCTCAGAGGGACTATGCTCAGTAGGTATAGATCTAGGATGACTAGGCTACAAAGGTCCAGGTTCAGAGACTGGTACTGGGTCAGGAATAACATAAGGACTAGGAATAGGGGAGCCAGATGCCATAACATCAACTTTGGCAATAATGGATCTCAGAAGCTCACCCTGGGCACGTTGTTCAGCTAACAACTCTTCATACCTCTTATCCATTCTCTCTACAAGTTCTCCCATCTTCTCATTCATATGGGTTACCAACTCCGCATTCGTATTGGCAATGTCGATTGGAAGCCCTTCAGAATGTTCTCCATGAATGTTTGCTTTACGGCACCAAAGAAAGAAGGAGAAGATGTGTTGGCTGGAGCAGAAGACTGTGTGTTATCCATTCGACTAGTTGTAGTGTCAGTCTTCTTCTTCTTCTTGGGACTTGCTTCTAGAGGAGTTTTCAGAGGAATCTCAATGTTCAACTTTCCAATTTGATTTCTCCCAACTAGTGTTATCATCATAACTAGCTTCTTACTCTCAAAGTACCAAATCTTATTCTTCTTGAGAAACAAAGAAATAAGTTGAGGATAAGGCATTGGAGTTGTAGGTTTTCCTTCATACCTATATCTCTTGATCTCAGTAAAGATATATTCTCCCAAGTCCTTTTGTTCTTTGAGAATCAATGAGGCAAATTTTCTGAAATCCCTTTCAATGAAATGTGTATAGTTATTGGATTTGTTCACTATGGCTCTAGAATAGATATACCATAGGACTTGATGAAAATCACTCATATCACTCGGATTGAAATTTAGAGGTCCCACTATCTTACCAGGTCTTATAATAGAGAATATTTGGTTTGAATCATAATTAGGATAATCATCATCAAGAGGGTCCTCTATTCCTAACCAAGTATTGATTTTGGAAGGTGAGATTAGAATTCTCTATCCTCTAACCTTAGAAGTCATTTCTTCTTCCACAGACTTCCTAATAGGATCATTTATAGGTTCAAGGTTGCAGTAAAAATGCCTCACAACTTTGGTGCAAAATGGGAGTTTAACAGACAGCCAGGGCATATAGGAATCAAGATAGGGACTCAGATTGAATTTCAATACCTTTTGAAGAACCTTGTAGTCAATATAGTGCATCTTGCACACATTTCTTCTTGCAAAGTGACTCAGGTACTTTTGAGATTCCTCAAGTTTGCTCACATTGAATCCCTGAGGAGGGAATATGATTTCTTCATCCCTTTCTTCTGGTTGCTTTAAAGATTTCCCTTTCTTTGCTCCCTTAGGCTGAAAAGCTTCTTCAAGCATGCCTACTATGACTTTGGTAATCTTTTCAGCAATTTTGGGCTTTTTCAGAGATTTTGGAGAAAATATGGGAGTGTCGGATGAATCAGAAGGAGGAGCAGAAGGTTCTTTTGTTCCTTTGCCTCTTCTAGGAGGTGAACTCTTCTTGGATTGGGTTCTTGTGTCAATGGGCTTCTTAATCACAACCCCTTTCATCTTTGGTTTGGTTTGGGAGAGATTTTTCTTTTCTTGGTAGGAGGAGAGGAAAGTGAATCAGAAGGTTGATATGGTTCAGAGGACTGAGAAGGAGTGCTAAGATTGGGAGATTTTGTCCTCACCAATGTGATCCAAGAAAGACAATTTTTTTTTGAAAAAAAAAAGACCGAGAGTCGCGAGATTTAGGGTAGAAGATTTAGAGCAATCAGAAAGGTTTTTGTAAGAAAAAATCAATGGGTTTTGACGGTTATATGAAGAGAAAATGATTGTGAAAAGTTTTTGTGAGAGCACTAGGAGAATCACTTGAGGCGATTTTGTAAGAAATGACCTAGTAACGACTGAAATAGACCTAGGGCCTGACATCACTCGAGGGCTTACTTGAGTGATCATAAGCTTCACTCAATTGATCATACCAGAAATTTCAAAATACAGCAATTTCAAGTGCGTACCTGGCATGAATAAAATTGTAGTTACCCATGTATATTCCCTCGATCATATGATTGCTCTTTAGGATAAATTTGAGATGAAACTCAGCAAATTTGTGATCTACACCTAGGTACACTCGAGGCCTTACTTGAGTAATGTTTGAATTTTACTCGAGGCCTCCCTTGGGTAATCTATTTCTTTACTTCTGACTGTTCATTTCCAACCGTTGTGTTGTTTCCTTTATATTCATTTTGAATTAATGATCTACGTCATAATTTACAGGTCATTACTCGAGTGGCTACTCAAGTAATGCATTCAATTACTTCAAGGTGTCACTCCAGTAATGTTGTCCTCTGTTAACCTCTGCTTTTCATACTCCAAAATAAAATATTATGATCCTATAAAACAAATTGCTAGAGACTCCGATGCTTAAGTTAGTAATCATTAAAACATCAATAAATAACATTATCTAACATTTTGTAAACTCTAAATAACTTACAATTCATTGGGATTTACCATTCCCAATTATCTTCTAATATACAAAAATTGATCTTTTGCAAGAGGTTTTGTGAAGATATCAGCTAGTTGAAGACAAGTTGGAATGAATATTACTTTGACATCTTTGTTTTGGACATGATCTCTGATGAAGTGATGTCTAACATCAATATACTTGGTTCTGGAATGTTGAATAGGATTCTTTACTAAGCTCATCATGCTAGTGTTGTCACAGTTTATTGGTATCTCCTTCTAATGAATACCAAGATCCTGGAGTTGTTGCTTTAGCCATAATACTTGTGCACAACAACTTGATGCTGCAACATATTCAGCTTCCGTTGACGAAAGAGACACTGTATTTTTTTTTCTTACTAAACCATGACACAAGTGAGCCTCCAAGAAACTGACTTTATCCACTGGTACTCTTTCTGTCTGTCTTGTATCCTCCATGATCAGAGTCTGAGTATGCAACTAGATATTCACTTCTTCCTTTGGAATACTAGAGACCTAATTCTACTGTGTCAGCAAGATATCAAAATATACGTTTGATAGTTTCAGCATGTGACTCTTTTGGTGCTGATTGATATCTTGCACACATACCCACACTGAATTGAATATCAGGCCTACTTGCAGTGAGATAGAGTAATGATCCAATCATTCCTCTATATTTTGTGATGTTGTAATTTTTTCCCTTGATATCAGCATCAAGCAACGTAGTTGAGCTCATCAGAGTGTCCATTCCATTTGCTTCATCCAATCAAAACTTCTTCAATAGCTCTTTCAGATACTTCGTTTGAGATATGAAAATTCCATTCTTTCTTTGTTTGATTTGAAAACCAAGAAAGAAATTCAATTCTCCCATCATTGACATCTCAAACTCCCCCTGCATTATCTCAGAATATTCTTTGCACATGGTTTCGTTAGTAGCACCAAAAACTATATCATCAACATATATTTGCACAATAAAGATATCATCATGTTTTCATTTTGTAAAAAGTGTTGTATCAACTTTTCCTCGTACAAAACCTTGATCAATAAGAAATTTACTGAGCCTTTTGTACCATGCTCTAGGAGCTTGTTTTAAACCGTATAAAGCCTTTTTAAGTTTGAAAACATGGTCAGGTTTAGTTACATCTTTGAAACCTGGAGGTTGATCTACATATATTTCTTCCATGAGGTAGACATTTAGAAATGCACTTTTTAGATCCATTTGATAGAGTTTGAATCCTTTGATGCATGCAAAGGCTAAGAGTACTCATATAGCTTCCAATCTAACTACTAGAGCATACGTTTCCTCATAATCAATTCCTTCTTCTTGATTATAGCCTTTAGCCACCAATCTTGCCTTGTTTCTGACAATGATTGTGGATTCATCAAGTTTGTTCTTGAATACCCATTTAGTGCCAATGATCGGATGATCCTTAGGTCAGAGTACCAACTCCCAAACTTGATTTCTTTCAAATTGGTTTAGTTCTTCTTGCATTGTTATAACCCAATTATTGTCTAATAGGGCTTCATCAATGTTAGAAGGTTCAATCTCATAAATAAAAGCAGAAAACTAACTTCATTGAAAATTCTATTTCTGGTTTTGACTCCTTCATTCACATCTCCTATGACTTGATCTAGGGGATGACTTTTATTGAATTTCCAGGCTCTAGGCTGTCCTAGTGATTGATCTTCTTCCTTGGTTTGATCAACTTCTGGAATAAGAGATTTAGAAATAGATTAACCATTTTCTTCATTTAAAACAACTTCCTGCTCATCATCAATGATTTTGTTAGAGGATTCAAATTCATCAAATACAACATGACTTGTTTCTTCAATAACACATGTTCTTTTATTGAAAATTATGTATGCTTTACTTTGGTTAGAATAGCCTAGGAAAATTCCTTCATATGTTCTAGAATCAAATTTTCCTAAGTTATCTTTACAATTATTATGAATGAACGACTTACAACTGAAGATGTGTAAATGAGCAAGGTTTGGCTTCCTTTCTTTGTATAGCTCGTATGGTGTCTTTCCAAGTTTTGTTCTAATGTAGGCTCTACTTGAAATATAGCATGCTGAACTCATTGTATAGGCCCAGAAAACTTGAGATACGTTCTTTTCGTTCAACATTGCTTTAGCCATTTCAGTGAGCACTCTATTCTTACGTTCCACAACTCCGTTCTGTTAAGGTGTCCTTGGTGTAGAGAAATTGTGATCTATGCCATTAGTATCACAGTATTCTTCAAAATCTTGATTTTCAAATTCTCCACCATGATCTGTCCTTATACTTGCAATGGACATATCTTTCTCATTTAGCACTTTCTTGGCAAAAATAATAAATTCTCCAAAGGTTTCATCCTTTGATGATAGAAAAATGGTCCATGTAAATCTAGAGAAATCATCAACAATGACCAATGTGTAATACCCCAAATTTTGAGACTTGAGGCTAGAGAATAAGCCTGAAATAAGTGGATCGCTACGCCTTGGTATAGCAAGATCCCAAATTGTGATTAAGGGTTGATGACTCTAAAAGCAGACAGTGATAAATGGACCCTTTTGGAGATTATGATGTCAATTGTGATGCGTATACGTTGTGAGCAGCTGTAAAACCCAATATTTAAGTTCAATTATGGATTAATATCTAAATTGACTTAAAATAGAGGGAGGGAGCATATTGTGGCTAAATGGAAAAGTATGATGTGTTTAGTGGTGATTCAGGAGGAATTGCCATAATCAGGGGTAAAAGGGTAAAGTTACCGACCAATTGGTCAGTTACTGAAGAGAAAACTCATTGGTAACTTGAAGATCAATTGTTAGGGTTGATTTGTTGTGAGATTGAGTGGGTGGAATCCCATGTGTGTGAGTTCCTTGGAATTGGTTTGGAACTTTGGAAAGTAAAGAATTGCAATGTGAGTTTGAATTGTGACTTGTGTTGACATGTTGTGATTATTGGTGAAACATGTCAATGGAATGTGAATTTGATTGGTTTGGTGTTTCCAATGGATTCCTTGTGAAAATTTATGTGGGAATGATGTTTGGTATGAAAATGGAACCAATTGAAGCAAAGATGCAAAATCTGAAATTCTGTCCAGTGAAACTCTATTCTGGGCAGTCAGTTTGTGTGAGCGTTTTGAATGACCAAATGGTGTCTAAAAATTCTGAAACTTTTCAGTATTATATTTCACATCTCAAGCTTCAAAATGGACATATAATTTGTGCCATTTCGTTTTGTGAACTAGGATATATGAGTGTCCAAAGTTTGGGATGGAAACTGAACTCTATTTTGGGGCAGTGATGAGTTTTATCTAATTCTGGAATTGTGTGGTGATTTTTAGTAATGGAAAATATTTTTCCTATGAAGAGGACTTAAATATATTTCATTTGGCTTTGGAATCACCTCATTTTGAGTTTTCTAGAATTAGTTATGATTTTTCAAAGTTTGGGCAGAAAATCTGCTAGAAAATCCGAAAATGTCAATTTTGGAATTATGACATCATCATAAGGGAATAATGACATAAGCATAATATAACATATCATCTTCTTCCTCCAAGCTTCAAAACCGTCAGTTTATTCAGCCGAACAAGAGGAAAAACGTTTGAGATTTCTAGAGAGAGAAAGGAGAAGAGAACTCACAAGGTAAGCCGATTTCTCCGATGATCTAGCTCCTAACGCGTATAACTCCGATCCTAAGCTACTCCTTTATGTTCTTTAAGGTTTGGAAGCTCCTCCTTTGGTGTTAAAAAAGCTAGGGTTTCAGCCAAGACAAGGAAAAGCTAGTGGGAGCTTGAGGTAACTTCCAAACTCTTGTGTATTGACTATTCTGGCTGCTGTGGACAATTTAATCGGTGAAATTTTGCCGGATTGTCATTGGTTTCAAAAATGGAAAATGGGTGTGTGGGGCTGTTATGCTGCCCAAATTGGTACTAAATGGTAGTTGTAACCTAATGGAATAGTCAATAAAGTGGTTAGGAGTAGAAAGAAATGCGTTTACGGAGCCGAAACCGAAAAACCCCAATTTTCCTCGGAGTACTTGTATATTTCGGTTATGGCTATAAATGGGTCTTAGAGTTGGATTTTCAATGATTTTATGATTCCATTGAGTTCAGGAGCGAAAATTAGGTGGGGTTACAGTTGGTCACTTTTTCGGAAAAGGCCGAAAAAGCATAATTACGAAAACGCCCCTGAAACCCCTAAAGTGGGGCTGCCAAGGGTAAATTTGTAAATTGACATTGAATTTGATAATTCCGAGTCCAGAAATGGATTCCTTGGGTGAAAAATATGTCAGAATAGCCCATGTCAAAATTTTAAGAAAAGTACAGCCGGACCGGGTACGGCGGGGCCCGGCGGGGTCCCCGGGGGTATTTTAGTAATTTTTCCATATAACTTCATATAACCCCCAGAAACAATATGGAAGTATCTAAATAGTACATTTGACATTGTAGGATCGAATGTGAAGCCTGAGTTGTTGGCACGCAAATCGAGGAGAAAAGACTGGAGGTAGGGAACTTATCTCTCCTGCATGCTCTGATAACTGTATTAATGTGTTGATGCATGTTATTGCTTTGCTTGATTATGTGGAACATGTATGAATGATTTGAAGCTATGTTTCAGTATATGCTATGGCCATATGTGTATCGTTCGAAGCATTGATCTTATAGATTTGTCATTGTATGTATGCATGAGTTATGTGATGCAAGCATGTCATGCATTAAACACTTATCTTGCCTGCATATTGATAATGTTTCCTTACTGAGATTCTCTCGAATCTCACCCTTCCTTACCAACAATTTAGACAGGGCAAGTGGCTCGTGGAGGGAGCGGCAGGACTCATTCGAGATGAGATTGTGTAATCCCCATTTGAAGAATTGTAAAGGGCAATTGTGCCCTGTATATCTTTAGTGAAGGTATGTACCCGAGATTGCCGGGATGATTATGTTGTGCACTATGATATTTATATGAATGTGATTTATCTTCGCGTAGTAATTGTATTCGAAATGTGAATATGAGACCAAGTTTATAAATGATTTCGAAAGGTATTTTTGAAAGTCCCATCATGTGATGGGTTAGTAAATGTTATTTGATTATTATTGGTCTCTATTTCATTTTAATCGCGTATTTCGGATATAATTACGGAGGGGGTTACACAATGAATATAAGTTGCCACCAAGACTCTTAACTCATGCTGGTCCAACTAAATCCATGTGTAATAATTGAAGTGGTATATTGGTTGATATCTCATTTTTCAATTTGAAAGAAGATTTAGTTTGTTTACCCTTTTGATATGCATCACAAATCAAATCGTTTTTGAAATTTACTTTAGTAATCCAATTACTATATCCTTTTTAATTAACTTGCCTAGTTGGTGAATGTTGTAACCCCCTCCGTAATTATATCTGAAATACGTGATTAAAGTGAAATAGAGACCAATAACAAGCAAAACTCATTTATAAACCATCTACCAGACATGGTTTTCACAAAGAAATTTTGAAATCATTTATAACTTGGTCTCACATTCACATTCCAAATATAATTACTACACAAAGATAAATCACATTTAAATATATCAGAGTATGCAATATAACAATCCCGGAAATCCCGGGTTCCATACATTAATCAAAGTCTTACAGGGCACATTCGCCCATATACAATTACTCATATGGGGATTATACAACTATCTCAAGTACATAATCAAATCCTCATCCATATATACACAACCAATTCCACATACAAATGTCCCAACTATGATGATAACCAACTACTAAAATGATGACCTGAAGGAGTCCTCGTCGCCCTTAGTGTCTGCTCCATCCTCGATCCACTACCCTATCTGAAAGGTTAGTAGGGGAGGGTGAGATTCTACAGAATCTCATTAGGAAAACAATATCAATATGCATGTACGATAAATGTTTAATGCATGACATGCTTGCATCACATAACTCATGTTCACATAATGACAAATTTGTAAGCTCAATGCTTCGAACAATATACTGATGGCCATAGCATAAATTGGAACATAGCTTCAAATTACACATAATCATGCAAAGCAAAGACATGCACCAACACACTAACACAGATATCAAATACATGCAGAAGAGATATGTTCCCTACACTCTTTCCACGTAAGCTCCAGCTCCAACTGTTCACGATCAGGGTGAATACCAAACCCTATAACCAAAACAAAGACACAGGGTTAATCCCTTTTTCCAATTCCTTAACTTTTAAACACTTAAGTTGGTTAACATTCACAACCTTTAGGTGGCTACTCAAAGCCAAAATACACGCCTAAAGGGTTGGGAAACACTTGACCAAAGACCATCTTTCAAACCCTTGAAACCCTATTTTTGGCTTCATCACTCGAGTAATGGACAACCCGTGCCTAAGTGAGGATAGCTCACTCATGAGAGTGCTTGCCTGAAAGCTATTCCAAAAACAGAAAGTGATTACTCCACTCAAGTACTGACCCAAGCACTGAGTGATGGACTTATGCTCACCCGAGTCCCACCGAGTGAAGCCCAGAAAGTGACTACCCAAGAGCCACAGAAAACCCTAGAGCCAGAACTGCACTTGAGCACTAGCTCTGGCACTCGAGTTTTGTCACAACACTTGCTAGTACACATTCACACTCTTGCCAAATTACCCGTGAGTACTAACCCGAAATGCGACTCCAAGTGCCAAAATGCATGCTCACTCGAGTGACACAAGGTGCACTCGAGTGATAACCCTCATCTCTCACGGGTGAACCAATATACTCTCACAACTTCCACATACAAGTGCGACCAAACAAAAAGGAAAAGGGAAAATACCATGTTGTACTCGAGTGAGGACCAGGCGCACTCGAGTGATGATTATCAGAACCCAGAAAACACAACAGATATCAGAACTTTCCTAAACTTCCAACATATATTCCCAATAGTTCCCAAACTCTAACACAAGTCTATTCCCACATAATTTCACACAAGAAACACATTGGAAACCTCAAAACATCCAAAATCCTATCACAATAACATTTCCCTATATGTTCACACTTATCACACATATTACTCAAATCAACCACTTTTTACTCCCAATGCTCTAAATCAATTCTAATGACACCAAAACACACTATGGCATCATTTTAACCACAATACACCACCATTGCACCTTCATACCAAATTAGGGCAAAAACTACAAATCACAAAACTTGGATCAAAAGGGAGCAAACACTCACCTCTTCCTCTTTCCCATGCCACTTCCTTGATTCTTCATCTTTCCAAATTCCACAAGCTCTCAAAACACCTTCTTTCACAAATCTAAAACCATAGCAATGAAGCTCTCATCACTATGAACAACTTTAAAGAAAGGTATTTGGGCATTAAAAGACATTAACCAAGCTAAATCTCACCTTTTCTATTTCTCTTTCCACCTTGAGCTTCAACAAAAAATGGAGGAAGAAGAGAGAGAAAGAAAAGGATGAAGAAGATCAGGTTTTGGCTCCCATACCTACCCATAACTGACTTGAGGGAGAGAGGAGAGAGAAAGAGCTTTTAAAACTTTAACTTGATCTAAGGGCTCCCATTATGCCACTTGTTACCATCTTGCTTCAACTCTCATGGGCTCACATGCACACACATACACATGATTCTGCCCCTTGATCTATTACACAATTCAATCCCAACTATTGATCTTGAAGTTACCAATGAGTTTTATCTTCGGCAACTGATCAATTGTTGGTAACTTTACCGTTTTGCCCCTGATTATGGTAATTCCCTTGGAATCACCATCAAACTCATTTTCATATTTCTTAATCCAATTTGGAATCCTGCTAAACCAGGGCTTAGCAATCCCCTTATTTCAGGCTTATTCTCTAGCCTCAAGTCTCAAAATTCAGGGTATTACACATGTTGACATGAGCTAGCCTCTTATGCCATAACCAACTTTCATCAGCATTACTTAGAAAGCAATTTTTAGAGCCATTTTTACTGATATCAAGAGTATAGCAGTTATCTTCTCTTTTTGCTCTGATATTTGCTTTGAGATTTTTCTTATCTAATTGTAAATATGCCTTGTTTACAATTAGACATTCTTCTGAGTCAAATATTACCCAGTTGTCTTTATCTGCACTTTGACTCATGCTCAGCAAGTTATGACACAAGCCTTCAATGTAATATACATCTTTGACTTGTATTCCTTTGTGGTTTTTTATTTCACCAATTCCTGCTATCTTTCCAGATTGATTTCCTCCAAATTTTACCTTTCCACCTTCCATAGGTTGCAACGTGGTAAAACTTTCAAAATCACCGGTCATATGTCTGGAGCATCTACTGTCTATGTACCATTTGTTGTTCTTGGATGCTTTAAGACATATCTATAATCAAATATGATTTAAGTCTTAGGTACCCACATCTTTTTGGGTCCTTTTGGGTTAGTACAAAAGATTTTCGGAATATATGAACCTTTAGGTACCCATTTGTAGGTCCTATCGCTCCTTTCTTCTTATGAATGCATGATGAAGTATAATGACCTTTTCTATTACAACAATTACAGTATGCAAAAGGATTTGATGATTGTATAGAATGCTAAAAATAGTCCAAGTATGATTTATCTCCAACTTTCTTTCTTCCTTTCCTTCTATATGATTTTGGATCATATCTAATTCTAGATCGGTCATTTACAAATCGTTGAGCTTTTAAAATTACATTTAGCATCTCACTTCCTTTAGTAAATTTTTCAAGAGTTTTAGTAAGATCAGTATTTTACTTTTTCAAAGAGGTACAGTTTTCACAATCTTTTTCAAAATTCTCTTTAAGTTCTATTTCAAGAGCTTTATTTTTCTTTTTGAAAACAACTAGTTCTTTAACTAATTTGATGAATTCAGAATGTAAAACATTATATTTGGAAAGTAATTCATCATAGGTAGGATCAGAATCAGTTACCTCTTCTTTTGTTTCTTCTTGAGGAACTATACAGATATTGGCTACTTCCTCTTCATCGCTTTCTTCATCAGAAGAAATATCTCCTCATCTGACAGATACAAAGGCTTTCTTCTTGTTATAGAATTTGACTTTTCTCTTTTCTTTATTCTTCTGAATCAGTTCTTGACATTCTGATTTGAAATGTCCTAGCTTTCCACATTCATAGCAGATGACGTGTTCATTATTGTTTATTCCTCCTTTCTAAAAGTTTTTGAATCCTTGGCCTTTCTTGTAAAACTTTCTAAATTATTTTATGATTAGGCCTATTTCATCATCATCAAGCTCATCATCTTCATCTTGTTCTTCTTCTTTTGCTTTCAGTGCTAGACCTCTTTTCTTCTTTTCACTAATATCATCTAGTTCTTGTTTGAATTTTAATTTACTTTCATATTCAGAAAGGCTTTCGAATAAGGAAGCAACCGATCGCATTAATTCACCTTTTGCTTCCTCAATTACAGTGACTTTTGCCTCCCAGTCTTTAGAAAGAATATTCAGAACTTTTTATACTTGGGTATGTTGATCATAGACTTTTCAAGTGCTGCAAGTTGATTAACAAGGTGAGTATATCTAAGTTCAAATTCAGCTATCGACTCACCTGATTTCATTCGAACTAGAGTATTGATCCAGTTTTCTTTTATTCCCGAAGTTCTTTTATGAGCTATTTCCAAGGCTTCCCACATTCCTTTAGCTGTTGGGAGTATTCAGATTCTGAAGTACTCATTTTGACTCAAGGCACTTTGAATCATCAGAATTGCCTTGCTGTTGAGTGTGATGAGTTTCTTGTCATTCTCATCATATTCTGCTGGTGTATTAGGAACTCTCTGTGAATCTACAATCTTTTTAGGTTAGTAGTTTCCACTCTCAATCACATCCCATAGCCCATATTCAGTAGCCATTACGAAGACTCTAAACTTTGCTTTCTAGAATGAGAAGTGTTCACCATTAAAACCTGGAGGTTTTGTGATAGAAGCTCCGTCGGGAAGAATTCCTTCCCCCATACATGCCATTGGATCCTTCTTAGGCTATTATACCTTAACAAGAAGACCTACACTCTAATACCAAATGTTATTACAATCGTTTTACCCAAGAGGGGGGGTGAATTAGGTGATACCAGAAAATTTCGTTGTGTATAAAAATATTAACAAAATATTTAAAGCAGTTAAGAGCAAAGAGAAATATCACCGAAGTGTGCACCGAGAGTTATACTGGTTTAGCCACAACCACTTTGACCTACGTCCAGTCCTTATAGCGTCTCTGAGAGTTTTACTATATTCTCCAAGATTTAGTGGGTTCTTGGCACCTTAGTACACAGCAAGTTCCTTCACCTGGACACTCGCTCCCCCTCAGATGTTATAATCAAATCCCCAACTCAAGGTTCCATAACCTCCAGTTGTCTCAACAACAAATATTGAATTTGTAATGAAAAACTCTCTCATAAAGCAAATATATAATTACTGAAGTATAATGAATAAGTATAAGGAAAACAGAGTACAAAGAGTATGTTGATGGATGTGTGATTGCTTGTTCTCCATTGTTGTTGTTGTTGTTTGAATGCTCCATATATATAGATGATTTGTAGTGTTCGTTAGAACTATTTCAAATATGTCAATTAGAGTCGCGCAGCAACGGTTGACCATTCTTCTAATTTGAAAACTATCCATTTGCGGTAGGTAACGGTAGGTGATCGTTCGGACCTTTTATTTGACTTTTCACTTATGGCATGATTTCTTCATTGTCTCTCTGTAAATGAACTTAATATACTAATACAATGAATGGTTAATCTCTGGAAGAAATTTGCTTTAGTTACTCGAGCGGCTACTCAAGTAATGCCTTATGCTCATGTTGTTACTCGAGTGGCTACCCGTGTAATGGTATATATAACTTTATAGATTACTTGAGTGGCCCCTCGAGAACTTCTTCCAAATTTTGGCAGTGCTTCTCTGGATGATATTCTTCATGATTACTCGAGTGCTTACTCGAGTAAAAGCTTCCCTTACTCGAGTAGTCACTCGATTAAGCCATGACAAAATTTGCTACTGCTCTTTCATTACTATAGTGCTTACTTCAAGTAATGTTTTATCTTCCATTTTTTTACTTTGTTCATTTATTTGTTATCATATCCTCTTTTATCATTAGTCCAATCTTTGTTATCATCAAAACATATGGGATCTAACATATACGACTAGAAAGAATTAAACATGAGATAATGTCTTTGGATGGAGTTACTAAAAGACTACAACATGGAAATCAAATATCATTCGGGTAAGGCAAATGTAGTCACGGATGCTCTTAGTCAAAAGAAGGTGCTTGTGGCAGTAATGATGATACAAGAGGGGAAGTTGATAGCATATTTCCAAGATTTGAATTTGTCGAACCAGATCTTCTGTGCCAATTATACTGTTTCCCAAGAGAAAAGTGATTTAAGAGCTGAGATTGAAGAAGTTCAAAGACAAGATGGTTGGATACAACGTAATCTAGTTAGAATTGAATGGGGAGAAGCGCAGGGCTATGATTTGTCACCTAGTGGACTAGTTTGTTATTTGAAGAGAATTTTTGTTCCACTTAAGGCGGAGTTAAGACAAAAGATTCTGGATGAGGCATATAAGAGCCGGTATATTGTTCACCGCGGAATGACCAAAATGTATCATAATTTGAAGTACGTGTATTGGTGGTCGAGACTGAAGAGTTATGTGCGAAATATGTGGCGTGGTGTCTTACTTGCCAGAGGGTAAAGATTGAGCACCAAAGACCGCCCAGTTTGCTACAAAGCTCTGAGATTCCGGAATGGAAATGGGAAAGTGTGACCATGGACCTTGTTGTGGGATTGCCCAGGATCAAAAACTATGATGCGATCTGGGTGATTGTTGATCGGTTAATGAAGTTGGCACACTTCATACTGATCAATGCTGGTTATTCTCTAGACAAACTAGCAGAGATTTATATTGGGAAGATTGTGAAGCTCCATGGCATACCAAAGAATATCATTTCTGATCGAGATCCCTGATTCACTTTGAGATTCTGGAGGGCTTTACATAAGACCCTAGGTACTCAGTTGAGATTTAGTATGGCCTACCATCCTCAGATAGACGGATAGTCAGATAGAACTATTCATACGTTAGAGGATATGTTGCAAGCTTGTGTCCTCAACTTCAAAGGGAATTGGGATTACTTTCTTCCACTTGCTGAGTTTGCCTACAACAATAGCTATCATGTGAGCATTCAAATGGCATCGTATGAAGCGTTGTATGGGAGGAAGTGCCAATCACCCTTGTGCTTGAATGAATTATCTGAGAGGAAACTGTCTAGGCTGGATCTTGTTAACTAAACCTCAGCACATATTTGAATCATTTGAAAGAGGCTTCTTACAGTGCAGAGTCGACAGAAAAACTATGCTAACAAGAGGAGAAGACATATAGAGTTTGAGGTAGGTGATGATGTATTTTTTAGAGTATCACCAGTTACCGGTATTGGGCAAGCTACCATGGGGAAGAATCTGAGCCTAAGGTATATAGGTCCTTTTGAGATTCTTATGAAAATTAGGCCTATTGTGTATCGAATAGTCCTACACCTAAACTTGAGCAGACTCTATGATGTGTTTCACCTTTCCTAACTAAAGAAGTACTGACCGAATCCATCTAACATTATTGAGTATAAGGAGGTCAAACTATAAGACAACTTCACATATGCGGTAGAACAAGAATAGATTATTGATCAAGAAAAGCGATGGCTCAGACACCAAAGCATTCCGTATATGAAGGTGATTTAAAAGGAAATGACTCAGAGAGAGGTAACTTGGGAAGAGGAAGTTGACATGCAAAGACGTTATCCGGAGTTTATGGCTCGAGTTGTATAACAAATTTCAAGGACGATATTTATTTTTTGGGGGGAGAATTGTAATGACCTAAAAATGGAATTAAGGGCTAATGACTTTAAAAGTGATGTAATTATTGTTAATCAAACACTTTTGAAGAATATGATGTGAATTTTGATATAAATGTGATTGGTGATGATTTAGTAGTATTGTGATAATCAAGGGCAAAATGGGGAAAACAGAAAGTTGCTGACTGATTAGTCAATTACCGAAGAGGAAGCTTCTTGGTAACTTAAAGATCAATGGTTGACATTTATCATTAAGAGGATGGAATTATGTGTGTATTAGCTTATGTGTGCCCATGAATGAGGTGATAAGATCATGCCAAGTGTCAAAATGTGGACCATGGGATTAAGGTCAAGTTTTCAAACTCTTTCCTCTCTTCTCTCTACCTTCAAGTCAGTTGTAAGCATTGGAATAGGGAAAAAATCTGAAATATCATCATCATATCATCTTCTTTCTCCCAAACTCCATTTTCGGCCAAGGAAGAAAGGAAAGAGAAAGTGAAAGGTAATGTTTTGACTCTATGCTTAATCTCAAATGCTCTAAACCTCTTCATTAATCTTGTCCTTGGTGATGAGAACTTTCTTTCTATGGTTTTAGATTTTTGAAAGAGGGTATTTTAGAGCTTGAGCAAGTTTGAAAGTGGTGGAATCCAGGACCTAACCTTGGGAAGGGGAAGTGGAAGAGGTAAGGAAGAGCTCTCTATTGATATATTTATTGTGACTATTAATTAAGTTTTGTAAATTTAGGATTTTGCACTGATTTTGGTATAAATTGAAATGCATGAATTTGGATAGTGTATGGAGTTCGATTTGGTGGCCTAATGTGTCTTTAAGTTGTTGGAGTTTGGAATTTTTAAAGGAAAAGTGGTGTCATTGGTTAATGTATGGGAATGTGATGACCAAAACTAAAACTTGTTACTATAATGAGAATTTGGTTCTTTTAGTGTTTCCATTGGGTTCCTTGGGTAAAATTATGTGTGAGTAGTATTTGATAGGCATTTTAGGACCCTTGGAAGCATATTGGTAAAATTTGAAAAATGTTGTCAGCTGCTACGTTCTGGCTTCTGATAAGCCTCACTCGAGCGCACAGGGGGTGTCACTCAAGTGCAGCATCCTATTTTCCCTTTTCCCTTCAGAGTTTGTTCGTACTTCAATGCCAGAATGCAAGAGTGCACATTTTTACTTGTGAGTGATATGAGTCATCACTTGAATGAACCTTGTCTCACTCGAGTGCAAGAGCATTTTGTATTATAAGGCCGCGTCTCAAGTTGTCACTCGCAGGCCATTTTTCAAGAGTTTGTGCCAGCACCTGTAAGTGTTGAGCCATCACTCGAGTGATAAAGCTAGTGCTCGAGAGAACTCCTCATTCTAGGGTTTATGTTGCTCTCGAGTAGTCACTTCCTATGCCTTACTCAGTTGGACTCGAGTGAGCATGAGGGCATCACTTGAGGTTGTGGTAGGAACTTGAGTACTGTGATCACTTTCTATCTCTGTGAGTGCTCTTAGGCAAACACTCGCAAGAGTGAGCTTCCATGCTTGAGTACAAATCTTGCTATCACTCGAGTGAATATGTCAAAAATTAGTGCTACACGTTTGAAAAAGGGATGTTTGGCTAAGTTTTTCCCAACCCTTTGGACATGTGTATAGGCTTCTAGTAGCCACCTAAAGAGTTCAAATGATAACCAACCTTAAGTGTTATGAAGATAAGAATTTGGAAGAGAGAATAACATGTCGTCCTTGATTTTGGTTTATAAGGTTTGATATTTGCCCTGCTCGTGAGCCATCCGTGCTAGAGCACGTTTGGAAAGAACAAGGTAGTGACTTTTTCTCTTATATTATATGTGTTGCATTGTATGTGTGTTATATCATTAGTTTGTGATGATTCTGAATACTGCAAAGCCTGTGGATATATGAAAGCTGAAAGGCTATTTGTGAAAGCCGAAAGGCTATTTATGGGCCGAAAGGCTATTTGTGAACCCGAAAGGCTATGTGTATGCACCGCCACGCCAATTGTCCCTGAGTCGCTAAGAACGGTTCAGGTAAGGACTGCTTGCCTTCTCATGGTAAAAGGGTATGAGGGTGGGATGTGATGTGTATTGTTGTTATTGCTTGGTGATTTACTTACATGCTGTGTGATCATGTGTAGTATGAGTGATTTGTTACTACTGGGATTCTTTTGAATCTCATTCTTTCCTTTGACTAACCTTTAAACAGGGCAAGCAGCTCTAAGGGAAAGGAGATGACAAGGGCGGATAGGGCTCCTTAGGGAGATTCTTATTTTGGTTGTTGGTTATTTATTTTGGATTAGGGATAACTATATATTGTTGGGATGTAAATATTATTTTGGATATGGTTGTGTAATCCCCTAAATGGGAATGTTTGAACCCTTAGTATGTATATATATATCAACCAGGGGTTTGTTGGGATTTTTGTTGTACACTCTGATATGTATAATTGTATAAAACTGCATAGGGTAATTATATTCGAAATTGAAATGGAGACCAGGATTGGGAAGGAATTTTGAAAGAATTTGTGAAAACCCTACTGGAAAGAAGGAATTGAAATGGGTTTTAATTATCCGATGGTCTCTAATCCATTTTAATTATGCATTCTTAAATCATAATTATGGTTTTCGAGGCAGGGGGTTACACTGATGGCTCCACTCTATAGTTCAACATCGCGGTGGCTTTACTTTATAGTGCTTCACCCGGCGCTTCACTCAGTCACTTACTAGTTAGCCCCGCCAATCAGAACCCTTTATAGGTAGCCCCTCTTCTGTTAGAACCCTCTGTAGGTAGCCCCCTTCGGTTTGGCATCTCTTAATGAAAGCAACATTATAAAGGGAACAAATCTTTAGGATAACCACACCCCAAAATCTAACTGTTGGGGTTGGGGAACCCAAGGCCTTATAAGGCCTCTATTTCTCTAGCAGTTCTGCAATCTAATTCTTTAATTTTACCATTTCATTTAGGGTCATTCTATATGGACTTTTGATATCAGTCCAGCTCCAGGTATAATTGCAAATTTCACTTCCCTTACAGGGGTAATCTACTTATGTCTTTCATGGAATTCGTTAACTATTATATATCTCGACCATAAGACCATAACTTATGGCTATCCTTTATTTTACCAGGAAACTACCTGTAAATCAATCTTTTCAAGGGAATATTCTATGATCATGATCTTTCACTATACTAGATTTAGCAACTAACAACCTTTAGAAACCTCATACACATTTATAGTATCTCGACCTGCTCAAGCCATTTTAAATCTTTAAAGAATCAATTCAACTATTGAGTTTGATTCTTAGGTTACAATTCTCTTAATCGCAACTCGTTGAACCTCAACACCAACTAGGTCGAGAAATCATTTTGCCTCAATTATACCCAATATACATACATGCTAACAATCAACATATGAAATCCTTTATGATCATAATCATGTAGCAAAATTATAGTGCAACCTGAAACACAATTTCACAATTTCAATTTAAATTTGATTCAAGTTGACTTTTGTCACACCCTTATCTTATTTTCACCTTTATTTCAGAGTAATAGCGGAAAATGATACGCAATGCGGTGGGCAACACAGGAATAACATAAATGTACTGATAATATGTGCATGATTACAAAAATCCCTATAGGGGTTTGTGCATGATAATTATAATAAATATAGCCACACAGAGCTACTTGGGTGTCTAAACCCATCCCAGTGAAACACAGACACCTTCCCGTCTTTAATCCACCACGACATTACCCTCATACGGTTCTCTTTTTTATTCTCAGCATACCTTCTGTCTTCACCTATCTAAATTGTCGGTAGGGGAGGGTGAGATTTGAGAGAATCTCAGTAGGAAAATAGTACCAATATGCATGCAAGATAATGCATGACATACTTGTATTACATAAACTCATGTTAACACAATGATATATCTGTGTGCTCAATTATTCAAACAACATACTAATGGCCATAGCACAAATAGAAACAGAGCTTCAATCATTCATATATGTTTCAGATAATCAAGCAAAGTAATAGCTTGAATCAATACACTAACACAAATATCAAATACACATAGGAGAGCTAAGTTCCCTACCTTAACCCTTTCTTGCTTCAAAACGTAGGCCTCATAAAGCATGCCAATACTCGGCTCTCAATTCGGCCTTAAAATATTAAATATACAAGAAATAGGTTAAAACTCATTCATGTACCATTTAGGCACTTTTATAGTGTTTATAGTGGTTATATTGGCCTGTGGTGAAAATTTACCAAAATGCCCCCATGACCCTAACCCGGCCCCACCGTACCCGATCTAGCTGTACTTTTCTCGAAACTTTGACATAGGCTATTTTGACATGGTTTTGCCCAAGGAATCCATTTCCCGACTCAGAATTAACAAATTCACTACTAAAAGACAAAAGTTCCCTTGCAACTCTTATTTCAATGTTTCAGGGGCGTTTTCATAATTATGCTTTTCAGGCTTTTCCAAAAAAGTAACCAATTGTTACCCTACCTAATTTTCCCTCCTGAACTCATTGGAACATCAAATCATTGAAAATCCAACTCTAACCCCTAGTTCTCAGCCTGGCTAAATTATGGGTATCCTCCAGGAAAACTCAGGGTTTTTCGATTCTAACTTGGCAAACGTGTTCTTTTCTACTCCTAATCACTTTATTGGCTATTACATTAGGTTACACCAACCATTTAATCCAAATTTTGGCAGCATAACACTTCTAAAGTCACTTTTCCAAAGTTTACAAATAAAGACAATTCGGCAAAATTTCACTGATTAAATTGTCTACATCAACCAGAATAAGCAATATACGAAGGTTTGGGAGTTACCTTTCACTTCCTCTAGCTTTTCTCTTAGGCGGCCGAAACCCTAATGTTCAAGCACTAGATTTTGAGCTTCAAAGACCTTAAGAAACATAGATGAATAGCTTAGGAGCGGAGTTATACGCGTTAGGAAATAAATCATCAGAGAAATCGGTTTACCTTACGAGTTCTCTTCTCTTTCTATCTCTAAACTCTCTCAACTCTTCTCTCTCTAATTTTAGATCTTTTATGGCATCATTTGCAGGGTTGAAGAAGAAGGAAATGTTTAATAATCCTTGCTTATGTCATCTTTTAAGGCCAAGCTAATATTTCCTTCTTTATGGTACATGTAAGAGACACCTAAGGGTCTCTCCCTATGGTCTCAATTGGCTTCACAGCTTGTTCTGGTTACATATATATGTAAAGTCTCAATTTTAGTCAAAATTGCACTTTTTGCTCAAATTTTCCATAAATTCATATTAAATTGACCAAATTATTCTAAATATATTTTTCCCTTTTATTTTCCTTAAATAATTTAAATTAAATCTAATTAATTAGAAAATAATTAATTTTATGATAATTTGGCAAAATTACGTTTTTGTCATTACCTTTTTAATCCAATTTCCTTTCTCATTTTTCTCTGGCCAATTCCTATCTATTTTTGGACCAAATATTTTCTCTATTATTCCTCCATTTTTGGACCTCAATATTGGGCTTTTTTAAATTACCCAAATTAATTCAATAATTATTTTGCCCATTTTCTCATGAATATGAACATTTATAAATTCCAAATTTATGAATATTCACCATCTTATTGAATTTCTCAACTAATTACAATATATTTGGGGTGTTACAACTTTAACCCTCAAGATTATATTCACAAATCACCATACAACACTATATGTTACACCTATATACCTTTGTACACAATTCATCTAACTAAGATGATTATCTAGCATGGAGAAACCTCAAGACAACCACTAGTCCTCTAGAAATGATAGATACTGTCCTCACAAGGAAACATAAGCAGTACCGGTTTCTTGGTATAGCTCCTCTATGTATTCCCATAGCACAGGGTGGGGATTTAGGCCATACTCTAACTTAATATCAAAAGCTCTAGAGTGAGCAATAGAATCTAAATCCTGTGCTACCCCATCTATCTTTAGAGTCTCAATCTCACTAGTGAAAGAATCCATACTAGGACTAAGTACTGCTAAAATTACTATTACCGAAGCCTATACCCTCTTCCTCAGGGTATACATCACTGTTGCTCTGTTTCTTCCTCTAATATAGCTTTGTCCCTTCTTTTGTCATACTGGTTAACAGACAGGGAGATCTATCTCTTTTGGTTCGTCTATCACCCATAACTCATTCTAGTCACGAGGTCACTAACAAGGTATCACACATGATCCACATAAACAAAGAAAATCTTCGCTATGAGCAGAGAACTCTATACTATAAGCAAAGAATTTCATTCTATTGCCAGAATCTTTGCTCTAATATAAAAAATGTAACACCCATATTTCATGCCCCTTTTGTATGCATTCAAAAGCGCTAATATTAATGTTATGGCTTAGGTGAATCAATAAATAAAATTCTTAACCAAAAACTTTCACACCTATTCTTGGGGCACTATCCATTTGGTAAAAATTTTATTTTCAGTTCTTCAACTTCATTTTATAATTACCATACTCGTATCTCTATTTGTGAACCCAAATGTTGTTTCTTAGCTAGTGTATCCTTGTTGATATTGATACCACGATTATACATTATGATACCTACGCTCTCTAATACCACTAATACCCCCATTGATACTACTAATACTGCCATCCGGGTACTGATACTGTAATGCCCCAAAATACGTAATGGATGTGGATGAACATGTTCGGGGAATAAAGTGCGAATTATGACCTGAAATAGCAGTAGTGCCCAAACCCAATATTTAAGCTCAGTTATGGTGTCAAAGCTTAAATTGAATTAAAATAAGGGAGAGGGCGCATGACATGTGAAATGGAGTCAAATAATGTGTTAAGTGGTAATCTAGTGGAAAATGCCCAAACCCATTTTCTAAAATTGAATTGTGATAACAGAGTCTAATTGGGATATTTTAAGATATCATTATCCTCTTCTAATGGGCCATAAAGTTTGTCCAACATGAGGTAAGAGAGTGAAAATAAGTATGTGAACACAAATGGTGACCTTGGGAAGCCATTAAAGTCAAGTGGAAAAGATAAAACAAAAGTAAAAAATTGTAGGCTAAAGTTGGGACATTTGAAGAAGCAATTGGAGTAACATATTTGGTTATTGGGAGGAGCCCATTTATGCCACTTTATGGGCATAAGGCAAAGGAAATAATGGTTGAATTCCAAATACCAAAAGATGAAGTATCATAGTCAAGTAAAAGGTGAACTTTGAAAAGTCAAAGTGTCAAACTCTCCCTTCTCTCTCTGCTCCTCTCTCAAAGTTGGTTAAGTGTGTGTGAGGGGGCTAAAAAAATTGATCTCATCACTTCTCTCTCTCCAAGTTCTCTCTTAGACGGGTATGGTGAAGGAGGACAGAGAAAGAGGATTCTTGTGAAGGTGATATCTCTTCTTATATTTTAACCTTAAAGATGACCTCTATGCTAAAAACCTCTTTAATCTTGTTCCTCTTAATAAAAGCTTCATTTCTATGGTTTTAGATTTTCAAGAGGAGGTTTTTTGTGAATTCAAGAAAAGCTAGTGGTTGGAGAGTCCAAGAGCAAGCTAGTGGAAGAGACAGAGGTGAGCAAAAGCAACCTTTTGACATATATATTGTGATCACTGGTTGAGTATTTTGACTTGTGTGATCTTTCCTATTTTCATGCACATTAGGGTTTTCCAAGGTTCATGGTGTTTTGGGATAGTCATGGTGTCATGTGATGTCTATTGGATGTTTGAAATTGATTTGAGGATTGAATGGAAAGTTTGGCAATACGAGTTTTGTGTTGAAATTCTTCCCTAAAACAAACTTGTGAAAGAAATGTGAATTTGGTTGTTTTGATATTTCCATTAGATTCTATGCAAAAAATTGTGTGGGGATTAGTCCCTGTTGTGAATTCTAGACCTTTGGAAACATTGGTTGAAAACTGGAAAATCTGGAATTCTGTTTTGTGAAAATGTTGTGCAAGGGTGCTTGTTTGCTTAGTGTTTTGAATGAGTAAATGATGTCAAACAGTTATGAAATCTAGTAGTGTTGTAGTAGACTTTGCAAGCTTTAAAATGATATAAAGTTTGTATCATTTCGATGTGTGTATGAAAAGTTAGGGTCATTAGAAATCAGCCAAGAATCAGGCCAGTTCTTGGCCGCGGCCAGGCAATTTGGACACAATTAAAGAGTTTCTGTCTAGTTCTTGGCTGCTGTCATAATGGTTTTGACCGCGTCGTAAAACTCTCTGACCTATTCTTGGACGCAGCCAAAAGGTTCTTAGCTATAGCCCAAAAGTTTCTGACATTCCCTTGGCCGCGGCCAACCCTCAAAATCCTGCACTTTGAGTTTTCAAAAAGTGGTTTCTGGTCTAGTTCTCCTAAACCTTTTAGGCTTTTGTTTGAGCTTCTTATGCTATCTAAAGGTCTCAAATGATAACCAACCCCAAGTATTTTGGAGTTGAGAATTGAATAGGGAATAACTCGTGATCCTTGCTTATGATTTATAAGATTTGACATCTTCCCTGAGCATAAGAAATTGGTGCCCGAGCAAGAATGGAAAGAACAAAGTAGTGACTCTTTCTCCTATATCATGTGTAATGCTTTTTATGTATGTGCTTATCATTAAATTGTGATAAACGAGAATGATACTGGTTATGCCGTTGTGAAGATAGTGAAAGCTGTCATAAAATCGCTATTGTGAATAAAACAAAAGCTATAATTGTTGTGAATTCAACGCAAGTTATCATTATTATCAATACACCGAAAGCTTTTGTTATTGCACTAAAGTAGTGAGAGCTATTGTTATTATGCATATAGTGGTGATTGTGGTTGTTATTTCACTGTGGCTGTTAGAGCTATAATTATTATGCATACAACCATAAGAGCTGTTGTTTACGATGCAAGTCATGCATCATGTGGATACAACCATGAGAGATGTCATTTGTGACGCAAGTCATGCATCACTATGATTGTTGCTGCTGTTGCTACTTTGTGATAATTACTTACATGCTTTGTTTAATTATGAATCATATATGTGAAATGTTACTATTGAGATTCATATGAATCTCACTCTTTCCAATGACTAACATATAGCCAGGGCAAGCGGATCAAAAAAGAAGCAGGTGAATAAGGGCGACTAGTGCTCTCGGCTAGGAGATTTAAGTTTTGTTAGTTGGTTATCATAATTTTGGGATATATGTATATAATATGAATGATGTAAGTTAAGTTCAATGTAGTAGGGGTGTTTGTAACCACCATAGAATTGTGTATTATTTTGTAATACCTGATGTGGGAACTAAAATGGGCGAATATGCCCTGTAGTCCTCTTAGTGAATGAAACTCGAGAGTCATCCAGAAATTTTGTTATATACTATTATATTTATAAATGGAACCGAGTTGAACAGGCCAAATAGATTCGAAAATTGTATGTGAGACCGTATGAAATAGGTTTTGAAAAGCTTTTGAAAACCCATTTTATCAAACGACCATACCCTATCTTGAAGTTGGGACTTTTAATAAGTTTTGAATTAATCGTTGGTCTACAATTTAACTTAATGGCATGTTTTTGAACCTTATTAATGGCTTTCAAGGTAGCGGGTTACAAATACAATCATCATATGCACTGATACCAATACTACATATACTAATACCACTACCATATACACTGATACCACCAAATTCCTAGGCATATTGATACCGCCATATACCGTTATTCACATACGTACATGCCATGGGTAAAATACTAGACAACATCATTCAACTTAGCGTGTTATACAATTTATCACATCACATCATAATTTACACATAACAGATTATCATGCATTAATGTTCAACTACAGCCGGGAATTCAAACCGGGCCCTTCGAGCCGGCTCGTTTAGGCCTGAGCCCGTCAAGGGTCGGGCTTGTAATTTAGGGTGAAAAAAAGGAGGCAGGCCTAAAAGGGCCGGCCCTGCAGCCCTGTAGGGCCGACCCTTTTAGGCCTATTTAAATTATTTTTTAACTAGGCATAAGGCAACACGTAGTGGTCAGCGGACAGAGTTAACCTAACCTAATCCTCACATCAGAAATGCTCTCATACTTTATCATACCTCATTTAAAGCTTCTCTTCTTTGATTTTCTTTTTTCTTTTTTTGTATATGTACGCCAAAATCCAAATCATGTATTCTATTATTATTGACATTTGAAGCTTTTAAACTTGTTTGATTAGTTTTGGAGATTAATTATGGTTTAGACTTAAGTCTTAGTGTTTGTGTTTTATTAAACTTGGATAATATTTATAATTTAAATTAGTTTTCATGATATTTATGTTTTAAATTAGGTATTTTAGTCTTTAGGAGAATAAGGAAAAAAAGGCATAGCAAAAAAAAAAAGAAAAAAGGTAAATGGGCCTAAAGCCAGCGGGCTGGCCCGTGGGCTTTTAATAAACGGGCCGGGCTGCCCTTTCAATGTACTTTTTTGGTATTCGGGCCTAAACGGGCCGGCCTGTTTTCCCATCTGTATGTTCAACTCTTCATCACATTTTTCTTTTGCATATCTTCATACTTTCCTCTTTATGCTCATCATACCTATATGGTTGGGTAAGGGAGGGTAAGATTTGGGAGAATCTCAGTAGCAAACAATCCAATTATGCATGCAAGATAAATGCTTAGTGTATGACATACTTACCTTATATAAATTCATGCTAACATAATAACATATCTTCATGCTCAATGTTTCACACAACATACCCATGGCCATAGCATAATAGAAACAAAGCTTTATTTATTTATATATGCTCCACATAATCAAGCAAAGCAATCATACATATCAATACACAAGCATACACATCAAGTGCATGCAAATTAGGTCAATTCACTACCTTTCCACATTTATGTCCTCCTCTTGTTCCCTTTTCTTCCAACCATTGTAGTTTCATGAAAACCCTTCCATTTCCTCTTCCTTGACATTTCATGGCCTTAGATACACAACCACATGATGAGTTTAACTCATTAGAGCTATGAAAGCAAGCTATTACACATGACATGATTCTCTTGCATAATCTTTAGAACTCTTGTGTTATTGTAACCACCGCCACAATAAAGGCCGAGATTAGCGTTTAACCACGGTTAAGAATGGAATGAGAGATCGGAGGTAATTTAAAAAACTTTTCACAACACATGTACAAATAGATCTCCATTCAATCATTCATAAAATCAATAGGCCTGTTCGGTTTGTCATAAATACAATATCAGAGTAATAACAAAATTCCCGACATTCACCTGGGATAATATCATTAATCCAAGAGTTTGTAGGGCATCATTACCCATCTCAGTTTCTCATACTGGGGATTACACAATGCTACAAATCTATGATCAATAATATATACATTTGTCCAAAATAATAACCAATAAAAAACCAAAAAGATAGTAGCTAAGACTACCATCGGCAGTCCTAATCGCCCTTATCTACTTGCTTACCTCTTGATCCACTTGCCCTGTGTAAAAATGTTATTTGGAAAAATGAGATTCTAAAGAATCCCAGTAGCAACAGTTTACGTATATGATGCAAAATTAAACAAAGCAAGTAAGCATATTTCACAATGCAACAATCAACATTCAAGGTTGGGCACACAGCCACGTCCCCTCAACTGTATCTGTATTCAAGGCCGGCATTTGCCACGTCCCCTCAACTGTATCTATATTCAAGGCTGGGTTTTTGCCACGTCCCCTCAACTGTATCTATATTCAATGACTAACACTAACAAGTAATGCATTACACATGATATAGGATAAAGTGTCACTACTTTGGTCTTTTTATTCTTGAGCAGGCACGGGCCTTCTACGCTCAGGGCAAATATCAAATCCTAAAGTCATGATTAAGGACGATGCGTTATCACTTCATCTAATACTCAATACCTTCAAAATACTTAAATTGGTTATCATTATTGTCTCTTAAGTACCCTTAAACCCCTCTAATAAAAGCCCTAAAGGGTTGGAAGAACTACCCCAATGATCCCTTTTTGGAAGCACAAACACAGACATTTTTCACTGTTTCACTCGAGTGATGGTACGGTATACACTCGAGTACTAGAGAGTGAAGGACAGCGAGTGCATACCCGAGAGCACAAGAAACTTTCAGAGAATGTGAACACTCAAGCATAAAATGCAATACTCGAGTGATACCAAATGCTCACTCGAATACCAGGAAGTGAGGTGTAGAAAGTGAGGACTCAAGAGCAAATGGAAATTTCAAAGAAGAGGAGCACTCGTGCATAGATCCTTGTACTGAGTGAAGGCTAAATACCTGCGAGTGCTAAAACACACTCTTGTACTTTAACCGTGAGTGGCAACTCGAGAGACAAGTTCTGGGTGTCAAATACACCAGCTGTAATATCCCAAAAAGTGATTAAGGGCTAATGACTTCAAAAGTGGATGTAATTATTGTTGAATAAACACTTTTGAAGAATGTGTGATGGGAATTTGGATATTTTAATGATTCCAATGGATTCCTTGTGAAAATTTATGTGGGAATGATGTTTGGTATGAAAATGGAACCAATGGAAGCAAAGATGCAAAATCTAAAATTTTTGTCCAGTGAAATTCTATTCTGGGCAGTCCGTTTGTGTGGACGTTTTTAATGACTAAATGGTATCTAAAAATTCTGAAACTTTCCATTCTTATAGTTCACATCTCAAGCTTCAAAATGGACATATAATTTGTTCCATTTCGTTTTGTGAACTAGGAGATATAACTGTCCAAAGTTTGGGATGGAAACTGAACTCTGTTTTGGGGCAGTGATGAGTTTTATGTAATTCTGGAATTGTGTGGTGATTTTTAGTAATGGACAATATTTTTACTATGAAGAGGACTTAAATATCTTTCATTTGGATTTGGAATCACCTCATTTTAAGTTTTCTAGAATTAGTTATGATTTTTCAAAGTTTGGGCAGAAAATCTGCCGGAAAATCCGAAAATGGGAATTATGACATCATCTCAATAAAAGATGACATCAGCATGGAATTAAATATGTTATCATCTTCCTCAGCTCATTTCTGTCGCACACAGCAGCTGAAGGAGGAGTGAGAACGTTGAGGTTTGTAGAGAGAGAAAGGAGAAGAAAAATCACAAGGTAAGCCGATTTCTCCGACGATTTAGCTCCTAACGCGTGTAACTCCGATCCTAAGCTACTCCTCTTTGTTCTTTAAGGTTTGGAAGCTCAAAATCTGTTGTTTAGCACTTAGGGTTTTCATCAATATTTGGGAAAAACTTGTGGGAGCTTGAGGTAACTTCCAAACTTTCGTATATTGCTTATTCTGGCTGCTGTGGGCAATTTAATCGGTGAAATTTCACCGGATTGCCATTGGTTTTAAAGTTTGGAAATGATATGGCCTAGGGGTTATGCTGCCCAAATTGGGTTTTAATGTTAGTTTTAACCTAATGTAATGGTTAATAAAGTGGTTAGGAGTAGAAAGGAACGCGTTTACGGAGCCGAAATCGTAAAACCACGATTTTCCCCGGAGAACTCATAAATTTTGGCCAGCTCTAGAAATGGGTCTTAGAGTTGGATTTTCAATGATTTGATGGTTCCATTGAGTTCAAGGGCGAAAATTAGTGGGGGTTACAGTTGGTCACTTTTTCGGAAAAGGCCGAAAAAGCATAATTTCGAAAACGCCCCTAAAACCCTTAAAGTGTGGCTGCCAAGGGTAAATTTGTAATTTAACATTGAATTTGATAATTCTGAGTACGGAAATGGATTCCTTGGGAGGAAATATGTTAGGATAGCCCATATTAGAATTTCAGGAAAAGTGCAACTGGACCGGGTACGGCGGGCCCGGGCCGGGTCCTCGGGGGTAGTTTTGTAAATTTTCATTATAGACTTATATAACCCCAAGTAACACTATGGAAGTGTCTAAATGGTGCATTTGGAATTGTAGGATTCGATATTTGCCGCCCTCGGGAGCCAACTGCGCCGAAGGACGTCAGGAAAGGACAAGGTAGTGACTCTCTCTCTCTCTCTTATACTTTATGTAATGCACTGTATGTGTGTTGTATCACTGTTTTATGATGATTTCTGATACTTCTGCGGTTACAGCTGGTGATAGCTGTCGTTTACAGCGCAAGCTGTCGTTTACAGCTTAAGCTGTCGTTTACAGCGTAAGCTGTCGTTATTGTGATTACAGTGTAAGCTGTCGTGATGTTGATTATAGCAAGAGCTTTCGTATTGTGTATACAGCCGTGAGTGCTGTCGTTTGTGGTGAAAACCATGTATCTGTGAATTGCTGCTGCTGTTGCTGTTTGTGATTTATGTACATGCTTTGTGTTTATGCATTGTGTGAGTGGTTTGTTACTACTGAGATTCTCTTGAATCTCATTCTTTCCTATGACTAACATTTCAGACAGGGCGTGTGGCTCAAAGGAGAAGCGGCCAACTCGGAGCAATTAGGACCCTTGGGGGTATATAGTTGAGTTGGAAATGTTGGTTATGTATTTTAAACTCGGGATTACTGTATATTCTGAATCAGGAACACTACATTCGATTTTGGTTGTGTAATCCCCTAGTGTATACTTATAAACCTTCAGGTTTTTATGCATAGAACCCGGGAGTTGCCGGGGATGCGGTTATACACTCTGATATGATTGAATGTATATTAACTGCACAGGTAATTATATTCGAATATTGAAATTGAGACCTGGATGGGAAAAAGAGTTTTGAAAGTTTTGTAAAAATTTTACTGTGAGACAGAAAGTTTAAAACAAGGTTAAAGCATCCAATAGTCTCTAATCCGATTTAAATATATGTTATCGAATTATAATTACGTGTTTAAAGTCAGGGGGTTACATTTTGGTATCAGAGCTGTAGTTCCTGGCAAGGGTAGAGGTAGCTAGGATAGATCCCTTAGATAGTAGTAGGGATATCTTTGAATGATTGTTGTGTATGCACATGTATGTTTTATTGACATGGATATATATATGAGTTTTGTGACTATATGTGCATACTATCTCTGCTAAATTAATGGGGCAAGTTGTTTGAAGAATGAAGAAAACTAGAGGACGCCCCAACATTCCACGTGTAGACCCAGAGGTGGAGGTCGTCAATGATAATCCACCAGATCCTATGCAAGAGCTGATGGGTCTAATCCGGGATCAAAGAGATATGATAACTGAGCTGAGAGAAGAGCTCAGAGCAGAGAAGGAAAAGAACAAGGAAGGTCCAGTTCAGTCCACTCCGGAGGAAAGTCAAGAAGAAACTCGACATGAGGACACTGCAGAAGGGTCAGCAAGACCACTAGAATCCCCACCTCATGCTATTCCAAATCAAGAATCATATGGGATGCCGCTTAGAGAGGACAGAGACCTTCAGTTTTGGGTCACCAGATTCTGCAAGCATCTGCCTCCGGCGTTCAGAGGAAGGTTTGACCCTCAAGCAGCCGAAGATTGGATGAACAGGCTGGAGAAAATATTTGAGGTTCTTGGTTGCCCGGATGAGGTGAAGCCACGACTGGCCGTTTATAAGCTTGAAGGGGATGCAGATCGTTGGTGGCGGAATATCGCCCTAACATTGAAAAGCAAGGAAATGCCATTGACTTGGGAACTATTTTAGCAAGAGTTCAACGAGAAGTATTTTCCCAAATCGGTGAGACTCGAGAAGGAGACAGAATTTCTCAACATTAGACAAGGGGACACAGAGAACTTTGATGATTACTTGTCCCGTTTTGTTCGGTTGGCTCAGTACTCCTCTTACCTCCGGTACAAGGATGATGAAGAATGGAGTTCTGATATGCTCATTCGCGGTCTGAGGCGAGAGTTGAGGAAACGCCTAGCTACTCACCAATTTACCAAGTTCAACAAGGCGGTTGAGCAGTGCAGGATTACAGAGAACAACTTGAGAGACTTGTATCCTGCTAAAGCTACTGGCCACCGCAGTGAACCCGGTAAGGGTGCTACCTCACAGAAGCGAAAGGGGCAAGGATCTTCATCTGGAAGTGGTAAGAAGCCCTACCAGTCTGGGAGCCATGACCAGCAAAGAACATATTTTCCACCGTGGATTTGTCGTCGCTGTAATCAACCACACCAGGGTAAAACATGTGATGGCAAAATAATATGTTACAATTGTAAGCGTGTGGGCCATACTGCTGCTGACTGCAAAGAGCCACGACCAGACCAGAGATCGAAGACACAGGGCCGAGTATTTGCTATGACCCACGAAGAGACCCGTAAATCTCCTAAGCTAATACAAGGTAATATTCTTCTTAATGGCCATCTGTTGCAAGTTTTGTATGATTCGGGTACAAGTCACTCCTTCATCGCCTATGATTGCGTGAAGCGCCTGGGAATGCATGTACATAAGTTACCATTTGAATTAGTAGTGTCAACTCCAATGCGTGTTAAGGCCTTAACCACAGAAGCTTGTTTGAGTTGTGTCATAACTGTGGAAGGGCACCAATCTGTTGTAGATCTTATATGTTTGCCGCTTTACCAATTGGAAGTTATTTTGGGTTTTGATTGGTTAACGGCAAATAATGTATTACTTGATTGTGGGAACAAGAGGATAGTATATCCTGTTTCTCAGAGGGCTGAAGTTGTGGATTCTAGTATGAATTTCCTTACTGCAGCCAAAGCTGAAAAGTATCTTGAAAAGGGTTGCCAGGGTTATGTGGTGTTTTTCTTTGTGCAAGGGGAAACTGGCGAAACCTTGACTAATATACCCGTGGTAAATGAATTTCCTGAGGTGTTTCCGGATGATTTGAGCGGATTACCTCCAGAAAGGGAAGTTCAATTTCCAATCGATATTGTGCCTGGAGCTGGCTCTATATCTAAGGCCCCATATCGGATGGCCCCAAATGAAATGGCGGAGTTAAAGAAACAAATAGAAGACTTGCTTGAAAAAGGGTTCATTAGACCCAGTGTGTCGCCTTGGGGAGCTCCAGTGTTGTTTGTAAAGAAGAAAGACGAGAGTCTTCGATTGTGTATCGACTACAGAGAACCAAATAAAGTTACTATTAAGAACAAGTACCCTCTTCCCCGAATCGATGACCTTTTAGATCAACTATCTGGTTCGTGTGTATTTTCGAAGATTGATCAAAGGTCAGGGTATCATCAGCTACGAGTGAAAGCAGAAGATGTTCCGAAGACTGCTTTTCGGACCAGGTACGGTCACTATGAGTTCTTGGTGATGCCATTTGGGCTAACCAATACGCCTGCGGTTTTCATGGATTACATGAACCGTATCTTTCGACAATATTTGGATCAGTTTGTTGTTGTGTTTATCGATGACATTCTGATATATTCCAAGAGTATGGAGGAGCATGGGCATCATTTGAGAGTTGTATTGACTACATTGCGTGAGAAACAACTATATGCTAAATTGAGCAAGTGCGAGTTCTGGCTATCAGAAGTGAAATTCTTAGGCCATGTTATCTCGCAAGAAGGGGTCTCTGTGGATCCCAATAAAGTAGAAGCAGTACTGGACTGGAAGAGGCCAGAATCTGTGGCAGAAATACGCAGTTTTCTGGGTCTTGCTGGTTATTATCGGAGATTTATCCAAAATTTCTCCCGTATTGCGTTGCCGATGACCAAGCTCACAAGAAAGGATCAGCCATTTGTGTGGGATGAGAAATGTGAAAACTGTTTTGTGGAGCTGAAGGAGAGGTTGACGACGGCACCTGTGTTGATTTTACCCGATCCCAGTTTGACATACGTTGTGTATTCTGATGTCAGTGGGCAGGGATTAGGGTGTGTCCTTATGCAGCAGGGACGTGTGGTGGCCTACGCCTCTCGACAGCTCAGACCTCATGAATTGAACTATCCCACTCATGATCTGGAGCTTGCGGCTATTGTATTTGCTTTGAAGATTTGGCGTCATTACCTGTATGGTGTGACTGTGGAATTGTACTACGACCACAAGAGTCTCAAATATCTGTATGATAAAAAAGAACTGAATATGAGACAGCGCCGCTGGATGGAATTCCTTAAGGACTACGACCTGGAAATAAAATATCATCCGGGTAAGGCAAATGTAGTCGCTGATGCTCTTAGCCGAAAGACTGTGCTCGTTGCAGCTATGATGATACAAGAAAGGAAATTGATTGAAGATTTCCGTGATTTAAATTTGACAAACCAGATCATCTGTGCCAATTACACTATTTCTTAAGAGGAGAGTGATCTAAGGGCGGAAATTGAAGAAGCTCAGAGTCAAATGATTGGATACAGCGCAATCTGACTCGAATTGAACAGGGAGAAGTTTCAGGCTACGACATATCGCCTCGTGGATTGGTTCATTACTAGAAAAGAGTCTGCGTTCCACTTAAGGCAGAGTTGAGGTAGAAGATTCTGGATGAGGCACACAAGAGCCGATATACTCTTCATCCTGGTATGACCAAGATGTATCAGAATCTGAAATCGGTGTATTGGAGAGTGACGTGACCAAATATGTTGCAAGGTGTCTCACTTGTCAGAAAGTGAAAATCGGAGACCGCCTGGTTTACTTCAGAGTCCTGAGATTCCGGAATGGAAATGGGAAAGTGTGACCATGGATTTGGTTGTGGGATTACCCAGGATCAGAAACTATGATGCGATCTGGGTAATTGTGGATCGGTTAACGAAGTCAGCCCACTTCATACCAATCAATGCTAGTTATTCTCCTGATAAACTAGCGGAGATTTATATCCGAGAGATTGTCAAACTTCATGGTGTTCCGAAAAACATCATTTCCGATCGAGATCTACGATTTACTTCGAAGTTTTGGAAAGCATTGCATGAAGCCTTAGGTACTCAACTGAGATTCAGTACAGCTTATCATCCTCAAACGGATGGACAATCTGAGAGAACAATTCAGACGCTGGAAGATATGTTGCGAGCTTGTGTTCTCGACTTTAAAGGAAGTTGGGATCGTTTCCTTCCACTGGCTGAGTTCGCTTACAACAATAGCTATCATGCGAGCATCCAAATGGCCCCGTATGAAGCGTTGTATGGAAGACAGTGTCAATCACCTTTATGCTGGAATGAATTATCCGAAAGGAAGCTTTATGGGCCAGATTTGGTTGATCAAACCTCAGCACAGATTCGGATTATTCGTAAGAGGTTGCTTGCAGCGCAGAGTCGACAGAAAAGCTACGCTGACAAGAGAAGACGGCCTCTAGAGTTTGAAGTTGGTGACCATGTGTTTCTGAGAGTATCTCCTGTCACCAGCATTAGGCGAGCAATCAAACGAAAGAAGTTGAGCCTAAGATATATAGGTCCTTTTGAGATTCTTGCGAGGATTGGGCCTGTTGCCTATCGAGTAGCCCTACCCCCGAACTTGAGCAAGCTCCATGACGTGTTTCATGTTTCCCAATTGAAGAAGTACCAACCGGATCCATCTCACATTGTTGAATATGAAGAAGTTGAGTTACAAGACAACTTCACATATGCGATAGAGCCAGAACAGATCATTGATAGAGAAGAACGATGACTCAGACACTGAAGCATTCCATTTGTGAAGGTGATCTGGAAGGGAATGACTCAGAGGGAAGCAACTTGGGAAGCGGAAGCGGATATGCAAAGACGTTATCCGGAGTTTATGGCTCAAGTTGTGTGACAAATTTTGAGGACGAAATTTATTTTACGGGGGGAGAAATGTAATATCCCAAAAAGTGATTAAGGGCTAATGACTTCAAAAGTGGATGTAATTATTGTTGAATAAACACTTTTGAAGAATGTGTGATGGGAATTTGGATATTTTAATGATTCCAATGGATTCCTTGTGAAAATTTATGTGGGAATGATGTTTGGTATGAAAATGGAACCAATGGAAGCAAAGATGCAAAATCTAAAATTTCTGTCCAGTGAAATTCTATTCTGGGCAGTCCGTTTGTGTGAACGTTGTTAATGACTAAATGGTATCTAAAAATTCTGAAACTTTCCATTCTTATAGTTCACATCTCAAGCTTCAAAATGGACATATAATTTGTTCCATTTCGTTTTGTGAACTAGGAGATATAACTGTCCAAAGTTTGGGATGGAAACTGAACTCTGTTTTGGGGCAGTGATGAGTTTTATGTAATTCTGGAATTGTGTGATGATTTTTAGTAATGGCCAATATTTTTCCTATGAATAGGACTTAAATATCTTTCATTTGGCTTTGAAATCACCGCATTTTAAGTTTTCTAGAATTAGTTATGATTTTTCAAAGTTTGGGCAGAAAATCTGCCGGAAAATCCGAAAATGGGAATTATGACATCATCTCAATAAAAGATGACATCAGCATGGAATTAAATATGTTATCATCTTCCTCAGCTCATTTCTGTCGCACACAGCAGCTGAAGGAGGAGTGAGAATGTTGAGGTTTGTAGAGAGAGAAAGGAGAAGCAAAATCACAAGGTAAGCCGATTTCTCCGACGATTTAGCTCCTAACGCCTGTAACTCTGATCCTAAGCTACTCCTCTTTGTTCTTTAAGGTTTGGAAGCTCAAAATATGTTGTTGAGCACTTAGGGTTTTCAGCAATATTTAGGAAAAACTTGTGGGAGCTTGAGGTAACTTCCAAACTTTCGTATATTGCTTATTCTGGCTGCTGTGGGCAATTTAATCGGTGAAATTTCACCGGATTGCCATTGGTATTAAAGTTTGGAAATGATATGACCTAGGGGTTATGCTGCCTAAATTGGGTTTTAATGTTAGTTTTAACCTAATGTAATGGTTAATAAAGTGGTTAGGAGTAGAAAGGAACGCGTTTACGGAGCCGAAATCGTAAAACCCCGATTTTCCACGGAGAACTCATAAATTTCAGCCAGCTCTAGAAATGGGTCCTAGAGTTGGATTTTCAATGATTTGATGGTTCCATTGAGTTCAGGGGCGAAAATTAGGTGGGGTTACAGTTGGTCACTTTTTCGGAAAAGGCCGAAAAAGCATAATTACGAAAACGCCCCTAAAACCCTTAAAGTGTGGCTGCCAAGGGTAAATTTGTAATTTAACATTGAATTTGATAATTCCGAGTACGGAAATGGATTCCTTGGGTGGAAATATGTTAGGATAGCCCAGATTAGAATTTCGGGAAAAGTGCAACCGGACCGGGTACGGCGGGCCCGGGCCGGGTCCCCAGGGGTAGTTTTGTAAATTTTCATTATAGACTCATATAACCCCAAGTAACACTATGGAAGTGTCTAAATGGTGCATTTGGAATTGTAGGATTCGATATTTGCCGCCCTCGGGAGCCAACTGCGCCGAAGGACGTTAGGAAAGGACAAGGTAGTGACTCTCTCTCTCTTATACTTTATGTAATGCACTGTATGTGTGTTGTATCACTGTTTTATGATGATTTCTGATGCTTCTGCGGTTACAGCTGGTGATAGCTGTCGTTTACAGCGCAAGCTGTCATTTACAGCTCAAGCTGTCGTTTACAGCGTAAGCTGTCGTTATTGTGATTACAGCGTAAGCTGTCGTGATGTTGATTATAGCAAGAGCTGTCATATTGTGTATACAGCCGTGAGTGCTGTCGTTTGTGGTGAAAACCATGTATTTGTGAATTGCTGCTGCTGTTGCTGTTTGTGATTTATGTACATGCTTTGTGTTTATGTATTGTGTGAGTGGTTTGTTACTACTGAGATTCTCTTGAATCTCATTCTTTCCTATGACTAACATTTCAGATAGGGCGTGTGGCTCAAAGGAGAAGCGGCCAACTCGGAGCAATTAGGACCCTTGGGGGTATATAGTTGAGTTGGAAATGTTGGTTATGTATTTTAAACTCGGGATTACTGTATATTCTGAATCAGGAACACTACATTCGATTTTGGTTGTGTAATCCCCTAGTGTATACTTATAAACCTTCAGGTTTTTATGCATAGAACCCAGGAGTTGCCGGGGATGCGGTTATACACTCTGATATGATTGAATGTATATTAACTGCACAGGTAATTATATTCGAATATTGAGATTGAGACCTGGATGGGAAAAAGAGTTTTGAAAGTTTTGTAAAAATTTTACTGTGAGACAGAAAGTTTAAAACGAGGTTAAAGCATCCAATGGTCTCTAATCCGATTTAAATATGTGTTATCGAATTATAATTACGTGTTTAAAGTCAGGGGGTTACACCAGCACTCGAGTAAGAGGAAGCTCACTTGAGTGGGAACCCACCACACTCGCAGGTGAGGCAACACTCTTTCCCTTTTTGCAGAAGTGAAATGCAAAAACTAAAGGGAAACTGAAGAATTTCATTGGCTCACTCGAGTGATGCTTCCCTCACTCGAGTGATATACATCAGAAATCAGAAAATGCAGAAACACTGACAGCATTCTCCAAAATTTTCCCAATCAACTCTAATGGACCCAAAACCTTAACCAAACTACTCCCACACAAAAATTCTCAAGGAATCCAATAAAACTATCAAAATAACCAAAATCCTATTCCATTATCATACTTTGGTTTTGGGCAACACTAAACACTAGAATTCCAAAATCTCCAAACTCAATCATTCAATCCCAAATCAATCCTATCTACCCAAAATACATTCCAACATACCAATTCCATACCAATAACATGCCAAATACCCAACGATCCCTTGTTTTCAAAAATAGGCAATAATTCCCTTAAATTCAAAGCTAATTCATTTGGCAAAAAAACTTAGATAGATAGGTCTCTTTAACTCACCTTAACAACATCCTCAAAGGAACTTCTTGATTCTCCAACCTTCATAATTCTTTGAAGTTACAAACCAACACCAATGGACAAGCTATAACCATCAAAATGAAGCTCTTAACTCAAGGAACAACTTTAAAGAAATAAGTTTGAGCAATGGAAGTCATTTTCCTTACCTTTTCTCAAGCTTTTCTTCCTCTATTTTTCTGCAATAATGGCGTCGGACCAGGGAGAGAGAGAACAAGAGAGAGATGAGTGTAGAAGGTGAGAAAATGATGATAATACTCCCTACATGCTTCTTCAGCAGGAAATGAGGGGAGAGATGAGAGAGAAAAAATAATAATAACATACTTATTTGACTTTTCCCAATACTCCCTCCACATGTGAGCTTGCCAAGTGTCACCTCCTTATTGTCTCTCATAAAGTAAACCACCCAATTAGCTTATCTACTCCCTTCATTAGCCATTCAATCGCACTTCTCATTTCCTTTTAGTTAGTAATTAATTTCCCCATTAATCACCAACTTATGGCCAATAATTCAATTCTTTCAATTTCTCTTTAATTTTGGCATATTAATTTAAATTGCCACAGAACATAAAATAATTCCAACTTTAATTCAAAAATTATCCTCTATAATTATCATTAGCCCTTAATCAAAATTTGGGGCATTACAATTCTCCCCTCGTTCAATAAATTTCTCCCTCGAAATTGATTACACATCGTGGGGCATAAAATCAGGAAATCGCTTCTTCATGTCCACTTCTGCATCCCAAGTTGCTTCTCTTGGAGACATACCCTTCCAAACTACCTTCAAAAATGATAAGCTTTGATGCCTGAGTGGCTACTCTTCCCGATCAATGATGCGATTTGGCTCTACCGCATAAGTGCAGTTATCTTGTAACTCTACTTCCTCATATTCAATGATATGCTCAGGGTCTAGTTGATACTTCTTAAGCTGTGAGACATGAAACACATCATGCAATCTACTCAAGTTCAGGGGTAGGGCTATCAGGTATGCCACAGGTCCGATTCGTGCCAACATTTCAAATGGACCAATATACCTTGGGCTCAGTTTCCTCCCTTTAATTGCTCTTCCGATGGCTGTGACTGGAGTGTTGGAAATTGCGCCCTAAGGCCAATCATTATACTTTAAACATTAATATTTTAATGAAATTTTTCCATTCTATTATCATATTATTTTCATGTTAACTATGATAATTGTATCCTTGGATAATTAATAAAGATTGTCTTAAAATGACCCTGGTCTGTCATCTATGCAGGAGCATAGATGAAACAAGACCAGTTTGACTTTGATAAGATATGGAGATACGAATCAAAGTCTTAGGCACTTGTAAGAGTACAAAGTGCTGGACCGACCCACTATGAGAAAGCTACATGGATCAAGTCATAAACTTTTCTCATGTATAACCACGTCACAATGCCTTTAAACCTGAGGTCATCATGGATTCCTATATGAGAGTTGTTAAGCTTTGAACTAGTCAAAAGTCACTTTTGACCAGGTGATGATAAAGGCTACGATCGGGCTTGGTGGTTTTTCATGCAGATGAATATGAATGATCAAGATGGAATTTGTCCCTCACATTAGTAGAGAGATATTACTGGGCCCCTCGATGAGTAAGTCTGAGAAATATATGGCCATACTACAATGGAAAGGAGTTTCCATTTCTATTGTCAGACTACTCAGGAATCAAGAAAGTAATGGTCAGGAATAAGAGGATGACATTATCCATGCCTCATCCTTGACCGATATATCGTGTGATAAAAGGGATGTGACATGGTTGTATGACAGGTTTCATCGTGTTAACGATCCTCATATGAATTGGGTAGTCGTGATGTCTTGCTAGAGGCCGCTTGCGACTTGTGGGTTACTACAGTTATTGGCCCACTGCCAACTTCATATGGGCCTACAAGGTCGCACACAAGAATGGCCCAACACGAGATAATGTTTAATTAGGGTGGATGAATTTTATATTTATATATATAATATAAAAGTCGTTAATAATATTATATAGATATGTATTTTCGAAATACATATTATATATGTATATATATTATATGATATTATTATATTGTGTTAGTTTTAAATTTAATTTATTAAGATAAATTAAATCTAATAACTAACATGATAGATATATGGTATCTCAGATTTAATTTATAAAGATAACTTAAATCTAATGGCTCTTTATTTGGATTAAATAAATAGGTTAAATTAAAACTGTTGGATAAATTTAATTTAAACTGAATTTATTTAATTAGCTCATCAAGATAATTAATAGTTAATTAATTTTGAAGTTAATGATGATTAATTTTTAAATTTGAAAATAGCCCCATAGGTTATAAAATTGATAAAGCAGATATACTGAGATACACGTTAGAATTGAGAGCCGCAAGGTAAACCCTAGGAGACATTAGAGGCGCTAGCACGCAGTCTCAGTTGAAGAGCATTCGTGTAGATACCGGTAGAGGTAGCAGACCTGACTGTTGGCTCCTAGAGATCGTGAAAACCCTAAATCATCAAAAGGTATGAATCCTTCCAACTTGGTTTAAACGCCGTTGAGAGATCCTCGATTAGGATCGGTAAAATTTTTAAAATTCTTTCATTGTGCCTGCAGATCCTAACAGTGGCATCAGAGCTAGGTCAATTGTGCGTTTAAATTGAATTTTTTTATACATGTGATATATATGGGATGTGTACGTATGTTTATAAGAAACATTCAAATATGCATGTGATTTGGTTAATACAAAACGAAATTATTTAGAAAGATGTGATCTTGTAATTCCGCTGATTTTCATTTTCATTTAAATTGAATCTTGAAATTTTTTCGTTTTCGGTTTTGAAACATGTATGTGATTCTCGTTTTGGAACAAGCATGAAATCGATTCCAAATATGTATATCTTGAAACATGTATGTGATTTTCATTTTTGAACAAGCATGAAATCGGGTAGGGTACCTAAGATTGTAGTTGGTGGCAATCAAATCAGGTCTAGGTTCGGATATCTATTCGGGTAATATGGATCCGAATTATCGGGAAGACAATCTGGATTAGAAGCGTTTTGGGCCATTATTGTTTTTGTTTTGAAAAATTGGGTCCGAAATTTTTAAAATTCAAAATTTTTCAAATATCTCTTTTAAAAGGAATGTGCCTTTTTGAAAAGCTCCAAGGGAGCTGCCCCTTGAAACCCCGCATAGGCACTGGCCCGTGACCCCACTCGCTAACCGGCTAGCAAGAGCGTCATGGCTACCTCTGCATAGCGCAATATAATCTGATCACAACATTTATTGCTTTTCATATTGTATGTATTCTTGTTTAGGTTTACTACTTATACTTGTTTGGGTATGGTGAACAACATGGCTTTAAAATTTTACAAAGAGTTGTAATATTTAAATACGGCCTGCGTGCTGTGCCTTTCTCTAAATACTCTCAATGTACATTCTCTTCTCATCTCACTCCCCTCGAATGTTTAAACAAGGTTTCTCTCAATGTATTTCTTTTCTTATTCAGAGAAGTCCTTTCATTGGCTTGGGAGGATTTTAGGTTAGGTAAGTCATGTTGTGTCACGTTTAAATTATGATTTTGATTAGATTATTGCATGAATACTTTTGAATTTATATGTATGAGATATGACCACGATTGCATTCATATAAACAAGACTAATTAATTGAGCCCTCTGAATCAAATCTTAAGTCATAATGCCATCAATTAATAAATACTTGTCAAAACCTAGATCGATCAATTGTGGAAACCACCAAAGTGGATGCACTTGAGTTATCTTGATGAGACAAGCTTGAGTAATGGTGCTGCTCATAATATTCATTATTGTTTTACTTTATTGAGATTAATAAAACAGTTTTGAATCTCAAGGCATTAGATGGGGTTAAACATGCCGGATCATATGATGATTAAATTATTGTTTTGACTTCATTGAGATTAACAAAACAGTTTTGAATCTCAAGGCATTAGATGGGGTTAAACATGCTGGATCAAATGATGATTAAATCCCATAAAGATCTAAGAGTTACATGTAATGTAATTGGTAAATAGGTTACCTACCTAAATAACTTGAATTTAAGCGTCTTGCCAAAGTGGACTTAAGTTTAAGAAAAATATGGATCTTAGCCCACTAATTATTATATTAAGGGTTGTTAATTTAGTGGGAGATTACTAATTAACTTTGCATATTTTAATTGTAGAATCATCTTGACTAGTAATACTGCTACACTATCGTTTTGATCGGTCCTTGAGAAGGACAAACTCAATGGGACAAACTTTCTTGACTGGTTCAGGAACTTGAGAATTGTTCTCAAGCAGGAAAGAAAGGCTTATGTCCTAGACCAACCCATTCCTGAGGAGCCTGCAGCCAATGCTCCAAGAGCTCAAACAAATGCTTACATAAAGCATAAGGATGACCCTGTGGATGTAGGTTACCTGATGCTTGCCACTGTGGTTCCAGAGCTCCAAAGAGATATGGTACTTATGGAGGCTCATAAGATGATTGTCCATCTCAAGGAAATGTTCCAGTAATAGGTAAGGCAAGAAAGGTATGAGACCACAAAGGCCTTACATTCCTATAAGATGGTTGAAGGTGCATCAGCTAGTACTAATATGTTAAAGATGAAAGGCTATATTGATCACCTTGAGAGGCTTGGATTTCCCATGAGCCAGGAGTTAGCTATGGATTTGATCCTGAACTCACTCCCGGAGAGTTATGACTAGTTTTTCATAAACTACAACATGAACAACATGGAGAAATCAATTTTTGAGCTGCATAGGATGCTCAAAACTGCTGAGCAAAGTATTAAGAAAAAGCCCAGTATAGTTTTGATGGTTCAAAAAGGAAAGGGTATGAAATAGAAAGGGAAGGCCAAATAGAAGGTTAATGGCTCAAGTGGTAAGATCAAAGAGTCAGACAAGCCCGAAATCAAGCCTACACCCAAGAAGGCAAAGCCTCTAAAGGAAGGAGTCTGCTACTTCTATAATGAACCCGGTCATTGGAAGAGGAATTGTAAACTCTACCTGGAAGATCTGAAAAAGAACAAGAAGGATAGCGGGGCTATCGCTTCAGGTATTTATGTTATAGACATTCATTTTTCTACTTCCTCTACATAGGTATTAGATACTGCATGTGGTTCTCACATTTGTACAAATGTGCAAGGTCTAAAGGACAATAGAAAGTTGAAGAAGGGTGAGGTGGACTTACGAGTTGGAAACAGAGCAAGAGTTGCTGCTTTAACTGTAGGCACTTATGAATTAGTTCTGCCCATTGGGCTTTTATTAGTTTTGAACAGTTACTATTATGTTCCTGCTTTGAGTAATAATATTGTCTCTCATTCCTATTTGGATAAGGATGGTTATACTTCCATTACTAGGAATGACAAATGTTCTATTTATCGTAATGACATTTTCTATACTGATGGTGATTTGCATGTTAATCATTATATATTAAATTTGGAACATCCTAATAATGGGAATATCTATAACGTAACTACTAAAAAGATAAAATCAAACGATTTGAATCCGACCTACATATGGCATTGTCATCTCAGCCATATAAATGAGAAACGTATTTCCAAACTCCATCAAGATGGATTTCTTAACTCATTTGATTTTGAAACATATGATACATGCAAATCTTGCTTATTAGAAAAGATGACAAAGGCATCTTTTACCGGGCATAGTGAGAGGGCCACTGAATTATTTCGCCTCATACATACATATGTATGTGGACTATTAAATACAGCTGCCAGAGGAGGCTATGCCTACTTTATTACATTTATAGATGACTTTAGTAGATATGACTATATCTATCTAATGAAACATAAATCTGAATCTTTTGAAATGTTCAAAATATTCCAAAATGAAGTACAAAATCAATTTGGCAAAACAATTAAAGTACTTTGATCTGATCGAGGTGGTGAATATTTAAGCCAAGAGTTCGTTGACCATCTTAGGAGTTGTGGAATAATCTCACAATTAACTCCTCCAGGAACACCACAATGGAATGGCGTTTCTGAATGGATGAATCGTACACTATTAGATATGGTTTGATCTATGATGAGTCAAATAGATTTTCCACCATCCTTTTGGGGATATGACCTAGAGACAGTTGTGTTCACACTAAATCGTGTTCCATCTAAGGCAATTGATAAGACACCATATGAGATATGGACTGGAAAGAAACCAAGTTTATCTTTTCTTAAGATATGGGGATGTGAGGTCTATGTTAAACAACAAGCCTTTGATAAATTAGCACCCAGATCATCAAAGTGCCTTTTCGTGGGATATCCTAAAGAAACGAAAGGATACTATGTCTACAATCCCACCGATAACAAAGTGTTTGTTATTCGGAATGGTAAGTTTCTAGAAAGAGAGTTTATCTCTAAAACAACCAGTAGGAGTAAGGTATATCTCGAAGAAGTTTGAGAGTCACAAGATAGTACAAAACCACATATGGATATTAGAGAAGACATACAACAAGTTACTGAGCCTCCTCAAGTAACACAAGGTCCACGAAGATCTGATAGGACACGGCATCAGCTTAGAGATATGGATTTTTGATTACTGAAGGCCGTGATGTGTTGCTCATTGAGCAAAATGAGCCAACCACCTATCGAGAAGTGGGACCAAACTCCGAGAAATGGCTAAAAGCCATGAAGTTTGAAATCCAATCCATGTACGACAATTAGGTATGGAACTAAGTCGATCCACCTGAGGTGAAAAAACCATCAAGTGCAAATGGGTTTTCAAGGAGAAAACTGACATGGATAGCAATGTAAATGTCTTCAAGGCACGACTGGTTGCAAAAGGATTCACTCAAACTCATGGTGTAGACTAAGATGAAACCTTTTCCCCAGTTGTAATGGCCAAATCAATAAGAATCTTTCTTGCCATTGTAGCATATTATGACCATGAAATATGGCAGATAGACGTCAAAACAGCCTTTCTTAATGGAAAGCTGCTTGAGGATGTGTACATGACACAACCTGAAGGTTTTGTGCGTCCAGAGGACTCTGGTAAAATTTGCAAGCTTTAAAGATCCAATTATGGATTGAAGCAAGCATCTCGGAGCTAGAATCATCATTTTGATGAAGTAGTCAAAGAGTTTGGATTCATTCAAAACATCATGAACCTTGTGTTTACAAGAAAGTTAGTGGGAGCATAGTTGTATTTCTAGTGCTTTATGTAGATGACATCCTACTCGTTGGGAACAACATTCCTACCTTGCAGAGTGTCAAATCTTCATTAGGAAAGTCCTTTTCAATGAAAGACTTAGGTGAAGCCACCTACATCCTAGGGAATAGGATCTATAGGGATAGATCCAAAAGACTACTATGCCTAAGTCAGAGCACATACATAGACAAGATACTGCATAGGTTCAATATGCAGGATTCAAAAAGGGGTTACATGCCCATGTCTCATAGCATCCATCTTAGCAAGGATTTGTGTCCTAGCACACCTGATCAATGAGATCGCATGAGTAAGGTTCCCTATGCCTCGGCCATTGGATCCATCATGTATGTCATGTTATGTACTCGACTGGATGTCTCGTTTGCCTTAAGTATGACTAGCAGATATCAACAAGATCCTAGTGAGGGTTACTGGACTGCGGTCAATAATATCCTAAAGTACTTAAAAGGGACTAAGGACTTATTTTTTGTCTATGGTGGATTGGATGATGAGCTCTATGTAACCGGTTACACAGATGCAAGTTTCCAAACTGACCAAGACGACCTTAAATCACAATCTGGATATGTATTCCTCTTGAATGGTAAAGCAATAAGCTGGAAGAGCTCCAAGCAGAGCACTGTAGCAGATTCTGCAACAGAAGCTGAGTATATAGGAGCATCAGATATAGCTAAAGAAGCCGTTTGGATCAGGAAGTTCATTACTGAACTAGGGGTGGTGCCTACCATCTCAAATCTAATAGATTTGTTCTGTGACAATAGCGGTGCTATTGCACAGGACAAGGAGCCTAGGTGACATCAAAGGACCAAGCATATACTCAGGCGATTTCATCTTATTAGAGAAATCAATGATAGAGGTGATATAAAGATATGCAAAGTAGCAGGAGAAGATAATGTTGCTGATCCTCTTACTAAGCCACTTGCATAGGCAAAGCATGAGCGTCATGTTAGGGCAATGGGAATTAGGCAAATTAATGATTGTACCTAGGGCAAGTGGGAGGATATGGAAAATTGTGCCCTAAGGGCCAATCATTGTACCTTGAACATTAATATTTTAATGAAATTTCTCCATTCTGTTATCATATTATTTGCATGTTAAATGTGATAATTGTATCCTTGGATAATTCATGAATATTGTCCTAAAATGTCCCTGGTCGGTCATCTATAGGGGAGCACAAAAGAAACAAGACCAGTTTGACTTTGATAAGATATGGAGATACGAATCAAAGTCTTAGGCACTTGTAAGAGTACAAGGTGCTAGACCGACCCACTATGAGAAAGCTACATGGATCAAGTCAAAAGCTTTTCTCATGTATAACCACGTCAGAATGCCCTTAGACCTGACATCATAATGGATTCCTACATGAGAGTTGTAAGCTTTGAACTAGTCAAAAGTCACTTTTGACCGGGTGATGATAAAGGCTACGATCGGGCTTGGTGGTTTTTCATGCAGATGAATATGAATGATAAAGATGGAATTTGTCCCTCACATTAGTAGAGAGATATTACTGGGCCCCTCGATGAGTAAGTCTAAGAAATGTATGGCCATACTACAATGGAAAGGAGTTTTCATTTCTATTGTCAGGCCACTCAGGAATAGAGAAAGTAATGGTTAGGAACAAGAGGATGACATTATCCATGACTTATCCTTGATCGATGTATCGTGTGACAAAAGGGATGTCACTTGGTTGTATAACAGGTTGCATCATGATAATGATCCTCATATGAATTGGGTAGTCGCAATGTCTTATTAGAGGCCGCTTGCGACTTTTGGGTTAGTACAGTTATTGGCCCACTGCCAACTTCATATGGGCCTACGGGGTCGCACACAAGAATGACCCAACACGAGATAATGTTTAATTTAGGGTGGACAAATTTTATATTTATATATATAATATAAAAGTCGTTAATAATATTATATAGATATATATTTTTGAAATATATATATCTTATATATATATATTTTATATATGTATATATATTATATGATATTATTATATTGTGTTAGTTTTAAATTTAATTTATTAAGATATATTAAATTTAATAACTAATATGATAGAGATATAGTGTCTCAGATTTAATTTATAAAGATAAATTAAATCTAATGGCTCTTTATTTGGATTAAATAAATAGGTTAAAATTAAAATTGTTGGACAGATTTAATTTAAACTGAATTTATTTAATTAGCTCATCAAGATAATTAATTATTGATCAATTTCAAAATTAATGATGATTAATTTTGAAATTTGAATATAGCCCTCATAGGTTATAAACTTGATAGAGCAGATGTACTCATACGTGCATGAGAGTTTAAAGCCGCAAGGGAAACCCTAGGAGACATTGGAGGTGCTAGCACGCAGTCTCTGTTGGAGAGCATTCTTGTGGATACCGGTAGAGGGAGTGGACCTGAGGTGTTGGCTCTTAGAGATCGTGAAAACCCTAAGTTGAAAAGGTACGAATCTTTCTAACTTGATTTAAACACCGTTGATAGATCCTCAATTAGGATCGGTAAAAATTTAAAATTCTTCCGCTGCGCCTGCCGATCCTAACACGAAAATACTTTGAGGAAAACATGATCCCCTACTTCAAACTCTAGAGGTTTTCTCCTTTTATCAGCATAGCTCTTCTGTTCGCTCTGTGCTGTAACGAGCCTCTTTCTGGTTATTCTAATCTTTTCTGAAGTATGATCAACGAGGTCTAGGCTATACAACTTCTTCTCAGACAATTCTGTCCAGCACAATGGTAACTGACACTTCCTTCCATACAATGGCTTATACGAAGCCATCTGAATGCTCGCGTGATAACTATTATTATAAGCAAACTCAGCCAATGGGAGATAATAATCCCATTTTCCCTTGAAGTCAAGGACATATGCTCTCAGCATATCTTCCAGAGTCTGGATAGTCCTTTCTGACTGTTCGCCTGTCTGAGGAAAGTAAGCCGTACTAAACCTCAAGTGTGTACCTATTGCATCATGCAGAGCCCTCCAGAATCTTGAAGTAAAGCGAGGATCTATATCGGAGATAATGTTCTTTGGTGTACCATAGAGCCTCACTATCTCTTTGATGTAGATTTCTGCCAGCCTATCAGGAGATTAACTAGCATTAATCGGTATGAAGTGCGCTGACTTCGTGAGTCGATCATTAATCACCCAGATCGCATCATAGTTTCTGATCTTGGGCAGACCCACCACTAAATCCATGGTCACAGTGCCCCACTTCCATTCTGGAATTTATAGACTATAAAGCAATCTTGGCGGTCTCTGGTGTTCAATCTTTACCTTTTGATAGGTAAGAAACCACGCCTAGCACTTTGTCACATCACTCTTCAACCCTAGCCACCAGTACATAGATTTCAAGTTGTAATACATCTTAGTCATACCTGGGTGAAGAGTATACTGACTCTTATGAGCCTCGTCAAGAATTCTCTATCTCAAGTCCACCTTCAGTGGAACTTATGTTCTCTTCTGGTACCGAACCAGTCTACTAGGTGACAAATCATAGTCTCGAGTCCCTCCTTGCTCAATCATAGCTCGAATAAACTGGGCTCTCTCATCATGCCTCTGAGCCTCTTCAATTTCCGTTCTCAGGTCATTTTCCCCTTGGACAATGCCATAATTGGCACACAGGATACTATTCGAGAGATTGAAGTCCCGAAATTCCTCTATCAATTTCCTTTCTTGGATCATCATCATTGCTACTAGCATCGTCTTCCGACTAAGAGCATTTGCAACGACATTCGCTCTACCTGGATGATACTTGATTTCCAGGTTATAATCTTTCAACAACTTTATCCACCAACGCTATCTCATATTCAATTCTTTCTGATCATACAAGTATTAGAGACTCTTATGGTCGCAGTACAATTCCACTGTCACACCATATAGGTAATGACGCCAAATTTTCAATGCAATACTATTATTGCAAGCTCCAGATTATGAGTGGGGTAATTCATTTCATGTGGTTTGAGATGTCAAGAGGCATAGGCCACCACACGTCCCTGCTGCATCAGGGCACACCCCAACCCTTGCTTACTCGCATCAGTATACACGACGTAAGCCTCACTAGGATCAGGTATAATCAATACCCGTGCCGTAGTCAATCTCTCTTTCAGCTCCGTGAAACTCTATTCACATCAGTCATCCCACAAGAATGGTTGATCATTCCTCGTGAGCTTGGTCATCAGCAATACAATCCATGAGAAGTTCTGGATGAACCTCCGATAATAACCAGCAAGACCCAGAAAACTGTGAATTTCAGAAATAGTTTCTGGCCTCTTCCAGTCAAGTACTACTACTACTTTACTGGGATTCACTGAGACCCCTTCTTGTGAGATCACATGGCCGAGGAATTTCACCTCCATAAGCCAAAACTCACATTTGCTCAGCTTGGCGTAGAGTTGCTTTTCTCTCAATATTCTCAATACAATTTTCAAATGCCGTTCATGATCTTCATTACTCTTGGATTTAATCAATATGTCATCAATGAACACTAACACAAACTGATCAAGATACGGTCAGAAGATACGATTCATATAATCCATGAATACCGCTGGTGCATTAGTCAAACCAAAGGGCATCACAAGGAATTCATAGTGCCCATACCTCATTCTGAAAGTAGTCTTTGGAATATTAACTACCTTTAATGCAACTGATGATACCCCGACCTTATATCAATCTTGGAGAACACACATGAGCCAGATAATTAATCTAACAGGTCATCTATTCTCGGAAGAGGGTATTTGTTCTTAACAGTTACTTTGTTAAGTTCTCTGTAATCTATACAAAGCCTTAAGCTTCCATCTTTCTTTTTCACAAACAACACCAGAGCTCCCCATGGCGACACACTAGGTCGAATGAACCCTTTCTCAAGCAAATCTTTAATTTGTTTATTCAATTCCGCCATTTCATTAGGGGCCATTCTATATGGGGCCTTAGATATAGACCCAGCTCCAGGCACTATTTCAATTGGAAATTTTACTTCCCTTTCCGAAGGCAATCCACCGAGATCATCCAAAAACACCTTACGGAATTCTCTCACAACAGGAATATTCTCTAGAACATCATCTAACTTTCCCTAAACAAAAAAGAATACTATATACCTTTGGCATCCCTTTTTTAGACATTCCTTAGCCTTGGCCATCGAGAGGAAATTCAGACTACTGTTTACATTATCATCTCTCTGAGGAGTAGGATAAACTATTTTCCTATTCCTACAATCCAACAATACATTGTTTACCGTTAACCAATCAATACCCAGAATAACCTCTAGTGGATGAAGTGACAGACAAATTAAATCAATGGTAAACTCAAACCCTTCGACAGTTATAACACTATTCAAACAAGCTTCTGCATCTACAGTCTTAGCACCCATAAGTGTTGACACAACAATATCAAATGGCAGTTTATGAACATGTAATCCTAGGTACTTTACACAGTCATAGGCTATGAATGAATGACTAGCACCCAAATCAAACAGAGCTTGTAATACACTACCATTTAGAAGAATATTACCTTGGATCAATTCGGGAGACTTCCTTGCCTCTTCATGGGTCATAGCGAACACTCTACTCTCCCTTGACTCTTGGGCCTTGACTCTGCCAGTCGCCCTTTGCAATCTTTAGCAAGATGTCTGGGCTACTTGTAGATGAAGCATACCCATTGGCCCTCACAATTCCTACCAGCATATGCTTTGTTACACCGGGGGCATACCGACTGTGATAACTATCCTTGATTCCTATGATCTCTAGCTTGGTACGGTTTCTTACCATTGCCCTTAGATGGGAATCCTTGGTTCTTGCGCTTCTGGGATGAGCTCCCTTTACCAATTTCACCACGACCACCACCCTTACTCTGGTTAATGTCTCTTAAGTTGTTCTCAGTGATACGACACTCTTCCACTGCTTTGTTGAACTTATCAAACTGTTGGGTGGCCAACCTTTTCTTCAACTCCCGCCTCAAGCCTCTGATCATCATGTCAGAACTCCATTCCTCATCATCCATTCACATGAGGTAGGAAGAATACCAGGATAGACGAATGAACCGGGACATGTAGTCATCAAAGGTCTCATTATCTCCTTGCTTAATTGCCAGGAATTCTGACTCTTTCTCTATTCTCACCGACTTTGGGAAGAACTTGTCATTGAATTGCTCCAAAAATGACTCCCAAGTCACTTGTACATTTTGAGCCCGCATAGTCATGGAAATATTACGCCACCATCTGTCTGCATCTCCCTCTAGTTTGTAGATTGCTAGATTGGGCTTCACCTCCAATGGGCACTCAAGCACCTCAAAGATCTTTTCTAATCTCATAATCCAATACTCGACTGCTTGAGGGTCAAATCTTCCTATGAATATTGGAGGCATATGCTTGCAGAATTTGGAAACCCAAGATTGTAGGTCTCTACCCTCTCGGACAGGTACCCCTTGTGACTCCTGATTAGGCACCGTGCGAGATGGGGTCTCTCAAGACCAATTAGACCCCTTAGCTGTCTCTTCATGTAGGGTCTCCTCTTGGGTAGACTAGACCTTCTCCTCATTTCTCTTGGCCCTTTCTTCTCTGAGCTCTTCCCTCAGCTCAGCGATCATATTTCTTTGCTCTCTTACTAAATTCATCAGCTCCCACATTGGGTCAGGTGGATTTTCATTGATCTTTTCTACCTTTGGTTCAGGTCTTCTGACTCTAATGGGAGCCATTGTTTCTCTTCAGTCTACAAATGGTTCACCCAGTCAGTAATCAAACAAATGAATACACATATTCCTTAAACTCTTATATACCAATCAATAATAGGAATATTCACATGTATTCAATCAACAATTATTTAATACACAGGCAAAAAACTAGGGCAACTATCCTATAAATTCCTACAAATTCCAGAAAAACTGCTCTAATACCATTAATGTAACCCTAGCCACTATAAAGGCCGAGATTAGCGTTTAACCATGGTTAATAATGAAATGAGAGATTGGAGGTAATTAAAAAAACTTTTCATAACACATGTACAAATATATCTTCATTCAATCATTCATAAAATCAATAGGCATGTTCAGTTTGTCACAAATACAATATCAGAGTAATAACAAAATTCCCGACATTCATCCGGGATAATATCATTAATCCAAGAGTTTGTAGGGCATTATTACCCATCTCAGTTTCTCATACTAGGGATTACATAATACTACAAATCTATGATCAATAATATATACATTTGTCCAAAATGATAACCAATCAAAAACTAAAAAGTTAGTAGCTAAGACTACCATCAGCAGTCCTAATCGCCCTTATCCACTTGCTTGCCTCTTGATCCACTTGCTCTGTGTAAAAATGTTATTTGGAAAGAATAAGATTCTAAAGAATCCCAGTAGCAACAGTTTACGTATATGATGCATAATTAAATAAAGCAAGTAAGCATATATCACAACGCAGCAATCACTATTCAAGACCAGGCACACAGCCACGTCCCCTTAACTGTATCTGTATTCAAGGCCAGGCATTTGCCATGTCCCCTCAACTATATCTGTATTCAAGGCCAGGCTTTCGCCACGTCTCCTGAACTGTATCTGTATTCAATGACTAACACTAACAAGCAATGCATTACACATGATATAGGATAAAGTGTCACTACCTTGGTCTTTTTGTTCTTGAGCAGGCACGGGCCTTCTACGCTCAGGGCAAATATCAAATCCTAAAGTCATGATTAAAGACGATGCATTATCACTTCGTCCAATACTTAATACCTTCACAATACTTAAATTGGTTATCATTCTTGTCTCTTAAGTACCCTTAAACGCCTCTAATAAAAGCCCTAAAGGGTTGGAGGAACTACCCCAATAATTCCTTTTTGGAAGCACAAACACAGACATTTTTCATTATTTCACTCGAGTGAAGACAACCTCACTCGAGTGATAGTACGGTGTGCACTCGGGTACTGGAGAGTGAAGGACAATGAGTGCATACCCGAGAGCACAAGAAACTTTCAGAGAATGTGAACACTCAAACATAAAATGCAATACTCAAGTGATACCAAATGCTCACTCAAATACCAGGAAGTGAGGTGTAGAAAGTGAGGACTCAAGAGCAAATGGAAATTTCAAAGAAGAGGAGCACTGGTGCATAGATCCTTGTACTGAGTGAAGGCTAAATACCTGCGAGTGCTAAAACACACTCTTGTACTTTAACCGTGAGTGGCAACTCGAGAGACAAGTTCTGGGTGTCAAATACACCAGCACTCGAGTAAGAGGAAGCTCACTCAAGTGGGAACCCACCACACTCGCAGGTGAGGCAACACTCTTTCCCTTTTTGCAGAAGTGAAATGCAAAAACTGAAGGGAAACTGAAGAATTTCATTGGCTCACTCGAGTGATGCTTCCCTCACTCGAGTGATATACATCAGAAATCAGAAAACGCAGAAACACTGACAGCATTCTCCAAAATTTTCCCAATCAACTCTAATGGACCCAAAATCTTAACCAAAGCTACCCCCGCACAAAAATGCTCAAGGAATCCAATAAAACCATCAAAATAACCACAATCCTATTCCATTATCATACTTTGGTTTTGGGCAACACTAAACACTGGAATTCCAAAATCTCTAAACTCAATCATTTAATCCCAAATCAATCCTATCTACCCAAAATACATTTCAACATACCAATAACATGCCAAATACCCAATGATCCCTTGTTTTCAAAAATAGGCAATAATTCCCTTAAATTTAAAGCTAATTCATTTGGCAAAAAACTTAGATAGGTAGGTCTCTTTAACTCACCTTAACAACTTCCTCAAAGGAGCTTCTTGATTCTCCAACCTCCATAATTCTTTGAAGTTACAAACCAACACCAATGGACAAGCTATAACCATCAAAATGAAGCTCTTAACTCAAGGAACAACTTTAAAGAAATGAGTTTGAGCAATGGAAGTCATTTTCCTTACCTTTTCTCAAGCTTTTCTTCCTCTATTTTTCTGCAATAATGGCACCGGACCAGGGAGAGAGAGAATGAGAGAGAGATGAGTGTAGAAGGTGAGAAAATGATGATAATACTCCCTCCATGCTTCTTCAGTAGTAAATGAGGGTAGAGAGGAGAGAGAAAAAATAATAATAACATACTTATTTGACTTTTCCCAATACTCCCTCCACATGTGAGCTTGCCAATTGTAGACAACAGTAAGCTCCTCCTTTCAAGAATTTGAAATTGTAAAAATGTTGCCCTCAATGAGAGGAACAAGTTTTGTTAAGGCACTGGGAGCTAAAAACATGAATTCAGGGGTGAAAATCACCCAAGAACACTCTATCCCTTGTGTTCTTCAATTTCATTTTCTCTTTCCTCTTTCTTTTTTTCTTCATTTTTCTCTTATTTTCCCCCTATTTTGCTACCTTGGCCAACTTTTAAAGAGTGAGGAAAGGTGTTGAGAGTCTTGTAATGACATGTGTTTAAGTGTAAAATTATAAGGTGCCAGACGCTCTTTTTGAATCCGACTAACTTAAACACTGGGGAATAGCCATGTGTCCAGGTGTAATCATTCTCTCTCCTTCTCCTCTTGGCCGACTTTGTTGCTCAAAGGAGGGAAGTCTGATGATTTCCTCTGACTCCTATGTTTGGCTTTTGGGAAAGTCGGATATGTGGCTGGACCGGGGATCGGGGACCGGTAAGTTGTCCTGACTAAGTACTAGGTGGCGCCACACTATTAGGCCAACACAAAAGTACTTTATGAAGGAGCTAGGTGGCACCTTCTCATTAGGCCAACCCAAAAGCAAACACTAGGTGGCAATTTCTTATTATGCCAATCCAAAAGCCACTTTTCAAAAAGTTACTTTATTAAAGCTACTTTATCGATGTCTCATTCAAGAATGCACCACATGTCTTCTTGTCTCCCAAATATTTCCATGTACATCAGTGCGTCATAAAATAGTGCCAAATACCAATGTCTTCTCCAAAAACGCAGGGTATAAGTGTCTGCCCTTAAAACACTATGTGCACTCACATATGACATATATTATCCAACTAATTAGTCACATGTTTCATAAGAGAGCTAGGTAGCATAAGATGATGCCACATATCTCAGGGAACTGCCAAGTGTCTATATATATGTCCATGATAGCGCCATGTGTCTCTAAGGGTAAGAGAAGGAGCTAAGTGTGCCTGGGTACCGATATGCTTCCTCTGACTACTCACACACAAGGCAACTCACCATTGTGCCAACTCAAAAGCAACTTTATATAGTGGGACCCATATGGCATCATATATGCACTCATGTGGCCTAACCAAATGGCACCATATATATATCCCATGCACATCTGTACTGACACATTTTATCTGATGACTTCTACACATTACACCCTGATATAATCCAAAGAATTATTCTCTATCTGGAAGCTAAATCACATAGCCCTGAAAATCATTATGTCTCTCGAACATTCTTGGGACTCTTGCTAAACTAGGCTTAGTAGTCTACTTGATTCAGACTTATTCTCAAGCTTCTAAGCCCAAAATTTAGGATATTATAGTATGCCTCTCGACAGCTGAAGCCTCAAGAGATAAAATACCCTACTTATGATTTAGAGCTGGCGGTGATTGTGTTTGTTTGAAAATATAATGATATTATTTATACAATGTGACCGTAGCACTTTACTGTGACTATAAGATTCTTAAATATTTGCATGATAAAAAAGAAGTGAATATGAGATGGTATAGATGGATAGAGTTGCTTAAAGATTATAATCTAGAAATTAAATACTATCCAGGTACAGTGAATATTATAGCTGATGCTTTGAACCAAAAGTGGTACAGGTGACAGTCATGATAATACAAGAACTAAAACTAATAGAAAGTTTCATAGATTTGAACTTGTTGAATCAAATACTACTTGCTATCTATAGTACTAGTCAAGAGTAAAGTAATTTAAGAGTTGAATTGAAACAGCTCAAATACAAGATCGACAAGCAAGGTCCATAAAAAGTATTAACTTTTTCCTAATGGATTGATTAAATATAAGAAAAGAATATCTGTTCCACTAAGGCCAATCTGAGATGAAAAATCCTAGACAAGGCACATAAGAGTAAGTCCACTCTTTATCCAAAAAACATAGACAACTTGAAGTTTATATACTGGGGGCTAGGAATGAAAGGCAATGTAACTAAATGCATTGCATGCTGCCTCACCTATTAAAAGGTGAAAGTTGAGCGTCAAAGACCACTATGACTTCTGTAAAATCCCAAGCTTTTTGAAGCATAAATTGAAAAGCACTACTATGGATTGTATAGTAGAACTACCCAGAGCAAAGAATCATGATGCTATATGGGTAATTATTTATCAATGTATAAAGTTAGCTTATTTCGTATCAGATAGCTTTACCCCTGAATTAAAGTACCTGATATGATGTCACCCAGACCAAACCCTTGAGTATGAGTAGTCGGATGGAATTTAACAGTACAAATATATATATATGGTGGCATCTTCATGGCTTTCAGACATATGGTGCCATTTGTTGAGGAATACACAGCCTAGGTGCCATTTATAGGTCCTACAGAGACACCTAGTCTCATACTTGCCAGTTCCCTGAGGCACGTATCGCCGTATGAAGTGTACACCACAAAAAGCAGCTTTATTAAAGAGTTTTATTAAAGCAGCTTCATTAAAGTAGCTTTTTCATAAAGTGACTTTTGCTTTTGTGTTAGCCTAATGACAAGCTCCACCTAGCCTACATGTTGCACATGTTCAATTAGCTGGGATTACTCACTGGTCTCCTGTCCGGCCACATGTCCAACCCTCCTGAATATTACACATGAAAGCCGGGAAAAATCATCGGACCTCCCTTTCCCCTGACTGCTAAGTCAGCCAAGCATGAGAGAGAAGAAGGAAGACAAATTTCAAGAAGAGCATCGAGTACCCTATAATTTCAAGAAGAGCGTCTGGCACCCAATGATTTCAAGAGGAGCGCCAAGCACCCTATGATTTTACTCTTAGACACATGTCATTACAGGACTCCCAACACCTCCCCAAGCTCGTTAAAAGTTAGCCAAGGTAGAAAAATAGGGGAAAATAAAAGAAAATAGCAAGAAAAAGAAAGAAGAGAGAAGGTGGGAGTTCTTGAAGAACAAGAGTGAGAGAAAGTGTTCTAGAGTGAATTTCGCCCCTAAATTCACATTTCTAGCCCATAGAGCCTTCACAAATCTTGTTCCTCTCATCAAGATCAATATTTCTATAGTTTGAGATTCTTGAAAGGAGGAGTTTGGTCCTAGATATAAATGTGTAGAAATTGGGAGAATCAAGAAATGGCTAAAGTATCGAATAGAGGTAAGCTTAAGATCTGATTTGAGTATAATATCTTGATATTTAATTAAGTTTCATAAGGTTATTGTGCTACCCTAATTTCTGGTCAAGAGGTAATCTTAATGTTTAATTAGCCTTATGAACATGAACATGGTGTTAAATAAGGTTTTAGTATGATAGGAAGGGAATTTTAGCAAGTCTTACAATTAAAATTACAAAAACAACTTTGTACGAGCTTATAGGGATTTTGACAAGAAGCAAGGCATTATGAAGGAATGTGATTTTGTTGATGTTGAGGTTTCTAATGGATATAGGATGAAAATTGTGTTGGACAAGGGTGAGAAAATGATTCTGGAAGCATCAAATTGAAAACAGAATTTTTGGCCAAGAAACCCTAAGAGTCGGTGATGACCTGTTCGTAGGAAAAAAGCTAGAATTTGTTAAATTTAAGGTTAGAAATAGATTCTATGGGCAAAATTATGTAGGAATAGCTTGTGGTTATGATTTTGGGATGGATTACGTTGGAAACCCTAAATTTGGAACTTGAGTATTTGTTGATGTTAGTTGCTGCCATATTCGTTTTCTGGAACTAGATCTGCTTTGGATTGCATTTTGGATAGTCAAACCTTACCCAATGATTATGAAATTTTACAAGGTATTAGTAGACACTTGAGCTTTACAATGATATATAAAATGTGTTATTTGGGTGTGTAATTTGTAAGTTATGATTTGTTAAAATTGAGGTACCAAACCTGGATTGAACCCTAAGATAGATGTGTTGTTAAGGATCCTTAGAGTTTTAACCCTGTAATTGGCACTAAATGGTATTTTACCCTTGTAAAGGACTTAGAGAGCTTCACATGCAAACTTGAACTACCTCAATTGGAGTTTGCTAGATTAAGTTATGAATTTTCAAAAATGACTAATGAAATATGGCATATTAGGCTTGACCTGCGGATTTGTAGCATTTGAAAGGAATTGTGGTTAGTGTAATCATGAGAATTAGAGGTATGATTTAAGGACTAATGAGACCAAATTAGAGACCTAAGTTACAAGGGAAGAGAAGGCATAATGTGTCATAGACTAGATACCTATTTGACATAACATAAGAGTTTTAAAGATAACCAATAAAGAATTGATTAGAACAAGAGTTGGAATAAGTAATAACTCATCCGTTCATGAGTTCTAACTTATAGGATTCAACCTTTGCTCGATCCAACTAAGAGACTAGTGGATAAGGACAATATATCGAAAAGGTTAACAGGTAGTAACTCTTTCTCTCATACACTATGTATTGTCTTGCATGTATATTTTTACCATCACGTGTATTTGTTTTATGAATATATGGAGTTGTTGTGGGACCAGTGTGTCCAGAGGTCCTAAGACCTATAGGACTAGTATACCCTTAGATTGGCAGAGCATTCAAATTATGTCGAGTAGTAGCCCGAGGCAGTAAGACCTAATATGCAAGTTTGCATGGGGCAATAACCTTAGGCTATAAGGCTGTGATGGCAATACGTCTCGATATGCATCTCGTCCTGGGAAAAGGCCCTAGGCCATAAGACCTAAGAAACCAGGCACTGTAGTATGAGACCAGGGGGTAAATGTTTGATGTTGTGCTACATATTGATCTCTGAATGCTATATATGTTGATTGCTATTGTATGATGGTTTGTTTAGCATGCTTTATGAACATTCATTTTTTATGATTGATTGAGTTGCTACTAAGATTCTCATAAATCTCATCCTTTCCAATAACATGTTCATACAGTAAAGGTAACTAGCTCGAAGGGCAAAAATAAAATTAACGATATGTAAAGAATGTGGATGAGGATTTAAGTCTTACATTGGTTATCTGTATATGTATATTTTGTTATGTCTGCCTATCCTATATTTAATTATATAGACTTGACTATAATAGAGATAGTAGTACATAGTAAACCTATATTTATCATAGCATGATAACTGAGTTAAGATTGAGCGACCTTAAGACAAGGGCCCATTGACTAACAAGTAATCTGTGGGTTTACTAGCAGAAAACCACTCTGATATGAATTTAAGTACTGATAAGTCATGAATGAGACAAGAATCACTATGCAGCTGTTATAGAAAGTTTAAAATTTTTCAGAAAAGCCCAATCTATTATAGGTTCAACTCCTGCTTTAGAATTAGATATTGGCTTGCATTTTCAAATATTTGTTAATCTCAAGATCGAAACCAGGCTTCATGGTCTGTATATATATTATGTAAAGACTCATCAAAACATGTTAAGAATAGGGGAGTCACAGAATGGAATAGCAATGGCGTAAGCAATCCTTACTTCAAATAATTATAGGAGATTAATTATGCTAGTTCAATTTATGATCTCAATAGGCCACCCCTAGACTAAGCCTAACCTAGATTGATTAATACCAAGCCACCTTGCATATAGGAGATTGAATTAGATTGATTAAGTACTTCAGCAATTAAATGAAATTAAAATTATATTTAGCTTATAATTCAATAACCGAGCCACCTCGCATTATTACTTGATTTTCTCATTAATCTTAATCTAACAATGGCCACCCATATGAAAAATTAAGATCAATGGTGCTAAGGTCCAATGCTAAATACAATTTAAAAGCTCAAATTCAATAAACCAATGCAAATATATGACACCAAGGATCCACTAACCAAACCACCTTCAAATTAGCTCAAAATGTTCACAAAATCATCAATTTAATGTCTAACCAGTACAAAGAAATCAAGATAAAGCTAACTAAAACACAATGTCAAGCATCTAACGAAATGTTCAAGCTACAACTAATCTTCTATACAAAAGTTAGATAGAAGAAATATGTCATAAAGCTAATCCTAAGACTTAGGAATCACTAAATAACATCAAAAAAGAATATTGAAGGTGCTAAAATTCCCTTATTAAAGCCCCAAGCTAATGTCATTGTTACTGTTACAAAGGATTAAGGAGACTTTAGCCACAAACAACTATCAGAACAGTTACATTGAACTGATTCAAAGCTTAGGCCATAGAGGAATTGAAGGATGGATGCGAGATTGATGGATGGAGATGAGGCGAAGATAAAAGTGAATTGAGAGAGAAGGCAGAGAACATAGACAGAGCGCGGATAGAGGATAAAGATGATGGTGAGATGGAGGTATGTCATGAGATAGTGGTGGACGGTAATGAAGATGCTGGCGACGAAGAAGAATAGTAAGATGAAGAGATGAAAACTTGGTGAAGGTGAAAACCTAGTTGATAGGACTCTAGAGGGAAATTTTGTCAATTCTATCACGTCGTGGGGGTAGACAAATAAAGGATTTTAAGAGTCATTTTGTATTTCTTAGATTATTAGGAAGATTTGATATGTCTTTTAAATATTTTGAATTATCCTAATAATCTTTTAATTTTTGTTTTTATTTTTTCTTTCTAGGATATTATTCTAGATATATGAGTTGCCAAATAGGAATCCCAAGGATATTGTTCAATATGTTATTATTATACGCTTGATTTAAATATTTTAGATGGCATCTTTTCTCAATATATTTAGAATATCTTTTTTTTAAAATTTTTGAATCATATTAGGGTTAGGAAGTTTCCTTATTTAAAGGTCAAGTTGTACTCAATTATTTTCATATTATACATTATGAGGTTATGAATAATTAATAAATCTCATTGATAAGCTTTTGCTTGTGTCTTTGTATTCGGGATAGAATACGATAGGTTGCAAGAGTCTAATCAACTCTTATGAGGCCTTTTTATAGATAAGGATCTAGAGACAAGTTCCTCTAAAGTTTTGACCTATCAATTCCTATATTTTTAGCTTTTGACATGCAAATTTCGTATCACTTGATATTAGAGTCGTTCGTTATCTTTGCTTGTTTATAAGTTTGTAGCTGTGACTTTCAAGTGTAATTTCTGGGTTCCTAGGGTAGGTCATCTAATGGGTCCATATCGTTTGGCATTTAGATTCATGCTTGTAAAATAGTGAGAGAAAAAAGCAAAAAACAAAACAAAACAAAAGAAGAAGAAGAAGTTGAAGAAAAGGGAAAAAAAGAAAGTTGCAAAAAAATTGAGAGAACAATTATTACAAAAAAAAAGAAAGAAAATAAATGTTAAAGGAAAATGAGGGCTTCAATTACTTTTCTTCTAGCAAGGTTATTTCATTTTACAAGTGCAACAAGAGACCAGTGATCTAATAAATAAGTATCGAGCATCCCTTGAAGCCTACTAGACTCAAGGATTACTCTTTTTCAAGAAAAGGAGAATGATAGTGTCACACCCCACCGGCCCACACACACGGCTCCACCGTGGCCCTCACCAATGGCGGCAGACTCACAAGAGTCCCTCGCTCCCCAAGCGAGGTTTTTCGCCTCTATGGGGATCGAAGCCACTACCTGGGGGTAAGTAGCGCCTCAATGCATCCCCACTACCACTTGAGCTAGTAGCGCAAGTGGTAGTGGGGATGCATTGAGGCGCCACTTACCCCCAGGTAGTGGCTTCGATCCCCATGGAGGCAAAAAACCTCGCTTGGGGAGCAAGGGACTCTTGTGAGTCCGCCGCCATCGGTAAGGGCCACGGTGGAGCTGTGTGTGTGGGCCGGTGGGGTGTGACAATAAAAAGGCCAAATGTAACCCCCTCCGTAATTATATTCGAAATACGAGATTAAAATGAAATAGAGACCAATAATAATCAAAACTCATTTAAAATCCCATCCTTGAGATAGGATTTTCAAAAATAACTTTTAAAATCTAGTTAACTTGATCTCATATTCACATTTCGAATACAATTACTACGCGAAGATAAATCACATTCATATAAATATCAGAGTGCACAATATAATCATCCTGGTAATCCCGGGTATATACCTTCGCTAAAGATACACAGGGCACAATTGCCCATTACAATTCTTCAAATGGGGATTACACAATCTCATCTCGAAGGAGTCCTAGCCGCTCCCTCCACAAGCCACTTGCCCTGTTTAAATTGTTGGTAAGGGAGGGTGAGATTCGAGAGAATCTCAGTAGGGAAACATTATCAATATGCAGGCAAGATAAGTGTTTAATGCATGACATGCTTGCATCACATAACTCATGCACACATACAATGACAAATCTATAAGCTCAATGCTTCGAACGATACACATATTGCTATAGCATATATTGAAACATAGCTTCAAATCATTCATACATGTTCCACATAATCAAGCAAAGCAAGAACATACATAAACACATTAATACAGTTATCAGAGCATGCAGGAGAGATAAGTTCCCTACCTCCAGTCTTTTCTCCTCGATTTACGTGCCAACAACTCGGGGCTTCACGTTCGATCCTACAATGTCAAATGTACTATTTAGATACTTCCATAGTGTTTCTAGGGGTTATATGAAGCTATATGGAAAAATTACTAAAATGCCCCCGGGGACCCAGCCCAACCCCACTGTACCTAGTCCGGCTGTACTTTTCCCGAAATTTTGACATGGGCTATTCTAACATATTTTCGCTCAAGGAATTCATTTCTGGACTTAGAATTATCAAATTCAATGTCAATTACAAAATTACCCTTGACAGCCCCACTTTAAGGGTTTTAGGGGCGTTTTCGTAATTATGATCTTTCGGCTTTTTCTGAAAAGTGCCCAACTGTAACCCCACCTAATTTTCCCTCCTGAACTCAATGGAATCATCAAATCATTGAAAATCCAACTCTAAGACCCATTTCTAGAGCTGGCCAAAATTCTCAAGTATTCTGGGGAAAATTGGGGTTTTTCGGTTTCGGCTTCGTAAACGCGTTCCTTTCCACTCCTAACCAGTTTATTGACTATTCCATTAGGTTAAAACTACCATTTAGTACCAATTTGGGCAGCATAACAGCTCCACACACATATTTTCCATTTTTGAAACCAATGACAATCTGGCGAAATTTCACTGATTAAATTGTCCACAGCAGCCAGAATAGTCAATACACAAGAGTTTGGAAGTTACCTCAAGCTCCCATTAGCTTTTCTCAAAAGTGGCTGAAACCCTAGCCCTTCTTAACCATGAAAATTGAGCTTCCAACACCTTAAAGAACATGAAAGAAAAGCTTAGGAGCAAGGTTATACGCGTTAGGAGCTAGGTCGTCGGAGAAATCAGCTTACCTAGTGAGATTTCTCCTCTTTCTCTCTCTAAGAGCTCTCAAACGTCTCTCTCTCTTTTCAGCTGAAACTCACCACAGAATGAGAGAAAGAAGAAGATGGGAAATATTTTAATTCCATGATGATGTCATCTTTTATTTTGATGATGTCATAATTCCCATTTTCGGATTTTCTGGCAGATTTTCTGCCCAAACTTTGAAAAATTATAACTAATTCTAGAAAACTCAAAATAAGGTGATTCCAAATCCAAATTAAAGGTATTTAAGTTCTCTTTATAGGAAAAATATTTACCAATACTAAAAATCACCTCACAATTCCAGAATTACACAAATTTATCCACTGCCCCAAAACAGAGTCCATTTTCAACCTCAAACTTTGGACAGTCATATCTCCAAGTTCCCAACATGAAATGGCACAAGTTATATGTCCATTTTGAAGCTTGGGATATGAAATTTAAGACTAGAAAGTTTCATAATTTTCTGACATCATTTGCCTAGTAAAAACGTCCACACGAGAAGACTGCCCAGACAGAATTCACACTGGACAGCATTTTCAACTTTGCAACCAATGTGTCCAATCCAATTTAAATCAATTCCAATGGTTAAATACCACAACATGACACCATTTCCATCACAATACCCCATTCAATTCTTCCCTCTATTCTAAGTCAATTTGGATGTTAATCCACAATTGAACTCAAATACAGGGTTTTGGCGTTGCTCATAACACAAGCGACTACAATCCACTTTATATTCTCTAAAAGGGTTCATTAATCACTAACCACGTCCACTTTTATAGTCATTAACCCCTAATCACAATTTGGGATCTTGCTAAATCGGGGCTTAGCAATCCACTAATTTCAGGCTTATTCTCTAAGCTCAAGTCTCAAAATTCGGGGTATTACAGATAGGACTCTATAGGGCAATTTTGTCAATTCTATCAAGTTGTTCAGGAAGACATAAAAGATTTTAATAGTCATTTTGAATTTCTTAGATTATTAGGAATGTTTTATATGTCTTTTAGATATTTTGAATTATCCTAATATTCTTTTAATTTTTGTTTTTATTTATCTTTTTAGGATATTATTCTAGATATATGAGTTCACAAATAAAGATATTAAGAATGTTGTTCAATATCTTATTATTATATCATCAATTTAATTATTTTAGATGACATATTATTCTAAATATATTTAGAATATCTTGTAATATCTTTTTTTAATTTTGGAGTCAAATCTGTTAGGAAGTTTCTTTTTTTTAAGGTCAAGTTGTACTCAATTATTTTCAGATTATTCATTATGAAGTTATGAATAAGAAATCCCATTGACAAGCTTTTGCTTGTGTCTTTTTATTCTGGATAGAATGCAATAGGTTGCAAGAATTTGATCAACTTTTGTGTGGGTTTTTTGTAGTTAAGAATCTAGAGATGAGTTCCTCTAGGTTTTTAGTTGATCAATTCCTATATTTTTGGGTTCTGTCATACAAATCCCACATCGCCATTCTCTAGGCTACTACTCGATCTGAAAGTTTGAGGCTTTCTTGTGGCTGCGGAACTTGGGCTTAAAGGGATGGAAGTTGAAGGTGATGTGGAGGTGGTGAAGGTGAGGATAAAAGTGACAAATGATGGTAAAGGAGTGAAGCCCGTGTTCTTGAGCCTAAGAATATTGATCGAGGTTCTTGCGTCTACTCCCCCATTATGGTTATTGTGCTGCCTCTCTCATTTATGAAGCTCGCTGAAACTATTTAAAATTTAGACCTAATTATTTTTCAAAACATAGCAATTTCAACTCATGGACCAATCTGCCATTTTTAAAATTTGTGGTCCTAAACTATCATTACTGAAATTTGAGCCCCAAACTGCCATTTTCAAATTTAATCCAATTCTTCAAATGCCTACAATTTAAAGCAACCGATTCAACACCATATCTTCTCAAGAATCAATGTTAAGAGTAATTACAATTGTTATGACAATTTTGCCTTTTTTTAGTTTTAATTTAATGTATTTACTCATAATCTCAATTAATCATAATAAAGACATTTAAAGCTCAATAATTATGACAAAATCCCAAAATAAAGTATGAAAATGTATAATAAAATAGGGATTTGTCAGTTCTACGCATTTTACTTATTGGTATTACTCGTGAGAATTTCGAGAAAAATCTATAACATAGAATTGATTAGATCTAGTATGTTTCCTCTGTTTGAGACCAAATTTTCCTTATGGGACTTGTTTGTATGAGACTATGACTAGATAGAATTGTATATTGAAAAATTAGAGACAACCAAAGGCCTTTTTATGGAAAATGACTTGAAATTGAATAGACGCAACTATATGACTCGCTTTGGGGAATAACCCACTCACCGAAGCGAGTTTGAGCACAGACTTGCCCCTGTGAGCATAATACTTGCCAAGGGCGACTGAGTTGTTTTTCACCTCAGTGAGAGACTTGCCCGCTGGGGCAAGCAGAATTGTAGGCGAGGGATGACTAAAGATATGACTTGCATGTAAACCATATGTATCATATATGGCATTGATATGAGAATATGATATGAGAATGTTCAATAATATGATTATTTGTTGCTAGAATACATTATGAATGGTTGCTCATAACTGTGGAATGACTATTATGGAATCTACAATTTTGATTGAATGAGTATGGGAATATTGATAATCCGAAGAGAATGTTGTGAAATAAATGGCAGAGATAGAGAATAGGTTGTGATGTATTGAAACAATTAAATACCATATGGTATACCGGTAGGTTTTATTATTTATTATTGCGCACCCTAACTGCCATTGATTGACAAGCCAATTCTCTATAATGCAACACTCCAGTGGCAAGCAAGCAGCATTCCACTAAAGGAACCCTAAGGCACAAGTGTGGTGTAAATTGACTAAAGTCCTACAGAGTGCACAAGAGAACATAGGTTCCTCCAGTAGAGAATATTGCCCTTAGGAATGCTATAATAGGCATATCATATTATGAGATGAAATTTATCCCATGAGTTCAGTGGGCAAAAATAAGGAAGATATAAGGAGGGTTAGAGTTAAAAGAATAATAATACATGCAATATTCCTAGCTGGAGTAATGACTAGTTTGATTTATGCTTATACCCAGTTCTTGATATACATGCATATGAATGTGTTTACTATTATGATATTGTCCCCTTTTGTTATATATGTGTATGATTGTGTTAGTGAAGTAAAGGTAAACCTTTTTATACATGTATAAGAGCTTTTATTACACTGTCGAATAATTATGTGAACTTGGTTAGTGTAATATCCCGAATTTTGGGACTAGAGGCTGAGAATAAGCCTGAATTCACTAGACTATCAAGCCCAATTGGCGAAGAGTGTCAAGAATGTCTAACAGCCATAATGACTTTTAGAGACTGGTTTGGGAACTAAAGTATGAGATTTCGTTCCAAATGGTCAGGGGAAAATACCCAACCCCTTTATCTAAAGTCAAATGGGATCTAAGGCCTAACTTAGATCCAAAAGTGAGGAAATGGCATCTTGGAAGAAGAAAGGAGTAGAGACAAAAAGAAAGAAAATAAATAATGGCTTGTAGAAACCGCACCTGAAATTAAGTATGAATTTCGGTGCAGTTTAGTTGAAAGAAAATACCCGATTCCTTTTGGATGTATCAAAATGAGATAAAACCTAACTCAAATACAAAGAAAAAGGGAAATGGTGTCTAGAAAGAAATAAGAAAGAGAATTAAAAGAATTAATGGCATAAGAATTAATATTGTCATAATCAAGGGCAAAAGAGTCAATTGACACTTGATCTTGAGAATAGAACTACAAAAAAAGATGAAGGGCTATATTTTACTCTTCAAAATGTAAGAAGTGATTATAAGAATGAAAAAGCAATTAACTCCCTCCCCTTAAGTCATAAAAAACGTCCAAAGGGGAAAAAGGGGAATAAAAGAGGAGTTGGTCAAAGTTTCAACTCACTTTTATAAGAAGACTTTGGTCAAAGTGTATACTTGCACCAATAGGCTTTTAAGCAACATCTTCCCTTCCTTTTGTTGGACCAATTTGGTCAAAGAGTAACGAGGAAATAAAGAAGACTAAATAGTTAACCAAAACAATTATAGTAACTAATTAGTTACTTACTTTTAGTGGAATCACAAGAATGTGACACTTGGCACATTGTAGGCTAAGTGTTTTGCTTAAGTAAAGGATAAAGATTAAAAACTCCCTTCCTCCTCATAATTTTCGTGCAGAACTTGAAAATAAAGGGAAAAATAACTGGGAAAAAGAAAGAAGAGAGAAGGAAGGTGAATAGTGAAAATTCCTGATTTCGAAGCTAATTTCACTTCTGATTCGGTGTTTCCAACTTCTGGAGTCTTCTCTAACATTGCTCTACTTGATGAGATCTTTCTTTTTGTGGTTTTTGATTCTTGATCAGATGTGTTTAGAGCCATCTACCTAGGGGAAGTGCTGCCAAAATCAAGAACTGGTTGTAGAATTGAGTAGAGGTACATATAAGCTTCAATTTGAACTGATTGATATACGGATTTTTTGAGCTTTGAGCATTGCTTGGGCTGCCCTATGATTTCATACAGGATAGGATTTTAGGGCTATATGTTGTTTTAATCATGAAAAAGATGATTTTGTGAGGGTTAGTGATGATACTAGACTAGTTTGATAGTGAAATTGTAAAACCGTTGATTGCTAGGTTGAAGTTTATGAGAGGTAGTTTGTTTATGATGAAATTTGGAATGGTCAAATCATATCCAATGCCTGTGAAATTTTCCAGAATGAAAGTGTACTTATCAAGATTTATTTTAATAGGTCATAGAGGTCATTTGGATCTGTATACTTAGAGTTATGAATTTTTGAAGTTAGGTATGGAAAACTGGAATGGTTCTATTGAATTGTGATTATGAAATTGTGGGAACATAAATGTGCAGGAGGTGTTTTTCCCTTGAAGTATACTTAAAGAGGGTTACATAGAACTTGGAATCACTCCATTTGGATTTTTATAGATTAAGTTATGATTTTTAGAAGTTCAGCCAAGAAACAGAAAAATTTCTAGCTGCGGCTAGAAGATTTCTTGGCCGCAGCCCAAAGGTTTTCTAGACACTTTTAGCCGCAACCAGAGGATTTTCTGACTTCCTTTGGCCATAGCCAAAGAATTCTTAGCCTCGGCCAAGATCCCTAATTCCAGTATTTTATATTTTTTCAAAAAACGTTGACTTGTTTAGCCCTTCCTAACTTCTTGGACATTGTTATACACTTTCAATGACTTGCTATCATGGCTCTAATTATGTGATTGGGTATCTAGGGCCATGAGAGGTCAAAGAAGAGGAAATGGAAGAATTCCCAAGAAGCTATAATGGTTGGAAGAAAAGGGAACCAAAGAAAGACTTAAAGCCATAAGGTAGGGAACTTTCCTAACTTGCATAACTTGATATGTGTGCTTGTGTATTGATGTGTCAATTGCTTTGATGAATTGTATGAAGCATATGTGAATAAGTGAAGCTTTGTTTTACTTATACTATAGCCATTAGTGTAATGTGTTGAACATTGAGCATGCATACTTGTCATTATGTTGGCATGAATTTATGTAAGCAAGCATGTCATGCACAAAGCATTTCTTGTATGCAATTGTCAACACTGTCCGCTACTAGGATTCTCTTGAATCTCACTCTCCCTCTCCAACCATATAGGTAGGTAAGCTCAGAAAAGGAATGTAGGGAGATGTACAAGAAGAAAAGTGATGGCGAATTGAAGATTTGTATGTGATAATTAGTTATGAATAAATTATCACTGTATGAGAATACTTGTATGAACATGCCTACTTGAATAGTCTTGAGGAATATGTAAATTAATGATTTAAGTATGAGCAGAGAAATAAGCAGCGAATCACTATGATTAAATTAAATGAAGATAAGAATCGATGAGTAATACTGAAGTTGTGAACCGCTAAAAGATGCTTCTGCAATATTTTGAAAAAATTTAGAAAAACCCACTCAACTACAGTTCGAATCATGTCTTAAGATTGGGAATTTAAAACGATCTTACAAAAGTGGATCGGACTTATTGTATACAAGCTTATCAAATCGATTACAGAAGGAAGGTGTTACAGTTAGTACTACCTGGCACTGCACGGGTGGTGCCTATAGGTAAGGTGGATTTGAATCAAATAAGGTGACTATTGATCACTAATTGCATTATTTACTAGCTCCTTAAGAAGACATGGTTAAGACTCAGACATGGTTGATGCATTTGGTGCTCAGAGGTTTTTTCTTTCATCTATCGCCTTTTGTCTCTCTTTCTGAATGGGTTATTTCTGTCTTTTTACTCTACAAATTAATTTCACTTTAACGCCCGGACTGCACTGAAATTTCATATTTCTTTGGGGGAGAAAGGGAATTAAATATCTACCATGGTCCTCAACTGAAATTTTTCCTTAGAAATGATTAATGAAGGAATGAGGCCAATTGTGTATTAGCTGAAATGATGGCGGGAAGACGAAAATCGCATTGTTCCCGCCATTTGGAAACCCAACCTTCTATCAATATGCAATGTCAATGATTCAATTCCCCAAACCAGAAAAGTAAATTGATAGTCGAAAATGGCGGAAGAAGAGAAAGATAACCCGATGCGACCAGAATTTCCGAATGGTCGAGTGAAGAAAATCATGAAGCTTGATCCAGAAGTCCAGAGGGTAAGTTCAGAAGCCTTGTTCCTGGTATCCTGCTCCACCGAGCTCTTCCTCCGATTCCTGGCTGAAAAGTCTGCGCAAGTTGCCATCGAGAAGAAGCGCAAGACTGTCAAGCTTGAACACTTGAGAATCGCCGTCAAGAGACACCAACCAACCAGCGACTTTCTGCTTGATTCTCTTCCTCTGCCCTCTCGGCCTGTTGATCGCCCGACCAAAGATCGGAGCCAATATGGCCCTGATGCTGATAAGCTACCTCCGCCAGGTACTCGACGTATAGATCATTACTTCCGAAAGCCAGAAGAAGAAGCGCCAGAACCAAGAGATGAGCCTTAGGTAAGTCCAGCTGCAACATACAAGAAGGGGGAAAGAGCAGTATTTTGCTTCATTCTGCGATTCAAGCTGAGATGACTTTGTATAAGCAAGAAGATGAGATCCAGACCTCCATAAACATATGTTCTCTATTTACAACGTTATTAGATTAGTTTATCTTGGTTTTTGGATTAGGATTATACTGAACATATTTTCTGAAAGGATACGTTATATGTCCTGCAATACAAGAACGGCCTGTTTTCAGAATTGTAAGAGGAGATTTGTAATTTGATGTCAATTTACTAGCTTGATATAATACTGATGCACTTCTCTTTTGATGTCTCCTTTGTGTGCGTGCAAAGACTTGACGCTAAAAATTTTTTAAACTAATTTGGAACCTAAGCCTATGGTAATATTGTGTATTCATCTGCTGAAACATATTCTTTATTTGAACTTCCTAACAGTGACTCCTGTGATTGTATATGCCTACCTATGGTGCATTGTGGACAGGTAAACCCTGTGGGATTGTGATCTACATTAAGCTATGAGTTTTATATTCTACATAAATAGATATGATGTTTGATTCATTCAACATAAATGAAATTCCTTTGGTTAAGATAGATGTTTAGGGTCAAAGGAATCATGTGATGATTGCTATTTTAAGAACTGCTTTTTAAATTTCTATACGTTTTATGGTTTCAGTATGAAATTAAAGTTTTCTTAACCAAACCCTTTAACCAGAAAAACTGTTAGGTAGAGCAAATATTTGTACCATATGATTTATGAACATTGAACAATAAATTGTTCTATTTGCATTTGATACCAGCTTAAGGCTATCTATTCGTTGGCAGCGTGTGCAAAAACATGAATATATTCGAATTTCTTCTATGTAACAAATTTCAAATTTATTCTGTTACATGTCTACTGTATTTTGATGGACAAGAAATTTCAGTTATAACCTATTTTTCTTGTAAAATAATAAAATGAAGGTGATAAAGGTCTGGGATAGATTGACAACAGTGAAGAGGCCTCATGTCTGATTTGAATGTGAGCAGCAAGGCTTGGTTTGGTTGACCAAAAATCTGCTTTTTGGTATGTTCTTTCCATCATCGAAGAAGGATATGCCTTCGTTTTCTGAATTTATGTTATTTCATTCTAGTTGTTGGATACCCAGAGCAAGCCTTCTGGTCAAGGGTGTTGTGTATTCTAGACCTCCATTCATGCTTTTAAACTGAAGACGCCTGTTGCTGGTGCCTGTTCTGGAACCACATATATTATCTTGCTGAACTACTGACTGGCTCTGAACTTTCTTCTTTCCCTGCCAGCGAATATCAAATTATAAAAGAGGAGGTAATAATAAATTTACATCCATAATTCAGTATTAACATGTTTTGAATTGATGTATGAATGCTGTACTTCCAAAAATGAACCTGTTGTCTTTTCTTCTCCTCTTCCTTTTCCTGCCTCACCAAGTAGTAATCTTCCAATATTGCTAATAAAGGGGCCTACACGTAGATGCAATTTATTCTCTCAGGAAAACAAATTAAGTGGGTCATCATTAAGCAAAATGTAACATCCTTTGACTTCTGAATAACAGATCATTCTGTCAAGTTGACTCATGCTGAAACTGCATAATATGTGAGGCATAACTTTCTGGTAACTGCTATTTTTTTTGGTCAAAGGCATAATTAGGTGGCTCATGGCAATAGTATATTTTATAAGTTCTTGTAACTCGGGCATATTTAAGAACAAGAAATACTGAGGGCTATATTGTTGCTGTTTATATGTAAAAAGACAGGTTAGATTATACTATAGCAGCTTTCTTTTGTTCCAACCAAACATTTATGCTGTGTGTTATTGATGACAAAATTCTCTATAATATAAGGTTGTTAATATTAGCTATACTTTGAGTTTCAATATGCTTTTCTACTCTGTCTGAGTGTCTACCTTTTCCCAAAGCAAACTTTTTCGTTTAAGTAAACAAAAACTTTGGCGTTAGTGTTGAGTAAACAATTTTTTCTTTTTCAAGCAGTTCAGGAATAAAATTTCTTTTAGTTCCATCCACTTTCATATGTGATCGTCAAGAATGTTAGCTATGCCTTGAACATTGCAGTGTATGGAAGCCACTTGTATATGGGGATTCTGTATATGTGCGTGAAAAATTGTAACATTTCAAAACGTTTCAAAATGTAGGTTATTTTACCTGATCGTACAATAAAACTTTGTTTGTTTCCTCTTCCCAACTCTTGGTCATTGCCATTAGCATTTCTACCAAAGCTGCAAATAAGAAATAGTGTGAAATTACATTATTAGTTAGTTTCCAATTGGCTCAAGTTGCATATTGCTATGGTCTTATTATACATACCCGGTATCCTGCTGACCATTATTCGGGCACGCTCAGCCCGTCTCAGGTTCTTGTGAGCTCCTCTGCTGACTGAGTATCGATTTTCATCCTGTAGCCACATTTGGATTGGATAGCGAACATAAAACAGATGCAATCACTTCTGAAGATTACTCATTATGAAAACTGGTGAATAGTGAGATTCTAACCCTGTCATATTCTTCTAGCCAGCGCTCCTCATCACATGCTAAAATCCACTTTTCCACTTTCTCCATTATAGCCTTCCTGCTAGCAGCTTCTTCTTTTGCTCTTGATATCTGTTCATCCATGCTTTTGAGGAGATCGGAATGTTCAATCTCCCCTTTTGTATATTTAAGTCAACTTCAAGGCTGCTTATAGTTGATACATTGTCACTTTTCATAATGACAGACACATTGCCTAGACTCACCTGAGTTCATAAGGTTGAAGATATTATTCATATCTGACTCTGTAGGAATCTCCATGTGCGATTTTTTACATATCAGCCCAAGTTCTTCCTGTTTCTTCAAAAATATCTCTTTCATTTTGCTTGCTTTTAGCTGATCCAATCTCTTGACCTCAGCTTCAGCCTTGAAAAAAACGAAAACCTTGTAATATTGAAGATTTCTAGTGTTCTGAAAATCATTAGAGTAATGTACTGACCTTCTGGATTATTTCTAGTGACAGAAGTCCTGGATCCAATGCTTTCAATGTTGAAACTGATAACAAGCCAGTTATATGGTAAAAAGGCAGTCTATCATCATTTGGTGTATCCATGAGATTCCACAAATTTGTCAGTGCTTTACCAAAATGGTGAAGCTGCAGTATACCAAGAAGAGCACAATTTCTAAAACTCTAATATTAAAAATCAAAAGAAATTACAGTAGACTGATGGGATTGTTTACTGAAAATTGGGTCCATAGAGCAAGATTTCTTTGGATTCCTTATGATTTTGTGTTTTTCTATACATTGGTTAAACATCATAACTACTGCCTGCTGTAGTTGAACCTGTGCTTCATTATGTTGCCAACTTCCGGCCTATCACCAGTAGGTGCTGCTGCAAAACTGAAAAAGTATGACAGCTTTTATCAGCTTACCTTGTCAAGCCGGCTTTGCTTTTCTTCCTTGAGGGATTCCACCGTGCTGCTGAGTTTCGCCAAGATACTGTCACTTATGTTTTCTGAGATTCCCTTCAAATCTCTCAAGCTTGGTTGAACCTTGCTTATGATTGCAGAGGAGTCCTTCCCCAAGATGTTAGACAAGTTTTGGATCACCTCTATATATTTCTCCACCTTCTTTAGTCTTTCATTCTTTAAATATGCACAAAACAAGTGTAATAAGTATATTTTGGAAGTGGGCCACAGACTGATGTTTAATGTTTAGTACCTTCTTATTGTAGAGAAGTTGCAGCTCAGTCTGATACTCCTCAAGTCTTTTCAGTGAAAGATCACTCTCGTTTACAGCAGTAATGCTTGAGGGTGCTTCTTCAGAGTTGCCTGCAATTGCAGCTTTTACTTTTTGTATTTGTTCTTGTACAGCTCGGAACTGATTTAATCTCTCTTCTTTCCTCAAGTACATCTCCTCGAGTGCTGGGGTGATTGATTTCAATTGCTCCTTCAATGTTCCTGTTCTTTTCTCTGGCTGTTCAGGCAACATTACATGTGATCAGTTTTTAACGGTTAATAAATGCCTCATTGCAGGATACACTTGGGACAGTATCAGAGCATTTATCATTGTAAGTCACATTTATTTAAGAATTATGGTATTTTTACAATCTTGTGTTGCTAGCCAAAATGTCACACATTTTAAGTAGAATCTAAGGATCAAGAGAAAAGAGGAAAAACATTTTGGGAGGTTGGGGTATTAGAGGCCTCTTGCCCAGTATTGTAATCGAATGAAATAAGAAAATGTTAGTGACTTCGAATGACAAAACTCTTTAGCTAAAAGTTAGAACATACCATTTTACTAATTAACAATTAACATTGGCCTTCTTTTCTAATCAAGGATTTGTCTCTAGAATAAGCGACATATGAAACAATATGTTGTATGCTTATAATAATTGCAGGTTCTGATCGGTTTTATGAACTAGTTGAAGTGAGTTCAGTGTAGTTGTCTTACCCATCCAGGGAAAAATCGTTCACCAAGTGTCAAAAGAAGATGGGTAAATTCAGCCTCTGCTTCTACCAATTCCTGATGGAGACGAGCTCTGGAAATATTTGCTCTATCTACTTTTCTTCTGTAAACTTCGAGGCACTCTTGCTCCAAATCCAGCAGAATCTTCTCTCTCTCAAACTGATCTACTCCAACTTCATCCCATATTTTCTGGTTGCATTCCACATGAGAAAAGGAAAAAACAAATGCAGCTAATAAATGCCCTGCATTATATATAGTAAGTCAATTACATAAGGATTATACATATATGCTGACTTGCCTGCAATTCTTTTAGCAGAAACCCACATGAAGTTTCCACCATTGAAGAGCTTCCCACTCCTATTGGTGTCTGGTATGAACCCATTTTGAAGTTGGTACTGTTCACTGCAGATGAAACTCAAAACCAGTGACGAGTCAAATTTCCGATTCAAATACAAGTTAAGGATGAAAGAGGATGAAGAAGTTGGGAAAGAAAGTTCTGGTGTAATGTAAGTGGTGGGAGCATTGGGTATAAGTTTTTGCTTAAAAGACAAGGATAACTGACAGAGGGTGGGTAATGTAAAGAAAGCCTTTGAGTTCAAGAATCGTGTACCCATGTTCATATTGATCCTCTCAAACCTTTTTTCCCCTCTCAGTATATGGTTGAAATTATAACTATAACTGTCTCTTCTTTAACCTAAACTTGATAGACCTTCGTATTCAGGAAATGTGACATGTGATTTCCACTACCCCTTTTGTGATCATTCATCATGTGACTAAGGCCTTGATTCCTACGTTAACAATGTCAAAAAACTAGAACATTGTTATTTCCATTGTACATCAAGCAATGAAACTAATCAGTTAGTCGGACATCGTTATCACTTTGTTTAGTGAACTACAATGCCATGTGTATTTGCATACAGTAATTGTTACTGTTTATAACAGTGCGACTTCTCATAATTTTTATACAGTGGCGAACTGCCGATTATTTTGTAAGGTTGGGTTTTCCGTCTGATCTATCAGTTATGCTATTTATAATTGCAAAGTGAGTTTATTTTGTATGTATTTGAAGTGGATAGAACTATGAGGCCAAAAAAAAAAAAAAAAAGAAGTGTATAGAACTACATCCATCCAGTCGATTTTATAGGTTACCATTTTTAAAATAGGGTAGATTTTTTTTATAAGTTGCACCTTGTGTTGGTCTAGAAATTATATTATTTTTTCTTTCATTTTTATCCTCATTTAATTATATGTCTCTCTTATCTCCCTTTTTCTCTAATTCTCTCTTTTTTTTTTCCACTTATTCTCTCTCACTTACCCTCTTCATGCAACAGTATATTTGAGAAAAACTGCATTCTCATGCATTTATTGCTTTTAATAATTTTAACTAATTTTTTCATACATGTAATTTGATTATTAGTAACTGATATATAGGATTTGATGGAGTTAGAGACAATTTAAACCCTTTTTATAGTACTTCATCTTGACTTTAATATAAGATCTTATTTATAGTTTAAATTGTAATGTGAACGAGATCTTAGTTGTTTTCCCCTTTTGGCTTAGTAGTTAATTGAGCTGTATCTTTGAATTAAAAATTTGAACTTGGTTAACGTAGTCAGAGAATTGAGTTTGACTGATCTGACCCTTGAAACGTGTGATTGAATTATTGAGTTAACCCAAAAGAGGCAACATTTAGATTCCAAGAGTGCGAAGATCAAAAGACATAATAAAATAAGATATAACATGGTATTCTTTTAGAAGCTGGAAGCCTGGAAGTGTAAAGTGATTATCAATATCATTACATCAAAGCGATGAGCTACTTTAGCCGAAAAAGGAAGCCATGAGGCTCTTAATTAAGGAACTGAAAACCAACCCAACTTTTTGAACCAGAAAAAAAAAAAAAAAAAAAAACAAGACCAACCCAACTGGGTATTAATCTGATTGAGACAGTATTTCAAGGGTGAATGATATGAATATGATTAAATTAGGTCAATCAAATTATGATTAAAATAATATAATTTAACTAAATACATAAATATATTATTATATAACCTTGAAAAGAGTCACCTTTAAATAAAGGGTTAATACCACTTTTGATCCTTGAAAATTCCCCTAATTTTGGGTTTGATCCACCACAAGTCAGTGAAACATTCATATATAAACCACACAATCACACATACAGAGTTTTAAGTTACAAATATGATGAAATGCTGTTTTTATTTTTTAATTCAAAGGGACGTCATTTCAAATTTGGTAATAGAGAAAAATGTAAGATTCAAGATAGTTGATTCGCTCAAAACTCTTGATCGGACTGAATTTAGGATTCATTTGGTGATTAGTTTAACCCATATTGGGTTTTTAATTTTCGTACAGACCCATATTTTGGGTTTTAATACCACGCTCTTGACATATATACTCGATGCTTATAAATCAGCGAATGATTTGGCAGTTCAATATTTTAAAAAAAAATTATAAAGAAAAACTTAGGCAATGATTTATTGGATTCCAATATAACGCGCCAGGCGCCAGCACTACGCCTTAGCTTTCAGCCATTTTTCTTTTTTGTGACAAGTGGGTAATGTTATAATTTTCAAGTCGGCATTATTTTTAATTTATATAAATGCATATAATTTTTATTTTAAGGGTTAGGAGCAGCTCCATGAAATTTTATTGTACCCTCAAGTATTTTTTTCAGGTAGGTTTAGTATCTTAAAGTATTTTGCAATGTTTTTACACCCGAACCAGACCGGACGGTCAGACTAGTCCAACTGTTGACCGGAGAGGAGGGCAGTTTATCTTAGAGCATTCACCGTTTTAAAAGTTCAAGCTGGAATGAGTCATTCGAAACCGGGATTTGAACCGGTGGCCGGAAAAAAACCGCGACCCAAAGCGGATATTGAAAAGCAGGTCGAGTGAAGAATGAACTCAAAGCAGTGAGCTAGATACAAAGAAAAAGGAGAAGTAGCGGAGAAAGAGGAATATCAAACCAAATCTATATCTAACTTCAAATAAAACTTATTTATAAAGAAAATGCCAAAAATTATACATGAGAAAAGGAAAATCAATGAGCTCTATTGTTCACACCATCCATGGAGCTTTGATGTTTGCCAACTACCGTTTTGCCTTTATCAAAAATGGTCTTATAGTTTTTGGGTTAAAGTTGTTCATAACTTCATATGCTTAGAGGAAAGAAGAAAGAGATTGCGATTTCCGAGGTAAGGAAAAAAAGAAAGCCTCAATTCTTGGTGCAAGCTAGCAGTTGTGTAAAAAAAAAAACTAAAGAAAATAAAATGGTTTTTTTGTTTTCTCCATTTCCCACGTCTCTTAACCTATATGCTTACATGCAGCTATTTTCTTTTTCTTTTTAATGATGTTTAACTTTCATTGCATCACAGTCACACATGTTCACCGAGGCATTGGAAGTTGAAAATTTTTAAAAGCTCTTTATATTTTTAATTTTTATACGGACATTATATGCAAGTTATTTATTAACTCACATTTTACCTTATTTTTAATTTTATTCTTTGTTTTTAGTTTTATATTTTTTAAAATTTATTTACATATTCTCAATTTCTCTTTTCATTTTCATTTTTTATCTAAAATACTTAATACAAAAGTAAACATGTGCCTATCATTATTAGTGGAAAAAAAATTAAATATAGGGAGAATCACTCCTAGGTCCCAAGTAAGGAACATATTATCAGAAAGGTCCTTTGGGGTTGTAAAACACATTCAACAGGTTGTTAATACACGTAGAAGAGTTGTAAATAGGGACCTTTTCTAATAATATGTTTCTTACTTGGGACCTAAGAGTGATTCTCCCTTAAATATATGTTGTGAGATACCATATAATTATATAAATTTATTAACTTATTTGAAAATTAAACTATTTAAGTTTATTATTAAATTATTTGGGAATTTAATATTTTTATTTTTTTTCCATATATTATTATATAAGTATATAATATTATTTTTATTTAATTATTATCTTACTGGCTCGACCGAACGGTCTGATCATTTCAACCGATTGAACTATGACCCGTTAGTCATTTCGGCTTGATCTCCTGTCCGTCTTTTAAAAATTGGTATTTTGTTATTCATTTAGTAACTTAAATTGTTAGTGCAAGCGTTTCACCCAAGAGGGGGTGAATTGGGTGATACCAAAAAATTCACTTCGTATATGAAAATTGACTGGAAATTTAAAGGAGTTAAGAGTAAGTAGAAATATTACTAAAGTGTACACTGAGAGTTGAATTGGTTCGCCCACAACCACTTTGACCTATGTCCAGTCCTCAGAGCTTTTCTGAGAGTTTCACTATATCTTCCAAGATTTAGTGGGTTCTTGGCATCTTAGTACACAACAAGTTTCTTCACTGGACACTCGCTCGCCTTTACACGTTGTAAACCAATCCCAAATTCAAGGTTCCACAACCTTAAGTTGTTTCAATAACAAATATTGAGTTTGTAATAAAAGTCTCTCCCACAGAGCAAATATATAATCACTGAAGTATAAAGAGTGAATGTAAGAAAAACAGAGAACTAGGAAAATGTTGATTAATGTATGTTTGTGTGTTCTCAGTTATTGTATCCTATTCTTCATTGAATGCTCCATATATAGGTGAATTGTAATGTCTGTTGGAAGCATTTCAAACTTGTCCGTTAGAGTCATGGAGCTTCGTTTGACCGTTCTTCAAATTTAAAAAACTATCCGTTGAGCGGTAGGTGAACGTTCGGACGTTTCATTTGACTTTTCTCTTAATGCAAGATCTCTTCATTGTTTTCTGCAAATACACTTAGGAAACTGATACAATGAAAGATTACTCGTATGGAAAACAAATCAATGAACCACAGATTGAAATCATACTCTCTGTATTATAGTACTCGAGTGGCTACTCGAATGAGCCATTAAAAGTCTTGGCAAAGAGTTAAGTCAATGATTTTGACATGATCACTGGAGTAGCTACTGGAGTGATTATTATCCATTACTTGAGTGGCTACTCAAGTGATCCATTGGAAAACTTGGCAGAGACTTAAGTCAAAGACTTCTGACTTGATCACTAGAGTGGTTACTTGAGTTATCATTACCCATTACTAGAGTGGTTACTGGAGTAATTTAGAAGCATTACTCGAGTGGCTACTGTAACCCCCTACCTTAAAACTGTAATTATAATTCAAAATTCGTAATTAAAATAAAATAGAGACCAATAATCATCAAAAATCCTTTACAATCCCTTCCTTACAGAAGGGTTTTCACAAATTCTTTCAAAACTTTTCGCCTTATCCTAGTTTTAAATTCAGGTTTCAAATATAATTACCCTATGCAGTTATACCACATTTATACATATTAGAGTGTACAACAAAAATCCTTAGCAACCCCTGGATTTCATTTATATATTAAAGGATGTAAAGCTTCCTAAATAGGGGATTGCACAACCATATTCACAATATTATTTATGTAATATCCTGGATTGTAATCAAGGAATAATAACTTCAAATGATGTAATTAATGTTAATTAAGCATATTTGAAGTATATATTGTGTAATGTGATATCAAGATCATTAATGATGGTTTAATGAGTATTGTGATAATCAGGGGCAAAACGGTAAATTTACCGATCGATTGGTCAGTTACTGGAGAGGAAACTCTTTGGTAATTAAAATCAATGGTTAGGATGTGTTGAACAAGAGGTGGAATCAAGTGTGGATGGGAGTATGTGAATTCATGTAAGGGTGAAGGATGAGATGGTGCCAAGTGTCAAAATAAGGACCCTTGGATGAAAGTCAAACTTTCAAACCATTTTCTCTTCTCTCTCCCTCCCTATCGGTTTGTGTGTGTGTGGAACCAAGAGAAGTGATCATCACTTTCACCAACTCATTTCTCTCTCCATTTTCTCCATTTCCGGCGAGCAAGCAAGAAAGAGAAAGGAAGGGTTTGAAATTTGTGAAGGTAAATGACTTCACAAGCTTAAACACTTTTCATTTATATTGTGCAAGTGGCCAAGAGCTTTCTTTCCATGTTTTCAGACTTGTGATAGGTGGTGTGTGGCAAATTGAGGGAATTTGAAAGTTGAGGAATCCAAGTTCTGAATTCAGCAAGTGAAAGAGGTGAGTTTTTGATGAAGTTTGATGTAAATGTTTTGACTATTGGTTTAGTTTTGTGAATTCTAGAATTTTGCCCTGAATATTGGTAGTAAATGAAAGGGGGAATTGGAGGGAGTGTTACTGTTCAATTGGTAGTCTATGGAACTTTGAATTGGTTAGGATTGATTTGAAGTGGAGATAGGAAGTTTAGCAAATTGTGGTTTTGGTGAATTGTGGTCTAGAGATGTGAATGTGTTGTTGAGTGGAAATTTGGGTGTTTTGTGATTGCCAATGGGTTCTTTGTGCTAAAGCAAGTGAGAATGAGTTGTGGTATGAGTTTTAGAACCATTGGAGCTTGATTGGTTAATTCTGGGAAAAGCCATATCAGTTCTGCGTTTTGGCAACTGATACACATCACTCGAGTGAGAGAGGAACTCACTCGAGCATGATGTGAGTTTCTGGGTATTTTATGAAGGTCTTCGGGCAGAAAGCACGAGCATGCTCGAGTGAGCATGGTCATGCTCGAGTGAAACATGAACATGCTCAGTGAGCATGGGCATGCTCGAGTGAGGGTGCATTTTGATGCTGCGGGTGAGCGTCTCAAGTTATCACTCGTAGGTGGATTGTCAAGAGTGAGCGTGGCAGTCGCGAGTATTGAGGGATCACTCGAGCACTAGGGTTGGTGCTCGAGTGCGTTTGAGGTTTGGAGGGAAGGGTCACTCTCGGGTTGTCACTCGCTGAGTCTCACTTCCAGGTGCTCGAGAGCTCTTGGGGCTCTGCTCGAGCACAGCCTCTTGTGCTCGAGTGAGAGTGTAGGATTGTCGCGGGGATTGCTCTCGGGCAAGCACTTCCTGCGTCTCACTCGCATGTGCTCGAGTGAAATCGGGGGGTCATGCTCGAGCACGGTCTTATGTGCTCGAGTGAAGGGACCAAAAATCAGTGTTTAGCGTTCTAAAGAGGGATCTTTGGGGATAGTTATCCCAACCCTTTAGGCATATGTTTAGGCATTTCATGGCCATCTAAAGAGTCCAAATGAATACCAACTTAGAGTGTTATTGAATTAAGAACTTGGAAAAGGAAATTAACCAAATGTCCCTATTTTGATTATAGGATTTGACATCTGCTATCCTCGTGAGCCTACTGTGCCAGCAACCGTCAGGAAAGGATCAGGTAGTGACTTTTCTTTCGTACCATATGTGATGCATTGTATGTGTGTATTTTCATTGCTTTGCGATAAGTTCGTATGTTGCGACTTATGTGGATATGTGTAAGCACCGTCAGTCCAATAGTCCCTGAGTAGCTAACAACAGATCGGGTAAGGGTTGTGAGCCTTCCCGGCGGAGAAAGGGGATGAGGATGAGGTGTGACTATGTGATATGAGGGCCGAAAGGCTGATTGTGAGCCGAAGGGCTATTTGTGAGGCCGACGGGCCATTTGTGAAGCCGGATAGCTATATGAGCTATAAGGCTATGTTTATGCACTGCCACGCCAATAGTCCCTGAGTAGCTAGCAACGGTTCGGGTGAGGATGGTGTGCCTACCTGGCGGAGAAAGGGGATGAGGGTGGAGTGTGATTTGTGCTGCTGTATGATGATTTACCTACATGCTATGTGCTTATATGTGGTATAAATGTTTAGTTACTACTGGGATTCTCTTGAATCTCATTCTTTCCGTTGACTAACCTTTCAGACAGGGCGAGTGGCTCTAAGGAGAAGCGGGCGACCCGTAGCGGTTAGAGCTTCCTAGGGACATTAGTATGGATTTTGTTGGCCATTCATTTTGGATAGGGATTACTGTATAACATTTAGAGATGTAAATAGTTTTGGAATACTTGGTTTTGTAATCCCCTAATCATGATTTGAAACTCTATGTATATATAGATGAACCCGGGGGTTGCCGGGGTTTAAGTTACGAACTCTGATATATATGAATGTAAGTTAACTGCACAGGTGATTATATTCGATAATTGAAAACGAGACCGGGATAGGAAAGAAGTTTTGAAAATTTTGTAAGTTCCTACTGTTTGGTAGGTGATTTAATAAGTTTTGGACTATCCGACGGTCTTAAACCCCTTTTTACTATGCGTTATCGAATCTTAATTACGTTAATTAAGGCAGGGGGTTACATTTTTGGTATCAGAGCTATAGTTCCTGGCAAGGGTAGAGTTTACTAGGAGAGATCCCTAGTTGGCTTTAGGGATCGAAGATTGTCTGTGAATTCTTGTTGTGTATGCACATGTATGTTAAATTGATATGGATGTATATGAGACTTGTGAATATATGTGCATACTATCTCTGCTATATTAATGGGGTTGAGTTGTTTGTAGAATGAAGAAAACTAGAGGACGCCCCAGTGTTCCGCATGCAGACCCTGAGGTGGAGGTCATAAATGATATTCCACCGGATCCAATGCAAGAATTAATGGGTCTGATTAAGGATCAGTGGGATATGATCACTGAGTTGAGAGATGAGCTCAGAGTGGAGAAGGCAAAGAACAAGGTGAATCCGGTTCAGTCCACACCAGAGGAAACTCAAGAGGAGACCCGACATGAGGACACTGCTGAGGGATCAGCACGGCTGTAACCCCCTGCCGTAATTAATATCCGGATCACGCGATTAACGTGAAATAGAGACCAATACTTCAAAACAGCATTTTTAAATCCCATCAACCAGACGGGGTTTTCACAAATACATTTCATAATCATTTAAAACACACGGTCTCATATTTACACTCCGAATATAATTACTATGCGAAGATAAATTACATTTATATAATTATCAGAGTACGCAATATAAACTCCCGACAATTCCGGGATCATATCTTCGCTCAATAAACATAGGGCACATTAGCCCATACAACTCCTCAATCAGGGATTACCCAACTTACTTGAATACATTCTCAAGCACTGATCCAAATATACAAATACATATTCTCAATTGCACCATGATAACCAACTACTAAGCTCTCACCCAGAAACGAGTCCTCTTCGTCCGTGGATGCTTACTTCATCCTCAATCTTCCTTCCCTGTCTAAAATGTTGATAGGGGAGGGTGAGATTCTGGGGAATCTCAGTAGGAAACAGATACCAATATGCATGTAAGATAAGTATTTAATGCATGACATGCTTGCATCACAATAACTTATGTTCACATAATAATGTATCCGCATGCTCAATGTTTCACAACATACTCATGGCCATAGCATAACTAGAAACAGAGCTACAATCATTCATACATGTTTCACATAATCACGCAAAGCAATAACATGCATCAATACACAAATACAATTATCACTACATGCAGGAGAGGTAAGTTCCCTACTCTCTTTCCACGTAAGCTCCAGCTCCGGCTGCTCACGATCAGGGAAATCATCAAATCCTATAACCAAAATCAAGGACATAGGATTAATCCCTTTTCCAATTCCTTAACCTTTAGACACTCAAGTTGGTTATCATTACTGCCCTTTAAGTGCCCTCAAACACCTCAATCCATAGCTCTAAAGGGTTGGAAGACTATCCCCAAAGATCCCCTTTTGAACACTTAAACTTGATATTTTTCACTGCCTCACTCGAGCACAGATGCTCTCACTCGAGCACAAGTACGGACATCACTCGAGCACAAATGCTCTCACTCGAGCATTGGTACGGACAGTACTCGAGCACAAGAGAGTGAAGACAGAAAGCACATGCCCGAGAGCACAACCCTCACCCGAGGTACAAGCTCACTCGAGCACACCAATCTCACTCGAGCACAAGGCCAAATGCCTTACTCGAGCACCCGCGACCACAACGCCACGAGTGACAACCCGAGAGCACCACTCTCACCTGAGGCACAGGCTCACTCGAGCACAGCCATATGTGCTCGAGCACATACCCCATACCCGCGAGTGAGAAAGCACACTCGTGCCTCTTTCCCGCGAGCATCCACCCGAGAGCAATCCTCAACTCTGGGCTTACACCTTTACTCGAGCAGAACCTAGCTCACTCGAGCATGTTCTTCGCTCACTCGAGCACAAAGCGATGTGCTCGAGAATCACTCATAAAAATCCCAGGTGCAACTCGAAGCACAAAGGGAAAACTCACATATCACTCGAGCAGGACCTCCCTCACTCGAGCAATGTTCCTCCTTCACTCGAGCACACCCATGTCTGCTCAAGTGAATCTATCAGATTCCAGAAAACGCAGCAAAACATACCACATCCTCTACCATTTGCCCAATTGATCCAAATGGACCCAAAACCTCTACCAAAGCTACTCCCACATAAAATCACTCATTGAATTCAATGGAATCAATAGAATTACCAAAATCCCATTCCATTTACATGCTTTGGTCTAGGGCATCACAATCATCATTTTTCCAAAATCACCAACTTCAATCATTTCAATTTCCAATTAATCTATCTATTCAAACTCACTCTAAGATACCATTTCTATAACCATAACATGCCAAACTACCCATTGACCCATATTTTCGAAATTAGGGCAATAATTCCAGAAATTCCAAACTTAATCATTTGGCATGAAACATAGATAGAAAGATTGGGTTCACATACCTTAACAACTTTCTCAAAGACACTCTTTGATTCTCCAAACTTCATATTTTCGTGATCCTCAAATCACCACCAATGGAGAAACTACAACCACCAAAACCAAGCTCTCAACTCAAGGATTAACATTAGAGAAGAGAGTTTGAGCTAAAGAGACCATTTGCTTACCTCAAAATCAGTTTTTCCTTTCTCCCTCCCAAGCTCCATGGCCACCGAAATAGGAGAGAGAAAACGAGAGAGAGAGAGAAGAGAGGAGATGGAGATGATGATGATGTGTCTTACATCACTTATGCCTCATCCAAGGGTCCACACCTTGCCACTTGTTACCATCTCACTTCAACTCTCATGGGCTCACATGCACACACATACACATGATTATGCCCCTTACTCAACTTCACAAATCAATATACACATGATTATGCCCCTTACTCAACTTCACAAATCAATCCTAGCCATTGATCTTGAAGCTACCAATGAGTTCCCTCTTCGGCAACCAATCAATTGGCCGGTAACTTTACCGTTTTGCCCCTAATTATGGCAATTCCTCTTAAATCACCATCAACACATTTCATATCTCTTAATTCACGATTTGGACTCTTGCTAAACCAGGGCTTAGCAGTCCACTAACCTCAGGCTTAATCTCTAAGCTCAAGTATTAAAATTCGGGATATTACAATGGCCATTAGAATCCCCATCTCGTGCTATTCCGAATCAAGAGTCTCATGGGGGACCAGCCAGAGAGAATAGAGATTTTCAGTTCTGGGTTACTAGATTCTGTAAACATCTGCCTCCAGCGTTCAAAGGGAGGTTTGATCCTCAAGTGGCAGAAGATTGGTTGAATCGCCTGGAGAAGATATTTGAGGTTCTTGGGTGTCCGGAGGAGGTAAAGCCGCGCCTAGCAGTCTATAAGCTTGAAGGGGATGCCGATCGCTGGTGGAGAAACATAACTCTCACTCTGCGCAGTAGAAATGTGCCGCTGACTTGGGAATTGTTCCAGCAAGAATTCAACGAAAAGTATTTTCCTAAATCAGTGCGGCTTAAGAAAGAGACAGAATTCCTTAACATCAGGCAAGGGGACACGGAGAGCTTTGATGACTACTTGTCTCAATTTATTCGCTTGTCCCGGTATTCCTCCTATCTCCGGTATAAGGATGACGGAGAATGGAGCTCGGACATGCTCATTTGTGGCCTGAGGTGAGAGTTGCGGAAACGGTTGGTTACTCACCAATTCACTAAGTTTAACAAGGCTGTGGAGCAATGTCGAATCACAGAGAACAACCTAAGAGAAGTGTATCCTGCTAGAGCTACTGGTCATCGTAGTGAACCCAGCAAGGGTAATGTCTCTCAGAAGCGGAAAGGCCAAGGATCTTCTTCATATAGGGGCGGTGATAAAAAGCCCTATCAGCCTAAAGGTCATGAGTCTTAGAGATTTGTGACCGAGGAGAAATGTCGTCGTTGCAACAAATCACATTATGGAAAAAACTGTCAGGGAGAGATGGTTTGTTTCAACTGCAAGCAGCCAGGACATCTTGCTAAAGATTGTCAGTGACCGAGAGCTGAACAGAGGCCAAAGACTCAGGTCTGAGTGTTCGCTATGACCCACGAGGAGGCCCGTAGATCTCCTGAGTTAATACAAGGTAAAATTTCTCTAAATGGTTATTTGTTGCAAGCATTGTTCGACTCAGGTGCCAGTCATTCCTTTATTGCGTATGATTGTGTGAAACGCCTGGGTATGCATGTGCATAAGTTACTATTCGATCTGGTAGTGTCAACTCCGATGGGTGTTAAGGCCTTGACTACAGAAGTTTGTTTGAATTGTGTTATAACTGTAGAAGGGCACCAGTCTGTTGTAGACTTGATTTGTCTGCCGCTTTACCAATTGGAAGTCATTTTGGGTTTTGATTGGTTAACGGCAAATAATGTATTACTTGATTGTGGGAACAAAAGGATAGTATATCCTGCTTGTCAGAGAGCTGAAGTTGTGGGTGCGAGTATGAATTTCCTTTCTACGGCTAAAGCTGAGAAATACATCGAGAAGGGTTGCCAAGGGTATATGGTATTTTTCTCTATACAAGGGGAAACCAATGAAACTTTGAATAATATACCTGTGGTAAATGAATTCCTTGAGGTGTTCCCGAATGACCTTAGCAGATTGCCTCATGAGAGGGAAGTTCAGTTCCCAATTGACATTTTGCCTGGAGCAGGTTCTATTTCAAAGGCCCCATATCGTATGGCCCTAAATGAGATGGCGGAGCTAAAGAAACAGATAGAAGATCTGCTTGAGAAGGGGTTCATCAGACCCAGTGTGTCGCCTTGGGGAGCTCCAGTGTTATTTGTTCAGAAGAAGGATGGGAGTCTTCGACTATGTATCGATACAGAGAGCTGAACAAAGTTACTATTAAGAACAAATACCCACTTCCTCGAATTGATGACCTTTTAGATCAGTTATCTAGATCGTGTGTATTCTCAAAGATTGATCTAAGGTCAGGGTATCATCAGCTGCGAGTGAAAGCAGAAGATGTTCCAAAAACAGCTTTCAGGACCCGGTATGGCATTATGAGTTTTTGGTGATGCCATTTGGGCTAACCAACGCACCTGCGGTTTTTATGGACTACATGAACCGTATCTTTCGACAATATCTGGATCAGTTTGTTGTTGTGTTTATCGATGACATTCTGATATATTCCAAGAGTATGGAGGAGCATGAGCATCATCTGAGAGTTGTATTGAATATTTTGCGTGAGAAGCAACTATATGCCAAGTTGAGCAAGTGTGAGTTTTGGCTATCGGAAGTGAGATTCCTAGGCCATGTTATCTCGCAAGAAGGGGTCTCTGTGGATCCCAGTAAAGTGGAAGCAGTACTAGACTAGAAGAGGCCAGAATATGTGGCAAAAGTACACAGTTTTCTGGGTCTTGCCGGGTACTACCAGAGATTCATCCAGAATTTCTCCCGTATTGCGTTACCAATGACCAAGCTCACGAGAAAGGATCAGCCGTTTGTGTGGGATGAGAAATGTGAAAAGTGTTTTGTGGAGCTGAAGGAGAGGTTGACTATGGCGTCTGTGTTGATTTTGCCCGATCCCAGTACAACATATGTTATGTACTCTGATGCCAGTGGGCAAGGATTAGGGTGTGTCCTTATGCAGTAGGGACGTGTGGTGGCCTACGCCTCTCGACAGCTCAGACCTCATGAATTGAATTATCCCACTCATGATCTGGAGCTTGCGGCTATTGTATTTGCTTTGAAGATTTGGCGTCATTACCTGTATGGTGTGACTGTGGAATTATACTGCGACCACAAGAGTCTCAAGTACCTGTATGACCAGAAAGAATTGAATATGAGACAGCGCCGCTGGATGGAATTGCTCAAAGACTACAACCTGGAAATTAAATATCATCCGGGTAAAGCCAATGTAGTCGCTGATGCTCTTAGTCGAAAGACCGTGCTTGTTGCAGCTATGATGATACGAGAGAAGAAATTGATTGAAGATTTCCATGATTTGAATTTGGTGAATCAAATCATCTGTGCCAACTACACTGTTTCCCAAGAGGAAAATGATCTAAGAGCTGAAATTGAAGAAGCTCAGGGGCAAGATGACTGGATACAATGCAATCTGACTCGGATTGAATGGGGAGAAGTCCCAGGTTATGATCTGTCGCCTAGTGGATTGGTTCACTATCAGAAGAGGATCTGTGTTCCACCAAAGGCAGAGTTGAGGCAGAAGATTCTGGATGAAGTGCATAAAAGCTGGTATACTCTTCATCCTGGTATGACCAAAATGTACCATAATTTGAAGTCTATGTATTGGTGGCCGGGTTTGAAGAGTGATGTGACAAAATATGTGGCGAGGTGCCTCACTTGCCAGAAAGTGAAGATTGAGCACCAGAGACCACCTGGTTTGCTGCAGAGTCCTGAAATTTCGGAATGGAAATGGGAAAGTGTGACCATGGACCTTGTGGTGGGATTGCCCAAGATCAGGAATTATGATGTGATCTGGGTAATTGTAGATCGGCTAACGAAGTCAGCCCACTTCATACCAATCAATGCTGGTTATTCTCCTGATAAACTGGCAGAGATTTATATCAATGAGATTGTGAAGCTCCATGGTACACCGAAGAATATCATTTCTGATCGAGATCCTCGATTTACTTCGAGATTCTAGAAAGCGTTGCATGAAGCCTTGGGAACTCAATTGAGGTTCAGCACGGCTTATCATCCACAGACGGATGGGCAGTCAGAGAGAACAATCCAGACACTAGAAGATATGCTACGGGCATGTGTTCTTGACTTCAAAGGGAGCTGGGATCGCTTCCTTCCACTTGCAGAGTTCGCCTACAACAATAGCTATCATGCGAGCATTCAGATGGCTCCGTATGAAGTGTTGTACGGAAGGAAATGTCAATCACCTTTATGCTGGAACGAGTTGTCAGAAAGGAAGCTATATGGGCCAGATCTTGTTGATCAAACCTCAGCTCAGATTCGAATTATTCAGAAAAGGCTTCTTGCAGCGCAGAGTCGACAGAAAAGCTACGCTGACAAGAGAAGACGACCTCTAGAATTTGAGGTTGGAGATCACATTTTTCTGAGAGTATCTCCTGTTACGGGCGTGGGACGAGCTATCAAGAGGAAGAAGTTGAGCCCGAGGTATATAGGTCCTTTTGAGATCCTTGAGAGGATTGGGCCTGTTGCATACCGAATAGCTCTACCCCCAAGCTTGAGTAGGCTCTATGACGTGTTTCACGTTTCCCAACTAAAGAAGTACCAACCAGATCCATCTCACATAGTTGAATATGAGGAAGTTGAGTTACAAGATAACTTTACATATGCGGTGGAGCCAGAGCAGATCAATGACCGAGAGGAGCGACGGCTCAAACACCGAAGCATTCCATATGTGAAAGTGATCTGGAAGGGAATGACTCCGAGAGAGGCAACCTGGGAAGCGGAGAAAGATATACGAAGAAGATATCCGGAGTTTATGGCTCAAGTAGTATAACAATTTCGAGGACGAAATTAAATTTCGGGGGGAGAATTGTAATATCCTGGATTGTAATCAAGGAATAATAACTTCAAATGATGTAATTAATGTTAATTAAGCATATTTGAAGTATATATTGTGAAATGTGATATCAAGATCATTAGTGATGGTTTAATGAGTATTGTGATAATCAGGGGCAAAACGGTAAATTTACCGATCGATTGATTAATGTATGTTTGTGTGTTCTCAGTTATTGTATCCTATTCTTCATTGAATGCTCCATATATAGGTGAATTGTAATGTCTGTTGGAAGCATTTCAAACTTGTCCGTTAGAGTCATGGAGCTTCGTTTGACCGTTCTTCAAATTTGAAAAACTATCCGTTGAGCGGTAGGTGAACGTTCGGACGTTTCATTTGACTTTTCTCTTAATGCAAGATCTCTTCATTGTTTTCTGCAAATACACTTAGGAAACTGATACAATGAAAGATTACTCGTATGGAAAACAAATCAATGAACCACAGATTGAAATCATACTCTCTGTATTATAGTACTCGAGTGGCTACTCGAATGAGCCATTAAAAGTCTTGGCAAAGAGTTAAGTCAATGATTTTGACATGATCACTGGAGTAGCTACTGGAGTGATTATTATCCATTACTTGAGTGGCTACTCAAGTGATCCATTGGAAAACTTGGCAGAGACTTAAGTCAAAGACTTCTGACTTGATCACTAGAGTGGTTACTTGAGTTATCATTACCCATTACTAGAGTGGTTACTGGAGTAATTTAGAAGCATTACTCGAGTGGCTACTGTAACCCCCTACCTTAAAACTGTAATTATAATTCAAAATTCGTAATTAAAATAAAATAGAGACCAATAATCATCAAAAATCCTTTACAATCCCTTCCTTACAGAAGGGTTTTCACAAATTCTTTCAAAACTTTTCGCCTTATCCTAGTTTTAAATTCAGGTTTCAAATATAATTACCCTATGCAGTTATACCACATTTATACATATTAGAGTGTACAACAAAAATCCTTAGCAACCCCTGGATTTCATTTATATATTAAAGGATGTAAAGCTTCCTAAATAGGGGATTGCACAACCATATTCACAATATTATTTATGTAATATCCTGGATTGTAATCAAGGAATAATAACTTCAAATGATGTAATTAATGTTAATTAAGCATATTTGAAGTATATATTGTGTAATGTGATATCAAGATCATTAATGATGGTTTAATGAGTATTGTGATAATCAGGGGCAAAACGGTAAATTTACCGATCGATTGGTCAGTTACTGGAGAGGAAACTCTTTGGTAATTAAAATCAATGGTTAGGATGTGTTGAACAAGAGGTGGAATCAAGTGTGGATGGGAGTATGTGAATTCATGTAAGGGTGAAGGATGAGATGGTGCCAAGTGTCAAAATAAGGACCCTTGGATGAAAGTCAAACTTTCAAACCATTTTCTCTTCTCTCTCTCCCTCCCTAGTCGGTTTGTGTGTGTGTGGAACCAAGAGAAGTGATCATCACTTTCACCAACTCATTTCTCTCTCCATTTTCTCCATTTCCGGCGAGCAAGCAAGAAAGAGAAAGGAAGGGTTTGAAATTTGTGAAGGTAAATGACTTCACAAGCTTAAACACTTTTCATTTATATTGTGCAAGTGGCCAAGAGCTTTCTTTCCATGTTTTCAGACTTGTGATTGGTGGTGTGTGGCAAATTGAGGGAATTTGAAAGTTGAGGAATCCAAGTTCTGAATTCAGCAAGTGAAAGAGGTGAGTTTTTGATGAAGTTTGATGTAAATGTTTTGACTATTGGTTTAGTTTTGTGAATTCTAGAATTTTGCCCTGAATATTGGTAGTAAATGAAAGGGGGAATTGGAGGGAGTGTTACTGTTCAATTGGTAGTCTATGGAACTTTGAATTGGTTAGGATTGATTTGAAGTGGAGATAGGAAGTTTAGCAAATTGTGGTTTTGGTGAATTGTGGTCTAGAGATGTGAATGTGTTGTTGAGTGGAAATTTGGGTGTTTTGTGATTGCCAATGGGTTCTTTGTGCTAAAGCAAGTGAGAATGAGTTGTGGTATGAGTTTTAGAACCATTGGAGCTTGATTGGTTAATTCTGGGAAAAGCCATATCAGTTCTGCGTTTTGGCAACTGATACACATCACTCGAGTGAGAGAGGAACTCACTCGAGCATGATGTGAGTTTCTGGGTATTTTATGAAGGTCTTCGGGCAGAAAGCACGAGCATGCTCGAGTGAGCATGGTCATGCTCGAGTGAAACATGAACATGCTCAGTGAGCATGGGCATGCTCGAGTGAGGGTGCATTTTGATGCTGCGGGTGAGCGTCTCAAGTTATCACTCGTAGGTGGATTGTCAAGAGTGAGCGTGGCAGTCGCGAGTATTGAGGGATCACTCGAGCACTAGGGTTGGTGCTCGAGTGCGTTTGAGGTTTGGAGGGAAGGGTCACTCTCGGGTTGTCACTCGCTGAGTCTCACTTCCAGGTGCTCGAGAGCTCTTGGGGCTCTGCTCGAGCACAGCCTCTTGTGCTCGAGTGAGAGTGTAGGATTGTCGCGGGGATTGCTCTCGGGCAAGCACTTCCTGCGTCTCACTCGCATGTGCTCGAGTGAAATCGGGGGGTCATGCTCGAGCACGGTCTTATGTGCTCGAGTGAAGGGACCAAAAATCAGTGTTTAGCGTTCTAAAGAGGGATCTTTGGGGATAGTTATCCCAACCCTTTAGGCATATGTTTAGGCATTTCATGGCCATCTAAAGAGTCCAAATGAATACCAACTTAGAGTGTTATTGAATTAAGAACTTGGAAAAGGAAATTAACCAAATGTCCCTATTTTGATTATAGGATTTGACATATGCTATCCTCGTGAGCCTATTGTGCCAGCAACTGTCAGGAAAGGATCAGGTAGTGACTTTTCTTTCGTACCATATGTGATGCATTGTATGTGTGTATTTTCATTGCTTTGCGATAAGTTCGTATGTTGCGACTTATGTGGATATGTGTAAGCACCGTCAGTCCAATAGTCCCTGAGTAGCTAACAACAGATCGGGTAAGGGTTGTGAGCCTTCCCGGCGGAGAAAGGGGATGAGGATGAGGTGTGACTATGTGATATGAGGGCCGAAAGGCTGATTGTGAGCCGAAGGACTATTTGTGAGGCCGACGGGCCATTTGTGAAGCCGGATAGCTATATGATCTATAAGGCTATGTTTATGCACTGCCACGCCAATAGTCCCTGAGTAGCTAGCAACGGTTCGGGTGAGGATGGTGTGCCTACCCGGCGGAGAAAGGGGATGAGGGTGGAGTGTGATTTGTGCTGCTGTATGATGATTTACCTACATGCTATGTGCTTATATGTGGTATAAATGTTTAGTTACTACTGGGATTCTCTTGAATCTCATTCTTTCCCTTGACTAACCTTTCAGACAGGGCGAGTGGCTCTAAGGAGAAGCGAGCGACCTGGAGCGGTTAGAGCTTCCTAGGGACATTAGTATGGATTTTGTTGGCTATTCATTTTAGATAGGGATTACTGTATAACATTTAGAGATGTAAATAGTTTTGGAATACTTGGTTTTGTAATCCCCTAATCATGATTTGAAACTCTATGTATATATAGATGAACCCGGGGGTTGCTGGGGTTTAAGTTACGAACTCTGATATATATGAATGTAAGTTAACTGCACAGGTGATTATATTTGATAATTGAAAACGAGACCGGGATAGGAAAGAAGTTTTGAAAATTTTGTAAGTTCCTACTGTTTGGTAGGTGATTTAATAAGTTTTGGACTATCCGACGGTCTCAAACCCCTTTTTACTATGCGTTATCGAATCTTAATTACGTTAATTAAGGCAGGGGGTTACAATTTACATCTTCAAAAAGAATATACAGAATTTCGTCCAAAAGTGATAACCAACAGTTCAAACTATACATCTCTACTAAGTCCTAGCCGCTCCTGGTGGTATGTTTCTCCTTGGAGCCACTTGCCTTGTCTGAAATGTTAGTCAATGGAAAGAATGAGATTCAAGAGAATCCCAATAGTAACAAATCACTCATACAATGTATAAACACATAGCATATATGATCATGTTTAGCAGCATCACAATGATATATGGCTCACACCACATACGACAGCACTCATGGCTGTAAATACTATTCATCAGCTTTCGCTTCGATCTCAATGCAACAGCTTACGCTGTAATCACTATGCCAGCTTCCGCTATAATCTCAACGCATCACAAAATATCACAATGTATCACAATGCATGACAAACATACATACAATGCTTTAAACATAGCATAAGAGAAAAAGTCACTACCTTGTTCTTTCCTGACATTCCTCGGTACAGTGGGCTTAAGAGTCTGGCAAATGTCAATTCCTATAACCAACGCCAAGAACGGTGGATTAAAACTCTATTCCAATTACTTACTTTTAAAACACTTAGTTGGTTATCATTAGAACTCTTTAGGTGTCTCTTAAAAGCCTAGACATATGTCTAAAGGTTTAGAACAACTACCCCAAAGGTCCATTTTCAAAAGAAAACACTAGTTTTGAGCTAACTCACTCGAGTGAAGATGGCCTCACTCAAGTGATGAAAGACTTGCACTCGAGTGAGAATGGTTCTCACTCACAAGTATTTGGCAGAGAGCAACACCAACGGGCAGAAAGTGCTCACTGCACTTGAGTATATGGATTTGCACTAGAGTGATGACCCCAAAATCACTGGAGTCACAAAAAGTAAGGCATAGGAAGTGTTTGCCCGAGAGCGCAACAAACTTAGGGGACGAAGCTCACTGTAGTACTACCCTTGGCACTCGAGTGAGGACATAGCACTTGCAAGTGTCAAGACGCACCCTTGGAAATTGGCCTGCGAGTGTTCGCCCGAGAGCAAACCTCAAAATGAACATACCTCTAGACTCGAGTGAAACCATGATCACTCGAGTGATAACCCATACCACTAGTGGGCGAGGAAGTGCACTCTTGCATCCTACCCGAGAACACCACTGAAATGATGAAGGAAAAGGGAAATCTACTACTGCACTCGAGTGAGACCCCTCCTCTCTCAAGTAAGGCTTATCAGAAGCCAAAAATGCAGCAGCTGATATAACTTCCTAGATTTGCCAAAACTGATCCCAATGGTTTCAAAACTTATACCAAAGCTCATTCTCACCCAAAATTCCATAAGGAACCTATTGGTAACCTTAAAACCCTCAGAATCACATCCTAACAACAATTTTGCTCTTGGGTCTCTACATTACACCCAAAACACTCAATCATCAAAACTTCCATTTCCTATTTCCAAACCAATCCTAGTAACTCAAAGACACAATAGGCTACCAATTCAACCATAAGACTCTATCCATTTCCTACATTCCAAATTGATACCATATTCAGGGAAAAATTCTAGAATTTACAAAAATTAACCAAAAATCATAACAAATATACCAAAATGCATCAAATGCTTACCTCTTTCTTTTCTCAAAGTGATTTCCTTGATTTCACAACTTCCAAATTTTCACCGATTCTCAAATACCACCAATCAAAAATATGAAACCATAGGAATAAAGCTATTAACACTATAAGCAAGATTAATAAAGGACACTTGAGCATCTAGGGTCAAATACTCACCTAGAACTCAAGCTTCTTCTTTTTCTTTCTTGCTCAGCTTGGACGGCAATGGAGGATGCGAGAGAGAGTAAGAATGTTGAAGGAAGTAAGATTTTCCCTTGCCCCAAAGCTCCCTAGCCAACCTTGAAGAGGAGAGGAGAGAGGGAAAACTTTTGACATTTTGACCAAGATCAATGACCCTTATATTGCCATGTGTCATCATCCCATTCTCCCTACCATGAGCTCACATTTGCATATTCACATACAATTCCACCCGTTACTCAACAAATCATAACCATTGATCTCAAGTTACCTATGAGTTTCCTCTTCAGTAATTGTCTAGTTATTCGGTAACTTTCCAATTTTACTCTTTTGCCCCTGATAATGGCAATTTCACTCAAATCACTTCCAAATTCATTTATACCACTCCAATAATACCACTATACGTCCTCCCACATAATTCAATCCATTTTGACATTAACCCACATTTAAGCATAAAAATGAAGCTTAGGCATTGACTAAAACACATTCACATTATATTTAACAATAATTACATCACTACTAACACAATTAACCCTTAATCCCAAATTGGGTCATTACAATTCTTCCCCCGTAAAATAAATTTCGTCCTCAAGATTTGTCAAACAACTTGAGCCTTAAACTCCGGATATCGTCTTCGCATATCCTCCTCCACTTCCCAAGTTGCTTTTCTCTTAGACATTCCCTTCCAGATCACCTTCACATACGGAATGCTTTGATATCTGAGCCATCGTTCTTCACGATCAATGATCTTCTCTGGCTCTATCACATACGTGAAGTTGTATTGCAACTCAACTTTCTCATACTCAACAATGTGAGATGGATCTGGTTGGTACTTCTTCAGTTAGGAAACGTGAAATACATCATGGAGTCTGCTCAAGTTTGGGGGTAGGGCTACTCGATATGCCATAGGCCCAATCCGCTCAAGGATTTTAAAGGGACCTATATACCTTGGGCTCAACTTCTTTCACTTGATTGCTCGCCCAATATCAGTAACAGGAGATACCCTTAAAAATATATGGTCACCAACCTCAAACTCTAGAGGTCTTCTCCACTTGTCAACATAGCTTTTCTGTTAACTCTGCGCTGTATAGAGCCTATTTCGAATAATTCGAATCTGTGTTGAGGTTTGATCAACAAGATTTGGCCCGTAAAGCTTCCTTTTGGATAACTCATTCTAGCATAAAGGTGATTAGCACTTCTTTCCGTATAATGCTTCATACGACGCTATCTGAGTACTCGCATGATAGCTATTATTATAAGTGAACTCGGCAAGTGAAAAGAAGCGGTCCCAACTTCCTTTAAAGTCGAGGACACAAGCTTGCAACATATCCTCTAGCATCTGAATGGTCCTCTCTGACTGTCCATTTGTCTGAGGATGATAGGCCGTGTTGAATCTCAATTGAGTTCCCAGAGCTTAATGCAATGCCCTCCAAAATCTAGAAGTGAACCTAGGATCATGGTCAGAAATGATATTCTTCGGTGTACCATAGAGCTTCACAATCTCTCGAATGTATATCTCTGCTTGCTTGTCTGGAGAATAACTAACATTGTTCGCTATGAAGTGTGCCGACTTTGTTAACCGGTCAACTATTACCCAGATCGCATCATAGTTCTCAGCCTTGGGCAATCCCACAACAAGGTCCATGGTCACATTTTCCATTTCCATTCTAGAATCTCAGGACTCAGGAGCAAACTGGCAGTTTCTAGTCCTCGATATTTACCCTCTGGCATATGAGACACCTCGCCACATACTTTGTCATATCACTCTTCAATCCCGGCTACCAATACATAGACTTTAAATTATCATACATTTTAGTCATACAGGGTGAAGAGTATATCAACTCTTGTGTGCCTCATCCAAAATCTTCTGTCTCAACTCCGCCTTAAGTGGAACACAAATTCTGTTCTGATAACGAACTAGTCCACTAGGCGACAAATCATAGCCCTAAACTTTCCCCATTCAATTCTAGCCAGATTACGCTGTATCCAACCATCTTGCCATTGAGCTTCTTTAATCTCAGCTCTCAAGTCACTTTTCTCTTGGGAAATAGTGTAGTTGGCATAGACAATCTGATTTGACAGATTCAAATTGTGAAAATCTTCTATCAATTTCCTCTCTTGTATCATCATTGCTGCCACAAGCACCGTCTTTTGACTAAAAGAATCCGCAACTGCATTTGCCTTACCTTGATGGTATTTGATTTCCAGGTTGTAGTCCTTAAGAAACTCCATCCAATGTCGTGTCTCATATTCAATTCTTTCTGATCGTACAAATACTTGAGACTCTTGTGGTCCCAGTACAGTTTTACCGTTACACCATACAAATAAATATCGCCAAATCTTCAAAGAAAACACAATGGCCACAAGCTCTAGATTATGAGTAGGATAGTTCATTTCATGAGGTTTGAATTGTTGAGAGCCATAGGCCACCACACGCCTCTACTGCATAAGGACACACCCTAATCCCTATTTACTCGCATCACTGTATACAACGTAAGTCAAGCTGGGATCAGGTATAATCAACACAGGTGCCGTAGTCAACCTCTCTTTCAACTCCACAAAGCATTTTTCACAATGTTCATCCCACACAAATTGCTGATCCTTTCGCATGAGCTTGGTTATCGGCAAGGCAATACTTGAGAAATTTTGAATAAATCTCCGATAGTAACCAGCAAGACCCAAAAAACTGTGTATCTCAGCATAGTTTCTGGCCTCTTCCAGTCCAGTACTGCTTCCACTTTATTGGGATCCACTGAGACTTCTTGCAAGATAACATGGCCTAGAAATTTTACTTCTAAAAGCCAGAACTCGTATTTACTTAATTTGGCATAGAGTTGCTTCTCAGGCAATGTATTCAATATAATTCTCAAATAGTGCTCATGCTCTTCTTTACTCTTAGAGTAAATCAGAATATCATCAATGAACACAACTACAAACTAATCCAGATATTGTCGAAAGACACGGTTTATGTAATCCATGAATACCGCAGGTGCATTAGTTAGCCCAAATGGCATCACCAAAAACTCATAATGACCATATCTAGTCCTGAAAGCAGTCTTCGAAACATCTTTTGCTTTCACTCGCAGCTGATGATACCCTGACCTTAGATCAATCTTTGAAAACACACACGAACCAGATAGTTGATCTAAAAGGTCATTGATTCTGGGAAGAGGGTACTTGTTCTTGACGGTAATCTTATTCAATTCTCTATAGTCAATACACAAATAAAGACTCCCGTCTTTATTTTTAACAAAAAAATGGAGCTCCCCACGATGACACACTGGGCCTAATGAAACCTTTCTCAAGCAAATCTTCAATCTGCTTCTTCAATTTTGCCATTTCATTTGGGGCCACACGATATGGGGTTTTTGATATAAAACTAGCTCCAGGCACAATCTCAATCAGGAATTAAACTTCCCTTTCTGGAGGTAATCCATTTAAATCATCTAGAAATACCTCAGGGAATTCATTTACCATGGGTATATTTCTCAAGGTTTCACTGGTATTCCCTTGCACGGAGAAGAATACCATACACCCCTGGCAACCCTTCTTCAAACACTTCTCAGCCTCAGCCGTTGAGAGGAAATTCAAACTAACATTCATATTCTCAACGTTTTGAGGTGTAGAGTCGCAATCCTCTTGTTCCCACAATCAAGTAGCACATTATTTGCCGTTAACCAATCAAAACCCAGAATAACTTCCAATTGGTAAAGCGGCAGGCAAATCAAATTGATAACAGATTCACGTCCCTCCATAGTTAACACACAATTCAAACAAACTTCCATGGTCAAAGCTTTAACACCCATCGGTGTTGACACAATCAGATTAAATGTAACTTATACACAGATAATCCCAGGCACTTCACACAATCATAGGGAATAAAAGAGTGGCTTGCACCCGAGTCAAATAAAGCTTGCAACAAAGAGCCATTGAGAAGGACTTTACCTTGTATCAAATCAAGAGATTTCCGGGCCTCCTCGTGGGTCATAGAAAATACTTGGCCCTGAGTCCTTAGCCTCTGATCTTGCCGTGGCTGTTTGCATTTGATGGAAGTATGCCCCACTTGCTTACAATTGAAACATATAATCCGACCCTCACAAGTCTTGCCATGATATGGTTGGTTGCAATGAAGGCATATCAATAAGGTAGGAGCTCTATGCTGTTCACGATTCCCAGACTGATAGGGCTTTTTACCGTTGACCTTAGATGTGGAGAATCCCTGGCCTTTCCATTTCTAGGAGGCATTACCCTTATTGGGTTCACTGCAACTACCAGGAGCTTTAGACAGATACAACTCCCTCAAATTATTTTATGTAATTCTACACTCTTCAACAGCCTTGTTGAATTTAGTGAACATATGAGTGACTAACCGTTTCTTCATATTGCATCTCAACCCCCATATAAGCATATCAAAACTCCACTCTTCATCATCCATATGCCAGAGGTAGGAAGAATATCAGGACAAACAGATGAAATGGGACAAGTAGTCATCAAAGGTCTCCGTGTCCCCTTGTTTCATGTTCAGGAATTTTGTTTCCTTCTCTAGCCGCATTGATTTGGGAAAGTATTTCTCATTAAATTCTTGCTGGAATGATTCCCAAGTCAATGGTGCATTTCTGCTTTATAGAGTGAAGGAGATATTCATCCACCAATAGTCTCCATCGCCTTCTAGCTTGTAGACTGCCAGGCGTGCCTTCACCTCAAACGGGCATTTTAAGACCTCCAAGATTTTCTCAAGGCAATTCAACCAATCTTCTGCCGCTTGAGGATCGAATCTTCCCTGAAACACTGGAGGCATATGTTTACAAAATCTCGAGACCCAAAACTGAAGATTCATTTCCTCTTTTGCAAGTACCCTAGTTGACTCTTGGTTCGGGCCAATGTGAGGTGGGGATTCTAGTGGTCGTGCTGGCCCTTCAGCAGTTTCTTCACAAGTCTCTTCCTCAGTCTCTTCTGGAGTGGACTGTATCGGGTTTTCTCTATTCTTTGTTTTCTCTACTCTGAGCTCTTCTTGAAGCTCAGCTATTATATCTCGTTGATCATTTATCAGACCCATTAACTCTCACATCGGGTCTGGTGGATTATCATTAACCATTTCCACCTCAGGATATGTACGCTGTACACCGGGGAGACCTCTTGTCCTTATCATTCTATAAATAACTTACCCCGTTAATCCAACAATTATCATATACACATAACCCACAAAAGCACATATATCTACTCAACAAAACACAAGTGTATATAGCAACCATTCACAAATGATTTTCTATTACTAAGGCTAAACAATGGGAGTTATCCTAGCAAACTCTACCCTCGCCAGGAACTACAGCTTTGATACCAAAATGTAACCCCTTGCCTTAAAACTGTAATTATAATTCAAAATTTGCCATTAAAGTGAAATAAGACCAATAATCATCAAAAGTCCTTCACAATCCCTTCCTTAGGGGAGGGTTTTCACATATTCTTTCAAAACTTTCCACCCTATCCTGGTCTCAAATTCATGTTTCAAATATAATTACCATGTGCAGTTATACCATATTTATACATATCAGAGTGTACAGCAAAAATCCCCGGCAACCTTCGGGTTTCATTTATATACTAAAGGATTTAAAGCTTTCTAAATAGGGGATTGCACAACCATATTCACAATATTATTTACATCTTCAAAAAGAATATACAGTAATCTTGTCCAAAAGTGATAACCAACGGTTCAAACTATACATCTCTACTAAGTCCTAGTTGCTCCTGGTGGTCTGTTTCTATATGGAGCCACTTGCCCTGTCTAAAATACTAGTCAATGGAAAGAATGAGATTCAAGAGAATCCCTGTAGTAACAAATCACTTGTACAGTGTATAAACACATAGCATATATGATCATGTTTAGTAACATCACAATGATATATGGATCACGCCACATACGACAGCACTCATGGCTGTAAACACTATGTGTCAGCTTTCGCTGCGATCTCAATGGAACAACTTACAATGTAATCACTATGCCCGCTTTTGCTATAATCTCAACACATCACAAAGTATCACAATGTACACAATGCATGACAAACATACGTACAATGCTTTACACGTAGCATAAGAGAAAAGGTCACTACCTTATTCTTTCCTGACGTTCCTCAGCATAGTGGGCTCATGAGTTCATAAATGTCAAATCCTACAACCCATGCCCAGAATGGTGGATTAAAACTCTATTCCAATTACTTACTTTCAAAACAATTAGAGTTGGTTATCATTAGAACTCTTTAGTGGCTCTTAAAACACCACTGAAATGCTGAAGGAAAAGGGAAATCTACTGATGCACTCGAGTGAGACCCCTCCTCTCTCAAGTAAGGCTTATCAGAAGCCAAAAACGCAGCAGCTGATATAACTTCCCAGATTTGCCAAAATTGATCCCAATGGTTTCAAAACTTATACCAAAGCTCATTCTCACCCAAAATTCCATAAGGAACCTATTGGTAACCTTAAAACCCTCAGAATCACATCCTAACAACAATTTTGCTCTTGCGTCTCTACATTACACACAAAACACTCAATCATCAAAACTTCCACTTCCCATTTCCAAACCAATCTTAATAACTCAAAGACACAATAGGCTACCAATTCAACCATAAGAATCTATCCAATTACTACATTCCAAATTGATACCATATTCAGGGAAAAATTCCAGAATTTACAAAACTTAACCAAAAATCATAACAAATATACCAAAATACATCAAATGCTAACCTCTTTCTTTTCTCAAAGTGATTTCCTTGATTTCACAACTTCCAAATTTTCACCAATTCTCAAACACCACTAATCAAAAATCTGAAACCATAGGAATAAAGCTCTTAACACTATGAGCAAGATTAATAAAGGACACTTGAGCATCTAGGGTCAAATCTCACCTAGAACTCAAGCTTCTTCTTTCTCTTTCTTGTTCAAGCTTGGACGGCAATGGAGGATGGGAGAGAGAGTGAGAATGTTGAAGGAAGTAAGATTTTCCCTTGCCCCAAACCTCCCTAGCCAACCTTGAAGAGGAGAGGAGAGAGGGAAAAATTTTGACATTTTGACCAAGATCAATGACCCTATATTACCATGTGTCATCATCCTATTCTCCCAACCATGAGCTCACATATGCATATTAACATACAATTTCATCCCTTACTCAACAAATCATAACCATTGATCTCAAGTTACCTATGAGTTTTCTCTTCGGTAACTATTCAGTTATTCGGTAACTTTCATTTTACCCTTTTGCCCCTGATAATGGCAATTTCACTCAAATCACTTCCAAATTCATTTATACCACTCCAATAACACCACTATGCGTCCTCCCACATAATTTAATCAATTTAGACATTAACCCACATTTAAGCTTAAATATGAATCTTAGGTATTGACTAAAACACATTCACATTATATTTAGTAATAATTACATTACTACTAAACCCTTAATCTTAAATTGGGTCATAATAGCTACTCGAGTGGTCTTAGCAAAATATTGACAGAGTCTTCACTACCTGAAAACTTACCTAGTCACTTGAGGGGTCCCTCGAGTAATCACTTATCATTGCTCGAGTGGCTACTTGAGTGGCATCATAAAAAGCTTGGCAGAGGCTCAATGACTATATTACTCAAGTGGTCCCTCGAGTAAGTCCTTGCAAATCTTGGCAGAGAGCTCTGGAACATCATTACTTAAGTAGTCACTCAAGTAATGAGGAATCATTACTCGAGTGATCCCTTAAGTAATCTTCTTTGAAATCTGTCAATGCTTCTTTCTCCTATCTGTGAATTCTTGTCCTTCTTCATTACTTGAGTGCCTACTCGAGTAATGGTTTTTCTTGCCACCAAAGACTTAGTTCCTTTGTTCAAATTTCTTTTGTTTATTTTCATAACTTTTTGTAGGAACAATTAAATATTTGTTATCATCAAAACATGTGGATCTAACATTCTCCCCCTTTTTGATGATTACAAAACTTGGTGATTTTTGAACAAGATGTTTGAAAGCATTTATGACTTTTCTTTAAGATCATATGCATTTAAAATTCTTGAGCTCTTTTTGAATATCATTTGTTGAGTTTTGCAAAAAGCTTCTTTTAACTTCAAATGACTTGGAATTTATCTGGAAATGATTTTAAGTTCAAGCCTATGTTTTTGAATCTTTTGTTTGAACTTATTTTGAAATCAAGAACTTAACATCTTTGAGTTTCCTATGATTTCAAATTCAATGATTATGAAACTCTTAATATTTTTGAAATCATTTTGGATTCAAGTTCAGTGATTTTGAAATTTCTAAAACAAGAATGAGTTAAAAGCTGTAATCATCTTTCATACATAAATGGAAGTCCATCAATTCATAATAATAAATTCTAACTACATAAGAACTTTAACTACATAATTCATTCATGAAATTCATTACAAAGCTAAAAACAAGTCAATGTACTATCAAAAGCTCCCTAAATCTTAATACACCATAAGTCTATGCTATCTGTACAACATTAATGTCATTTCATAAAAAAACACTTTTAGTTCTTTTCCCCCTTTTTGTCTTCATCACAAAGGTGGGAATCAATAGAGAAAAAGACTAGGACTAGATGGCTAGGCTGAAGAATAGGTGTGATAAGAAGAGGTGTAAATCCAGAGCCAAGTGAATCACTTGAACTAGAAGAAATTGAAGATGATGGTTGAGGTTCAGGGAGATTCACTAGAGGTATCTGTAGAGGATCCTTTGGAGGATCTTGTGGTGATGGGATCAAAGAATTAATCTCTACCTTTTCTGTACCAGCAGGCGACTGATGATCACTGGATGAAAATATCACCTCCTCAATGCCTGCAGGTGAAGCAATAGGTGTGGGCACTGGCTGGGGCACAACTAGCTGGGCTGGCTGAACTGGGTCATCAATGGTGATGTACATAGGTTTGGATATGTCTGGGTTAGGGTTAGGCATAGAGAAAGGGAGATTTCTAGGGATGGTGATAGGTATGATAGGAAGAGAAATAGAAAAAGGTACATGCTCAGAAGCTGATACTGGTTTAGATGTAGAAGAAGGCATAGATGGACCTGGAGTAGATAGACTAGATGCCATAACATTAAGTCTGGCATAAAGTGATCTCAGAAGTTCACCCTGGGCTCGTTATTCTGCTAACATCTTCTCATGTCTCTTATACATAATCTCTACAAGTTTTGCCCTCTTGTTGGTCATGTGAGAGATGAGTTCTGCATTGGTGTTGGCTATATCCACATGAAAGCCCTTAAGTATATTTTCCATAAATGTCTGGAATGCGGATCCAAGGAATGATGGGGTAGAAGTAGAAGCAGGAGCATATGACTGAGTAACATCTAACTTACTGGATCCAGCCTCAATCGTTTTCTTCTTGGGACTAGACTCAAGTAGCTTCTTTAGGGGAATGTCAATGTTCAATTTCCCAATTTGATTTTATCCCACTAGAGTTAGCTTCTCAGTTGGTTCATTCTTTTCCAAGTACCAAATCTTATTCTTTTTCAAGAATAAAGATATAAGCCGTGGATAAGGCATTGGAATGGTTATTTTTCCTTTAAGCTTATATCTCTTGATCTTAGCAAATATGAACTCACCCAAGTCCTTTTTCTCTAAGAGAAGAATGGAGGCAAATTTTCTGAAATCTCTCTCAATGAAATGGTGAAATTGTTGGATTTATTTACTATGGCTCTGGAATAGACATACCATAGAACTCGGTGAAGATCACACATATCCCTTAGGTTAAAACTGAGAGGTCCCACTATCTCACCAGGCCTTATAATTGAAAATGACTAGCTTGAGGTAGGATAAATATCTTTTGGGGGGTCCTCTATCCCTAACCAAGTGTTTATTTTGGAGGGTGAGATTAAGATTTCTTATCCTCTAACCTTAAAGACAATTTCTTCCTCCAGAGAATCTCTAAAGGCATCATTGACAGGTTCTAAATTACAATAGAAATGCCTGACTATTTTTGTGCAAAAAGGAAGTTTAACTGATAGCCAAAACATGTAGGACTTTAGATAAGGTTTATGGTCTAATTTCAATACCTTTTGAAGAATCTTGAGGTCAATGAAGTGCATCTTGCACACTTTTTTCCTTGAAAAGTGATCTATGAATTTCTGTGACTCCTCAATCTTCTTTACATTGAAGCCCTTAGGAAGAAATGAGATTTCTTCTTCCTTCTCTTCTCTTTCCTTTGAAGATTGTCCTTCTTTTCTTGCTCTAGACTTGGAAGCTGTTATGAGTGTAAATGGTCTATTAAATAGTGCAAGTGTATACTGTCGTAATCAAGTAATACAGAAGTGAGTAGAGTATTGTTCCCATGAGGATTGATCACTAAGTACCAAAATGGGTAATTTTAACTTTGTTCAGTTGGTCGATTAGTTGATGATTAAGAGTACGAAATAACATATGATTAAATATGAATGCAAATGATATGAAACAACTATGAGAAAAAGTCCTAGGGGTCATATTTCACTTAACAAATTTTGGATTGAATCACCTATATGTTCTAGCCTAATTTATTCCACATGATTAATAGTCGAGTTTTCCTAATTTAATTACTAGCCTCTTCCAAGGTCAAGCAATTCTATAATTAATTGCTAATCCAATATATTCCTATACGAATTTAAGCAATTAATTATGCATTAAAATTTATGGAACTCCGTAAGACTACACAACTCATATTCCTATTTCATATGCAAGTCATGGTTTTAATTATAGGATCTATACACATGCATCTCCTTCTGGTCTTAACATGCATATTGAAATCATTTAAAAGATGGCAAGTCAATTAAAAGCATAAAGAATAATAATTAAAACTCAATCATGAAGAAGAAATTCAAAGTAGATTTAATAAGTTAAGATTCAATCCGTCATTAGTAAGCTATGTCATCACCCTAGGAAAATGGAAATTTAGCTCATGATGAAATTAAAAACAATAATAAAGTAAATTGAAAACTTCATAGACATTACAATAAACTTAATTATTCAATAAAAATAGAACCACAAGATGCATGAAAATAGAAAAATCTAGCCTTCCATGCAGGAGGTAAAACCTTCCATGTAGGAGGCATGCAAGAAATAAATATAATGCATAAATTAATTCTCCGATGATGGTTATAAGTGGAGAAGAGAAGAGAGTAATGGATATGAAAATGGTTGTAAGTGGAGAAGAGAAGAGAGTAATGGATATGAATTGGTGTGTCAAATGTGAAGGAGAGGGTGGCTATATATAGGAAAGAATAGAGTAGGGTAGATGAAGTGGTAGATGAAATAGTAGATAGAATGCGGTAGATGAAGTAGTAGGTGAAGAGAAAGATGAAGTGATAGATGAATGTGGAAGATAGAATGTGGTAGATGAAGTAGTTGGTGAAAAGGAAGATGAAGTGGTTGGTGGAATGGTAGATGATTCCCGCTCTCAACTTTCAAGCAAAATTCGAAACCCTTAGAGATAGAACTGGATTTTGGTCTCAACATAAAAGTTGTAGAGCTCTTTCTTATTATCCATATAAAGAACATCCCAATCTGACATCTAGATCTCCAGATATTGCATGAAAATTGAAAGAGGGTCTAATTTAGTATTTTTCAAGAAATTTTATTTTATGCTAAAATCATTATTTATTTATTAATTATACCCAAATTTATTAAATTGAGCTCAAATATCATCCACAAAATCATCATATAAGGGAAAATTAATATGTAAATATTTTAATTATAAAATTCCCCTACACTTAGCTCTTGGACGTCCTTGGACAAGGAGTGACCATTAAGTGCTTCCAACAAAATCAAAAGTGTCAAATCATAAGCAAGAATGCAATTGAAAAATAAAGAGATCATAGTATTCATGAATCAACAAAAATATAAATTGGTAACTTTATTTGAAAATGAATAAACTGAGTTAGTAATTATAACTCATTCTCCCAATCTCTCAAGTGTTTAAGGGTAAGTGTTTCGCTCAAATTCAACCGAAACAATTGCACAACCATAGGCTTGCTAAAAATCTCAATCTCCACTACCTAATTCACTTGCATAATTCAAATCAAAAGGACTTATTAAGGGTTGTAATGGGGTTAAGGTAAAAGGAATGTAAAATGTGATATAAAGGGATAAATATAAAACTTAATAGAACAATTGAAAAATGGGCTAGCTTCTGAATAAATCTATTTCATCACAACAATCCACAATTTGAATACTCAATTTTTTTTTCATCTTTTTTTTTCTTTGTTTTTTTTTTTGCAACTTTAAAGTTGATGATATATACACCCCCACAATTGTCAAAAGCTCATTTCACAAAAAATTCAAATGCTCTACTAATCTTCCGAATTAGGTAAAAGCACTTGATATATCATTAAAGCATATGTTAATGGGTTGAGAACAAAGAAACAGTCAATGAGACTCAAAGGGGTTTATCAATGGTATAATTGCAAGGTCTGCTATTTGGCTCTGGATAAATAAAATGAATGCCTTTACCATTTTTGAATGTGCATATGAGATGTAATTTCAACCAGATTTAAAGCAAGTTCTAGAGTGACAATTTAATAGGTGAATATCACACACAAGAGAAATAATCATTATAGGCTCAAAAGCTCATGGTTAGGGGTTTTCAAACTTAGCTCATTCAATCTCAAAATTCATCACCAATTATAACAATCAGTTGTTTATTCATGCTATAAAATCTCTAAATTCAATTGATCCATACTCAAAACTTATATACTTCTCAAGATCATTACAAAGCACTTAAACAAGATGATTTTTTTTTTTAATTTTACTCTTTTTTTTTAAAAAAGAACAAAAATATGCAACTAATAAAATGCATCTCAGAAGTTAAGAATAACTCCATACCCTGCCATTTTTTCCACACCCCATGCATCTAATGGTTTTACTAACTAAATTTTTTTCCTCCTCCCCCAACCTAAATTTCACATTGTCCCCAATGTCTTCTAGATCTTAGAGAAAGCTTTTTTTTTTAACATAAACACACAATAAAGTAAAACTAAGAGATTAAGGAAAGTTATAACTGAAGAGTGGTATCTGGGTTCTACTTCTGACTGCTATCTGATGATTGCACACCTATTTGCTTGACAAGTAGATCTGGTTTAGATTCATAGGTTTGTAATTGATCGAGCAGTTGATCAGCAGTTGGTGTAGCAATTATGGAGTGGTGAGTCGTTTAGGGTATAAATCCTGTTTCCACAACATGATCAAAAAAACATAACAAATCATCATAAAAACCATTAACATTTAACAATTCTAATGGCTTTTTGTGATAGTTCAACTTAGCCCAATATGCAACGCTAGAGATCCCATCCAACGTCTCCAAACCATTGGGTAGTGCAATAAAAGCTTGAGCATGGTAAAACATTTGTCCCATACGTTTAGGCAAGCTTGAAACCTGTAACTCTTGTCTGAAGGAGAAGATGTGGTCTTCCAACTTCTTCACCTTTACACTCAAACCCTTGCTTCTATTCATGGATGCAGAAATGGCCACACTTCCCCTTAGGCCCTGAATGCCTCCCCCGTATACAAAATTGATCTTTATAGTGGCTAATGCACTTCCAAGTTTGTTTGCTGCTATTATAAACTCTCCATCCTTATCCATATCAGTTTCACAAAAAATGCAGATAGATGTAAATCTACATCTTTGTATGATACCCTTTTTCTTTTCTTTTCTGTATGACCATTTGTGCTTACAAGTAGAAGACTGCATATTTACAAGTGGAAGTGTGCATATTTACAAATGAAAGAGTACATATATATAACACTAAAGCAGAGACAACAAAATATACAGATCACATATTTTTCAAAAAATTTTGAAAAACTTCTGACACGAATGATTGGCATAATTTGCATGAAGAAAAAAAAGGAAAGAAAGTCAAAAGCTACCGAGAAGATAAGACATATTAGACAAAAGCTGCTGAAAAGATAAGATAGATTAGACAAAAGCTACAAAAAAGATAAGACAATTAGACAAAAGCATGATTATGTATAGTAGTTGTGATTTTAGCTCACATCTTCCTCTGGTTTTACGTCCAGTAATGACTTAAACACTTTCTATGAATTGAGGATTTTCTTCCCATCCATTTTTCTTATAAAATGGCAAACAAGGTCTTTTAACGTCAGATTCCCAAGACAATATCACTCTTTTTCTCTGTTGAATATGTCTGCTAAATCAAGAAGAATATGATGAACATCACCACTTGGATGCATCTCAAAAGTTTGGATGATATCATCCAGTGACTCCTTACTCAGTCCATCCTTTATAAATTTAATTTTATCTTCTCAATTTATAGAAACCATACCTTTACTCCTACAGAACTGATCACAATTCCACCTTGCACATTTATGGGGGACATTCATTCGTTTAGCTCTTCTCTGTTTGAAGTAAGAACTTCTTCCCATTCCTGGCAATGGTTTAACAAATGATTTATGAATCTCACCTACTAAACGTACCTTAGCTTCAATGATCCAGCGTATGTCCACAAGAAAGCCCAAATGCTTGAATATCTTTATCCTTTCAAGTCGACTGTTATAGATCTTCTTGAGCACATCTTTCAGAAGAGTGGGGAACCTGTTCTTATGCTTTACAAGAGATTCCTCCATTTTAACTTAAAATGAAACTAATGAAAAATAAAATTCTCAACCCATTGCAGTGTGTTTAGGTGAGTAGGAAAGAAAAATGAGAGAATAGGAAAGAAGTTTGATAGAGTAGGACAAAAACGAGTGAGTAGGAAAGAAGTTTTGGGTTGCCTCCCAAATAGCCGCCCTTCTTTAAAGTTTTTAGATAGATAAAGACCAAACCAAATTTTTTTTTTTATTTTTTTCTTATTGTTTTTTTAAAAAATTACTAGATTAGGACTTACCTGTTAGTTCCTCAAACGAGATGACAGATTTCAAAGTGTTGAGTGCACCTTCATTGTATTCTTTGAGCCTTTGCCCATTCACTTTGAATTTTCGATTACCATCTTCTATCTTTACAATTCCATATGGCCATACTTGAATCACAGTAAAAGGACCTGACCACTTTGATCTCAGCTTTCCTAGAAAGAGCTTTAACCTTGAGTTGTATAAAAGCACTTTTTGTCCCGGTGTGAACTCTCTCCTCAAAATTCTTCTGTCATGCCACATTTTTGTCTTCTCCTTGTATAACTTGGCATTTTCATAAGCTTGTTGTCTGAATTCTTCAAGCTTATTGAGTTGGAGAAGCCTTTTCTTACCAGCTGCCTTTAAGTCAAAATTTAAGGCTTTTACTACCAATATGCTTTATGCTCCATTTCTAATGGAAGATGGCATGCTTTTCCGTAGACCAATTGATATGGGGATGTACCAATTGATGTCTTAAAGGTAGTTCTTTAAGCCCAAAGTGCTTCTTCTAATTTCTGTGCCCAGTTCTTCCAATTGGAATTCACCGTCTTCTTTAAGATCCACTTCAGTTCTCTATTTGAGATTTCCACCTGCCAACTAGTTTGTGGATGATATGGAGTTGCAACCTTATAAGTTAATCCACATTTAGCTAATACCGACTGAAGCTGCTGATTGCAAAAATACCTTCCTCTATCACTAATAATAGCTCTAGGCTTTCTAAATCTTGTAAAAATATTTTTCCTCAAGAACTTCACAACCACTAGAGAATCATTTATAGGAAAGGCAGCTGCTTCAACCTACTTGGAGACATAGTCAACAACTACTAAAAAGAACTGGTTGCTAAATAAGGATGGAAAAGGCCCCATAAAATCAATCCACCATACATCAAAGAGCTCAACTTCTAAGATGTTAGTTAAAGGGGCCTCGTGTCTCCTTGAGATATTTCCCGTTCTTTGACATCTGTCACAAGTTGCCACAATTCTGTGAGCATCCTTGAAGAGTGTAGGCCAGTAAAATCCTGATTGAAGGACTTTAGTCATTATTCTATTTGCTCCAAGATAACCACTATATAGGGATGAATGGTAATGATTTAAGATGCTATCTATTTCTTCTTCAGGAACACATCGCCTGATAATTCGATATGGGCATTGTTTGTATAATAACGGATCATCCCAAAAGTAATGCCTTACATCAGCCATAAACTTCTTCTTTTGCACTTTAAAAAGTTCATAAGGCATTACTTCGCTTGCCAAATAATTGACAAAGTATACTAAGGAGTAGGTTGTGACTACATGATAAAAGGTTGATCATCTGGGAAATTCTCCTGGATTGGTGATTCTCTCTTTCGTTCAGGTGGTTCTAACTGAGAAAGATGATCTGCAATAAGATTCTCGGTCCCTTTTTGTCTTTGATCTCCAAGTCAAATTCTTGTAGTAGAAGCACCCATTTGATTAGTCTGCAGTTACGCAACATATATCAGAATTTTCCCAACTTAACCAATATATTTTCCAATAGTCCTAAAACTTTAGCACAAAGCTATTCCCATACAATTTTACACAAGGAACACATTGGAAACCTCCAAAACATCCAAATTCACACAAATTCACACCACAATGACATTTTCCCCTTTGGTCACACTATTCCCACACATTACTGAATTCAACCACTTTTACTCTCAATACTCTAAATCAATTCAATGACACCAAAACACACTATGGCATCATTTTAACCACAATACACCACCATTCCACAATTATACCAAATCAGGGCAAATACCATAATTCACAAAACTTAACCAAATATCACAAAACTTAGATCAAATGGGTACAAATCCTCACCTCTTCTATGATTTTAGATTTGTGAAAGAAGGTGTTTGAGGGCTTGAGGAGATTTAGAAAGATGAAGAATCAAGGATCTAGCTTGGGAAAAGAGGACAATAACCAAGCTAATCTCACATTTTTCATTTCTCTTTCCTCCCAAGCTTAAACCAAAATGGAGGAAGAAGAGAGAGAAAGAAAGAGATGAAGAAGGACAAGATTGTTAGGGGAAAAGAGGCCATTCAACCGACTTAGAAAGGAAGAGAGGAGAGAGGGAAAGCTTTTTGAAACATTGACCAATCCTATGGTCCATATTGTGGCAAGTGTCATGCTCTTGCTTCATCTTCATGAGCTCACATACACACATGCACATAGGATTCCACCCTTTGATCTCTACACAAATCAATCACAACTATTGATCTTCAAGTTACCAACAAATTTCCTCTTCGGCAACAGATCAACTGGCCAGTAACTTTACCATTTTGCCCCTGATTATGGCAATTCCTACTGAATCACGACAAAACACATTATTCTTAGTCCATATTACCAAATTATGTGCCCTCCCTCTATTCTAAGTCAATTTAAATGTTAATCCATAATTGAATTCCAATACAGGGTTTTGGCGCTGCTTATAACACAAATGACTACAATCCACATCATATTCTCCAAAAGGGTTTATTTATTACTAATCACATCCACTTTTGGAGTCAAAATCCCTTAGTCAAGATTTAGGATATTACACATTTACGGTGTATGTGTTGGGAAAAGCCTAGGGATTGGGCGAAGTGGATTTCACATGAGAAATGGTGGTACAATACAACATAACACATAGCCACTAAAGCTACACCGTATAAGTTGCTTTATGGGCAACAACCTCCTCTGCATAGGACAGATCGTGAGTTTCAAGTAGGGCAATGGATGTTTTTGAAAATCAAGCCCTATAGGAAAATCTCTACCATAATAAGAGTTTCTCAGAAGTTAGCTCCTAGGTTCTATGGACCTTATCATGTGATAGAGAAGATTGGAGCTATTGCATATAGGATAGCATTGCCACCAATGTCTAGAATTCATTCTACTTTTCATGTTTCCTTATTGAGGCTATGTTTGGATCCTACAGTGGTGCCTAGGCATCCTCCTGTTGACTTTCTAGAGTTGCCATTGGGCATGAAACCATAGAGTATTTTGAACCAAAGGACAAAGAAACATCAAAAGAGAATGATTATAGAAGTGTTGGTTTAATAGAAGAGCTTACCTGATGAAGAAGCCTCTTGGATGGTCCTTTACTCTTTTCAACAACAATATCCTAATTTTGTGGTTCCTAATCCTTGAGGTCAAGGATATTTCGAGGGGGTATTCATATGATATTGTAATAAGAACATTTTAAAAGTTAGGTACTTTAGTTCATTAAACGAGTAGGATTAACCATTAGTGGCACTAGCTGTTTAAGAGCAGCATTAGCCAAACATGGCCTTAACCCTGTCTAATGACTATTAAACCCCTAATTAGTGAATTGATTAGTAAACCCCTCTGTTGTAGCTACCGCCTATATATATGGTAGAGCATTCCTATTATTTCTCAGTTTTACAATGTTAATGAAATCCAGAGTATTATTTAGCATCTTCTACCTCTATCTTTTCACTCTATATTCTCTCTAATTCTCTTCTTCAACCCTCTAATTCTTCTTCTCTTCTACCCTAATCCCTAATTCTAAAAACATTCAGATTACAAAAGCTTATCAGACATAAGGCAAATAACATACTAGAGTCAAGGTCTAGTATTTGCATAATCATGAATGTGATATTTACACCAGCAACGGTAAATGAATACTCTCAGGAAGCTCTTCTTTTTCCTTGCTTGTTCAATAGTCTTTAAAAAGAAGTCCACGACATATAGTAGAAAACTAATCCATTTTTAGAGAAAAATTTGAACAGAGACAAAAATCCATTTCAAAGAAAATTTTCACACATTCATTGCAAAGACTCAGAATCCGTTTTTCTTAAATAAAAAAGTGGTACCACCATAATGAAGAGAATAGCCAGTATAAGATCTTTATTAAGAATGTCTTGGCAAAAGACAGGAGGTTCTCCAAGGAAATAAAGCCAGCTCCTCTGTTAAGGTAAATTGGTCAAGTAAAGCAGAGGAAGTCAAATTAGAATGAAAACAATAAAATAGATGATAGGATAAGTAAAACCTATGTTAGAACCGGCTGACACCCAAGAAGGGGGTGAATTGGGTGTAAAATAAAAATCTTAAGAACTTTGAAAATCTTTTTGCATCTTAGAGGAAGCAATAAATATGAAAGCAATAAATATGCTGGAAATATAAGAGTTTAATGAAGAGAGTATGCAAACTGTGATTTATCCTTGTTCGGTCCAATCTGTGATAGCCTACGTCCAGTCCCCAGGCTCCTCTGAGATTTTCAAATCCACTATCTTCTTGTTTAATCTAGGCACAAGAAAAACCTTTATAACCCACAAGTTTAGCCGGGCACTTGTGAAGCCTTTTACAAATCTCTCACCGAGTTACCCCCTTACACACCATAAGGTTACAACCGAGTTACTCTCCCTTACACACCCCGTAAGGATACAACTTTTATGATAAAAGATTACAATCAATCTTCTTTTCTTAGAAGTAAATAGATGAATACTGAAGTATAATACAATCAACCACTCTCTCAAATACACATAGTATACAAAACAAATAAGAACATAGAGTATTTGGGTTGAGATGGATAGCTTATGATATGAGCGTGTTTGTGTCGTTGTGTTCTTATTGGTGTTGCTCTTTATTGAATGTTCCCATATTTATAGATAAATTGTGATAGCCGTTGGAAGCATTTCAACCTATCTGTTAGAGTGGTGTAGCTTCATTTGACTATTCTTTGATTTTGAAAACTAGCCGTTGTGGTTGGTGAACGCTTCGCTTCTGTAAAGTCAACTTTTGTCTCTTTACATGATCTCTTCATTGTATTCCTGGAGAAATGCATTAAACACTAATATAATGAAGTGTAAGAGGGATTAGAAGCAAAAAGAGTGAGTTTCATAATTAATCCCATGATTTTGAAAGCTTTAGTACGTTGTTCTGTTCTCCTAGGAAGCATTACTCGAGTGGTTACTCGAGTAAGCCTGGTTCATTACTCGAGTGATCCCTCGAGTAATCATGTTCAAATTTTGGCGGAGAGCATTTCCAACCTTATTACTTGAGTGATCCCTTGAGAAATGTTTTCTTTTCATTTCATGTTACTCGAGTGCTCCCTTGAGTAGTCAAATCTTGGCTGAGAGCTACTGGATGATTTCTTTTCTGATTACTTGAGTGGTTACTCGAGTAATGTCTTAAATAACTTTGCAAATTACTTAAGTGATCCCTTAGAGTAATCCCACACAATTCTTGACAGAGAGCTTACTGGAACATTTTCTCACATATTACCCAAGTGGTCCCTCGAGTAAGGTTTCTAATAACTTTGCATATCACTCGAGTAAGCCCTTTAAGTGATCTCTTCATTTTGATTCAAAACATGGCAAATTATATATCATCGGAAAGATCTCATCGTTTACATTCCAATATAACAAGAACCAACTCCAAACTCGTTGTGTACAAAAAGTTATGATCCAAAGAGTATCTACTGTTCTTGACAATATTTGAAATCACGAGCAACAACTTTCAGAAGACATAATTCTTATTATATACCTTTAAATGTGACAAATTATATATCCATGGAAAACTCTTTGAGTCTACTTTTATATGGCACTATTTTGTCACAATTTGATGTGTAGTTTGAGAGTTATGTCAAAAATACCGAAGCTGTCTTGGAATATGATGGTGATTCATGTGTCAACTTCAATAGATCATATCTCTCTCATATGAACTCCTTTTAATGTTATCTTGGTGTCCATAGTTCGTGTTGGGAGTGTAGTTTCATATGTTACTGATTTCAGATCAATCCGACTTGTGGTTAGAGATATAAGCCCAAAATACCAAACCTCTATCTTGTCACGTGAAAACAGAGCACAATAAAAATGTAGATCACTAGAGTGGTCACTCTAGTGATCATGTCCATCACTCAAGTAACCACTCGAGTGATGCCTTTCAAAGCATGACAGAGAGCCAAAACTCAAAGGAACACCTTGGGGAAGTTCCATAAGTTCCATATAAGTTATCTTGGCTTCTAATTGACCCATTCTAACCTCCATATGATCATAGAAACCTTCGGTATCACTTCTAATAGCTTGGATCTAGATATTCTCATGTGATCTTGCAAATTATTCTTCCTTCAATCTCTTTCTTCAATCTTCTTATTTCTTTGCTTGGCTAATGTACAAGATATCTTCTTGTTTTTCCTCTTGTTGATCATTCTTCATAACCCAACTAGATATCTTCTTGAATATCTTCAATCTTCTTCTTTCTTTCTTCTTTCTTTAATCTCTTTCTTCTTGTTTTTCTTCCTGATGATCATTCTTCATAACTTAACTAGATATCTTCTTGAATATCTTCAATCTTCTTCTTTCTCATGCTTGACTAATCTACAAAACATCCAACATTAAATATAGTAGTTAGTCAATGTAGAAGATAAGTATATTATACAAAATTTTTGCTCTTAATACTTGACATCTATATTTGACAACACCAAAACTATTCATATCTAACATTCTCCCCCTTTTTTATGATGACAAATCCTTTAAGAAAAATATGTATGAATTATAAAAGTAAAGTAAGAGCAACATATTTGTCTTGCCTTTCTCTCCCCCTATTTGACATTAGCAAAACGTTTGAAACATAAATAGGAAAAGCTCTTAAAGAAGCAAATATAAAACCGAATTAGAAATGCATTTCTCTTTGTCAATCAAAATAAATGTGTCAAGAAAAAATTTTTCACTCCCCTAATTTGAAGATAATTTCATTTATAATTTAATGCAAATGAAAATAATTTTCATGAAAAAAAATTTGAAACAATTTGGAGAGGTTTTCAAGAAAACATTCATAATCAAGGCAAATTAAAATCAAAGATATGAAAAGTATTCTTGAAAGATAAAGAGAGAGTTTAGAAATGTTCATTTGGATTTGGCAAGCTGATAATAGATCCATAAGTCCAGTTCTCCCTACTTTCGCTATGCAACTTTGATAAATATTCATGGTGTTTCCAACATGCTCTTATTGAGTTGAGCTTATGTTCCGCATGCTTAATGCTTATATGTAGTCGTTGCTTTGAATGTTGTAGCCAATATATTTCCCTTGTTTAAGCATTAAAGCATTGTTCCTCAAGGTTGATAAATTCTTCTTGTAGTATGTTGAGGAATGATCTTCCATAGATCAAATTCTCCTGCCATAAGTTAAAAACATTCTTGCAAGGAGAATAGTTAGTGCAATCAAGTATCAAAAGTTTCTTATAAAATATATGCAAATTAAGATCATGAAAGGAAAATATAAGAGTAACTCATCATCAAAACTAATTAAAAGATAGTGAATTTAGATGAGTATGTTAAAATGATTTTCTTTCAATAAATGAGATGAGCTTTTAAGATATAAAACACATGTGAATGTGAAGCTCCCCCTTAATGAATGCATGGCTTAAAAGAAAACCGTCATGAGTAATACAATTAATAACTCATTTTGATTAGTAAAATCATGGAAAATTTTGTAGAGAGAATGATTGTAAAATTATGAAGATTGGGAGAGAAATTAAGTTTTGAAAATAATGGTGCTATTCAGGGTTTTAAGGCTGTAACCTTGTATTACTTGAGTCATTACTCAAGTGTTCACTTTGAGTAATGCAACTCAGAGAATTTGAATTAAAGAATACAATAACTCACTCGAGTAATATCATAATCACTTGATCTATAATCTTCTGAAGTCCATTAGTGCATCGTCGGCTAGTCACTATCGATGATGTAATTAGTACTGAGAGATTATGAAGGTGTAATCTCTTTGAGCATTTAAATATATCAAGATGAGCTAAGAGTAAGGCCTTAAAGTTCTAGTTGATCAAGGCACAGAGTTTGTCTAATCATGAAATTCACAAAAGTAATGAACTCAGCATTATTCATAGAAAGCTCTGTGTGATTGTTGAGCTCATCTCTTATATAGTCTTGGACAGATGGACCAAAGAATGAAGGACCAGTGGAGACCAGCTCTAGCAAAGTGTTGTCTATTATTTATTCTTGAAGTCTCAACTCTCATCCTTTACGCCTCTTGTGTTAACTTGGAGTAAGATTCAGACTTGGAGTAATTGCGAATTACTTGAAGGTCTACTTGAAGTAATTGCTGATTACTTGAAGGTCTACTTGAAGTAATTGCAAATTACTTGGAGGTCTACTTGAAGTAATTTTAGATTACTTAAATGTCTACTTGAAGTAATTTTAGATACTTGATCTAAGTCATATAGAAGTATATATATACCTCTTGTTCTCTGACAGACACGATCTTTCCAGTATTCCTCTCTTCTATGTTGATAATATAGGCCATTATGTGATAATTCTTCCCAATGAAGTGAGTGAAGTTATTGGCCTTATTCACCATAGCTCTAGTATAGGTATAATAGATAATCCTATGAAGATTGCATATAGAGCTAGGATTGAAGTTTAGAATCCACATTAGTTCTCATGGTTTGATGATTATGTACTTCCTAGGCTCGTTAAACTCCTTGAAAGGTCTAGTAGGAGGGTTGTTGAATCCCAACTACTTATTGATTTTTGAGGTTGAGATGACCTTCTAATATCTGATTGTTGTCTCTAATGTCTCTACAATTATTTGCCTTTCTCAAAGTATAACTCATCATGCTCGATGTTGCAGTAGAGAAGTCTAGCTCCTTTTGGCAGTAGGGACGATGAATGGATGGTGAAGGCTTATAGTGTTGGAAGTATGAGTCCAACTCATGAGTATCCTTGGTCTCTTGACTTGAGTTTTATTGAGATGAATTCTGCTAGGCCTACTAAGAGGTCTTCTTTCTCTTTCCCTTCCTCTGATTGCACAACTAGCTAGTTACTTGCTAATGATGGGGTGTCACTCGATTGATCATTTGAGTGATACCATAGATTTAGTTTTTGCTCACACTACAACACTACCAATCTTGCCTCCTCTATTAGCCTCTGATCTTTGCATCCGAAAGTAGAGCATTTTGATTAACTACTGCAAAAGTATAAATATATGCTCTTTGGTATCCAACTTTCTCTTAGGTCCATACAGTATTAGGCATTATAACTTTTATGCTCTTATACAATTAAATCATATGATACTTGAGCGAAGAGTATAATAATCAACACATACCAGAATGTAATTTTACCCAATTAAATAAATTCAAGCAATTGAATGATAAAGGGTAACGAACCAAGAATTGTGATTTTCAAAGATCAATGACAATTTGTAAGTATACTTCATAAAAAAATATGCCATTGATAAGATTTTCATGCAATTCAGGATCGAAAGAATAAAAAATCTATCCATGATGACCAACTTTTGTGAAAGGATAAATCATGAATGAAATCAAATTTTTCAAAAATGATAATGAGATATGCAAATTATTTCAAATCTCAGATGTAATTTCAAATCATAACAATGCATTGTAAAATTCAAATTTTGAATATATGCAAAACTCATCTTTGAAATATGTTTATAATTAATGTTCATGTTAAAAATGGTGAAAGTCAATAGTTTAAATATACATATACTAGAAAGCTTCCCTTTTAGAGAACAACTAAGATAACATGTTAGACATTAGAATTTAACATGTTTGACAATTTTCCCAAGAGCAAAATTCATATGGAAAATGAATTAGCCAAAAACGCTTAGCTTCAAGGATGTATACAAACACAGTGACTTTGCTATTAATCAAGAGATAATCTTGACTCTTAGAATTGTGTCTTAAAGAATAGGAATATTCATCTCAAAGATTTGAATACAATACACTAGTTACTCAGAGATATATGATATCAATGGTTCATGTATTTAAGCAACAAAATGAGCACAAATGAATTATGAATGATTAAGCACATACTCATTAGTCCAAATGACTAGAGTTCTAGAATATTATCCTAATAATTTTTTCCACAATAATGGTTAATGCATTAATGAACATTCATAAAGCTTGGAATAACTTGGCCAACTAATGATTTAGGCATTAGGCATAATGCTTTCACATATAGAATTATTTTCTAGGGAATACACTTGAAACTCATATAGATAGTTAACTTGTAAGACATAAGGTCTAACTTGTTAGAAAATAAAGATTAAGGAGTTCAAGCAGTAACAGGTTTAAGATCAAGAAACAATATGTGAATGATGGGAAAAACTCTAGTGGATGGATTTGAAGCATTTCTGACTTTCAGTATACATAAATATTAACTTCTAATTTTGAAACAGATTTAAATGCAAACAAGATATGAATAATTTTCAAATAATGTGTATGTATTTTTATAAACAAGATGAATTGGAATCTAAATACATTTTTGAAATGTGCATTTTGAAACTCAAATACATAGAAAGATTATGCACAATTTTACTTTCAGCCCTTTTAGTAATCTAAAAACAATATATGGCCCGAGATCTGAATCTAGTAGGCTAATGTTTTTGTAACTCCCAATTTGTAATTGGCCACTCTTTTATTAAAAAAAGAAATCTAAAAGCAATTTGAAAACCATAAATGATTGATTGCTAATGGTATGCAATAATGAGCAAGTATTCATTACCCAATTTAGTTCGTATAAGCATAGAGTAAGGATTAGATATCACCATAATTCTTCTTGTCCTTTTCGATAACTTGCTTGGTTTTGGTGGAATTGATTTTCCTCCTTTGCACACTTAGCACCAAGATCCAAACTCCACAACTCAGCATCATCAAGATATAAATTTGTTTTCATGTGGCTATAGCCTTGAGAAGCTTTTTCTTATCCTACAGAACTGTATAAATTTCTTTTCTTCATGGTGTCCAACCTTGCTTGGATCCATTTTTTGTTAGCTTGTAGGAATCAAGATAAAATTCACATGCTCTAAGAATACAATCAATTCGAGGCAATTGAGCATAATGAATTAAACATGTCTTTACGCGTAAAATAAATATTTTCTTTTCAAATCATTATAAATGCATAAAGAGTGAACCTGTTGAGCATTACAGTCCCTTTATAAATAAATCTATTAAATGGCTTTTTAAGGGATGCGAAACCATAATTTCAAAATCATTTGCAATGCTCATTCCTAAGGTTCCAAAGCTTACCCACTGCATCTTTCTATGATGTTGATGCTTTGAATACCTTACTTTAGGTGCTGGCAACCTTCTCTCAAAATATATAGACTCCAGGAGTCTTTTACTTGATGCCTAAGAGATCCTCCTTTTCTTGTTTTCCTCAAGATAGTTGAACGATACTCTATGGTAGTCCATTCTTGAGGAGGAACATACTCCTTTTCTCTATTGCCTTTCTTTGTGGTTAAACTTTGCAATTTCAGTAATGGGTGATCCGAGAGTTCTCCTAATTGTTGTGAATCTTAATTTAGGTACATTAGGAATTCTTGGAATCTTCTTCATTTTCCTAGTATCCTTTTGTCCATTCTTTCTAGAGTCAATCTGCACACATGAAACACCATATGGACATTTTGGTACCCACTTTGCTTTAGGTCCTTGATTGTTAGCATTGGACTTTACTTGACTTTTCAAAACCCAAGCATATTTATTTCTCACATTAGAATTTCTTCTAATATAGCATGTGCGAGAAATGTGACCGGATTTACCACATTAATTGCAAATTGCATGATGATATGCATTATGAGATTTGATGCAGGAATTATATTGGTCAAGAGAGTAAAAACCTGAATAAATTTCATTTGAGCATTCTTTCTTCCCGATAAACTTTCCAATATGATTGAACATATTTTTGCTTTTCAGAATAGAATCAATACTTGGTTGAAAAACACTCTTATGTAGACTTTGAAAATTATTTTTATGAAAATTACAATAAGAATTGGAACTTTTTACCTTAAGTTCATCTTGAGTTCTGGAAAGTGATTTTTCATGTCCATCCATAATGAGCTCTTTTTGGAAATCCTCTTCTTCTGGTCTATCCATGTTGACTGTAAGGAAGTATTCTATGATTTCTTCTTCTTCATCATCAAATTCCAATTGCTCATGAACCATAGATGCGCAGCTTATAGTTTCACATGAACTGTCAACACTTTCAACTTCAACATACTTGTTAGAAGTATACATAGAATCAAGAGTATCTCAAATATCTCTAGCAGTAAAGCAAAATCTAATTTTCTAAAAATCATTTTTGGTTAAAGCACTATACAAAATTTTCATTGCTCTAATGTTCAATGAAAGTATTTTCTTTTCTCTTTCTGTCCAATCCTTTCTTGGTTTGAAATCAAAGACATTTGTAAAAATATTCCACATATTAAAATCAGATGCTTTAATAAAACTTGTCATTCTAGCTTTCCAAAACCAAAAATCAATATCTTTTAAAATAGGTGGAATTGTGTAGTCAAAACCTTTAGAAAGCATATAACACCCAAAAGTAGCCATTATAAACTCTTGAGATTGTTAAGTCCTTTAAACAAGAGTCCAGCTCTAATACTAAATGTTAGAATTGGCTGACACCTAAGAGAGGGGGTGAATTGGGTGTAAGATAAAAATCTTAAGAACTTTGAAAATCTTTTTGCATCTTAGAGGAAGCAATAAATATGAAGGTAATGAATCATAAATCAATAGTTAATATATGCTGGAAATATAAGAGTTTAAGGAAGAGAGTATGCAAACTGTGATTTATCTTGGTTCGGTCCAATCTGCAATGGCCTACATCCAGTCCCCAGGCTCCTCCTAAGATTTTCAAATCCGCTGATCAGATATCAAACCATAGAGTTCCTAACCAGGGAATGTGGCAACCACAGAGCTCTCAAAGCCTCCTATCCTTCAAAAATTCTCTCAGATGAGTGACTTCTGACAAAAAAGGCTACAAATGTGAATAATCAATAAAAAAAAAGTTGCAATAATACTATATTCAGATTGAGCCATCAGTTTTTCCATGTGAATTGCAGCAGAATATGGATAACATACTGATATAAGTATAAATTGTACAAGTTATACACCTGGTGGTCTGGCCTGGATGCTTCAAAGTAAACTTTCATCCTATGCTTCAATCTTCACAGTCCTTCCTCCTGCAAATTTTTGTATTATATTGTTTGAATGACAAAGATAATCGAGTATGAGTAAAATGGATGAGAACTTCAAATATAAAGTCATTTATCATGAAATCTAAGAGTGATGATTTAAATGAAATCTAAGAGTGACGATGCAGCTATTTTCAGAAAAATAAGATTGTAACTTATATTACTTTCTTTATGAAAGAGTGGAATTTAAATGAAATCTAAGAGTAACGATGCAGTCATTTATGTCTCTCTATTTTTTTAATCAAGCAATAAGTAAAATATTATCATCTCTTCTTCATTGGATACTCTAAAGCACAATATCATTAATTAATTTCCCCCCTCTCTGACTAAAACGAACACCCAAATCACTTGAAGTAAAGAATCAAGCTGAACACACTAAGAAACACTCTCATGAACGGAACAACCAAAAAAGGAATCTGATGCAATTCTAGATATCATCGTAAATTAAAATTAACTAAAAAAATAATATAAGTAACTGTAAGAGGAGGGTGAGTAGAATACTCCCTAAAGTACGAGAGAAGTGAGAGGCGAAGATGACGGCAAAAGAGGAAAAAGAAAAGAGAAAAGGAATGGTGTAGGAGGAGCTGTGGTGGAACATGATGAGGGTTATGACATTTCAAGGCTTATTAATCAATAGATCGGAAATGGTTTCTACGATGGCCGGTGGAACCCAATCATGCAGTGAGCAGTATTATCATTCCTTTTTGGTGATTATAGTCCATGAAGAAGTAAGAAGGAAGAAGCGTAGTAGTTCTATGATCCCTGTATCGTTTCTGTCTCAAAATTTCTGGGCATAATGTGTCATTTTCTTTATGAATTTCACAGTTGTCCCCATCTAGCTTTTCGAATGAACCACGTTTTCCCGCATATTAGGGTTTTTTCCCTTAAAAAACTAAATCAATCCCCATAAATACAATTATATATTTATTTATTGCACCCCCGTTACCCATACAACTTGTTCTAATTTTGAACATGTGTAATAAATTCGGCCAAAAAAACATTGGTAAATAAAACTATAAAGATGCTGGCAAAAAAAAACTATAAAGATACATTATCCCTTTTTAACACACGCATGATGATTTAGGGCCTATTTGGGCTAGTGCACTTGTACAAAAAAGCCATATTAGACTGGCACATTTAGATCGGTTATAGAGGATAAGGTCTAAAAGGTATAATTGGTGGCGTTTTTGTAATTATGATGAACCTTTTTAGACCTATTTGTTAGGATCGGCTAGCATAGCGGAAGAATTTTAAAATTTTACCGATCCTAATCGAGGATCTATCAACGGCATTTAAATCAGGTTAAAAAGAACTCATACCTTTTTTTTAACTTAGGGTTTTCACGATCTCTATGAGCCAACATGTTAGGTCCACTCCCTCTATCGGTATCCACACGAATGCTCTCCAATCAAGATTGCGTGCTAGTGCCTCCAATATTTTTTAGGGTTTCCCTTGTGGCTCTAAATTCTCATGCGCATATGAGTCTATTTACTCTATCAAGTTTATAATCTATAAGGGCTATATTCAAATTTCAAAATTAATCAACAATTAATTATCTTGATGAGCTAATTAAATAAATTCAGTTTAAATTAAATATGTCCAACAGTTTTAATTTAACCTATTTATTTAATCCAAATAAAGAGCCATTAGATTTAATTTATCTTCATAAATTAAATATGAGATACTATATCTCTATCATGTTAGTTATTAAATTTAATATATCTTAATAAATTAAATTTAAAACTAACATAATACAATAATATCATATAATATATATAATATGTATTTCAAAAATACATATCTATATAATATTATTAACGAATTTTATATCACATATATATATAAATATAAAATTCGTCCATCCTAAATTAAACATTATCTTGTATTGGGCCATTCTTGTGTGCGATCCTGTAGGCCCATATGAAGTTGGCAATGGGCCAATAACTGTAATAAGCCACAAGTCGCAAGTGGCCTCTAGCAAAACATTACGACTACCCAATTCATGTGAGGATCTTTCACACGATGCAACCTATCATACAACCATATCACGTCCCTTTTGTCAAACGATATATCGGTCAAGGATGAGGCATGGATAATGTCATCCTCTTGTCCTAACCATTACTTTCCCGATTCTTGAGTAGTCTAACAATAGAAATGGAAATTCCTTTCCATTGTAGTATGGCTATACATTTCTCAGACTCACTCATCAGGGGCCAAGTAATATCTCTTTACTAATGTGAGGGACAAATTCCATCTTGATCATTCATATTCCTCTGCATGAAAAACCACCAAGCCCGGTCAAACGTGACTTTTGACTAGTGAAAAGCTTAGCAACTCTCATATAGGAATCCATGATGACCTCAGGTCTAAGGGCCTTGTGACATAGTTATACATGAGAAAAGCTTATGACTTGATCCATGTAGCTTTCTCATAGTGGGTCGGTCCAGCACCTTGTACTTTTACAAGTGCCTAAGACTTTGATTCATATCTCCATATCTTATCAAAGTCATATGGTCTTGTTTCATCTCTGCTCCCACATAGATGGCCGACCAGGGACATTTTAGGACAATCTTCATGAATTATCCAAGGATACAATTATCACAGCTAACATGCAAATAATATGATAATAGAATGGAGAAACTTCATTAAAATAATAATGTTCAAAGTATAATGATTGGCCCTTAGGACATAATTTCCAACACTATTCCTATGATATAAGGTCTTAAATATATTATTTAGACCAGTTATAGGGAAAATCGATCTAAAAACATAAATTTTCTAGACCGATTCTCTCTATAACTAGTCTAAATAATATTTTAGCTTTAAAAGTGATTTTAAAAAAAGTCTCTACCTTTTATACCATTTTTCAATTGTAACCAGTCTAAAAGTTGAAGCTTTTTAGATTGGTTATTAATTGGAACTGGTCTAAAATGTTATTTTAAGACCAGTTGTTTCATATAACTGATCTTGAAGATCTTTTCGCCCTAATTTATGAATCTCCTTCTTCGCGCCTTAACCTTGTTCTTTGAAACACTCTTCATTGCTTTCTCTGTCGGTCTTCTTCTAAACTTCGCGTTCCTCTTTTTCTCTGAATGTGAAACTCCTCTCTTCCTCCTTCATTGCCAAGGTCAGTCGTCCGTCTTCTTTGCGCCGTATTCTTGCACTCTGAATCTGAATCTGAAATACTCTTTCTCGCTTGATTTCTCTATGGGTCTTCTTATAAACTCTGCCTTCCTATTTCTCTGAATGTAAAGTTGCTTTCTTCCTCCATTGATGCTAAGGTCGCTCCTTCGTCGTAACCTAAGTCGCTCTTCCATCATTACCAACATCGCTCTTCCATCATTACCAACATCGCTCTTCTGCTTCTTTATTACACTTTACTCCTTTATTGACACTGTAAAGGAAGTTTAACAGATTCCTACAAGCTATCGATTCTATTCCAGGTGAGTGTTCCAAATCCCTTTCATATTTTAATTGCACCTAGAGCTAAGTAATTGATTTTTCGAATTGCATTGAGGGAACTTGCCTTTACTGAAAATTTGTAAATTGAATCTGAATTGTGTATATGCTAGTACATCCATTGTAATCTGGCTGCTATCTATTTAGCATATATTCTGCGACATTTTTTAATGCTGTTATGACTAAAGCTTGCTATCATTGATGTGCACCTGCTTGTAAACTGAATTCTTGGTGAAATTGGACCTTGATCAGTGCTTCAAAAATATGAAATTGTTGTGTATTGGTTGTTGTTTTGTTGTGATTCTAACCTTAGATCCATTATAGATTCAATATCTCTATTGTTAAGTTTTGAATTAACCCAATCAAGTAATTGTATCTTGATTCCACATGACACTTCTTTCATTACAACCTGTGTCTTGTGATTTTGCTTGAGTAGAATCATTCTAAAGCTATAAACATCACCATTTCTATTCAACATTCCAGAGCTGTGAAACCTACACACACAAAATAAGAGTAAAGCATTTAATCTTTTTTGTCTTCATTGCCATGTGAAATTTACTAAGAGAATTAGTTGCCTCGATGCTTTTAGTTAATATCTATAAAGTCTAACTATAGTCTCAAAACTTTCTTTCTTACATATCATGCTACTATAATTTATTAAGCCACAAAATTATGAAGAGACTCTTGTAGAGATTTTTTCTATAAAACATTTAGTGAAAATTTGAAACCTATTCTACTTACTCAAGATGGAGGCAACTGAGTGTACCAGCTGGTCTAGTTGATATATGATTGTCATGTTCATTTTCAAAAGATCTACAAAGTCCAAAGTCAAAAATTTTGGCTTGTATATTCTTATTCAATAAAATATTGGAGGTCTTCAAGTCTCTGTGAACTAGGGGAGGCCTAATACCATAATGCAAATATTCCAATCCTGCATTTTCATTAAGTACCATACACCTTTATTTGGTTAGTATAGATATTATTAAAGACTTGGGATCGGTTATCATTTGAGTCCTTTAGGTAGATAATAGAAGCTCAAACAATAGCCTTAAAGGGTTAGGGAGAGCTAGACTAGAAACCACCTTTCAAAAATTCAAAGTGCAGAAATTTGAGGGTTGGCCGGGGCCAAGAATTGGTCAGACACTTTTTGGCCATGGTCAGAAACTGCTAAACATACAAGGTAGTTTTAAGAATGGTGTAAAGGCAAGATTAGATTTGTAAGAAATGGGAATATGAGAAGACTTACATCCAAGGCCATATGGTTAGGGAACTTTTTGTCCTCCAACTTCTCATACGTTGTGTAAGGTTAAGAAAAGAAGGTTTTGTGAGTGTTTACATGGCATCAAAGTTCCCTTAAGATATTCTTCAAATTTTAAGAAGCTTGTGTCAATGAAAGACTTGAAGATAATAGGGTTAAAGTCTCATGATTGTCATGTCTTAATACAACAACTACTCCTAGTAGCTATTCGAGGCATTGTCGAATATGATCTTCAACATTTATTGACTAGACTTTGTTTCTTCTTCAATGCTATTTATAGTAAAGTCATTGAGACAGAAAGATTGGATAAATTGAAAATGAAGGATATCTAATCTTGTGCCAACTTGAGAAGCTTTTTCTTCCTTCTTTTTTTGACATTATGGTACATCTTATTGTTCATCTGGTAAGGGAGATAAAGTTGTGTGGCCATATCTATTTCTGGTGGATATACCCAATTGAAAAAACTATGAAAATCCTAAAAGGGTATGTGAAGAACCCTAATCAGCCTAAAGCATCTATTGTTCAGAAATACGTTTGTAAAGAAGCTATGGAATTTTGTCAATATTATTTGTCAAATGTAGGGCATATTAGGCTTCCTAAATGTCATGATCAAGAAGGGGGTAGACACAAGGTAATAGTAAAGAGTATGGATCATGATGAATTGCAACAAGTCCACTTGTACATCTTGAATAATGTTGATGAAGTTCAATATTACATTAATACTCATAAAGAAATTGTACGGAAAGTAAATAGTCTAATAACTGAATAAAGGATAATCAAGGAGCATAATAGAACTTTTACACATTGGTTTAAACAAAAGGTTGATGGAGAAGAATGTGTTTCTGATACAATAAAATAGTTAGCACATGGTCCTGAGGTTGATGTCATAAGTTGGACTTCATTTGTGATCAATGGTTATACCTTTTACATGGAGTCCCTAGATGATAAGAGCACCGTCCAGAACAGTGGTATTGTGTTAGTGGCTGAATCTATGCGCTTCTCTAGTTTGAAAGATAAGAACCCTAAATTGGTTGTCATACCTTATTATGGGGTTATTGAAGAGATTTGAGTGGTTGACTATGTTAAAATTAAATTTATCCATTTTTAAATGCCAGGATTTACATTAGTTGATTTGAATAGTAGAAGTTTTGGGGATGAACCTTTTATTATGGCAGATCAGGCGAAACAAGTGTTTTATATTACTGATCAGGTAAATAGAATGTGGTCTATAGCTTTGCAAGGAAAAATGGTCGTTGATATTGATGAGGAAAGATGCTCAAATTATGATCTTCTTAAGACTCCTTCTTTTTCCAAGGGTCTCCTAAAATTGAATGAAGAAGATTATGTAGATAATGAACATGGCACAAGATATGATCATCATGAGGGAATATAGGAGGATATCTCTTTATGAAACTATTTTGAAAGTCAGCTAGCTAAAGTAATTATCATTATGATTTATATTTGAATAATGTATATTGTTATTTTATAGATATAGTCTTCTCATGTTATAGCTTAAGGATTTATCTTTCTTTGTTGTCGTAACAGGAAAGTGAAGGATTCGAATCATCCTAGTATAGAGGATCAGCCATTTAGTGTTTATTAGAGTGAGCCTGCTAGTGTTAATCAGAGTGAGCCTAGCAATGCTCCGAGCCAGAATCAAAGTGAGCCCAATAACCAGTTGGTGAGGAGGGGTAGATGTAACCCCTTCCATAGTTATGATTCGAAATACATAATTAAAATGGATTAAAGACCAATAGATAATCAAAACTCATTCTACAATCCCATCCTTGAGATAGGGTTTTCTCAAATGACTTTCAAAATCCAATTTATCTAGTCTCATATTCACATTTCGAATACCATTACCTCACGCAGCTAAATCTCATTCATATATATCCGAGAGTAAAGTAAAATTCCCCGTAACCCCCGGGTTTCACATTGTAAACTAAAGGGTTACATGCATATTTACCCCTTACAATTTCCCATTAAGGGGATTACATATCCATATCTAAATAACATTTACAAATATGCAGTAATCCCAACCCAGATATGACAACCAACTAACAACTAAAATAAAGAACTATCCGTCCTTGGTTGCCTGCTTCTCCTTTGAGCCGCTTGCCCTGTCTGTTGGTTAGTTAATGAAAAGAATGTGATTCAAAAGAATCTCAGTAGTAACAAATTACTTATACAACATGTAATCACATAACATGCAAGTAAATCATCAAACAACACATACACACATTACTTTCCTGGCATTCACTTTTACAAACACACTTTACTTTCCTAGCATTCACATATACACATTTCCTCCTTAGCATTCACATATATATAGCTTCGTAACATGCAAAATCATCACAAAACAATGATAAATCAAACATACAATGCATCACATAAAGTATAAGGGAAAACGTCACTACCTTGTGCTTTCCAAGTGTACTCCGGAACAGGTTGCTCATGTTCAGGGCAAATATTGATCCTACAATTCCAAATGCACCATTTAGACATTTCCAAAATGGTTTTTGGTGGTTATATGAGTCTATCTTGATAAATGACTAAAATGCCCCCGGGACCGGCCCGGCCCCGCCGTATCCGGTCCGATCGCACTTTCCTCAAAATTTTGACTAGGGCTATTTTGACTTATTTTCACTCAAGGAATCTATTTTTGGACTCAGAATTAAGAAATTCATTGTCAAATTATAAAAATAGCCTTGACAGCCACACTTTAAGGGTTTCAGGGGCATTTACGTAATTATACTTTTTTGGGCTTTACCAAAAAAGTGACCTGTTAGATATAAATAGTTTTGATGATGTTAAATATAGATGTCAAGTATTAAGAGCAAAAATTTTATATGATATACTTATTCTCTATATTGACTAACTACTATATTTAATATTGTATATCTTGTAAATTAGTCATAAACCCGATGGTGGGTTTATGTTATAATGCCTCATATGTGGAGAATGATCATCAAGAAGAAAATCAAGAGGCAAAGGATTGAAGAAAGAAGAAATTGTAAGATCTAATGGGAATATCAAGATTCAAGATTCATCAAGCAAAGAAAGAAGAAGATTGAAGATATTCAAGAAGATATCTAGTTGGGTTATGAAGAATGATAATCAATTCAAGAAGATATCTAGTTGGGTTATGAAGAATGATCATTAAGTGGCAAAACAAAAAGAAAGAGATTGAAGAAAGAAGAACTTGCAAGATCACATGAGAATATCAAGATCTAAGCTATTAGAAGTGATATTGGAGGTTTCTATGGTTAAACGGAAGTTGGAATAGGTCAATACAAAGCTAAAATGATGTATACGAAAGTTATGGTACCTCTGGGGATGATTACTCTGTTAGAGCAAGCGTTTCACCCAAGAGGGGGGTGAATTGGGTGATACTAAAATTTCTTTGCAAATAAAAACTTAATGGTGATTATAAAGCAATAAAGAGTAAGGAGAAATATCACTGAAGTATACACCGAGAGTTATACTGGTTTGGCCACAACCACTTTGACCTACGTCCAGTCCTCAGAACTTCTCTGAGAGTTTTACTATAACTTCCAAGATTCAGTAGGTTTTTGGCACCAAAGTACAAGCAAGTTCCTTCGCCTGGACACTTGCTCCCCCTTACAAATTGTAATCCAATCCCAACTCAAGGTTCCACAACCTTAAGTTATCTCAATATCAAATATTGAGTTTGAATGAAATATCTCTCTTATAGAGTGAATAAGAATCACTGAAGCATAGAATTACAAGTAAAATGTAAAACAGAGTAGTGAACTTGGTAATACGTTCGTGTGTGTGTTCTTGTTCTTCTCTGTTTGGAGGTTCCCATATATATAGATACGTATGTAATGATTGTTGGAACGTTTTTCTTCATGTCCGTTAGAGCGTCCGCAACCACAGTTGACTTTTCCAGTATTTGAAAAATATCCGTTTGCGGGTAGGTGGCGGTAGGTGACATTTGAACGTTGCATTTGACTTTCCTTATTTGGTAAAATCTCTTCATTGTTTATCTGTGGATATGCTAAGAGTACTAATACAATGAAAGGTTAATCATATAGGAAGCAAATCAATGAACGTTAGAATGTTTTCTGAATTTTTGGACTTGGATACTCGAGTATCTACTCGAGTATTCATTAAAGTTTACTCGAGTACATACTCGAGTATCATTGGGAAAACTTTGATGAACTGCAAGTCAACAAACAGATATAACATTACTCGGGTAGTGCATGGAATAAACAAAATCTCAAACCTTTGGAAATACTTGATTACTCGGGTACCTACTCGAGTATTGCATTCTTTACTTGATAGGTTACTCGGATACCAACTCGAGTAAACCTTCAAATAACTTTAGGTTATTTGATGCTTTACTCTAGTAATGTTGGCAGGATTTCAAAGCCGAGAGCACTTCAAGTTTGATTACCTTGTTACTTGAGTAAATATAAATTTTCTGCATAGCTTACTCGGGTAATGACTTGAGGTTTTTCTTCAAAAATAACTCTGGATACTCGAGTACTTACTCAAGTAATTCACATTAAATAAGTCATTCCATACCTACATACTTGAGTAGTGCCTCGAGTGAAATGTGATAAAAAACAGATCAAGTTATTCGAGTACTACCTTAAGATTTTTGCTTACCATAGTGAGTTACTCGAGTAGCTTCTCGAGTAACGTTGGCAGGGTTGAAAATTCCGAGAGCAACACATTTCTTGAAATAGGTGACTCGAGTACATACTCGAGTATCGTTGGTAGGCCGAGAGCAACTAGAAGTTTTTTACATGGTTACTCGAGTAGCTACTCGAGTAACGTTGGCAGGCCGAGAGCAACTCCAAATGATTTACCTGGTTACTCGAGTAGCTACTCGAGTAACATTGGCAGGCCGAGAGCAACTTGAAAACATTTACACTATTACTCGAGTACTTACTCGAGTATTGTTGGCAGGTTACTTGAAGGTGTCTCTGGTTACTTCAAGTTTCTCTCTCATTACTCGAGTACTTACTCGAGTAATGCCTTAGAAAACTTGCTTCTGATCAAGTTTCTCAGCTTTTTCTCTTGGTCTTTCTTCATTACTCCGATGCTTACTTCAAGTGATTATTTTTCCTGTTATTACTTTGTTCAAACTTATTTGTTTATTACTCTTTTTCACACCATCCTTTGTTATCATCAAAACATGAGATCTAACATTCTCCCCCTTTTTTATGATTACAAAACTTGGTGATTTTGAACAGAATTTTTAGAATTGAGTTCTCAATTAAATACTTCTTGAATTCAAAGAACATTTTGAAAAATTTGTTAAGTTTAGATTCAAAGTGTTTTAAAAGAGAATAAAATCATAATATACACCTTGCATACACAACAAGCTCATTAGTCCCACAATGTATTATAATTTAAAAACTTAAATGAACTTGAAATGAAATCATAACTTAAATAAACTTGCATTAAACTTAAACACTTCATTACAAGATGAAAAGTTATAAATTGAAAAAGCTCCCTAAATCCCATATACACCCAAAATACCCAACATGACTCAGAAACTTCCACAAAATCACACTCAAGCTCTTCTCCCCCTTTTTGTCTTCATCAATCAAGTGGAGGACTAGAAGGCTTGACCATGGAGATAGGCTTCACGGGAAGAAAAAAAGAGTCATCCGAACCAGAAGAATCAAAGGAGCTAGAGGATTCTGGTTCAGGAAGATTAATTGGAGGGATATGGATATCATCTCTGGGAGGAATAGGAGAAGGCTGGTAGACGGTCATAGTAGTGGTCTCAACCTCTGGAGTGGTCTCAATCTCTAGAGTATGATGATCAGAGGATGAGGAGGGAGATATTTCCACTGTTTGGGTAGGAGATGGAATAGGTTTAGGAGAAGGTTCAGGCTGAGGTTTGGGTGGTGAATCATCAATGATGATATGAGTGGTCTCATTAGTTTCGAGGTTATCCACTGAGTAAAGAATATCTTTGGGTTGTGGCTCAGGTGGACTAGAGACCAGAGGGATAGAAGGCTTAGCCTCAGTGTGAGGGATATCAGAAGGAATGTTCTCTGGAGGTGGTGGTGGTGCGGAAGATGATGGACCAGCAGAAGGTCCGGGACCCAAGGAATCTAGTTATGCCAAAATCAATCTCAATGTCTCACCCTGGGCACGTTGCTCAGCTAGCAACTCCTCGTGCCTCTTATCCATCTTCTCTACCATTTCCGCCATCTTTCCATTCATGTGAGTTATCAACTCAGCATTTGTATTGGCAATGACCACATGGAATCCTCTCAGTATATTTTCCATGAAGTGTTGGAGTGTGGCATTGAGGAAAGAGGGTGATGATGTAGTGGCAGTTGGAGCCGTCGATTGAGTCTCATCCATCTTGCTAGTCTCAGTCTCGGTTTTCTTCTTCTTCTTAGGTCCATATTCCAGAGGGCCTTTAAGAGGAATGTTAATATTGAGCCTGCCAATCTGATTTCTCCCTACCGGAGTAATCCTCTCAATGTGTTCTTTGCTCTCCAGATACCATATCTTATTCTCCTTTAGAATAAGTGAAACAATTTGAGGATATGGCATCGGTGTGGTAGCTTTCCCATCCACTCTGTATCTCTTCATCTCAGAAAAGATATACTCTCCCAAATCTTTCTGTTCCTTCAGGAGTAAGGAAGCAAACCATCTAAGGTCCCTATCAGAGAAGTGGGTATAGTTGTTGGCTTTGTTCACATAGGATGATGTACCATAGAACACTGCGTTGGTCACACATATCACTCAGTTTGAAATTTAAAGGGCCAATAAGCTCACCAGGTTTAAGGATAGAGAATATTTGGTTTGAGTCTAGTTGGGAGTAAATATCATCTGGGGGTTTTCTATTCCTAACCACAAGTTTATTCTAGAGGGTGAGATGAGAATCTTTTGGCCTCTCACAGTGGTAGTCATCTCTTCCTCAGCTGAAGTCCTATTTGGTTCATTTAGGATCTCAAGATTGCAATAAAAATGTGTGACCACTTTTGTGCAAAAAGGAAGTCTAATGGAAAGCCAAGGCATAAATGGTTCTAAATAAGGACTAAGATCATACTTCAATACCTCCTGAAGTAACTTGAGGTCCACATAGTGTGTCTTGCACACTTTTCTCCGGGAGAATTGAGAGAGATACTTCGGGCACTCTTCCAGTTTATTGACATTGAACCCCTTTGGCGGTTTGGTAATCTCCTCTTCTGGCAGTTTAGATTTCTTTGAAGACTGCCCCTTCTCTATTTGATCTAGAATGCCAGCCATTGCCTTAGCTACATTCTTATCATATTTGGGCTTTTTAGGAGGTTTTGGTGTGAAAGAGGGAGTTGAGGAATCAGAAGGTGGAGGAGAAGGAGATTTGGCACTTTTGCCTCTCTCAGTAGAGGTGCTCTTTTGGGATTGAGCCCTTGTAATTACTAGCTTTTTGATAACAACCCCTTTTGGTTTCGGTTGAGGTTGAGGATTGGGTTGGATTTTGGCTTTGGATCTTGGAGTGAGTTTTCTTCTCTTTCTGGGAGGAGATGAAAGAGGATCAGGGTATTGTTGTGATTTAGAAGAATCTGTGGGAGTGAGATTTTTGGTTCTAACCATGTTGATACAAAGAAAACTTGAATTTTCAGAAAAACAAAGGAAAGAGTTGCGAGATAGGGCATAGAGAATCTGAGCAGAATAGGAGGTTTCTGGGGTTGAAAATTGTTGGGTTTTGACGGAAAAGGTGTAAGGAAGAGATTGTGAAAAATTTTTGTGAGAGAGTAGAGTGATTTACTTGAGGAGATTTTGTGGAAATGACCGAGTTTGTGACAGATAAAGACCTAAAACCCGACGTTATTCGAGGCCTTACTCGAGCAAACTTCATGGTTACTTGAGTCCTTACTCGAGTAATCATACAGAAAATGTCTAAAATAATTCATTTAAATTGCGTACCTGGCATGAATAATATTGTAATCATCCATGTATGTTCCCTCAATCATTTTGTAGCCAATTTAGGGCAGATTTGAGTCGTTTCTCATCAAAATGATAATCTGGACTTGCAGTTACTCGAGTCCTTACTCGAGTAATCTTCAAGTTTACTTGAGGCACTCCTTGGGTAACCTGTCTTTTCACTTCTGACTGTTCATTTCTTAGCAACTGAACCGTTTGATTTAAATTTCAGGTAACTTGATCTGTTACTTCCAGTTTTGGAAGACTATTACTCGAGTAGTTACTCGAGTAAAGTGCTTCTTTACTTCAAGTTGTTCCTCGGGTAATGTTTCACTGTTAGTCATTACTTCAAGTTGGTACTCCAGTAAAGGTGTCCTCTGATAACCTTTGTTTTTGTTTCTCAAAATAGAGTTTCAATCTCCTTGCAAAACAAGTTTCTATATACTCCGATGCTTAAATTAATAATCATCAAAACTTTATTAAATGACTTCATCTAATATTATGAGAAACTGAAATAACTTACAACTCATTAGGATTTACCATTACCAATTCTCTTCTAATGTATAGAAATTGATCTTTTGCAAGGGGTTTTGTGAAGATATCAGCTAGTTGAAGATGAGTAGGAATGAATATCACTTTCACATCTTTCTTTTGGACATGATCTCTAATAAAGTGATGTCTGACATCGATATGCTTGGTTCTAGAATGTTGAACTGGATTTTTCGCCAAGCTTATCGTACTGGTATTGTCACAATAGATTGATATTTCTTTGAGATAAATACCAAGATCTTGTAGTTGTTGTTTTAACCATATCACTTGTGCACAACAACTTGAGACTGCAATATATTCAGCTTCCATTGACGAAAGAGACACTGTATTTTGTTTCTTGCTGAACCATGATACAAGAGATCCTCCAAGAAATTGTCCTTGTCCACTGGTGCTCTTTCTGTCTATTTTATATCCTCCATTATATGAATCTGAATATGCAACTAGATATTCACTTCTTCCTTTTTGATACCACAGACCCAATTCTGGTGTGTCCGCAAGGTATCTAAAGATTCATTTGACTGTTTCGGCATGAGATTCCTTTGGTGCTAATTGATATCTTACACATATGCCAACACTGAATTGGATGTCAGGTCTGCTTGCCGTGAGATAGAGTAATGATCCAATCATTCCTCTGTATTTTGTGATGTTGTAGTCTTTCTCTTTGGCATCAGCTTCAAGCAATGTAGTTGAGCTCATAGGTGTGTCAGTTCCATTTGCTTCATCCATTCCATATTTCGAGCTCATAGGTGTGTCAGCTCCATTTGCTTCATCCATTCCATATTTCTTCAATAGCTTTCTTAAGTACTTTGTTTGAGATATGAAATTCTATTCTTTCTTTGTTTGATTTGCAAACCGAGAAAGAAATTCAATTCTCCCATCATTGACATCTCAAACTCTCCCTGCATTATCTCAGAAAATTCCTTACACAAAGATTCATTAGTAGCATCGAAAACAATATCATCAACATATATTTGAACAATTAAGATATCATCACATTTTCGTTTTATAAAAAGTGTTGTATCAAATTTTCCTCGTACAAAACCTTGATCAATGAGAAATTTACTGAGCCTTTCATACCATGCTCTAGGAGCTTGTTTTAAACCATATAAAGCCTTTTTGAGTTTGAAAACATGGTCAGGTTTAGTTACATCTTGAAAACCTGGAGGTTGTTCTACGTATACCTCTTCCATGATGTAACCATTTAAAAATGCACTCTTTACATCCATTTTATAGAGTTTGAATCCTTTGATGCATGCAAAGGCTAAGAGTACTCGTATAGCTTCCAATCTAGCCACTGGAGCATACGTTTCCTCATAATCAATCCCTCCTTCCTGATTATATCCTTTGGCTACCAATCTTACCTTGTTTCTGACAATAATTGCGGATTCATCGAGTTTGTTCTTGAATACCCATTTAGTACCAATGATCGGATGATCCTTGGGTCGGGGTACCAAATCCCAAACTTGATTTCTTTCAAATTGATTTAATTCTTCTTGCATTGCTATAACCCAATCATTGTCTGATAGGGCTTCATCAATGTTAGAAGGTTCAATATCAGAAATAAATGCAGAAAAACTTACTTCAATGAAAATTCTATTTCTAGTTTTGATCCCTTCATTCACATCTCCTATGACTTGATCTAAGGGATGGCTTTTATTGTATTTCCAGGCTCTAGGTTGTCCTAGTGTTTGTTCTTCTTCCTTAGTTTCATCAACTTCTGGAATAAGGGATTTAGAAATAGATTGACCATTTTCTTGATTTAAAACAACTTCCTGTTCTTTATCAATGGTTTTGTCAGAGGATTCAAATTCATCAAATACAATATGAATTGATTCTTCAACAACACATGTTATTTTATTGAAAACTCTATATGCTTTACTTCGGTTAGAATACCCTAGAAAAATTCCGTCATCAGTTTTAGAATCAAATTTTCCTAAGTTATCTTTACCATTATTATGAATGAAATACTTACAACTGAAGATGTGTAGATAAGCAATGTTTGTCTTCCTTCCTTTATATATCTCGTATGGTGTCTTTCCAAGTTTTGCTCTGATATAGGCTCTATTTGAAATATAACATGCTGTACTCATAGCATCAGCCCAGAACACTTGAGACACGTTCTTCTCGTTTAACATTGCTCTAGCCATTTCAGTAAGTACTCTATTCTTACGTTCCATGACTCCATTTTGTTGAGGGGTTCTTGGAGCAGAGAAATTGTGATCAATGCCATTAGTATCACAATATTCTTCAAAGGCTTGATTTTCAAATTCTCCACCATGATCCATCCTAATACCTATAATGGACATACCTTTCTCATTTTGTACTTTCTTGGCAAAAACAATAAATTCTTCAAAAGTTTCATCTTTTGATGATAGAAAACTAACCCATGTAAATCTGGAGAAATCATCAATAATGACCAATGAATATAAATTGCCACCAAGACTCTTTACTCTTGCTAGGCCAACTAAATCCATATGCAATAATTGTAATGGTCTATTTGTTGAAATCTCATTTTTCAATTTGAAAGATGATTTAGTTTGTTTACCCTTTTGACATGCATCACAAATCAAGTCATTTTTGAAAGTTACTCTGGGTAATCCAAGAACTAAATCCTTTTTGAGTAGTTTGCCTAATTGATGCATATTGACATGAGCCAATCTCTTATGCCATAGCCAACTTTCATCAGAATTACTCAGAAAACAGTTTTCAGATTAATTTCTACTAATATCTAGAGTATAACAATTACCTTCCCTTTTTGCTCTGAGCTTAGCCTTGATATTCTTCTTATCAAGTAGTAAGTCATTTTTGTTGATAATTAGACATTCCTCTGAGTCAAATATTACCCAATAGTTTTTGTCTGCACTTTGACTTACACTCAGCAAGTTATGGCATAATCCTTCGACATAGTATACGTCTTTGACTTGTATGCCTTTGTCATTTTTTATTTCACCAATTCCTGCTATCCTTCCAGTTTGATTTCCTCCAAATTTTACCTTTCCACCTTCTTTAGGTTGCAATTTGGCAAAACTTTTGAAATCACCAGTCATATGTCTAGAGCATCTATTGTCTATATACCATTTGTTGTTTTTGGATGCTTTGAGACATATCTGTAATTAAATACAATTAATTCTTAGGTACCCACATCTTTTTGGGTCCTTTTAGGTTAGTACAAATAGTTTTCTTAACACATGAGCCTTTAGGTACCCATTTGTCGGTTCCTATGTTTCCTTTCTTCTTATGAATACATGAAGAGGTATAATGACCTTTTCTATTACAGTAATTACACAATGCAAAAGAATTCGATGTATGGACAAAATGTTGGAAATAATTCAAATATGACTTACCTTCTGCTTTCTTTCTACCATTCTTCTTATATGATTTTGGATCATATCCAATTCTAGATCGGTCATTTACAAATCGTTGAGCTTTTAAAATAACATTTAGCATCTCACTTCCTTGTGTAAATTTTTCAAGGGTTTTTGTAAGATCAGTTTTTTTCTTTTTCAAAGAAGAACAATTTTCACAATTCTTTTCTGAACTTTCTTTAAGTTTAATTTCAAGAACTTTGTTTTTCTTTTTGAAAACAATTAATTCTTTAACTACTTTGATGAATTCAGAATGTAAAGCATTATATTCAGAGAGTAATTCATCATAGGTAGGATCAGAATCATTTACCTCTTCTTCTGTTTCTTGTTGAGCAACAAGACATATATTGGCTACTTGTTCCTCATCACTTTCTTCGTCAGAGGAGCTATCACCCCATATAGCAGATACGAAGGCCTTCTTTTTGTTGAAGAATTTGCCTTTTCTCTTTTTCTTTGCACTTTTGGTTCAGCTCTGGACATTCTGATTTAATATGTCCTGGTTTTCCACATTCGTACCAAATGATATGATCTTTACTGTTAGATCCTCCTTTCTGAAAGTGTTTGAATCCTTGACCTTTCTTGTAAAACTTTCTAAATCATTTTATGATTAGGCCCATTTGGTCATCGTCAAACTGCTCATCCTCATCTTGATTCTCTTCTTTTACTTTTAGTGCTAGACCTTTCTTTATCTTGTCACCAATGTCATCTAGTTCCCATTTGAACTTTAGTTTGCTTTCATATTCAAAAAGACTTCCAAATAGAGAAGCAACTGATCTCATTGATTCTCCTTTTGCTTCTTCTATCGCAGTGACTTTAGCCCCCCACTCTTTAGAAAGAATATTCAAAATCTTTCGTACTTGGGTATGCTGAACATAAACTTTCCCAAGTGCTGCAAGTTGATTAACAAGATGAGTATATCTAAGTTCAAATTCAGATATTGATTCACTTGATTTCATTCGAAGTAGATCAAATTCAATGACCAAGGTGTTGATCCGGTTCTCCTTTATTCCTGAAGTTCCTTCATGAGCTATTTCCAGAGCTTCCCACATTTCCTTTACTGTTGGAAGTGTGCAAATTCTGAAATACTCACTTTGACTCAAGGATCTTTGTAACATCAGAATTACCTTGCTGTTGAGGGTGATAAGTTTCTTGTCATTCTCATCATATTCCACTGGCGACTTGGGAATTTTTTGAGAATCTACAATCTTTGAAGGTTGATAGTTTCCACTCTCAATCACATCCCATAGCCCATATTCAGTAGCCATCACGAATACTCTGAACTTTGCTTTCCAGAAAGAAAAGTGTTCGCCACTGAAACCTGGAGGTCTAGTGATGGATGCTCCATCGGGAAGAATTCCTTCACCCATGCTTGCCATTAGATCCTTCTTAGGTTGTTATACCTTAACAAGAAGACCTACGCTCTGATACCAAATGTTAGAGCAAGCGTTTCACCCAAGAGGGGGGTGAATTGGGTGATACTAAAATTTCTTTGCAAATAAAAACTTGACGGTGAATATAAAGCAATAAAGAGTAAGGAGAAATATCACTGAAGTATACACTGAGAGTTATACTGGTTCGGCCACAACCACTTTAACCTACGTCCATTCCTCAGAACTTCTCTGAGAGTTTTACTATAACTTCCAAGATTCAGTGGGTTCTTGGCACCTCAGTACAGGCAAGTTCCTTCGCTTGGACACTTGCTCCCCCTTACAAATTGTAATCCAATCCCAACTCAAGGTTCCACAACCTTAAGTTATCTCAATATCAAATATTGAGTTTGAATGAAATACCTCTCTCACAGAGTGAATAAGAATCACTGAAGCATAGAATTACAAGTATAATGTAAAATAGAGTAGTGAACTTGGTAATACGTTCGTGTGTGTGTTCTTGTTATTCTCTGTTTGGAGGTTCCCATATATATAGATGCGTATGTAATGATTGTTGGAACGTTTTTCTTCATGTCCGTTAGAGCGTCCGCAGCCACAGTTGACTTTTCCAGTATTTGAAAAATATCCATTTGCGGTAAGTAGCGTTAGGTGACATTTGAACGTTGCATTTGACTTTCCTTATTTGGTAAGATCTCTTCATTGTTTATCTATGGATATGCTAAGAATACTAATACAATGAAAGGTTAATCATATAGGAAACAAATCAATGAACGTTAGAATGTTTTCTGAATTTCTAGACTTAGATACTCGAGTATCTACTCGAGTATTCATTAAAGTTTACTCGAGTACATACTCGAGTATCATTGGGAAAACTTTGATGAACTGCAAGTCAACAAACAGATATAACATTACTCGGGTAGTGCATGGAATAAACAAAATCTCAAACCTTTGGAAATACTTGATTACTCGGGTACCTACTCGAGTATTGCATTCTTTACTTGATAGGTTACTCGGATACCAACTCGAGTAAACCTTCAAATAACTTTAGGTTACTCGATGCTTTACTCCAGTAATGTTGGCAGGATTTCAAAGTCGAGAGCACTTCAAGTTTGATTACCTTGTTACTCGAGTACATACTCGAGTAAATATAAATTTTCTGCATAGCTTACTCGGGTAGTAATTCACTTTAAATAAGTCATTCCATACTTGCATACTTGAGTAGTGCCTCGAGTGAAATGTGATAAAAAATAGATCAAGTTATTCGGGTACTACCTTAAGATTTTTGCTTACCACAGTAAGTTACTCGAGTAGCTCCTCGAGTAACGTTGGCAGGGTTGAAAATGCCAAGAGCAACACATTTCTTGAAACAGGGGACTCGAGTACATACTCGAGTATCGTTGGCAGGCCGAGAGCAACTAGAAGTTTTTTACATGGTTACTCGAGTAGCTACTCGAGTAACGTTGGCAAGCCGAGAGCAACTCCAAATGATTTACCTGGTTACTCGAGTAGCTACTCGAGTAACATTGGCAGGCCGAGAGCAACTTGAAAACATTTACACTATTACTCGAGTATTGTTGGCAGGTTACTTGAAGGTGTCTCTGGTTACTTCAAGTTTCTCTCTCATTACTCGAGTACTTACTCGAGTAATGCCTTAGAAAACTTGCTTCTGATCAAGTTTCACAGCTTTTTCTCTTGGCCTTTCTTCATTACTCTGATGCTTACTTCAAGTGATTATTTTTCCTGTTATTACTTTGTTCAAACTTATTTGTTTATTACTCTTTTTCACACCATCCTTTGTTATTATCAAAACATGAGATCTAACATACTTAAGTAGTCACTCGAGTAATATGGTACTACCTCATTTTGGAGGTGATTACTCGAGTGGCTACTCAAGTAATCTGTAAAGTTACTTGAAGATTACTCAAGTGACTACTCGAGTAATGATACTCTATTTTTGCGCGTCATGATAGAGGTTAGGTATTTGAGTATATCTCTCTAACGACTTATCGAATTGATTTGAAACCAGTGACATATGAAACTAGACTCCCAACACGAATTATGGACACTAAGATCACATTCAAAGCAGTTCAGATGATGGAGATATGATTTGCTAAAGTTGACAAATGAATCAGTATCATATTCTACGACAGCTTCGATATTTTGGACATAACTCTCCAAATACACGTTGGATTGAGATTAAACCAGTGCCATATGAAAGTAGACTTCAAAATATTTCCATGGACTTATAATTTGATATATTTCAAATTATATAGTAAGAGCTATGCCTTCTTGAAATTAATGCTCGTGATTTCAGACTTTGTCTAAATGCAGAAGATATTCTTTGGGTCATAACTTTTTGTACAAAATGAGTTTGGATAGAGTTATTTGTATTGTACTCATTATCATGTATATTTGAGAGAGAGTTATTTGTATTGTACTTTAGTGAGAATTATATCCACTTTATAAGAGAGTTTGTAAACACCTTCACCTGTATTTCTGAATTGATCTCAAGGTAGAGGGACCTTGAGTACGTTGATTTCCTTATGAGGAAGTGTAGAGAGAATTGCCGATAAGACATTCCTCTCGTAAGACTTATAAGGTGCAAGAAGTAGAAAACGTTGCTACTCGTAAGACTTACAGGGGAGTAAGCAGGAGAGGACGTTGCTGCTTATAAGACTTGCAACAGTAAGCAAGAAGGAAAGATCTTCAGGATTGCTCTGCAAGTCAGACTTGCTGTAAGGGGGAGTATGTTGGTGAGAACCTTGTAAAGGCTTTTCTTGTACCAGGATTCAACAAAAAAATAGTGGATTTGAAAATCTCAGGAGGAGCCTGTGGACTGGATGTAGGCCATTACAGATTGGACCGAACCAGGATAAATCACAGTTTGCATATTCTCTTCCCTAAACTCTTATATTTCCAGCATATATTAACTGTTGATTTATGATTCATTACTTTCATATTTATTTCTTCCTCTAAGATGCAGAAGATTTTCAAAGTTCTTACGATTTTTAACTTATACCTAATTCACCCCCTTTTGGGTATTAGCCAGTTCTAACATTTGGTATCAGAGCTAGACTCTTGTTTAAAGGACTCACCAGTCTCAAGAGTTTATAATGCTGATTTTGGGCGTTTTATGCTTTCTGAAGGTTTTGACTACACAGTTCCACCTATTTTGAAAGATATTGATTTTTCATTTTGGAAAGCTAGAATGACATCTTTTATAAAAATCTTTGATTATGATATATGGGATGTTTTTACAAATGTCTTTGATTTCAAACTGAGAAAATATTTTACAGAAAGAAAAAGAAAATAGTTTTGTTAAACATTAGAGCAATGAAAATTTTGTATAGTGCTTTAACCGAAAATGATTTTGAGAAAATTAGATTTTTCTCTACTGCTAGAGATATTTGGGATACTCTTGATTCTATGTATACTTCTAACAAGTATGTTGAAGTTGAAAGTGTTGACAGTTCATGTGAAACCATAAGCTGCACATCTACAGTGCATGAACAATTGGAAGTTGATGAAGAAGAAGAAGAAATCATAGAACACTTCCTTACAGTCAATATGGATAGACAAGAAGAAGATGATTCCCAAGAAGAACTCATTACGGACAAATATGATGGATCATCCTCTAGAGATCAAAATGCCCATATGGTAAACAATTCCAATTCTTCTGGAGTTATTTTGAAAACTAATTTTCAAAGTTTGCATAAAATTGTTTCTCAACCAAGTATTGATTCTATTTTGAAAAGCAAAAATGTTTTCAATCATGCTAGAAATTCTTGTGGGAAGAAAGAACTTTGGCAAACTAATCATTTGAAATAATTTTTTCTTAATCAACACAATACTTGCATAGAATCTCATAATACATATCATCATATTATTTGCAATTATTGTGGTAAATCAGTTCATATTTCTCACATATTCTATATTAGAAGAAATTCTAATGTGAGAAATAAATATACTTGGGTTCCAAAAGGACAAGTAATGTCTAATGCTAACAATCAAGGACCTAAGTCTATGTGGGTACCAAAATGTCCATCTAGTACTTATGTATGCAGATTGAATATAAGAAGAATGGACATAAGGGTACGGAGATGATGAAGAATAAACCAATAGTTTCTTATGCACCAAGAAAGAGGTTCATATCGTCTATATAAAAAAGAAGAACTCTTGAAGCACCCATTGCTAGAACTACACTATGTGATTATAAAGAGAAGCAATGGATAAAAGGAATAGGTTTCACCTTAATGAAGAGCTACCATAGAGTAATATTTAACCACAATGAGGAGAACAAAAAAAGGAGGATCTCTCAAGCATCAAGTAGAAGACTTTTGGAGTCTACATATTTTGAGAAAAGGTTTCCAGCACCCAAAATAAGATATTCAAAGTATTAACATCATAGAAAGATGCAGTGGGTAAGCAAAAGCAATCATCCAAGTTTATAAGGCAAAGGTACACAATTGTCTGTAATATTATTGAGGTTTTATATTTTGGAATCTTAGGAATGAGCATTGCAAATGATTTTGAAATTATGTTTTTGCATACCTTAAAAAGCCATTTAATAGATTTATTTATAAAGGGATTGTAATGCTCAATAGGTTAATTCTTTATGCATGTATAAAGATTTGAAAAGAAAATATTTCTCTTATGCATAAAGACATCTTTAATTCATTACGCTCAATTGTCTCGAATTAATTATATTCTTAGAGCATGTGAATTAGGATTCCTACAACGTAACCATGAGTAGATCCAAGTAAAACTGGATACCAAAGGAAGAAAAAGATCTATATGGTTTTGTAGGAAGAAGAAAGGAAGAGCTTCATATCAAGATTATGAATAAATAGGATTTAATTCAAATCTTGTGGAAGTTAGACATTGAAGATGCATTTTTGAATATGCAAACAAAAAGAGGCATTACTTGAGGCAACACTGCAAGTTCCTAGCTAGCAATAAAGGAAGAAAAGATGCACAGTAAAGCATCACTCAAGTAACCAATCAAGTGATCATCATCACTGTATGACAACTGGGAGTGAATGTTCAAGCGAGAACACCAACTGGAAGATGGAAGGTAAAAGTCAAGGAATTATGCACAAATGAACTTCAAAGGATAATTTCTCAAGTAATTACGAGGTTACTTGAGCACGATACTGTCTTCTTTATTCTTACCTGATATTATGCTTATATAAATTATTTATTTGGGTAATGAATAACTTGCTCATTATTGCATACCGTTAGCAATCAATCATTTATGGGTTTCAAATTGTTTTTAGATTGCTAAATGGACTGAAAGTGAAATTGTGCATAATCTTTCTATGTATTTGAGTTTCAAAATGCACATTTCAAAAATGTACTTAGATTCTAAATTCATCTTGTTTATAAAAATGAATACACATTATTTGAAAATTATTCATAACTTGTTCGTATTTAATTCGGTTTCAAAATTGGAAGTTAATATTTATGTATACTGAAAATCATAAATGCTTCAAATTTTTCCACCAGAGTATTTCCCCATTATTGACATATTGATCATTGATCTTGAATGTTTTATCCAATGCTTGAACTCCTCAACCATTATTTTCTAACAAGTTAGACCTTATGTCTAACAAGTTAACTATCTATATGAGTTTCAAGGGTATTTCATAGAAAAGAATCCAATATGTGAAAGCTTTATGCCTAATGCATAAATCTTTGGTTGGCCATGTTATTCCAAGCATTATGAGTGTTCATTAGTGCATTAAATCTTGATGCATTAACCATTATAGTAGAATTACTTACTAGGATAATATTCTAGAACTCTAGTCATTTGGATCAATGAGAATGTGATTCATCATCCATAAATTCTTAAACTCATTTTGTTGCTCAAATGCATTACCATTTGTCGTCATCCATTTTTCAAGTAACTAGAGTCTTCTATTCAAATTCTTGAATTGAATATCCCTTTCTTCAAGACATAACTCTAAGAGTCAAGTTTATCTCTTGGTCAATAGCAAAGTCATTGTGTTTATATACATCCTTGAAGCTAAGCCTTTTTGGCTAATTCATTTTCAATATGACTTTTGCTCTTGGGAAAATTCTCAAACATGTCTAACAGGTTATCTTAGTTGTTCTCTAAAAAGGAAACTTTCTGGTATATGTATATTTAAACTGTTGACTTCCACCATTTTCAACATGAACATTGATTATAAACATATTTCAAAGATGAGTTTTGCATATATTCAAAATCTCAATTTTATAATTCATTGTCATGATTTGAAATTACATATGAGATTTGAATCAATTTGCATATTTCATTATCGTTCTTGAAAAACTTGATGAAAACTTTTATGGATATATCTACTAATCCTTTTTTATCTTACTTGCATATATTGCATGAAAATTTTATCAATGACATATTTTTGATATAAAGTGTATTTACAAATTGTCATTGATCTTTGAAAATCATCATTCTTGGTATTATTTGTGCGTAATCCTTTATGATTCAATTGCTTGAATTTATTTAATTGGGTAAAATTATATTCGGGTCTTTGTTGATTATTATAGTCTTTGCTCAAATATCATATGATTCAATTGTATAAGAGCATAAGAGTTATAATGTCTGATACTATATGGACCCAAGTGACACCATATCACTAGCAAGAAACTAGCTAGTGATACAGCCAGAGAAAGAGAAAGAGAAAGAGGAGGAAAATCTCTTAGGTGAACCTAGATGACATTCATCTCAAAGCAACTCAAGGCCAAGAACAAGCTTAGCCAATATGAATCTTTGTTGCCTACCCACCTTCCTTATCGTTTCGAGGTGATCAAACATTTTCACTGTGATATGGAGCCAATAGAGATGTTCAAAGGAAGATACTGAGATGCACAGAATCATCAAGCTTGGTATGCCTATAGGGATTCTCAACTTCAATCTTAGCTCTATGTGTGATCTCCATAGCATTATCTAATATACATACACTAGAGCTGTGATGAATAAGGCCAATAACTTCACTTACTTCATTGAGAAGAATTACCACATAATTGCCTATATTATAAGCAAGGAGGAAAGGAATACTGAAAAGATTATATCTGTCAGAGAACAAGAGTATATATATACTTCTATAGGACTTACTTCAAGTAATCGGTAATTACTTCAAGTAGACCTTCAAGTAATTCACAATTACTCCAAGTAAGCCTGAATCTCACTCTAAGTTAACACAAGAGGGATAGAGGATGAGAGCTGATACTTTAAGAATAAATGAGAGACAACACTTTGCTTGAGTTGGTCTACCTAGTCCTTCATTCTGTGGTCCATCTGTCCAAGGCTATATAAGAGAGGAGCTTCAACCATCACATAGAGCTTGCTACAAACAATTTTAGTTCATCACTTCTAAAAATGGCAAAATTAGAAACTCTGTAAATTGATCACCTAAAACTTTAAGGCCTTATTCTGAGCTCATCTTGGTATCCTAAAATGCTTATAGAGATTATGCTTCAGAATCTCTCAGTACTGATCACAACATCAGATAGTGAGTATCCAACGATGCATCAACGAACTTTAGAGGATTATGGCTCGAGTGATTATGATATTACTCGAGTGAGGTATTGTATTCTTACTTAATTAAAATTCTCGGTGTTGCATCACTCGAGTGATGGTTGCATGGAATTACTCGAGTAACTACTCGAGGGACACAGGGTCACAAGCGTAAAACCCTGACTAGCATAATCATTTTCAAAACTTGATTTATCTTCAAATCTTCATATTTTCATACTCATTCTCTCTATAAAATTTCCAATGATTTTGCAAATCCAAGAGAGTTATTAATTGTATTATTCATGTCAATTTTTTTAACCATGCATTCATTAAGGGGGAGCTTCACATTCACATGTATTTTATATCTTAAAAGATCATCTCATTTATTGAAAGAAAATCCTTTTAACATGCTCATCTGAATTCACTATCTTTTAATTAGTTTTGATGATGAGTTACTCTTATACTTTTCTTTCATGATCTCAATCTTTAACATATCATATAAAAAGGATGACTTTGATTTGTGCAATAAATTTAATACATGATTCACTAACCATTCTCCTTGCAAGAATGCTTTTACTTATAGCAGAAGAATTTGCTCTATGCAAGATCGTTCCTTAACACACTAAAAGGAGAATATATCAACTTTCTATTTAGCACACTTCAGAGCCTACCATTGAGCCAGCCACAGTTAACTCCTATGAACAAGATCCATCACAGTTGCATAGTGAAAGTGTGATGAACATAACATCTTGGATTTAACACAAGAAGAAAGGAAGGCAATGGATTTCTTGGATTAATTATCTGCTTGCTAAATCCAAATGAGTATTTCTAAACCCTCTCTTTATATTTTTGAGAATGTTTTTCCTATATTTGATTTTAATTTTCTTTGATTATGAAAATTTTTCTTGAAAACCTCTCCAAATTATTTCAAACTTTTCATCATTTTTCATTTACATCAAATTACTTTCAAATCGAAGGAAGAGAAAATTGTTTTCATGACACTACTGGAAAAAGACCTTTATAAACCGCTACATTTAGACCAGTTTTGGCGGATAAGGTCTTAAAAATTTGCGCGGTGGCAGTTTTGTAATTATATTGAACTTCTAAGACCGGTTCTTAAAAAAACTGGTCTTAAAAAACTTATTTAGACCGGTTATAAATAAAACCGGTCTTAAAATGTTAAAATTTTTATGAATTTAAAAAGTTTTAACATTTAAGACCAATTTTTACAAAAACCCGTCTTAAATGTGAAATTTCCCTCTTTTAAGACCGGTTTTTAATAAAAACCGGTCTTAAAGGTAAGATTTTTCACCTGTATTTTTACTCCCACGCCCAGATCGCGCGCTCTATGAACCCTTTCTTCTCTTTTTGCCATTTCTCTGTGAGCTCTGTCTGTGCTTGTTCAAAACTCGTCCATGGCATCCCGTCCCTCATTCGCTCAACTCTCTTTCGTCATTATTGCTGCCGTTGCTGTGTTCGTCGTCGCTATTCTTTGATTATCGTTAGTCTTCTCCGCCGCTACCTATATTCTCCGCAGTGACCATTCTCCTCTGACTTGTCTTCCCTTTATCAGTGCCATAAATTTGAGGACTTCATTATAACATCAGTCCACACCACCGTGACTTTGGGTTAAAGCTCACTCCTTGGTCTTCAATTAGGTTAGTGTTTGATCTGTTATTTAGTTGTACGTTGTTCAATAATTAATAATGTTCTATGAAAATATGCTTCTTGTCGTTGCTTTGAGCACTTAAATGTAATCTGGAAAAAATTAAATCTGCACATTCTTGTTAGATATATGCTATGACTTTTAATTACATCCTTATGATATTTGGCTTGGATTAATACTACTCTATGTTCTGTTTTAATTTAGTGCGGTTGTTTGATTATTGTCAGTGTTATTGGTTTGCTAAAACAATACTAGTTTCAAATGGTGCCTGTTAATTTCGTTGAAATATCTAAAACTCTATTGTTGTTGTTTTTTTGTCTATTCTTTTGTTGTTGGATATAGGGTGCTAGAAGTGTTGAGATATATATGGATCATAATTGGATAAACGCTAAACAAACGAGTGATGAATATGATAATGAGGTGAGGGGTTTTTTAGACTTCACTAATAGAAATGCCAATGATGGTAGTGGGAAGTTTTATTCCCCTTGTGTTGTATGTTTGAATGAGAAGCGACTAAGTACTGCAGATATATATACACATTTAATTTGTGAAGAATTTTGTAAGAGTTATACAGTGTGGGTATGGCATGGTGAAGAATTAGAAATGCCAAGTTCATCTCAACAGGGGGAGTGAACTTTGATGATAATGACACAGATAAGGATGATCGGATAGAGGATATTATTCATGATGTAGGAGAAGAGACTTTTGAGCAATCACATGCATATGGTAATATGTGTAGTGATGCTAAGATGTCGTTATACCCGGGGTGTAAAAAGTACCAATTGTTGAAAGCAGTATTGAAATTGGTAAGCTTGAAAGCGAGACATGGATGGAGTGACAAGAGTTTTTCATAAACGCTTGAGGCTTTTAAGGACATGCTTCCAGATGATAATGTGTTGCCTTCTTGATACTATGATGCTAAGAAAAATTGCGTCCACTAGGGATGAAGTATAAAAAGATCGATGCATGCCCTAATGATTGTATATTGTATAGAAAAGAGCATAAAGAGGAACAACAGTGTCCGATATATAAAACCCTGAGGTATAAATCAAATAACGCTCCTGCAAAAGTATTGTGGTACCTTCCAATCATACCAAGGTTCAAACGCTTGTTTGCTAATGAAAATGATGCAAGAAATTTAAGATGGCATTTGGATGAGAGGATATCCGATGGAAAGCTTCGACATCCGGCTGATTCTTCTCCATGGAAGAAAATAGATAAATTATCTCCTACCTTCAGTGAAGAGCCTAGGAACCTTAGGCTTAGGCTTAGCACGGATGGCATGAATCCTTTTGGTACCCTGAGCAGTATATATAGTTCATGGCCTGTTCTGTTGGTAATTTACAACTTATCTCCTCTATTATACATGAAACAAAAGTACATCATGTTATCTATGTTGATTTCAGGACCAAAACAACCCAAAAATGACATAGATGTTTACCTGCAACCCTTGATCGAAGACTTGAAGAGTTGTGGGATGAAGGTGTTGATGTTTTTTACACAAACAAGAAGGAGGTTTTTAAAATACGAGCCATGATCTTTTGTACTATAAATGACTTCCCTGCATATGGAAACTTGTCAGGCTATAGTGTTAAAGTTCATAAAGCATGTCCGATTTGTGAAGAAGGAACATGATACCATAAACTTCAACATAGAAGAAAGATAGTTTATGGCATATCAAGCGAAACAAGTGTTCTATGTTACCAATCAGGCAAATAAAATGTGGTCTGTAGCTCTCCAAGGAAAAAGGGTCGTTGATATTAATCAGGAAAGTCATTCAATGAATGATCTACTTGAGACTCCTTTTTCTAGGGGTTTACCAGAATTGAACAAAGAAGATTGTTAGAGCAATCGTTTCACCCAAGAAGGGAGTGAATTGGGTGATACTAAAATTTTGTTGCAATTATAAAAACTTGACGGTAAATATAAAGCAATAAAGAGTAAGGAGAAATATCACCGAAGTGTACACCGAGAGTTATACTGGTTCGGCCACAACCACTTTCGCCTACGTCTAGTCCTCAGAGCTTCTCTTAGAGTTTCACTATAACTTCCAAGATTCAGTGGGTTCTTGGCACCTTAGGACAAGCAAGTTCCTTCGCCTGGACACTCGCTCCCCCTTACAAGTTTTAATCCAATCCCAACTCAAGGTTCCACAACCTTAAGTTACCTCAATAACAAATATTGAGTTTGAATGAAATATCTCTCTCACAGAGTGAATAAGAATCACTGAAGCATAGAATTACAAGTATAATGTAAAACAGAGTAATGAACTTGATAATGCGTTCGTGTGTGTTCTTGTTTTTTTTCTTTGTTTGGATGTTCCCATATATATAGATGTGTTGGTAATGATTGTTGGAACATATTTCTTCATGCCTGTTAGAGTGTGCGCAGCCACTATTGACTTTTCCAATATTTGAAAAATATCCGTTTGCGGTAGGTGGTGGTAGGTGGCATTTGAACGTTGCATTTGCCTTTCCTTATTTGGTAAGAGTTCTTCATTGTTTATCTGTGGATATGCTAAGAATACTAATACAATGAAAGGTTAATCATATAGGACACAAATCAATGAACGTTGGAATGATTTCTGAATTTCTGAACTTGCATACTCGAGTAGCTACTCGAGTATTCATTAAAGTTTACTCGAGTACTTACTCGAGTATCATCGTGAAAGTAATGATAAACTGCAAGTTAATAAATGAACATTACATTACTGGGGTATTGCATGAAGTAAACACAATTTCAAACCTTTGGAAATACCTGTTTACTCAGGTACTTACTCGAGTATGGCACACTTTACTTCATAGGTTAGTCGAGTAACAACTAGGGTAATCTTTCAAATAAACTTTAGGTTACTCGATGCTTCACTCCAGTAAGGTTGGCAGGATTTCAAGGCCGAGAGCACTTCAAGTTTGATTACCTTGTTACTCGAGTACTTACTCGAGTAAACATAAATTTTCTACATAGCTTACTTGGGTAATGACTTGAAGTTCTCTTTCAACTAACTCTGCATACTCGAGTAGTGACTTGAAGTTTTTCTTCTAAATAACTCTGCATACTCGAGTAGTGACTTGAAGTGAAGTGTGAGAAAAGCATTTCATGTTATTCGAGTAATACCTGCAGGTTTTGCTTACCACAGTGAGTTACTCGAGTATCTCCTCGAGTAACATTGGCAGGGTTGAAAATGCCGAGAGCAACACATTTCTTGAAACAGCGTAATTCGAGTACAGACTCGAGTATCATTGGTAGGCCGAGAGTAACTGGAAGTCTTTTACATGGTTACTCGAGTACTTACTCGAGTAACGTTGGTAGGCCGAGAGCAACTAGAAATCATTTACCTTATTACACGAGTGCTTGCTCGAGTAATGTTGGCAGGTTACTTGAAGGTTGACCTGGTTACTTCAAGTTTCTGTCTCATTACTCGAGTACCTACTCGAGTAACCCTTTAGAAAACTTGCCATTGATCAAGTTTCTCAGCTTTTTCTCTTGGCTTTTCTTCATTACTCCAATGCTTACTTCAAGTGATGATTTTGCCCTGTTATTACTTTGTTCAAACTTATTTGTTTATCAAATCTTTTTCATACCATTCTTTGTTATCATCAAAACATAAGATCTAACAAAGATGAAGCAAATAATGAACACGGCGCAAGAAATGAACATCATGAAGGGATATGGGTGGATATCCCTTTATAAAACTACATCGAAGGTTAGTTAGCTAAAATAATTATCATGAACTATATTTGAATTATGTATATTGTTATTGGTGTATAATATAACTACTTTTGTTGTTGTCGTCACAAGAAAATGAAGGATATGAGTTGTACGTCTTAGTGTAGATTCTCTGAAGCCAGGCCCGCTAGTGATCATTAGCCTGATAAGAGTGTGTATAAAGTATTTTGGCCCTAATGAATAATAGCATTGTCATTAATGTAATTTAATCTTTGATGTATGTATGTAAGTGAAAAGATAAGGAGCTTGGTCAAAATAGCATTGTCATGGTTGTATGATTTCCTTGCATTATGATTGGGAGTTTATTATTTATGGTTGTTTTCCTTGCTTCTGTTTCTGCCAGCACTTTTTAAGCACAAGGGAGTTGAGTTTTAATATGTTCCAATGAGTTTTGAGTCTCTCAAATGTCATTAAGATGTTAGTTATATAATTTGTAAGAGAAGAAGATTTATTTGAATGTCGTTGAACTGGATGCTGCTTGCTGAGTGAAATGTTTTATCAGGGGAAATGGGTAGCTGGGTATATCTTTTAAACAAAAATTTTTTTAAAAAATCAACTTTTAAGACCGATTATCTCCAAAACCGGTATGAAAAGTACATTTAAGACCGGTTTTGAAGAGAATTAGGTACCCATTTGTAGGTTCCTATCGTTCCTTTCTTTTTGTGAATGAATGAAGAAGTATAATGGCCTTTTCTATTACAGTAATTACAAAATGCAAAAGGGTTTGATGTATGCACAGAATACTGGAAATAATTTAAATATGACTTACCTACTGCTTTTTTTCTACCTTTCCTTCTATCTGATTTTGGATCATATCCAATACCAGATCGGTCATTTACAAATCGTTGAGCTTTTAAAATCACATTTAGCGTCTCACTTCCTTGTGTAAATTTTTCAAGAGTTTTTGTGAGATCAGTGTTTTTCTTTTTCAACGAAGAACATTTTTCACAATCCTTTTCTGAACTTTCTTTAAGTTCAATTTCAAGAGCTTTGTTTTTCTTTTTGAAAACAATTAATTCTTTAACTACTTTGATGAATTCAGAATGTAAAGCATTATATTCAGAGAGTAATTCATCATAGGTAGGATCAGAATCATTTACCTCTTCTTCGATTTCTTCTTGAGCAACAAGACATATATTGGCTACTTCTTCTTCATCACTTTCTTCGTCAGAGGAACTATCATCCCATATAGCAGATACAAAGGCCTTCTTTTTGTTAAAGAATTTTCCTTTTCTCTTTTTTTTGCTCTTTTGATTTAGTTTTGGACATTCTGATTTGATATGTCCTGGTTTTCCACATTCGTAGCAAATGATATGATCTTTGCTGCTAGTTCCTCCTTTTTGAAAGTGTTTGAATCCTTGTCCTTTCTTGTAGAACTTTCTAAATTGTTTTATGATTAGGCCCATTTCATCATCGTCAAACTACTCATCCTCATCTTGATTTGCTTCTTTTGCTTTTAGTGCTAGGCCTTTCTTTCTCTTGTCACCGATGTCATCTAGTTCCCGTTTGAACTTTAGTTTGCTTTCATATTCAGAAAGGCTTACAAATAGAGAAGCAACTGATCTCATTGATTCTCTTTTTGCTTCTTCTATCGCAGTGACTTTGGCCTCCCATTCTTTAGAAAGAATATTCAAAATCTTTCGTAATTGGGTATGTTGATCATAGATTTTCCCAAGTGCTGAAAGTTGATTAATAAGATGAGTATATCTAAGTTCGAATTCAGATATTGACTCACCTAATTTCATTCGAAGTAGATCGAATTCAGTAACCAAAGTATTGATCTGATTCTCCTTTATTCCCGAAGTTCCTTCATGAGCTATCTCCAGAGCTTCCCATATTTCCTTTACTGTTGGAAGTGTGCAAATTCTGAAATATTCACTTTGACTCAAAGCACTTTGTAACATCAGAATTGCCTTGCTGTTGAGAGTGATAAGTTTCTTGTCATTCTCATCATATTCCGCTGGAGTCTTGGGAATTTTTTGAGGATCTACAATCTTTGTAGGTTGATAGTTTTCACTCTCAATCACATCCCATAGCCCATATTCAGTAGCCATCACGAATACTCTGACCTTTGCTTTCCAGAAAGAAAAGTGTTCTCCACTAAAACCTGGAGGTCTAGTGATGGATTCTCCGTCGGGAAGAATTCCTTCACCCATGCTTGCTATTGGATCCTTCTTAGGTTGTTAAGCCTTAACAAGAAGACCTACTCTCTGATACCAAATGTTAGAGCAAGTGTTTCACCCAAGAGGGGGTGAATTGGGTGATACTAAAATTTTGTTGCAATTATAAAAACTTGACGGTGAATATAAAGCAATAAAGAGTAAGGAGAAATATCACCGAAGTGTACACTGAGAGTTATACTGGTTTGGCCACAACCACTTTGACCTACCTCCAGTCCTCAGAGCTTCTCTGAGAGTTTCACTTTAACTTCCAAGATTCAGTGGGTTCTTGGCACCTCAGTACAAGCAAGTTCCTTCGCCTGGACACTCGCTCCCCCTTACAAGTTTTAATCCAATTCCAACTCAAGGTTCCACAACCTTAAGTTACCTTAATAATAAATATTGAGTTTGAATGAAATATCTCTCTTACAGAGTGAATAAGAATCACTGAAGCATAGAATTACAAGTATAATGTAAAACAGAGTAATGAACTTGATAATGCGTTCGTGTGTGTTCTTGTTTTTTTGCTCTGTTTGGATGTTCCCATATATATAGATGCGTTGGTAATGATTGTTGGAACATATTTCTTCATGCCCGTTAGAGCGTGCGCAACCACTATTGACTTTTCCAATATTTAAAAAATATCCGTTTGCGGTAGGTGGTGGTAGGTGGCATTTGAACGTTGCATTTGGCTTTCCTTATTTGGTAAGAGTTCTTCATTGTTTATCTGTGGATATGCTAACAATACTAATACAATAAAAGGTTAATCATATAGAAAACAAATCAATGAGCGTTGGAATGATTTCTGAATTTCTGAACTTGCATACTCGAGTAGCTACTCGAGTATTCATTAAAGTTTACTCGAGTACTTACTGGAGTATCATCGTGAAAGTAATGATAAACTGCAAGTTAATAAATGAACATTACATTACTGGGGTATTGCATGAAGTAAACACAATTTCAAACCTTTGGAAATACCTGTTTACTCGGGTACTTACTCGAGTATGGCACACTTTACTTCATAGGTTAGTCGAGTAACAACTGGGGTAATCTTTCAAATAAACTTTAGGTTACTCGATGCTTCACTCCAGTAAGGTTGGCAGGATTTCAAGGCCGAGAGCACTTCAAGTTTGATTACCTTGTTACTCGAGTACTTACTCAAGTAAACATAAATTTTCTACATAGCTTACTTGGGTAATGACTTGAAGTTCTCTTTCAACTAACTCTGCATACTCGAGTAGTGACTTGAAGTTTTTCTTCTAAATAACTCTGCATACTCGAGTAGTGACTTGAAGTGAAGTGTGAGAAAAGAATTTCATGTTATTCGAGTAATACCTGCAGGTTTTGCTTACCACAGTGAGTTACTCGAGTATCTCCTCGAGTAACATTGGCAGGGTTGAAAATGCCGAGAGCAACACATTTCTTGAAACAGAGTAATTCGAGTACAGACTCGAGTATCATTGGCAGGCCGAGAGTAACTGGAAGTCTTTTACATGGTTACTCGAGTACTTACTCGAGTAACGTTGGTAGGCCGAGAGCAACTGCCAGTGATTTACCTGGATACTCAAGTAACGTTGGTAGGCCGAGAGCAACTAGAAATCATTTACCTTATTACACGAGTGCTTGCTCGAGTAATGTTGGCAGGTTACTTGAAGGTTGACCTGGTTACTTCAAGTTTCTGTCTCATTACTCGAGTACCTACTCGAGTAACCCTTTAGAAAACTTGCCATTGATCAAGTTTCTCAGCTTTTTCTCTTTGCTTTTCTTCATTACTCCAATGCTTACTTCAAGTGATGATTTTGCCCTGTTATTACTTTGTTCAAACTTATTTGTTTATCAAATCTTTTTCATACCATTCTTTGTTATCATCAAAACATAAGATCTAACAAAGATGAAGCAAATAATGAACACGGCGCAAGAAATGAACATCATGAAGGGATATGGGTGGATATCCCTTTATAAAACTACATCGAAGGTTAGTTAGCTAAAATAATTATCATGAACTATATTTGAATTATGTATATTGTTATTGGTGTATAATATAACTACTTTTGTTGTTGTCGTCACAAGAAAATGAAGGATATGAGTTGTACGTCTTAGTGTAGATTCTCTGAAGCCAGGCCCGCTAGTGATCATTAGCCTGATAAGAGTGTGTATAAAGTATTTTGGCCCTAATGAATAATAGCATTGTCATTAATGTAATTTAATCTTTGATGTATGTATGTAAGTGAAAAGATAAGGAGCTTGGTCAAAATAGCATTGTCATGGTTGTATGATTTCCTTACATTATGATTGTGAGTTTATTATTTATGGTTGTTTTCCTTGCTTCTGTTTCTGCCAGCACTTTTTAAGCATAAGGGAGTTGAGTTTTAATATGTTCCAATGAGTTTTGAGTCTCTCAAATGTCATTAAGATGTTAGTTATATAATTTGTAAGAGAAGAAGATTTATTTGAATGTCGTTGAACTGGATGCTGCTTGCTGAGTGAAATGTTTTATCAGGGGAAATGGGTAGCTGGGTATATCTTTTAAATAACAATTTTTTAAAAAAAATCAACTTTTAAGACCGATTATCCCCAAAACCGGTCTGAAAAGTGCATTTAAGACCGGTTTTGAAGAGAACTGGTCTAAAAAGTTGAACTTTTAAACCGGTTTTTTGCAAAACTGATCTAAAAAGTAATACTTTTAAGACCAGTTTGTATTACTTTTTAGATCGGTTTTGCAGAATACTGGTCTTAATATTTCAACTTTTTAGATTGGTTTTTCAGAAAAACGGCCTAAAATTTGAACTTGTTAGACCAGTTCTTCTGATAACCAGTCTAAAAATATTTATTTTTAGACCAGTTTTATAATAACCTGTCTCAAAAAGAATTTTTAACACTAGTTCTATAACTGGTCTAAAAAGTAGTCGACTTTTTAGAACGGCTGTATCAAGATCGGATCAAGAACCGGTCTAAAATGTCTTCTTTAACCGGTCTTAAAAGTGATTTTTCCACTAGTATGACACATTTATTTTGATTAATAGGGAGAAAATTTTCATGACATATTTAATTCTCTACAAGTCTCTCTTCTCTATATTTCAAACTTTTTGCTGATGTCAAATAGGGGGAGATAGAGGCAAGAAAAATATAAATATGCTACATTCAAATTGTTGTCATATTCATACATATTTTTCTTAAAGGATTTGCCATCATATAAAAGGGGGAGAATGTTAGATATGAATAGTTTTGATGATATCAAATATAGATGTCAAGTATTAAGAGCAAAAAGTTTGTATGATATACTTATTCTCTATATTGACTAACTACTATATTTAATGTTGTATATATTGTAGATTAGTCATAAACCCGATGGTGGTTTGATGTTATAATGCCTCATATATAGAGAATGATCATCAAGAGGTAAGGGATTGAAGAAAGAAGAAATTGTAAGATCTAATGGGAATATCAAGATTCAAGATTAGTCAAGCAAAGAAAGAAGAAGATTGAAGATATTCAAGAAGATATCTAGTTGGGTTATAAAGAATGATAATCAATTCAAGAAGATATCTAGTTGGGTTATGAAGAATGATCATCAAGTGGCAAAACAAGAAGAAAGAGATTGAAGAAAGAAGAACTTGCAAGATCATATAAGAATATCAAGATCCAAGCTATTAGAAGTGATATCGGAGGTTTCTATAGTCAAACGGAAGTTGGAATGGGTCAATATGATGCTAAAATGATGTATACAGAAGTTATGGTACCTCCGGGGATGATTACTCGAGTAATCACTTGAGTAATATGGCACTGCCTCATTTTGGAGGTGATTACTCGAGTAATCTGCAAAGTTACTTGAAGATTACTCGAGTAACCACTTGAGTAATGATACTCTGTTTTCGTGCGTCATGATAGAGGTTTGGTATTTTATGCATTTCTCTCTAACCACATGTTGGATTGATCTGAAACTGGTGGCATATGAAACTAGACTCCCAACACGAACTATGGACACCAAGATCACATTCAAAGGAGTTCAGATGAGGGAGATATGATCTGTTAAAGGTGACACTTGAATCAACATCATATTTTAGGACAGCTTCGGTATTTTGGACATAACTCTCCAAATACACATTGGATTGAGACGAAACTATTGCCATATGAAAGTAGACTTAAAGAGATTTCTATAATTTGATATATTTCCAATTATATACTAAGAGCTATGCCTTCTGGAAATTGATGCTCGTGATTCAGACTTTGTCTAAATGCAGAAGATATTCTTTGGATCATAACTTTTGTACAAAATGAGTTTGGAGGTGATTCTTGTTGCATTGGAATGTAGATGATGAGGGCTTTGTGATGATATATGATTTGCCATGTTTCAAATCAAAATCAAGAATTCACTTGAAGGGCTTTCTCGAGTAATATGCAGAATTATTTGAAACCACACTCGAGGGACCACTCGAGTAATGCAGTTAGAAATGCTGTCGGCCAAGATTTGAATGACATTACTCGAGGGACCACTCGAGTAATCTGTAACGTTATTTAAGAGCTTACTCGAGGGATCACTTGAGTAATCATAGAAGAAATCATCTAGTAGCTCTCGACCAAGAAATGATAGACTTTACTCGAGGGACTACTCAAGTAATCAGATGTGAAAAGGCTTTACTCGAGGGAGCACTCGAGTAATTTGCAAATTTATTTGAGAGCTTACTCAAGGGATCACTCGAGTAATGAAGATGGAAATGCTCTTGACTAGATTTTGAAAGGAATTACTCGAGGGATCACTTGAGTAATGAAGTTGGAATTACTCTAGGCCAAGATTTGGACAACATTACTCGAGAGAGCACTCGAGTAATCTGCAAAGTTATTTGAACTATTACTCGAGGGATCACTTGAGTAACCAGAAGAAAAGAGAGGCTTACTTGAGTAACCACTCAAGTAACATGACTAACAACGTATTCGAAGATTCTAAAAATCATGGAAATTTTATGTAACTTACTCTTCTTATTTCCAATCATTCTAACACTTCATTGTATTAGTGTTTAATGTATTTCTCCAAGAATACAATGAAGAGATGATACGAAGAGACAAAAGTTGAATTTATGGAAGCGGAGTGTCAACGTTCATAACGGCTAGTTTTCAAATTCAAGCAATGGACCAACAAAGCAACAGGACTCAACTGATAAGTTGAAATACTCACAACGGTCATATCCTACTCAACTATAAATATAGAAGATTCAAATAGAGAGCAATAACAACACCAATGAGAACACTACAACGCAAACATGCTTATATCATGAATCATCTACTTCAACCCAACTACTATCTGTTCTTATCTATTTTCTATATCATGTATATTTGAAAGAGTTATTTGTATTGTACTTCAGTGAGCATTATATCTACTCTATAAGAGAGTTTGTAAACACCTTCAACTGTATTTCTGAATTGATCTCAAGGTAGAGGGACCTTAAGTGGGTTGATTTCCTTACGGGGAAGTGTAGAGAGAATAGCCGGAAAGACTTTCCTCTCGTAAGACTTATAAGATGCAAGCAGTAGAGAACGTTGCTGCTCATAAGACTTGCAGCGGTGTAAGCAGGAGAGGACGTTGCTACTCATAAGACTTGCATGGGTAAGCAGGAAGGAAAGATCTTCGGGATTGCTCTGCTCCTAAGACTTACTGTAAGGGGGAGTATCTTGGTGAGAACCTTGTAAAGGCTTTTCTTGTGCCTGGATTAAACAAGAAAATAGTGGATTTGAAAATATCAAGAAGAGCCTGGGGACTGGACGTAGGTCATCAGAGATTGGACCGAACCAGGATAAATCACAGTTTGCTTATTCTCTTCCCTAAACTCTTATATTTCCATCATATATTAATTATTGATTTATGAGTTATTACTTTCATATTTATTGCTTCCTCTAAGATGCAAAAAGATTTTCAAAGTTCTTAAGATTTTTATCTTACACCCAATTCACCCCCTCTTGGGTGTCAACCGGTTTTAACATGACCAACTGTAACCCCATCTAATTTTCCCTCCTAAACTCAATGAAATCATCAAATCATCAAAAATCCAACTCTAAGGCCTATTTCTAGAGCTGACCAAAATTATCACATTCTTCGGGAAAATTGGGGTTTTCGAAATCCGACTCCTAACCACTTTATTAACTATTACATTAGGTTATATCTACCATTTGGATCCAATTTTGGCAACATAACCCCTAGGCTAATTTAATTTCTAAATTTCAAATCAAAGACAATCCGGCAAAATTTCACTGATTAAGTTGTCCACAATAGCCAGAACAATCAAAGATTGAAGTTTTAGAAGTTACCTCAAGCTCCCTCTAGCTTTTCCCTTTTAGGCTGAAACCCTAGCTCTTCATAACAATGAAATTTTAGCCTCTAACACCTTAATTCATATATAAGGATAACTTAGGAGAAGTATTACACAAGATAGGAGCTAATTCATTGAGAAATCAAGGTTACCGGGTGAATTTTCTCCTCCTTCTCTCTAGAAATGCTCTCAATTCTTCCTCTCTCTTTTTGCTAAACTTCACGTCAGATTGGGTGGAGGAAGAAGATTGGAAATGTTTTAAAACTCCATGCTTATGTCATTGTCTCTTTTACTTATGTCATAATTTCCTAAAATAAGAAATTCCAACTTTTATGTACATAAGTTAATGTTATAAGCCCAGACAACATGTAAATAATATTTCCTCTTCTTGGCCTATGCTAAAGGCTTCCTAAGAGGTCCTTACATTAGCCCAAATGAATTTTCCATTCATCTCATAATTTTAAAAATTTCCATCACATTTTAATTTAAGTTCTGGATTTAATGGCAATTCTCGCAGATTTTTTTCCCTAAATTTGAAAAATCATAACTAATTATAGAAAAATCAAAATTGGGTAATCCTAAAGCCAATGGAAAGCTATTTAAGTCCTCATTTCTAGAAAAATATGGATCACTCAGTTCATAACTACAAAAATATAGAATTTCACAAAAGTCCATACTGCTCCGAAACATATTCCAGTTTCAATCCCAAACTTTAGAAAATCATAACTCTTAGCTCACAAATTGAAATGACACAAATCATATATCCAATTTGAAGCTTGGCAAGTGAAATTTAAGACTGGAAAGTTTCAGAATTTTTATACACCATTTTCCCATTCAAAATGCCCATATAAACCGACTGCCATGTTTAGAGTTTCAATGGACAGAATTTCCAACTTTTGCACAATTGTTCCCAATGGTTCCAATTTCACAAAAAATACTCTCCCCACACAAATTTTCACAAGGAAGCCATTAGAATCACTAAAACAATCAATTTCTCATCACATCCACACATATTCAGGTTTGAACCACAATACAACACAACCACTAAATTGCCCAACTTTCCATTTCACCATAATATGCGCCCTCCCTCTATTCTAATTCAATTTATATGTTAATCCATAATTGAACTTAAATACAAGGTTTAGGCACTGCTCATAACACATTTGAATCATAATTCACATTGTATTCTCCAAAAGTGTTTATTTATCAATAATCACATCCACTTTTGAAGTCATTAACCCTTAATCACGTTTTTGGGATATTACAATAGACGTGGCACATAGTTGAGAGAAATTTCCCTTGATTAGAGTGTGGGGCAAAAGATACCAATTGGGTTTGATAGATATTAGAAACCAATCATGCCTATTGCAAACTGATATAGGAGTTTTGTCAGCCTCCTTGCATGTAACAAGCCTAACATCTTGATAGAGCAGTGGAGAAATGTCAATGAAAAGGTGAAGCAACATATTTGGGATACTATTCAGGTATACAATTCTCTTCTACATGTAATGATAATCAAATTTGTCATAAATTTGTCACTTACTCCTTCATATGCATGCATTACAGCTCACCTATGACGTTCCTCAGAGTGAGGTCTTATACAACATGATAATGACGTATTGTTATAAGCGTTGGAGCAAGTTTAAGACAAATTTAGCCAACAATTACATCCATATCGAGCTGAAATATGGTGAGCCTCATCCTACTCCATGCAGCAAGTTTTAACATATTGATTAAGCCACTTGGCAAGAATTTTTAGGCTTCGGACTACTCTAGAATCTTTGGTTAGTTAATTTATTTTACATTTTATTTACTTATCAATTGTCTTAATTGATTGTAAACCTTTTTTTTAATTTCTTATTCGCAAGAAAAAAAGGAAAAAAGCACAATAGAGTGGTAGAAAAAATGATTGCCCTTATACAATGTCTCGTGGGGGTTATGCAAAGGTTCAAAAAGACTTGTTTGCGGCCAAACATAAGATATTAGAAGAAGCATCTCAATCCAATCCTTATGTTCTTCTTTCTCCAGTATCTTTGATTCGTCACTAAGAAAAATGGTTGTTTGCTTACCAAAAGAGGAGTGGGTCTTATACGAGTGAACAATCTCATATAGTAGGTGAAAAATTGTAAGTATATATCATTGTTGTTATTAATTACATAAGAATCATATTTCATTACTTATATTTGTTATTTTGTATTATCTTACAGGAGGAACTTAGAGAAAAACAAGCAGAGGGATATTTCAGGTCGAAGGGTAGGAATGATATCATGACTGTTGCTACTGGAAAATATGAGCATCCAGGCTGTGTCAGGGGAGTTGGAGGAGGGGTAGGCATAGGGGATTACTTTGGAGCCCCCTCATGCCATTCCTCAAGTATCGTGACTAGGGAGGAATTGAAGCATATGTTGGTCATTGCAAGAGTAGAAGTAAGGGCCGAGGTAGAAGCATCATTTGATGCATTATTAAAAACTTGTTTGAGCAAGATGAAAGAGAAAATGATGGTGTTTATGAGTTCAAGACAAGATACCAGTACTCCCCAGGCACAATCTCTTACTCCTAATAAGCATAGCACTAAAGGGAGTTATGGCAATATAGGGCAGTCATCAGAGGATCCTGCAAGAGAAATTGGTAACTCTTGTGACATTTTTGTCGAGGATCCTCTGAGAGGGTTAGTTGTACAGGAGAGTATGCATAACCTAGTATCAAATGTCCACTACCAACAAGTGAAAGATGATGAAGTCAGAGTGTCAGTGGAAGAGGTGATCATTATAGATGAACCTATCTGTATCCCTTATAATGATTTCAAGATTGTGAGTAATGTCCTGGCTACTTTCATCTTGTTGCCAAAGAACCTTATTTCTATTTGAGTTGAGGAAACCCTGATCAAGGCCCCAACAAGTCTAGCTCCCTTCACTCAAGAAGTTTTACAGCCTCCATTGAATATCATGCAACAAGTGATTCTGATGCCATATGATACATCCTTTCAAGTAAAGAGATTGGCCTACGGATTCAGTTGTTGGCAAGTAAGGGGTGACATGCTTTCTTGAGAGGGATGATTTAATGTCCCAGGTATCTCCTAGAAAAAATCTTACAATTGCAATTGTCCAACTGTTCTTGATGTAAGTATCTTCTTCAATTCGAAGTAAACTTTTACAAATTTTGACATGTACCTTTAATTTGTGTGCTTTCATTATTATAGGTACATGAATCATAGGTTGGTCTCCTCTGGCTATAGTGATGAATTTGGATTCCTCTACCTAGTTCAAATATAAGAGAAAGGGACACCGCTACTATCAGACATATATACTTATAAGAGAGGCTTAGTGAAACCACAACTGAGTGTTTCTTGGCTCCATATATGCATGGGTAAGAAACAAATTTATATTTCATAATAATGCTTTAAGTTTGCTTAATATTCTTCTCTTCTTTTCAGTGATAATTGGCAATTGCTTCTTCTATGCAAGAGTAGTTACACTGTCATCCTCTTATGCTCCCTCTACTTTAAACCAGGGAATGATTTGAAAACGACAATGAACTCGTAAGTTTTCTTGCATTATTACCTTTTATATGCAAAGTTTATGGAATTTGTGTAAAATAAGTAACCATTGTGATTTTGATGATAGGGCTATGCTGACATTTCTATATACTGATTGTGGTAAGCATGTTCATGACATAAAAGACCCTATATGGACCATGCCAAAGGTTAGTGTATATTGGTTTGTTTTAAGAATGTATTCGATAAGCTATATTTTTATACTTGTTTTAATGATATCATGTTCTTTATCAGAGCCGTAGGCAACCACAAGGGTCCAACTTATGTGGTTTTTATGTTTTGAGACACATTTACAATATTGTTACTCTAGGCATAACTGATTTTACCAAAGAGGTAAATGTATATTTCAGAACTTTTGTATTACTTTTATTGTTTTTAAGTTACCAAGTTAATGTTTTGTCTGGCTTTAGTGTTACAAATGTTTGATCTTGCTGATCCCTTTCCTGAAGAAGATTTGATTTCATCCGTAGATGTTGTGCTAAATTGATCCATGAGCTTTTACAAAAATAGCAATTTTTTTAATCCAATGTTACATTATTCTCATACGTATTGCTTCTACTGTTTGAATTATAAAGTGTTGTTGTAATTGCAATTACATGCTGTGTGCAGGATTACTGTGTTGCTGTGTGCAATTCCATTTCAATACAATTACATGTTGTGTGCAATTATAAAGTGTTGTGGTTTTCCTATCTAATTGGATTTATGTCTCTGTACGTGTATGACAATTTTTTGGATATAGTAGGTGATACAGGTCTGATGTTGATACAGGTATGGGATTTAAGGAATGACCTCTATATTTTTCCTTTCCTTTGTTTTTCTGTAAAACTGAGGAATTTTCTGTATATACTGAGGAATTTGTCTTCCCTCTGCTTTTCTTTATAAGTTTTGGAATGGAAAGTGCACAAAGTTGAGATTTTGTTGTTGCCATTGTTAAATTGCAGGTTATTGTTATCTCGGTAGACTCAAATTATGTTTTTAAATGGTTGATGATAATGTGTTGCTATTGTTACTGAGAATGTGGGTTGGAAGAATAATGATAATCGTTGACCAGCAAAAGTCATTTGGTAAATCCTAAATCCCAATCTAACCAGCTGTAGCCCATATCTATCTAAACCTTCTACATAGAAAATCATAATTTAGAGTAGCTCCCTGTAGCTTCCCAACCAATGTTTTCCTAAATGGCTTCATCAATCGTTCCTTCTCAAGATCATCAAATACAAAATTTGGATACAATAAATTACCCAGATCAACTGCAATCCCCTTATTAGGTTCCTCAATATCCTCCAAAACTTGTCTGAATCTCTTGCTCTTTCTCAGCCAAATCATTATCAAAATCACACTATGACAACAACATGTTCTTCATAAGCAAATATCGATACTGAAGTTGATCCTTCTTCTCAACCACTTCTTCCATCTAATCCTCCATCGTGGCTTTAGGAAAACATCACTCGAGAACTACCCATTTCCTTGACTTACCTTCTTTTGATTAGGTCCCAAACCCTCCTTCCCATCAACCATTGTCACCCTTGAGGATAAAGATGACCCTCCAGAAAGAATTCCCAGCTCACTTGATCTCATTTCGCAAGACACGAAACAAGATCCTACTCTATTTCCTAGTTGTAGTAGCGAAGGAGCCCCATAAACCACTGTCACAGAGGCGCTGTCAGTTCCTTGCACAAACCATCGTCACCACTCTAGTAGAAGTAAGTGAAGTTGTACTTTGAAGTGATTTTTTTTCCAACCTTAAACTTGTTTGGATTATCATTTAAAAAGCCATTTTAGATGAAAAATGAGGATATTCGATTAAGGATTAATTTATGAAATTAGAAATGAGTCAATACCAATTTAAAAAATTTAGAAAAAGTTAGTAACTTTATTATTAGGACCCAAAAATTGGTATTGAGCTAAAGATAAGTTAAATTATGAAATCCAAGAAATTTAAGGAATTACAAATTAGATAAAGGAAATTTCAGAGCCTAGTGTGTGTGATTAATAGGATAAAATGCTCTGGTCACAGCACCCACCACCTTAGAAGCACTTTAGAAGCAAGAATTTTTTGCTTCAAATCAGAAGGAGCTTTTTTCTGTTAATCCCATTTGCACAAAAGCATTGCCAAATAGTCCAAAATTTGTCCACCGGGCTTTTATATCAGAAAGAGCATTTTTCAGCTTTATTTTTTCTCTCAACGAGTTGCCAAATAGGCACTTAGTACAACATTTTTTTAAAGTCAGCTTGTTATACTCTTCATTTCTATTCAAAAATCAAATAATATAGGTATGGGCGTATGGCTAATCACAAGAAAGGTTAATAGTGTACGATACCCAAAATTTGAAAAATATGGAGTTGCCATCAAAATTTTAAAAAATGATAATTATGGAAACCTTTTTTGAAAAATAAAACTCACATAATGATAGTGTAGTAGTATTACTAGTCAACATGGTTCTACAATAAAATAGGCAAAGTTGGTTAGTGATCTACTACTAAATTAACAACCCTCAATGAAATAATTAGTGGGGTAAGATCCATATTTTGCTTAAATTTAAGTCCACTTTGGCAGGACTCTTAAATCAAGTTATTTAGGTAGGTAACCTTTTTACTAATTACATCACATTTAACTCTTAGATCTTTATGGGATTCGATCATCATATGATCTGGCATGTTTAATCCCATCTAATGTCTTGAGAGCCAAAACTGTTTTGTTAATCTCAATTAAGTAAAAACAATAATGAATCTTTGTGAGAAGCACTATTACTCATGTGTCTCACCAAGATAACTCAAATGCATCCACTTTGGTGGAACCTACAATTGAGTGATCTAGGTTTTGACAAGTATTCATTAATTGATGGTATTATGATTTAAGATTTCATTCAGAGGGCTTAATTAATATTTCTTTTATATGAATACATATATCACGGCTGTATCTCATACAAATATACATATATATGTGAAATATGAATGTAATGATCTAATCAAAAGAAACATAATTTAAAAGTGACACAATATGGCTTACCTAACCAAAATCCTCGCAAGCCAATAAGAGGACCTCTCTTGTAAGAAAAGAAAATACATTGAGAAACCTCATTTAAACATAAGAGGGGAGTGAGATGAGAAGAGAATATACATCCAGACTATATAGATGATGGCATGGCATGTAGGCCATATTGAAAAAAAAATTACAACCCTTGTAAAACTAGAGCCATATTGTTCACCACACCCAAACAATTTTAGAAATTAAAACTACAACAAATAACAATTCATATAATATGAAAAACAATAAATGTTATGATTATGTCGCACTATAAATAGTTAGCCACGGTGTTCCTGCTACCGAACCTATGCTCCTCAGTCCTCCTCTAAGAAAAGAGGAAGGAAAAGAAGAAGATGGGGAGTGATTTAGAGGATAGTTTAGGTGATCCTAATTCCAAGGAAAGGGTATCTTTGAGCTTTTTACCCATATTGGTAACTAACCGTATGATTAGAGGAGAAAATTGACAGGTTCTTTAATTTCCCTTATATTCTCTGGACTTTTTTTTCTCTAGCTCTTGTCTAATTTTTAATTAAAAAATAACTTCTTCTATAATCCTAGCTTTGTCATATTTTGCTTGATTTTCAACCTTTTTGACACTAGCAGTAGAGGCATCACATGTCTCCAAGAGCAGTTATGAAACTTCTTAATTTATTCATCCTTAATATTTCATGTAAGAGATCCCTACATGTTTCTACTCAACATGCCACACATGAGATTTTTAATCCAACAACCCCATAACACAAGAGTACTAAAGCTAGGCTAGGTTTTCCTTGGTCTCCTATCCTTCTTGATTAATCACGATCAATCGAATCCAAACCAATGTATCATATACAACTTATATATCACATATACAATTTATAATCGAGACAAAGCCTCAAACTCAACTTAAATGCACAATTGACCTGGTTTTGATGCCACTGTTGAGATTTGTAGGCACAATGAAAAATTAAAAAATTTTCCAATCCCTACTACAGATCTATCAATGGCGTTTAAATTGAATAGTAGAGAACTATATCTTCCTTATGTGTTCAGTCTTTCTTTTCGATTTCAAGGAGCTAACAACTCGAATCAGCTCCATCTACAGGTATCCACACAAATAGGAATCCAACACGGATGGCATGCTAGTGCCACTAACGTCCTTCTCTAGAGTTTTCTCTTCTCACGGCTCTCTATCTATCTTTTATCATCCGTAGAAAACCCTAGCTCACCCTTTTTTAAATAACTAGTCAAGGCTTTTTATTTTATGAGGGGCATTAGATTCTTAAAATTAATTTTAATTAATTTTGAAATCCATATCATATCAATTAACACTTAATTGTCTTTTGATAAAAAAAATTAAATAAATATGGTTTAATTAAACCTATCCAATGGTTTTAATTCAGCCTATTTATTTAATTTGAATAAATAGCCAATCAAAATAAATTTAATTTATCTTTATAAATTAAATCCGAAATATTATATCCCTATCATGTTAGTTATTAAATTTAATTTATCAGATAAAACTAAATTTAAAACTAACATAATATAATAATATTATATAATATATATATGTATTCCGAAAATACATATATATATAATATTATTAATTTTATTTTCAAATATATATATATATATATATATATTTGTCCACCCTAGATTAACCATTACATTCATTAAATCTAGACATATCTTAGATTCAATGAATCTAAACATTATAGCTCTTGTTGGGCTATTTTTGTGTGCAACCCTGTAGGCCCATATAAAGTTAGCAGGAGGCCAATGACTATACTAACCCACAAGTCGTACATGGCCTTTAGCAAGACATCACGACTACCCAATTTATATGAAGATCGATAAACCAATACAGCCTATCATACAACCATATCACGTCCCTTTTGTCACACGACATTTCATTTAAGGATGAGGCATGGAGAATGTCATCCTCCTATTCTTGACTATTACTTTCTTAATCCTTGAGTAGTTTGACTATAGAAATGGAAACTCCTTTCCATCGTAGTATGGACATACATTTCTCAGACTTGCTTATCGAGGGGCCCAATTATATCTCTCTACTAATGTAAGGGAAAAATTCCATCTTGACAATTCACATTCCTTTACATGAAACCTACCAAGCCTGAACATAGCCTTTATCATCACCTAGTCAAAGGTGATTTTTTACTAGGTCAAAGCTAAGTGACTCTCATGTAGGAATTCATGATGATCTCAGGTCAAAGGGGCATATTGACATGGTCATACATTAGACAAGCTTATGACTTGATCCATACAGTTTTCTCATAGTGGGTCAGTCTAGCACCTTGTACTCTTACAAGTGCCTACGACTTTGATTTCTATCTCCATACCTCTTAAATGTCATACTGGTCTTATTTCATCTTTGCTCTCGCATAAATGATCGACCATGAACATTTAGGAAAATCATTATGATTTATCCAAGGATAGTTATTATAGTGAACATGCATATAATATGATAACAAAATGGAGAAGTTCATTGAATAATAATGTTTAAAGTATGATGATTGACCCCTAGGGCATAATTTCCAACACAGACCTCCCCCTAGACCAGCATCACCAGCCAGCTCACCTATGGGTGACACAGAGCAACCATTGATAGACGGAACAGAGTTTGACCCGTATTCTATCATCAATTCCAGAGCTGAGCTAGTAATGTGAGAGATGATTTGTGACCATGATAGAGCTCAATATTTATATATTTTTATTAATTAATCTTAGGTTTTTGTGGAACTTAATTGAATTTTTTGGGGCATAATCAAGTGTTGATGTGAGAGTTTAGTGAAAGAACAATTTGGGAATTAAAGTGGTTAAATTGTTATATTTTTAATTAATATTTGTTATTCCCATTATTCTTTAATTGTGAGCAAAATATATTACCTTTGTGAATATAATTTTGTAGGTGATGATGTGGCATAACTTGAGTAGTCAAGGTAAAAGATATTATTTTAGAATTTAATGAAGAACAAAAGTGGAACATCACAAGTGCAGAATTTATTTTCACATTTTTTCTAAGAGGAGATTAAATGAGTAAGGGCCTTGTTTGGTGGTTGTAATTTTGTACCTATCATAAAACATATTTTCACCACTTTATCCAAACAAGGCACAACTTAACTATTTAACCTAGAGAGAATTGAAGAAAGATTGAAGTGGGGACCATTGTCTATTTGGTGAGTGGCGGCTGTGAAGGAAATAGGAGGAGAAGAGATGGACCGAAATTGAAGATTGGAAGAAATAGATAAGGAACTGGACCAAACCGAATTAACACATGAAAATAGCTGCTAGACTGATTGGGAATAAAAGAGAAAGAGGAGCTGAACCAAGCTTGACCGAAATAGCATTGCTGAACCAAATTATAGCTGTTTGAAGAATAGAAGATGAGAGGAATGAATTGAATTGGAAAGAAAAGGATGTTGAGCCGACATTGTTGACCGAGCTAAAGCAATCGAAAATGAGAATTGAAATGGATAAAGGAAGCAAGCTGGACTGATGGAATAAAGAGGAGGAGAAGCAGCCAAAATTCTTTACCAAACCGATTTGAAATGGTGGACCGAAAGGCTTAAGTGAAGAAGGAGAGCTCCACAATAAAAGGAGGGAGGCGGCTGTGTGTGAAAGGGGGCTGACAGAGTGGACTGAAATGAAAAATGAAAGGAGTGAAGCTAATTGGACCATGGGAATAAGTAGAGAGTAGCACCGAAATGTGAAAGGAGAAGAAAAAAAAGAGAGCACCGTATGGAAAAGAAAAGGTAGGCATCATGAGAGGAGACCTTGACCGAGTTGAAGAGTGTGAAGAGAAGAGGCGCTGGGAAAAAAGAATTAAAGGGGCTGTTCGGTGTTCTCCATTATTCTCTATGGCCAATCGCTTCATTATTCATCAAGCTTCATCTTCTTCCTCTTCCATGAGTAGCTAAGCTTTGGTAATTTCCTTGAGTTGGGTAATGGTTTGAGCTTCTAAACTTCAATGGAATTCCTTTAAGCTCTCTTTGTAGTTCATAATTATGTAGCTTGGTTAAGTATGTAATTGTGATCTAGATTGTTCTATGCCAAGTCAATTAACTTGGTGGTTGAGCTAGGAGTTGATTAATTAGGCTTTGTATGATTCATATTAGGAGTAGGTTGAATTATTTATTCCAACTTGGTTAAGTGGATTTAAATTATTAAACTGAATATTTTGAATTGTTGTAATGGTAATTACAATTTAGAATTGGAAGTTAGTTATTCATCTCCTTAAGTCACTATTAATTGGTGGTATTCATTTAATTGCTTCGGTTGAATTAATTAAATGATTATTACAAGTATGGAGCTAGTGGTAGATTAGTTCCATTCTCTTGGCTCATTATGGAATTCAAATCATTAGCAAGCAAGGAAGACTAAAACCTCAACTCAAGGGAATCCTATTTTATCATTATACTAGTTAATTGAATTTATCTTATTGTTAGTGTTAATTTCAATTCTGTTTGCTTCTTTGTTTTAAAAACCAAAAAAAAAATACAAAAATATTCTTTTGGCTTAGATACTTCATAGTTTTAAAATCAAATTCTCAAAATGATTTCTCACAACTTTAAGGTATTTACCACTTTACTACTTAGAAATTTGGACATTAATCTCCTCACAAGAACGACCTAGGTTGAGCTACTACACTATTTCCAAACATTGTTTTATTTTGTGAACTCACACGATATGGGTCCATCAGAGCAGACCAGGAGTTATATGAGTATATCAGAGACATATATCTATAGGCTTACTATATGAGGACACCTGGATAGGCTAATATGTAAAGTACTTGCACGATGTGGAGAAATTATATTGGGATTATGGTTTATCTGGTATGGAAATTCCTGATGATAATGTTCAACTTCGCATGACATTATATTTCTTTCCAGATACCGCGTTTTAGGCATGAAAGAAGAAAAAAGTTATAGAATAGGGTTCGAATGATAGTTTTATTGCCTTCATGGAACATATATTAGAAAATACATATTGGACTACATGTACCGGTTTTGATATACAATTATTATTCAGTATCTGGTCAATCGAAGATGGTTAGCATGACATTTTAGTGTAAGGACAGTCATTGGGTACCGATGCTCGGAAGTAGTTAGAGCCGGGGTACCAACATTTTGTACCATACATTAGGGTTAAGCGTGTTCGGCCCAGGGAAAACTATGATGGGTGACCCCGAGGAAGTCATATGTACAAGTTAGGATATGTTATGTAAAACATATTATACAATAGTATATAAGTTGTATGTTGGTAAAAGCTTTCCCTAACTACTATAAATGTTTGTTATATGTAAAATTTGAAGTACTTGTGTACTAAAATTTTATGAAATGACAAATATGCCCTTATGATTATATGAAAGTAACATATTCTTTATCTCAATATAGTGAAACAAAAAGATGGTGAGAACAAAGGTAGAGGTGATGAAAAAGGTCAAGAAGCTGGACCTGAGCTGATAAGACAAATAATGGGCATGTTAACAAAAGAGAACTATAATGCAGGAGCTAAGGGATATACAGCAAAAACAAAATACAGATAGGAAAATGCATGATAATCCTGATGAGCATAGAGATGAACATGTACAACCTCATGAACCTAATCAGGGGCTCTGCCTAGACTTGTTATTGAGATCAAAAGTTTGCCAATATGGGCATCATGTTTCTGTCAACAAAAACCCTTGCCTTCTGAGGAAGATTTGAGGATTAGTTATCTCGACTGGAGAAAATTTTCAGAATTTTATAATGCCTAAATGATATTAAAGCTCAGCTGGCTATTTATAAATTAGAAGGGGATGCAAACAGATGGTGGAGGAATACTGAGATGACTTTACGAGCATAAAATAATCTAATAACCTAGGATTTATTTCAAGAACAATTCAATGAGAAATATTTTCCTTGTTCAGTCATAATTGAAAAAGAAACAAAGTTCCTGACAACACAGCAATGTGAAGAAGAGAGTTTTGATAAGTATTTAGCTCGATACATCTGGTTGTCTCGATACTCTTCTTATCTAAGATATCGAGATGACGAGGAATGGAGCTCAGACATGATTATATTGGGACTGAGGCTAGAGTTGAAAGAGAAATTGATCTCTAAGCAGTTTATTGAGTTTAACAAGGCAGTAAAAAAGTGCAGAATCATGAAAAGTAACCTGTTAAATTTATATTTTGGTATAAATATTAACAATAAGGGAGCCTCTGGCAGTGGGAGTTCATACCAAAAATGTAAAATTCAAGGAGGTTCATTTAGAGGAAATAACAAGAAGCCTTATTAGCCTAAGGGCCGCAGTAACCAAAAATCCCCTGGGAATTGAACATGCTGGCATTATGGCAAGCCATTCCATCCTGGCAAGCCATGTGGTGTTTTAACAAAGCAGGCTCTAGTAAGGTAGATAGTCTATTATTAATGCCAAAAACCATAGCATTTTGCTATAGATTGCCTATAGCAATAGCAAACAGGGGAGTTTAGACCAAGAGCTCAAGGCAAATTTTTCACAATGACACTAGAAGAAGCTAAGAAATCTCTTGAGCTAATTCAAGGTATGATCTTACTTAATGGTAATTCAGTACAAAGTTTATATGATTAGGGCGCTAGACATTCATTTATTACATATGACTGTGTGAGACAATTAGGCCTAAGTATGCATAAAACATCGTAGAATCTGGTTGTGTATACACCTACGGGTGACAAATCCATTACATCCACTATTTTTTTGAATTGCATAATAAATGCCGAAGGACACGAGTCAACTTTTGATATGAAATGCTTGCCGTTACGTAGACTAGAAGTAGTTCTTGGTATTGACTGGTTAACAGCCAATAATGTGTTGCTAGACTACAGAAATAAAAGAGTTATTTACCTTAATCTAGAACCAAATGACAATATAGAGGTCAATCTTAATTTTCTCTCATCAGCTGTGGCTGAGAGATGTTTACATAAAGGTTGTCAGGGGTATATAGTATTTGTTAGATCCTATATGTTTTGTTTATAACAAAGATTGGATCAATAATATGAAAGGATTTGATAACAAACAAATGGATTTGAACAAAGTGGCAAAGCATCACTTGGAGTAAACACTGGAAGTAATCAACAAATTTTGTGAAGGCTTATTCAAGTAGCCACTCAGGTAAGAGAAGCCATTACTCGAGTAGCCACTCGAGTAAGCAAAGAGAATTTCATCCAGTTAAGCACTACCAAAATTTGGACGAAGTTACTCGAGGGACCACTTGAGTAATCTGCAAAGTTATATAGACCATTACTCGAGTAGCCAATCGAGTAACAAGATTTTCAATAGCATCACTCGAGTAGCCACTCGAGTAACCAGGTCAAAAATCTTCCAATGTCTCTCGGCCAAGAAATGTAGCATATCACTCGAGTAGCCACTCAAGTAATAAGTGAGAAAATAACATTACTCGAGGGACCGCCCGAGTAACCTACAGAATTATTTGAAGTACCACTCGAGTAACCAGAAAGCAAACTCTCAGCCAAGAATTTGATGATATTACTCAAGGGTGTAATCGAGTAATCTGCCGGGTTATTTGAAAAGCCACTCGAGGGACCACTAAAGTAAGGCGTGAAGAAAAATAAAGCCCACTCGAGTAAGCAGTTTATCACAGTGATCACTCAAGTAATCTGTGAAGGTAATGACATGGCCACTCTAGTAACCAGGTATTCTCAAGGTTTGTAATATATCACTCCATGTCTTACCCGAGTGATATCTGATGTAAAATGTTGATTTTCTCACTGCCATATTTTTGACAGGTTTACTCGAGGGACCACTCGAGTAACAAACTTGATCACTCGAGTAAGGCAATCTAGAAATTATATTTTCATTGAATATCTATTGATTTTTTATCTATATGATTAACTCTTCATTGTATTAGTATTTTAAATACATTTGCAGAGAAACAATGAAAGGGTATGACAAATTTGAGAAGTCAAATAAAAGTCTGAACCTTCACCTACCGCTACCTACCGCCAACAGATAATTTTCAAATACGAACCATAGTCAACTGCTATTGCGCGACTCTAACGGTCAAGTTTGAATTGCTTCCAACGGACACTACAAATCATCTATATATAGAGCATTCAAAGAGAAGAAAATAGAAGGCACAAACTGAGATTACACTGATCAACACATTCTTAGTGCTTTGTTTTCATATACTCATTCATTTGTACTTCAGAGATTATATATTTGCTCTGTGAGAGATTTTTTCATTACAAACTCAATTTTGTTATTGAGGCAACTTAAGGTAGTGGAACCTTGAGTTGGGGTTTTGATTACAACTTGTAAGGGGGAGCGAGTGTCTAGGTGAAGGAACTTGCTGTGTACTGAGGTGCCAAGAACCCACTGAATCTTGGAGAATATAGTAAAACTCTCAGAGACGTTCTGAGGACTGGACGTAGGACAAAGTGGTTGTGGCCAAACCAGTATAACTCCTGGTGTACACTTCGGTGATATTTATCCTTGCTCTTAACTGCTTTTAATATTCCTTCAATTTTCTTATACTCAACGAAATTTTCTGGGATCACCCAATTCACCCCCCTCTTGGGTGAAACGCTTGCACTAACATTTCGTATTAGAGCATAGGTCTTCTCGATAAGGTTTAACAGCCTAAGAAGGATCCAATGGCAAGTATAGGTGAAGGCATTCTTCCCGACGGAGCTTCTATCACAAGACCTTTGATTTTCAATGGCGAACACTTCTCATTCTGGAAAGCGAAGTTCAAAGTCTTCGTAATGGCTACTGAATATGGGCTATGGGATGTGTTTGAGAGTAGAAACTGCAAACCTGAAAAGATTGTAGACTCACAAAGAGTTCCCAAGACTTCAGTAGAATATGATGAGAATGACAAGAAACTCGTTACACTCAACAGCAAAGCAATTCTAATGATTCAAAGTGCCTTGAGTCAAAATGAGTACTTCAGAATCTGCACACTCCCAACAGCTAAAGAAATGTGGGAAGCCTTGGAAATAGCTCATGAAGGAACTTTGGGAATAAAAGAAAACCGGATCAATACTCTGGTTACTGAGTTTGATTTACTTCGAATGAAATAAGGTGAGTCGATAGCTGAATTTGAACTTAGATATACTCACCTTGTTAATCAACTTGCAGTACTTGGAAAAGTCTATGATCAACATACCCAAGTACAAAAGATTTTAAATATTCTTTCTAAAGACTGGGAGGTAAAGGTCACTACAATTGAGGAAGCAAAAGGTGAATCAATGCTATCAGTTGCTTCTCTATTTGGAAGCCTTTCTGAATATGAAAGCAAATTAAAGTTCAAACGAGAACTTGATGATATTGGCGACAAGAAGAAAAGAGGTCTAGCACTAAAAGCAAAAGAAGAAGAACAAGATAAAGATGAAGAGCTTGACAATGACGAAATAGGCCTAATCATAAAATGATACAAACAGTTTTATAAGAAGGGCCAAGGATTCAAAAACTTTCAGAAAGGAGGAACAAGCAATAAAGAACATATCATCTGCTATGAATGTGGAAAGCCAAGGCATTCAAATCAAAATGTCAAGAACAGATTCAGAAGAATAAAGAAAAGAGAAAAGGTAAATTCTACAATAAGAAGAAAGCCTTTGTATCTGCCATATGGGGAATAGTTCTTCTGACGAAGAAAGATATGAAGAGGAAGTAGCAAATATCTGTCTAGTTGCTCAAGAGGAAACAGAAGAAGAGGTAACTGATTATGATCCTACCTATGATGAATTACTTTCTGAATATAATGCTTTACATTCTGAATTCATCAAAGTAGTTAAAGAACTAGTTGTTTTCAAAAAGAAAAACAAAGCTCTTGAAGTAGATCTTAAAGAGAATTTTAAAAAGGATTGTGAAAATTGCACTTCTTAGAAAAAGAAAAACATTAATCTTACTAAATCTCTTGAAAAATTCACTAAAGGAAGTGAAATGCTAAATGTGATTTTAAAAGCTCAACGATTTATGAATGATCGATCTGGAATTGAATATGATCCAAAATCAGATAGAAGGAACATAAGAAAGAAAGTTGGAGGTAAATCATACTTAAATTATTTTCAGCATTCTGTGCATACATCAAATCCTTTTGCACATTGTAATTATTGTAATAGAAAAGGTCATTATATTTCATCATGAATTCATAGGAAGAAAGGAAATATAGGAACCTACAAATGGGTACCTAAAGGTTCATATGTCCCAAAAAATTTTGTACTAACCCAAAAGGACCCAAAAAGATGTGGGTACCTAAGACCTATTTGATTGCAGATATGTCTTAAAGCATCCAAAAATAATAAGTGGTACATAGACAGTGGATGCTCTAGACATAGACTAGTGATTTTGAAAATTTTACCACATTACAACCTTTGGAAGGTGGAAAGGTAAAATTTGGAGGAAATCAATCCGGAAAAATAGCAGGAATTGGTGAAATAAAAAAAGACAGAGGAATACATGTCAAAGATGTATATTACGTTGAAGGCTTGTGTCATAATTTGCTGAGCGTAAGTCAAAGTGCAGATAAAGACAACTGGATAATATTTGATTCAGAGGTATGTCTGATTGTTAACAAGAAAGACTTACAACTTGATAAGAAAAATATCAAGGCAAAGCTCAGAGCAAAAAGGGAAGGTAATTGCTATACACTTGATATAAATAGAAATAATTCTGAAAATTGTTTTCTGAGTAATGCCGATGAAAGTTGGTTATGGCATAAGAGACTAGCTCATGTCAATATGCACCAACTAGGCAAACTACTCAAAAAGGATTTAGTTTTTGGTTTACCTAAAGTAAGTTTTAAAAATGATTTGATTTGCGACGCATGTCAAAAGGGTAAACAAACTAAATCATCTTTCAAATCAAAAAATGAGATTACAACAAATTGATTACTTCAATTGATACATATGGATTTAGTTGGTCCAGCGAGAGTTAAAAGCCTTGGTGGCAACTTATATTCATTGGTCATTGTTGATGATTTCTCTAGATTTACATGGACTTTTTTTCTGTCATCAAAGGATGAAACCTTTGTAGAATTCATTGCAGGTATCAGGACAGATCACGGTGGAGAATTTGAAAATCAAGCCTTTGAAGAATATTATGATACTAATGGCATTGATCACAATTTCTCTGCTCCAAGGACACCACAACAAAACGAAGTCGTGGAACATAAGAATAGAGTGCTCACTGAAATGGCTAGAGCAGTACTAAATGAAAAGAACGTGTCTCAAGTTTTCTGGGCCAATGCAATGAGCACAGCATGCTATATTTCAAATAGAGCCTACATTAGAACAAAACTTGGAAAGACACCATACGAGCTATACAAAGGAAGGAAGCCGAATCTTGCTCATTTACACATCTTTGGTTGTAAGTGTTTCATTCATAATAATGGTATAGATAACTTAGGAAAATTTGATTCTAGAATAGATAAAGGAATTTTCCTAGGTTATTCTAACCGAAGTAAAGCATATAGAATTTTCAATAAACGAACATGTGTTGTTGAAGAATCAATTCATGTTGTGTTTAATGAATTTGAATCCTCTGACAAAACCATTGATGATGAGCAGGAAGTTGTTTTAAATCAAGAAAATGGTCAATCTATTTCTAAATCTCTCGTTCCAGAAGTTGATCAAACAAAGGACGAAGATCAGTCACTTGGTCAACCTAAAGCCTGGAAATACAATAGGAGTCATCCCCTAGATCAAGTCATAGGAGATGTGAATGAAGGAGTTAAAACTAGAAATAGAATTTTCAATGAAGTAAGTTTTTCTGTATTCATTTCTGAGATTGAATCTTCTAACATTGACAAAGCCTTATCAAAAAATGATTGGGTTATAGCAATGCAAGAAGAACTAAACCAATTTGAAAGAAATCAAGTTTGGGATTTGGTACCCCGACCTAAGGATCATCTGATCATTGGCACTAAATGGGTATTCAAGAACAAACTTGATGAATCTACAATAATTGTCAGAAATAAGGCAAGATTGGTGGCCAAAGGCTATAATCAGTAAGAAGGAATTGATTATGAGGAAACGTATGCTCCAAGGGCTAGATTGGAAGCTATACGAGTACTCTTAGCCTTTGTATGCATCAAAGGATTCAAACTCTATCAAATGGATGTAAAGAGAGCATTTCTAAATGGCTACATCATGGAAGAAGTATATGTAGAGCAACCTCCAGGTTTTGAAGATGTAACCCAACCTGACCATGTTTTCAAACTCAAAAAGGCTTTATATGGTTTAAAACAAGCTCCTAGAGTATGGTACGAAAGGCTCAGTAAATTTCTTATTGATCAAGGTTTTGTACGAGGAAAATTTGATACAACACTTTTTACAAAACGAAAACAAGATGATATATTAATTGTGCAAATATATGTTGATGATATAGTTTTCGGAGCTACTAACGAAACTATGTGTAAAGAATTTTCTGAGATAATGCAGGGGGAGTTTGAGATGTCAATGATGGGAGAATTGAATTTCTTTCTCAGTTTGCAAATCAAACAAAGAAAGAATGGAATTTTCATATCTCAAATGAAATATTTAAAAGAGCTATTGAAGAAGTTTGGATTGGATGAAGCAAATGGAACGGACACACCCATGAGCTCAACAACATTGCTTGATGCGGATGCCAAGGGAAAAGATTACAATAACATGAAATATAGAGGAATAATTGGATCATTACTCTATCTTACGGCAAGCAGACCTGACATTCAATTCAGTGTGGGTATGTGTGCAAGATATCAATCAGCACCAAAAGAGTCACATGCTGAAACCGTGAAATGTATCTTTCGATATCTTGCTGACACACCAGAATTGGGTCTATGGTATCCTAAAGGAAAAAGTGAATATCTAGTTGCTTACTCAGACTCTGATCATAGAGGATACAAGACGAACAAAAAGAGCACAAGTGGATAAGGCCAGTTTCTTGGAGGCTCACTTGTATCTTGGTTTAGCAAGAAACAAACTACAGTGTCCCTTTCATCAACGGAAGCTGAGTATGTTGCGGTATCAAGTTGTTGTGCACAAGTAATATGGCTAAAGCAACAACTCCAGGATCTTGGTATTTATCTAAAAGAAACACTAATATACTGTGACCATACTAGCATGATAAGCTTGGCAAAGAATCCTATTCAACATTCCAGAACCAAGCATATTGATGTTAGACATCACTTCATCAAAGATCATGTCCAAAAGAAAGATGTTAAAGTAATATTCATTCCAACTCATCTTCAACTAGCAGATATCTTCACAAAACCCCTTGCTAAAGATCAATTTTTATATATTAGACGAGAATTGGGAATGGTAAATCCCAATAAGTTGTAAGTTATTTAGTGTTTACAAAATGTTAGATGATATTATTTATTGATGTTATGATGCTTACTAACTTAAGCATCAGAGTTTCTAGCAATTTGTTTTGTAGAATCATAATATTCAATTTTAGGGTATGAATAGCAGAGGTTAACAAAGAACAACATTATTGGAGTGTCAACTTCAAGTAATGAGCATCACTGGAGTGACAACTTCAAGTAATAGATGTATCACTGGAGTGACAACTTCAAGTAATAGATGTATCACTGGAGTGACAACTTGAAGTAATGGATGCATCACTCGAGTAATGAACTTGGAGATGTGCCAGTGAAGCTTAATTTCAAATGAAATAGTACAACGGTTGAAAATAAACAGTAAGAAGGTGAAGAGACAGCTTACCCGAGGAAGGCCTCGAGTGATGTTCAATGTTACTCAAGTAAGGCCTCCAGTGAACCTGGGTGCAAATTTTAAATCATCTGATTTTCAGTACAAATCTGTTCTAAAGAGTCATCCAATGATCGAGGGAATATACATGGATAATTATAATATTATTCATGCCAGGTACACGCTCAAAATTGTTGTATTTTAAATTTTTTCATATGATCACTAGTGTTGCTACCCGAGTGATGATGATGATCACTTGAGTAAGCCCTCGAGTGATGTCGGGTTCTAGGTTATTTTTACTCAAAACTCGGTCATTTCTCACAAAATCTCCTCGAGTGATTCTTCTATGCTCTCACAAAATTTTTTCAAGGAAGCTTTCTCTTCCTATTACCATTAAAACCCAGTAATTCATAGCTTCAAAAACCTCTCAGATATCTCTGAATCACTGCCCGAAACTTGTGACATTCATCCCTGTTTTTCCTAAAACTTCTCATTTTCTAAAATCACAATGGTGAGGACAAAATCTCCCAACCTTAGTACTCCTTTTGAGTCTTCGGAGCCTTATCAACCCTCTAATTCACTTTCATCTCCTCCTACCAAGAAGAGGAAAAAGTCTCCCAAAGCCAAAGCCAAACCGCAAACCTAACCTAAGGTAAAAGGGGTTGTGATCAAGGAGCCCATTGCCACAAGATCTTAATCCAAGAGTTCTCCTCCAGGAAGAGACAAAGCAACAAAAGAGCCATCTCCTCCCTCCTCTGATTCTTTAGACACATCTACCTTTACTCCTAAGCCACTGAAGAAGCCTAAGGTCAGTGAGAAGATTACCAAAGTTATGGTAGGCATGCTTAAGCAAGCTTTCCAGTCTAAAGATGCAAAGAAAGGACAAACCTCAAAGCAAACAGAAGAGAGGGATGAAGAAATCACATTTCCTCCAAAGGGATTCATGTGAAAAAGCTTAAGGAATCATAGAAGTACCTAAGTCATTTTGCAAGAAGGAATGTGTGCAAAATGCACTACATTGACTACAAGGTGCTTCAAGAGGTATTAAAATTTGATCTTAGTCCCTACCTTGATTCCTATATGCCTTGGTTATCTGTCAAGCTACCTTTTTGCACCAAAATAGTGAGACATTTCTATTGTAACCTCGAACCGATTAATGATCCTGTTAGGAAGTCAGTAGAAGAAGAAATGACTTCTGAGGTTAGAGGTCAAAGAATTCTTATCTCACCCTCCCGAATCAATAACTGGTTAGGAATAGAAAATCCTCCTGATGATGACTACCCTAACCTTTATTCAAACCAAATTTTTTCTATTCTTAGACCTGGTGAGAATGTGGGACCACTCAACTTCAATCTGAGTGATATGAGTGATTTCCATAGAGTCCTATGGTATATCTACTCTAGAGCCATGGTGAATAAATCCAACAACTTCACTCACTTCATTGAAAGGGACTTTAGGAAATTCGCCTCAGTGATCCTTAAAGAGCAAAAAGATTTGGGAGAGTATATCTTCAGTGAGATCAAGAGGTATAGATACGAGGGAAAACCAACCACTCCAATGCCCTATCCTTAACTTATTTCCTTATTTCTCAAGAAGAATAAGATTTGGTATTTGGAGAGTATGGAGCCGGTAGAGAGGCTAGCACCAGTGGGAAGGAATCAATTTGGAAAATTCAATATTGAGATTCCTCTGAAGTCACCTCTTAAAGCAAGCCCAACGAAAAAGAAGAAGACTGAGACAGTAACAAGTCAAATGGATGACATAGTCTTCTGCTCCAGCCAACACATCTTCTCCATCCTTCTTTGGCACCGTAATGCAAACGTTTATGGAGAACATTTTGAGAAGTTTCCACATTGATATTGCAAATACCAATACGGAGTTGATTACCCACATGAATGAGAAAATGGGACAACTTGTAGAGACAATGGACAAAAGGCACGAAGAGTTGCTTGCTGAAAATGTGCCCAGGGTGACCTTCTAAGATCCATTATTGCTAGATTTAATGCTATGGCATATAGATCTTCTACTCCTGGTCCTTCTGATATTCCTGAGCCCATACCTACCTCTAAGCATGGACCCTCTATCCCTACTGAACATAGACCCTCTAAGAGTGGACCCAGCAATATCTTATTCTCTATGCCAGATCCTGAAACATCTGAGTCCATTCACATCACCTCTGATGAACCACCTCAGCCTATTCAGCCTGAGCCCACACCTACTCCCATTGCATCTCCTGCATGTACTGAGGAGGTACTTGTGTCTTCACCGGTTGCACAGAGGAAGTAGAGATTACCTCTCTGGTTCCTTACCCTTCGTCTTCTCCGGTGAATTCTCCTGATAATCTTCAGATACCGCCAATGAACCTTCCTGAACCTGAATCATCATCTTCAGTTTCTTCAAGTTCTGATGGTTCATATGAGTCATTGGCTTTTCCTGTCACTCCCATCTCAGCTGCCAAGCCACCTACTCCTCCTCATGATTGATTACACCTTTGTGATGAAGACAAAATGGGGGAGAAGAACTTGAGTGATTTTGTGAAGAATGGCTGAGTCTATAGATTGGGATTTGGGTGTATGGGGTTTTAGTTTTTTAGGTGCTTTGTTTCTTTTTGTTCTTGAACGTTTTTAAGTTTAAAGTTTGATTATGTATTGAATTCCTCATTATGCAATTTGTTCTTTTATGATATTTTGTTACAATTATATTGCATTTTGGGACTAACGTGTTTTTGATTATGTATGCAAGGTAAACAAGTAAACATAAGAACAAAAACTTTGAAAAGATCTTTAATAAGTTATTTCACATAGAGTTTTCAAGTTTAAATTGAACAAAAGGCTTCATATGAAAAGAATTTGAGAAGCATATGATTAAAAACTCAATTTCAAAAACTTCGTTCAAAATCACCAAGTTTTGTTATCATCAAAAAGGGGGAGAATGTTAGATCCCATATGTTTTAATGATAACAAAGATTGGATCAATAATATGAAAGGACTTGATAACAAACAAATGGATTTGAACAAAGTGGCAAAGCATTACTTGGAGTAAACACTGGAAGTAATCACCAAATTTTGTGAAGGCTTACTCGAGTAGCCACTCGGGTAAGAGAAGCCATTACTCTAGTAGCCACTCAAGTAAGCAAAGAGAATTTCATCCAGTTAAGCACTACCAAAATTTGGACGAAGTTACTCGAGGGACTACTCGAGTAATCTGTAAAGTTATATAGACCATTACTCGAGTCACCACTCGAGTAACAAGATTTTCACTGGCATCACTCGAGTAGCCACTCGAGTAACCAGGTCAAAAATCTTCCAGTGTCTCTCGGCCAAGAAATGTAGCATATCACTCGAGTAGCCACTTAAGTAACCAGTGAGAAAATAGCATTACTCAAGGGACCACTTGAGTAATCTGTAGAATTATTTGAAGTACCACTTGAGTAGTCACTCGAGTAACTAGAAAGCAAACTCTCGGCCAAGAATTTGATACTATTACTCGAGGCTGTAATCGAGTAATATGCCAGGTTATTTGAAAGCTATTCGAGGGACCACTCGAGTAAGGTGTGAAGAAAAATAAAGCCCACTCGAGTAAGCAGTTTACCACAGTGATCACCCGAGTAATCTGTGATGGTAAAGACATGGCCACTCGAGTAGCTACTCGAGTAATCAGGTATTCTCAAGGTTTGTAATATATCACTCCATGTCTTACCCAAGTGATATCTAATGTAAAATGTTGATTTTCTCACTGCCATATTTTTGACAGGTTTACTCGAGGGACCACTCGAGTAACAAACTTGATCACTCGAGTAACCACTCGAGTAAGGCAGTCCAGAAATTATATTTTCATCGAATATCTATTGATTTATTATCTACATGATTAAATCTTCATTGTATTAGTATTTTAAGTACATTTACAGAGAAACAATGAAAGACTATGACAGATTTGAGAAGTCAAATAAAAGTCTGAACCTTCACCTACCGCTACCTACCGCCAACGGATAATTTTCAAATACAACGAATAGTCAACTGTTGCTGCGTAACTCTAACGAACAAGTTTGAATTGCTTCCAACGGACACTACAAATCATCTATATATATGGAGCATTCAAAGAGAAGAAAATAGAAGACACAAACTGAGATTACACTTATCAACACATTCTTAGTGCTTTGTTTTCATATACTCATTCATTTGTACTTCAAAGATTATATATTTGCTCTGTGAGAGATTTTTTCATTACAAACTCAATATTTGTTATTGAGGCAACTTAAGGTAGTGGAACCTTGAGTTGGGGTTTTGATTACAACGTGTAAGGGGGAGTGAGTGTCTAGGTAAAGGAACTTGTTGTGTACTGAGGTGCCAAGAACCCATTGAATCTTGGAGAATATAGTGAAACTCTCATAGACGTTCTGAGAATTGGACGTAGGTCAAAGTGGTTGTGGCTGAACCAGTATAACTCCTGGTGTACACTTCGGTGATATTATCCTTGCTCTTAACTGCTTTTAATATTCCTTCAATTTTCTTATACGCAACGAAATTTTCTGGGATCACCCAATTCACCCCCCTCTTGGGTGAAACGCTTGCACTGACAATATTCTTCTCTTTACAGTAAGAAGTTGGGACATAACCTGAAAATATCCCTGTTGTAAATGAGTTTCTTGAGGTGTTCCCAGAAGATATCAGTAGATTACATCTAGAAAGGGAAGTGGAGTTTGCAATTGAGATTAAGCCTGGAGCAGGACCAATAGCTAAAGCCCTATAGAGGATGGCTCCAAACGAGATGGCAAAATTGAAGATGCAAATTGAGGATCTATTAAAGAAAGGATTCATCAGACCCAGTGTTTAACCATGGTGAGCTCTAGTACTTTTTATTGAAAAAAAGATGGAAGCCTGTGCCTTTGTATTAATTATAGGGAGTTCAACAAGGTGACAATCAAGAACAAATACCCACTTTCAAGAATTGATGATTTACTTGATCAACTATCTGGTTCCTATGTATTCTCAAAAATTGACTTGAGATCAGGGTACCATCAACTCAGGGTAAAAGAAGAGGATGTACCAGAGATAGCTTTCAGAACCAGATATAGTCATTATGAATTCCTAGTAATTCCATTTGGGATGACCAATGCACCTACAGTATTCATGGATTACATGAATTGAATTTTCTGCCCGTATCTAGACCAATTGGGAATAGTCTTCATTGATGATATTCTTGTATATTCATGAAGCATAGCAGAACTGGAGGAGTACTTGAGAATAGTGTTGGGCACACTGAGAGATAAGCAACTCTATGCCAAACTAAACAAGTATGAGTTTTGGCTTTTGGAAGTTAAATTTCTAGGCTATATAGTCTCACAAGAAGGGGTCTTTATAGATCCTAGTAAAGTGGAAGCAGTACTAAACTAGAAGAGGCCAGATACTATTACTGAAATACGCAGTTTTCTGGGTCTTCTAGTTATTACAAAAGATTCATTCAGAATTTCTCTAAAATTGCATTGCCATTGACAAAGTTGACACAGAAAACTCAACCTTTTATGCGGGATGATGATTGTGAGAAGAGCTTCATAGAGCTGAAAGAGAGATTGACAACAACACTAGTGTTAATAATCCCCGATCCACACTTGACTTACGTGGTTTATAGTGATGTGAGCAAGCATGGATTGGGATGTGTCCTAATGCAACAGGGCATAGTTGTGGTATATGCCTCTCGTCAGTTGAAGCCTCATGAATTAAATTATCCCACTCATGAGCTTGAGTTAGCAGCAGTTGTATTTGCATTACAAATATAGAGACACTATCTCTATAGGGCAACCGTAGAGCTGTACTGTGACCATAAGAGTTTGAAATATTTGTTTGATGAAAAAGAGTTGAATATAAGACAACGTAGATGGATAGAGTTGCTTAAAGATTACAACCTGAAAATTAAATATTATCTAGAAAAGGCTATATAGTAGCAGATGCATTAAGCCATAAAACAATACAGGTGGTAGCCCCAATGATTCAAGAACAGAAACTGATTGAGGATTTTAGAGATCTTAATCTGTCTAATCAGATTATGATTAGTAGCAGTAGCATCAGTCAAATAGAAAATAATCTAAGAACATCAATTAAAGTAGTTCAGATGTAAGACGAAAAGACAGTCTCTCATAAACATGATTGAAAGAGGAGAAACTCAGGAATATGACTTGTCATGAGTGGATTAGTCAGATATAGAAAATGAATATATGTCCCATCGCAAATGGAACTGAGACGTTGCATCTAGGGGAACTAAAATGTATCATGACTTGAAGATCATGTATTAGTGGCTATTAAGGCTTCTGCAAAACCCTGAAATTTCTGAGTGGAAATGGGAAAGTATTACTATGGATTTCATAACTGGGTTGCCAAACATTAGAAATCATGATGCAATATGGATGATTTTGATCGATTCACAAAAACAGCGCATTCCCTCCCATTAGTATCGACTATTCTCTTGATAAATTGAAAGAGATCTATATCAAGGAGATTGTACAGTTACATGGTATACCAAGAATATAATTTCTGATTGAGATCCTCGACTTATCTCTAAATTCTGGAGATCGATAAATGAAGCTTTAGGTACCAAACTCAGATTTAGTATAGCCTACCATCCTCAAACAGATGGACAAACAGAGAGAATAATATAAACATTAGAAGATATGTTGAGGGTGTGTGTATTATATTTTAAAGGAACCTGGAAACGATTCCTTCCACTCATAAAATTTGCATACAATAACAGCTATCATTCATGCTTTCAAATGGCTTCATATGAAGCATTGTATAGAAGAAAGTGTTAATCACCCATGCTGGATAGAACTGCCTGAGTGTAAATTGTATGGCCCAGATATTGTAGATCAAACAACAGAGCAGATTAAGTTGATAAAGTAGAGATTAATGGCTTCTTAAAGTAGACAAAAGAGTTATACAGACAAAAGGTGAAAACCTTTAGAATTTGAAGTCGGCAATCTCATGTTTTTGAAAGTTTCACCTATCCCTAGAATTGGTAAGGCATTAAAAGTGAAGAAACTGATCCCCAGGTACATTGGTCCATTTGAGATATTATCAAGAGTTGGGCTAGTAGTGTATCAACTAGCTTTACACCTAAATTTGAGCATATTACATGACGTCTTCCATGTCCTAAGTTAAAGAAGTATCAACCCGATCTAGAACACATAATTGAATATGAAGATGTGGATAAGCGAGATGATCTTATATATGAGGCCGAGGCTGAACAAATTATTAATCAACAGCAGAAACAACTCAGACACAAGAGTGTCCCATTTGTAAAATTAGTTTGGAAAGGATTATCTTTTAGGGAAGCTACCTAGGAAGCAGAGGAAGACATGCAAAAGCATTACCCAGAATTTATGAATATGTACATGTAGCAAATTTTGGGGATGAAATTTTATTGACAGGGGAAGAGCTACAATATTCTAATTTTCAATCTCCAAAATTCCTTGTATATTAGTTACTTTAAATGGAATAGAATGATGAATTTTGGTGCACTTGCAATAACAAAATATTTGGAAATAGAGGTTAGATGAAGTTTAGTTAGGTTGAGACGTAAAAGTTTAATTGTTGTCTCATTAAAGGGCTATAAAAAGAACCCAAAATGAAGCATGGAAAAGCACAATCCTTGGTCTAATTTTTTATGCAAATTTCAGGCAAAAACAAAAAGGAAAGAAGGAAGACAACATTTAATACAAAAATTGGAAATATACGAGGGAAAAATGGTCATTTTTTGAACAATCAAGAAGACTCTTCATTTTTCCATTATTAACGGCCAATTTCGGCCAAGAGAGAAAAGAAGAAGGAAATAAAATGAAATTTAGACATAAAGGTTGCCATATGGAAGCATCATAAACCAAGTGGAAAAAGAAAATAATAAAATAATGTTACATGTGCAAACATTCTAATAAAATAATAGATATTTGAGGAGGTGGCAGATGACACTAGAAAGTGCTCATTAAATCATTCCCAAAGGCCATAATTTAGGCCAATAAGAGCAGAGAGAGAGAGAGAGAGAGAACAAGTTGGAGAACACAAGAAGCAAAGAAAGAGACAAGGTTTTCTAGAAGCAAATTTAGGTAAGTTTGGTTGCAAAATCTACTTGTTCTTGTCTCTAAATCTTTAGTAACCTCTTCTGATCTTTAAATCCTTCTTGCAATCATGTAAAGCAAGAAGAAAATCAAGAGAAACAAAGAAGGGGGCACAATATTGAAGGAAAGAAGAAGGAATCAAAAGGTAAACTCATAAACCTTGATTTTTTTTGTTGAATTCAAGGTGGTTGTTGTTGTGGTGGTTGAATTATTGGTTTGTATTGGTTTGATTTGTGATTAGGATGCATGAACCCTACGGGGAGGTGCAGACCAAATTTTAATTAATCATGTTCAAGAGGTGTTTAAGGGGTTAAACAAGTGATTAAAGATGAAAAGAAGGTGTTTTGTTGATTGAAACCATGAAATTCTATTTTCTCAATATATGTTTAATTAATGCTAGGGGTCATTTTTGGGTGTTTAAGCTAGAATTTCATGACTTTGATGATTCCATTGTGTTTAGAATGAAAAATTGTGTAGGGAACATTTGAAAGATGAAGTAAAAAGGCTTCATGATATGAAATGACAATTTTGCCCCTAAAACCTAATTTGTGGCTGCCAAGGGTATTCTGGTCCATTGAGTATGAATTTGTCAAAACAGAGTTAAAAAATGGATTTTACATGCGAAATCATGTAGAAATAGCCTGGTCATAATTTTTGGTAAAGTACAATTATACCAAGTAAAAAGGGACTTGGACTGGGTCCCCAAGGGCATTTTGGTCATTTTGTATTTTTTAAGTAAAGATAATCAACTACATGAGTTTAGAATAAGATATGAATGAGTAATAACTTATTTATTATAAAATTTGGAATTTTAGGACTTATTGTCTACCCGAGCTAGACTAAGGGTTTTGGACCAATAACTAGGCTGAAAGGGATTTCAGGTAGTAACTCCATATTTCATATACTATGTGAGTGTTTATATGCATTGTATTGCCATGTTATGTGATACGAAATACATGTTATAAAGCCTAGTTATGGTATGGTAAAAGCACAAGTACCATCTAGCCTAGTGGGGCCCAGCTTAGGTAGTGATATAAGCTTGTTACAAATCCTTGCTGTGGTAGGAGAAAAGCACAAGCATCTCCTGATGGGGAAAACACAAGCACCATCTAGCCAAGTAGGACTTAGTTGAGGTAGTAAGACAAGTAGGGGTTAAACAGTCATTTGATCCTGAACAGTGAACATATATTGGCTAGTAGGGACAAAATAGTCATTTTGATCCTTAACACCATATAGACAGATAGATTGCAGTGTTTATTTATGTTAAATGATATGGTGCCTTGCATGTTTATTTATTGCATTTTATATGATTGATTGTATGTTACTACTAAAATTTGTATGAATCTCACCCTTTCCATAAAATCTAAATATTCAGCTGGAAAGAGTGGTTCAAAGGGCAAAGAGGTTGATACCAGCAACTGAGGGTTCCAGTCCATTTTGAGCATAAGTATTGGTTATCTTTAGCACCTTTTGTAAATTTTGGATATTGTAAATTTTTTTTGAATCCTATAGGAAACTCCTGTAATGTAATCAAGTATTTTATATCAGTATTTATGCTTTTTTTGTTTGGACATTGAACTACGTGATGTCACTCTAATATAAATGTTGAATCAATAAGAGGTTTGATAGATACAACCAATTATGTTGCTAAGCAAAAGGATGAAAAACATATTTCTTATCTTATTCTAAATATAAAATCTAGTTTATAGTGCAATTTTAGGACCTAGTTTTAGTGCCAGGTCTTACATGAACATAATGGGGTTGAAGAGAAGTGTCATCTCTATTATTATTTGCCACCAAAAAAGGCATGTTATATATAGCCATGCTTCGTAATAGATGAAAACTTGAGTTGACCAATCAACTCGCACTATGTGTTTATTGTTGGGTAAGATCTCTAAAGGGACTTCCAACATCGTACTAAACCTAAAAATATGATATAAAAATATGTGAAAATTGCATAAACAAAAGGAGAAAGCTAAAGCTCGATGGTTTAAGGGTTTGCTCTACTAGGGTTTCAAGCTTCTAATGCTTAGGAGGTGTTTTGAAACTTTAAATCAAGTAACATTCACTACTACAAAAAGTACTTTTAATGTCACTAATTAACGTCCGTTTTTAAAAAAAACAAAAGTTAAAAAGAAGGCAATGGCATTTTTGAAATTTTGACTTGTCTTTTAATTACTTTTTTTTAAAAACATTCGTTGAAAGTGACTTTCAATGACTGTTTTGAAAAACAATCGTTGAAAATAGCCTAGATCTATATTGTATATCTCCTCTCCTAGTCACGCCTCTCCCTCTCAAATCCACCTCTGAGCCCTAGTCCAACCTCCAATCACATCATCTAGCCCCTCTCTGACCCCAGGCACAACCTCCAGCCTATTCTCTAACCTAATCGCAACCTTCATCCTCCTCTTTGCTAGCATTATCGCTAACCTTCTCCACCTCAGCCTCACTCTAATAATCAGGAACATACTCAATCCATGCTCAAGAGGATGATGTTCATGGATCTTTAGCACTTCCAGTCTTTAAGAAAAGTAGCAACATTTGATTAGGTGTTATTGAGGTTGTAATGACAGCCTAGAAGATTAAGTATTTGCCTGAGCTTGAGCGTGTTTTCAAAGCAATTGAGGTTTTTCTCCTTGCCTTTTTATATTTAATTTTGTTTGGTTACCATTTTTGGAAGTTGAATTGCAATTATATTTGGGGTTTACTTCCTGAAATGAAAAGTTTAAAATTTTGTTTAAATGTTGCTCATTTGAAACATTTTTCAAGATATTGAGTTTTGATCTAAAACTCAAGTTCTCCAAGTATTGCAAGATTCTGAACAAGTCTCTGAATAAAACTTGCGGGAGTGCAAATGCCAACTTGAGTTCATCTTAGGCCAAAACTCAAGTTCTATCCTAAAACTAAAGTTTTGTGCTTTTACAAAATTAATGGGTTACAATGACTGTTTTCCCAAAAATAGTTGTTATATGTGACAACATACAATGACTGTTTTTGCAAAAACTATCATTGTGAGTCGCAACATAAAACAATTGTTTCTGCAAAAATTGTTGTTGTAAGTCTCTTATGATGATTGTTTTGAAATGGTCATCTATTTTAAAACTTTTAACGACACTCACATATACGTCCCTCTAAAAGCAGTCATCTAAAGGGCATAAAAATGGACCTCAAAAGTCCCATCTATAGTAGTAATCATATTGATGAGTGTTCCTTATGGGCTATGTAGGTTTGCACTTGTGGATTGTTGGAATAGAGAGTCCTCAAAGTTTGGTATTTTTAAGCTAAGAAGTGAGGTAACCTTGCTTGGCCCATTCTCTCATATACTTGTAAATTTGTTTTTATGACTTGTGGATTATGGAAATGGCTTGAAGTTTATTACTAGTTTTATTGGATAATTAAAATTAATCTTTGAATTTTTAACTATAACTTTTAATGATTTGTGGTATTGGAACCAAGTTTTATAACATTGTGTATTCTCCCATTTACATGTAAATTTTGGTTTGTATTCCTTGTAAACTTCTTGAAATGATTTTTAATTGTACTCAAACCAGTTGTGGTTGTTAATGATGTTTAAAATGATTATGTTGAACCTAATAACGATCTTTTATAATAAATATTATTTTGGAACCATCTATACTGTAATTTGAACACTTTTTAAATATGCTTGCATCATTACAAAAAGCACAATGAATTAGTGATGAAATTTTAAAATTTCATCACAAATTCCACCATCATGAAATAATTAGTAACAAAATTCCATCACTTGCTAAACCATGTCTCTAATTTACTATTGTTTTGTCATGTAGTTGTTGTTTCTTGAGACATGTGATTTTTTTATGGAGATAAAGACCATGGGATTGATGAATGGGATTGGAGTTAAAAAGATTTGTGATTTATTCTTGAATGCTATAGTTGCATGCAAGCTTTGTACTTTTGGTCGGTTTTAGCTCAAAGCCTATGATTCCAGTTTGAAGTATAAGGATGGAAGAGGCTACAATTAAGGTGATTGTGTATAATGTGTTTGTTACTTGTTACCATGTTATTAAGATTTTGTAACACATTGTAAAAATGATTGTGAAGGTGTTTGCCAAAAATATTGTAAAAGGCTTACAAAGTGAATTGTGAATGTTGGACTTTAGGTCAAAGTCTGCCCTCAATGGGCCGGACTATTTGATTAGGATACAAGTAGCCTAATCAAATAAGAATCAAATCAGCATTAATTGCATATTGAGGAATAAGTTAGTATTAATTATGGGATTGTTAATTAAGGAACAAGCCACCATACTTAGGAAATTAATTGAGAATAAATTAAATTAAATACTTACTTGGAAGGCAAGAAGAGTAGACATCATTTCCTAATTAATAGCCACCCTAAACCACTATAAATAGGAGATGCCTCCTTCAGTTATTCCTCACCCCTGCTATTAAGTTTTCTAGCAATCTTTCCTCTCCTACCATCTTTCTTGTTCTGGTTATCTATTGTGCCAATCCTAATTAGGCTCTAGTAGTCTAAAAAATGCGTGGGCACTATTATGAAGCATTAGAGTTTTGACCTGGATTTGCCCTTGTACGTCAGTTCTTCTCTCTCCTCATTTTTCCCTACAGTGAAAGTATTTGTATTAAATCACAATTTTGAATATTTATGTTTAGAAGCATGTTTTGGATAGAATTTTCATATGTGTGTTTGAATGGCCACTGATTATTGAGATGTTAGATCTCATAGTTATTATGTTTATATTTTAAGGTCAGAACTCGAGTGAGAATTAAGGAAACACACAAAAGGATTGAGCATGGTGTATAGGCTCTTAATTGGGAAAGCATATCTCTCATAATTCTTCCTCTCATTTTCTTCTTATAATTCAAGAAATGGATGGTTGAGATTTACTGTTTATAAAATGTTTATTATAATATTTTATAAATTAAAAAATTTTATTTTTTATATACTAAACTTGTGAATTATCCAAATTAAATATTAACTGCTTAAATTAATTTTTGTACAATCTTATAATAATATGTTATCAAATATTAAATGAACACTCCATTTTCAATCTAAGGGTGGATATAAGATTTTAAGAAGAAAAGAAGAGAGAGATTCTAAGATGATTTTCACTTGATTGTGCATGCATGTCATTGATCAATTTCCATATATGATATACCAACATATATAGGATATTTTTATTCAGTTTACAACTCCTAAAACTATGAGACAAATTCTTGGGATGTTGAGACCTATATTCAATTATTCTTATATTCAAGTAACTCTAAAATGTGATTATTTCTTAGCAATTGAAAATTAGCATACAGCTATTTAAGTAAGGAGAATTTACTCAAAATGGAGATAAATTTTCTAAAGAGAAAATTATTAAAGTTAGGTAGGAATAAATAGAGGTGGGTTAAGTATTTTTTAGATAATATACTATAATCATATAAATATTATGAAAATTTTATCGAGGAAAAAGTTATAAAAATAAAAAGGAAAGAAAAGAAGAAAAAGGAATGAAATATATATATATATATATATATATATAATTAATAAAATATCATTAAATGGTGGGATTCATATTGCCTCCCCACCATTTCATTAAATTGGATGAGGGTATAATACCCTCAAGTTTTCATTAAATAAAGGAATATTGCCCCGATTCATTCGAATAGCACCTTCTTTACTCTCTAGTGTCGTGGCTTCTATAGCGTCAAGAGGGAGTGTTTGCAAGAGAGGTAGGGAGGGAGGGAGACATAGATAAAGAGGATGAGAGTTTGAGAGAAAGAAGGAGACCATGCTTGGTTTTTTCTTCTAGGACACTTGGTAAGTTATTTATCTCCTATTTATTTTTAATTCCTACACTCTTATTTTATTTTTGACAGAGAAAATTAGGGTTTAATAGATTTTGAAAATTTTGAGGTTTCTAGATGATTATTTTGCTTTTGATAGAGCTATTGAGGTTTGAAAAATAATTGCATGGTTTAGATTTTTTATTTGAGTGGTAGATTTGTGGAAACTAACGTTAGTGTTTGGCTAGGAAATTTATAATTTTTAATATGATGCATATAGAATTTGAATTTGTAATTATTTTTTTAACTTACTGGAGGTTATATTGATGATTGAATGATTTAGATTTGATGTTTTTGATGACATGTGGATATTGAAAATTTTGGATGAAACTTTAAGTGTTGGAAAATGGGTGTTTTTGAAGAAATTGAGGAAATATTTATAGTTTAATGATTTTGAAAGGTAAGAATGAATTAATGGAAAGAAGAAATAAGATTGGAATTATGATTTCGAGAAATAGTCATTTATGGATATTTTTCCTAAAAGTTAAAGTGATAATGTGATTATTGGAAATAAGGCTCAGTAATTGGGTTGGTTGAGTTATTTGAGCCATTGTAGCACCAATTTTGATGTTGAGTTGATTGGAAATGATCAAAGATGAGAGTTGGGACTTCTAGAGGGGTTTTAAGTCTCAAAATTATTTTTGTTAACCATTCAATTAGTTTGAATACTAAATTTTGGTTATAATTGATTGTTATATATTGATTCGTGACTTGTGGTTGAGCTTGGAGCTTGGATTCTTGTATTAAACTTAGGGGGAAAGGACAAAGGTAACCACTTTCCTCTTCTTGTGCATGCTTGTGTTGATGTATGTGAGTAATTTTAACTCTCTTTCTCTATATATATAACTATAAATTTGCTATTAGTTTGTGATATGAACCATAAAACTATGTTTTTAATGAAAATATTTTGTGGGACTTATTTTTATTGAGGAAATGGCTATTGACATGATATTATATGAATTGATGTTGATTTATGAGATTGGAAAGATTGTCTTGACAAATTAGGAATTGATAATGGCAAGTGATAATCCATTATGATTATACCTCTTGAGTATTGATATGAGGGGATGGTGGATGTTGATTTGATGGGAGGTTATTCATAACGGAAATTAGGGGGTAAATTCTTGTGCAAACGAGGAAATAAGGTGGTGGGCTTTCAAGTGTACATTGGCAAGTCTTTGGCATATTTGTGTTTAGTAGGGCCTTGACACCCCACCAATACATTGAGGGGGAACCCATGGTCTAGTCTTGTGCTATGTAGATTTTGGCCGATCCATTTCACTTGATTAGTGAGCTTGTTGAATTGAACTACCAGTCACATGGGTGAATACTAGCCCATGGGTTCAGTCAAAGGAAATAATGTGTGAGGAAATAAGAGAGGTTAGTGGATAAATGATCCTATACTGATTGTTGTTCAACCATGTGATAAATAAAATAATATGATCATACTATTGTAAATTGATAATCTTGTAACCATGTGACATTTGTGACAATTCTATAAATTTGCAATTAGCCCACTTAACATCTCACAAGCACTTGTATGCTTGATAAGTTGGAATGTTGGTTGCTAGCACTTTTGTCTCACCTCGTTCATTTAACATTTTTTAGTTGATAATTTTCGAATCGATACATTACGAAATGCTCTAGAGGCTTGATTATTGCGATAATCATTTGTATAGACTCCTTCCTTTGTTTATGTGTTCTATTGTTGTATATTTGCTAATGTAGGGCTTATATTGCATACTCTAATGTGATATTGTGTTTTGGATTATATTTATAAATCATGGATAAGTAACTCAAGTGAATATTTGAGAAAATTGTTGTTTAAGTATTTTGATAATTGAGTTTGATATTGCGCTTGTGGTCGAATGATTATATTCTAGACTTTGAGAAATCCAATGCCTAAGTGTGTTGATTAATTATGGATTAGTTTGTGAAATAATGATGAGAAGAGTTCTATTATCCATGATAGATTTTAAATGTTAAACTTATGACAACAAGTCGACAATCCATAAATGTCTGTGAAAGAATATTATTCAAAAAATGGATTTATCCCTAGGCTTATGGTTGAATACTATATTGAGTTTTGAAAAGCTCAAGACCCAAATGTTAATTGGAATGGCTATATAAATGAGGGGTTTATTTTAATAACTATGTCACGAGGATTGTGCCTTTCTACCATGGTTTAGCAGTCAATTATTATAGAAAGGTTTTATTTATCCATGATAACTTATAAATGTCTAGGTTGTCTCTTTTCTATCATGGAGAAATTAACTATGTAGTTTTAATCTTGTTTAACCATGATAGGTGTTTTCAAATGAGTTAGCTAAATCCTTTTCTGTCATGGTTAACTTCAATTTGGAAGAAGATCTTTTGATAATAATATCTAACGTACGAAAAGTTTATATGAAAACTTTCTACTATGGTAGACCTTTAGGTTTATATCTTTCCTGTTTTATCATAGTGCTGTTGATTATCATAAGATTTTGATTATAGTATTCGGATAACGAAGTTTTAAGGAAATAATTTTTCACTAAGGCCCAAAAAGGTTAAATTATGAGGATTTAACTTTAATGATGAACACACAGCCAATAAGTTATTAGTTGATGTGGTAAGCAATCTCACCTCTTAAGGAGGAGAGAACACAAGTTCAAATCCTGGGAAGGACACTTGTTGAGAGAGGCAAAACCATTTGCATTCTAAGTCTCGAAAGGGATTATACCCTAAATCAAATAAAAAAGTATGAACACACATGATCTACAAACACACACACCCACAAATTCACAAAGTCATGGAATCCAAACAAGAATAAGTGCTCATATAAACATCACCTATTGCTCTTCACAACAAGGGAACTTTGGACAATTTACACACTTTCTTTTCCACAAAGCTTCATATCCACCACTTAGGAGAATATATATAAGGATTTTGTGATTCAGTTTTATCATTTCAAGTTTGAATGGTTAACAACATCAATCCCTAACGTCAACATTTGGTGTTGGTCAAACTTGGAAATCTCATATCACAATAAGGCCCGTTTGGTAGGAAGAATCAATATTGATGGAAAGGACTGAAAGGAAATGGAAGGGAAAAATTATAGCCACTCACTTGTTTGGTATGCAATAAAAAGGAACATTTTTTTATGGAAAAATTTACTTTTGGTAGGATGAAAATGATATGATGATGGGAAAGAGAGGAGATTGAATGACTATAATGCTACTAATATAAAAATAATAAAGTGACTATTTTAGTAATATCAATAATAACATATTTTTTATACACAAAAGTTTAGTTGACTTAGGTCCTGAGCTGGGGCTCACCAAGATTAGGGCATGCCTCTATTGATTATATAAAAGGAGAGATGCTGGTAGGCTAATTGTGTGACATGTTATAGGCCCACCTACATGCAAGATAACTTAAAACTATTTAATTTTTATCATCATCATCATCATCTATCTTATTCTTAAATACATGACTAAAAGTAAGCGATGTGGACCCGATAAGAACCTATCCTAGAAAACCTAGAAATTACAAATAGGTTAGCAGAGATACGAAAGTGAATGATTAATGGAATAATGAAAATAGCAATGATTTAGAAGTTAAGAACTCAATAATGCTCGTTCTAGATATTAAACTTAGCCCTAATGAAAACACAAACTAAGAACTCCATATATAATACACAAGAGTTGATCTACCTCTTATGTCAGGTAGTATCCTCACAAGAATACAAGGGAGCAAGTACCCTAAATAATTCTTTATTGAAATTTGAATATTGAGTGTACAATGCTTGACTTTAAATAGAAAATAAGACTTAACATAAACTAAAGCCCAAAATCCTAATATAGTTAGGTATGGAGGAGTGAGAAGACACTACTTTAGTGATATTGGGTGATTGGGGAAGTCATTTTGATGATTGGATGGAAGGATATTGGATTTTGGTGAAATAATGATAGAAAAGCTGAAAATCAGAATTCCAGGATACATAGATAATGCGAATATCCTCTGAATGAGTTAAAGGATGTGATAAAAGGATAGATATTTATAGGATATGATTAAAATGATAGATATTCAAAAGATATGATGATTAGAATCCATTTAAATCAGATTTGAGAGAATTTAAATGAATTCAATGGATATTGTAGGATAACTAGGTTTTTTAAAGTTAATTCGTAAATATAATATGATAATATACTAATATGCCTTATTTATTTAAATACTGACACTTTAAGACTCTTAAAACAAAGAAAACTTTTCTTCTTGCACTTTAATTAAGGATGTCTAGCCCATTACAATTTAAATACTAAAAATAATAAGCAAGTTAACATAAAATGAGCATATGATTGCTACTTGCCACTTGGGCTCATTTATAACTAATCAAAGCCCATCTATTAAAGCTTTTGCATCTTGGGCCTCATACAGCTTCTCCCTAGAAGAGCCTTAGGACGTATATGCCCTCCTATAGCACTTCTCCCCAGAAGTGCCATAATATGTAATAATTTTTTTTATTATTTTATATAATTGTTTCCTTGAACTCAACCAATTAAAATCCACAGCAATTTACAATACAAATAGAAAAAAAGTAAACTAAATCAAAATGAAATGACACATAACTAATTTATAAAATCAGTAATAGATATATGTAATTACAATTTTTTAAGAGAATAAACAACACAAGAATAGGCAAAGAAATAACCTAACTTACATATGTACCTAAATATTAACTGATTGGCTAACCATATATTCACACTATTCCTCAATGATTTCATCCACTTGTTAGTCAATCAATTGGGCACAACGTTAATCTTCATAATACTACATAAAAATCATACACATAATAAATTAAACTAAGTATTATTATATTTGTAAGCTCAAAAATTAAAAAACTTACAATATATGGAGAGTTCAAGAAGACAGAGTTAACACTTCAAATAAATACCTAAAAAAATTATGAGCACACATATATGATCACGACAGATTTTGACTAAAAGAGAAAAACTAAACCAAATATTGAGGAAAAAACACTTACACGCTAGGGAGATTTTGAAAGAGGCTGAGACAATAAAAAAATATAGGAGAGGAAGCTTTGTACTGCAACAAAGTTGTGGAAAATGGAGGAGCAAGATAGAACGAAGGAAGATGAAAATGAAAATGAAAATGAAAATGAAAACAACGAGATAAAATTTAAATAGCATATTGTAAAGAAGTTACATCATTTTTTATCAAAGCGTCGTAGCTTTCAAAATTTTTTTAAAAAAAACAAACACCTTAAATATATTCAAGGCACCATATGGTGCCTTAAAATATCCAAAACACCATGTGGTGCCTTATACAATTAAAGGTCACCTTGAATATTTAAGGCGACCATGAGTGCCTTACCCGACATTCTATAATAGAGCACCAACTAAGGTATATTTGGCCTCCCCAGTGCTTGATTATAGAGCGCTGGCTAAGGCCATTTTTGGCCAGCATTTCATAATCAAGCATCGACTAAGGGCCAATTTTTTTTTTTTTTTGGGAACTCAAGAATAAAGCAGGTGATTTCTTTTTTAACTTACTATAACACGATATTCTAAATAATAATATCTTTTTGACTTATTCACACGCTTATTCGACACTTTATTTTTAAGCGCTGGATAAGTTTTTTTCAAATGAAAAAAATTAACCAGCTACGACACTGTTTTGAGAAAGGGGCGCCGTTAAATCTCTCTTTTGTAGTAGTTAAAAAGGGGGGAGGCAGCGGCATTTAATTATCATCATCACTATCTTCTTCATTCAGGGGTCGGTAAAATCACAAGAAAAGAGAGCAAAAGGAGTTCAAGTTTCATTCTTCTTCTTCATGAAAAGATGAGAGGACTATGAAGAAGAGAAGAGACCAGAGCAGCTGATTGGACAGAGGAGTAGCTGGAGCTTAAAGATGAGGCTTTGAATAAGATATCTATTCCTTTATCTTTTCTCTTGTCCTTGAAATTTCGGATTATGAACTTGTTACTGTCTTGCTTGTATTATTATAGTTATGTTTAGTTTGTTTGTTTTGCAACCTAGACGAGATATGAACTTATGGGTAGATTAGACTTTGTTTTCATTGATAAGTTATGATTGATGTTAATTTTTGGCACTTAATCTTGTTTAGCTTTATCTATTTAGTGACTGGAAATCATTGAATATGAATTTGAGCATTAGGATTTACCATGAGAAATGGGATTTTAATTAGGCTATGAGATTAAGTAATATGGGATTAGATTGTGATCTAGTTTGTGATTAGGATAGACATATACCTAATGACCCCATATAATTTTTGAAGAGTGTGTTTGAGTTATCTTGCCTCTTGAGCAATTATGTTAAACATAACAATTTATACTTAAGAAAGGGCATTGTGAGTGGATCGACAGGCACTTATTACTATTTATGCTCGAGATTAATAAAAATAGACATTAAGTCTAATTAAATTAGTGAAAACAAGGTTTATTAAGTCAATAAGGGATTTGTGAATTTGGGCTGCTCATTTGATAATTGTGGATGTAATATCCCCAATTTTGAGATTAGAGGCCTAAGAATAAACCTAAATTCAGTAACTGCTAAGCCTCGGTAAAACAAGTGTCCTAAGAGGGAATAATGATATTCCCTAATATTCCATATATCTTTATGGCATTTAAGGGAATAAAATGATAAAACAAGGAAATTGATGGTTACACACAACATGAGTATGTTTAGACCATAAATTGTAAACATTTGAATTTGTTGTCAGTGAGTTTTCATGTGTAGTAACCTTATTGTGTGAAATTTTTAAATAGGCAAATGATGTCTAATGCCTATGATATTTTTCAATATGAAAGTAGACTTATTAAGCTTTAATTTGATAGGTTATATAAGTTATTTGAAGTTGTACATGAAGAGTTTGGTATATTTGAAAGAAGCCCAGTGATATTGGTGATTTTCAGTGGCAGCATCCAAAAACAATAATTCTGGGAATTGTCAGCTTCCAGTTCATTAAAGGCTATATTTGTCCTTAAAAATAAACTTAATAAGAGTCACATAGCCTTTGAAATCCATCAATTAGATCTCTATACATAAATGTATGAATTTTCAAAGTTTGATGAAAATTCTATCCAGTTTTCCAGCAAGTGTGAAACTGGAAATAAATGTAAGGGCAAAATGGTCATTTGACTAATAAAGCAAGCATCCATTTATTTTTCCCTTTAATTGGGATAAATGTTTGCTAAAGTAGGAAGACTAAATAGTTAACCAAACCAATTATAGTACCTAATTAGTTACTTACTTTTCATGGAATAACAAGAATGTGACACTTGGCACAATTTGGGCCAAGTATTTGAGTTAGATGAAGATAAAGACTAAAACTCACTCTCTCCTCCTCATATTTCGTCCAATACCTGAAATAGAGGGGGGAAATAGTTGGTAAATAAAAGAGGAAAGAGAAAGAAGGAATAGTGGAAATTTCTGAGTTTCAGAGCCGGTTCATCCCCGATTCGGCGTTTTCAGCTTCCGGAGTCTTCTCTAATGTTGCTCTACTCAACAGAGCTTTCTTTCTAGTTTTGAATTCTTGATCAGAGGTATTTAGATCCATCTACCTAGGGATAGTGCTACAAAATCCAAGAACCGGTGGTAGAATCGAGTAGAGGTACGTGTAAGCTTCGGTTTGAACCGATTGATTTGCGGTTTTGTTGAGCTTTGAGCATTTCTTGGGATGACGATGTTTTACAAGCTATGATTTTAGGGCTATATGTTGTTTTAATCAAGAAAATAATGATATATGAGGATTAGTGATGATACTAGACTAGTTTGATAGTGGAATTGCAAAATTGTTGGTTGTGAGATTCAAGTTTTTGGTAGACAGTCTGTTTGTGGTGAAATTTTCACCAGTCAAACCTAGTCCAAATATTATGAAACTTTCCAGGATTAAAGTAGACATCTTGGGCTTTAATTTCATAAGTATTTTAAGCAATTTGGACTAGTGGATTGAAAGTTATGGATTTTTGAAGTTGTGCCCTGTTTCTGGAATGTATCTAGAATAGTGTGGGAATTCATGGAATTCTATAATTTTGTGGTTGTAAATGGATGTGGTTTATATTTTTCCTGTGTGTAGGACTTAAAGAGCTTTTCTTAGAACTTTGAACCAGTCCATTTAGATTTTTGTAGAATAAGTTATAATTTTTGGAAATTTAGCTAAGAAACAGGGGATATCTGGAAATCTAGGTTTTGGTTGCATCCAAGGCTCTTCGTTGTGGCCAAGCACCTGAGCTGCTTCTTGGCTGCAACCCAAAAGTTTTTACCTTCTTTTTGCTACGGCCAAAGAATTCCTTGGGTACAGCCAAGACCCCAATTCTAGTATTTCATAGTTTTCTGAAAACGTTGACTTGTTTAGCCCTTCTTAACTTCTTGGACATTGTTATACACTTCCAATGACTTGATATCATGGCTCTAATTATGTGATTGGGTATCTAAGGCCATGAGTGGTCAAAGAAAATGAAATGGAAGAATTTCTGAGCTACTATAATGGTTGGAAGAAAAGGGAACCATAGAAGGACTTAAAGACACAAGGTAGGAAACTTTTCTAACTTGCATAACTTGATCTGTGTGCTTATGTATTGATGTGTTAATTGTCATACCCCACACGAAATCCAATCCCAAGCCTATAGGCGTGGACTCATAAAGCTATCCCCGGTCCCTCCACAACAACCGGGTTTCTTTCACCTTTTGAGTCTCAAAGCCACGACCTGAGGACATAGGTACGCTCTTTACTGATACTCTAGTACCAACTGAGCCATTAGAGATAATGACAATGAGACCCTAAGGATAGAAGTGGAAGAGTAGGATTTAGATTTTGTTGCTAACTCTAGGGCTCCTGATATTAAGTTTAAGTATTATCCAGATTTCCCCCCAATGTTATGAGAACACATAGAGGGCCTATACCAAGAACCTGGTACTACTTATATTTCCCTATGGGGACAGTATCTAACATTTCTAGGCAGGATAGCATGGTAAACTGAGATCTAGGTATATGTGGGATACCGATGCCCAGAGATATATGGGTTGATGCAAGCACTAATGCCCCATATACTATTATAACTCTGAGGTTAAGCATGCTCAAGTGAGGGAAATCCCAAGATAGGTGACCCATAGGAAGTACCTTAGGAATTTGAAGCCTTTTGATTAAAGGTATGGAATTCCTTTTAGAAGTTCTTAAATGACATTAGGAATGATTAAAGGCATGGAGATGATGAGGTAAGTATTGATTTTTAATCTGAACCATTTCTATTACAATGAGTACTACCCAAAAAAGTTCATTTGATGAGGATATGGAAACTCAAGCCATAGTGATTGTTTTGAGGTTTCTCTATACTAGGTAATGACCCTTAGTAACAACATGATGTTAAAGGTATATAGGTATGGTATATGGTGATGTATGATGAGTGATGATTTTACCGTATATCGATCATAGAGGATCCGATCATATGATACTGAAGGTTAAGGATAGGTTTGAATCAAATTTAAGCTGAAATAGTTCTTAGGTCAAAATATGAATCACGTTGCACTACAGTTCTATTTCATGACTAAAGCTGAACCCTGTTAACCCTGTCGATAATGTTGAACCTTCAGTAATGTTTTGAGGATATTACCCGAATACCGTGAAGGTTAGACTAGGAGGTATTGATCCTAATCTTAGCATGCCTAATGGGTATAATTTAGGACATTGATTTCTAATATGTGTAATGTTAAGGTTCTAGATTCAACTATGAATTTAGAAGATTGTGTTAATATTCAGAGAGTTAATACCTAATAAATTGTAACCTAAGAATAAAATAATAGTTGAATTGATTGATTCTCTAGGCTTTTGAATTGACCCGGATGTTTTAAGGTACTAAAATATGTGAAAAATGTGTTTGAGGTTTTCTTAAGGTTGCTAGTTGCTGATCTAGCATAGGGAAAAATCTTGATTATATAATCTTCCCATAGAAGAACGATTAAGAGTTTGTTCCCTGAAAGAATAAAGTAATAGAAAGATTGAGAAAAGTCTCGAGCTATGGTCTCATGGCTGAGGTAGATAATAGAAGTTATGCTAGTGACTTATAATTCTCTACACGATGTGGGTAGATTACCCCAGTAAGGGAAGAAGAATTATGCATAGAGTCAAACTGATATCGAAAGTCTATGTAGGATGACCTCAGATAAGAAGGTGAAATGAAGAAAAATAGAGTACGGAATTACTGGAGAAGAGGGACCTTATGAGATCTGGGATTCCCGTTACAATGATACTTCCCTTCAGAGATGGCCAACCAGAGAGAGATACCTATGAGGGGTTCTAATCAGAAAGGGCTACCTACAGAGTGTTAAGAACGGAGGGGCTGACTAGTTAGAGTAGACTAAGTAAAGAGTCGAGTAAAGTACCGTAGAGTAGATAGAAGAAAGGAATTAAGAAAGAATGAGCTCAACGGTGTAAAGGAAAGCAACTCTTGTACTCATATCTTATGTAATGGTTCTGCATGTAGGTGTTTACAATTATGTGGATTGATTTCATGTATATATGGAATTTATACGAATGTAAAGTATGCTATGAATGTAAAGTATGTTATAAATGTCAAGTATGTTACGAATGTATAGTATGTTATGAATGTTATGAAATGTCTTAAGACCTAGTAGGCAGTATGTCCTTAGGCATGCAGTGTTATGTTATGAAATGCTCTAAGACTTAATGGATAATATGTCCTTAGGCTAGCATATGCAATCGAATTGTTATGTTATGCAATGCCCTAAGACCTATTGGGTAGTATGTCCTTAGGCAGGCAGATACAATCGAATTGTTATGTTCTGAAATACCCTAAGACCTAGTGGGTAGTATGTTCTTAGGTAGGTAGTGTTATGTTATGAAATACCTTAAGACGTAGTGGGCAGTATGCCCTTGGGCAGGTAATTGTTAAGTTATAAGATGGCTTGTTTAGCATGCTTTATGAACATTACATAAGCATATGAAGGGTTTAAGTAGCAAGAGGTAGAGCCTGGAATGAATTCAGAAACCTTGAAGGCTGTGTGCCATAAGGTCATTAGTCTTGATATGTATTCAGCAAAGATGATAAACCGATTGTTTTGAGGCCATAAGACCTGGGGAACATGTATTTCCTTAAGCCAATAGAATATTATGTATTTAAGAATGGTGACGAGTGAAGGCTCAAGGCAGTAAGTCCCAAAGTATTCATAAGCATAGGGGGATTCCCTAGGCAATATAACCTAGTGTGCAAGATTGCTTGGGGTGGTATCCCTAGGCTGTAAAATCCTACATGCCTATTATGTTGTAGTGGACCTATGTGTCCAAAGGCCCTAAGACCTAGTGGACCAGTATGTTCTTAGGCTGGCAAATGTATTCAGAATTATGTTGGGCAGTGATCCAAGGAATGGGGGGCAGAGACCCTCAGCTATACGGTCTTATATGCGAATTATTTATGCTGCACAATAATTGTTAAATGTCATTATGATGAATGCGAATGTTGAATACTATATGAGATTTAGTGTAAGATTATAATGATGGTTATGTTGCATTGTTTTTGAGCCTGCACATGAAAGAGATAGATTGAGCAATAAAAGTGTTTCCCCCAAGGTGTAGATGATTCTATACGATATTCAAATTTTAAGGACGAAATTTCCAGCTTCCGGAGTCTTCTCTAACATTGCCTTACTCAATGAGCTTTCTTTCTATGGTTTTGAATTCTTGATCAGAGGTGTTTAGAGCCATCTACCTAGGGAAAGTGTTGCCAAAATCAAGAAACGGTGGTAGAATTGCGTATATGTATGTGTAAGCTTTGGTTTGAGCCATTTGCGGTTTTGTTAAGCTTTGAACATTTCATGGGCTGCCCTATGATTTCGTCCAAGCTATGATTTTAGGGCTATATGTTATTTTAATCATGAAAATGATGATCTATGAGGATTAGTGATGATACTAGACTAGTTTCATAATGGAATTACAAAACTGTTGATTGTGAGATTGAAGTTTCTGGGAGGCAGTCTGTTTGTGGTGCAATTTTCACTACTCAAACCTAGTCTAAATGTTATGAAACTTTCCAAGATTAAAGTAGACATCATGGCCTTTAATTTCATAGGTAATACAAGCAATTTGGACTAGTGGATTAAAAGATATGGATTTTTGAATCTGTGTCCTATTTCAAGAATGTAGTCTAGAACAGTTTAGGAATTCATGGAATTCGGTAATTTTATGGTTGTAGATGGCATTGGTTTATATTTTTTCTATGTATAGTACTTAAATAGCTTTTCATAGAACTTTGAACCACTCCATTTGGATTTTTATAGATTAAGTTGACTTCTGGTAGTTCTACCAAGAAATAGGGGATATCTGGAAATCCAAGTTGTGTCCAATGCTTTAGCTGCTGCCTTCTTGGCTACATCCAGATGATTTCTTGGTTACAGCCCACAAGTTTCTGACCTATTTTGGCTACGGCCAAAGAATTCCTTGGCTGCAGCCAAGACCCTAATTCCAGCATTTTATAGTTTTCCAAAAAATGTCGACTTGTTTAGCCCTTCCTAACTTTTTGGACATTGTTATACACTTCTAATGACTTGCTATCATGGCTTTAATTATATGATTGGGTATCTAGGACCATAAGAGGCCAAAGAAGAGGAAATGGAAGAATTTATGAGATGATATAATGGTTGGAAGAAAAGGGAACCATAGAAGGACGTAAAGACATAAGGAAGGGAACTTTCCTAAATTGCATAACTTGATATGTGTGCTTGTGTATTGATGTGTTATTTGCTTTGATGAATTGCATGATGCATATGTGAATGAGTGAAGCTCTGTTTGTACTTAAGCTATGGCCATAAGTGTATTATAAAGCATTAAGCATGCATATGTCATTATGTTGGCATAGATTTATGTAAGCAAACATGTCATGCATAAAGCAGTTCTTGTATATATTTGTTAGCACTGTTCGCTACTGGGATTCCATTGAATCTCGCTCCCCCTACCCAACCTTATAGGTATGTGAACACGAAAGAAGAGCGTATGAAGATATGCAAGAAAGAAGGGCGATGGAGGATTTAAGAATTATACGTGATAGTTTGTTATGTTTAAATTATTACATGTTTTCATTGTTGTATAAACATGCAATGAATGATGAATGTTTGTTATCAAGGCTAAATGAATTAGTTAAGAATGAGCAACAAAATGAGTAATGAATCACTCTAATTGAATTGAATAAAGATGAGAATCGATAAGTAGCAATGAATTTGCGAACTACTATAAGACGCTTCTGCAAGATTTTGAAATATTCAGAAAAATCCACTCTATTACAGCTTTAAATCCGGTCTTGAGGTTGGGGAATCAAAAGAGTTTTGAAAAAAAATATTGATAAGTGGTTGAATGCACTACGTCAAAACTCATCAGATGACCATAAAGATAAGGGTGTTACTGTAGTAGTTCATTTATATTGGTTTTAACTTCTTTTCACTTATTTAAAGTCAATTTGGGTTGCTCAACCTAAACAAAAGTGTAAAATCATTGCTCGACAAATTGTTAATAACAAGTCCTCATGGGAACAATACTTTGTGTGAGAGATGATTTTACTAGAAACCAAACTTGTTTTGGTAATTCTTTTTATCCTAGTGAAAGTCTATAGCAACATGAGTTTTGAGATCCGCATGTCAATTATTGTTCAAAAGAAAAAACCCCTCATTTTCGCTCTTATCCATATATTGAGAAAAACACCCTTGAGCATAAGGAAAAGTCTAATTTAGAAAGATTATTTGAGGAGTGTATGGAATCATAAGAGAGAATTAGTAGAGAGAAAAAGGAATCTGTTGCTAGAGTTGAGTCAATGGTCTAAAATATTAGAGTATATGTGAGTCAAATTGTTTCATCCCTTGAGACTATGAGGCAAGATAATTCCTTGAGCATGATGACTACTTCTTGTGTTGATGATGATTATTGTGAGGAAGTTGAAGATGTGGAATTGCAAGAGACTATGGATAATGTAGAAGGTGACTGGGAGCTTAAAATAGATTTAGATAAGAATAGTGGGTGTCTAGAAGATGTTCCAGTTGTGGAGACTAAGGTTTGTGATTTTGATGATCAAATTGAGCTGGATGTCTCATTTGTTGTTATGCATGATTCTTCCATGGATGTTTTAACTCTTACTGATGAAAGTCAAGTGGATTTTGTGGGATTCTCTAAATTTTTGGAAGCTCCTAAATCTATTTGCAAGGATGTGTAGGTTGTGCTTTCTTTGAATTCAATGAACACTTATATTTCGAGATTGTCGATAATTGAAGAAGTACAAGTAATTAACTTGAATGATCATTTTTTGTGTGTGAAACCTTACTGATTGAAAAGAAATGAAGACAAGGTGATTATGGTGTTTGATACTTATGATTACAAGTTTGTTTTGAGAAGTATGGTTGGAGACTATAAACTTAGTGCTTCTTGGGAGACAACCCAAGGATTTTTGGAGCCCCATATGATATGCTTTGCTATAGAAACAAAGATCAAGAGCCATGGAAAGTGCAAGTTCAAGGATAAAAGGGGAGTTCGTTTACACTTTTCTTTGATATGTCTAATTTGATTGTTGGTAATGATAATGCTTTAAATTTATGTCATCTCTAGACTTTGCTATGGTTGTTTCTTCACTTTCATTGCTTATTGTTACATGTTCACATTGAAGATAGTGTGACATTTAAGTGTGGGGGTGAGGGTACATTTGTTTTAGCACAACTTGTCCTCAATTTTTTTTTAAAAAAAATTGGTTTTCTTTCGGAAGTTTGGATTTTGCTTGAGAGCATTGTCATAATTGGTTTGATTTGAACTTGAAAAAGATTTAATTTGATTAGGATTTGATTCTATGTTCTTTGAATGTTAGTAAATAAGTAAAGATTTGGTTTAGGTACTTCACTTTAGGATGTCAAAAAACCTATGAGGAATTTGAGCCTAATTATTTGTTCTTCCAAGAGGGAGTGCACTTATTGTGACTTCATCTCTAGAACTTGTATTAAATCTCTTTTAAAGAGAAACCATTTCTTTGCATACATAAAGATAATTTAGGCAGTCATTTTTATTCGTCACTATGTGCTAAATGAGATAACAAAATAAAAAAAATTGAAGGGATTGAAAGGAAAAAAAGGGAGAAGGAATAAAATTATAGTAACAACTTCGCTGACATCTCTAGACTTGGCTTAGTAACCGGGGAACTTCATCATCAATATTGGCACTCACATCAAACGGTTAAGTCAAAAAAAGTTATGAGTTAGGCTAAAAGCCTCTTGAGGCGCCTGTTGGAGTAGCTAAGAAACCGGTGCTGCATTACCCATATGTAGGGGTTGAGTGACAAGGAGACCTATAAAAGATTCAAGATATAAAAAAAGAAAAGAAAAGTATAAAGATATAAACATCCTTTTATTCTTTATATCTTTCATTGAATTGCTTTGCACTAACTAAAGTATTCATCTACCGTCAAAGTCCTTTTCATTTGTGTATGTAAAGGGATAATATAGTGGAGCTTGAGATGAAGAACAAACTTATGGTAGATGGGTTGCAATAGATGGAATTGAGTGAAACATAAGCCCTTGAATTTATTGAGAGATGCTTGTGAGGGACATTCTATTGTGATTTATCTTTGCCAAATTAATCACCTTGCTACTTCCATTTTTTTTGAAAAGTGGAAAAGGGTTCTATGAAGACTTAATTCTTCAAAGTTTAAATTGATTCCAATTTTTTTAATGTTTGCACTTTTCTTGAGTTTGGTTGTTTTACAATTTAAAATCTTGAACACAATATTTGATACAAGTGTGGGGGTGTGATAACTTCCCATTTTTAATAGATTTGAGATATATTTTGATATATTTGAGAAGTCATCAATGCTAAATTAAAGGGATTTATTTTTGGACATTTTATGAGATATTAATTGGTGCATTATTTGAGGGATTTCAATAAAAATAGAAGTTTTAAATTTTAGTAAAGAAAATAATAATAAATAATAATAGGAATTTTTCTCAAATAAAAAATCATTTATTATATTATTATTGTAACACCCCAACTTTTATTCACCAATATACATTGTAAATATGTGGAAATATCCAATAAAAGGGAAGGGTGCATTTTGTAGGATGTGATTTTGTTGCCAGTGAGAATTCCTAGTGAGGCAGTGAGTTTATCATGTGGTTTTAGATGACCAAATGATGAACAAAAATGATGCAATTTTACAAGATGAAAGTGAACGTCCTAAGCTTTAATTTGATAGTTCATGAGTAATTTTTGGAGCTGTATGTAAGAAGTTATGAATTTTTGAAGATAGCCCAGGAAAACTGCCTATTCTCTGGAATAGCATCCAAAGAAATTAATTCTTGGAATTTTGTGCTTCCAAATAACAAAATGCTACATTTCTCCTTAAAACTTGATTCAATAAGGCTTCTATAGCCTTTGGAATCACTCCGATATGATGTCTACAAATTTAGTTATGATTTTTCAAAATTTGGGTAGAAAATCTACCAGAAAATCCGAAAATGACAAGAAAATGAATGTCAAACTTGTAATTTTTCCAAACGAGCATCAAATTAATTATTTTTCAATTAATTGAATTTAATTTCAATTAATTAAGGAAAATAAATGGAAAAAATATATTCGGAGTATTTTGGTAAAATAAATATGAATTTATGGAAAATCGGAGTAAAAGTGCAAATTTAACCGAAATTGTGACTTATGGTGTACATGTAACTTGAACAAGTTGTGAAGCCAAATTTGACCAAAGAGAAGGACCATTGGGATGCCATCTCATGTAGCAAGAGAGGGGAGAAGTAGTTTCATATCAATTGGGCTTTGGGACATTAAATTACATGTACATAAAAGTTGAAATTTGGTATTTTTGGAAATTGCTAAATATGACATAAGCAAGTAATATCATGACATAAGCATAATGTCTTAAAGCATATTTCCTCATCTTCTTCAGCCATTTCGTTCGCCCTTTACAGGAGAGAGAGAGAGAGAGAGAGTTTAGAGAGAGAAAAAGGAAGAAAAATCATGAGTTAGGTCGATTTCTTAGGTGAATTCGTTCCTAACATGTATAACTCTTCTCCTAAGCTCCTCTTTTATGTAATTTATGGTGATGGAAGCTCAATTTTCCTTGTTATAAAGAGCTAGGATTTTGGCCTAAAGGGGAAGAGCTTGAGGAAGTAAAAGGTAACTTCTAAACCTTTAAATATTGATTATTCTGACTTGTTTTTTTATTTTGAATTTGGGAAATTTGTTGTTGCAAATGTTATGCTACCAAAATTGGGATTAAATGGTAGTTTTAATGTAAATAAATAGTTAATAAAGTGATTAGGAGTAGAAAGAATCACGTCTGCGGAGTCGAAATCAAAGAACCCCAATTTTCCCCAGAGTCTTGTAAGTTTCTGCTAGAGCTATATGGACGGGATAGGTTGGAGTTTTGATGTTCTGATGATTCCATTGAGTTTAGGAGGGAAAATTAGGCGGGGTTACAGTTGATCACTTTTTCAGAAAAGCTAAAAACCATAATTACAAAAATGCCTCTGAGCCAAAGGCATATTTGTCTTTTGGTAGTGAATTTAGTAATTATGAGACGGAAATGGATTCCTTGGGCAAAAATATGTTAGAATAGCCCTAGTCAAAATTTCAGGAAAAGTACTGTCGGACAGGGTGTAATATCCTAAAAAGTGATTAAGGGCTAATGACTTCAAAAGTGGATGTAATTATTGTTGAATAAACACTTTTGGAGAATGTGTGATGGGAATTTGGTGGTTTTAGTGATTCCAATGGTTTCCTTGTGAAAAATTGTGTGGAAATAGGTTTGATTGTTGATTTTGGAGCCATTGGACACATTGGTTGAAAATTTGAAAAATTGTTAAGTGTAATTCCGTACAGGACAGTCAGTTTGTATGGACATTTTGAATCGGCAAATGGTGTCTAAAAATTCTGAAAATTTCCAGTCTTAAATTTCACATCCCAAGCTTCAAAATGGACAAATTATTTGTGCCATTTCATTTTGTGAGCTAGGAGATATGACTATCCAAAGTTTGGGATGGAAATTGAACTCTGTTTTGAAGCAGCGATGAGTTTTATATAATTCTGGAATTTTGTGATAATATTGGGTAATGGCCCATATTTTTCCTATAAAAAGGACTTAAATACCTTTCATTTGGCTTTGGAATCACCTCATTTCGATTTTTCTAGAATTAGTTATGATTTTTCAAAATTTGGGCAGAAAATCTGCCAGAAAATCTGAAAATGTTAATTTTGGAATTATGACATCATCATAAGGGAATAATGACATAAGCATAATATAACATATCCTCTTCTTCCTCCAAGCTTCAAAACAGTAAGTTTATTCAACTGAACAAGAGAAATAATGTTTGAGATTTCTAAAGAGAGAAAGGAGGAGAACTCGTAAGGTAAGCCAATTTCTCCGATGATCTAGCTCCTAACGCGTATAACTCCGATCCTAAGCTACTCATTTATATTCTTTAAGGTTTGGAAGCTCCTCCTTTGGTGTTAAAACAGTTAGGGTTTCAGCCAAGACAAGGAAAAGCTAGTGGGGGGCTTGAGGTAACTTCCAAACTCTTGTATATTGACTGTTCTGGCTGTTGTGGACAATTTAATCGGTGAAATTTCGCCGAATTGTCATTGGTTTCAAAAATGGAAAATGGGTGTGTGGGGCTGTTATGCTGCCCAAATTGGTACTAAATGGTAGTTATAATCTAATGGAATAGTCAATAAAGTGGTTAGGAGTATAAAGGAATGCGTTTACGAAGCCAAAACTGAAAAACCCCAATTTTCCCTGGAATACTTGAGAATTTCAGCCAGCTCTAGAAATGTGTCTTAGAGTTGGATTTTCAATTATTTGATGGTTCCATTGAGTTCAGGAGCAAAAATTAGGTGGGGTTACAGTTGGTCACTTTTTAGGAGAAGGCCGAAAAAGCATAATTACGAAAACGCCCCTGAAACCCTTGAAGTAGGGCTACCAAGGGTAAATTTGTAATTTGACATTAAATTTGATAATTCTGAGTCCAAAAATGGATTCCTTGGGCATAAATATGTTAGGATAGCCCAGATTGGAATTTCGGGAAAAGTGCAACCGGACCGAGTACAGCGGGCCCGGGCCGGGTCCCCTGGGGAATTTTTATAAATATTCATTATAGACTCATATAACCCTCAGAAATACTATGGAAGTGTCTAAATGGTGCATTTAGAATTGTAGGATTCGACATTTGCCCTGATCGTGAATGACCTGTGCTAGAGCACGTTCGAAAAGAACCAGGTAGTGACTCTTCTCTTATGATATGTGTGAAGTATTGTATGTATGTTTGTCATGCATTGTGATACATTGTAATACTTTGACATCATAGTGAAAGCTAACACCTAGTGATTACAGCGTAAGCTATTGCATTGAGATCGCAGCGAAAGCTTACGCATAGTATTTGTAGCCATGAGTGTTGTCGTATGTGGCGTGAGCCATATATCATTGTGATTATGCTTAACGTGATCATATATGCTATATGAATTTATACACTATATGAGTGATTTGTTACTATATAGATTCTTTTGAATCTCATTCTTTCTATTGACTAACATTTTAGACAGGGCAAGTGGCTCCAAGGAGAAACGAACTACCAGGAGCCGCTAGGATCTTGTAGAGATGTGTTGTTAGGTTGTTGGTTATCTATTTTGGACTTGAGATTACTGTTTATTTTTGAAATGTAAATATTATGTTGGTGTTGGTCATGTAATCCCCTAGTTGGAACTTATAAGCCTTAGTTTATATATGTATGAACCCCATGAGTTACCGGGAATTTGGCTATACACTCTGATATGTATGAATGTGATTAAACTGCGCAGAGTAATTAGATTCAGAAGATGAATCTGAGACCATGTTGAACAAATTTTCGAAAAGAGATTTGATAAAAACGTATCCATCGGTCTCTAATTCCTTTAAATTACGCATTTTCGAATCTTAATTATGGTTATCAAGGTAGGGGATTACATCGGGTACTACGGGCCGGGCCAGCTCCCTGGAGGCATTTTGGTAAATTTTCAAAGTAGGCTAATATGACCACTGTAAACACTATGGAAGTGTCTAAAACTGTACATAAATGGGTTTTAACTTAATTCTTGTACATTTGATATTTTTGGACCAAGTTGGAAGCCTAAGCTTGGCAAGTTTTATGAGGCACTCAAAATAGGGTAAAAGAAACTTGAGGTAGGAACATTATCCTTTATACATTATGCTATAGTTCAGATAATTATGTGGTTACCATTATTTGTGCTTTTATTAATCAACATGGAATGCCTATAGGAGGCAGTTAGTGCCAGAAGTGCACTTACACCTGGGGGTTGGGTAAGAATCCAACCGGTGTACAATTAGTGGGGTAGGAGCCCTACTCATGTATATATGATGATGATGTTTTATATTGTTCATTAATTGGTGCATACATGGTGCATATCATATCTATTTATTGCATTTTATATTAACTTTAGTATGTTTCTACTGGGATTCCTTGGAATCTCACCCTTTTTTCTAAATAAAACTATCTCAACGGGTGCCAGCAGCTTGAAAGGCAAGGATCTAGATCCTGGAAACTGGCAAGCATGTTTCTAGAGACAAAGATCATGGTTATACATAGTCTGTATTGGGAATATTTTTGGATATTCTATACATATTTGCAAATATTATCAAATTCTTCATGGTTGATTCCAGTCTGTAAACAAATACTTATTATCAGTATATTTGTACTTTTATGTATACCTGTGGGACTAGTTCTCTATTACTCTATATATATCGAAATGGAAATGGGTGTTGACAATTATTATTATACTTCCTTTTCTTTTGATATAGCAATTGATGTCATGATTTTAGAATTGAAAAAAAAGAAGGTAATATCCAAATAAATAAAAGATAGCCATAATTTGTTATATAAAGATGAGGGAGGTAGCGACATTTAATTATCATCATTACTGTCTTCATTATTTGGGGGTTGACAAAATCACAAGAAAATAGAGCGAAAGGAGTTGGAGTTTCATATTTCTTCTTCACGGAAGGATGGGAGGACTGTAAAGAAGAGAAGAGATCAAAGTAGTTGATTGGACAGAGAAGTAGATAGAGCTTAAAGATGAGGCTTTGAATCAGTACTCTGTTCCTTTTTCTTTTCAACCTAGATGGACCATAGTTATGTTTTGTCAGTCTATTTTGCAACCTACAAGAGCTATGAACTTATGGGTATATTAGACTTTGTTTTCATTGATGAGTTATAATTGATGTCAATTTTGGCTATTAATCTTGTTTAGCTTTATCTATTTAGTGACTAGCCATCATTGAATATGAATTTGAGCATTAGGATTTACCTTGACGAAGGGAATTTTAATTAGGCTATGAGATTAAGTAATATGAAATTAGATTGTGATCTAATTTGTGGTTACGATAGACATATACGTAATGAACCCATATAATTGTTGAAGAGTATGTTTGAGTTATCTTGCCTCTTGAGTAATTATGTTAGACATAATGATTTATACATAAGAAAGGGTTTTAAGTGGATCGACATGCACTTATTGCTATTTATACTCAATATTAATAAAATTGACATTAAGTCTAATTAAATTAGTGAAAACAAGGTTTATGAAGTCAATAAAGGATTTGTGACTCTGGGTTGCTCATTTGATAATTGTGGCAGTTTATTTATGTTAGTTTTAACTTCTTTTCACTTATTTAAAGTCAATTTAGGTTGCTTAGCTTAAACAAAAGTGTAAAACCATTGCTCAACTAGATTGTTAGTACTAAGTCCTTGTGGGAACAATACTTTATTCACTTTTTATTATTACTTGATACGGCCCGTATACTAGCGGAATTTATACTATAATTTTTTCTAGATCAATATTAATTTTCTGTAGGTTGATCTTTTTCATTTTATTGGATTATCTAGAAGGTGTTTGAGGATGATACTAGGTGACCATTCTGGATATGTGCTATGCGACTCATTGTTGGGCGAAATGTATCATGTAGCTGGTAATGTAGGGCAATTTAACTTTTTGATTAACACATGTATGGTGATCCACATCACCCATTCCATAGGGTTTAATCAATTACCAAGTGAACAATCACATGGAACCATGTGTTTGAAAATATCATTCCCAAGGAAGAGCCAAGTCAAACACACTAAGAATTCTTTACTTAATATATATTGGTTTTGTTAAACTAAATGGTTCTTTACATACATTTTCATCTTAGAAAGATTATAGAAAACATATAATTACTAATGCCTCTAATATTATGTTAGAACCGGCTAACACCCAAGAGGGGGATGAATTGGGTGTAAGATAAAAATCTTAAGAACTTTGAAAATCATTTCGCATCTTAGTACAAGCATTAAATATGAAAGTAATGAATCATAAATCAACAATTAGATTAGATAATGTCTGTTGGAAATATAAGAGCATAGGGAAGAGAATATGCAAACTGTGATTTATCCTGGTTCAGTCCAATTTACGATGACCTATGTCCAATCCCCAAGCTACTCCTAAGATTTTCAATCCAATATCTTCTTGTTTAATCCGGGCACAAGAAAAGCCTTTACAACCCCATAAGTTTAGTTGGCCAATTATGAAAGCTTTTACAATTCTCTCTCTGAGATACTTCCCCTTATAACAAGTCTTACGAGCAGAGCAAACCTGAAGATATTTCTTTCCTGCTTACCAGTGCAAGTCTTACGAGCAGCAACATTCTCTCCTGCTTACACCCCTGTAAGTCTTACGAGTAGCAACATTCTCTACTGCTAGCACCTTGTAAGTCTTATGATCAGAAAGTCTTACCGGCAATTCTCTCTATAGCTTCTCCCGTAAGAAAATCAACCCTCTCAAGGTACCTCTACCATGAGATCAATTCAGAAATACAATTGTTTACAAACTCTCTCATAGAGTGAATAAAATGCTCACTGAAGTACAATACAAATAACTCTCTCTAAAATATGCATGATTTAGAAAATAGATAAGAACAAAGAGTAATTGGGTCGGAGTGGATAAGTAAAGATATAAGCATGTTTGTGTCGTTGTGTTCTCATATCATTGTTCTCGTGCTTGAATCTCCTATATTTATAATTGAGTAGGATATGACCGTCGTGAGTATTTCAAGTTATCCTTTGAGTCTCGTTGCTCATTTGTCTTGTTTGCTTGAATTTGAAAACTAGCCGTTACAAATGTTGATGCTCTGCTTCCGTAAAGTCAACTTTTGTCTCTTCGCATCATCTCTTCATTGTATTCCTAGAGAAACACATTAAACACTAATACAATGAAATGTAATAGTGATCAGAAGCAAGAAGAATGAGTTTCATAATTAATCCCATGATTTTAGAAAGCTTCAGTACATTGCCTGTTGCATTACTCGAGTGGTCCTTTGAGTAATCTTGGGTCATTACTCAAGGGAGCCCTTGAGTAATGTCCTTCAAAATCTGGCCGAGAGCATTTCCAACTTCATTAATCGAGTGATCCATCGAGTAATATTTCAAATAACATTACAGATTACTCAAGTAATCCCTTCGAGTAATGTTTTCATTTTAATTCTAAACATGGCAAATAATATATCATCGGAAAGCTCTCATCATCTACATTCCAATGCAACAAGAACTAGCTCCAAACTCGTTGTACATAGAACCAAAGAGTATCTACTATTCTTAGACAATCTATGAAATCACGAGTAGTAACTTCCAGAAAGCATAATTCTTAGTATATAGCTTCAAATGTAACAAATTATATATCCGTGGAAAGCTCTTCAAGTCTACTTTCATATGGCACTGGTTTTGTCACAATCCGATTTGTAGTTTGAAGTTATGTCAAAGTACTAAAGCTATTTAAGAATATGATGCTGATTTGAGTAGCAACTTCAACAGATCATACCTCCCTCAGCTGATCTCCTTTGAATGTGATCTTGGTGTGTATATTTTGTGTTAGGAGTCTAGTTTCATATGAAACTAGTTTCAACTTATTCCGACGTGTGGTTAGAGAGATATAACCAAAATACCGAACCTCTAGCCTACCATGCGAAAATAGAGCATATCATAAATCTCATTACTTGAGGGAGCCCTCAAGTAATCACCTCCAAAATGAGGCAGTGGTATATTACTTGATCGATTACTTGAGTAACCACCTCTAGAGGTAGCATAACTTCAGTATACATCATTTTAGCTTCGTATTGACCCATTCCAACCACTGGTATCACTTCTAGGAGCTTGAATCTTGATATTCTTATTAGATCTTACAAGTTCTTCTTTCTTCAATCTCTTTCTTCTTGTTTTTCCTCTTGATGATCATTCTTCATAACCTAACTAGAGATCTTCTTGAATTGATGATCATTCTTCATAACCCAACTAGATATCTTCTTGAATATCTTCAATCTTCTTCTTTCTTTGCTTGACTAATCTTGAATCTTGATATTCCCTTTAGTTCTTGCAAGTTCTTCTTTCTTGAATATCATTCTTCTTGATTCCATAACTCAATTAGATATCTCTTTGAATATCTTTAATCTTCTTCTTTCTTTGCTTGACTAATCTACAAAATATCCAACATTAAATATAGTAGTTAGTCAATGAAGAAGATAAGTATATTATGCAAACTTTTTGCTCTTAATATTTGATATCTATATTTAACATCATCAAAACTATTCATATCTAACATTCTCCCCCTTTTTCATGATGGCAAATTCTTTAAGAAAAATATGTATGATTTATAAAATCATTATAGGAGCAACATATTTTTCTTGCCTTTCTCTCCCCCTATTTGACATCAGCAAAAAATTTGAAGCATAAGGAATAAATATTTGTAGAGAAGTAAATGTGTAAAAAAATTAGAAATGTCCTTCTTCCCCAATCAAAATAAATGTGTCAAGAAAGTAGTTTTCTCTCCCCCATTTTGAAGGTAATTTGATGCAAATGAAAAATGGTTTTCATGAAAATAAATTTGAAACAATTTGGAGAGATTTTCAAGAAAACTTTCATAATCAAGGCAAATTAAAGTCAAATATATGAAAAATATTCTCAAAATATAAAGAGAGGGTTTAGAAATGCTCATGTAGCTTTTGGAAAATGATGAAGCGCTCCATAAAGTCCGTTGCTTCTATGGCAATACTAGTTCATGATGTTGTGTTCTGTACAACTCTGATGTATGTTTATGTTATTGCCAGGATTTTCCAATTGAGTTGAGCTTTTGTTCAGCATGCTCAATGCTCATTTATATTGGTATATGTATTTGTTGCTCCGAATGTTGCAACCAATATATTTTCCTTGATTGAGCGTGAAAAAATCCTTGAAGTTGATACAGTCTTCTTATAATATGTTGAGGAATGCTAATGCACAAAACAAATTCTCCTGACATAAATTTAAATCTTTCTTTGCAAAGAGAATTATTAGTTTAAACAAGTAACAAAAGGTTCTTTTCTATATGATATGTTAAAATTATGATCGTGAAAAGAACAGTATAGGAGTAACTTATCATCAAAACTAATCAAGACATGGTGAATATAAATGAATATGTGAAAAAGATTTTCTTCCAATAAAGGAGATGAGCTTTTAAGATATAAAACATATGTGAATGTAAAACTCCCCCTTAATGAATGCATGGCTTAAAAGAAAATCATTATGAGTAATATGGTTAATAAATCTCCTAGATTTGTAAAACCATTAGAAATTTTGTAGAGAGAATGAGTATGAAAATTTGAAGATTTGGAGAGAAATCAAATTTTGAAAATGATGACGTTATTCAGGGTTTTAAGGTTGTAACTCTATATCCCTCCAGTAGTTACTCGAGTAATTCCACTCAACCATCACTCGAGTGCTCACTCGAGTCATGAAACTCATAGAATTTTAATTAAGTAATAATACAATACCTCAGTCGAGTAATATTGTAATAACTCGAGCCATAATCCCCTGAAGTTTATTGGTGCATCGTTGGATACTCACTATCTGATGATGTGATCAGTACTGAGAGATTCTGAAGGTGTACTCTCTATGAGCATTTAAGTATACTAAGATGAGCTCAGAATAAGGCCTTGAAATTCTAGTTGATCAAGTCATAGAGTTTGTCTAATCATGTAATTTACAGAAGTGATGAACTCAGCATTATTCGTAGCAAGCTCTGTGTGATTGTTGAAGCTCCTATCTTAGATAGCCTTGGACAAATGGACCAAAAAATGAAGGACCAGGGGGACCAGCTATAGCAAAATGTTATATCTTATCTATCCTTGAAGTTTCAGCTCCTATCCTCTACGCCTCTTGTGTTATTAGAGTGATCCTCAGAATTACTTAGAGTAATTGTATATTACTTAAAGTAATTGCAGATTACTTGAAGTAATTGTGAATTACTTGAAGTAATTGCAGATAACTTGAAGGTCTAATGTTTAGTAAACAACATTTGGAAGTTTTGATCCACCAAATAACATAACTTCCTAACTCCTTCATCCACTACCTTAATGACCTTCTAATTGGTAACATCAAGTGAAGTTCAATCTATTTGAATGATTGATCCAATGAAAGAGACTCCAGTTGATTTAGCTCTAGCGAGGATTGTTCTTTATTTTCTTTGATTGCCTTAGGTTCTGCTTTTTGTCTCTAGCTAGTACCTACTAGTGACAAGTGTAATTTACCCTTTGGATGTGCAGCTTCTCACCATAGGAGTCCTGAAAAGGGACTCATTTGGCTCTAGGTACTACATCTTATTGGCCTTGAGGAATAGAGATACCCAATGAGGATATATTGTCGGAGCATACCTTGTAAAAGCATATATATACCTTTTGTTCTCTGAAAGACATGATCTTTCCAGTGTTCCTTTCCTTCTTGCTAATAATATAGGCCATTGTATGATAATTCTTCTCAATGAAGTGAGTGAAGTTGTTATCCTTCTTCACCATAGCTCTAGTTTAGATGTACTATATAATTTTGTGAAGATTAGACATAGAGCTAGGATGGTAGTTCAGAAACCTCATAGGCTTACCAAGCTTGGTGATTTTGTACATCTCAGTGTCTTCCTTTGAACATCTCTGTTGGCTCTATATTACAATGGAAATGTCTGATCTCCTTGGAATGATAAGGAAGATAGATAGGCAACAAAGACTCATAATGGCTAGATTTGTTCTTGGCAAGCTGCTTTGAAATGAATTACAACTAGTCTCACTTAAGAAATCTTCCTCCTCCTTCTCTAACTGCATCACTAACTAGTTACTTGCTAGTAATGGGGTGTTACTTGAGTGATATCACATATTGTGCTTTCACTCACACTGCAACACTATCAATCATACCTTCTCTGTTAACCTCTGATCTTTGTATTCAAAAGCAAAGCATTTTGGTCAATTCCTACAAAAGTATAAATATATGCTCTTTGGTACCCAACTTCTCTTGGGTCCGTACAATATTAGGCATAACAACTCTTATACTCTTATATAATTAAACCACATGATTATTGAGCAAAGAGTGTATTAAATCACCAAAGATTATAATGTCATCCAATTAATTCATGCCATAAAGAATAGCAAACAATTGATACCAAGAATGATGTTTTCAAAATAACAATATGCAAAATTGCTTTGTATAGAAAAATATGTCATTAATAAGATTTTCATGCAATCGATGTAAGTCAGATCAAAGAGAGTTGAAAATCTATTCATAATGACCAACTGTTATGAAATGATAAATTATAAATGAAATCAAGTTTTCCAAGAATGATAATGAGATATGCAAATTGTTTCAAATCTCATATGTAATTTCAAATCATAACAATGCATTGTGAAATCGAGATTTTGAATATATGCAAAACTCATCTGTGAAACATATTTATAATCAATGTTCATATTGAAAATGGCGGAAATCAATAGTTTAAATATACATATACCAAAAAGCTTCTTTTTTAGAGAACAACTAAAATAACATGTTAGACATTGGAGTTTAACATGTTTGAGAAGTTTCCCAAGAGCAAAAGTCATATGGAAAATGAATTAGGCAAAAAGGCTTAGCTTCATGGATGAATATAGACACAATGACTTTGCTATTCACTAAGAGATAATCTTGACTCTTAGAGTTGTGTCTTGAAGAATAGGAATATTCATCTCAAAGATTCGAATGCAATACACTAGTTACTCAGAGATATATGATTCAATGGTTCATGTATTTGAGCAACAAAATGAGTGCAAATGAATTATGAATGATTAAAAACATACTCATTAGTCCAAATGACTAGAGTACTGGAATATTATCCTAGTAAGTTATTCCACTATAATGGTTAATACATTAAGATTTAATATACTAATGAACATTCATAATGCTTGGAATAACATGGCCAACCAAAGATTTATGCATTAGGCAAAAGGCTTTCACATATTGAATTCTTTTCTAGGAAATAAACTTGAAACTTGTATAGATAGTTAACTCGTTAGAAAATAATGGTTGAGGAGTTCAAGTAGTAACATGTTTAAAATCAAGAAATAATATGTGATTGATGGGGAAAACTCTAGGGATGGATTTGAAGCATTTAAGATGTTTAGTACACAAAAATATTAACCTCCAATTTTGAAACTAATTTGAATGCAAACAAAATATGAAAAATTTTCGAACCATGTGTATACACTTTTATAAACAAGATAAGTTGAAACCAAAACACATTTTTGGATTGTGCACTTCAAAACATAAACCGATAGAAAAACGATGCACAATTTTGCTTTTCGTTCATTTAGCAATCTATAAACAATTTAATGATCATCAAGGATTGATTGAAAAAGGAATGCAATAATGGACAAATACTCATTACTCAAAATAAACAATTCATATAATCACAGTATAGAGTAAGGATTAGATATCACTGTAATTCCTTTTGTCCTTGCCAAAGCTTGCTTGTTTCTAGTGGTTATATGAGTTTATAGTGAAAAATTACCAAAATACCCCAGCCGGTCCCAGTTTGATAGTACCTTTCTCGAAATTTTGACCCAGGCTATTCTAACATATTTTTGCTTAAGGAATCCATTGCCAGCCTCAAAATTACCAAATTCACTACCAAGACAAAAATACCCTTGGCAGCCTCTAATGTAGGGTTTTGGGGGCATTTTGGTCATTATGTTTTTTAAAGCTTTTCTGAAAAAGTGATTAACTGTAACCCTACCTAATTTTCCCTCCTGAACACAATGGAATCACCAGATCATAAAAAATCCAACTCCAACCCCCTACACCAGTATTGACTGAAACTTAAGGTTCTCCTAAAAAAGTTGGGGTTTTTCAATTCTAGCTCCCACAGACTTGCTCCTTTATACTCCTAATCACTTTATTAACTATTTAATTACATTATAAACACTATTTAGAATCAATTTGGTTAGCATAACATTTAGGTTTCAACATTTTCCCAAATTTACAATCACAACAAATCTAACACAAATTCACTGATTAAACTAACCACAACAACCAGAATAACTAAAGATTGAAGTTTAGGAAGTTACTTAGCTTCCTTCTGCCTTTTCCCTATTGGCCGAAACCCTAGCTCCAACAACACTAAAATTCTTGATTCAAACACCTTGAACCACATTGAAGAGAAGCTTAGAGGAAGGATTACACAAGTTACAAGCTAATTCACCAAAGAAATCAAGATTACTTGACAAAATTGCTCCTCCTTCTCTCTAGAAATCTCAAAATCACTCACTTTCTCTCTCTCTTGAGCTCTCATGGCTGATGTGAAATGGTAGGGAAGAGGAAGAGAAATGATTTTTTATAAAATATCCCATTTTAATCTATTTTACTTGATTACCAAAATTCTAAAAATTTGACTTTTGTGTACATAGACTTATCTACATGTAATGTTGTCATAAAGCCCAATAACATGTAACTAATATTTCTCTCACTTGGTCTATCTAAAATGAAGCCTAGGAGGGTCCTTCAATTAGCCTAAATGGCTTATCCCATTTATCACATAATTTCAAAATTGCCATCACATTATTTTCTTCATTTTCGGATCAATTGAAAATTCTGGCAGATTTTATGTCCAAATTTTGAAAAATCATAAATAAATTTATAAAACTTCAATTGGAGTGATTCTAAAGGCTATGAAACCCTTATTAAGTCTAGTTTCAAGGGAAAATATAGCCTTTAGCCAATTGGAAGCTCAACATTCCCAGAATTCAAATATTTGGATGTTGTTTCAGAAACTTTCCAGTTTTACTGGGTAAAATTCAAAAATTCATGACTCTTTGTGTACATCTCCAAAAATTACCTATTACCTATTAAATTAAAGATTAGGATGTCTACTTTCATCATGTAAAATTTCACAATTTTTGAACATCATATTCCTATTTAAAAATGTTACACAACATGATTGCTACACAGAAAAACTCACCAGTAGCAAACATCAACTTGTATAACTTGTGTTTCCACATCATAATGTTGTGTGTGACCCCTATTTGCCTTGTTTTTTCATTCCATGTGCTCTTTAATTCATCATTTTATTTCCTTAAATATAAGGAATTTTGGTAACCGAAATTCAGGATGTTATAGTTGTCACATGTTCTACAGCTCCAATGCAATCCCAACCAAAGGAAAAACATAGAAGAAGGGGCCCTGACAAGTGTCATACATTGTGCACTGAGTGATGACATACCACATGGTAAACGAATTCGCCATACAAAATCCTCCTCTTTATGTCAACCTATCACAAATACAAATAATATGACGGTTATATCCAATCACCAATAAATATAATAGCTGTAAACATTAAAGTACAATAAATAATGGTTCCATTCATACTAAATATCATTACATATACAAACAAGCTTGAAACAAAATAATAATCCAACAATATATTAATAATAATGAATATATTAACTATATGAATAAAATGAGTTATAAAAAAATTTAATTGTAACATCACCTACTTGAGAGTACATACATATATACATATAATTCAATCGTTATAGTTTTAAAATAAAATATAGATATCCACAATTTAATCATACACAATTCACAAGCATATGAAAGAATTTTCAGAGTTACCTGCTACTCCCTAACTCATAGGTAATCACATAGAGTTACTCCAAAACTATCAATGAGAGTCTAAAAAGTCAAAAATATGGATATCTATTAATATATTTACAAGACTATTCTAGAGTTACTATAATACTAGTCTAAAGCCTAAATCTACCCTTCTAAAAATTAATATTAAATAAATACATATTTATTACTTATCACATATTCACTTTTAAATTTAGATGTAATTTGTATAGAAATAAAAATCATTATAAAAATGCATGAGATTTAAACATGAAGCCCTTGTATGTGCGTTCACACTTGTAAGCAAAGAAAATGCCTCTCAAGGACATATAGCGAAGGACATTATATACATATATATATATGTATCCTGTAACATCCCAAATTTTATTCACCGAAATTCCTTCCACCTTTGTGGCATCAAAAGGAACACATGATGAATTCTGATACATTTGGATGGCCAAACAGTATAATTAGTGGTCACACACAACATGATTAACTTTGGAACACAAATTGTAAAAGTTGAAATTTACTGCCATTGTGTTTTCTTGCGTTGCAGTGAGATTGTCATGTGTTTTTGGATAATCAAATGATGTCCAAAGAATGTGATACTTTTCAGAATAAAAGTAGACATATCAAGCTTTAATGGATAGGTTATATAAGTCATTTAGACTTGTATACTAAGAGTTATGTATTTTTGAAGTTAGCCAAGTGAAACTAGCAATTTTTTGTGGCAGCGTCTAACAAATGAATGTTATAGGTCCATTTGGCTAAAGCAAATATTTTTTTCTTAAATATAGACTTAATAAGGGTCATATAGTCTTTAGAACCACTACAATTGGACATTTATAAATAAAGATATGAATTTTCAAAGTTTGATGAAAATAAGCTTTTAGGCAAGGTACGTAATTAACAAGGCAATGGCAAAAATGTATGGGAAAAATAGTCATTTGGCTAAATAATATCAAAAGCCAATATTTTCCCCTTGTTTCATGATGTGGGACGTCCAACAAGGAGAAGCAAGAGCAAGCTAAATATCTTGTCTCAATTAAGCAAAAAATGAAGCAATTTGAACTTAGTAAAATAAGTTGAAAAGTCAAAAAGTAAAGCATGTGTTAAATTACAAATAAATAGTATATTGTCAGGAAGTGGATAATTATATTTTAAAGGCTCATTTATCTCTGCCAAATGGCCATGTTTCGTCCAAATAAGAGGAAGGAAAAAGGGAATAAATATTTAGCTATAATTGGTTCTTTTGGAAGTCCCTAAAGTCAAGTGGAAAAAGATGAGAAGAAAAGTCAAAAATTGTAGGCAAATAACTACAATTAAAATTAATATTTGAGGAGACAAAATTTTTGATAATTCAAGAAGCCCTTTTAGTTGTTTCCAAGGGCCATATTTGTATATCATAAATGGAGAAAGAGAAAAGATTATTACATCAATTCGATCATCATTTGATGAAAGTAATTAAATATTATATTTTGAAGGAGGTGGAAGGTGTAACACCTTTGTATTCAGCCACTAATATAATACCACTATTCTGGACGGTGCTATTATCATCTAGGGACTTCATGTAAAATGTATAACTATTGATCACAAATAAAGTCCAACTTGTGACATCAACCTCAGGACCACATGTTAACCATTTAATTGTATCAGAAACACGTTCTTCTCCTTCAACCTTTTATTTGAACCAATGTGCAAAAGTTTTGTTATATTCCTTAATTAACCTTCGTTCAATCATTCGACTATTTCCTTTCCAGACAATTTTTTTATGAGCATTAATGTAATCTTGAACTTCATCAACATTATTCAAGATGTACAAGTGGATTTGTTGTAATTCATCAGGATCCACACTTTTTAGTATAGCCTCGCATCTACCCCCTTCTTCATGATGATGTTCAGGAAGCCCAATATGTCTTACATTTGACAAGTAATCTTGAAAAACTCCATGGCTTCTTCAGAAACATATTTTTGAACAATTGATACTTCAGGCCGATTTGCATTCTTCACATACCCTTTTAGGATTTTCACAGTTCTTTCAACTGGGTACATCCATCATAAATAGATAGGGCTACACAACTCTATCTCCCTACTAGATGAACAATTAGATGTACCATGATGTCAAAAAAGGAAGGAAGAAAAAGCTTCTCAATCTGGCACAAGATCATATATCCTTCACTTTCTAGTTCATCCAATCTTTCTGTCTCAATAACTTTACTACAAATAGCATTGAAGAAGAAATAAAATCTAGTCAAAATATGTTGAAGAACATATTTTACAATGCCTCGAATAGCTACTGGGAGTAGTTGTTACATTAAGACAAGACAATCATAAGACTTTAGCCCTACTAACTTCAAATCTTTCATCGACTCAAGCTTCTTAAAATTTGAAGAATACCCTGAAGGAATTTTGATGCCATGTAAACACTCACAAAAACTTCTTTTCCCATCCTTAGACAAAGTATAAGAAGTTGGAGGATAAAAAGTTCTCTTACTATATGGCCTTGGATGCAAGTCTTCTTGTATTCCAATTTCTTGCAAATCTAATATTCCTTTCAAGCCATCCTTAGAAATACCTTGTATGTTAAGCAGTGTCCCAACAATACTATCACATATGTTTTTCTCCATATGCATCAAATTGATATAGTCTCACATCAAGATTGGGCCAATAGGGAAGATTGAAGAAGATATATTGTAATATCCCAAAAAGTGATTAAGGGCTAATGACTTCAAAAGTGGATGTAATTATTGTTGAATAAATACTTTTGGAGAATGTGTGATGGGAATTTGGATATTTTAATGATTCCAATGGCTTCCTTGTGAAAATTAGTGTGGGGAGAGTGTTTATTGTGAAATTGGAACCATTGGGAACAATTGTGCAAAAGTTGAAAACTTTGTCCATTGAAACTCTGTACAGGGCATCCGATTTGTATGGACGTTTTAAATAGGAAAATGGTGTCTAAAAATTCTGATATTTTCCAGTCTTAAATTTCACATCTCAAGCTTCAAAATAGACATATACTTTGTATCATTTTGATTTTTCAGCTAAGCGTTATGGATTTTTGAAGTTTGCCCAGCGAAATTATTTATTTTCTGGAACAGTATGCAAAGATTGAAATTCTGGGAATTTTGTGATTTTATCCAGAAATATTCTATATTTTTCCTTAAAACTAGACTCAATAAGGGTTCCATAGGCTTTGGAATCACTCCAATTCAAGTTTTCTAGAATTAGTTATGATTTTTCAAAGTTTGGGCAGAAATCTGCCAGAATTTCTGAAAAAACCGAAATTGTTGGAAATTAATCAATAATTAAATATCATAGAATATATGATATTAAATACCATCAGCCTTCTTTATCCAACCATTTTCGTGCTGTTCCAGACCTGAAACAAGAGAGAGAAGGAGAGAGAGTTTAGAGAGAGAAAGGGAAGAAATCTCACAAGGTAAGCCGATTTCTCCGACGATTTAGCTCCTAACGTGTATAACTCCAACTCTAAGCTACTCCTCTTTATTCTTTAAGGTTGTGAAGCTCAAAATTTGGTGTTTCAAGGGTTAGGGTTCAGCCACCTTGAGCAAAAGCTAGTGGGAGCTTAAGGTAACTTCTAAACCTTCATATATTAACTATTTTGGCTGCTGTGGGCAATTTAATCGGTGAAATTTCGCCGGATTGCCGTTGGTTTTAAATTTTGGAAATTGAGTTTCCTAAGGGTTATGCTGCCCAATTTTGGTTCAAATGGTAGTTATAACCTAATGTAATAGTTAATAAAGTGGTTAGGTATAGAAAGGAACGCATTTAAGGAGCCGAAATCGTAAAACCCCGATTTTCCCCGGAGAACTCATAAATTTTGGCCAGCTCTAGATATGGGTCTTAGAGTTGGATTTCCAATTATTTGATGGTTCCATTGCATTCAGGAGTGAAAATTAGATGGGGTTACAGTTGGCCACATTTTCGGAAAAGGCTGAAAAAGCATAATTATGAAAACGCCCCTAAAAGCCTTGAAGTAGGGCTGCCAAGGGTGAATTTGTAATTTTACATTGAATTTTATAATTCTAAGTCCAGAAATGGATTCCTTGGGCAGAAATATGTTAGGATAGCCCAAATTAGAATTTCAGGAAAAGTGCGACCGGACCGGGTACGGCGGGCCCGAGCTGGGTCCCCGGGGGCATTTTTGTAAATTTTCATTATAGACTCATATAACCCCAAGAAACACTATGGAAGGGTCTAAATGGTGCATTTGAAATTGTAGGATTCGATATTTGCCCTGTTTGTGATCCACCTGCGCTAGAGCACAATCGAAAAGAACAAGGTAGTGACTCTTTCTCTTATACTGTGTGTGAAACATTGTATGTATGTTTGTCATGCATTGAGAATACTTTGTGAATACATTGTGATGCTTTGAGTTTGCAGTGCAAGCTGACGCATAGTGATACTTTGTGATACATAGAGATCGCAGCGAAAGCTAACGCATAGAGATTACAGCCATGAGTGCTGTCGTTTGTGGCGAAAGCCATGATACATTGTGATGCCGCTTAACATGATCATATATGCTATGTGTTTATACACTGTATGAGTGATTTGTTACTACAGAGATTCTTTTGAATCTCATTCTTTCCATTGACTAACATTTCAAACAGGGCAAGTGGCTCTAAGGAGAAACGAACCACCAGGAGAGGTTAGGATCTTGTAGAGATGTGTTGTTAGGTTGTTGGTTATCTATTTTGGACTTGGGATTACTGTTTATTTTTGAAATGTAGATATTACATTGATGTTGGTCATGTAATCCCCTAGTTGGAACTTACAACCCTTAGTTTATACATGTATGAAACCCGGGAGTTGCCTGGAATTTGGCTATGCACTTTGATATGTATGAATGTGATTGAACTGCGCATAGTAATTAGATTCGGGAGATGAATATGAGACCATATTGAACGAATTTTAGAAAAGAGATTTGAGAAAAACGTATCCGTCGGTCTTTAATTCCTTTAAATTACGCATTTTCAAATCTTAATTACGGTTATCAAGGTAGGGGATTACACATATCTCTTTTTCCATTTATTTTTTTCATTTCTATTCTTTGTAGTTTTAGCAAAGATAACATTGATATTTTTCATCTTTTCATAAACTTGCTTTCCATTCAATACCTTTAGAGCATCTTCCAAATCTTGTCCATAAAAAAAAGCTTTCTTTAATCTACGATATGGGTGGCCATGTCTAAGAAATCTCCTATAGCCAAGATAAACCATCTTTCCTCTATATTGAAGTTGATGGTAGCATATGCCTTCTTCAAAAATTAGACATGCTTTATGGCCTTTAAGACTATATCCTGACAAGTTTCCATATGCAGTAAAGTCATTTATAGTACAAAAGATCATGACTCGCATTTTAAAAACCTCCTTCTTGTTCGCATAAAAAACATCAACACCTTCATCCCATAACTCTTTCAAGTCTTCGATCAAGGGCTCTAGGTAAACATCTATTTCATTTTTGGTTTGTTTTGGTCCCAAAATAAACATAGACAATATGATGTACTTTTATTTCATGCATAACAGAGGAGATAAGTTGTAAATTACCAACAGAACAGGCCATGTACTATTTATACTACTTATGCTGCCAAAAGGATTCATGCCATCCATGTTAAGCCCAAGCCTAAGTTTCTTAGGTTCTTCACCGAAGCCAGGAAATAATTGATCGATTTTCTTTTATTGAGAAGAATCAGCCAAATGTCGAAGCTTTTCATTAGATATCCTCTCATCTGCATGTCATCTCAAATTTTTTGCATCGTTTTCATTAGCAAACAAGCGCTTGAACCTTAGTATGATTGGAAGATACCACAACACTTTTGTAGGGGCGTTATTTGATTTATTCCTTGGGGTTTCACATATCAGATATTGTTGTTACTCTTCATGCTTTTTTCTATATAATATACAATCATTTGGACATGCATGGATCTTTTTATACTTCATCCCTAGTGGATATAGTATTTTCTTAGCATTATAGTATCAATAAGTCAACACATTATCATCTGGAAGCCTGCCCTTAAAAGCCTCAAGCTTTTGTGAAAAACTCTTGTCGCTCCATCCATGTCATGCTTTCAAGCTTACCAATTTCAATACTACTTTCAACAATTGGTATTTTTTACACCCCGGGTACAGCGGCTTCCCAGCATCACTGCACATATTACCATATGCTTGTGATTGCTCAAAAACCTCTTCTCCTACATCATGAATAATATCCTCTATCCGATCATCTATATATGTGTTATTATCATCAAAGGCCACTCTATCCTGTTGAGATAAACTTGGCATTTCTAATTCTTCACCATACTATACTCATATTTTATAACTCTAACAAAATCCTTTAAAAATTAAACATGTATATATATTTATAGTACTTAGTCGATTCTCATTCAAACATACTACAATAAAGAGGTATATAGGTATATATTAAGAAGCATCATACCAGGAGACAATAACTACACTTGTAGCAATATACCACTAAATTATTGCATGATAAGAACTATGCAATATTTCATAATAAAGGTATATAGATACAAGTTTTAAAACTTGTATTGCAAAGCTATTCAGTTTATGCATCAGGTTTCAGCTAATTCTAACATGCACCATTTGAAACTAGTATTGTTTCAACAAACCAATAACACTAACAATCAAATAATCACACTAAAATAGAACTTAGAATGGTATTACTCCAAGCCAAATATAATATCACATGAATATACAAGTCAGTGCATCTAACCTAGATATGCATATTTTTTTCCAGAATATGTTATCACAAAATAGTTGGACTTCCTACAACCTATAACAGAAACTTATAGGAATTAATGCTTAAAACAACATCAAGGGCCATTTTCGTAGGACATTATTGATTGTTGTACAACAACTTGAAAATAGAACACTAACTTGATTGAAGACCAAGGAGTGAGCTTATAGCTAAAGTCACGGTAGCGTCGACTGAGGTTAAAATGAAGTCCTCAAATTTGTGGCATTGACAAGGGAAATCGTGGCAGAGAATAGAGGTGGCGGTAGAGGAGCATGATGATGATCAAAGAATAGTGACAAGGGAACATAGCAACGGCAACGGTAATGACAGAAGAGAGTTGACCAAAATAAGAACGAAGCGCGATAGAGTTTAGAACAAGCAGGGACAGAGCTCACAGAGAAATGGATGGCGACAAGAGAAGAAAGGGTTCAGAGGGCACGGGATCTAGGTGTAGGAATTTTAGACTGAAGAAAACACCTTTTGGACCAGTGTCACTAACAACCGTCTTAAAAACATATTTAAATCCTGTTTTACAAAAAATTAGTTTAAAAGTTGATATTTAAGACCGGTTATTTATTTTAACCGGTCTTAAAAGTTAAAAAAATTAATTTTTAAATTATTTTATATTTCAGACCGATTTTATATATAACCGATCTAAATAATATATTCACTACAACAAAATAACGATTAAGTGGCGCTCCTCCTATGGCCCTACTTTAAAGAAGCGCCATAATAGACTGGTTTTATTTTTTTTGGCTAACCAACCTTGGTCGGTGCTTCCACCAGAAAGCGTCGGAGGAGGCAGCGTGCCTTAGCCGGTGCTTGCCACACCAAGCGTCGGCCAAGGCCTATCTTGTTCTTTTTTTTTCAGTTATGCCCGTAGCTATTCTTGTTTTTTTATGCACCTCCTCCAGCGCTTGGTAGAGCAAGCGCCTACCAAGGCAGCGCCACCTTGGCCGGTGCTTTCTCCACCAAGTGCCGAAGGAGGCAAAACCTTTATTTTTTTTTATTTTTGCCCAGTAGCTATTTCTTTTTTTTTTTTTGGTTTTGGTCCCCTCCTTCAACAAGCTCAAAAAAGTCATTCCTAAACATGGAGTAAAAAATAATTGTAGTAACTAGTAGGAGTCAAAATTAATTTAAAAACAAATATTTTCTAAAGATTTAAAGGAAGAAAAAAAATTTAAGTCAAGTTTCTTGATTCATCATATCAAGTTCACTAAAACCATGTGTCTTATTTATTTCAGCTAGATTTATAGTGAAATTATAATATTTCTAAAATATGACACACGTATCCTATTAATTTTTAAGCTTAAAAATATAATTTTATTAGTTGTTACTTATTTAATTTACTCAATGTCTTTTATATTTAATATATTATTTAAATTGTTTTTTTAAAAAAATTCAGCTGGAAGGGCCTCCACGCATATATCAATATGCCTCTTATGGCGCTTGCTGGAAGCTAATACCTTTCTAAGGCTTTCAATTTGTTTTCCTTTAAATTGGGAAGCTATGGTGCTTTGTGTCAAAGTGTCATAGCTTCTACCACTTGTATGACAAGGTGCTATATAACTTTCACAGCCCGCCATTTTCGTTTTCCTTTTCATCTTCCCACTTTCCCTCTAGCTCTCTCATTTCCCAGAACTCCGTTGCAGTACAAAACTTCCTCTCCCACTTGTTTTTTTTTTCTTCTTATCTCGGCTTCCTTCAAAAGCTCCCTAGCGTGTAAGTGTTTTTTTCCAACATTTAGTTCATTTTTTTAGTTAAAATATATCATGAATCTCACATGTATATATGCTCATAACTTTGTTTCCAAGTATTTATTTGAAGCTTCAACTCTGTCTTCTTGAATTTCCTATACATTGTAATAATGTTTTTAATTTTTGAGCTTACAAATATAATAATACTTACTTCAATCCTCCATAGAAGTAACATGTATAGCTCAAGTTTAAGCAACTTAAATGTTAGAGTTCTTTTATGCTTGATACATGAAGACACGATATTAGAAAAGAAATGTGCTATGTTATTTTATTTTGATGTGGATTATATTGTAAATTACTATGGATTTTGAACTTTAAACGGAGGTTTACATCAGAAAATAAAATAATGAAGATTTTTATTTTTAAAAAAAAACTTCCTATGGCACTTTTCCAACGAAGTGCCATTGGAAGTCATTGATTTCCAATGGCAGTTCCCTGGAGAAGCGCTATAGAAAGTGCCAACTTCCTATGACTCTTTCCTGATAAAGTGCCATAGCATTATACTTCAAAAAAGATTAAATAATCATGTTATGGAGCTTTTGTATATTCAAGAAGTGTTGTAGCTTGTTTTAATGGTGCTGGAAGCTACAACGCTTCCCAAGCACCATAGTGTTCTTTGAATTAAGCGCCACAACTTGTGTTTTTTGTAGTAGTGATTTTAGACCAGTTATCTTGGGGACTGGTCCTAGAAGTTCTCTATAATTATAAAACTGCCACTGGTCATCTTTTTTAGACCTTATTCACTATAACTAGTCTAATTGTGGCAATCTAAAAAGTCATTTTTCTACTAGTGTTTCTTCTTTCCCTTTGTGTTTGGTCGAAAATCACTATTAATTGGGCCCAAAAATTGTGTTCTTCCATTATCCCATTTTGCGCTACAAAATTATGGGCTTTTTAGAAGACAAAAAATTTGATTTTTTGTCTTATGTTAGCCCAAAATTCGTATGGCCACTAATTGCATTGTTTGGCTAATTCAAATGTGTCAATATTCACCATTTTATTCCCTTTAATATCACAAATGTGTAAAAGAATTTTGGTAACTGAAATTTGGGATGTTACATTGAGCACTTCACCAATCAAGAACTATGTCAAGCCAATGAAGTCCATCAAGCAAGAGGAGAATTGAGGATGGCTGTTTTTATGTGTTTTTTGGCTTTAGTTTTTGTTGTTTATGTAATGATTAGGTATGATCTATTTTGGATGTATGTGGCATTAATCTTTAGTTGCCACTTTAGTGTTGGTGTCTAATTTTGTGTCTGTTTATGACTGGTACGCTAGATGTTGGATCTATGTGCCTGGAACTATTTTGTATTTGATGCTTATTTGTGTGCTTCCATGCAAATCTCATGCTATTATGCCTAATAAATGTTGAAGTATTTATGTTATTCTATTTATCTTGTTGTTGAACGGTCCATTTACTTATATTTTTGTTCATTTTATTACTATGTAAGTATCATATTATTCATAGTTTTTAAGTGGTTCATGTGTAAATTAAATGCCTATCAAGAAAGGATATATAACATGGGTCGCATGTGGACATTATCAACACTAAGTGATCATTATAACATTTACACTACAAAAAAAACGTTATTTAGTAACAGTTAAAAATGGTCATTAGTAGCGGTTTTAACTGCTACAAGAAACATTAGTAGCGGTTTACAAAACCGCTATTAAATCGCATGTTGCAAGCGCATTTGTAGCAATTATAAAAAACCGCTACTCAATCAAAATAACCGCTACTTTATTTGTAGAGGTTCAATCCCACCGCTACAACATCACCACAAGTCGAAAGCTCTTTCTGCGATATTTGTAGCCGTTATATAACCGCTACAAATATCAAAAAGAAAAGTTTCAAGACTGGAAAAGAAAAATAAATTTTTTTTCTCATTTATAGCGATTTAAGAACCACTACTAATAAGAAGTTTCTAAAATTAGTAGTGGTTCTAGAACCGTTACTAATTTCATCAAAATTCAAATTTCCCGCCAAAAAATTAATTTTGGTTTGAACCCAGCGCATTAATTAGTAGCAGTTTAATAACCGCTACAAAAATTAAGAAAATTTTAAAAAAATACACTCATTTGTTTCTGTTATTTTGATATTAAATTAAATATTTTATTTTTTTTAATAGTTTAGCTAATTTAATTAGCTTATTATTCAATAGTTTAGCTCATTTATAAATTAAAAGGAATAATTTAATTTAGTTGGATAAGTATAAAAATTGTATTGATAATATTATTAAGGATACATAGGTAATAAAGAACTATTATGTTGTCTACTACAATGTAATTCTATATGAAAAATATATGAAAATGAGATAAAGCTCTAAAATATCTAAAAAAAGAAAATGGTGAGAATAATTTTTATGTGAAGGAAAGAAGTATTGAAATAAATAAATTAAAAAACTTGTTACCATATTTGATCGTATGTTAAGCTCCTCAACGCATACAAAAATATTTGTAAATAAGAGAAAATGGAAGAAGGATAAGGTGAAAAGAAATGGGGGAGTGTTTGAAATGAGATGTGATAGCGGTATTTATAGGAATTCGCGTAGCATTTGTAGCGGTTAATGTTCCCATTTTGTAGTAGTTTTTAATTAGTAGCGGTAATTTGTATTTTTGTAGCGATTATAGAACCGCTACAAATATTATTTTATTTTTTTAAAATATTTTTTTCTAGTTGTTTTTTTAAAGACAAAAACATAATTTGAATTTGATCACTCATCCTCGCAATCCCTATAGAAATTATGTAGAAAAATTATTGTTAATGATGTTTTATTAAATTTAAAAAATTTAATTTAAATGATGTGGACTTAAAAAATGCACCGCAGTAGAGGAAAATTGTCATCGCCTTCAGGGAAGTAGTTTTCAAAATCGGCTGGCTGAAATGGTTCACTGTCGTAAGCGATGTTATCACCTTCACCCATGTCGTAAAGGTCTCATGGCTTTAAATGAACGACCATGTGCCAATCCCTGTGCCTCTCGTCCTCAACATGATAAACCTGATATGCCTCTAAAGCAAGAATATACGGCTCATCATCTTGAGAAGTACCAGTATGAATTGGCCTTGAGAAATTGACTGATGTCGTCCCTAAGTTGTCAGTTGTCAGTCTCCGAGAAGTAGTGGTATTTGCCCACAAACACTTGAATAGCGTCACGGTGAAACAGCCTTGATAATTATGTTTGACCACATCAAGAAGCTTTCCATAGTAAGGGACACCTCTGAACTACATGTTGTGGTCATTTAGTATTCTGTAAGCAAACCAGGTCGGGAATTCTCTGTGGACCTTTTTGTCAACTTCCAAGGATTTTTGTGTATGGATCCTGAGTTAACACTTAACATGACTTCTGAATTCCCTGTAATTAATAATGGAAAGGCGATAGTGAAATGAAAGTGAAAAATGTTACGAAAGATATAGAATAACATGTGAGTGTACAATTCTTACTGTATGAAAGGTTCAACTTGAGTGCAATTAATCAAGACATGTCTTTGTGCTTGCAACTTCTCAGTTGCCATTAGTTTGCAGTTCTCAGTTCCTCCAACTGGTTTACCAACACGATGGATACATTCTCCTGATGTTGGTGCAAGTTCAGGACAATCGTCAACACGAGGTGGGCGGTTGAAAGCCGTCTTAAGGTCATTAAAGTACCTTGAACAAAAATAAAGCACCTCATCCCCTATATAGCCTTCAGGTATAGAAGCTTCTGGCCACGCCTTATTCCTTACGTAAGATTTTAATTTCCTAAGGAACTTACAAAGTAAAGAAGAGAAAATTGATACTAAATGCTGAAAAGGACGACTAGCAAACATAAGAACTAATAATGAAACACATATTTAAAATGAGTAACACTCAATCGGATATATCCATCGATATTGTACTGGGCCAATGAGCTTTGTTTCATGAACGAGGTGGACTGTGAGGTAAACCATCACAATAAAAAAGGATGGAGGAAAGATCATCTCCAAGTGACAAAGCGTATGAATGATTTTGTACTACAGCTGATTGAGCTCCTCAATGATCAAGACCTTAGAACACAACTTCCAAAAGAAAGAATAAAGTTCCACCAAAATGATGGAAACATCGGGAGGAAGTGCATTCTTTATAGCCAGAGGGAGTAACTATTGCATAAGAACATGCGAGTCATGACTCTTCAAGTCAGCAACCTTTCAAGCCTACAAGTCAACACATCAAGAAATGTTGCTTGAATACCTATCAAGAACTTTTAATTTCTTCAACGTCGCGAGGAAGACTTCCTTATTCAGTTTTGTGAGGGTAAACTTTACCGGCTGAAATCTGTCATGCTCATCTGGCCAAGCGTCTTCACGAACTCCCATGGCGTGTAAATCTTTCCTCGCTTGAAGGTGATCTTTTGTCTTGCCAAGTTTGTTAAGCAGCATATATAGCACATTATCACAAACATTCTTTTCAATGTGCATGAAATCAAGACTGTGGCGAAATAAATTAGATCTCCAATATGGAAAAGTGAATAAAATACTGATCTTCTTCCACTGCTGAGGTGCCTAAGTCCTGCGCGTCTTTTGGCGAGTTTGTGCTGAATCATCGCTTTTTCCAAACTCAAAGTCAACATTCTCAAGCTACTGTAAGATATTTATACCGGACAAAGTCTGAGGTGGTCCTCTGTTTTCTGGTTTCCCATTGAAGTGATTCCATTGCAATCTGAACTTATGTCTTCCATCAAGAAACCTCCGATGCCCCATAAAGCACCACTTTCGGCTGTGGGGAAGGCATACTGCGTTAGAGTCAAAATTGCAAGCTAGACATACCGACCCAGTATGTACATTCCAACCAAATAATATGCCAAGGCCAGGAAAGTCACTAATCGTCCACATCAAGGCTGCACATAAGTTAAACAAAGTCATCCCATAAGTGTCGTACGTCTCAATTCCGACATTCCACAGGTCAAGCAATTTCCCAATAAGCAGTTGGAGTTACATATCGATGTCATTGCCCGGTGCCTTTTTCCCTGGAATGTTCATAAACATAATGAAGGAGCTTTGTTTCATACACATCTAGGGGGTAAGTTGTAGGGAACTAAGACTACCGGCCAGATACTATAACTTGTGCTAAGATTCCCGAAAGGATTGAAACCATCAGTCGCCAACACAAGATGAACATTTCTGGGGTCAGTCACAAAATTTGGAAATTCGTTGTCAAACGTTTTCCAAGCATTTGCATCCTGGGGATGTCTTAATTTACCATCTTCATTCTTATCAACGGCATGCCACCTCATGTTCTCCGCAGTTTTAGAGAACATAAATAATCTTTGTAGGTGAGGTTTCAAAAGGAAGTACCTGAGAATCTTTGCAGGTTTCTTCTTCTGCTTTTTCCCCTTCTGAATTATCTTATACCTCGATGTGTGTCATCTCTTACAAGTCTCCCTGCTTGAATCGTCTCCCCAATACAGCATACAATCGTTAGGGCATGCATCAATCTTTTGATAGTTCAACCCCAACCTGTTGATAATCTTCTTGGCCTCGTAGAATGTTATGGGAATCTCAACATCGGGGAATGCATCTTGTAATAATTCAAGCAACATTGACTTCCCCTTATCTGTGATTCCACACAAGTACTTGATGTGATACAATTTGATCAAGAAAGATAGTTTAGAATATTTTTGACAACCTTGATATAAAGGACGATCTGCTTCATCCATCAAGCTAAAACAATCTCAAGCTGCTTCATTCCTCATGAACACCGGCTCAAAACTGTGCACTTATTTGTTGAAGTTGTCACCTTGAAATCCAAATGCATCACGCACAACATCATTCACTGTATCATCTTCATCTAGTTGAACACCTACTTGAGAACTTCAAGGAAGAGCATCATCATATCTAATGGCGGCTTTCTCGCCATGAACTGCCCAGAACATATAGTCCTCCGGGAAAGGCTTCAGGAGCAAATATTCCTTAACAACATTTCTTGCATGCCACTTCTTGAACTTACATGCCATTACAGCTAGTGTGAGTGAATATGAAATCCAAGAAATTTTTTAATCCGTACAAATATTTTGGAAAATTGCGTGGCAACCTGATCCATGACTTATCCATAGCTATTAGTGAGAGAGAAGAAATTATAGTGAAGAAGATGAGTGAATAGAGAATGATAAGTGCTTGGAATCTTATATTCTGAATTTCCAACGTTTAATATTTTGTAGCGGTTCATAACCGCTATAGTAACCGCTACTGTGATAAAAATTGATAGCGGTTATATGTATAAACCGCTACTAATTATCAAGTCGTTGGGAAGCTTATTGAAGAATTTGTTTTGACCTTGTAGCGATTTTGTTTATAACCGCAACTAATAATACTTTGTACTGGTTATACATAAATAACCGCTACAACTTTGCAAAAAGTGGGGGGAAATTCAAATTTGGAAAGTTATTATTTGTAGCGGTTATTTACATAACCACTAAGAATAGTCAACTATTCAATTTTGAATTTTGCCGCGCTCATGTCTTTCAATTTGTAGCGGTTTCATCTTTAACTGCTACAAATATGGAACTATATTTCTTAAACTTAAAAATAATTATATATATTTGTAGCGGTTATATTATAAAACTGCTACAAATATAATAAAATTAAATTTGTAGCGGTTATTTTATTAACCGCTACTAATATATATATTTGTAGCGGTTTTATAATATAACCGCTACAAATATATATAATTTATTTTTTTAAAGTTTTAGAAATATAAATATAACTATAACTATAGTAAATGCGGTTTAAGAATATAAATATAACCGTTGTAATTAATTCACAAATTCAACAACGCGGTCTAAAAAATAAATATAACTATCGTAAATACAATAAGAATATAATTTCTAAAATATAAAATTATATATATATATATATTTATAAATGTTTCAACAATAAAAAATAAATATGTCCTAAGCTAAGTAGCTGGGGGCTGATCATCTGGTGCTCCCTCAGGTGGGGCTCCCTCAGGTGTTGTTGGATCGAGGCACTGAGTAGAGTTAATCGCACCATCATCATCAGCAGAAGGAGGAGTCTGGATGACATACCGAGGGACAGGGGAACCTGTGGATGCTGCTCGTCCGGGAACAAGCGACTCCATGACCGCTCAAGCATCTTGTTCGTAATTTCACGCCATTGCGTCTGCTGAGCATAGATCAAATCAGCCTACAGCTGCATCTACTGCTACTGCTATGCCATTGCAACCCGTGTCCGCTCCAAATCTAACCGCAGCTGCTCAACAGACTCATCCTTTGGATGTCTGACCCCTCTAGAGCTGCCAGCCTCAGAGGCGACACTCTTGCCATAGACCATGCTAAGTCTGGCACATATCCCCATCCCCCGCACTCGTCCGGGGTGCTCAGCCTGACCCAGACCCCCCTTCAAAGGAGCCGTCGGGTCCACTAACCCCTATGACTCCTCAACCTGGGTCTCTCGCAGCTCAGTCTGCGATTGCTGCATCCTCTCCTTCCATTTTATAAAATAATTACTTATTAAAATTTTAAATTTTTAAGTTGGTTATATAAAAGTTGTAATAATGAAATTACTTACAATGTTCGCCTCTGCCTGCCAAGAGGTCGGAATCCCGTCACGGTGTCTGTGTGTGATAGCGTACAACTCCCCATAGTCCGTCTGATGGTTCTCCTACTGTGCCTTCCTCTCTTAAAAAAATTACAAAATTCAATTAGTATTATGAAATAACTAGTTAAAATTTAGTGATATTGTGAAAATTTACCAGCTCACTGTAAGTGACAGCAAATGTCTTCGATCCTGCTGTATGGTGGATCGTTTGTTGCCCACGACACCTAGTGTTCCTCTGAGAAAGCGCCTGAAAAAAAACAATATTAAATGTATTAAAACAATATAAAACATTTAAACTTAATAAATTTCAAGTTAAAATTAATTAAATTTTAATTATAATTTAATACTTAACAATTACAAAATTATATATAAATAATATAATAAATACATTACCTGCCCCTCAAGGCTCTTCCTGAACTAGACGAAACTCGCCCAGTCGTTCAGTGGGACACCATCCGGGATGCTCTCGATCGGCTGCTTTAGAGGCCTCATCTCGTCCTTATCCACACAGTGGAAGAGACGGTTCCTCCTGTTCCTCCAGCCGTCACCCATCTTCACTAGGGTGTACCTTTTCCAGTTGGCCAAAACGGCAAACCGCAGCTGCAAAAAAATTATTTAAATATCAATAATTACAAAAATCCTATTAAAAAATATTAATTAAATATAATTAATTACAAAAAATATTAATTAAATACTATTAATTACCTGAACCACCTCCTCCCAAGCCAGGTCCTTCGGCCCCTTCAAAACGTGCCTCCACGTCCTGAAGTGGAGAGGGAACCGCAACCAATTTGAGCCCAGGTCGTTCAGGAAGCGGTTGAACAGGTGACCCCCATTGTCGATTGACTGGTGCGTGGCCTCATTCCACAACACTACAACTCGTAGTGTCTGGTCCATGCTGTTCAAACCGGCCATGTCCAGCCTCCTTGTGGACACGTTTCCCTGCTCATCTGCACAATTTATCGCACGTTAGATAAATGGTAATTCAAATTTAACATTTTGAATTTAAATTAATAATTTATTAAATAAAAAAAATTATTTACCTTGGACCTGCAGCTCAAACCCAGCAAACCGCGAAGACGACCCTCGTGGGTTGTTCTGCTCTCACACCTCCTTCTCATCGAGGAACTGCTCCATCTTTCTAATCCTAATCGGGATGTCGAAGTCCTCATTGGCGCCATAGTCCTCGACGCTGATATCTGCCTCCCCCAAATCATGCACCACTGGTGCGGTGTCTCCTGTGGGGGGGATGGGCTGAAATGTTGCCGTTGCCCTCCCTCCACGCTGTCCCCTCCCTCTACCCCTAGATCTACTATTGTCGCTCCACAAAATCAGTCTGGGGACATCGGGCTCCTTCCCCTTATCCTGTCTAGAAGCCATATCAACTACAAAATTTCAAAAAAAAAATATTTTAGTCACATTATTATGCAAAAATATAATAAAAATAAAAATACATATAAAATACGTACTGTCTCCATACCTTAAGTGCAAATAATGAGAAATACTGCAGCAAAAACTCTTCCATAAATGCCTGAACACTCAAATATAAAAGAAAACACTCAAAGAAATCTAAGGAAACAAAATCGTCAAACGAAAAAGTGAAGGGAGGAGGAGGCGTTAAATAAGGGCAACCTTTGTAACGGTTCTTAATATAACCGCTACACCAACCACTACAAATAACCCTGAGCGGCTAAAATTTGTAGCAGTTCTATAATAACCGCTACAAATTACAAAAACGTTTAAAGTTCTATAGCGGTTATGGTACAAAACTGCTACAAATTTAGAGACCTCTCGAATTCTGTAGCAGTTATAAATCTATAACAACTACAAATACGTGACCTTTCGTATTTTGTAGCGGTTTAATTTATTAAACTGTTACAAATATACGCTACACTGTTGGCGCATTTTGTTCACACCAACTAGCGGCAACTTTGTAGCGGTTATAATTTAGTAACCGCTATAAAGGTACCGCTACAACTTTTGGTAGGAATTGCACGCCATATTTGTAGCAGTTATTTATACTTAACAGTTACAAAAAAATGTTGCCAATTTGTCACTCCACTTGGCGCGTAGCTTGCTGCTACAAATTTGTAGTGGTTGAGGCTTTAACCGCTACAAAATACCATTTTTTTGTAGTGTTAGTAAACAATACTCAAGATTACCTGTATTATTGTAGGTAATTATTGTGAGGATGCATATATTAATACTTATATATTGACACTTCTGGCTAATTCCTACAATTTGCTTCCATTAACTAAATGGATAAAGAGAACCTCAATGATGTAGCCTCAAACCATTCAATTAGCAAAGTTGGTGCTTTATAGATTTATAGCCTATAATCATTCTATTTGGTGGTTACAACTACCACGTTAATTTTGAGTTGAGTTTTCACAAGGGGGACATCGAAAGTTTGCTGCTATAAATAAATACAAGGTTCATATCAGGTAACTCATCACTAACTAATATACAAGGATATCTGAGTGTGAAGAAGTTAAAAAACCCAATTTATAAATAAGTTACAAAAATTAGTAGGGTTTGGTTTTGTGCAGTTATAGAGTTTTAGTAATTTGGAGGGAGTAGCAAGGTAAAGGAGAGAATGAGTCACTATGCTAGTTTGCAAGATTCATTTTAGTATGCCATTACGGAGTGGCCGAATTGGCCTACTTTGGTTATGCAAGGGATAATATTATTTCCCTTGCGGCAACATGTAAAATCTGTTTTGCAATGTGCTGAATTCATACAACGAGGAGTTACTACAAGTGGATTAGAGGAAAAGGTCAACCGCAGGGCATCATTGCCCCTGATTGCCATGATCCGTGTCGTTTTGAGGTTATCATGCTAAGCTTTTGAGGAGGGGTGGTGGTTGAAGGTAGTATCTTTAGATAGCATTAATGAAATAAAGAGGAAATCTTTTGATGCCTCTCTATTCCCTCATTCAAGACAGGCAGTTACTCTAGTATTACATGGTTGTAGGAGTTCTTCTGGTCAGGTGTTAGGTAAATTTTGGTCTTGTGTATTTATGAACTCAAGCTACAAAAAGTAATTATTCATAAATTTTTTATTGCTCTGACTTATTTATTAAGAATTAGGTTTAGCCATTGATTCTTTTTTTGTTCTCTTTTCTTTTCAAGCTGAGTCAAATCGTCAACCTCAAACATTGAAAAGCACTGAGAGAAGTGGACATAGTACATCTTCTAAATATCAAAAGCTACATGATGCAGCCTTTGTCCAAGTCCACAATGCTTGATAGTAGGGTTTTCAACTGTAAACATAGAGGGAGATGTCGTGCATTAAAAGACATAAGTAACATTGCAACGAACTTAGAATCCAAGTTCTCCACTTACATTGCACCTGGTAAGTTGCAGTTCTGGTATTATCATCATTATAGGTAAGTTTGCAGGCTAAATATTGTTGCCGCATAAAATATAAATTTATAGAAGTTGGATTTGTATCCACCAAATTAGGTACGATGCAATAATCTCCAGCATTCTTACAAATCCAAGAAATAGTCCAAATTCATCAATCGTTGATCATTGTGGTATGATCCAACTTTAAACCTTACTCTTATATGTATATAGCCTTTTAAAATAGAAGCTCAAGATAAACCAGAAGCCATGAAACACCACTTTCTTAGATAATATAATATGATTAGAGTTGTGAAAATTAGCCATTGTAATAAATGAATGCACTGATCAAGCTTCCCTTACTCCCATCCTTGGTGTGAGATTTTAGCCTTAAAATACATATAATTTTAAAATTTTTCAGGAATTTGTTCAATATTTTAGATGTTATTTTATTTTATTTTTCATATTTCATATTTAAAATTTTGAATGATCTTTTAACTTCTTTTTCATTATCTCTATTCTCCCTCATGTAACGTTTTTATGGGAGTTATAAAGTTAAAAAACTAAAAATGATCCCAATTTTTTAAGAATTGATTTAGGTATTTTAGATTTGAGATTATTTTATTTTATATACTTCATATTTAAGAATACGAATTATTTCATAATATGTACATATGTTATTTAGGGCGAAAAACAACTTCATGCTATAACCAACTCAACATTCCAAAAAAAAAAATGTTGTTTGATAAGCATCAATTGAAAAATAAGTTATCAAATTTTCCTTTTTTTTCACGTATTCTTAACACTTATGTATTTGAAATCATAAAAACTCATAACTTCCTGGCTATAGTGACTGATTTCAATTTAAATTTATTGAATAAATTATTAAACTTCTTTTTCACAAAAATATCAATTTTATTAATATCAGAAAAATTATTACACTCACTAATATCCAAAAAAAAACATAAAAAAGAAAGCATGTAACCAAGTAACAATCTAATACAAATCCAAAAAAGTAAACATAATCTACAATACAACATATGAACATATACAAAGTGCAATATACTAACTTATTCCTTTGATCGACTCTGCCTCTGCTCTTCTTTCTGCAAATCTGCCTTCAATCTTGCTCTTTTAGAATCAGTCTTCAGTAGCAGTAATATACAGGATGATGCCACATTTAGCCATAACAAAGTACACCTTGCATCTTCAACTGCTTGAAAACTGAAGCATTGTTATCCCTGCAATCCACCAGAGAAAACCAAACCTAACATAAAGAAACAATAATTAAGAGTTACCAATTTTCCCTATAACTATCAGCACTACCAATTACCCATTTTCCAAAGACACTTAGCATGCACTAAATGCTAAATAAAACATTTATATTTTGATAGCAACATACAAATGGCATAAAGTATTTTGATCGATGTGTTGCTTCTATCAAGAGACACTACTACAAAAAAGTTAATAAACGATGCTTTTATTTATAAATACTATGACGCTTACCAAATGCCACAGTTTCAACGCCGTAAAAACAAGCTACAGCGCTTGTTGAATTTTTGAAAGCACTGTAGCTTGCAAATTTATTTTATTTAAATTGCATTGCTTCCTTCGGCACTTTATAGTGGAGTGCTGTAGGAGCTTCCTACAGCGACTCGCCACTTTGAATATCATGCTGTGGAAACAGGATTCATACCCCAAGTGACTCGCCACTCCATAATTGCTGCACCAACTGCTGATCAGCTGCTCGATCAACTGCAAACCTATGAACCTAAACCAGATCTACTCGTCAAGCAAATAGGTGGGTAATCTTTAGATAGTAGTCAGAAGCAGAACCTAGATACCACTCTTAGGTTGTAACTTTCCTTAATCTCTTGGTTTTACTTTATTGTGTATTTATGTTAAAAAAACACCTCCTCTAAGCTCTAGAAGACATTGGGGACAATGTATGATTTAGGTTGGGGGAGGAGAAAATTTTTTTTTTGTTTTTCTTTTGTTAGTTAGTAAAACCATTAGATGCATGGGGTGTGAAAAAAAATGGCAGAGTAAGGAATTATTCTTAACTCCTGAGACGCATTTCATTAGTTGCATTTTTTTTATCTTTTTCCAAAAAAAATAAAAAAAAATTATCTTGTTCAAGTAATTTGTAATGATCTTAAGAAGTATACAAGTTTTAAGTATAGATCAATTGAATTTAGAGATTTTATAGCATGAATGAACAACTTATTGTTGCAATTGGTGATGAATTTTGAGATTGAATGAACTGAGTTTAAAAATCCCTAGCTGTGAGCTTCTAAGCCTATAATGATTATTTCTCTTGTGTGTGATATTCACATATTAAGTTGTCACTCTAGAACTTGCTTTAAATCTGGTTGAAATTACATCTCACATGCACATTCAAAAATGATAAAGGCATTCATTTTCTTTAGCCAAAACTAAATAGCCAACATTGCAATTATACCGTTGATAAGCCCCTTTGAGCCTAATTGACTGTTTCTTTATTTTCAATCCATTAACATGTGTTTTAATGATATATCAAGTGCTTTTACCTTATTCAGAAGATTAGTGGAGCATTTGAAATTTTTGTGAAATGGGCTTTTGACAAAGTGTGGGGGTGTATCTATCATCAACTTTACAGTTGCAATTAAAAAAAAGAAAAAAAAAATTAAAAAAAAAAAGAGAAAAAAGAGAAGGAAAAAATTATGAAAAAAAAAGAAAATGTTAAGTGTTTGAATTGTGGGTTGTTGTGATGAGATAAATTTACAAGTAGCCCATTTTTCAATTGCTCTATTTCTTTAGCCTTTCATATCATATTTTACATTCCTTTACCTTAACCCCATTACAACCCTTAATAAGTCCTTTTGATTTGAATTATGCATAGGAATTTGGTAGTGGAGATTGAGATTTTTAGCAAGCCTATGGTAGTGCAATTTTTTCGGTTGAATTTAAGCGAAACACTTACCCTTGAACACTTGAGAGATTGAGAGAATGAGTTACAAGTACGAACTCAGTTCATTCATTTTCAATTAAAGTTACCAGTTTATATTTTCATTGATTCATGAATACTATGATCTCTTTATTTTTCAATTGTGTTCTTACTTATGACCTGATACTTCTGATTTTATTGGAAGCACTTATTATTTACTTCTTGTCCGAGGACGTCCAAGAGTTAAGTGTGGGGGAATTTGATAAGTAAAATATTTGCATATTTATTTTCCCTTATATGATGATTTTATGGACGATATTTGCGTTTAATATAATAAATTTGGGTGTGATTGATAAATAAATAATATTTTTGGAATAAATAGCATTTAAAAAAATAAAAAAATGAAAGTACTGTAGCAACAGGATCACTATAGCGGACGGAAGTTACACTGTAGCGACGGAAGCACTGTAGAGCCACCGGACACTGTAGTAGCCGCCAGATCACTGTAGCTGTTGCCGACAGATCACTGTAGCAGTAATGTAGTGCACGTTTTTTTTCACCTATAAATAGAGATCAATGCCAAGATCAAATGGGGAGGAGAGGAAGAGAAGCAGAGGTTTCCTTCTCCGACAGGAAAGGTCCTTCTCTGACCGGGAGAGATCTTTCTCTAACATTTCTGAGTTCTTTGTGTTGTTTTATAGATTTAATTTCATGCATTACGTGCCTCCATCTTGGAAGGCCTAGCATTGTATTACATTTTGCATGCCTCCATCTTGGAAGGCTTAGGATTGTATTACATTTTGCATGCCGCCTACATGGAAGGTTTTACCTCCTAAATGGATGGCTAGATTTCTTCATTTTTCATGCATCTTTTGGTTGTATATTTATGTTTGAGAATTTAATATTCAAGTTTTATGCATTGTTAATTTTTTTTTTTTTAATTTCATCATGTGCTAAACTTTTATTTTCCTAGGGTGATGACATAGCCTACTAATGACGGATTGAATCTTAACTTATTAAATCTAGTTTGAATTTCTCCTTCATGTTTGAGTTTTAATTATTATTCTTAATGCTTTTGATTGGCTGGCCATCTTTTGAATGATTTCAATATGCATGTTAAGACCAGAAGGAGATATATGTGTGTAGACCCTATAATTAAAACCATGACTTGCATATGAAATTGCAATATATTCATATGAGTTGTGTAGTCTTACTGAGTTCCATAAATCTTAATGCATGATTAATTGCTTAAATTCATATAGGACTATATTGGATTAGCAATTGATTATAGAATTGCTTGACCTTAGAACATGCTAGTAATTAAATAAGGGAAATTCGACTATCAATCATGTGGAATAAATTGGGTTAGAATAAATAAGTGATTCAATCTGAAATTTGTTAAGTGAAATCTGACCCCTAGGGCTTTTTCTCATATTTTGCTTTCATATCATCTGCATTCATATTTAATTGTCTTTCTTTTATTTTGTACTCTCAATCACCAACTAATCAATCGACTAAATAGAGTTAAAATTGCTCATTTTGGTACTTAGTGATCAATCCTCGTGGGAACGATACTCTACTTACTTCTATATTACTTGATTACGACAGTGTATACTTGCACTATTTAATTGATCATCTGAACACGTATCACCTGTCAGACGTAAGGTCTAACATGTTAGAGAATAAAGACTAAAGGTTTCAAGAATTGGATAGCACATTTAAGATCAATGATCAATATGTCAATACTCTGGTAGATGAATTTGAAGCATTTCTGACTTTCAGTATACAAAAATATTAACTTCCAATTTTGAAGCCGATTTGAATGCAGACAAAATATGAATAATTTTCAAATCATGTGTATGCATTTTTATAAACAAGATGAATTGGAATCTAAGTTCATTTTTGAAATGTGCATTTCAAAACTCAAATATATAGAAAGATTATGCACAATTTTACTTTCAGTCTATTTAGCAATCTAAAAACAATTTGAAAACCATAAATGATTGATTGCTAATGGAATGCAATAATAAACAAGTTCTTCATTACCCAAATAAGTAATTTATATAAGCACATTATAGAGTAAAGATTAGATATATCACCATAATTCTTCTTGTCCTTGCAATAGCTTGCTTCGTTTTGGTGGAATAATATTGATTTTCCTCCTTTGCATACACAGCACCAAAATCCAAACTCCATAATTCAACATCATCAAGATATGAACTTGTTTTCATGTCGCTATAGTCTTGAGAAGCCTTTTTCTTATTCTATAGAATTGTATAAATTTCTTTTCTTCATGGTATCCAACATTGATTGGATCCATTTCTTGTTAGCTTGTAGGAATCAAGATAAAATTCACATGCTCTAAGAATATAATCAATTTTAGGCAATTGAGCAAAATGAATTAAACATGTCTTTATGCATAAAAGAAATCTTTTCTTTTCAAATCATTATATATGCATAAAGAATTAACCTGTTGAGCATTCCAATCCCTTTATAAATAAATCTATTAAGTGGTTTTTTAAGGGATGCGAAAACATAATTTCAAAACCGTTTGCAATGCTTATTCCTAAGGTTCCAAAATATAAAACCTCAACAAATATTACAGACAATAGCATAGGAGGTTTTATCATTGTGTACCTTTGCCTTAGACACTTCGAGGATTGCTTTTGCTTACCTACTGCATCTTTCTATGATGTTGATACTTTGAATATCTTGCTTTAGGTGCTGGCAACCTTCTCTCAAAATATATAGACTCTTGGAGTCTTTTACTTGATGCTTGATGTAATACCCTGAATTTTAAGACTTGAGGCTAGAGAATAAGCCTGAGTTTAGTGAACTACTAAGCCCTGGTTTAGCAAGATCCCAAATTGTGATTAAGGGTTAATAACTCTAAAAGTGGATGTGATTAGTGATAAATAACCCTTTTGGAGAGTCCGATGTGATTTGAGATTCGAATGTGATTCGTAGGTGTTGTGAGCAACGCTGAAACCCTGTATTTAAGTTCAATTATGGATTAACATCTAAATTGACTTAAAATAGAGGGGAGGGCGCATTGTGGAAGAAAAGCAATGATATGGTGTATTTAGTGGTGATTCAAGAGGAATTGCCGTAATTAGGGGCAAAACGGTAAAGTTACTGACCAATTGGTCAGTTACCAAAGAGGAAACTCATTGGTAACTTCAAGATCAATGGTTATGATTAATTTGCGCAAGAGATCAAGCAGTGGAATCAAGTGCATGTGTGTGTATGTGAGCTCATGGAAGATGGATTAAGATGTTGGCAAGTGGCAAGGCGTGAGCCATGGATCTTGGGTCAAAGATTCAACTCATTCCTCTTTCCCCTCTTTTTCCAAGTCGGCCAAAAGCCTTATGGGCGTTCCAAAAACTGATCATATGATCATATTCACTCTCTCTCAAGACTCCATTATCGTCCAAGTGAAGGAAGGAAAGAGAATGAAACAAGGTGAGTTTTGGTTTCGTAAATGTCCTCTAATGCTCAAATACCGATCTTTAATATTGTTCATAGTGATGAGAGCTTCATTGCTATGGTTTTAGATTTGTGAAAGGAGGTGTTTGGGAGCTTGAGAAAAATTGGAAAGATCAAGAATCAAGGGATTGGTTTGGGAAAGAGGAAGAGGTGAGTATTTGAAGCTTTTTTATCTAAGTTTTGTGATTTATGGATGAGTTTTGTAAATTGTGAATTTTTCCTAGATTTTGTGGTAATTTCGAAATACATGAATTTTCATGTGTTTTGAGGTGCAATTGGTTTTTTTATGTTCATTGGAATTGGTTTGAATTGGTTTGGAACTTTGGAAAGTAAAGAATTGTAATGTGAGTTTAAGTTGTGACATTGTGTTGACATGTTGTGATTATTGGTGAAACATGTCAATCGAATGTGAATTTGGTTGATTTGGTATTTCCAATGGATTCCTTGTGAAATTTTGTGTGAGAATGATGTTTGATATGAAAAATCTGGAATTCTGTCTTTTGAAACTCTATTCTGGACAGTCTATTTGTGTTGCCATTTTGAATGGGAAAATAAAGTTAGAAAATTCTGAAACTTTCTAGTCTTGAATTTCACATCCCAAGCTTCAAAATGAATATATAAATTGTGTCATTACGTTTTGTGAGCTGGGAGTTATAGCTGTCCAAATTTTGATGTTGAAACTGCGCTTGATTATGGAACAATGTGGATATTTATGTAATTCTATATTTTTGTGGTTATGTATAGCCTTGATTCATATTTTTCCCATGAAGAGGACTTAAATATCTTTCATTTGGCTTTGGGATCACCTTGTTTCAATTTTTCCAAAATTAATTATGAATTTTCGAAGTTGCCTTGGCTGCAGCGTAAAAGTTTCTGTATGCGTTTTGGCCGTAACCAGAAATTCTTGGCTGCAGCCAAAAACCTTTTGTGCATGTTTTGGCTGCAGCCAGAGGATTCTTGGCTGCAGCCAACCCCCATTTTCAGTACTTGGTGATTTTGAAAGGTGATTTCTAAACTAGTACTTCCCAATCCTTTAGGCTTTCGTTGAGCTTATTATAGCCACCTAAAGGTTGTGAACGGTAACTAACTTTAAGTGATATGAAAGCAAGGATTTGGAATCAAGATTGACCCTATGTCCTTGCTTTGGTTATAGGGTTTGATATTCGCTCTAATCGAGAGTAGTCGATACTGGAGTATACGTGGAAAGAAAAAAGGGCAGGGAACTTACCTCTCCTGCATATATATGATATTTGTATTGGTATTGATGCATGTTATTGTTTTGCTTGATTTTGTGAAACATGTATGAATGATTTGAAGCCTTGTTTCAATTTATGCTATGGCCATATGTATGTTGTTCAAAGCATTGAGCTTACAGATTTGTCATGGTGTGTAAGCATGAGTTATGCAAGCATGTCATGCATTAAACATCTATCTTGCATGCATATTAGTAATGTTTACCTACGAAGATTCTCTTGAATCTCACCCTCCCCTACCAATATTTTAGACAGGGTAGGTGGATCGAGGATGGAGCATGCAACTAAGGCCGACAAGGACTCCTTCAGGTTGTCAATTTGGTAGTTGGTTATCATTATGGTTGGGATTATGTATATTTGGATATGTATATTTGGTTATTTGGGATGAGTATTTGGATATGTATTTGAGATGACTTTGTGTAATCCTCGTTTGAGAAATTGTAAAGGGCTAATGTGCCCTATGAATTGTAAAGCCATTACAACCCACAAGTTTAGCCGGGCACTTACGAAGCCTTTTACAAATTTCTCACCGAGTTACTACCCCTTACACACCGTAAGGTTACAACCGAGTTACTCTTCCTTAAACACCCCGTAAGGATATAACTTTGATGATGAAAGATTACAATCAATCTTCTCTCTCAGAAGTGAATAGATGAATACTGAAGTACAATACAAATAATCTCTCTCTCAAATATACATGATGTAGAAAATAGATAAGAACAGAGAGTATTCAAGTAGAAGTGGATGATTCATAATCTTAGCATGTTCTTCTTTCTCTTATCCTCTTCTTTGAATGCTTTCATATTTATAGTTGAATTATAGTAGATGACCGTTGTAAGCATTCATCCGTTAGAGTCCAGTTGCTTCATTTAACAGTTCTTCGTATTTAAAAAACTAGCCATTAGAATGTTGGACGCTCCACTTCTACAAAGTCAACTTTCATCTCTGTGCATTATCTCTTCATTGTATTCTTGTAGAAATACATTAAAAACTAATATAATGAAGTGTAAGAGTGATTGGAAACAAAAAGAGTGAGTTTTATAATCATTCCCATGATTTTCGAAAGCTTTAGTATGTTGTTCTATTCTCCTGGGAAGCATTACTCGAGTGGTCACTCAAGTAAGCCTAGGTCTTTACTCAAGTGATCCCTCGAGTAAACACGTTCAAAATATGGCCGAGAGTATTTCTATCTTCATTACTCGAGTGATCCCTTGAGTAAGCTCTCAAATAAGTTTACATATTACTCGAGTGCTCCCTCGAGTAAAGCCTTTCCACATGTGGTTACTTGAGTGGTTCCTCGAGTAAAGTCTGTTAATTCTTGGCCTAGAGCTACTGGATGATTTCTGCTCTGGTTACTCAAGTAATCCCTCGAGTAAGCTTTTCAAATAACTTTATAGATACTTAAGTGATCCCTTCGAGTAATCCTATACAATTTGTGACAGAGAGCTTTCTGGAATAATTTCTCAAACATTACTCAAGTGTCCCTAGAGTAAATTTTAAATAACTTTGCATATCACTCGAATGAGCCCTTTAAGTGATGTTTCCATTTTAACTCTAAACATGGCAAATAATATATCATCGAAAAGCTCTCATCTTTTACATTCCAATGCAACAAGAATCAGCTCCAAATTCGTTATACACAAAATGTTATGATCCAAAGAATATCTTCTACACTTAGACAAAGTTTGAAACCATGAGCATCAACTTCCAGAAGGCATAGCTCTTGCAATATGGCAAATTATATGTCCATGGAAATCTCTTTGAGTCTAATTTCATATGGCACTAGTTTCATTACAATCCGATGTTTAGTTTGGGAGTTATATCCAAAATACCAAAACTATTCTAGTAAAAGACGCTGATTCATGTGTCAACTTCAATAGATCATATCTCCCTCATCTGAACTCCTTTCAATGTGATCTTGGTGTGTATTTTTATTTTTGGGAGTCTAGTTTGATATGCAACTAGTTTTAGTTCAATCCGACGTATGGTTAGAGAGATATCCTAAAATATCAAACCTCTATCCTACCCTACGAAAAACATATGACAATAAAAATGCAGATCACTAAAGAAGTCACTCAAGTGATCATGTCCATCACTCGAGTAACCACTCAAGTGATGCCTTCCAAAACATGGCAGAGAGTCAAAACTCAAAGGAACACCTTGAGGAAGTTCCATAACTTCCATATAAGTTATCTTGGCTTCGAATTGACCCATTCCAACCTCCATATGATCAAAGAAACCTCTGGTATCACTTTTAATAGCTTGGATCTTGATATTCTCATGTGATCTTGCAAGTTCTTCCTTCTTCAATCTCTTTCTTCTTATTTTTCCTCTTGATGATCATTCTTCATAACCCAACTAGATATCTTCTTAAATTGATGATCATTCTTCATAACCCAACTGATATTTTCTTGAATATCTTCAATCTTCTTCTTTCTTTGCTTGAATATATCTTGGTATTCCCATTAGATCTTACAATTTCTTCTTTCTTCAGTCCCTTGCCTCTTGATTGTGTTCTTGATGATCATTCTCCATTTATGAGGCATTATAAGCAAAATAACATCAACTCATCGTCGGGTTTATGACTAATCTACAAGATATACAACATTAAATATAGTAGTTAGTAAATGTAGAATATAAGTATATTATACAAACTTTTTGCTCATATTTGACATCATCAAAACTATTTATATATTCATGTCTAACACTTCAGTTGCAAAAAGTCATTTTTTGTGGGTCACTTTTGGGATCCAAAGAAAGATTTTTGGGTTACTGCAAAACCAATACCCTAAACACTACCAGCATACTCAATCCATATCATGCTTTAAAGTTGTACAATTTCAACACTCCTAACAATCTTGTGTATTTAGTACTACCATCATATAACAGTTTCTCTACATCAGCTTTCAACTCTTCAAATTCTTGAAGACGGTCATGAAGCACCCCTTCTACCATATTTAGCATTTCTTGAAGACCATTGTCCTCATCATCACACATGCTTCGATTAAACTCATTCGATGGATCGATTGTGGTATTCACCCGATCACTATGTGCATAATCCGTCTCACCATGCCTTGTCCATCGTGTATATGATTGATCAATTCCATGACATACTAAATGATCTAGCAAGTCAAGTGGACTAATCTACTTTCCATAACAAGAAGATAAGCACGAACACAAGATTTTATTACGATCATTTGTATGCTCGCTTGCAAATCTAATAAACTCTTTCACAATATCTATATATTCCCTTGAGCATCAATTAAATGACATCCATTTTCAATCCATCTATACTTTAAACATATTTTTAAAACTGGTTAGTTGCTTGCCTCTTGCAGTTACTAATTACTTTTATGTTTTGTCATTTATTTTCAAAAAAATCAGTAGCATAACATCCTCAAATTTTAAGTTTTCCAACTATTAAATCGATCAATTAATCAACCATTCTCTCAAGTTCAAAAGAATACACAAAATCTAAGTGAATAGAATAATGGCAATGCAGCATGTGAAACTGTGGATAAATTGCACCATTTCAGCAAAAATTTTGACAATAATTTTGGCATCAAGAATAAAAAAACATAATTTCCGCATTAACAATTTTGACAACAGTTGCATGCCTCTTACAGTTACTAATTACTTTTATGTTCTGCCATTTATTTTTTACAAAAAATTGACAGCATAACGAACGTCCTTAATTAAATACACAAAATCTAAGAGAATAGAATAATGGCAAGCAATATGTGAAACTATGGATAAATTGCTCAATTTTAGCAACAATTTCTGCATGAACAATAAGAAAAACATAAAGACTTACAAGCTAGCTAGAAACTTCTATAGGCTGAGACAGGGAACAAACACAGACAGGAGACCAAGCTTTAAGAAGACTGTTGAAACTTCAAATAAAAACCTAAAAAAATCATGAGCACACATAAGATTTATGACAAATTTGAAAAAAAAAAAAGAAAACATATGTTCTTAAACTTTTATCTAGAAAATACTTACAAGTGGGCGAAACTTCTTGCAAGAGGTTCAGACAAAGCAAGCAACACATGTGGGTGACCAAGCTTTGTACCGTAATGAAAGTGCAGTGACCAAAAAAGATATGAAGAAATGCGCACAAGAAGACAAGAAAATTAAATAGTGGGGACCAACGAAGCTTCTAATTCCCGCCATCAAAGAAAGGAGTGAGTGGGGACAATGGATAATGAAAGGTAGAGTGGGAACCAAACAGAGATAATGTGGTGGACCAACTAGTTCTTAGGAAAATAGCTGGAGAGCCGAGGATGTGTGAGAAAGACAATAATACAGGAAAAATGGCAGGATGTGGAAATTTAATATCACCTTGTACGGAGCTTAAAATAAAAGCGCTGGCTAAGGTACCTCCTTCCTACAGCACTTCCTTAAAACGCGTTGTAGAATCCATCAACTAATAAAAAACATATATACAAAGCTAAGGCGCTAGCACATGAAGCGTCGTTGCATGCTTACAAAAAAAAAATCCAAACGCGTAATCAAAGAAGTTTAACCAAAATATATTGATATAAAATAAGAAAAATGAATAATGATATTAATTATTACTATTATTATTATTATGATAATGTAAGACAAATATAATAAATAGTGATGAAGTAAGATTATTCACGTGAATTGAAAGTGATTAGTTGAAATGGAAGAAATGAATTATTCACATGAAAATGTTTAAATGAAGCGTGATATATATATAACCAAACAGTGAAATTAACTACCAAGTTCTTAATTGACTTCTTGTTATTAAAAAAAAAAGAAAATAAGTTAAAATACAAAAAAAAAATAAAAATCTATAATCCCCATAATCAAATATGTCCAAGAGAAAGCATTGGCAAATTAAATGGAAGAAAATATACTAAGACAATGCCAAAAATATATATAAATTAAATAAGGAAGGAAGGTGATGAAGCTTGCCTTAATAAGAACTTCGAAGTATTGGTGGAGCTTAAATCTTGAATGCATGTGTTTAGCATATAAAAGAGGAATGAAGCTAATGAAACTCACCTTTTTTGCTCTCTCAATTGACTCAGTCTAATCTCTCACTCTATTCTTGCTCAACTCGATCTAAACTCTCTATGTATATATAATATCAAAGGCGAGACATTGCACATGAATCAATATTGCGCATGAAAGTCAACAGTGGTCATGCAACCAACTTTCTTTCCTTTCATTATACTTTCACTCAGATTGACACAGGAAGAGAATTGGAAAATGACAAGTCTTTAGACTTACTTGTCAAATAAAGGGAAAAAGCTGGGGAGTGGGCAAGCTAATGGCTGTGAGTGGAAGGGACTTGGCCGGCGCTCTCTGTAACCCCCGTCTCGATAAAGACCACAATTAGCATTTAAACACTTTTAATAATCGAATGACAGATCTGGGATAATAAAAAAAACTTTTATAACACCTGTATAAATAGATCTCCATTTATTTTGTTCCTTAAAACAAATGGTCTGTTCGGTCTGTTACATGTATAATATCAGAGTATACCACAATTTCCGACATTCACCCAGGATAATAACGTTAATCCAAAATAATAATCAGGGTTTCAATGCCCATCTCAATATCTATATCGGGGATTACACAAAACTATACTTCTATGGTCTATTCAATATGTACTTTTATCCAAAATGATAACCAGTTCAGTATAAAACCAAAATATCTAACTAAGACTACCGCCGGCAGTCCTAATCATCCTTGTTCACTTGCTTGTTCTTCGATCCACTTGCCCTATCTAAATATGTTGTTTGAAAAGAATGAGATTCTAGAAAATCTCAGTAGCAATAGTTTACATATATGATGCATATAAACAAAGCAAGTAAACATATATCACAATGCAGGAATCAATATTCAAGGCCGGGCACACTGCCACGTCCCCTTCACTGTATATAAGGTCGGGCTTTCGCCACGTCCCCTCACTGTATCTGTATTCAAGGTTGGGCTTTCGCCACGTCCTATCAACTGTATCTGTATTCGAGATCAGGCTTACGCCACGTTCCCTTCACTGTATTCAATGATTAATGCAAACAAGCAATGCATTATACATGATATAGGATAAAGTGTCACGTGACCTTGGTCTTTCCATTCTTAAGCAGGCACAAGCCTTCTACGCTCCGGGAAAATATCAAATCATAAAGTCATAATTAGGGACGAAGCATCATTCTCTATTCCAATACTCAATTGACTCTTCAACACTTAGATTTGGTTATCAATAATGACCCTTAAGAAGCTACAAATGCCTCTAATAAAACCCCTGAAAGGTTGGGAAATAATAGGTTGAAGATCTCTTTCCAAAAACTTAAAGTGTTGGAACACAAGGGTTGATCGCGGCCAGCCCTCCCTTGGGCCATGGCTAAAATATGGTCAGAAGATCACTGAAAGTGGCCAACCACCCATGGGCCGCGGCCAGAATCAGGACAGAAAGGTTTGGGCCGCGGCCAGCCACCTTGGGCCGTGGCCAAGAAATTCCTTGATTCTTTGTTGAACTTACAAAATTCATAACTAATTCTAAAAAAATCAAAACGAGGTGATTCCAAAGCCAAAAGAAAGGTATTTTAGTCCTATTTACTAGAAAAATATGGAACATAACTAGAAATCACCACAAAATTCCATAATCACCCAAAACTCAACACTACTCCAAAACAGAGTCCAGTTTTTGTCCCAAATTTTGGCAAAGCATAAATCTCAGTTAACAAAATGAAATCAAACAAATTATATGTCCATTTTAAAGCTTCGGATGTGAAATTTAAGACTGGAAATTGTCATAATTTTTCAACACCATTTGGTCATCCAAAACCTTCGTGCAAACTGACTGCCCAAAATAGAGTTCACACTTGACAGATTTCCAATTTTCTACCAAAGTGTCCAATGATTCCAAAATCAATAACCAAACCTATTCCCATATAATTTTCCACAAGAAACACAATGGTAACCTCAAAATGACCAAAATCACAACCCATCACCATGCCCTCTTTTGACCAATACACAAAACCAAACACAAAGTTGCCAAACTTTACTTTTAAGCTTCAATTCAATTCTATTCATTCAAAACACTAAACAAGGCACCATTTCTATGACAACAACACGCCAACAACACAATGACCCTCATTTTCAAAATTCAAGGCAAAATTTCCAGAAAATCCAAAGGAGTTCCTTGATTCACCCAAGTCCAAAATTTTGTGAGAGCTCAAACACCACCAAATGAAAAATATAAAACCATGAAATTGAAGCTCTCAACACAAGAAACAAGTTTATAGAAGAGAGTTTTTCCATTAGAAGCATTTAGAGGGTCAAAAGTTCACCTTTTACACAAAGTTCTTCTTCTTTCTCTAGGCTGCCATGGATGCACGAACATGAGAGAGGAAATGAGAGAGAGGAGAGTTGGAGAAGATGAAATGATGACACCCCGTCCCCCTTGTCTCATGTCAGCTGAAATAGAGGGAAGGAAAGAGAGAGAAAATGTTTTAGAAATGCAAGATTTGAATTTTCTCTTACTCTCTCTTCTTGCCAACTTGACAAGTGTCACAATATCATTAGCTCTCATAAAATAAGTAACCAATTAGTTACTCTAATCCCTCTATTAGCCATTTAGTTACACATCTCATTTCTCCTTAGTTAGTAATTAATTTCTCAAGTAATCACCAACTAATTACTCATCAATTTTCCATTTCTTCAATTTTTCCCACTAATTTTGGCATATTTATTTAAATTGCCACATAACACATATTTAATTCTTTTCCTCTTCTTCATACGCCATTTACTCCTATTTTAGCCTAAATAATTATTTCATCACATAATTATGCTAAAATACAAGGTGTAGGGCATTTCCAAGAACAATTCATGTCTCAATCAACTTTAATTCACAATTACATCCTTGATAATCATCATTAGCCCTTAATCCAAATTTAGGGCGTTACACTCTCCAAGAGAGGGCTGGCCAAGCCATGGTTGCCGACAGCTTGGCCAGCACTCTCTTGGAGAGCACCGGCCTAGGTCTCTAACAGCTTGGAGAGCATCGGCCAAGACTATTTTTTTTTTTAACTTTTTTTTGTAAATTTTTTAAGTGTTTTTTTAACTCAAGAATGAAGGAGGTGATTTTTTTTCAACTCAGATATTAGGAGATTTTAATTCATGGACTTTATCATTTAGTCTTTTAGTTTTTATTATCAAATCTTCTGGTTTAATATTACATTAATAACCGTGTCAGTAAATAAAATATTACACTCTAATAAGGTCCAAATTAAGATTAATTAATTAGTTATTGTATTTGACCTAGAAATTCTACCTTCTCTTTATATCTTTTGTTCATCTTTTGAGTTCAATATAAGGATGTCAGCTTGAAACTTGATCTCTTTTGACTTACATTCTCCCAACCTTATCCAACACTTTATTTTTAAATGCCGAATAACATCTTTTTTAAATATAAAAAATGCTAAAAAATGATCCCAGCTACGGCGCTATCTTCAAAAGCGTCGTTGCTTTGGCTTTTCATTTTTTTAGATCACTTCAAACTCAAAGGCCATCACTAAAATATCAAAGGGAATATGAATAATTCAAGTTCTCTATTTATAGACTCGTCTGCTACACGAGTTGGTTTTATAATTCAACATAAGATAACTTTAAAGAATAACTTATATATTAACTTATAATGTGTGAGAATTATGAAATAAAAAGCACTACAATTATAAAATTTAAAATGAAATATGGCTAATAATAGTTGAGTGAAATAAATATTTGAATTAAAAATATCATAGAATTGTTTAATAAATGAAGAATAAGTCAACAAAAAGTTTGTGGTCATAAAATATTACAAGTCAATAAAAAATAGTGAGGAAAATCTTTTTAATCATCTATCTTATCTGTAACACCCCCAAATTTTGATTAAGGACTAATGAGAATTATTGAGAATGTAATCATGGATTATAGTTGAATTAATGTGTATTTGTGACAATATTAATTAATATGTCATAATTGGTGGAAAATTAAAAGAATGAAATTATTGGTCATAAGTTGGTGATTAATGGGAAATTAATTGCTAACTAAGAGGATAATGAGAAGTGGGATTAAATGGCTAATGGAGGGATTAAATAAGCTAAGTGAGTGTTTACCTTATGAGAACCAATGACCATAGAACAAGTGTCAAGCTTACAAGTGAAGAGGTATAAAGAAAAGTCAAATGGAATTTTTAATTGTTTTCTATCTCTTCTCTTCCCTCACTTGACGCTGAAATGGTACAGGGGGGACTAGGGTGATCATTCTTCATCATCATTCTCCATCTCTCATCTCTCTTGTTCTCTCTCTTCTCTCTCTCTCTCTCTCTTTGTTAGCCATTGAAGACCAAAGGGAGGGAAGGAAAGCTTGAAAAGGTAAGGAAAAATGATCTCTATTGCTCAAACATCATTCATTAAAGTTGTTCCTTGAGTAATAAGTTTCATTTTGATGGTTATAGCTTGTCTATTGGTGTTGGTTTGTGATTTAAAGAGATTGTGAAAGTTGAAGGATCAAAAAGTCCCTTTGAGAAAGTTGTTGAGGTGAGTTAAAGAAACCTATCTATCTAAGTTTTGTGCCATTTGAATTTTTTCAAATTTTTGAAATTTATTGGCCATTTTCAAAAAATGATGATCATTGGACATTTGGCATGTTATTGGTATGGAAATGGTATATTTGGAATGTGTATGGATAGATAGGATTGATTGTAGAGTGAATGGTTAAGTTTGGAAATGTTGGAAATTTAGTGTTTATTGTTGCCCAAAACCAAAGCATGATAATGGAATAGGATTTTGGTGTTTTTGACATGTCCATTGGATTCCTTGAGTGTTTTTATGAGGGAGTGGCTTTGGTTGAGGTTTTGGGTACATTGGTAGCCTTTGGTAAAAATTCTGGAAAACTGTCATTTTGTCTGCGTTTTTTAGGTTCTGATATTTTCACTCGAGTGATCTGGGGCTCACTCGAGTGAGGGATGAACATCACTCGGTGTGGTTGAGTTCCACTCGAGTGATTCAGTGAGATTCTTCATTTTTCCTTCAATTTTGGTGTTTCACTTCTACAAAAGTGCAAGAGTGTGTCTCAACACTCGCAAGCATTCCGTCTCACTCAAGTGCAAAGGCCAATACTCAAGTGCTTCTCTTTTTTGAAATTTCTGTTTGCTCTCGGGTTCTCACTTCCTGGACTTCACTCTCTAATGCTCGAGTGAAGCATTTGGCTATCACTCGAGTGAGGTCCAGTGTGCTCGAGTGTCCTTGTCTTTGAAAAGTTCTTGTGCTCTCGGGTGCTCACTTGTTATCCTTCACTCCCTGGTACCCGAGTGCAGACCATACCACCACTCAAGTGAGGCCGTCTTCACTTGAGTGTCAATGCCCCATCACTCGAGTAAGGCCATCTTTACTCGAGTGAAACAGTGAAAAATATCAATGTTTGTGCTTCCAGAAGGGGATCCCTGGGGTAGTTCTCCCAACCCTTTAGGGCTTTTATTAGAGGCATATATGAGTGTTAAAGAGATAGTAATGATAACCAAATTAAGTATTGTGAAGTTATTGAGTATTGAAATAAGTGGTAATGAATCGTCCTTAATTATGACTTTAGGATTCGATATTTTCCTGGAGCGTAGAAGGCCCGTTCCTGCTCAAGAACGGAAAGACAAAGGTAGTGACACTTTATCCTATATCATGTATATTGCATTGCTTGTTTGCATTAATCATTGAATACAGTGAAGGGAACGTGGCGTAAGCTCGATCTCGAATACAGATACAGTTGATAGGATGTGGTGAAAGCCCGGCCTTGAATATAGATATTATGAGGGGACGTGGCGAAAGCACGACCTTGTATATAGTGAAGGGGATGTGGCAGTGTGCCCGGTCTCGAATATCGATTGCCGTATTGTGATATATGTTTACTTGCTTTGTTTATATGCATCATATTTGTAAACTATTGCTACTGAGATTCTTTTGAATCTCACTCTTTCCAAACAACATTTTTAGACAGGGCAAGTGGATTGAGGAACAAGCAAGTGGATAAGGGCGATTAGGACTGCCAACGGTATTCTTAGTTAGATATTTTGGTTTTATACTAGACTGGTTATCATTTTGGATAAATGTATATATTGAATAGATCATAGAATTATAGTTTTGTGTAATCCTCGGTATGGATACTGAGATGGGCAATGATGCCTTGTATAATATTTTGAATTAATGTTATTATCTCGGGTTAACGTCGGGAATTGTGCTTACTCTGATATTATACATGTGACAAACTGAACAAAGCTATTGGTTTTATGAATGAAATGAATGGAGATCTATTTGTAAAGATGTTTTAAAAAGTTTTTAATTACCCCGAATCTCTTATTCAATTAGTAAACATGTTTAAACACATAATCTCGGCCTTGGATGAGGACGGGGGTTACATTATCAAAATAAATAGCAACGTATTTTTATGAGTTAATATAATGTTTAGTCCTTATAGTTTGTATTCATTTTGATTTTAATCCCTGTAGTTTGAAACCGTGGGTTTTGATCCCTCAAGTTTCTTTTCATTAAAACCATTAGTCCTTGTATAATTTAATAAGGACTTAAATCAAAGTTAACAACATTAAATATGTTGATATGTCACTAAAACCATTAACTATGCTGATGTGGCTTGATGACTAATAAGCTGAAGTGGAAAAATCAATTATAAACTTATCATTTAAATAAAGCTAAATAATAGAAAACAACTTCCTCTCCCTCTCTCCCCCAAACCTGCGTTCAACCAACCCCTGTCAGGGGTGCCAACAAGAAGATTCAACTCGTGCCTTCATCGATTTGAGAATCCTTTGGTGCAGTCTCGAGTCTCTTTCTCAGTTTCTTCTTGAACTTGTCATGGCATTCACCTCTTCCCTCTCCTTTTCAGATCACATCGTCCTTTCCTCGGCTCATTAATGGCGTCCTTCTTCCCTCCGATCTAGTTTCTATCCACGACATTGTTACTTCTTTTCTGGTTCTAGTTTTTTGCAAGATTTTAGGAGATGGTGAAGGAATAATTAGAATTTATGGAGAGAAGAAATGCATACCGGGTCAAGTCAGATTCAGGTATTGAGAGCCCACGCAAATATTAGATTATAAGAGCCTAATAGGGATTGGCACAGCAATGCACCAAAACAAGCAGGATGGGAAGAGAGAAGGGATTGCTAGAAAACTCAATGGTAGGGATGGATTGTAACTAAGAAGGTACACCCTATTTATAGTGGTTTAGAATGGCCACTAATTAGGAAATGTGTACACTCTTTCTTGCCCTTTAAGCTAGTAATTAATTTAATTGATTCTCAATTAATTCCCTAATTGTGGTGACTTGTTCCTCAAATAACAATCCCATAATTAATACTGATTTGTTTACCAATCCATAATTAATGCTGATTAATTTCTTATTTGATAAGGCTACTTGTATCCTTAATCAAATAGTCTGGCCCATCAAGGGTGGACTTGGACCCAAAGTCCAATATCTCCCACTCATACTTCATGAGCCACCCATCGTGTGACTACTTCTTCTTGTTTCATACTTGGTGTCTGTCGTGACTGCGTGGGTACAACATCTTCAAAAACTTTGGTGCTTGTGATAATAGATCAGCATCCAAGAACACCCTTTATGAACCTGTAAATTGTTGCCTCACATGCCTTAGGTCTGTCCATACACTCAACTCATGGCATATATGATCCCTCTTGAGTTAGAGTTTCTCTTGTTTTTGTTTTTGACCCAGATTGCCTACTATGCGCGTAGTATCCACACTTACTGGTTTTTCCTATAACCTATAAGGGACATGACACAAATGCCACCGTAAAAAGTGTACTTTCAGATAGACCTTCCTTTTTGACTAAAAAATCAATCTGTCCCAACTTGGTCGCTTTCCTAGCTTTTACCCATCTGATCGAATCGCGTGTGATCACGGAGTTTTAGCTAAAATAGCTAGCCCTAAGTCAGGCTTTCATGATGCCTGCCTAACTCTTGAGGGCATCATAGAAGGATTTTTTCTTTCTTGCGACTTACACCATAGTGAACCAGGGATCTTTACCCATATCCCATATTGCAGTCATTCTCTCAAATACCTGCAGTATGAATTGCATGCTACGGTGATTTTGTAATGGTGTACGTCAATTTTATCTTTATCTTTCACCGAAAAAACTTTAGTTCAAAAAGTACTCAGCATCAGAACCAGAACTCCCCTTTTACAATCATTCCCTTTTAGAACCTCATTTACAAAAATGAGTCCTTTCCCTGGCTACAGGTATCCTTTGTAACCCTGCTTTGATCCATGATATATGTATATACATAGGGATCACATCTCAGTTCAACTGAAGTGACTCAAGTGCAAAGATCTTCCTTACCCATCTCATGGTTATTATTTATTCGTCTTATTGTCCCACGTGAAAGAGGCAAGCTTCACCCAAGAGGGGGGTGAATTGGGTGATGTTATAAATTTTTCGCTTGAAGAGGTGATATGAAAAATATAGTAGACAGAGTGGAGTTGAGAAGATTTGGACACAGAGAGTTATACTGATTCGGCCTAACAACCAGGCCTACGTCCAGTCCTCAGAGATCAAGACCTACTGAGATTTTCACTATACTTCCAAGATTCAATGGGCTCTCAGAACGCCACAAAACATTAGTTGTCCTTGAAAGGACTACGAGCAGAAATATTCTCTCACTAAGAAATTTCTCTCCCCCTTACGACAAGTCTTACGTGCAGAAAAACAACCTATGACCTTTCTCACTTGCTTATGTATACAAGGCTTATGAGCAGCAACGTTCTCTCCTGCTTACACCACTGTAAGTCTTACGAGCAGCAACGTTCTCTTCTGCTTGTATCTTATAAGACTTATGAATGGAAGGTTCAACAAGGAATTCTCTCGACTGCTTCTCTCGTAAGGAAAACTACCCTCTCAAGGTCCCAATACCTTGAGATCACAAAAACATATAATTTGAATTGTATGAAGACTCTCTTACAGAGCAAATGAATAAATACTGAAGATCAATGTTTATACAGAGAAAAATGATGAATAGTAGAGACTCGTGTAAAAGCTTATGAATTCTTGTGCTTCGTTGTTCTTGACGTTCTCTGAATCTCTGTATTTATAGATGTTCAGTTTTTGCCCGTTTGAGTTATCATCATTTGAAGAGTGGGACTTAGCACCTGTAGAAAGACACGCGCATGTTTGAATATTTTGAATATGGTAGGTACAAGCGTGTCTGTAATCATGTTGTCTGCCGTTTGTTTGACTTTCTTGGTGTAGTTTATTTCAAACGTTCATCCTCCTGTATCACACTTATAAAACAGTCAAAATAATATTAGACAATGATAATAAGTAATGATGATATGAATAATTAACAATAAACCATATTCGGATTGAACGTTGTGAGACTTGGTATTTTGGTGATCTGGCAGAGCATCACTCGAGCATGAAAGGCTCACTTCGAGTGATCTCCTTATTTTCCTTCATATGCGCCAGTTCACGGGTTGTGCTCGTATAGGATTTCAGAGAGTCAGAATTCTCACTCACGAGTGATCTGGGGTCTCACTCGAGCACAACTCCTCCTGCTCGAGTGATGTTGCATTTTCCACTGAGAGTGTCTTCTCGGGTCATCACTCGCATACCATTTTAACAAGAGTGAGATTTTGTACTCGCGGGTGATATGGTCCCTCACTCGAGCACACACACTACTGCTCGAGTGAGACGCATATTCTCCAGGAATATGCTCTCAGTACCAACACTCGCATCAGGTTTTCAGAGGGATGAAATTATCACTCACAGGTGATGTGGGCCTTCACTCGAGCACACAGACTCCTGCTCGAGTGAGAAGAATATTCCCAAGTAATATACCTTTTAACCAAGCACTCGCATCAGATTGGGAGAGGGATAGAATTTTCACTTGCAAGTATTGATGTGTCACTCGAGCATATAAGGTTGTGCTCGAGCACACTTGTACTTCTCTGAAGTTCATGACTCTCGGCCAAACGCTCACAGTACCTTGCTCCAGTACAGGATGCTCATGCTCGAGCATTGATGTCTATGCTCGAGTGAATCAAGGAAGCATGATAATACTTGCTCTCGGCCAAGCACTCGCGGACCTTCACTCGCATGTGCTCGAGTGAGAATGGCTTCTCTGCTCGAGTACAAACTCCAGTGCTCGAGTGAATCAGAGAATATAACAGTGGAATGCCTCTCGGGTGAACACTTTCTGGCTTTCACTTGCACCTGCTCGAGCACAGAAGGGATCTATGCTCGAGTGCAAAATCCATGCTCGAGCACTCCAGTGTAATTTCACAGCAGACACCAGAAAACATTCTTATATGCATTTGGTAACTTTGTAAACTTCTAAAAATATGATTTGCACATAATTGTCTTTTTGTTATCATCAAAACTTGGGATCTAAAATTCTCCCACTTTTTGATGATGACAAAACTTTTATGATGAAAGTTTAAGAAAAATTGATTAGCTTGAAAATTTTTGAAATTCTTCAATGTTTCCAAATGCATATCAAGTTTTGGTTTCAAGTTCAAGTTTTCCTGCAATGCTTCCTCTGGATACTTAACAACCAAGATAAGCATATTATGAGGTATATAACTTAATAACAACCTAATAACTTGAAACATCATTTAAACCTGATAATTAAACTTATGAATAACTTGAAACACAAATATTCATTGAACTTGAATTCAAATGGCTAACAACATAATAACTAACTCATAATTCAAACTAACAACAAATAACATTAAATCCTACCCCATACAGAAAATCTACCCAAACACCCAAACACCCAAACATCCCACAACCGAAGCTCAGCTCAGAATCATCACACATCCTTATTCTCCCCCGTTTTGTCAACATTAGAAGGGGGCGTAGGAGAAGTGGTACCAGAAGGTGGGACAAATGAAACCATGGCAGTGAGAGGAGGTTCAATAGGTGGAGATGATGGCTGTGGTATAGAGGATGAGGGAGGTAGAGAAGGCGACCGATCAAAAGTGACATCAACATTAGAATCGGGATCGGTTAAGAGTACATGGGTCTGTAGTGCAGGGGTATGAGTGGTCTCTGGAGGCACATCTGAAGAGGGGAAATGTGAATGCAGAAAGATCTCCATATTCGTGATCCTTTGTGACATCTCATCCTGAGTCTTGAACATCAACTCAAAATTGGTATTGGCCTTGTCTACCAATTTGATGACCTGTGACTCCATCTTTTCCACAAGCTTCTCATACTCAGCTACTAATTCCTTCTTCAGACCAGATACCGCTTGATTGATTGCCTCAGACACCTGATTGGAAAGAGAGGTATTGAGGAAGGAAGGAGGAGGAATATGACCTTGTGCAGATGATTGTGCTTCATCTCCTCTGGATGAAGTGGCTTCCCTCTTGGATGTGGCTTTGGTTCGACTCACCGGAAGATTGATACCCATGTGAGTTAACTGAGTCTTACCAAACCTTGAGATGAGTACCCTTTCAGTGCCTTCCAAATACCAAATCTTGTTTTTCATCAGGATGTAAGATACAATCTGAGGGTATGGTATGGTTGTGGATCTTGTTGAAGAAAAACGAAATCTTCTCATCTCATTAAAAATAATCTCCCCCACATTCCTTTGTTGCCCGGCAATTAAGGAGGCCAACACATAATAATCCTTTTGAGCAAAATGAGTAAAATTTTTGGACTTATTGACTATGCTCCGGGAATATATATAATGAAGGACTCTGTGAATATCAGGCATATCAATAGGTTTGAAAATGAGGGGTCCTATGGGGTCTTTTGGTCTCAAGATTTTAAAAGCTTCATTGGCAGAGAAAGAGGGTGGATCAGTAGGTGGTGCAACATACCCAAGCAAATCATTTATGATCTTAGCAGATATCATAATAAACTTTCCTCTAACTGTAGTAGACACTGCTTCCTCAATCAAATCACCAGCTCTAGACTTAATATTATGAGACTTCATATTGCTATAAAAAGTCTTCACAACAGTGGGAGAATATGGCAAATGGATATTTAGCCAAGGAGCATAGTATTGAAGATAAGGGTATAAATCCAAATGACAATTCTTCTTTAAGTAATCCAAATCCACATATACCACAAGACAGAAATGTCTATGTCTAAATTCATCATCATATACCTTCTGAGACAATGCCTTAAGTTCTTCAACATTGAATCCCTCAGGTGGACTTGTGATAAGATCATCCACTGGTGCTTGTGATGCAGAAGGTGCTCCTGAAGCAGAGGCACTGGCTTGCTTAACTTGATGCGAACTTGAAACACCGGCTTGAGAAGCAATCTTCCCAACTATCTTGTCAAGTTTGGATTTCTCAATTGCTTCCCGGAGTTGTCTACTTAAGGTATTACCAGAAGAAGAAGATGATTGGGGTTGCTCTGACTCCTTTTTCTTCCCTTTTCCTTGAACCTCTTTGGATTGAGACCGGGTGATTATAGGTTCCTTGAACACCACACCCTTTGGTTTCTTTTGAGGAGGTTGGTCTTTCTTTGAGGTTTGAGGCTTTGGGTGAGGTTTCTTAGCCGGAGTCCTCTTTTTGGTCTTGGGTTTAGGAGGAGGTGATGGTGAGGAAGAGATTTTGGGAGAGGGAGGTGTTGGTTCTGGGGTACCAGATTCACTGCCAGCAGACTGAGTAGGAGATGGAGAATGAGATCTTTGAGGGATAGAGGGTACTTTGGTTCTTGCCATTGTAGAGAAAGTGAAAGAGAAGCAAGAACTCACAATTTTTGAGAGAATAGCAAAACGAAATTTAGGGCACGAATGAGAAATGCAGAGGGTAAGAATCACCTTTTATAGAAGATTGAAGAGTTGTAACGGTGATTTGAGGCAAATGGACGCGATTGATTGAAGAGAAAACGGTTGAAGGTGAAGAGTTACGCCTTTCGAGTGAGAGAACACTTCGAGTGAGAGCAGGAAGTGCGACATTCTGAGCTCCCCAGTAACTGATATAAGTGACAATGCTCGAGCATGAACCCTAGTGCTCGAGTGATGTTCATATTGTGCTCGAGTGTGTTCTATCAGTGCTCGAGTGATGTTCTGGAAAATTAATAAAATGTGTAAAACATACCTGGATTGTGAATTTCTTGACATATCTTGTGTCTTTGTACTCAAATCCTCTAAAATCATTTGAGTAACCATGATTTGGATAGCTTTTGAAAGGAAATTCTTTTTCTTCACTCGAGCAGGTACTCCTCACCTCAAGCATGTTCATATCATGCTCGAGTGAGAGTTCCTCACTCGCGAGTGAGTTTGATTCTCATTGTTGCTTTTGATACAGTCTCTTGGTATTCTTATTTCCTTTGTTAACCTCTGTTTTACATGTCAAGAAGCAGAGCATTTTTAATAGTGTTGTGCTCGAGCAGAGCTGTTTGTGCTCGAGTGAACCAGCTTATCACTCGAGTAGCACTCCTAGTGCTCGAGTGACAGACCTGCAAAAAGATTTTTAACACTCCGATGCCAAAGTCAGTATGGTTATCATCAAAATAAACATTTAATTAAAATATTTAACAAGAAAACTTACAACTCATTGGGATTAACCATTCCCAATTCTCTTCGAATATATAAAAACTGATCTTTTGCAATTGGCTTTGTGAAAATATCCGCAAGTTGAAGATGAGTTGGTATTAATTCCACTTTGACATCCTTCTTTTGAACATGATCTCGAATGAAATGATGACGAATGTCTATGTGCTTGGTCCTTGAGTGTTGTACAGGATTCTTGGCCAAGCTTATCGTGCTAGTGTTATCACAATAAATTGGAATTTCATTTAAATAAATTCCCAAATCTTGAAGTTGTTGTTTCAACCATAACACTTGAGAACAACAACTTGCTACAGCTATATACTCAGCTTCAGTTGAGGATAATGAAACTGTGTTCTGTTTCTTACTGAACCATGATACCATAGATCCTCCGAGAAATTGACATTGACCACTGGTACTCTTTCTATCAGTTTTATATCCTCCATGATCTGAGTCTGAATATGCCGTTAAATACTCGTTCCCTCTTTTCGGATACCAAAGACCAAGCTCTGGAGTATCTCCTAGATATTTGAATATTCTTTTTACTGTCTCTCCATGAGATACCTTAGGAGCGGATTGATACCTTGCACACATTCCTACACTGAATTGAATATCTGGCCTGCTTGCTATGAGATAGAGTAATGAGCCAATCATTCCTCTATACTTAGTGATATTGAAACTAGGGCCTTTTATATCAGCATCCAACAATGTTGTAGAACTCATTGGAGTATCAGCACCATTAGCATTATCAAATCCATATTTCTTTAACAATTCTTTCAAATACTTTGACTGAGATACAAATATACCATTCTTCTTTTGTTTGATTTGAAGTCCAAGAAAGAAGTTCAACTCTCCCATCATGGACATTTCAAACTCTCCCTGCATAATCTTAGAAAATTCTTGACACATAGATTCATTAGTAGCACCGAAAATAATATCATCAACATAAATTTGAATAATTAGAATATCATTTTTGTTATGTTTGATGAATAGAGTTGTATCAACTTTTCCTCTGACAAAACCTTGATCAAGAAGAAATTTGCTTAGTCTTTCATACCAAGCTCTTGGTGCTTGCTTCAAACCATATAATGCTTTCTTAAGTTTGAAAACATGATCAGGTTTTTGTTTCATCTTCAAAACCAGGAGGTTGTTCTACATATACTTTCTCTATAATATATCCATTTAGAAAAGCACTTTTCACATCCATTTGATAAAGTTTAAAACCTTTAATACAAGCAAAAGCCAAGAGTACTCGTATTGCTTCCAATCTTGCCACTGGAGCATATGTTTCCTCATAATCAATACCTTCTTCTTGATTATAGCCTTTGGCAAACAATCTAGCTTTATTTCTCATAATGATTGCTGATTCATCAAGTTTGCTTTTGAAAACCCATTTGGTCCCTATAACCGTATGGTCTTTAGGTCGAGGCACCAAATCCCAAACTTGATTTCTTTGAAACTGATTTAGTTCTTCTTGCATTGCAATCACCCAATCATTATCGGATAAAGCTTCTTCAATATTAGAAGGTTCAATTTCAGAAATAAATGCAGAGAAGGTTACCTCATTGAGAATTTTGTTTCTGGTTTTGACACCTTCATGAATGTCTCCTATAACTTGATCAATTGGATGATCCTTCATATGTCTCTATGCTTTTGGTTGAGCTTGAACATCGACATCTTCTAAATTTTGAAAATCATTTGTTTCAAGATCATCTTGTTTTGAAATAGATTTGTTTTTCTTGATTGAATCGATTTCTTCTTCATCAATAAGTTTTGTCTGAGTGTCAATTTCATCAAACACAACATGAATAGACTCTTCAACAGTACATGTTCTTTTATTGAAAACTCTATAAGCCTTACTTCTATTAGAATATCCTAGAAATATACCTTCATCAGACTTTGAATCAAATTTACCTAAGTTTTCTTTACCATTGTTGTGAATGAAACACTTACACCCGAAGATATGTAGATGAGCAAGATTTGGCTTTCTTCCTTTGTAAAGTTCATATGGCGTCTTTCCAAGTGATTTGCGAATGTATGCTCGGTTTGAGATGTAACATGCAGTACTCATTGCATCTGCCCAGAACACTTGTGACATTTCTTTTTCATTAAGTAATGCTTTTGCCATTTCAGTAAGAACTCTGTTCTTTCTTTCTACTACTCCATTTTGTTGAGGAGTTCTAGGAGCAGAGAAGTTATGATCTATTCCTTCGTTGTTGCAGTAGTTTTCAAATAGTTGATTGTCAAATTCTCCTCCATGGTCTGTCCTAATAGAAACAATAGAAATACCTTTCTCATTTTGAACCTTTTTGGCAAACATAATAAATTCAGCAAAAGTTTCATCTTTTGAAGCAATAAATATAGTCCATGCAAATCTTGTAAAATCATCAACGATTACTAATGTATATAAATTTCCTCCAAAACTTTTTACTCTTGCAGGACCTACCAAATCCATATGAAGTAATTGTAAAGGTTTTGAAGTAGAAATCTCATACTTTGTTTTAAAAGAAGATTTAGTTTGTTTTCCTTTCTGACATGCGTCACAAATCATATTATCTTTGAATTTGAGTTTGGGAAGACCAATAACTAAATCTTTTCTAATCAATTTATCAAGTTGATTCATATTGACATGAGCCAGACGCTTATGCCATAACCAACTTTCCTCTGATCGACTAAGAAAACAATTTTCAAGAGAATTTGAATTTAAATCAATAGTATAACAATTACCGTCCCTTTGAGCTCGGATCTTTGCTTTGATAGATTCTTTGTTTAGTGGCAGATCTTTCTTGTTTACTATCAAGCATTCTTCTGAGTAAAAAATCACCCAGTTATCTTTGTCAGTGCTTTGACTTACACTCAGGAGATTATGGCATAATCCCTCAACATAATATACTCCGCTGATTTGAACACCATCGGATTTTCCCACTTCACCAATTCCAGCAATACATCCGGATTGATTACCTCCAAATGTTACCTTTCCTCCTTCTCTAGTTTCTAGCATGGTGAACTTATTTTTGTCACCAGTCATGTGTCTCGAACATCCACTATCAATATACCACTTGTTCGCTCGAGATGCTTTGAGACATACCTAGAATAAAATGATCAAGTTTTAGGTACCCACACTTTCTTGGGTCCTTTGTGGTTAGTATGTGATGTATGTGTTCCTTTCGGAACTCATTTATATGTTCCAACAACTTGTCCCTTTTTGAAATAGCATGAAGAAGTATAATGTCCTTTTCTGTTACAATAATTACATGATACGAAAGGATTTGATGTATGCACAGAATTCCTGAAATATTTAAGATATGCTCTACTATTCCTTTTATATCCTTTATTCTTATCATGAACAGGATTATATCCAATTCCAGATTTATCAAATGAAACTTTCTGAGAATTTAAAATAACCTTAAGAGTTTCACTTCCTTTAGTAAACTTTTCAATAATTTTTGTTAAATCATCTATTTTCTTATCTTTCTCTTTACACATTTCATATGATGATATGACAGTACTTTCTAATTCTTTTACTTTCTTCTTATAACTAACCATTCCTTTAGCTACTTTGATATACTCTGTATGCAATGCATTATATTCAGATAACAATTCATCATAGGAAGGTTCAGAATCACTTACCTCAGAGTCTGATTCTTCTTCCTTGGCTACCAAGCATAGATTTGCTACTTCGTCGTTGTCACTTTCTTCGTCTGACGAACTATCACCCCATATAGATGATATATATGCTTTCTTTTTCAGCTTCTTTTTATCTCTGTTTCTGAAGCATTCAGATTTGATGTGTCCAGGTTTCCCACATTCATAGCATATTATCTGTTGTTCTTTATATTCTTTCTTGCTTGGTCCACCTTGATAGTTCTTGAAATTCCTTTGACCTCTTCTGTAGAATTTCTTGAATTTTCTCACGATCATTCCCATTTCATCATCATTAGGGACATCTTCATTCTCGGAAGATTCTTCTTCTTCTTTGATAACTTTGAGTGCAACTCCCTTTTTCTTTTTATCATCGAATTCTTCAAGTTCCTTTTTGAATCTCAACTTACCTTCATATTCAGAAAGACTTCCAAAGAGAGCAGCTACTGATCTCATAGATTCTCCTTTAGCTTCTTCAATAGTTGTCACTTTTGCTTCCCATTCTTTCGTAAGAATATTAAGAATCTTTCTTACCTGGGAATTTTGATCAAATGACTTTCCAAGAGCAGATAATTGATTAACAAGATGAGTGTATCTGAGTTTAAATTCTGATATACTTTCTCTGGATTTCATACGAAATAAATCATATTCTATAATTAGAGTATTGATTCTATTTTCTTTGATTCCAGATGTTCCTTCATGAGAAATTTCAAGAGCATCCCACATATCTTTGGCAGTTGGTAGAGTACATATACGAAAATATTCTTTTTGACTAAGAGCACTCTGTATCATTAAAATAGCTTTACTGTTTAATGTTACTAACCTCTTGTCATTCTTGTCAAACTCATCTGGGCTCTTTTTAACTGCTCTATCTTCGATTTTCTTCATTGGAACATAGTCACCATCTTGTATAACATTCCATAATCTATACTCATTGGCCATCACGAACACTCTGAATTTAGCTTTCCAGAACGAAAAATGTTCTCCAGTAAAACCAGGAGGTCTAGTGATTGAAGCTCCATCGGGAAGGATATTTTCACCCATTGTTGCCATTTGACGGATCCTTCTCAAGCTGTTAGGCTCTTCGGAGAAGACCTTGCTCTGATATCAAATGAAAGAGGCAAGCTTCACCCAAGAGGGGGGTGAATTGGGTGATGTTATAAATTTTTCGCTTGAAGAGGTGATATGAAAAATATAGTAGACAGAGTGGAGTTGAGAAGATTTGGACACAGAAAGTTATACTGGTTCGGCCTAACAACCAGGCCTACGTCCAGTCCTCAGAGATCAAGACCTACTGAGATTTTCACTATACTTCCAAGATTCAATGGGCTCTCAGAACGCCACAAAACATTAGTTGTCCTTGAAAGGACTACGAGCAGAAATATTCTCTCACTAAGAAATTTCTCTCCCCCTTACGACAAGTCTTACATGCAGAAAAACAACCTATGACCTTTCTCACTTGCTTATGTATACAAGGCTTATGAGCAGCAACGTTCTCTCCTGCTTACACCACTGTAAGTCTTACGAGCAGCAACGTTCTCTTCTGCTTGTATCTTATAAGACTTATGAATGGAAGGTTCAACAAGGAATTCTCTCAACTGCTTCTCTCTTAAGGAAAACTACCCTCTCAAGGTCCCAATACCTTGAGATCACATAAACATATAATTTGAATTGTATGAAGACTCTCTTACAGAGCAAATGAATAAATACTGAAGATCAATGTTTATACAGAGAAAAATGATGAATAGTAGAGACTCGTGTAAAAGCTTATGAATTCTTGTGCTTCGTTGTTCTTGACGTTCTCTGAATCTCTGTATTTATAGATGTTCAGTTTTTGCCCGTTTGAGTTATCATCATTTGAGGAGTGGGACTTAGCACCTGTAGAAAGACACGCTCATGTTTGAATATTTTGAATACGGTAGGTACAAGCGTGTCTGTAATCATGTTGTCTGCCGTTTGTTTGACTTTCTTGGTGTAGTTTATTTCAAACGTTCATCCTCCTGTATCACACTTATAAAACAGTCAAAATAATATTAGACAATGATAATAAGTAATGATGATATGAATAATTAACAATAAACCATATTCGGATTGAACGTTGTGAGACTTGGTATTTTGGTGATCTGGCAGAGCATCACTCGAGCATGAAAGGCTCACTTCGAGTGATCTCCTTATTTTCCTTCATATGCGCCAGTTCACGGGTTGTGCTCGCATAGGATTTCAGAGAGTCAGAATTCTCACTCACGAGTGATCTGGGGTCTCACTCGAGCACAACTCCTCCTGCTCGAGTGATGTTGCATTTTCCACTGAGAGTGTCTTCTCGGGTCATCACTCGCATACCATTTTAACAAGAGTGAGATTTTGTACTCGCGGGTGATATGGTCCCTCACTCGAGCACACACACTATTGCTCGAGTGAGACGCATATTCTCCAGGAATATGCTCTCACTACCAACACTCGCATCAGGTTTTCAGAGGGATGAAATTATCACTCGCAGGTGATGTGGGCCTTCACTCGAGCACACAGACTCCTGCTCGAGTGAGAAGAATATTCCCAAGTAATATACCTTTTAACCAAGCACTCGCATCAGATTGGGAGAGGGATAGAATTTTCACTTGCAAGTATTGATGTGTCACTCGAGCATATAAGGTTGTGCTCGAGCACACTTGCACTTCTTTGAAGTTCATGACTCTCGGCCAAACGCTCACAGTACCTTGCTCCAGTACAGGATGCTCATGCTCGAGCATTGATGTCTATGCTCGAGTGAATCAAGGAAGCATGATAATACTTGCTCTCGGCCAAGCACTCGCGGACCTTCACTCGCATGTGCTCGAGTGAGAATGGCTTCTCTGCTCGAGTACAAACTCCAGTGCTCGAGTGAATCAGAGAATATAACAGTGGAATGCCTCTCGGGTGAACACTTTCTGGCTTTCACTTGCACCTGCTCGAGCACAGAAGGGATCTATGCTCGAGTGCAAAATCCATGCTCGAGCACTCCAGTGTAATTTCACAACAGACACCAGAAAACATTCTTATATGCATTTGGTAACTTTGTAAACTTCTAAAAATATGATTTGCACATAATTGTCTTTTTGTTATCATCAAAACTTGGGATCTAACACCACGCCCCTGTAAATCATGGGAAGACGATTGTTTGTGTAAATGAACCAACCTTCCTGACCTGTACGACATACAAAATTGCATACCTTGTTCTTATGCACTAATATATACACAATATATTTGAAAAACTGAAAGTGCATCATTTTATTGCTTTGAAAATAATGTTCAATACATTACATTCTACGCATGCCCAAAGCATTTACATGCTTAACAAAAGGGTTTTTGGCAATGGGCTTCGTAAGGGGACCAGCTAACATCTTATGAGTGGAAAGGTATTGAACGGTGACTTGTTTCTTAGTGATCATGTCTCTTACAAAATGATATTTAATGTCTATGTGCTTTGTCCTACTGTGGTCCTTAACATAGGCTATTACCGCTTGACTATCACAATGTATCAGAATAAGACCTTCCTTTCTGCCTTTCATTCCTAGACGTTCTAGAAATCTTTTAAGCCATACATCTTCTTGAACAACGGCAGAACAAGCTATGTATTCTGATTCCATGGAGGATAGAGACACACAGGTCAGTTTCTTGCTACTCCAGGAAATTGCTCCATTGTTCAAGAGGTATGCATACCCTGAGGTGGAGTGTCATTCATCTATATCTCCAGTCACTGTCAATAGATGCATATCTCTACCTTGGTAACATAGCTCGTAATCCATGGTTCTCTTCAGGTACCTCATGATTCTCTTCACAGCTTCCCAATGCTTGATTCCCAGGTTGGATTGAAAATGGCTCACAAGTCCAACCGCAAAACATGTCTGGTCGAGTACACAGCATAGCGTACATCAAGCTTCTAACTGCACTCGAGTATAGGACTCTTTTCATACACTTTATTTCGGATTCTTCCATAGGACACATGTCCATGCTTAGGTGGTGTTCTTTAACCACAGGGGTATCTATAGGTTTGCATTCTCTTATATTGAATCATTCTAAGATCTTTGCGATGTATGTCTTTTGTGATAAGAATAGCAATCTTTTTGAACAATTCTTCTTTATCTTGACTCCCAAGATATATTCTACTTCGCCCATGTATTTCATTTTAAATTTTAAGGATAACCAATCCTTTATTGTTTTAACTGCCTTAAGATTTATTCCTGCCAGGAGTATATCATCTACATAAAGAGACAAGATCACAAAATCATCTCCAAACCACTTTATGTAGAAACAGTGATTTTCTTCGATCATTTCAAAGTTGAATGAGGTTATTGCCTCTTTTCAATCTTAGATACCACTGTCTAGATGATTGTTTTAGTCTGTAGATGGACCTAAGGAGTTTGCAAACCTTTTGTTCACTTTCCTTTTCTATGAAGCCCTCAAGCTGCTCCATATATATTTTTTTATCTAGTTTTCCATTAAGGAATGCGGTTTTTACATCCATTTGATGTAACTCCAAGTCCATACTTGCCACTATGGCAAGTATGAGTCTTATTGAGTTAAAACACACCACTGGTGACAAGGTATCTTCATGATCTATTCCTTCTCATTGGGTGTACCCCTTAGCCACCAAGCGCGCTTTAGGTTTGTCAATTGATCTATCTGCCGTTTGTTTGTATTTGAGAACCCAATTATTCCCAATTGCCTTTTAGTTAGGTAGCAGGTCAACCAATTCCCAAACTTGGTTAGCTTTCATGGAATTCATCTCCTCTTCCAAGGCCTTTTGCCATTTTTCTATAGCAGGTTCTACTAGCGCTTTTTTAACGCCTTTCAAATCTTCCTCATTATCTTTTGGGTTGACAATGAGTACTTCCCCTTCAATAGAAAATCGTCTTCTAGGGATTTTATCTCTTTGGCTTCTCCAAGGTGGCTCAGGATTCTCTTCCTGTGATTGAACATCATTTCTATGTTGTGAAATTGACTCATTTCTCCCACTCGGGTTAGTGATCTGAGGAGTGCCTTCAACTGCCTCACTCTCATATAGAGTTTCATTTTGATTAAGGCTTCCTCTGCTAGGAAAATTTGTTTCTAAGAACACTGCATCTCTTGACTCTATCTCAGTCATTGAGCTGTACTCATTTTCACCAATGAAGACATATCCTTTTGATTGCTCGGAGTATCTTATAAAGATATATTTCCTGCCTCTAGGTCCCAACTTTCCATGTTTGTGAGACGAATTGTGTATATAGGAAGTCGATCCCTATGGTCGTAAGACACTTAGATCCGACTTATGTCCTGTCCACAGCTCATAAGGCATAGAAGTGACTGATTTAGAAGGCACTCAATTAAGTATGAATGTCATAGTCAACAATGTGTTGCCCCAATATGAAATTGGCAGTTCGGCTTGTGACATCATTGACCTAACCATATCAAGAAGAGTTATATTCCTTCTCTCGGCTACCCCATTTTATTGGGGAGTTCCAAGGATGGTCAGCTGTCTGACAATTCCCTTTTTATCACAAAGTATTTTGAACTGTTTTAAGAGGTACTCTCGACCCCTATTAGTTCTCAAGCCTTTAACCTTGCAGTTTAGCTGATTCTCAACTAAATTAAGGTATTTCCTAAAGCATTCTAAAGCTTCAAACTTGTGAGAGATCAAGTATACATGTCCATATCATGAAAAATCGTTGATAAATGTAATGAAGTACCATACTCCATGTCGTGTCCTCACACTCATAGGTCTGCAAATATCCAAGTGTACTAGTTTAAGAGGATGTTCTGCTCTAGTTGCCTTTCCGAAGGGTTTCCTTGTGCTTTTTCCAGCAAGGCAATACTCACATAGAGACATTTCCTTTTTTAACACTTCTCCTAGCAATCCTTCATTTACTAGTTTGGTCATGCGTTCTTGACCAATTTGTCCTAATCTGGCATGCCATGTATCATAATTATCATTAGATGAAATCGCATAGGAATTATAGAATCAAAATCATAATTTATTAAAGGGTTAAGGTGCAAAAATACACATATGATTATCCCCAAAATGCACCTAACAACAAATAATTTTTTTAGGTACAAAAGTAACTATAAGCTTCCAAAATAGGGGCAAAAGTCACAGTTGCAGTTAAAGTAAAAAAAAACTTCTGTTACTTTCCTTAACTTTGCCAGCTAGAGTTCATGTATCATATATTCATCCTTTGACCATAGATGATGTGGCAGTTGGGGAGTGGAAGACTTCAAAAAGTTCTTATTTGCAACCTCTACAATATGGAACGTGCAACTGAGCACAAGAACAAGCTCCTTCACCACCGCCACACTCATCTTTGTCAGACATACGCATAGTGAAAATCTACATGGAAAGAAATGCACAGTGATTTGGCTCCAGATCTGCGTTTATTACCTCTAAACTTCACCACCAGATCAGGAATGAATCTGTAGTGGTGAAAATGGAAAAGGAATAGGGTAGGCAGGGGAATGGTGGAGATGAGATATGGTGAATCATTGGAGATGGTGAGAACAATGAACCAGAGGAAGAAAGGATGGTGATCGATTAGAGTGAAGCTAGAAGAAATGACAGAGAAAGAGATATGAACAGCGGACATAGGGGAGACTGACGGTGGCACGAATGGGAGAAGACGATGATAGTAATGGCATTTGGTGGTGGCCTCTGGCGATGAACATGACGGACTGACGGAGCAGGAACTCAGATGGCAGTGGTGATTGACTTCAGCCTTGGAAACTAACAGTGATGCTTCTGTGTCCAGAGCCTCTCAACTCACACTCCCCAGCCGCATCTCTCACGGTGTTGAAACTCTCACCATCGCCGGTAATAGTGATCAATGGAGGTGGTGGTGTGGTGTGGAGAAGATGATGGACGGTGAATGATGGGAAAGTAACATATGTTTTCTGACTTAAACAGTTACTGTGACTTTTTCCCTTATTTTAGAAACTCTTAGTTACTTTTGCACCTAAAAAAAGTATTTGGTGCTGGATACACTTTGGGAATAATCATATGTGTATTTTTGCACCTCAACCCTTTATTAAAATAAAGAAACCATCCGAAATACAACCAAATCCAAAAAAATTGGTCCCATTTAAAATGTCAAAAACTTGATCATGAAAGTTAACATTAAAACTGAATTTAACTAAAGAAATAACAGACACAAGGTTTTGTCGGATCTCCGGAGCATAGAGGACATCTTGCAAAATTAGGGTCCGTCTGCCTTGTAAAGTCAGTTTACAGGTTCTGATCCCTTTGACTTCTACCATCACATTATTCCCAATGTAAAGCCATCTGCTTCTAGCTGGTAGCCTGTGAAACTCCATAAAGTTCCCATGATCTCTGCTCACATGTCTATGGCCCCGAGTCTACAACCCACACAGGATTAGCCTAAGCTATAAAGGTAGTACTAGAAACAAAAGAAAAATTGGAAGGGTTATCACATAGTACTTTGTTCTTCTCAGGGCAATCTTTGGCGAAATGACCTTTCTTTTCGAAAGAGTAGCACTTGACCTTGGACAGGTCTCGCTTCTTTGCAAGTTTCTTGTTCTTCTTAAAGGCATTCTTATCCTTCTTTGCCCCTGGGTTCCCCTTCTTTTTTTGGGGTCCCTTGCCTTTATAGGGCTTCTGCTTCTGAGAAAAAGCTCATTTTTCTTTATTTAAGAGTGCATGACCATTGGTCTTTGCACTGTACATACGGTCATCCTCTAATTGGATGTGACGAGCAACGTCAGCAAAAGTCTTGATTGTATTGTTGTGAGTTATTGTGTGTTTCATGTGATCCCAACCTGCAGGGAGTGAACTCACAATAACTTGCATTTACTGTGCTTCAGAAAGGGTTCCTCCTACCTCGATAAGTTCCCTTATCATGTTCTGCATTTTCCTCAAATACTGCTTGATGGTAGTGTTTGGACCCAGCTTATAATTGTCAAGCTTGATGGTAATTCTCCTAAGCCTGGCATTAAAAGTACTGTCAAACTCCTCTTTCAGCGTTATCCACATGGCAGAGACAGTAACATGTCCTTTAAATTGACATATCACATCATCGGTCATTGCTGCAAGCATTGCTATTCGAGCAATGGTATCCTTTCTTTTTTAGGTTGCAAAAGCTTCATATTCCCTTTGTGATGCATTAGCATCAGTTTGTTGAAGCATAGTGGTCAAGATGTCCATGACATCTTGTTCTTCTAAGACATACGAGATCTTACGGCGCCACATGCCGAAGTTCTCACCATGTAGCTTGTCTCCTCTAACAAAATCAGCAACAAAAGTCTTACCTGTCATTTAAGCCATTTTTCTATCACATAGACATGCATTTTCATTAGGTATGCAATTTCATTAGAGACACAATCTCTTATTTAAGTAAGAAGAGAAATTAATAGAATGAGAGTTTGCTAGCTTTGTGTTCAGGAATCAACTAGGTTGACTCCCATCCCACTCATTCTAGTTTACCACTCATTTTTCTTAATTTCTATTCTTATTCAAACATGTCCCCATAAATTGAATTTTCAAGAAAACATAATTCCAGAAAAAGTACTCCCACTCAAACAAAGCATCATAAGCTAGTAGAATAAATAATTCAAAAATAATGTATTCATTAAGCAATAATCCATGAGAGGTTCATATAAGTTGCAATGAAAAACAAATTCAAAATAAGTAAACTATACAAAGGATAATCAAGTTTCAATAATGAGGTACATCAATGCCAAAATCTAGTAAGGTTCTCCTCTCCTAGCCTTAGTTCTATGAGCTCCTACATCTATATTATCTAAGCCTATCTTGAAAACGTCTTTCCAAAATCCTAGGCCATGAAGGTGACCCCTCATTATCACTTGCTCACGGTATTCCACCATAGCTCTTCAATAGAACTCAGCATCACTCGCATTAGTGACTTGTCTTCCATATCCATAAATGACCCCATAAACGCTCTTGATTTGAACATATCTATCAACATCTTTTCCAGCAAGAGATTTGATTAGAAGACTAGTTCTTGGTCTATCGACCACTTCCTCTTCGAATTTATCAAATATGAACTTCGCTTTCTCTTCTTGCTTCACCTCATCAGGTGTGTTTGAGTCTTGTAGTGACAAAGGGGGACCTTTCTAGTTGGTGCTCCCAACTCTACTTGAGGTCTTTACCTCTTTTTCATCATCAGAAGCCGGAGAATATTCAGGGGGGCCCCCATCAAAGGAATGGTCAGTCTGAATACTTGTCATATCTTACCAATAATTGTTCATCACAAAGAAAAACAATTTTTAGAATTTATTTTAAATAGTTTAGGGTCAAAAACATATATAAAATGTTCTGAATAATTTTCAAAAACAAACAAATAGCATACATATTTGAAGATCATGAATTTAGAAATTTTTAGGGCCAAAAAGATCCCAAAAATACCAATGCACGCACCCCCACGTGCCCCCAAAAGGTTTCTGGGTTGAAAATTCATGGGAAAAAAAAAAGAAACAGAGAAGCTCACTCTCAGGAGGTAGCGCATGAAGGCCACACGCCACCTTGGGGACCTCCATTAGACATGGTGACAACGTCATTAGACATGTCTCAGCGCACTGAGTCTGATGGTGTCTCAAATTGGCCCATATGGCCTTAAGGTGGATCCCACGGGCCACAAAGGCCCATTGCTTCTCAATTTTTTTTAAAATAATAAAATTATTTTTTTTTTGGAAATCAGATTGGGCCAGTTTGGGTCGATTGAACCAGCCTACTGTTCCTTTAACTGGGTTTCAGGTCAAGGTGACCCAAAATGCTGCATTTCACTTAGTCGAAACGCAGCGCCTCCCATAGGCCAAAACGATGTCGTTTCAGCTAGCACAAAACATTATCATTTCACTTAGTGAAATGACACATTTAAGGGTTCTAGCCAAAACGATGTCGTTTTGGCTCCCTGGGTTGTCTTCTTCCTCTGAGGACCCAACCGAAGCTCTGGCAAGTCCGTCGTGACCAGCCCGGCTTCATTTCCTGATATCTCCCTCATCTGACCTCTATTTCAAGTAATTCTAGTGCCGTTATAACAATCTCCTTGAGTACTTCACATTCATCACTTTTGTTTACATAAAAACTCACATTTTTGAAGACCCAATTCTTGAAGCTCGTTGGTGACCATCAGATTCAAACAGAAAACACGGTCTAACTCTTTCTTCTTCTGTTTTATCTCATGCACTTATTTATACATTCAAGTTGTGGTTTTTTTTTTTTTTGGATTCACACAGTTTCCAGAAGCAAACGACACTCACAGAGAAAACGAGAAGAGAGAGAGAGCATATAGAACATTGATAATAAAAGAACATGATTTATCCAAATATCCTCACATTAACATATGAGAAACATAGTGCTAGAATAAAAAAAGAAAAGAGGAAATATATTCATTTTAGAAGCAACAACAGAAACAGTAACAGAGGAGAGAGAGACGAAGGTGTAGCATAGGTTCATATATACATATGCATGCTTCATTTATAGAATGATAACACAGTGCATGCGCACAAAATAGCAACGGAAAAAAAATGAACATGTGACAAAGCACGCATGGCAAATCAGACGCAAGCATATTTTCATATATTATCATGTGTATATAATATCATGGCAGAACACACATAATATACAGCCAAAAGATCAAGTAGGCTCTGATACCAATAAAGGAGTAATTAGAATAGATGGAGAGAAGAAATGCTTATCAGGTCGAGTCGGATCCAGGTATTGAGAACCCACACAAATATTAGACTACAAGAGCCTAATAGGGATTGACACAGCAGTACACCAAAACAAGCAAGATGATAGGAGAGAAGGGATTGCTAGAAAACTCAATAGCAGGGATGAATTTTAACTGAGGAGGCACACCCTATTTATAGTGGTTTAGAATGGCCACTAATTAGGAAATATGTACACTCCTTCTTGCCCTATGAGCGAGTAATTAATTTAATTGATTCTCAATTAATTCTCCAATTATGATGACTTGTTTCTCAAATAACAATCCCATAATTAATACTGATTTATTTACCAATCCATAATTAATGCTGATTGATTTCTTATTTGATAAGGCTACTTGTATTCTTAATTAAATAGTTCGGCCCATCAAGGGCGGACTTGAACTTAAAGTCCAATAGACGGGAATAACAGAGAGGAGAGAGGGGTGATGTGGTCAAAACATTACATCGTGCTGCCAACAAAGAAAAAGAAGAGGACTTTCTGGTCATGAAAGGCTATAAACCACCTTAGAGACCTAAGAAGAGGGCAATGACTACTCAAAGGACCTTTTTTCTGCCAGTAGATTATTCAAAGGAGCTTACTTGTAAGTATTCATCTTTGTTTCCCATTTATGTTCTTATTTTTTAAAGATCCCCCCTTTGAAAAGATTATCGCTATGGTGAATTGGGTTTGATTGGGGGCTAATTGTGTGCGATTTAGTACATGATGCAGAGACCGAGAGGATTGATGGAACATCAGCTTGGAGGTGGGAAATTTGTGAGCATATCACTATGTTGAATGAACCTCATTGGATCATGTTTAATTAAATGGTTTTGATGATGGAAGTGACCTACCCTGTGTTGGTGATTTTGTAAACAAAATAAGGAAACTAGACCAGATGAGGAGCAATAGGGCCATTGACAAGCTATATTTTCTTCTCAAGCTGGATGAGCACAGATCCCAAGGAGAAAGAGGGAAAGGAAGGTTTTTTTTATTATTTAACTATTTTTAAATCATGAGTTTACAATTCATTCTGCTTTATTGCTTGCTAGTCATCAAGCCATGTCAACATAATTAACAATGTTAGTGATGTGTTAATATATTTAACACCGTTAACTCCAGTCCAAGTCCTTATTAAATTATAGGGACTAATGGTTTTAACGGAAAAAAACTTGAGGGACCAAAACATATAGTTTGAAAAATTATAGGGACCGAAACTAAAATGAATGCAAACTATAAGGACCAAACATTATATTAACCCTTTTTTTATTTAATAAACTCACTAGCCTTCATGCGTATTGTGTCTTACATGTGGAAGCCTCTTATTTTTGGGTTGTTGATGGTGGGGCATTTTGACATTCTAAAAAATTTTCCTCGGCATCTATATATGTGGGAGATTAATTCTCCCTTGCATGAATGAAAACATATTCCCAAGGAAATTCTTTTCTACCTAACAAACCAATCAAGTCGAAGGAAAATATGCTATTTCCCCTTTTCCTTGGTAGATCTTCTTTAAAGAGATTATTTATTGATTTATGTTTCAAATTTTACAACAATATTTAATTAATTTGCAAGAGAGATCCGAAGAATTGAACATCTTATAATGCCTTTCAGCAATCTTAGGTATTGCAGGAGGAAACTAATATATGATGAGGTTTGTAAGTAGGGGTGGAAATAGGTCAAGCTAGGTTAGGCTAGGATTTTTCTAAATAGGCTTAGGCCTGCAATAGAAATTTAAAGCCTGAGCTTAGGCCTAAGCATGTATGTAGGCTTTTTTTAAGCTTGAGCCTGGGCCTTCAAAAGGCCTGACAAGACTTGAAGCCTATTTAAAAGTCTACTTAAAATATAGACCTTTAAATAGCATTTAAAACCTATGCATTTAAATTCATATATAACCGTCTTCACGCTTATTTAAAATATTACATTATGTCTTAAAAGCTTAACATCCATTCTCGTTGTAATATAAAGGCTTAGTAAGGAAAAGAAAAGAATCTCTAGTGACAACAATTGTTTGAGTAAATAGGAATAAGAAAAATTAATGTCTACTGATTAATGAGATATATTTTCTAAAATTGACCAAGCATAACAAGTAACATGTAAAACTATATTTTATTTCTTTTACTATTCCCACAACAAACTCCTCCAACTAAGATTGTAATATTTCATTTAGCACTAAAATAAACTCATAAATTATTATGCTTTAGTGGACAGCGCAAATCAAGGGGGAGAGAGTGAGTTAGCATTACCATCTCAAGCGATCGGAGAGAAGAGAAGTGGGGGTTAATGATTGATGTGAAAGTAAGGGTTGAGAATAATAATGAGAAATGTGAAACTTAGAATTAAGGTTAAGTTAGTAAATTTATAAATAATTTATACAATTATTTAGATAACATTATATATTCTTATATTGTAGTATAAATTAAAAAAGTTAAATAGGCTAGGCTTGTAAGTTAGGCATTATGAAAATAGGCCTAGCCTGTTTATTTAAATAGGCTTGACAATAGGCCTGAGCCTGAGCCTAGCCTATTTACTAAATAGGCTAAACTAGGCTTTATGTAGGTTAGGTCATAGGCTCCTGTCATGGGCCTGGCCTATTTTCATCTCTAGTTGTAAGTTATAGAAGGGGCAAATACTTTTCCTACAGAAGTTGTTTGTTCCATACATTGTATTTTTTTAAAAAAAAAAACTTCATAGTTAGACTACTCAAGAGAGGCCAAATTTTTGGACACTCAGTTATTGATCAATTGAGTGACATCTAACCCAACATGTGATGCTGTAGACATACTTGCTTATGGTTATGTCTTAAGTATGTTTACTACGAGAGATTTGGAGGGGTGAGAAGATGAGGAAAATTTTTTTTATGAGTTCGGTTTTAAAGACTTTGAGAAATAAAGTCACAAAATTTTAATAAAGAGAAGATATAAGATAAAAGAGTAAGAAAATTAATTGAAAACTTTTAACCTTATTTCTCTTATTTCCTTAAATCCAACTCAAAAAAAAAAATTTCTCCCCCCACTCTCCCTCCCCTCCCCTCATACCAAATAAGTAAGCAAATGCTGAAAGACAATCATAGAAGGTACTACTTTCAATCCACTTTGTCCCTATATTTATTATATTTTTTTATCAGCGAAAGTTTAGGTGAGTTGGGTCCCAAGGTTCACCAGGTCAGGGCATGCCTCCAGACTCAAAGAGCGCTTACAAAGGTATATACAAATCACTCACCAACAAAGTCCTCATATCAATGGGATTTGAACTCACAACCTTTTGGCCCTATTTGGTATCTAGGTCTAAATTTTGATGGATTGGGGTTGACATTAGGAATGGGAATGGGATAGGGATTGGGAGTTGGAGTTGGAGTGAAGTTTTAAAATTACATTTGACATAAGGTAATCTTCTTAGGGTATGGTTGCATTAATTTTATTTTATAATATGTTATAAATTATGAAAAGACAAAAATAACCCTTGTAATAATAAAAAATGAAAGAAAATTTTATAACCCTTTTTTCTGATCTTCCGTGTCCCTGTCTCGTAATTTTGTTGCTTCACCTTCTTCCATCGTCTAACACCTCCCTTCACCTTCCTCCACCAGATTCTCAATTTTATTTTTGGGATATTTAATCTATGAAATACATTCCCCAATTGATGCATGCATAAACCTCTGTACGTGGGTACTTCTAATAAATGTCATCTTCTCTTCTGTGAGAGCTTCATGGGGTAGATCAATAATGGCTTGATAGGTTCCCCAAATATCTCTAGATTAAAGATTAATTATGTGGATCAATGGGCTTTGGTTTTATGGTTAGATTATGCTTCTTCTTGCTTTTTTAGCTTGGCAATTAGGTTAGAATGCTTTATCACAGGTTAAGGTGAGATTTCCGTAGAGGGACAAATGAGAGATGGGGGTTGAAGATGGGATGACGATGGCTGTGAGATCAAACAGGAAAGAGAAGATGACTGTAGATGGAGAAGGCCATCGGAGATAAGGGAGAAGACTAGTGAGAAGTAAGAGAGATCAAGGAGTAGTGTGAGAAATAACATGAGGGTACTTCAGTTTGAAATTTATTATAACAGGGATAATTATGTCCCAAAATTTTTCAATCCTAATACTAGGGAGTAGGGGTGGAAACAGGTCGGCCAAGCTTGTGCCTAACAGGCCAAGCCTGTTCTTTGAGAGAAGATAGTGAATTCTAATAGAAAAGACTAAGCAAGGGAATTAGATGATGCACTTTGGGCTTATAGAACTACCTTCAAGACACCAATTGGTACATCCCCATATCAATTGGTCTATAGAAAAGCATGCCATCTTCCAATAGAAATGGAGCACAAAGCATATTGGGCAATAAAATCCTTAAATGACTTAAAGGCAGCTGGTGATAAGAGACTTCTCCAACTCAATGAGCTCAACGAATTCAGACAACAAGCTTATGAAAATGCCAAGTTATACAAAGAGAAGACAAAAATGTGGCATAATAGAAGAATTTTGAGGAGAGAGTTCACACTAGGACAAAAAGTGCTTTTATATAATTCAAAATTAAAGCTTTTTTCCAGGAAAGCTGAGATCAAGATGGTCAAGACCTTTTACTGTGATTCAAGTATGGCCATATGGAACTATGTATACTCAACACTTTGAAAATTGTCATCACATTTGAGGAACCAACAGGTAAGCCCTCCTTCTAGAACAAAAAAAAAAGTCAATTGGTTTTTGTCTAGTTAAAGATGTTAAAGAAGGGCTGCTATTTGGGAGGCAACCTAAAACTTATTTTCCTTACTCATTAATTTTTCTTTCCTACTCACTGAAGCACGCTGCACTGCATTAAAAATCTTAGTTTTCATCATTTTCATTTCAAGTTAATATGAAGAAATCTCTTGCAAAGCTTAAAAGCATGTTCCCACTCTTCCCAAAGATATGCTCAGGGAGATCTATAGCTATCGACTTGCAAGAATGAAGATATTCAAGCGTTTGGGTCTTCCTAAGGATGTACACTAGATCATTGAAGCTAAGGTACATTTAGCAGGTGAGATTTATGAGTCATTTATTAAACCTATGCCAGGAATGGAAAGAAGTTCTTACTCCAAAAAGAGAAGAGCTAAAAGAATGAAGGTCTGCCATAAATGTGCAAAGTGGACATGCAATCAGTGCTGTAAGAGTAAAGGTATGGTTTCTATAAATCGAGAAGATAAAATTAAATTCATAACTTATGGATTGAGTAAGGAGTCATTGAATGATGTTATTCAAACTCTTGAGATGCATCCTAGTGGTGATGTTCATCATATTCTTCTCGATTTAATGAACATATTTAACAAAGAAAAGAGTGTTACTGTCTTGGGAATCTAACATTAAAAGACCCTATTTGCCAATTTATAATAAAACTGGATGGGAAGCAAATCCTCGATTCATAGAAATCGTTTAAGCCATTACTGGATGTAAAACCAGAGAAAGATGTGAGCCATAATCACAACTATTGCTCATATCATACTCTTGTCTAATCTGTCTTATCTTTTCAGTAACTTTTGACCTTCTCTACTAATTTCGTTTAATTTCTTCACGTAACGGCCTACTAGTCATTCATGTTTGAAATATTTTTTTAAACTTCTTTGAAAAATGCACAATTTGTATGATCTTATTGTCGCTGTTTTAGTAGTATAAATATACACTCTTCCACTTGTAAATACAAATTGTCTGAGAGTAAAGAAGAGAAAAAGGGTATCACACTAAAATGTAGATTTAAATCTATCTGCATTTTTTGTGAAACTGATTTGGGAAAGGATGGAGAGTTTCTAACTACAACAAAAGAACTTGGAAATGTATTAGCTGCTAGAAAGATCAATTTTGTATACAGGGGAGGCATCCAGGGTCTAAGGGGAAGTGTGGCCATTTCTGCAACCATTAACAGAAGCAAGGGTTTGAGTGTAAGGGTAAAGAAATTGGAAGATCACATCTTTTCCTTAGGACAAGAGTTACAGGTTTCAAGCTTGCATGAATGAATGAGATGTATGTTCTACCATACTGAAGCTTTTATCGCTCTACCCGATGGTTTGGAAATATTGGATGGGATTTCTAGCGTTACATATTGGGCTAAACTAAACTTTCATAAAAAGTCATTAGGATTGTTAAATGTTAATGGTTTTTATGATGATCTGTTGTTTTTCTATCATGCTGTGGAAACAGTATTCATACCTCAAGTGATTCACCATTCCATAATTTCTGCATGTATCAACTATTGATCAGCTGCTTGATCAACTACAAACCTATGAATGTAAACCAGAACTATTAGTCAGGCAAATAGGTGGGCAATCATCAAATAGCAGTCAAAAGCAGAATCCAGATACCACTCTTCGGTTGTAACTTCCCTTAATCTTTTGGTTTTACTCTTAGTATTTTGGTTTACTTTATTGTGTGTTTGTGTTTTTAAATAAAAAATTTCTCTAAGCTCTAGACGATATTAATGACAATGTCTGATTTAGGTTGGGGGAGGAGTAGTAAAAAAAATATTTAGTTAGTTAGTAAAACCATTAGATGCATGGGTTGTGGAAAAAATGGTAAAGTAAGGAGCTATTTTTAACTCTTGAGACACATTTTATTAGTTACATATTTTTGTTCCTTTTCAAAAAAAAATCATCTTGTTTAGATGCTTTTTAATGATCTTAAGAAGTATATAAGTTTTAACTATGGATCAATTGAATTTAAAGATTTCATTACATGATTGAACAACTGATTGTTACGATTGGTGATGAATTTTGAGATTGAATGAGCTGAGTTTGAAAGCCCCTGACTGTGAGCTTTTCAGCCTATTTGATCAATAATGATTATTTCTCTTGTATGTGATATTCACCTATTCAGTTGTCACTCTAGAACTAGCTTTAAATCTGGTTGAGATTACATTTCACATGCACGTTCAAAAATGATAAAGGCATTCATTTTCTTTCTTTAGCCAGAGCCAAATAGCCAACCTTACAATTATATCGTTGATAAGCCCCTTGAGCCTAATTGATTTTATCTTTATTCTCAACCCATTAACATGTGTTTTAATGATATATCAAGTGCTTCTACCTAATTTGAAAGACTGGTAGAGCATTTGAAATTTTTGTGAAATGGACTTTTGACAAGTGTGGAAGTGTATATATTATCAACTTTAGAGTTGTAGAATTATGCAAAAAATAAAAAGAAAAAACAAGAAAAAGAGATATTGAATATTTGAATTAAAATTATGGGTTATTGCAATGAGATAAATCTATCCATAAGTTGGCCCATTTTTCAATTGCTCTATTAATTTCTTAAATGTAGCCCTTCATATCACATTTCACATTCCTTTTATCTTAACCCCATTACAACTATCAATAAGTCCTTTTGATTTGAATTATGCATGTGAATTAGGTAGTGGAGATTGAGATTTTCAGTAAGCTTATGGTAGTGCAATTTTTTCGGTTGAATTTGAGTGAAATACTTACCCTTAAACACTTGAGAGATTGACAGAATGAGCCATAATTATGAATTTGGTTCATTCATTTTCAAATAAAGTTATCAATTTATAATTTCGTTGATTCATGAATACTATGATCTCTTTATTCTTCACTTGTGTTCATACTTATGACTTAACACTTCTGATTTTGTTGGAAGTAGAGTAAGAATTTATTAGTCACTTCTTGTTGTCCGAGGATGTCCAAGAGCTAAGTGTGGGAGAATTTGATAAGTAAAATATTTTCATATTTATTTTCCTTATATGATGATTTTGTGGATGATATTTGAGCTTAATATAATGAATTTGGGTGTAATTGATAAATAAATAATGATCTTGGCACAAAATAGAATTTATTGAAAAATAATAAATTTTAACCCTGTCTCAGTTTTTAGACAATATCTGGAGCTCTAGAAGTCAGATTGTGATGTTCTTTTTATGGATAAAAAGCTAAGAAAAAACTCTAGAACTTTTCTATTGAGGCCAAAACTCAGTTCTTTCTTCAAGGGTTTTGAATTTTGCTTGGAATTTGAGAACATGAATTTGTCCCAGTCTAACCTGTAATATCCCAAAAAGTGATTAAGGGCTAATGACTTCAAAAGTGGATGTAATTATTGTTGAATAAACACTTTTGAAGAATGTGTGATGGGAATTTGGATATTTTAATGATTCCAATGGATTCCTTGTGAAAATTTATGTGGGAATGATGTTTGGTATGAAAATGGAACCAATGGAAGCAAAGATGCAAAATCTAAAATTCTGTCCAGTGAAATTCTATTCTGGGCAGTCCGTTTGTGTGAACGTTTTTAATGACCAAATGGTATCTAAAAATTCTGAAACTTTTCAGTCTTATATTTCACATCTCAAGCTTCAAAATGGACATATAATTTGTTCCATTTCGTTTTGTGAACTAGGAGATATAACTGTCCAAAGTTTGGGATGGAAACTGAACTCTGTTTTGGGGCAGTGATGAGTTTTATGTAATTCTGGAATTGTGTGGTGATTTTTAGTAATGGCCAATATTTTTCCTATGAAGAGGACTTAAATATATTTCATTTGGATTTGGAATCACCTCATTTTGAGTTTTCTAGAATTAGTTATGATTTTTCAAAGTTTGGGCAGAAAATCTGCCAGAAAATCCGAAAATGGGAATTATGACATCATCTCAATAAAAGATGACATCAGCATGGAATTAAATATGTTATCATCTTCCTCAGCTCATTTCTGTCGCACACAGCAGCTGAATGAGGAGTGAGAACGTTGAGGTTTGTAGAGAGAGAAAGGAGAAGAAAAATCACAAGGTAAGCCGATTTCTCCGACGATTTAGCTCCTAACGCATGTAACTCCGATCCTAAGCTACTCCTCTTTGTTCTTTAAGGTTTGGAAGCTCAAAATCTGTTGTTGAGCACTTAGGGTTTTCAGAAATATTTGGGAAAAACTTGTGGGAGCTTAAGGTAACTTCCAAACCTTCGTATATTGTCTATTCTGGCTACTGTGGGCAATTTAATCGGTGAAATTTCGCCGCATTGCCATTGGTTTTAAATTTTGGAAAAGTGTGTTTCTAAGGGTTATGCTGCCCAATTTTAGTTCAAATGGTTGTTATAATTCAATTAGATGGTTAATAAAGTGGTTAGGAGTAGAAAGGAACGCGTTTACAGAGCCGAAATCGTAAAACCCCGATTTTTCCCGGAGAACTCATAAATTTCGGCCAGCTCTAGAAATGGGTTTTAGAGTTGGATTTTCAATGATTTGATGGTTCCATTGAGTTCAGGAGCGAAAATTAGGTGGGGTTACAGTTGGTCATTTTTTCGGAAAAGGCCGAAAAAGCATAATTACAAAAACGCCCCTAAAACCCTTAAAGTGGGGCTGCCAAGGGTAAATTTGTAATTTAACATTGAATTTGATAATTCTGAGTACGGAAATGGATTCCTTGGGCGGAAATATGTTAGGATAGCCCAGATTAGAATTTCGGGAAAAGTGCAACCGGACCGGGTACGGCGGGCCCAGGCCGGGTCCCCGGGGTAAGTTTTGTAAATTTTCATTATAGACTCATATAACCACAAGTAACACTATGGAAGTGTCTAAATGGTGCATTTGGAATTGTAGGATTCGATATTTGCCGCCCTCGGGAGCCAACTGCGCCGAAGGACGTCAGGAAAGGACAAGGTAGTGACTCTCTCTCTCTCTCTTATACTTTGTGTAATGCACTATATGTGTGTTGTATCACTATTTTATGATGATTTCTGATGCTGCTGCGGTTACAGCTGGTGATAGCTGTCGTTTACAGCGCAAGCTGTCGTTTACAGCGTAAGCTGTCGTTATTGTGATTACAGCATAAGCTGTCGTGATGTTGATTACTGATTACAGCGTAAGCTGTCGTGATGTTGATTATAGCAAGAGCTGTCGAATTGTGTATACAGCCGTGAGTGCTGTCGTTTGTGGTGAAAACCATGTATCTGTGAATTGCTGCTGCTGTTGCTGTTTGTGATTTATGTGCATGCTTTGTGTTTATGCATTGTGTGAGTGGTTTGTTACTACTGAGATTCTCTCGAATCTCATTCTTTCCTATGACTAACATTTCAGACAGGGCGTGTGGCTCAAAGGAGAAGCAGCCAACCCGGAGCAATTAGGACCCTTGGGGGTATATAGTTGAGTTGGAAACGTTGGTTATGTATTTTGAACTCAGGATTACTGTATATTCTGAATCAGGAACACTACTTTCGATTTTGGTTGTGTAATCCCTTAGTGTATACTTATAAACCTTCAGGTTTTTATGCATAGAACCCGGGAGTTGCCGGGGATGCGGTTATACACTCTGATATGATTGAATGTATATTAACTGCACAGGTAATTATATTCGAATATTGAAATTGAGACCTGGATGGGAAAAAGAGTTTTGAAAGTTTTGTAAAAATTTTACTATGAGACAGAAAGTTTAAAACAAGGTTAAAGCATCCAATGGTCTCTAATCCGATTTAAATATGTGTTATCGAATTATAATTACGTGTTTAAAGTCAGGGGGTTACATTTTGGTATCAGAGCTATAGTTCCTGGCAAGGGTAGAGGTAGCTAGGATAGATCCCTTAGATAGTAGTAGGGATATCTGTGAATGATTGTTGTGTATGCACATGTATGTTTTATTGACATGGATATATATATGAGTTTTGTGACTATATGTGCATACTATCTCTGCTAAATTAATGGGGCAAGTTGTTTGTAGAATGAAGAAAACTAGAGGACGCCCCAATATTCCGCGTGTAGACCCAGAGGTGGAGGTCGTCAATGATAATCCACCAAATCCTATGCAAGAGCTGATGGGTCTAATCCGGGATCAAAGAGATATGATAACTGAGCTGAGAGAAGAGCTCAGAGCAGAGAAAGCGAAGAACAAGGAAGGTCCAGTTCAGTCTACTCCGGAGGAAACTCAAGAAGAAACTCGACATGAGGACACTGCAGAAGGATCAGCAAGACCACTAGGATCCCCACCTCATGTTATTCCAAATCAAGAATCATATGGGATGCCGCTTAGAGAGGACAGAGACCTTCAGTTTTGGGTCACCAGATTCTGCAAGCATCTGCCTCCGGCGTTCAGAGGAAGGTTTGACCCTCAAGCAGTTGAAGATTGGATGAACAGGCTGGAGAAAATATTTGAGGTTCTTGGTTGCCCGGATGAGGTGAAGCCACGACTGGCCGTTTATAAGCTCGAAGGGGATGCAGATCGTTGGTGGCGGAATATCGCCCTAACATTGAAAAGCAAGGAAATGCCATTGACTTGGGAACTGTTTCAACAAGAGTTCAACGAGAAGTATTTTCCCAAATCAGTGAAACTCGAGAAGGAGACGAAGTTTCTGAATATCATACAAGGGGATACAGAGAACTTCGATGATTACTTGTCCCGTTTTGTTCGGTTGGCTCGGTACTCCTCTTACCTCCGGTACAAGGATGATGAAGAATGGAGTTCTGATATGCTCATTCGCGGTCTGAGGCGAGAGTTGAGGAAACGCCTAGCTACTCACCAATTTACCAAGTTCAACAAGGCGGTTGAGCAGTGCAGGATTACAGAGAACAACTTGAAAGAATTGTATCCTGCCAGAGCTATTAGCCACCGCAATGAACCTAGTAAGGGTGCTACCTCACAGAAGCGGAAGGGGCAAGGATCTTCATTTGGAAGTGGTAAGAAGCCCTACCAGTCTGGGACCCGTGACCAGCAAAGAACATATTTTCCACCGTGGATTTGTCGTCGCTGTAATCAACCACACCAGGGTAAAACATGTGATGGCAAAATAATATGTTACAATTGTAAGCGTGTGGGCCATACTGCTGCTGACTGCAAAGAGCCACGACCAGACCAGAGACCGAAGACACAGGGCCGAGTATTTGCTATGACCCACGAAGAGACCCGTAAATCTCCTGAGCTGATACAAGGTAATATTCTTCTTAATGGCCATATGTTGCAAGTTTTATATGATTCGGGTGCAAGTCACTCCTTCATCTCCTATGATTGCGTGAAGCGCTTGGGAATGCATGTACATAAGTTACCATTTGAATTAGTAGTGTCAACTCCAATGGGTGTTAAGGCCTTAACCACAGAAGCTTGTTTGAGTTGTGTCATAACTGTGGAAGGGCACCAATCTGTTGTAGATCTTATATGTTTGCCACTTTACCAATTGGAAGTTATTTTGGGTTTTGATTGGTTAACGGTAAATAATGTATTACTTGATTGTGGGAACAAGAGGATAGTATATCCTGTTTCTCAGAGGGCTGAAGTTGTGGATTCTAGTATGAATTTCCTTGCTGCAGCCAAAGCTAAAAAGTATCTTGAAAAGGGTTGCCAGGGTTATGTGGTGTTTTTCTCTGTGCAAGGGGAAACTGGCGAAACCTTGACTAATATACCCGTGGTAAATGAATTTCCTGAGGTGTTTCCGGATGATTTGAGCGGATTACCTCCAAAAAGGGAAGTTCAATTTCCAATCGATATTGTGCCTGGAGCTGGCTCTATATCTAACGCCCCATATCGGATGGCCCTAAATGAAATGGCTGAGTTAAAGAAACAAATAGAAGACTTGCTTGAAAAAGGGTTCATTAGACCCAGTATGTCACCTTGGGGAGCTCCAGTGTTGTTTGTAAAGAAGAAAGACGGGAGTCTTCGATTGTGTATCGACTACAGAGAACTAAATAAAGTTACTATTAAGAACAAGTACCCTCTTCCCCGAATCGATAACCTTTTAGATCAACTATCCGGTTAGTGTGTATTTTCGAAGATTGATCTAAGGTCAGGGTATCATCAGCTACGAGTGAAAGCAGAAGATGTTCCGAAGACTGCTTTTCGGACCAGGTACGGTCACTATGAGTTCTTGGTGATGCCATTTGGGCTAACCAATGCACCTGCGGTTTTCATGGATTACATGAACCGTATCTTTCGACAATATTTGGATCAGTTTGTTGTTGTGTTTATCGATGACATTCTGATATATTCCAAGAGTATAGAGGAGCATGGGCATCATTTGAGAGTTGTATTGACTACATTGCGTGAGAAACAACTATATGCTAAATTGAGTAAGTACGAGTTCTGGCTATCAGAAGTGAAATTCTTAGGCCATGTTATCTCGCAAGAAGGGGTCTCTGTGGATCCCAGTAAAGTGGAAGCAGTACTGGACTGGAAGAGGCCAGAATCTGTGGCGGAAATACGCAGTTTTCTGGGTCTTGTTGGTTATTATCGGAGATTTATCCAAAATTTCTCCCGTATTGCGTTGCCGATGACCAAGCTCACAAGAAAGGATCAGCCGTTTGTGTGGGATGAGAAATGTGAAAACTGTTTTGTGGAGCTGAAGGAGAGGTTGACGACGGCACCTGTGTTGATTTTACCCGATCCCAGTTTGACATACGTTGTGTATTCTGATGCCAGTGGGCAGGGATTAGGGTGTGTCCTTATGCAGCAGGGACGTGTGGTGGCCTACGCCTCTCGACAGCTCAGACCTCATGAATTGAACTATCCCACTCATGATCTGGAGCTTGCGGCCATTGTATTTGCTTTGAAGATTTGGCGTCATTACCTGTATGGTGTGACTGTGGAATTGTACTGCGACCACAAGAGTCTCAAATATCTGTATGATCAAAAAGAACTGAATATGAGACAGCGCCGCTGGATGGAATTGCTTAAGGACTACGACCTGGAAATAAAATATCATCCAGGTAAGGCAAATGTAGTCGCTGATGCTCTTAGCCGAAAGACTGTGCTCGTTGCAGCTATGATGATACAAGAAAGGAAATTGATTGAAGATTTTCGTGACTTAAATTTGACAAACCAGATCATCTGTGCCAATTACACTGTTTCTCAAGAGGAGAGTGATCTAAGGGCGGAAATTGAAGAAGCTCAGAGTCAAGATGACTGGATACAGCGCAATTTGACTCGAATCAAACAGGGAGAAGTTTCAGGCTATGACATATCGCCTCGTGGATTGGTTCGTTACCAGAAAAGAGTCTGCGTTCCACTTAAGGCAGAGTTAAGGCAGAAGATTCTGGATGAGGCACACAAGAGCTGATAGACTCTTCATCCTGGTATGACCAAGATGTATCAGAATCTGAAATCGGTGTATTGGTGGCCGGGTTTGAAGAGTGACGTGACCAAATATGTTGCAAGGTGTCTCACTTGTCAGAAAGTGAAGATCGAGCACCAGAGACCGCCTGGTTTACTTCAGAGTCCTAAGATTCCGGAATGGAAATGGGAAAACGTGACCATGGATTTGGTTGTGGGATTACCCAGGATCAGAAACTATGATGCGATCTGGGTAATGAATTTTGCTTGGAATTTGAGAACATGAATTTGTCCCAGTCTAACCTTTGCCTACTTATTTGACCATAACTTGAGTTGCAAATGTTGAAATGAAGAGCTTCTACTTGTGTCCTCAAGCTAAGATTCAGAGCTACAATTTTCATAAAGATCAAAATGTGAATTCCATCATTTTGAATGTTAAAATTAGGCAGCTATCAAGAAGCATGGTTGCCACAAGGTCAACATTAGTGGCTTAAGGTCAAGATTCACGCCTAAGAAGTTGAAATCCTTACACCTCATTCATCTATAAATGGAGAAGTGGAAGACACAAGGAGAACACACCATCTTAGAGTTAATTTCATTCATTGTATTTGCTTTTTGCATGCCTCCTTCATGGAAGGCTTAGGTAGTCATCCTTTATGGATAGTATAGGTTGCCACCTATAGCGAAGGTTTTACCTCCTATATGGAAGGCTAGATTTTTCCATTTTCATATATCTTGTATGTTTTAGAATTTAATAAATAAGTCTTATGCAATGTTTATGAAGTTTTAAATTTATTTTGGTTTTTTTTTTTAATTTCATCATGAGTTAAATTTTAATTTTCCTAGAGTGATTATGTAGCTTACTAATGACGGATTGAATCTTAACTTATTAAATCTATTTTTAATTTTTCTTTCATGATTGAGTTTTGATTATTGTTCTTAATGCTTTCAATTGATTGGCCATCTTTTGAATGGTTTCAATATGTATGTTGAGACCGGAAGGAGATGCATGTGTATAGATCTTATAATTAAAACCATAACTTGCATATGAAATAGGAATATATTCATATGAGTTTTGTAGTCTTAATGAGTTCTATAAATCTTAATGCATGATTAATTGCTTTAATTCATATAGGAATATATTGGATTAACAATTAATTACATAATTGCTTGACCTTGGAAGAGGCTAGTAATTAAATTAGGAAAACTCAACTATCAAACATGTGGAATAAATTGGACTAGAATAGATAGGTGATTCAATCCGAAATTTATTAAGTGAAATTTGATCCCTATGGCTTTTTATCATAGTTGTTTTCATATCATTTACATTCATATTTAATCATTTTTAATTTTATAGTCTCAATCACCAACTAATTGATCGACCTAATAGACTTAAGAGTACTAATTTTGGTACTTAGTGATCAATCCTCGTGGGAACAATACTCTACTCACTTTTATATTACTTATTTATGAAAGTGTACACTTACACTTTTTAATAAATAATTTACATTCATAACAATATGTAATGCTATGAGCCATGAACGATTTGATAATTCTATGTAACTCAAGTATTGTGAATTATGGTTTTGGAAACCATTGGTTCTGGTGTTTGTTTAAGATAATTGATAAATATGTATTGTTGTTATTGGGAGGAGCCCCTGATGCTATGATTTTGTGATAATGGATTTGGATTAAGGGCTATGATGAGTTAATGTTTGGGCTTGCGGAATGACTATTGTCATGTTGGACTTCAAATGCCTTAGGCCCAGTTGTCATTTAAGGATCCTTAATATTTACTTCTGTTATGTTTTGAAAATGATTTATTAAATTGTTCTTATTAGCTTTCAAACTATTATTAAAACTATTCGACCATGGAATGTTCTTTTTTATTATGATAATGTTTTCTTAAGCTTTAAAAATAGTTGTTGTTTTCTAAATAACTATGGTAGACACATTTACATGCAGTTTCTTTTCTTTTCTGCCATGATAAGGTCAAATGGTTTGATAAATGTTTTCTAATTGACTTTTAAACTGTCTACCATGGTAAGTCCTTATTGTTTGAGTTTTGATTTTTTATTACTATGGTAGTGTACTTAAATAATAATTTAAATGTGGTTTAAAAATCAGAGTGTAACACCCTACCCCCCAGTGCTTCGTACCAAATAGGTTTTATGGTTATCAGCTAACCCTTTTACCAATTGAACCAACCTTTGTTAGTCATATTTATTATATTCTATTTATAAACTATCTATATTAAATACTCATGTTAAGAAAGTTTGCATCACTTGGTAGTTTCAATACAAATGACTTCAAAATGTATTTTAAGAAAACTAACACATATTTTAAACAAATAATTAATTTAACTAATTTTCTCAATCTATTTAAGTAAATCTTATATTGAGGTAGAAAGGTAATACAACCTCCGGCTCTAAATAAAAGAATTAGATAGCCTTTTTTTTTTTTTTTGAGATATTCAGATAGCTAATTAAATTACTTTAAAGTATTTATATTTATTATTTTTCTGCAAACTATTTTGTCTAACTGACATATAATCTTACAATGTACATTTAGCTTTATTAATCTCTAAGAAAAAAACTCAAATGGATCTTATATTTAGTACTTGAGGGAGTATGCTCTTTCTTCCTCCTGTTTGGTTCTGTTTTGTCCCCAAGTTCATTAAAGTTACGTGGATTGCTTGCAACCAAATCTGTGCGGATTTAGTCTATTCGGAAAAAGAATATTAAAAAAACGGAGCGAAAATGTAAATGTAAAACAAAGATTTAAATTTTATGCTTTATTTAAACATGAATAAAATAACAGTTAGGTCTCAAATTATCAATTTAATTATAGTTAGGTCTCAAATTATCAATTTAAATTTTCGCTTTATTTAAACATGAATAAAATCACTAACGGAGGTAGATCAAATTTAACGATTTTGTGTTAGATACTCTACTTTTAAAACCTTATATGTATTTTTATTCCTTTTAAAATATAATTATGCTAGACGCTCCTTTCTTAAAACTTCGTTGGTAAATTTGTTCCTTAACCTTTTATAACTCCCTGAACATATTTTGAACCTTGGAGCGAGAGGAATATTGAACACACTATTGAATTTTTTTTTGCTTGAAACACACTATTGAATTGAGTTTTTTTTTTTTTGGCCAAACACTATTGAATTGAGTTAAAGCTAATGTTTATAATGAGTAATTAACGTTGGAACTCGTCAAAGGCAAAAACACATACACTCTTTATTAATTTATTTATAAGACGCTTCCAACATATTTCAAACAAATCAATAGAACTCTACATTTCATTAACTATGCCTTAAAAATCAATAGCTTTACAACTTTACCAACAACTACACACTTTCCAAGAAAATAGCGATCCACAAAGTAGGTAAAATTGTACTTTCTATGGCCTTAAATATAAGATAAAATTAATTTTTTTAGAAAGATTAAATAAACAAATTAATTACTTCAGAACATTTTAATTTTTATTTTTTTCTCAAAACTAATTAGTTTAATTAATAAAATAATATATCCACAACATATAATTTAATTAAGTAACTTATTTAGCTTTATGAATCTTTCTAAAAAAAGTCAACTCTGTCTTATATTTAGGACCGGAAACATTAATGTAAAAAATTTAATGATGTACTCTATAAATATGATCAAAAAACACACTCTCTATGTGCCATCAATAGGATTAGAGGAGTATATAGACTTGTATCAAACAATGATATTTGATCTTCGATATTAGGCCCCAATATTACGTTACAACAAATGCCTCATAAATGCATTTATAATAAGTTATAATATTATATATATATATATATAGGATCATACTTATATCAAATTCCCTATATCCATTACATCAAGTTCTTTTGATTATATGTGAACATGTGTCCTGTATTTTTTGAGTTTATAGTTAAATGATAATAATTCAAAAATAATACAAATGGTAACATATGATATAATTCAGTAACTTATTTAGTTTCCTTAATCACTTCAAAAAAAAATCAACTGTCTTATATTTAGGACTAATGGAAGTAACATTAATGTAAAAAATTTAATGATGTACTCTATAAATATGATCAAAAAAACACACTCTCAATGTCTAGAGCAGGGAATACGAACCGGCCCGTTTAGACCTAATTCCTAAAAATCCCCCAATTTTTAAAACACGCGGTCCTACAGGGTTGGCCCTTCACGGGCTCGGGCCTAAACGGGTTTGAACTCATTTTAATTTAAAAAAAAAAAACAATTTTTACAATTTATTTATTATTTTACCTTAAATTGAGATACATTATTTTTATAACTCAAATTTTTAGTTAAAATAATCGTATAAAGTCTAAATTAGCGTCCTTTTTAAAGTTTAAATAAATAAACTATTGAAGAAAATAAAATAAATCAAACAATTTAATAAGTATTTACCTGTTATTAATACTTTATTAGGTACTTAGGTATTTCTCATTTTGATAATTTGATATAATGATATTTTATATATTAATTTTATTTTTAAAAAATATTAAATGAGCCTAAAAGGGCCGGCCCTAAAGGGCTGCAGAGCCGGCCCTCCAAAGCCTGCGGCCCTATAGGGCCGGCCATTTTAGGCCCGCTTCCTATTTTAGCCTTTAAATCATAAGCCCGACCCTTGAAGGGCTCAGGCCTAAACGGGCCGGCCCGACGGACTCAACCCGAATTCACGGCTCTATCAATGCCCCATAAATAGGACTAGAGGAGCATATGCACTTATATCAAACAATGATATTTGATCTTCAATCCAAGGCCCCAATTATGTTACAACAAATGCCTCATAAATCCATTTATCACAAATTATAATATTATATATATATATATAAGATCATACTTATATCAAATTCATTATATCCATTACATCAAGTTCTTTGATTATATGTGAACATGTGTCCTGTATTTTTCATGAGTTTATAGTTAAATGATAATAATTCAAAAATAGTATACATGATAACATATAATTGAAGAACTTTGACGGATATAAAGAGCTTGATATAAGTATATTTTTTATGTGTGTATATATATATATATTATATATTCACTGTCAAAGATTTTTACCGAAGATCCTGGTTGAATCAGTAGAGTGGGTTGTGTATCAGAGTTAGAGAATTTGCTTCTTTTGGAATTAGAGAAAAAAAAAACCTGCTTCTTATTATATCTTGTCATTCTCTCTTCCAACATCAGAGTGTTAAAATAATCTACGACGCCACCAATCAGGAATTTTTAGCCTGCGGCTTCTATGAACTTCTAGCTTGACCCCAGGAAGCTTATGCCTGACCTGTCTCCAAAGCATATTAACAGCATCCTGCCTCTTTGGAGGGTAATGGAATTCATAATAATGAGAAATGTTCTTGAGTTGCCTCCACATTTCAAGCCATTTCTCCTTTGGGAATTTACGAAGCTGATCCACCATGTAGCCTGGCTCTAATGCCTCCTTAAAGGAGAAGAACACTGAGAACTTGGTGAAATCAATCTCATCCTCAAATGGCAGTTCTATCTTATCACTCACTATCACTGGAACACAGTGACTCACAATTGCATCAAACAGGCGACAAGACGATGGTGTGTCCCCTGCTGGATCCAAACAGAACTTTGATGAACGCATATCCTTAGAAGCCTGTTGTAACAACAAAAACCAATATTTAAGTTAAATACTCTTCTTGTATCTGGGAAAATTAATGAAGCTAACTAAATTATTTAATTACGAAATCTGATCCTTAATATAATACTCACATTCTAGTTCATTTTCTTCATTAAAATAAGTCTTATATTAAGGATCAGATAGAGTATAAAATATTTGATATAATCTCTCTAAATTGCTTTTGTATAATATTAGATTATATATCAGTTTATAAGTTAGATAAATTAGTTTGGAAAAAATATGAACATAATAGATAAAATGGAAAATTGTCTTATACTTGGGACTAAAATCCACCCCCAAATTAGCTCCTACATTTAGGATAGGAGCAGTCCATTTTTTATTATACAAAAGAGCAAAACAATCTAGACCAGTATAGTCATTGTTCAAGAAAAGTAACAGATCAGATGGAATAATTGAAAATGGATGACATCCAGGGGTGCAGGATAAAGCTTTCTTTGCCAGAAACCCTGCAGCTTCATTAGCTTTGTCAATCAATAAGAGAAAATAATCTACAGCAGAGATAGTAATTATCTGTTTAGATTACCTAGCAGGTTTCAAAATCACAACATCCCATAATACGGCACGTCAATATCAAATATAAAACACACAGCAAATTGTTTGTACAAGTCATGAACAGTGTTAATTTCCGATAATCTCTAGTTTAACATGCTTTTTTGTTACATAGCAAAGAAAAATATAACTCGAAAGCTTGAATTTATAACTCTACAATGTATAAGAAATTTTGCCAACTAAGGAGGTCCCTTCGACATACCTCTTTTATGTTGTCTAATGAAGCAACACCCTGCTCATAGCGAACATCATCATATTTACCGGCCAGTATCTTAGCCAGTTTAAGACGGATGGTACCTTCCTGCAACATCACAGAACATGGTCAAATGTGTTCGTTGGCATTTAAATAAACAGTTGCTGAGCTCTTTAAACTAACTCTTTATCCAAAAACATACATCCTTTCGTTTTGTTCCGCCTCGAAAGAAAAGCAACGTAGCACGAGATTGATATGGATCTTGTGACTCATCATCTGTGAAAGTATCCACAACATGTACATAAGGGCTCACCACGTCCTTCCTCAAATTAGAAACACTTTTGGGGAAGCGACCAAAATCAACAACGATCTGAATAGACGCATTAACATGATTCCTCATGAACTTGAATGCATTTGGGTGTGTCATAGGAATAACATGATCTCTGCCTCCTGACCTTTGCCAATATTTGGATTTTCTTAAGAATTCAACTACATCCCTCTGAAACCAGTAACAAGCCATAATAAATACCTTGAGATAACAAATCTGAAGTGGCTCAGGCTTTACTTTAAATGAAAAAGTGAAATTTTAGAATTTAGCTCCATAATGTACCTGTAATTGATGATCAGCCTCTGTAGCTGGACCGCTCATTTGATGTCCATGTAAATTATTGCTCAATGAAGAAAAGAAGGGTACAAAGAAGACATTGGCGAGTTCAGGATCCGAAACCCTTATTGCTTCGGGTTGGTCTTTGTCTCCATCATAGACTAGCGAACCCATCAACCAGAACTCTACGCTGTGTTGCTTCCTCAGCCCAGAATTCACCGGATACGGTGGCCAATCTTGGGCGGTGACCGGAGTTTCCGCCGAATTATTCCTCTCAAGCATCCCGACATTGAATCGGCGAGGAAGATCGTACATATAGATCCAGAGTGGCGGGTCAGGCTCCGGGCATGGCGGAGACGAAGGATTTAACGGCAAGGCGAAATGAGATCGAATATTATAGTCACCTTTGTAAATTGTATATGAGACTACGAGAAGAAGCACGAAAATGGAAGAAAGAACCACTTTCCCAAACATGTTTTTCCCCTGCCTGATGAAATGTTACGGTGGAGGAAAAAAAATTGCCTTCTTAATCATCTACACGTGAAATAAACCATCCATGACTCATGTAAATTTGGAGGTGAATCTTCCAAACGCTTTCAAAAAGTGTGACCCTAAAAATTAATATTTAGAAATTATTAACTCTGCATTGTCGATCCCAACATTGTGAGAGTTATTTGTGACGAACTCAAGGCGAGTTATGTCTGAGTGATGGAACCCTTTGTAAAACCTAGCTGCGCTCTTCCCTGTTCTTTGACTATGGCTGTGTTCTGAATCAATAGGGAAAGACTCAAAATTCTGACATACGTTATCGAAAAAGAATTGCAGATTTCAGTGATTGAAGCATTGGCAAAGATTTGCAGATATCAATCGTTAAGAAATGGCTTCAAGAAAGAGAAATGAACACGAGGATGAAGACCAAGAATCTCGAGAGAAGGAGAATGAGATCCCCTGAACTTCGATAAATGTGTTTGGCAACATCCCATGGTTTCAAACCATGGTTTATGTAAACTGAGATAAAACTCCTCTCACACACTTATCTCATAAGTCGTAAAAACTATTAAAAAAAGTTAATCCAAACACACACAAATAAGAGGAAGAAGACTGAGGTACGTTTGGCTCAATAAAGATGGGCTGGTTTTGTTTTGGGTTTGGGAGGCTATACTGTTGTCACTTGTTTGGTATAAGAAGAGGGTAGGGATTGTGGCAAAAAAAAAAAAAAAAAAGTAGGGAGGTTTCGTATCTTATTTGATTTAGAAGGGGAATTAATTATAAGTGAATAAAAATACCTTTTTATTTATTTTTCTTCTTTTACAATATATTTATTAATAATGGTTTTGATTTTTAAGTTAGGTTTGGGGAGGCTATGTGTGTGTTTGGGGAGCGTTTAAACCCCCAAACGCTCAATTGAGCTGAGAAGCTCAATGGGCAATTTGAAAAAAAAAAATTTGAGTGTTTGGTTTCCAAAATGAGCAATTGAGGTTTATTTCATATTAATAGCTTTTGTCATAAGTTCCACTTCTCAGTTTTTACTGATTTAGCTTTTGGGGAGAGTGAGAATGGTTAAAATATTTTTTCAGTTGTGTCCAGTGTATTATCAGACTAATTGTAATTTTACCCTTAATGTACTTTTTTTGCTACAAAAATTAATTTCAACTATTATTTGGTGCTTTTAACCCTTAAAATATTTTTTCAACTATACCCAATGTGTTATTAGACTGATTGCAATTTTATCTTTAATATACTTTTTCAGTTCCAAAAATTATTTTAAACTATTTTTTTGTGTTTTTAACCCTTTAAAATATTTTTTCACCCACTATCTCTTACTATTATCACAAAAGTCACTTGTTCTTAAGTCAATTCAAACAAGTTTTACCTTTGTAAAAGTCATTTATACAATCGTTATTCCAAACATAAATTACATTACACAATCGGGCTTTTACCAAAAATAAAATTACCAAAAGCTAAATTGAGAAACTCTATTTTTCCTATCATTGTTCCAAACACACACTATAATGTTGTCACTTGTTTGGTTTAAGAAGAGGGTAGGGGAGGTTTGGTATTTTATTTGATTCAAGAGGGGAATTAATTATAAATGGATAAAAATGCCTTTCTACTTATTTCCCTTCTTTTACAATGTATTTATTAATAATAATTATTTATAAAATTATTATTTAGGGGGGTTATTTAAGTTAGGTTAGGTGAGGTTATAATATTGTCACTTGTTTGGTTTAAGAAGAGGGTAGGGAAGGTTTGGTATCTTATTTGATTCATATTTCCCTTCTTTTACAATGTATTTATTAATAATAATTATTTATAAAATTATAATTTAGGGAGAATCCCTGAAAAGGAACATAAAAATTGGGAAATAACATATGAGTTTTTTTATCAAAAGTTGATTAGAAAATGTCAAAAAGTGATAAGAAATTCTCAACTTTATTCTTGCTAAATGACTGATCTGTCATTTTCCAATTTTCATGTTCCTTTTCATGGATTCTCCCTATTATTTATAAAATAATTGGCAGCCCTTAATTTCTTGAAGCTTGCCCTTATTTATATATACATATATATATACATACACACATACACCGTCAGATTTTTGGTGGAGAGGGGATTATTGCCTCTGCCATGGACGAACAAGGGAAAGAAAACGAGAAGAAATTTCCAGAGACGCTCAGGTGTACTCCATCTTCTTCTGGCATCATCCTATTTCACATGGATTTATTTGATAGGCAGGCAAGGGTAGTATTTATGAAAAACTGTCATAGGTAATCTAATCAAGATTGGACATAAATATTCCCTAACCTAAAAAAACCCTCAAATTTAAAGGTTTTACAAATTGGGGGAAGTTACCACTAAAAGACAAAAACTCCTCCCACCCCTCACCTAACCTCCTTCTAACCAAACACCTATTTTTAATCTCTAACTCAACCCCAACCTAACCTAACTCAATAAAACCTCCAACCAAACAAAACCTTAGAAAAAGTCATTACTCGTTGTGTTGTTATCTCAGTGATCTCGTGTATATTTGCGGCCATGTGTATTTAATAATTAATAGTACATATTAAACATAAAAAGGTTAAGAGGCATACTCAGAAATTTCCATCATTGTTGACGATAAGGGCCTATTTGTTACACAGAAAGTTGAGAAGGGAAAGGGAAGATTGCAATATTCCATACCCAAAAACGTGTTTGGCTGCCCAAAGTGATGACAACTCACATTCCCGCCAAGTTGAATGTTCCTTTAAATATGAGAAAGTGAGTTCTCACCAAAAGTGGGATGAACTTCAAAATGTTCCCGAGACAAATAAAATGTGGGACAAAAATGCCCCTTAAAACATATTAAATAGATAAAAGACGGAGGCAGAACGCACGAAAGGCTTTGGTGAACCAGATTGGTATAATGTCAAAAGCTTGTCTAGAAAAGGGAAGAGGCGAATGGCGTGTGAAATAGAACTCTGAATCAAGGTAATATTGGTCTGATTATGTTGTGGGTTATGGCGTGAAGTAGGCAATACTTTTGCTGTTTGCGCTTTGTGTTGAACAACCGGAAAGATGCGCAAAATGCTAAAGGTCGTGTGTATGTGGGTTAATTTAGTATGAGTTTATAAATTGGTATGTTTGTGATATGGATTTTATTAGCTGAACAGATGTGAAAGAAAAGTAGAGTCGAAAGCTGAAATGTGTTTGGTTGCTTGCTAATTGACAGTGTGCTTTGTTTGGTATCTTGCAATTAGGTTTTAATTTTAAATAGATGTAATTTATATCATGAATGCTTAACCATGAATGAAGTTAAAAGTTTTGATGTCGAATGAACACTGGTAAATGCAAGTAGTGAAAGATAAACAATGTCAGTAAAAAGATAGAATGAGTTATGTAACGCCCCAATTTTCGATTAAGGGTTAATGATAATTATTGAGGATAATTATCGGGTTAAAGTGGAATTAATGTATATTGGTGACAATATTAATTTATATGTTATAATTGATGGAAAATTTAAAGAATGGAATTATTGGCTTTAAGTTGGTGGTTAATAAGGAAATTAATTACTAACTAAGGAGAAATGAGATATGTAGCCAATGGGTTAATGGAATTGGTTAGTATAACTAAGTGAAGGATTAATTAGGAGGAGATTGTATGAGGGAGTGACAAGTGGCAAGCTTACTTGATGGTGGAGTGTTTGGAGAAGTCAAAGACATGGTGCAGTGATTTTTCTCTCTCCCTTTTCCCTTGAATTCAGCTGAATGGAGTATAGGAGTCAAAGAATAATTATTCCTTCTCCCTCCATACACTCAATCTCTCATTGTCTCTCTCTCCCTCTCTCTTATGCGTATGGGGCAAAGGATGGGCAGAATTTCTGCCTTCATTCCTATCATTTCATCACTCTTCATCTCTCCTCTCCCTCTCTCATGCGTGCTTCCATGGCTACCCAAGAAGGAGGAAGAACTTGATGAAATAGGTGAGCCATTTTAACCCTTCTAATGACCTCTAATGGAAAAACTCCGTTCTTCAATCTTGTTCCTTGTGTTGAGAGCTTCAATTCTATGGTTTTAGATTTTCCATTGGTGATGATTTGAGCTCTCAAGAAAATATAGAGTTTGGAGAATCAAAGAACTACTTGGAGAAAGTTAAAGAGGTGTGTGAATTGAGTATTTTGATATAAGTTTTGTGGTCATTTGGTTAGGTTGGAATTTCTGGGAATTTAACCCTATTTTCGAAAATTAGGGTCTTGTGGTGTTTGAGTGGTTGTTGTCATGGATATGGTGTCTTGAGATGTATCTTGGATAGATAGAAGTTGATTGGAAACTTGGATTGAAAAGTTGCAAGTTTGGTCAGTGAAAAACTCTGTGTTGGCAATGGTCTTGCATGGACGTTTTGAAATAGCAAATGGTGTTGGAAAATTATGAAACTTTCCAGTCTTAAAGTTTACATCCCAAGCTTCAAAATGGACCCATATTTTGTGTCATTTCATTTAGTATTTTGGGAGATATGACTGTCCAAAGTTTGATGTTAAATCTGGGAACAATTCTGGAATAGTGTGGACTTTTCTTGAAATCTGTATTTTTGTGGTGATTTTCAGTAATGACCCATATTTTTCCTATACAGAGGACTCAAATACCTTTCATTTGGCTTTGGAATCACCTCATTTTGATTTTTCTAGAATTAGTTATGAATTTTTGAAGTTTCCTTGGCTGCAGCACAAAAGTTTCTGTGCTTGTTTTAACCATAGCTAGAAATTCTTGGCTGCAGCCAGAAACCTTCTGTGCATGTTTTGGTCGCAGCCAGAGGTTTCTTGGCTGCAGCCAACCCCCTGTTTTCAGCATCTTGGGATTTTGAAAAGTGGTTTCCAACCTGGTGTTTCCCAATCCTTTTAGGCGATTGTTAGAGACTTTCATAGCTACTTAAGGGACTTTAATGATAACCAAAACTAAGTGTTTTGAAGTCAATTGAGTATTGGAATAGAGAATAATGCTTCGTCCTTAATGATTATAGGATTTGATATTTGCCCGGAACATAGAAGGCATACGCCTGCTCAAGGAAGGAAAGACAAAGGTAGTAGCACTTTATCCTATATCATGTGTATTGCATTGCTTGGTTGCATTAATCATTGAATACAGTGAAAGTGAAGGGGATGTGGCGAAAGCCCGGACTCGATTACAGTAAAAGTGAAGGGGACGTGGCGGAAGCCCGACCTCATATATAGTGAAAGGAACGTGGCGAAAGCCCGGACTCAATTACAGTGAAAGTGAAAGGGACGTGGCGGAAGCCCGACCTCGTATATAGTGAAGGGAACGTGGTGAAAGCCTGGTCTCGAATATTGATTGCTGCATTGTGATATATGTGACTTGCTTTGTATATATGCATCATATAAATAAACTGTTGCTACTGGGATTCTCTAGAATCTCATTCTTTCCAAATAACATTTTTAGACAGGGCAAGTGGATCGAAAAGCAAGCAAGTGGATAAGGGCGATTAGGGCTGCCAACGGTAGTCTTAGTTAGATATTTTGGTTTTATATCAAGTTGGTTATCATTTTGGATCAATGTAAATATATTGTATAGATCATAGTACTATAGTTTTGTATAATCCCCAGTATGGATACTGAGATGGGCGATGATGCCCTGAACAATATTTTGGATTAAATGTTATTATCCCGGGTGAACGTCGGGAATTGTGTTGATACTCTGATATTGTATATGTAACAGACCAAACAGGCCATTTGTTTTAATGAATGAAATGAATGGAAATCCATTTGTACAGTTTCCGCAAAAATTTTTTAATTGTTCCGGATTTCTCATTCGATTACTAAATGTGTTTAAACACTAATCCCGGCCTGATTATCGAAGGGAGTTACAAGTTAGACGGTTTATGCATAAGATAAGTGGGTTGTGTTTAATGTGTGAAAAGTGCAAGTGCAATTATGTGCATTGGCTCTTTAATTTAAAATGCGATTTGTTTAAATGTGTTAGTGTGGTTTAGAAAGAGGAGTTGGTATATTATACTGTAAAACAAATCAATGTGAGAAAAATTTTGTAGGTATGGAGCCACAGTCGGGTCAAATGTTTGCCATGTTGGCTGGGTGCCTAGCTTTACTTCTTGCAGTTAGGAGGTTGCTTTTAACTATGATAGTTGCTGTGGGAGGAGGTAGACCGAGGCACGTACCAGATAGGTCTTTTAGATTAAATTTTCATGCAAAGTGAGCAAATTTAAGGGCAATGATATGCAGTAGTAACACCACTTGCTTCAACCAAAGTAGGATGTATCAGGCGACTTTTGATAAATTGTGTCACATATTAGACACAATTGGTGGATTAAGACCAATAAAACATATGTTAGTTGATGAGCAAGTAGCAATGTTCCTGTACATATTGGGGCATCATGTCAAGAACAGGGTCATTCAGTTTGAGTTTGGTAGGTTGGGTGAAACAATTAGTAAATACTTTAAAATTGTGTTGAATGCAACAATTAGACTGCAATAATTGCTTTTGAAAAGGGCATAAGTCATTCCGGAGGACTCAAATGATCATCGATGGAAGTGGTTCAAGGTATACAACTTTTGTAGTTGTGTCATAAAGTGTATTTACTTTGTATGCAAAAGTGAATTGTATATATGAAGGGCTGTAAATCCTGATTGTGTTTACAGGGATGCCTAGGTGCATTAGATGGTACTCACATATGTGTACAAGTCCTGGCAGAGCATAAGGGCAGATACCGAAACAGAAAATGAGATGAGACAACCAATATGCTAGGTGTATGCTCAACGGATATACAGTTCATCTTTGTATTGCCTGGTTGGGAAGGCTCAGCTGCGGATGGGAGGGTATTGAGGGATGCTATAAGGACACGACATGGGCTAAGAGTACCACAAGGTATGGCCTACCAAAGTGTATTTTTAGTGTAAGTTTGTATGATTTGAACATGTAATGTGCAAGTTACGAGCATTCCTCATATAAATGTTTTTATTGACTTGGGCAGGAAAGTACTACTTGGTTGATGTGGGGTACACAAATTGCCAAGGTCTTTTGGTGCCTTCTAGAGGGCAAAGGTACCACCTAAATTAGTGGAGGCAGGGACACCAACCCCAAACTCCGCATGAGTGCTTCAACATGCGGCATTCGTCAACTCGTAATGTCATTGAAAGGTGCTTCGGGATACTAAAGTTGCGTTAGGCAATATTGAGGAGTACTTTTTTTATCCGATGAAGATTCAAAACAAATACATTGTGGCTTGCTGTTTGTTACATAATCTAATTTGTCGGAAAAAAATTCAAAATCTGCTAGATGAATAGCTTGACTCCTTTGAACCACCACCACCAACAATTGACAACACCCCCATGATGATTATGGAAAGTAGTGATATGTAGATAAACTTTAGGGAAGAGCTGGCAATGAGATGTTTGCTGCCTATGTGGCTTATAGGGATTATTGATGATGTTGTAAAATAATGTTTGAAAAATTATGAACATTGTCTTGCTTATGCTTGTGTATATGGATAAAGTTTGTGTTATATGCATTTCAATTTAATTTAAGTGCAACTTCCTGTCCGGTGTGCGTATGTTAGTTTATTGTTGGATTTAATTTATGTTAACAACCTTTTCTTTTATGCTTGAGTCTTAATAGATGGACTAAAGGGAAGAGGGAAATAAGTTAAAGCTTAAAATGTGGTCGTCCGAGGAAGACAAGGTCCTGGTTGAATACCTTGTAACTCTGAGGATGAAGCAAAAGTTCATGGCCGACAATGGTTTCAAGCCTAGATTTGCTAATGCTATGAGGCAATGATGGAAGAGAAGCTGCTTGGTTGTGGGATTAAAGCATGCGCTCACATTACCTCCAGGATCAAGACCTTGAAATGTCTGTGGCAAGCGGCTTACGATATGGTTTATGGCACCAACACATCAGGCTTTGGTTGGGATCCTAAGAAAAAATTTGTGACTGCAGAGAAAGAGGTGTGGGATGAGTATGTGAAGGTATGTGAACTTGTTAAGGAGTTAATTACATTCAAGTCAAAAAGTTATAGGTGTAGGGTTAAGCTACATGTCCTTACAAATATTTTTGTTACACTTTTAGGTTCACTGTAATGCCCCAAAAATAGGATTAAGGGCTAATGACTTCAAAAGTATATGTAATTATTGTTAAATAAACACTTTTGGAGAATGGGTTGTGAATTGAGATTTGAATGTGTTATAATCAATGCCTAAACCCTGTATTTAAGCTTAATTGTGTAACAAAGCTTAAAACGAGCCCTAAAGGTAGGGGAGGGCGCATGAATGAAGAGTGAGAAGATAATAAGATGTGTTTGGGTGTTTTAGTAAGTATTGTGATAATCAGGGGCAAAATGGGAAATTTACCTACCAATTAATTAGCTATCGAAGAGGGAGTTTACTAATTTGGTTGGAGCTATTGTGGAATGTTTAGTGCTTAAGAGGTTATGATAGAATGATCCTATGTATGCATGCCCATGGAAGGAGTTTGGAGGAGATATGAGATCATGACACATGTCATTCCAAGGACTATTGATCATGGCCAAATGTTCAAACACACTTTCCTCTCTTCTCTTTCCCTCCAAGTCAACTAAGTGGGCATGGGGGCAAGGAAAAAGTCTGTTTCTTTATTATCGTCTCATTCTTTCTCTTCATTCTCCATTTACGTGAACTCAAGGAAAGAAAGAGAAAGTGAAAGGGGAGATTTTGGCTTGTTTGATGTCTTCTTTAGCTCAAATACTCTTAACTAATCTTGTTCATAGTGATGATAGCTTTATCTCTATGGTTTTAGATTTTTGGAAGAAGGTGTTTTAGAGCTTGAGCAAGTTTGAAAGTTAGAAAATCAAGAAACTAGCTTTAAGAAGTTGAAGAGGTGAGAAAAAGCTAATTTTTGATAAAATTGTTGTGGTCATTGGTTAAGTTTTGGGATTTGTGGATTTTACCCTGATTTTCATGTGATTTTGAATTGGATGAATTGCCTAGTGTATTGTGGTGGAATAGGTGTCACAATGTGTCATGAGAACAATAGAATTGGTTTGAAACCTTGAAAGCAAAGTTGGCCATTTAGTGGTTTTAGATTGCAATTTGTTTGGAACTGTGGAATGTGTCATTGTGATAGGAATTTGATTGTTTTGGTGTTTCAAATGGGTTCCTTGTGAAAATTTGTGTGGGAAAAGGTTTGGTTGTTGATTTTCGGGGCCATTGGACATATTGGCTAAGATTTGGAAAATTCTATCATCTGCTGTGTTGTAGCTTCTAATAGAGCCTCACTCGTGTGCGTTGGGGTCTTACTCGAGTACAACATCATATTTTCTCTTTTCCTTTAGTTTTTAGTTGCATTTCCCTGCTAAAAAGCAAGAGTGCATTTCCTCACTTGCAAGTGATATGGGACCTCACTCAAGTGCGCCTCATATCACTCAAGTGTGTGTGCATTTTGCACTATGAGCCTGCGTCTCGGGGTAACTCTCGCAGCAATTTGTCAAGAGTGTGTGTTAGCACTCACAAGCGTTATGCCATCACTCGAGTGCTAGAGTTGTTGCTCAAATGCACTTCCTATTTTAAGGTTTTCTTTGCTCTCGAGCAGTCACTTTCTGTGCCTCACTTTGTAGGACTCAGTTAAGCATAAGGCTATCACTCGAGTGTTGAGTTCAAGACTCGAGTATCGTGATCATTTTCTGTCTCTGTCATTGCTCTCTGTCAAGTACTTGCACAAGTGAGCCATCCTCACTCAAGTGCAAGTCATCTCATCACTCGAGTGCATCATCCATCACTTGAGTGCATCGTTTAAAATTAGTATTTTCACTTCCGAGAGGGGGGTCTTTGGTCAAGTTTTTTCCAACCCTTTAGGCATGTATTTAGGCTTTTAGTGGCCACCTAGAGGTCTCAAATGATAACCAACTTTAAGTGTTATGAAAGTAAGAATTTGGAATAGAGATTAATTTGTCATCCTTGATTCTGGTGTATAGTATTTGATACTTGCCCTACTCGAGAGCAGCTTGTGCCAAAGCACACCCGGAAAGAACAAGGTAGTGACTCTTTCTCTTATACTATATGTAATGTATTGTATGTTTGTAATGTCATTAACTTGTGTATATTTCTTCGAATGCAATGCAATAGCCCTCCGGTAGCTAACAACTGTTCGGGTGAGGGCTGTGTTCATCCCCGGCTGTGAAAGAGGATGAGGGTGGGGTGTGACAATGAATTCATTGTGGATGCAAAAGCTGAAAGGCTATGTGAAAGCCGTAAGGCTATGTGGAAGCCGAAAGGCAATTTGTGAGCCATAAGGCCTGTGAATTACAGCGTGCGCATATCAGTGTGAGCCGTCATAGGGAGTGACGTTGGTCATCTCTACTTCGACTGTTGATATACCGTTGTAAATGTGAATGCCGTGAAGGCAATGTGTATATGTGACAGCTTGTTTATGCTGTGTTCGTGCTACTTGTGCTTGATGATCTATTTGCATGCTATGTGATTATATGTGGTGTGAGTGATTTGTTATTACTGGGATTCTCTTGAATCTCATTCTTTCCATTAACTAACCTTCAGACAGGGCAAGTGGCTCCAAGGGGAAGCAGACAACCAAGGGCAGCTAAGACTCCTTAGGAATGTTTAAATTTTGGTAGTTGGTTATCAAATTTTGGTTGGGATTACTGTATATATTATGGATATAAATGTTTAAGTAGTTTACGTAATCCCCTGAATGAGAAACTATAAATGGGTGAATGCACCCTGTAAACTCTTAGTTAATATATGAAACCTGGGGGTTGCCGGGATTTTTGTTGTACACTCTGATATGTATTAATGTGATTAACTGTGTAGGGTAGTTATATTCGAAATTTGGATATGAAACCAGTTTAATTAGATTGTGAAAGGAATTTGTGAAAACACTATCATGAAAATGGTATTCAAAATGTGTTTTTGATTATCCGTTGGTCTTTAATTCATTTAATTACACATTTTCAAATCATAATTACTGATTGTAAGGCAGGGGGTTATGTAACGCCCCAAATTTTGATTAAGGGCTAATGATAATTATTGTTAATGATTTTGTAAATCAAAATGGATTTGAGATCCGAATTATTATTGAAAATGCCACCACCCTGTATTTTAGCATAATTATGTGACAAAGTAAGTATTTGGACTAAATATAGGGGTAAATGGCGCATGGAAGAAGAAAAAGAATTTGATTGTGTGTTATGTGGCAATTTTAATTAATATGCTATAATTAGTGAGAAATTGAAAAAATGGCCATAAGTTAGTGATTAATGGAGAGATTAATTGCTAACTAAGGAGAAATGAGATATGTAACTAAATGGCTGATGGAGTGGTTAGAGTAACTAATTAGTTACTTACTTTATGAGAACCAATGATAGAGTGACATGTGGCCATTGGTAGATGAAGCAAGCATGAGAGTTGGTAGAAGGAAAAGTCAATACATCATTTTTTATTCATTTCCTCTCTTCTCTCCCTCTTTCTCTCTCTTTTCGAATAGGCATGGGGAGGGGGCATAATTTTTTGTGTTCTTCATCATCTCTCATTTTTCTCTCTCTTGCTCTCTCCATTTTTTCCATTTTTGAAGGAAAAAAGAGAAAATGAAAGCTCAAGATTTAGGTAAGATCTTGACCTGAATGCCAAAATCTCCTTCTTTAAAGTTATTCCTCTTGTTAAGAGCTTTAATCCTATAGTTTTGGATTTTTCATTGGTGGTGTTTTGATCACACAAGGAAATCTAGAGTTGGGAGAACTAAGGAACTCCTTTGGAAAAGTTGTAGATGTGAGTAAGACAAACCTTTCTATATAGGTTTTGTGACATTTGATTTAAGTTGGAAATTATGAGATTTTGGCCTTATTTTCGGAAAAGAGGGTCATTTTGTGGTGGTAATGTTGTTGTCACAAATATGATTCCTTGAGAGGTATTTTGGATAGATAAAATGGATTTGGGTTTGAATTGAGGGAACGATTGGTTTCCAGACAGTTTACTGAATTCAATAAAGCTGTGGAGGGGTGCATGAAAGTTAAGCGTGCTCAACTCAGGGAAATCCTAGGATGGGTAGCCCTGAGATATTGAGTTAGCAAGGTCATGGAGACTTGATGAATGGTTATTATCTTGAGGTTCCCCATAACTAATGATTATTTAAGTTATATGGTTTAAAGAGTTATTAGATTCATAGAGATATTGATAATGTAAGTATTAATTTTGAATTGGGACAATTTTGTTGATGTAAATACTGCTAGAAATGTCCATTTGATGAGGTTATGGAAAATTGATGCATAGTATATATTTTGCAGTTTCTCCATGTTATGTGATGATCCTTAGTAATATTGTAAGGTCAAAGGAATGTAGATACGATATGCGGTGTTATATAAGGAGTAGTGACTATACCATTTGTTGATCCTAGAAGATTCGATCTGATGATACTGAAGGTTGGGAATAGGCCTGAATTAGATCTAAGCTAATATAGTGCTTAGGTTGAAATGCGAATGGGTTGCACTATGGTTCTGATGCTTGACAGAAGCTCAAATCATATGAACCTAATAGATAGTGTTGAACCTTCAGTAATGTTTTGAGGTTATTACCCAAATACCTTGAAGGGTAGAGTAGGTGCTATTGATCTTGATTCTTAGAGAAACTTATTTGGTATAATTGAGGAAAATGACTTCTAATGTATGAAAGGTTGAGCCTAAATGTTGGGTTAGAGACCCTAGGTTGTATGATATTATATGACAGTGATGTTATAGTGGACTTATGTGTCTAAAGGCCCTAAAACCTAGGAAATCAGTATGCCTTGGGCTGGTAGAGATATTTAAACTTGTGTTGGAGTTAAGGATGCTCCGTGGAAATGAGGGAAGTGATTGCCCGGTTCAACTAAGGTGGAGGTTCTAATTGTTGAGTTGTGATCCTAGGATCAAACTCAATAGTTAAACTGATTCTAAGGAATTTGATTTGACCTGGAGGGTCTGAGGTACTAGAATATGATATGAAAATGAAATGAAATGTGTATGAGGTTTCTCGAGGATACTAGTTGATAATCTAGCATAGGGAAAGATCCTGATAATAGAGTATTCCCTGATTGAATAAGAATAGTTCTCGATAGAACAACGAGTGGCTATGGAATATGGTCTCACGGTTGAGACAGGAAATCGAATATATGAGTTTAAGGGCTATGTGTATACATTATCTATGATGGGGATGTGGTGAATTAGTGTGGTTCGCTCGAGAATTAAAAGAGTAGAATCAAAGGTGTAACCATGACTAGTTGTGTGCAAGCTAGAAGGGTGCTAATCGTTGGTGGTAGAACATCGCCCTAATGTTATGAAATTGGAATGTGCCACTGGCCTAAGAATGGTTCATAATGGAACCATGAATAGTTAAGAGGTATGGTCTTAAGATTGAGACAGATAATGGAATGCGTGAATGGCTTCTGAGTTCTCGATACAATGATACCTTCATCTAGAGACAACCAACTAGAGAGAGCTATCTGCAGAGGATTCAAATTAGAAAGGGCTACCTGCGGAGAATTCTGATAGGAAAGAGCTACCTATGGAGAGTTCTGATCGCAGAGGGTTATATTTGGGAAAGTTGATCTCAAAGGGCTACCTACAGAGAGTAATATATTGTAGTGTAGAGCCGCCGTGACGAAGAACCCTAGAGTGCAGCCGCCTTGATGACAAACCGTGGAGTGCAGCCGCCATGATGTTGAATCGTAGATTAGCGCTACGGAAACGTTGGCTCTCAGTGATGGTGTATTGTAATGAATCCCATAGTTAATGGGTTTTCTTAAGATAAGAAGTTATATAATTACAGACAATTACGGATTTGAATGATTCAAGTTGAATCAGGCCAAGGTCTGGTATAGACAATTACGAATTGTGAATGTTGTCAGTCGTAGTGGGAGATTCCTATGGGACTCTTATTAAATCAACTTGACATTTCTAAAGAACAGATAAGGATATAGACCTCAGAGTGTGCAGCGGAAACACAGTGAATATGATGTGTCTGAGAATTACACTGAGCAGGAGCTCGAGGCAGGAAGTGTGATATGTTAGTTATGGCTTCTGGAGGTAAAACTTCGAGGCCAAGATATTTGTGGGAAGGGGTCTTGGAGGATCCCAATAAGATGAAAAGAGTTTAGGGTGCCAAAGATGAAGTGTTTAAAGGCATCAGTGTTGAGTATATACCCGGTCCCAGCTTGATGTGATTGTATATTGTGAGTCTTCCACCTGCGCCCCATCGGTGGTTTCGGTAGGAGGACCGTCCCTGCGAGGTAGTGGGATTACTGGGGATTGGCTATTTGTGAGTCTTTCACTTACAACCACATGGGGGTTTTCATGGCGGAGGACCGTCTCGCTGGGGCTGTGGTTTATGAGGGATTGACTATGTGAAAGCCGGAAAGGCTATGTGAATAAGCTGGGATTGAGGTGCAGTTGTGTAGTAGAGTAGAGCTAGTTCAGCTAATGGCGAATTCGACTACATGATTAGGGGTTCTCACTTGTGAGGGCACTACCCCGGTATGGCCAATATGGCTAGCCACCAGGCTGGTTGCACCGATGCTTGACCTCAGGTCGAAAGGCAGTGCATAAAATTAGAATATGCTATGTGTGTTATTATGGAAGTTATGTGAATTACAGCGCGCGCATGTCAGCGTGAGCCATCATAGGGAGTGATGAGGGTTATCTCTACCCTGGTCATTGATATATTATTGTGAATGTGAATGTCGTGAAGGCAATTTTGTGTATTCCTTAAGCTGCACCGCCATGCCAAGAGTCCTCTACGTAAGAGGTTCGAGTGAGGGACTGGGTCCCCGTAAGCCTGGTAATCGGATAAGGATGGGGTGTGACCATGCTAAGAATCCTCCATGTAAGTAGTTCAGGTGAGGGACTGGGTCCCCGTAAGCCTGGTAATCAGATCAGGATGAGGTGTGACCACGCCATGAGTCCTCTACGTAAGTGGTTTGGGGTGACGGTCTGGGTCCCCGTAAGCCCGGTAATCCGATAAGGATGGGATGTGACTGTAATACCTCGAATTTTGAGACTCGAGGCTAGAGAATAAGCCTGAGATTAGTGGATTGCTAAGCCCCGGTTTAGCAAGATCCCAAATTGTGATTAAGAGTTAATGACTCCAAAAGTGGATATGGTTAGTGATAAATAACCCTTTTGGAGAATATGATGTGATTTGGCACTCAAATATGATTCGTGTGTGTTGTGAGCAGTGCTGAAACCCTATATTTGAGTTCAATTGTGGATTAACATCCAAATTGACTTAGAATAGAGGGAAGAATTGAATGGGGTATTGTGTTGGAAATAGTGTCATAGTGTGTTTTGATGTTATTGAAATTGGTTTGGAACTTTGGAATAGAAATGTTGCAATGTTAGGTTTTGAAATGTGAATTGTGTTGACATATTGAGATTGTTGTGAAAACATGTCAATGAGATGTGAATTTGATTGATTTGGTGTTTCCAATGGATTCCTTGTGAAAATTTATGTGGGAATGATGTTTGGTATGAAAATGGAACCATTGGAAGCAAAGATGCAAAATCTGAAATTCTGTCCAGTGAAACTCTATTCTGGGCAGTCTTGTCGTGTGGATTTTTTGACTAGGCAAATGATGTCAGAAAACTATGAAACTTTCTAGTCTTAAATTTCACATCCCAAGCTTCAAAATGGACATATAATTTGTGCCATTTCGTTTTGAGAACTGAGAGATATGACTGTCCAAAGTTTGAGGTCGAAAATGGACTCTGTTTTGGGGCAGTGATGAAATTTGTGCAATTCTGGAATTTTGTGGTGATTTCTGGTAATGGCTCATATTTTTCCAATGAAGAGGACTTAAATACCTTTCATTTGGCTTTGGAATCACCTCATTTTGATTTTTCTAGAATTAGTTATGATTTTTCAAAGTTCGGCCAGAAAATCTGCTAGAAAATCCGAAAATGGGAATTATGACATCATCTCATTAAAAGATGACATCAGCATGGAATTAAATATCTTCTCATCTTCTTCATCTCTCATTCTCTGTCGTGATGAACCAGCTGAAACTAGTGAGAGAAAGTTGAGAGCTCTTAGAGAGAGAAAGAGGAGAAATCTCGCAAGGTAAGCCAATTTCTCCGACGATCTAGCTCCTAACACGTATAACCTTGCTTCTAAGCTTCTCTTTCATGTTCTTTAAGGTGTTGGAAGCTCAATTTTCATGGTTTGAAAGGGGCTAGGGTTCAGCCATATTGAGTAAAAGCCAGAGGGAGCTTGAGGTAACTTCTGAAACTTCAATCTTTGATTGTTCTGGCTGCTGTGGTTGATTTAATCGGTGAAATTTCACCGGATTGTCTTTGTTTATAAATTTGGAAAATGGGTTGGCCTAGGTGTTATGCTGCCCAAATTGATACTAAATGGTAGTTCTAACCCAATGTAATGGTTAATAAAGTGGTTAGGAGTAGAAAGGAACGCGTTTACGGAGTCGAAACCAAAAAACCCTAATTTTTCCCGGGGAATTGAGAATTTCGGCCAAGCCTAGTTTGGAGGTGTTAGAGATGGATTTTCAATGATTTGATGATTCCATTGAGTTCAGGAGCGAAAATTAGGTGGGGTTACAGTTGGTCACTTTTTCGGAAAAGGCCGAAAAAGCATAATTACAAAAACGCCCCTGAAACCCTTTAAAGTGGCTGCCAAGGGTAAATTTGTAAATTGACATTGAATTTGATAATTCTGAGTCAGGAAATGGATTCCTTGGGCGAAAATATGTAAGAATCGCCCATGTCAAAGTTTCAAGAAAAGTACAGCCGGACTGGGTACGGCAGGGCCGGGCCGGGTCCCTGGGGGTATTTTAGTAAATTTTCAATATAGCCTCATATAACCCCAGAAACACTATGGAAGTGTCTAAATAGTACATTTGACATTGTAGGATCGAATGTGAAGCCCCGAGTTGCTAGCACGCAAATCGAGGAGAAAAGACTGGAGGTAGGGGACTTACCTTACTTGCATGTATTTGATATCTTTGCTTGTGTAGTGATGTATGTGATTGCTTTACTTGATTGTGTAGAGCATATTTGAATAAATGAAGCTCTATTTCTGTTTTACTGTGGCCATAGTTTTGTTACATGAAATATTGAGCATGCAGAAATATCATTATGGGGCATGCATCTAGATAAAGCTAACATGTCATACACATAGCATCTATCATGCATGCATTATGGTATTTGTTTCCTACTGAGACTCTCTCGAATCTCACTCTCCCCTACCAACAATTTAGACAGGGCAAGTGGCTCGTGGAGGGAGCGGCTAGGACTCTTTTGAGATGAGATTGTGTAATCCCCATTTGAAGAATTGTAATGGGCAATTGTACCCTGTGTATCTTTAGCGAAGGTATGTACCCGGGATTGCCGGGATGATTATGTTGTGCACTCTGATATTATATGAATGTGATTTATCTTCGTGTAGTAATTGTATTCGAAATGTGAATATGAGACCAAGTTTATAAATGATTTCGAAAGGTATTTTTGAAAACCCCATCATATGATGAGTTAGTAAATGTTATTTGATTATTATTGGTCTCTATTTCATTTTAATCGCGTATTTCAGATATAATTACGGAGGGGGTTATAGTGACCATGCCAAGAGTCCTCCATGTAAGTGGTTCGGGTGAGGGACTGGGTCCCCGTAAGCCCGGTAATTGGATGAGGATGGGGTGTAACCACACCAAGAGTCCTCTGTGTAAGCGGTTGGGGTAAGGGACTGCGTCCCCATAAGCCCGGTAATCGGATGAGGGTGGGTGTGATGTTTGAGACTCCCGGCTGGCTTCCTGGATAGAAGAGACTGAGACTTCAGGTAGGCCGTTATAGTAGGGTGCTTCGGATAGAAGATATTAAGATTCTGGAGTGGCCCGATTTTGATATTAATGCCCAAAAGTCCCGGTTACCACTAGTAGAGTCACTGGTGGGTGTACGGGTGAGGGTGGCGCTATGAAAGTTGATATGGTGAAGTAATGTTGTGAAAGTGGATACAATGTAAGCTGAAGTAATGTTGAAAATAGCGAAAGCTGAGGTATATATGAATACAGCGAAAGCTGTCAGTTGTGCGTAGTGAATCTGGGGTTCTTTGAGTATACCCTAAAGGAAAAGTGACTTGATGTTAGTGATTGAAGTGGCTCTACTCCTAGATGAATGACTTTGGTTCGTCTGAATAGTGATTGAGTAAGGTGAAGACCTCTAGAGTTAAAGTCAGAAATCATAAGTTCTTATGAACGTCTCCAGTCACGGGGGTCGATAAAGTGATCAAGTGAAATAAATTAAGCCACGACACATTGGTCCATTGAGATTCTTGAGAGAATCGAATTCACCATCCACTGAACTAGCTTTGCTTTGCTACACAACCACACCCTAATCCCAGATTATTCACATAGCCTTTCGGCTTTCACATAGTTAATCCCCCGTAAACTACCGCCCCGACTGGACGGTCCACCGCCATGGAAACCCATGCGGCTGCAGGTGAAAGACACATAAATAGCTAATCCCCCGTAATCCCACCGCTACACAGGCACGATCCTCCTACCAGAACCACCAATAGGCTGCAGGTGAAAGAGTCATAATATACAATCACATCAAGCCAGGATCGGGTATATACTCAATACGGATGCCTTTAAACACTTCATCTTTGGCACCTTAAACTCTTTTCATCATATTGGTATCCTCCAAGACCCCTTCTCACAATATCACTTGGCCTCAAAGTTTTACTTTCAGAAGCCATGCTCACACATTGCACTTACTTCCTTGAGCTCTTGCTCTTATCTATTCTACGATTCAACATTATGGCAGATACACTCCACGGTTCGTCGTCAAGGCGGCTGCACTCTAGGGTTTCTTCACGGTGGCTCCACACTAGGGTTCATCATCATGGTGGCTCCACACTAGGGTTCATCGTCACAGTGGCTCCACACTACGCTATTACACCCGATGCTTCACTCAATCAATTGATGGTTAGCCCCTTCGGTCAAAATTCTCTGTAGGTAGCCCTTTTCAATCAGATCTCACCGTAGGTAGCCCTCACCAATCAGATCTCACTATAGGTAGCCCTCTCCGATCAGAACTCTCCGTAGGTAGCCCTCTCCTATTAGAACTCTCCGTAGGTAGCCCTTTCCAATCTGTATCCTCTATAATACCCGTACAATATATCACAATATCACCAACAAAACTACCATGAATCGATTTAAACACAATCGAAGGATGCGATTCATCAAGTTCACATACACAGTAATTGAATTTCTCACTATCGAGATGACACATCATCTTTACCACCTTGAGCCTCTACTCAATGCAATTCTCAAACGTATCACTTTCGTTAAACTTTTGCTACGTACTTGGGGTTTATTTTCTCATGTGTGCATTAGCCATGTCAGATTGGGTTAATAAGAGTCTCTTAGGAACCTCCCACTACACCTAACGGTACCCACAATCTATGTTCCTCTATGCCCGCTCTTTGCCTGATTCAACTCAAATGATTCTGGGCCATTGCATATGGGATTCCATTACCATCTCATGCCTGGTATATTCACAAATTCCACTGCCCTTATTAGGGTACTTCACCCCTGTACACAAGAAATCCGAAAGCCGCTCGAATATTCAATTTTCTATCTCGACCGTGAGACCATATTCCATAGCCACTCGTTATTCTATCGAGATATATTCTCATTCAATAGGGGAATATTCTATTATCAAGATCTTTCCCTATGCTAGATTAACAACTAGCAACCTCAAGATCCCTCATACACATTTCAATATATTCCAGTACCACGTTCTAGTACTTTAGACCTTCTTAGTCAAATAAAATTCTTAAGAATCAGCTCAACTATTGAGTTTGATCCTTGGATCATAATTCAACTCTTAGGATCTCAACATTAACTGAGCCGGGAATTCACTTTCACTTAACTCCACCGATCATCATTAGCTCAACACAAGTTTAAGTATGTCCACCAGCCTAAAGGAACACTGGTATAATACCCTGAATTTTGAGACTTGAACTTAAAGAATAAGCCTGAGGTTAGGAGACTGCTAAGCCTTAGTTTAGCAGGATCCCAAATTGAATTAAGAAATATGAAAATGAGTTTGATGGTGATTCTGAGGGAATTGCCATAATCAGGGGCAAAACGGAAAGTTACTGACTAATTGATCAGTTATCGAGGAGGAAACTCATTGGTAACTTCAAGATCAATGGCTAGGATTGAATTGTGCAATAGATCAAGGGGCGAAATCCCATGAATATGTGTGTATGTGAGCTCATGGGAGCTTGGCAAGTTGGTTACACTTGGCAAATTTTAGACCCTTGGATTTAGGTCAAGATTTTAACTCTTCCTTCTCTCCTCTCTCCCTCAAGTCGGTTGTGGGTGTGTGTGGGAGCCAAAAATCTGGTCCTTCTTCATGCTTTTCTTTCTCTTTCTTCTTCCTCCATTTTCGTTGAGCTTAAGGGAGGAAAGAGAAATGGAAAAGGTGAGATTTAGCTTGGTTAATGTCCTCTTTAGCTCAAATACCTTTCTTTAAAGTTGTTCATAGTAATGAGAGCTTCATTGCTATGGTTTTAGATTTGGCAAAGAAGGTGTTTTTAGAGCTTGTGGGATTTAGAATGATGAAGAATCAAGGAAGTGGCTTGGGGAAAAGGAAGAGGTGAGTGCTTGCTCCCTTTTGATATATTATTTTTGATTTATGGTTGAGTTTTGTGATTTGTAGTTTTACCCTAATTTGGTATGATTGTGCAATGGTGGTGTATTGTGGTTAATATGATGCCATAGTGTATTTTGGTGTCATTGGAATTGATTTAGAGCATTGGGAGTAAAAAGTGGTTGATTTGGGTAATATGTGTGATAAGTGTGACAATAGGGGAAATGTTGTTGTGATAGGATTTTGGATGTTTTGAGGTTTCCAATGTGTTCCTTGTGTGAAATTATGTGGGATTAGCCTTGTGTTAGAGTTTGGGAACCATTGGGAACATATGTTGGAAGTTTGGGAAAGTTCTGATATCTGCTGCGTTTTATGGGTTCTAACAAGTATCACTCGAGTGCGCCTGGTCCTCACTCAAGTGAAGCGTGGTATTTTCCCTTTTCCCTTCTATTTTGTCGCACTTGCATGTAGAAGTTGTGAGAGTGCATTGGTTCACCCGCGAGTGATGAGGGTTATCACTCGAGTGCACCTTGTGTCACTCGAGTGAGCATGCATTTTGGCACTTGGAGCCACATCTCGGGTTAACACTCAGGGGCAATTTGGCAAGAGTATGAATGTGCACTCGCAAGTGTTGTGACATCACTCGAGTGCCAAAGCTAGTGCTCGAGTGCACTTCTGGCTCTGGGGTTTTCTATTGCTCTCAGGTAGTCACTTTCTAGGCTTCACTCAGTGGGACTCGGGTGAGCATGAGTCCATCACTAGAGTTCTTGGGTTAGTACTCGAGTGGAGTGATCACTTTCTATTTCTGGAATAGCTTTCGGGCAAGCACTTACTCGAGTACGGGTTGTCCATCACTCGAGTGCGCCATCCATTACTCGACTAATGAAGCCAAAAATGGGGTTTCAAGGGTTCGAAATATGGCCTTTGGTCAAGTGTTTCCCAACCCTTTTAGGCGTGTGTTTAGGCTTTGAGTAGCCACCTAAAGGTTGTGAATGATAACCAACTTAAGTGTCTAAAAGTTAAGGAATTGGAAAAGGGATTAACCCTATCTCCTTGTCTTGGTTATAGGGTTTGGTGGTCGCCCTGATCGTGAGCAGCCGAAGCTGGAGCTTACGTAGAAAGAGTGTAGGGAACATATCTCTTCTGCATGTATTTGATATTTTTGTTAGTGTGTTAGTGCATGTCTTAGCTTTACATGATTATGTGTAATTTGAAGCTATGTTTCAATTTATGCTATGACCATTAGTATATTGTTCGAAGCATTGAGCTTACAAATTTGTCATTGTGTTAGCATGAGTTATGTGATGCAAGCATGTCATGTATTAAACATTTATCGTACATGCATATTGATATTGTTTACCTACTGAGATTCTCTTGAATCTCACCCTCCCCTGATAACCTTTCACACAGGGTAGTGGATCGAGGATGGAGCAGGCAGCCAAGGGCGATGAGGACTCCTTCGGGTCATCATTTTGGTAGTTGGTTATCATCATAGTTGGGACATTTGTATGTGGAGTTGGCTGTGTATATGTAGATGAAGATTTGATTATGTATTTGAGATAGTTGTGTAATCCCCATATGAGTAATTATATATAGATAAATGTGCCCTGTAAGGCTTTGATTAATATATGGAACCCGGGATTGCCGGGATTATGATATTGTGTACTCTAATATATCTTTAAATGTGATTTATCTTTGTGTAGTAATTGTATTCGGAATGTGAATGTGAGACCAGGTTATAAATGATTTCGAAAGGTGTTTGTGAAAACCCCATCGGGTAGATGGGTTTGTAAATGTTATTTGATTGTTATTGGTCTCTATTTCACTTAAATTGCGTATTTCAAATATAATTACGGAGGGGGATTACAAGTGGTCCCCTAAGTCTTAGGGCCTTTAAACACACAAGTTCAGTATGACATCATTGACATGTAATATCATACCGCCTAGGGTTTTCCACCCAATATCTAGGTTTGTCATGACACCTAGAACCTTACTATCACATACCTTGGAAATCATTTTCCTTTGTTTTCTAATTAAACCTATCATCTCCTCATAGGATCCGGTGGATTATCCTTAATTACTTCCACCTTTGGGTCTAATTGCTTGATTCTAGGGTGAACCATTTTGTCCTTTACTCCACAAATGATCCACCACGTCAATACTATAGCAATTGTATAACATAGTCCTTAAAACTTATGCATATCCGCAAACAGCAGAGATACTCATGTGTATACAACAATCAATCCTAAGTCATCATCTATGACTAGGGCAACAAGCTATGACAACTATTCTAGCAAATCCTACCATTGCCAGGAACTACAACTCTGATACCACAAATATAACCCCCTTCCACCATAAGCCGAGATTAGTTCGTAAAAATTTAATTAAGTTTGAATTAGAGACCATATATTATTTGGGAGTTAGACAAAGTAAAATTTTCCAAAATCAGGGTTTTCAAAAACTTTTACAACACTTGTTCATAATAGTCTCATATTTACAGTACAATTACATAATTGGCTTGTACAAGTTGATTCCATTCATACATATCAGAGTATAATGCAAATTCCCGACACACTCAGGTTCCATTCAATAAATAAGGGTTCTACAGAGACACAAAGCCCATAAACTTTTCCCCTTTACTTGGGGATTACACAAAACTATACTACAAATCCCAATATATACAATTGTTTCCCAAAAACATCCAAATAATTTACATGATAACCAATAACCAAAATATATTCCTAAACCGGAGCTCTATCCGCTCTTCGTCGTCCGCTTTCCCTTAGAAATCAGGGCCCATAAAAACGTTTCTAAAACATGTTTACAAAAGGTCTCATATTCACATTACAATACACAAATGGCCTGTACAGATTGATTCCATTTACAAATATCAAAGTACAACATAAATTCTCGACATACTTAGGTTCTATTAATTAAATAAGGGTCTATAAGGCACAATTGCCTGTAAAGTTTCCCATAATAAGGGGATTACACAAATACTATCCAACATATACATGTAATTCCCAACAAAATATCCAAATGATTTACATGATAACCAAATAATCAAAACACTCCCAATCCAGAGCTCTACCCACTCTTCGTCACCCGGTTCCCTTTCGATCCTTTGACCCCATCTAAAAGTTTTTTTGGGAGAGTATGATTCTAAAGAATCCCCGTAGTAACAAATCACTCATAGTATGCACAACAATAAGGCATGAAAGCAAATCATCACACACACATGGCAACTACAATGGTAATTACAACGGCAAGGGCAGGTATGACTCATGTCACCCTTACATTTACTCACGTTGTATTGCACCACAACAGTTCACACAATATACTTCACCAGAGCTGGGATTCATATAAAGCATTTCATACGCAAGCCATATAGGCAAGATACATAACACACAACCCATGGTTGGATTCAGAATACGTCGCCCCACAGATCGAATTCACAAAGATCCATGTCGACTACAATGGTCGAGCTAGAGATGACCAGCGTTAATTCCTAAATGGCTCACACTACATTGCTCATGTTGTAATGGACCATAGCATATACAGTTCACAAAACTCAATGACAAGTCATGCATATCAAAACATTATATACAACATGAGAGAAGAGTCACCATCTTGGTCCTTTCGGGCGTATTCTGGCACCGATCTCTCTCAAGTAGGGCAAATGTCAAATCCTATAATCATAATTTAGGACGAAGAGTTACACTTTATTTCAAAACTCAATTCACTTCATAATACTTAAATTTGGTTATCAAAATTGACCCTTAAGAGGCCACAAATGCCTCTAATAAAAGCCCTAAAAGGTTGGAAAACAATAAGTTGAAAATCACTTTTCAAAAACTCAAAGTGCTGGAACACAGGGGTTGGCCGCGGCTAGCCCTCCCTTGGGCCATGGCCAAAATATGGTTAGAAGGTAACTGGTTACGGCCAGCCACCCATGGGCCGTGACTAAAATCAAGACAGAAAGGTTTGGGCCGCAGCCAGCCATCTTGGGCCGCGGCCAAGAAATTCCCTGATTCTTGGCTGAAATTCCAAAAATCATAACTAATTCTAGAAAAAATCAAAATGAGGTGATTCCAAAGCCACATGAAAGGTATTTAAGTCCTCTTTACAGGAAAAATATGGACCATAACTAGAAATCACCTCAAAATTTCATAATTACACAAAACTTAACACTACTCCAAAACAGAGTCCAATTTTTGTCCCAAACTTTGGCAAAGCATAACTCTCAGTTCACAAAATGAAATGACATGAATTTTATGTCCATTTTAAAGCTTGGGATGTGAAATTTAAGACTGGAAAGTTTCAGAATTTTCCAACACCATTTGGTCATTTAAAACTTTCATGCAAACTGACTGCCCAAAACAGAGTTCACACAAGACAGATTTTCCAACTTTCTACCAAAGTGTCCAATGACTCCAAAATCAATAACCAAACCTATTCCCATACAATTTCACACAAGGAACACAATGGAAACCTCAAAATGACCAAAATAACAACCCATTGACATGCCCTGTTTTTGTCCAATACACAAAACTAAACACAAAGTTGCCAAATTTTACCTTTAAGCTTCAATTCAATTCTATCATTCCAAAACACATTCTCAAGGCACTATATCCATGACAACAACATGCCAAAAACACAATGACCCCCATTTTCGAAATTCAAGCCAAAAATTCTAGAACATCCAAACTTAACCAATGGCTACAAGACCTATATAGAAAGGTTTGTCTTACTTACCTCTACAACTTTTCCAAATGTGTTCCTTGATTCTCTGACTTATAGATTTCCTTGTAGCAAAAAAACACCACCAATGGCAAATCTAAAACCACAAAATTGAAGCCCTCAACTCAAGGATCAACTTTAGAGAAGAGAGTTTTGGCATTAGAGATCAAGATCTTACCTCTTTTTACAAGCTTTTCACCTCTTCGTTGGCCTCCCATGGCAGCACGAATGGAATGAGAGAGATGAAGAGTGATTATGAAGAAGGGAAATGATGATGAGGGATGGTAGAAGATTCTGCCCCCAAGCCTTAATCATACGCACAAAGAGAGAGGGAGAGGGAGAAAGCAATAAAAAAATGTGGGTTTGACTTTTCTTACCCACTCTCTCTTCACCCACCAATGCCACTTGTCCAACACTCATTGGTTCTCAAAAAGTTAAGTAACCAATTAGTTACTCTAACCAATTCCATTAGCCATTTAGTTCCTCATCTCATTTCTCTTAGTTAGTAATCAATTCCTCCATTAATCACTAACTTATGGCCATTCTTTCAATTTCTCCTTGATTATGGCATATTTACTGAAATTGCCACATAACACATAATTAATTCTTTTCCTCTTCCTTATGCGCCATTTACCCCTATTTTAGCTCAAATAATTATTTTATCATGTAATTATGCTAAAATACAGGGTGTTATGCATTTTCAATAATAATTTGGATCTCAAATCCATTTTGATTCATAAAATTATTCACAATAATCGTCATTAGCCCTTAATCAAAATTTGGGGCGTTACAAAAGGCCCCATACCGAATGGCCCCAAATGAAATGGTGAAGTTAAAGAAGCTGATTGAAGATTTGCTCGAAAAAGGGTTTATTAGACTCGGTGTGTCGCCATGGGGAGCTCCAATGTTATTTGTCAAAAAGAAAGACGAGTGTCTACATTTTTGTGTTGATTATAGAGAATTGAACAAGATTACCATTAAGAACAAGTACCATCTCCCAAGAATTGACGACCTTCTAGATCAATTATCTGGTTCATGTGTGTTTTTGAAGATTGATCTAAGGTCAAGTTATCATCAGGTGCATGTGAAAGTAGACGATGCATGAAAAGGCTGCTTTTAGAACGAGATATGGGCATTATGAGTTTCTTGTGATGCCCTTCGGACAAACCAATGCACCTTTGGTATTCATGGATTACATGAATAATGTCTTTCGACAGTATCTAGATTAATTTGTTGTTATGTTTATTGATGATATTCTGATTTACTCTAAGAGTAGAGAAGAGTATGAGCATCATTTAAGAATTGTTTCAAAGACATTGCGTGAGAAGCAGCTCTATACCATTTGAGTAAGTGAGTTTTGGCTGCCAGAAGTGAAATTCTTAGGCCATGTGATCTCGCGAGAAGGGGTCTCAGTGGATCCCAGTAAAGTAGAAGCAGTATTGGACTGGAAGAGGCCAGAAACTGTTGCTGAGATACATAGTTTTCTGGGTCTTGCTGGTTACTACCAAAGATTCATTCAGAATTTCTCTCGTATTTCCTTGCCGATAACCAAGCTCACGAGAGAGGATCAGCTGTTTGTGTGGGATGAGCATTGTGAAAATTGTTTTGTTGAGCTGAAGGAGAGGTTGACTATGGCGTCTGTATTGATTATACTTGATCCCAGCTAGACTTATGTTGTGTATAGTAATGCGAGTAAGCAGGGATAGGGGTGTGTCCTTATGCAGCAGGGACGTATGGTGGCCTATGCCTCCCGATAGCTGAAACCTCATGAAATGAATTATCCCACCCATGATCTGGAGATTGTGGCAATTATGTTTGTAATGAAAATATGGTGACACTATTTGTATGGTGTGACGGTAGAACTGTACTGCAACCACAAGAGTTTCAAGTATTTGTATGATCAGAAAGAATTGAACATGAGATAGCGTCGTTGGATGGAGTTGCTTAAAGACTATAACCTGGAAATCAAATATCATACGGGTAAGGCACATGTAGTTGGGATGCTTATAGTCAAAAGACGATGCTTGTGGCAGCAATAATGATACAACAGGAAAAGTTTATAGAAAATTTTCGAGATTCGAATCTGTCAAACCAAATTGTTTTGCCAATTTCAATGTTTCTCAAGGGGAAAGTGATTTGAGAGCCGAAATTGAAGAAGCTCAAAGGCAAGATGATAGAGTACAATATATTTGGGCTAGAATTAAACGAGGAGAAGCTCAAGACTATGATTTGTTGCCTAGTAGATTAGTTCGTTATAAAAAGAGTATTCTACTTAAGGTGGAATTGAGGCAAAGAATCTTAGATGAGGCACATAAGAGCCGGTATACTCTTCACCCTGCTATGACCAAAATGTACCATAATTTGAAATCGTTGTATTGGTGGCCGGGATGGAAAAGTGACATGACTAAATACGTAGCTCGGTGTCTTACTTGTCAGAGAGTAAAGATTGAGCCCCAAAGGCCACCAGGTTTGCTGCAGAGTCCTGAGATTCTGCAATGGAAATGGGAAAGTGTGACCATGGACCTTGTTGTGGGATTGTCCAGGATCAAGAACTATGATGCGATCTGGGTGATTTTTGACCTGTTAACGAAGTCGGCATACCTCATACTGATCAATGCTAGTTACTCTCCGGACAAACTGGCAGAGATTTACATACGAGAGATTGTGAAGCTTTATGGCACATTGAAGAACATTATTTCTGACCGAGATCCCCAATTCACTTCAAGATTTTGGAGAGCCTTGCATTAGGCTCTGGGTACTCAGCTGAGATTCAGTATGGCCTATCATCCTCAGACAGAAGGGCAGTCAGAATGGACTATTCAGACGCTGGAGGATATGTTGTGAGCATGTGTCCTCGACTTTAAAGGGAATTGGGACTACTTTCTTCCACTTGCTGAGTTTACCTACAACAATAACTATCATGCGAGCATCCAGATGGCTCCATTGAAGCGTTGCATGGAAGGAAGTGCTAATCACCCTTGTGCTGGAATGAGTTGTTAGAAAGAAAGCTATATGGGCTGGATCTTATTGGCCAAACCTCAGCACAGATACAAATCATTCAAAAGAGGCTCCTTGCAGCGTAGAGTTGATAGAAAAGCTACGCTGATAAGAGGAGAAGACCTCTAGAGTTTGAGGTTGGTGATCATGTGTTTTTGAGAGTGTCTCCAGTCACCGGCATCAGGAGAGCTATCAAGCGAAATAAGCTGAGCCCCTGAGGTATATAGGTCCTTTTGAAATTCTTACGAGAATTGGGCCTGTTGCTTATCAAGTAGCCCTACACCCAAACTTGAGCATGCTCCACGATGTGTTTCATGTTTACCAACTGAAGAAGTACTAACCGGATCCATCTCACATTGTTAAATATGAAGAAGTCAAATTGCAAGACAACTTCACATATGTGGTAGAGCTAGAGCATATTATTGATAAAGAAGAACGATGGCTCAGACATCAAAGTATTCTGTTTGTGAAGGTGATCTGGAAGGGAATAACTCAGAGAGAAGCAACTTGAGAAGCAGAAGCAGATATGCGAAGACATTATCTGGAGTTTATGGCTCAAGTTATGTAGCAAATTTCGAGGGCAAAATTTATTTTACAGGGGGAGAATTGTAATGCCCCAAAAATGGGATTAAGGGTTAATGACTTCAAAAATAGATGTAATTATTGTTAAATAAATACTTTTGGAGAATGAGATGTGAATTACGATTCGAATGTGTTATAATCAGTGCCTAAACCCTGCATTTAAGCTTAATTGTGTGACAAAGCTTAAAACGAGCCCTAAGGGTAGGGGGATGGCACATGAATGAAGCGTGGGAAGATAATAAGATGTGTTTGGGTGTTTTAATAAATATTGTGATAATTAGGGGCAAAATGGGAAATATGCCTACCAATTAGTCAGCTATCGAAGAAGGAGTTTACTAATTTGGGAAATATTGTGGAATGTTTAGTGCTTAAAAGGTTATGATAGAATGATCCTATGTATGCATGCCTATGGAAGGAGTTGGGAGGAGATATGAGATCATGACACATGTCATTCCAAGGACCATTGATCATGGTTAAATGTTCAAACACACTTTCCTCTCTTCTCTCTCCCTCCAAGTCAGCTAAGTCTTGCATGGGGCAAGGAAAAAATCTGTTTCTCTATCATTACTCTCTGTCAAGCACTCGCACAAGTGAGCCATCTTCACTCATGTGTAAGTCATCTCATCACTCGAGTGCGTCATCCATCACTCGACTGCATCGGTTAAAATTAGTATTTTTACTTCCGAGAGGGGGTCTTTGTTCTAATTTTTCCCAACCCTTTAGGCTTGTGTTTAGGCTTTTAGTGGCCACCTAGAGGTCTCAAATGATAACCAACTTTAAGTGTTATGAAAGTAAGAATTTGGAATAGAGATTAATCCATCATCCTTAATTCTGGTGTATAGGATTTGATATTTTCCCTCCTCGAGAGCCGCCTATGCTAGGGCACACCTGGAAATAACAAGGTAGTGACTCTTTCTCTTATACTATATGTAATGCATTGTATATTTGTAATTTCATTGACTTGTGTATATTTCTTCGAGTTGTATTGCCATGCCAATAGCCCTCCAGTAGCTAACAATGGTTCGGATGAGGGCTATGTGCATCCCCAGCAGTGAAAAAGGATGAGCGTGGGGTGTGACAATGAATTCATTGTGGATGCGAAAGCTGAAAGGCTATGTGAAAGCCGTAAGGCTATGTGGAAGTCGAAAGGCAATTTGTGAGCCGTAAGGCTTGTGAATTACAGCGTACGTATGTCAGCGTGAGGCGTCATAGGGAGTGACGTTGGTCATCTCTACCCAAAGAGCTCCTCTTCCTCTTCTTCTCATCTTTCTTTTGATCTCAATCTTCCACCTATCGACAACTTTTAAAACCAAATAATTGTATATTATACGAAGCACTTGGCAAATCAACAAAAATCAAAGGATGCCAAGTGAACCTGTGACTAGTTGTTTAGAGCATTTTGCTTTCATGATTCATGTCTTGAGTTCAACTTGGCAGTGATGCTAAATGATGATAAACTGAACAAAAATCAAAGAATAGAGGGTAGCCCAACAAAAGAAATTCTCCTCTTCATCATCATTATTAAAGGAAGAATCCATGAAGAATCCCAAAATCTAACAATCTGAAAAAAAAACACCCTCACCCATTCCGTCCAAGCTCGTCGCACTAGAAGAGGGAAACCAACACCATCGACCCTCTTCCCTCTTTCTATTGAAGACGATGATGAATCTTGAAGAAGAAGAGCCGTTGAGTCACAGCCCACAATTGCGCTCTGGTCCTTCCGGCATCACTCAAATGGAGATGATAATAAACAATGGCTATCTCGATGAAGAAGATGATTAATGATGGTCCTTCAAACTCGTCTGTATCCTTTAAACCCCAGAAGCTATTTTTATCACTATGCACCCAAGTGCCCAATGTAACCCCCTGACTTTTAACACGTAATGATATTCCGATAATGCATAATTAAGTCGGTTTAGAGACCGTCGGATAGTTTAAATTCATTTCAAACTTCCTACTATACCGTAGGGTTTTCACAAAAATCTTTCAAAATCTTTCCCCTATCCTGGTCTCATTTTAAACATTCGAATATAATTACCTGTGCAGTTGATTTACATTCACATATCAGAGTGGATAGCTAAATCCCCGGCAACTCCCGGGTTCTATACATATATATAACCTGAGGGTTTATAAGTATTTACTAGGGGATTACACATCCAAAATTGATTATGATCTTCATGTTCCAAAATATACAGTAATCCCGAGTTTAAAATAGATAACCAACATCTCAAAAATCCTTAGTATAACTAAAGATCCTAAGTGCTCCGGGTTGGCCGCTTCTCCTTTGAGCCACACGCCCTGTCTGAAATGTTAGTCATAGGAAAGAATGAGATTCGAGAGAATCTCAGTAGTAACAAACCACTCACACAATGCATAAACACAAAGCATGTACATAAATCACAAACAGCAACAGCAGCAGCAATTCACAGATACATGGTTTTCACCACAAACGACAGCACTCACGGCTGTATACACAATACGACAGCTCTTGCTGTAATCAACATCATGACAGCTTACGCTGTAATCAGTAATCAACATCACGACAGCTTACGCTGTAATCACAATAACGACAGCTTACGCTGTAAACGACAGCTTGCGCTGTAAACGACAGCTATCACCAGCTGTAACCGCAGCAGCATCAGAAATCATCATAAAACAGTGATACAATACACATACAGTGCATTACACAAATTATAAGAGAGAGAGTCACTACCTTGTCCTTTCCTGACGTCCTTTGGCGCAGTTGGCTCACGAGGGCGGCAAATATCAAAGCCTATAAACAAAATCAAGAATGGTGGATTAATTTCCTACCCCCAATTCCTACTTTCAAACACTTAGAATAGGTTCCATACGAGTCTATAATGAAAATTTATAAAAATGTCCCTGGGGACCCGGCCTGGGCCCGCCGTACCTGGTCCGGTTGCACTTTTCCCGAAATTCTAATCTAGGCTATCCTAACATATTTTCGCCCAAGGAATCCATTTCCGTACTCAGAATTATCAAATTCAATATTAAATTACAAATTTACCCTTGGCAGCCCCACTTTAAGGGTTTTAGGGGCGTTTTCGTAATTATGCTTTTTCGGCCTTTTCCGAAAAAGTGACCAACTGTAACCCCACCTAATTTTCGCCCCTGAACTCCATGGAACCATCAAATCATTGAAAATCCAACTCTAAGACCCATTTCTAGAGCTGGCCGAAATTTATGAGTTCTCCGGGGAAAATCGGGGTTTTACGATTTCGGCTCCGTAAACGCGTTCCTTTCTACTCCTAACCACTTTATTAACCATTAAATTAGGTTAAAACTAACATTAAGACCCAATTTGGGCAGCATAACCCCTAGGCCATATCATTTCCAAACTTTAAAACCAAAGGCAATCCGGTGAAATTTCACCGATTAAATTGCCCACAGCAGCCAGAATAAGCAATATACGAAAGTTTGGAAGTTACCTCAAGCTCCTAATAGCTTCTCATTGACTTGACTGAAAACCCTAGCCTCTTGAGCACCAAATTTGCTTCTCAACACCTTAAATAACATAGAAGAGAAGTTTAGGAACAAGGTTATACGCGTTAGGAGCTAGATCGTCGGAGAAATCGGCTTACCTTGCGAGATTTCTTCCTCTTTTTCTCTCTTTTCTCCAAGCTCTCTTCACGTCTTTTTTTCTCTGAAATGGGTCTGGAATGGCTGATGAAGATGATGGAATTGCTTTTAATTCCATGTTGATGTCACCTTACCACATGATGATGTCATAATTTCTAATTTCACATTTTCAGATTTTCTGGCAGATTTTCTGCCCAAACTTTGAAAAATCATAACTAATTCTAGAAAAATCGAAATGAGGTGATTCCAAAGCCAAATGAAAGATATTTAAGTCCTATTCATAGGAAAAATATTGGCCATTACTGAAAATCACCACAAAATTCCCAGAATTTCAATCTTTGCATACTGTTCCAGAAAATAATTAATTTCGCTGGGCAAACTTCAAAAATCCAAAACTCTTAGGTCACAAATCAAAATGATACAAATTATATGTTCATTTTGAAGCTTGACATGTGAACTTTAATACTAGAAAATTTCAGAATTTTTAGACACCATTTGCCTATTTAAAACGTCCATACAAACAGAGTTTCAATGGACAGAGTTTTCAACTTTTGCACAATTGTTCCCAATGGTTCCAATTTCACAATAAACACTCTCCCCACACGAATTTTCACAAGGAAGCCATTGGAATCATTAAAATATCCAAATTCTCATCACAGATTCTCCAAAAGTGTTTATTCAACAATAATTACATCACTTTTGGAGTCATTAGCCCTTAATCCCATTTTTGGGTTATTACACCAAAACAAAGAAATCTGATGAGAAACGCAAGCCTCATCCTTCTTTTGGTCACCTCGTAGACATTGTCAACTTATCCATCTTCTCTCTTCTCCACTCAACGCTCGAACTCATGAACAGATTATCATCCAAGCCTTTTGACTGAAACTGCCAAGGGTTTTTCAAATTCAACACAATTCCAATATGTATGAGTTAACCAACGTGGCTAACTCTTCTGACACAAAATTTCATTGTGTCCAATGTTTGTTGTCATTCCGTTTTAGTGTGGTAAAAGTGACTTCTTTTTACAACTTTCAGGGTAAAAATGTCCCCTAAAAAACTTTCAGACACCCAATGTCCCTGAGTGAAAACTTCAGGGCATATTTGCTCCTTAACCCAATATAAAATATAGTTGATTTTTCTTTTATAGAAATTAAGAAAATTAAATAAACTATTTAATCATATCATATGTTGTGTATCATTAAATTATATATCAGTTTATATATTAGACACAATAGTTTAGAAAAATATGATAAATATAAATATTTTAAAGTAATTAATTACCTTTTCTAATCTCTCAAAAAAAATCAATTCTATCTTATATTTAAAACAAGAGAAGTAATAATTTATAAGTTTTGTTAATTAAGGAGATAATAATTGTATTTTATGTCTTAAATGTGAAAAATACATAAAAGGCCTGGTCCATATTTGGTTCAGCCCATTATCATGCATAGCAAATAAATGGGCAAGATCTGATTAAAGCCCAAGGTCCAAACCTAGTATCCGGGTTTTTGGGCTACAGTACTCAGGGTTGTTGGGCGCTTTTTTTTCTTTTATAAATTTTGAGCGAGTAAAATTGTGTCTTCTTTGGCCTTGAAGCTAGGGCAGAAGTAGCAGCACAAGGCAGCCACCATGGTAGAGATGAACTTTCTTCCTTCAGCTAAATATTTTCGATCTCGATGTTTGCGAGAAATCATTCGTTCGTCGCGCGGTATTGATTTTCATTCTGTTAATTTCCTTTTTCTTAGGTGAAGTACTCCAAAGAACCTGACAATCCTACCAAGTGTAAGTACAATTTTGATTTCTTAAGTCCGTAACGTAACATTGTAGAATCCCTACTGCTTTTCGATTAGATCATTGCAGAGCTAAGCCTTTGATCGCTTCTATATTGTTAGTGATCAATTTGTTTAGCTGATCTGGTTCTGAACTTTTATGGTTTTAAACTGTTGGGTTTGGTTTTCTTTATTTTGGATCTAATATGATACTATCTTACAAGCTGCAGCCTGCAAGGCCAGAGGCTCCGACCTTAGAGTTCACTTTAAGGTACTAATATCTGTTACTTTTGGTCTTCTTTTGGTTTAAACTGTCTTCAATTGTGTTCGGATATTTCTGAAACACTCTGGATGTTAGTCCGAGAGAGAGTGCATACTGAAGGCATTTTACCTAATAGAAACTGAAAGTATGCCAACTATGCCTTTTAGCTACTGAGAAGGAATAAGTAAACCTGATGGAAAAAAAACTGAAAGTATGCCAACTATGCCTTTTAGCTACTGAGAAGAAATAAGTAAACCTGATGGAAAAAAGCAGGATCGGTTGCCTATGTGAGCAGATCACTCGTAAACTTCAGGAACATAATCACCAGTTTTCGGGTGAACCTCTGTATTTTTTTTGTCACTGGAGGTTCAGTAAATGATGGAACATGTCTTATAATTGCATGCATCCATTAATCCCTTCTGTGTTACCATTTTAGTGATCATGTGATTGATGTCTTTTTATTGAAGGAATCATGAGTGTCTTAAGTTGAGTGGAATGATTACTTTCCTCATCTAATGGGTGATGTTTTATAGCTGGCCTCTGTAACAACACTGGCTTGCAAAATAAATCTTTATTCCGTTTATTTTTAATGCTTTAATTAAAACCTACGCAAATATCTGGAGTATACTGTCTTTCAACTGTTCATCAGAGCCACTATTAGGTGTAGTGTAGAAGATTTAGGAAAGAATAGGGAAGAAGTAGAAGAGAAGAGAGTGAAGAGAAGAAACAGAGTTGAGAGGAAGAGGAGAGGAGAGGGAAACTGAGAATGCAATATGTATAATTCACAATAGGCATAATGATCAGATTAATGGAGTAATACATTTATATAGGTAACTAGGCAGTAAACATTTAACATTTAACATTTAACTGACTAACTACCTACCCCATAATAATTGTGGCTGATAAACTTAATATCACCACAGTTACATTTACATATCAGCCACACGCAATTTCTTATTGTGTTTATCCTTTTCTTTATCTGTAATAAATTTAGTCAAAGATGGAGCTTGAAGAAGCACTGGTCATATGCTATCCACTAAATTGTTTCTGCCATTTAACTTTACAGAACACTAGGGAGACAGCGTTTGCCATCAGGAAGTTGCCCTTGGCAAAGGCAAAAAGGTATTTGGAGGATGTAATAGCCCACAAACAGGCTATTCCCTTCAGAAGGTTCTGTGGCGGTGTTGGGAGAACAGCCCAGGCAAAGAACAGACATTCTAATGGGCAAGGACGATGGCCTGTGAAGTCAGCTAAATTCATTCTTGATTTGCTCAAGAATGCTGAGAGTAACGCTGAAGTATGTCATGTTAATATACTCTTGTTTTTTAAAACCAATTTATGCCAACATTTGCCTACCCATTTACCTGTTCATGGCATATTTCCAGGTGAAAGGCTTGGATGTAGATGCTCTCCACATTTCTCACATCCAGGTTAATCAAGCACAGAAGCAAAGACGCAGAACCTACCGTGCTCATGGAAGAATCAACCGTATGTTTAAACCTCTTGGATCTTAATTTTACTTTTTTTTTTTTGGCTGTGTGCTCTTTTATTGATTGAAGATTGCTTTTGCAGCCTACATGTCATCTCCATGCCACATAGAGTTGATACTGTCTGAAAAAGAAGAGCCTGTGAGGAAGGAGGTATGGATTTTGATCATCTGTCTTTTGGATACTTTTCTGGCTTTGTTCTTCTAATATTTGTGAATTGTTGGTTGTTGTAGCCGGAGAGCCAGTTGGCAACAAGCAAGAAAGCGTAAGATCTTCGTGGTGGCGCTTTATCACAAATTGCTGCCGACCTAAAAATGATCGAAGGGTTCCTTTTCTAGATTATCCTCGGAGAGTATTGTGATTTTTCCTTGTTTTGTATTTGGCATGAGCTTTTCTTAGAAGAGTTGAGCATAATTATGTTGTGTCATACTTTATCAGAGCTTCTTTGAAACATAACGTACGAAACCATCAGATTGGTCGGTTCATTACTCTGATATGATACGTCTTATTTAGAGCGTAATATTAAATTGTTTCTAGAAAATTAGATGCCTTTATATGTTTCTGGATTCGTTTGTTTGTTATTTTAACCTTTTTTATTTACTGAATCTGTTATTTATTAAACAAATTTATTACTTATCCAAGGCAAGCGCAAATTAAATTTTTATATTGAACCAATTAGACTAATTAGCTTATTAGATTATGACTCACATTGTCACTCTTAATTTCATAAATAATAATGACCCCGTGCCAAGTATGTATATATCTGATATCGGTTATTGTGCCCCATGTCAAAATATAATAGACCGTCTGGTTCGATTACATGAGAGAGGATTATATGTAATACTGATGTAATAGAGTGATTATAGCGTTTGGTTGCACTTATGTAATGTAAACAGGATTACATTTTGTAATCGTGATTATATCATTTGATATATTTAGGATTACACTGTTGTGATTGATGAATGAGAATGCAGACATCCTGTAATTAAGTGAAAATGACACTATTGCCATAATCATTTTTTAAATTGATCAAAGTGCTCACCCATAAATGCTGTTAAATATTAAATAATTTTATTTATCACCAGTAAATATTAAAAAATAATTAATAATATAGAAACTTAAGAAATATTCCTAATTAAAAATTAAAAAATTATATTCCACCTTTAAGAAAATATTAAAACATATCATTAAATAATATTTTGATCATTAAATATTAAAAAAATTAACATGAACCCAACCTATATATTGAATAATATTTTCATCATTAAATATTAAAAAATTATCATGAACCCAATGTGTATATTGCATAGAATTAAAAAATTATCATGGATCCAATGTGTATATTATTATATATGTAGACAGGGGTAATTTTGTCCCTTACTATATTATTCCTATGTATTTCTCATTTTCAATGTAATCCAATCAAACATTGTTATGTATATATATCATCTTTCTCTAATGACAAACCAAATAAATTATATAATCATCATTACATTGCATTGCATTTCATTACATTATCTTCAATTCCGTGAACCAAACGGGCACTAAGTTTCCATACCGAACGCTTTAACCTCCCCTCTCAGAATGTTTTAGTGAGATTCCTTTGCAGATCAGGTTCTCGTTCACACTTATCAGTGTTCATCGCTGTAATGAAATATATGCTGTTTATTTAAAACCAATGTAAACAGTACACTGTGTTCATCAAAATGATCAAAGTTAAGGAGGAGAAAATAGAGGGGAGAATATTATCGTCAGGGAGGAGACAAATACCATGCCAATAATGACTTTATTTAGCTTTTAACCCATTTTTTAAGTAATGTCAAGAAAAATAAATTCAAACAAAAAATTATAATAGGCATAGTGTAGAAGAGATGAGCGGGAGAAGAGAGAAGAAACATAGGGAAGACAGGGAAAGGGATTGAGAAACACTTTAATGTCTTAACATCCTAACTACCATGGCTAACACTAATCGCCTAGGCACGACCATCAACTTAGAGACCCAATATCACTAATCATTTGCTACTTGAACTCATAGCTTGCTGGTTAGAGCAGATTTGTCTTTTTACCGCGCAAAGTCATGGGTTCGATTCAGCATCGAATATCACTAATCACCGATCCGCGACCATCAACTTAGAGACCCAATACGTTTGAAAGGAGGTCTTTAACTTCTGTTCCAACAAATACTTTAAGCTTTGCTGATTCGTTCTTATGATGAAATGCCTTACCTCTGGGTATTGATGCCAATGTTTAACGGCCTGAACTCCTGCTAACAGCTCCTTCTTGTAAATAGATAAACTATAATGCCTTGGAGCTAATGCCTTGCTGTAAAATGCCAAAGGCTGTCCCCCTGCATCAAAACATCATCAATACCCGCAACACAAGCTCCTCAACAAAGGTTTTAGAAAAATCTGGCAGCATTAATACCGGTGCAGAACTCAAGGTTTCCTTCACTTTCTTAAAGACAATAGCAGCCTCCAGAGACCACGAAAAGCTGTCTTTCTTTAACAGATTGGTCTATGGTCTTGCTAATTCACTATAACCTTTGATAAACCTCCGCTAATAACTAGTCAAGCCAAGAGAAGAGTGAAGGTGTTTAACTGTAGAAGGCTTAGGCCACAACAAAATAGCCTTAATCTTATGAGGGTTAGTAGCTACTACACCATTCTGAATAATATCCCCTACATATTCCACTTAGGTGGCAGCAAACGTACATTTACTCTCCTTAAAAAAATAGTGATTCTTCCCCAAAATTTCAAACACTTGCCTTAGGTGCTCAATGTGCAAAACCATACTAGAGTTATAAACTAAGATATCATCCAAAAATACCAAAACAAACCTCTTGAGATGCTCTCTAAAACTGTTGTTCTTGGCACTTTGAAATGTCGTAGGTGTATTAGTAAGTCCAAATGGCATTACTAGCCATTCATAGTGACTTGAGTGTGTTCAGAAAGCTGTCTTGTGTGTGTTATCATGAGGCTCTATTCTTATCTGATGATAACAAGCCTTAAGATTGAGTTAAGTAAACCATCCAGCCTCTCGAAGATCATCCAACAACTCTTCTATAAGGGGAATTAGATATTTGTTTTTGATAGTCTGCTTATTGAGTTCATGGAAGTCTATACACATCCTCTACATCCCATCTTTCTTTTTAACCAACACAATAAGAGAGGAAAACGGAGAAGAACTTTCTTGGATCACCCTACTTTCCAACAATCCTTTACCTTGACATTCAATTTCATCTTTTTTGCATAGCCTGGTAGTGATAGGGGTGAAGATTTACCAGGTCAGACCCCTCATGCAATAAAATTGGGTGGTTGTGACCTTCCCTTAACGGCGTTGGTTTAGAAGACACATCACTGAATTCCTTTAGCAACCCTCTGACCCTTGCACCAGCTTCTAGGGGACTATTTGCAAGAACACAATTTAGTTGGTTCGGTTCTTCAATTGCTTGGAGGAGGAAGAGCTGATTGCCATCTTCCACATGATCTTCAATTCGGCGAACGAGCTTGCAGCCATCCATAGGTGTAGGTTTTAAGGTACAGACAGAACCATTATACCAGAAAGTCATTGCCAAATCATCGTAATTCCATGAGGCATGATGTACGACCTGCTGCAATCAGTGTAAACCAAGTACAAGATCATAAGTCTTGATTCCATCACCTTTAAATCAAACTGAAATTCTTCACCCTGCATCTTCCATTTGAAGTTCTTCCGAGTACCATCTAAGTTCAACTAACCACCCCTGCTTCCTCTGCTTCACCCACTGGAGATGCACAATCCTTCCATCCCAACCGTTTAGCCAGGGCGTAATCCGAATAACCGTGAGAAGCCCCATTGTCAACAAGTATATGAACTGATTGTTTACCTATAAATCCTTGGATTTGCATAGAAGAGATGCCCATCCCACCTTGAATTATGTGTAACGAGATTTGCAAGCATTCTGAAGTCTCGGTTGTTTCCTTAGGCTACAGAGGGTCATCGTCAATTTTCCCTTCTTCGCCCTCTTGATCGAGTTTAATTAATTGAATTTGCAAGCGTTGTCTTTGAGGACAATTATGCCCATGTGAATGAGGTTTGTGGCAATAGGAACACAGATTTTTGGCACGAAGATCATCCATCGCTTCAGGCGAAATTGTTGAAGCTATAGAATTATTGACAGAAGCCCTTGTTCTTGTATTAGAAGCCGTCGATGGTCTAGCACTCAAACTCGGTTGGAATTTTCTTGAGTACATAGTTGTTCTAGCTAAAGGGGCAAATTTGCCCCCTATACCTTGAGTACATAGTTGTTCTAGCTTGGGCGGCATATGTCTGATGAAGATGTCACATTTCATGGCCTTTTACGATGAGTTGTCTTTAAGTCAGCTTCTTCATGGGAGTTTATCTCATGAATTTTTGCAAGAGTCCGAGCCTCCGTCATCGTACGCGGCCGTAGAATGCGTACTTGATGGGCTAAATGAGAGTGAAGACCTTCGATATAAGATTGAATGGCTTTCTCTTATGAAATTCTAAGTTTACAGTGAAGAGCATCAAAATCGTCATTGTATCCATCAAGCGAACCAGTCTGGTATAGCTTCTTGAAGTTGCCTATCAGGGATTCCTATGGAGAACCGAAACACACTTTAAGAGCATGTTTGCATTCCCTCCAAGGGATGTCACGACGCTATTCTTCTTCATCATACGCTTGGTTCCAAACAAACAAAGGTACGCTCATCAAGATTGACGCTGGCAAGGCGAAGCTTCCAATACTCCGAAGTACCGTCTAATTCGAAGTAACGTTCACACCTTTGTATCCACCCTAAGACATCCGAACGTTGAAAATGGGGAAACTCCATTTTTGTGAATCTTGTTTGTGTATAAGCGGCTTCCTCGGCCTTGGGATGGTGGTGCTCCAAATGATCATTTCATGAACCCATGTCGTGAGTTCTAAAAATAAAAAATAAAAAACATTAGGTTTGAAAATGTAATATAGTAGTTCAATTTAAGTTATTCTTATGAGGAGATTAATTTTCAAGTTTCTAAATAGTTATGTGAAAAATATCTTAAAATTGCAAGAAATTATTTTGAGAAATTGTTTCCGAGACAAATGAAATAATATAATCTAATTCAATATTTCTGTATCTTTCAATTTTCAAGATAAAGAAGTAAAAGGAATCGAAATCAACAATAACAATAAGGTAAATTCAATAAACTAATATAATGATGAAGTGAGATTCCCTTGAGTTGAGATTTTAGTCTTCCTTATTTGTTAATGATAAGAGTTCAATAATATGAGTCAAAATGATAGACCTAAGGTACCACTAGATTCATAATTGCAATACCCACTTAATTCATTCTATCGAAGCTATTAAATGAGTACCACAATTCAGCACAATAAATCTGACTTAAGAAGAAGAATAATTAACTTTCAATCCTAAATTGTAATTACCATTATAAAAATTCAAAACATTCAGTATAGTCATTTAAAATCCACTCAACCGAGTCAGCATAAACAACCCAACCTACTCATAGTACAACCACCAAGTTTATTCATCTGGTATAGAACAATTTAGCTCACAACCACATACTTAACCAAGCCACACAAACATGAACTAAAAAGAGAGCTTAAAGGAATTCTATTAAAGCTTAGAAGCTTAGACCATTATCCAACTCAAGGAAATCATCAGAACTTAGCTATTCATGGAAGAGAAAGATTGAAATTGGCCATAGAGAACATTCAGTCTAGCAACTCCTTAATTCTCCACCGAATCAACCTTCCATGTGCTCCACTCCTTTTCTTCAATTAACCCATTTGGTCACCTCCTCAATTTCTCCATGTGGTCCCCTCTCTCTTTTTTCTTTCTTCAATTGGTGCTCTCATTCTTCCATGACTCCTCTCTCCTTTCTCTTTATTCTAGCTACCTCTCACACCCCAAAAATGGTTACCCCTTGCCTCTTCTTTTTTCAATTCTTTTTAGGTTGAAAAGTGAGTTAAGACATGTTTGGATGAAGGGTAAAAATTTGTTTTGGGATTAGGTACATAATTGCAACCACTAAACAAGGCTCTTACTCATTTAATCTCCTTTTATAAAAAAATATGAAAATAAATTCTGCACTTGTGAAGTTCCTCTTTTGCCCTTCATTAAGCTCCAAAATGACATCTTTGACCTTGAACAATTGACAAAGGTTGTGCCACATCATCACCTACAAAATTAAATTCACAAAGGTAATAACTTTTGCTCACAATTAAGGAATAATGGAAATAACAAATATTAATTTAAAAAATAACAATTTAATCACTATAATTCCCAAATTACCCTTTCACTAAAATCTTACATTAACACTTAATTATGCCCAAAATATTCAATTAAGTTCCACAAAAGCCTAAGATTAATTACTAGAAATATATAAATATTGAGCTCTACCACCATTATTTCTTGGTCACGCCACTTCATGGCCATCGCATTATTCCTTGGCTACCGTACGTCAGGGACCTCGGCATTAATTCTTGGTCATGAGACTTCAAGACGCTCAGCCCCGATAACGTTTCTTGGTTGCTGAGCATTGGTAGAACCCTCTCTAGGAGTTGTCGAAGCACGTTCTTGGCGAAGCGGGGCCATTTGTTCTATAAGATTGTGAACAATCATGGGTAAATCTTTGAGCTCTTGAACCAAGGCTGGTAAACCCCGAAGGCCTTGGAATTTTGTTTCGATAGCCTACAATCTAGCATTAGAAGGATTATACATGGTGGAGGTTAAAGTGTTGAAATTGTGGGAGCATGTATTGACCATGCATGATAGAAAAGAATTATAAGGAGCACAAAGACTCTGATACCATTGATAGCAATAGTGTAGAAGAGATGAGAGGGAAAAGAAAGAAGATGAAGAAGACAAAAGAAATAGAGGGAAGATAGGGAAAGAGATTAAGAAACACTCTGAATATTATTCCAACTGATCAATCAATAAGGGTACAAGTTGCCTAAGGGTCCTTATATATAGGATTGGCTCAAGAGGTAAGGTAATGTCTTAACATCCTAACTACCTATAACTACCTCAACTAATAATATTAGTTAATGCCACTCACTAATCATCTATGCACGACCTCATAGAATTCGTAGTGTGTCCGCACCCTAAAAACCAATTATAATAGCACAATTAAATCACAATTATGCCTAATTACAATCTACATATCAAATTAACACCATCAAATTAAAGATTATAGTCAAATTAATACACCACTAAAGATATCTCGATGCCAGATATATTAAAAAAAAGACAATATGACCCCAAATTCAAAACACAAGAAAAATAAAAAGTAAAATAAAAGAGAAAGTGGTTTCATCTTGCAATAAGAGTTGTTGGATTAGGCATTCATGTTCTCCAAGGCTTGATATTTTGGGAAAAGCCGTTCTCTCCCCAAAATCTCTCCAAATATGGTGAGAAAAAACAATTGGGCCCACATGATTTTTCTCTTCCCACATTTCTCTTTCCCTACTTTCCCCCTAATTCAAATTAGAAAAATCAATTTTCCCCTCAATTTACCCTACTTCTCTCCTCCCTAAATTTTCTCCCTATACAAACACACTAGAAAGTTTATTTTTTTTATTCAATGCAATTGGCATTTTTTACCTGAGGCATTCTTGTTGCAAATTGCCTAACTTTAATGCATTACTTTATGTTAATGTTTGATTTCACATTGTCATATTCAATTTATAATATCATTTGATACTGTGATATCAGATGTATCTATTTGACTTTGATACTACTAATATTATAAAAGAATAATTTGAATTTAAGAATAGTGTAGTGATGGTGGCTTCTATGTATTAGGGTTAGAGTGAATTAATGATCATTGCCTTATTGGATGTATCTGTTGGAGTGTCCTTAGTCATTTCTATAGCCATTAGAGTCTCTGAACATTCTTTGTGTCTAAGGAATTAGCTATTGGAGCAGAGATAATGTCTGTTATTTGAATGTCCTTTGCATTTAATGCTTCAGACACAAAAGTGCTTTTTTCAATTTATGTGTTAATCCTTGTTTGATCACCTGAGAAACATTTAAGCACTAATATAATGAATAGTTAAAGTAATTAGAAGCAAGAAGAACAAGTTACACAATCATTCCAATGATTTATAGAAGTTTCAAGGCGATGCTTTGTTTTCTAGGAAAGCATAACTCGAGTAATGATGCATAAATGGGACCACTCGACTGGTCTCTTAGCATTTTAAAAACCTTACAGAGCATTAGATGGACCACTTGAGTGATGTGAATGACACATAAATGGGATCACTCAAGTGATCTTGTTTCTTTGAAAAACAGATTACTTAATACATCACTTGAGTGATTAGCTAGTGATGAAGGGTTATAGGGTCACTCGAGTGATCTTATTTTCCTTGATGTTGATAGAAACAAATCACTTGATCACATCATTGGAGTGTTCTACTACTGATGTTCTTTTAACACATCACTCGAGTGGTTACTCGAGTGATCTCATACTTATAAAACTTAAGGCTTTTATAACACTTCCAGGGTCACTACAGTACTGTGCTAGTGATGCTCTTTTGAATGCATCACCAGTGGTTACTCAAGTGAGCTTAATACATCACTCGAGTTGTCACTTAAGTGGTTTTATCTTTAAAACCTTTCAAAGTAAATATCATTACAACAGTTGACTAGAGTGATATGACAATAATGAGATTTAAATATATCACTCAAGTGGTCACTCGAGTGACCTTTTCTTACAATTTTTTAAAAAACATAGATCACTACCATGTATCACTTGGGTGTTGTGAAAGTGATGCAAGTTTAACATATCACTCGAGTGGTCACTCGAGTGAGCTTAGAACACTCAAGCGGTCGCTCGAGTGATTTTCACTTTGAAAATTTGTCACAACACTAATAACTGGATTGTTTACTATGGTGATGTGGTGGTGATGAGAATTCAAACACATGACTCGAGTGGCTACTCTAGTGATCTTCTTTTGTAAAAAGATTTCACCAGAAAGTTCACCATGTTGATTTAGCTAAGTTGTATCACATCACTCGAGTGATCTAACATTTCTTGTAGATTTCTTGCTTTGTTCAAAAACTCTTTGTTTAACTTTTAAATCTCGTGTGAAACCTTTCTAAGTTTGTTATCATCAAAACATGTAATCTAACATTCTCCCTTTTTTTGTTGATGACAAAATTTATACAATTTGGAAAAGGATTGGCAAATATCATGGCCAATCAATTATAATAAGAGAAACACATAATCTAAAACAACATTCATACATGTTCATACTAAGATATAGGAGAAGTTAATAGCTCATACACAAAATGATCAAGTTAGTACCACACATATATAAAAACATAAATACTGAATTTTAAACACAAGACAACAGACTCTATGACTTAGTAGTAGTGCCATAACTGTCAGTATCACTCAGACTTGCACCATCTCTTCTCCCCTTTTTTGGCATCATCAAAAAGGGAAGGTTGGATAGGAGAAGATAGTCTAAAGCATAGTGGAGCATTGGATGGCTAAGAAGATGGGTCCAAGGTATGAAGAGGGGTTGCCTGAATAGGAGAATAGGCATCACTAATGGTATCACACCTTTGGTGAGCAAAAGTGGGGGAATCAAATTGAGTAGGCTCAGGCAAGTAAAGGGCAGGAATCTTGACTGGATCCTAAGGGTTTTGCATATAGATAGGGACATATTGCGGTGGTGGTAGAGGTTGAAAAGGTGCTTTGGAGGGCTAAGACACCTTAATATCTTCATCAACTTTCTTAGAGCCTTGATATCAGAATTATTAGAATGGTGAGATTGCTCTTGAAAAATTGGTTCCTCATGAGGAAGAGAGCCAGAGGCTATAGGATATGAGATAAAAGGGGTAGAGGTAGGATGAGATGTGGTGAGCATAGGAGTGGATGATGAAGAGTTAATCATAGAAAGAAAAATGTTGCTTGGAGGGGCCTCAATAGTAGAGGAGGGAGCAACAGACATTGGTATTGGTCTAATAAGATTATAGAAGGCATGATTTATAGCATCAAGCTTGTCTTGTAAAGACCGAAAAAGATTGACCACCTAAAACATCATATTGGTCTGAATTTCCTGATGTGCCAGAACCTCTTTGTGATGGTCATAATGACTTTGCACATCTTTCCCATCTTCTCATCAATATGGAAGACAAACTCAGTATTGGTGTTAGCCAAATCCACATGAAATCCTTAAAGCACTTCCTTCAAGTACATCTAAATAGTGGAGCTTAGGAAGATGGGTGCATTGGATGTGGCCAGAGCTAAGGATTGAGTGTCATCTATCCTTGTAGTGTCAGATTCTATGCCAAGCTTCCTAATTTGATGCCTCCCAACTGGTAGTAATATCTCCAATGGCTCATTTGGTTCGAAGTACCAATTCTTATTGGCTCTGAGAAAGAGGGAAATCAATTGAGGGTAAGGCATAGGTGTTGTCTTTATTCCATAATACCTATACCTCTTAATCTCAGAAAAGATCAAAGCTCCTAGATTTCTCTTGTCCTTGCTCAAAATTGAAGCCATAAGCCTATAGTCCCTATCAATGAAGTGTGTGAAGTTGTTAGACTTGTTCACAATAGCCCTCGAGTAGATGTACCAGATAATCCTATGCACGTGCACATATTACTCAGGTTAACGTTCAATAGACCTAGAGGCTCACCAGGCTTTAGAATGCTAAAGATCTGATGAGGCTTGAGTTTGGTAATGGCATCTTTAGGTGGCTTCTTAATCCTAAGCCATTTGTTGATTCTAGAGGCAGAGATAAGGAATTTCCTTCCTCTAACTGTAGTCTCAAGCTATTCATCAATCATAAACCCACTAGTAGAGTAATCTTTAATAGGCTCCAAATTGCAGTAAAAGTGTCTCACTATCTTTGGACAAAATGGCAAATTCACAGACAACCATGGCATATATTGATCCATATATAAAGATAAGTCTAACTTGATAAGTTCAAATAGAATTAGTAAATTGACATATAACATCTTACATATCTTGTGGTTGGAAAAGTGGTCTGAGATTTTTTTTTTGAGTCCACAAGCTTTTTGGCATTAAATCCAGGAGGTGCTACTGTAACATCCTCTTCTTCCTCCTCTTCCTCATTTTCTCCTTTGTTTTTTGCTTTATTAGATGATTTAAGTTAAGTAGGCACTGATGATGGACCTTCTTGAGTTTATGGCTTTGTAGGGAATCTGGTACTTGTGGCTTCATCAAGCATATTAGTCATAACCTTAGTGATTCTGGCATTATATTGAGACTCTTGTTTTTCCCTTTCATTCTATGACAAAGTGTTGGTGTCAGAATATGAAGGTGGAGGACTTAGAGATGCCTTCTTCTTCTCTTTGCCTTCGGGAGTAGGAGAGTTTATTTTAGACAGAGTGACTATAGGTTCTTTGATCTCAACCCCTTTAGCCTTAGGAGGTTTTGATGGAGCTTGCTCAAGAACCTTTGGCTGAGGATGCTTCTTTGGTTTGGCCTTTGAAGATTTCTTCTGTTTTTTGGTTAGAGGAGGTGGTGAAGACCTAGAAAATCCTTCTTCTTCTTGAATAGTAGTTTTGGTCCTCACAATTATGAAATAAAGCTCAGAATCCTTGAATTTTGAAAAGGAAGGTGCGACTGTCAAAGGTTTTAGGTCAAAAGATTTAAGATGTTTTTGGAATGGTGTTTGAGGATAAAATTTGAAGGATTTTACTTTGAAATGTGTAGGGAACAATATATGGAAAGTTTCGTCAGAGCATTAGAAGTTGCACCTAGAGTAATTTAATGAAAATAACTCTACTTCAATAAAAATAGAAATTAGTCCTCGACATCTCTCGATTGATCATACCCAAAAAAGTTTAAAAAGGTTAGAAATTCGATACCTGACCCGAATAATCTTGTAGTTATTCAAGAATAAATCCTTAAGAATAACAACACATTCCAGCCTCTATTTTCTTGTTAGATCATAAATTGTTCATCTTCTCTTTTTGCACTGATGATTACCCTAGAGAGCACTCAAGTGATTCATGGATGATCACTCGAGTGATTCCTGACTGTTTCATTCTCCAACTCTTTCAACTTACACCTCTTCATTTTTGATCGTTGGAGTTATCTCTTAGAGTTGTGCCTCTTTACCTCATCACTCGAGTGATGTTCTTTATCATTGGTAGGCATCACTCAGGCGATGTTGTTGTGATGAGTCTCTCTGTATATCTCTGTTTCTTTTATCATGTAACAAAGTATCTTTCCAAAATCATGCAAAACAATTTTCTAGATACTCCGATACTTAAATCAGTATTCTAATCATCAAAACAAACATACTAAACAAGTAAAATGTAAAGACTAAAGGAATCTAATTACAACTGATTGGGATTTACCATTCCAAATTCTTTTCATATGTACAAAAATTGATACTTTGTAAGTGGTTTTGTAAACATATAAGCTATTTGGAGATGTGTTGTCAAACCCCTCAATATTTCAACATTTATTAGAGTGACAATATGCAGTTCAGTGGGCAAACAGAAATAGCATAAACATACTGATATAAAGTACTTATTTATATTATAGAAATCCCCACATGGTTTATCAGTATCTACATCCTTGCCCTTGGAGTTGCTTCCACTAGTTGAATAAATTTAAATGTGTGGAAAGGGGTGAGATTCATACAAATCTCGGTAGTAACACACAATCAATAATATAAAATGTGATAAATAAACATGCAATGTGCCATATAATGTAATAGAACAATCATACCACAAACTTAACTGTGCACACTGTTCAGGATCAAATGACTATTTGATCCCTACTTGTCTCACTACCTCAATTGGGTCTCAAATGAGCCAGATGGTACTTGTGCTTTTCCTACACCACAACTAGGTTTTGTAACTTCCATTCATATCACACAATATGGCAACACATAGCATATAAATAACCAAATAGTTTATGAAATATAGAGTTACTATCCGAAATCGCTTTTACTGCCTGTCTAATCCAATCAAATAATCTTTTATCTGGCTCGGGCCACTGTTAAATCCTATAAATTTCAAATTTATAATACATGAGTTAGTAATCATTCATATCTTATTCCTAAACTCATTTGATTGGTTATCTTGATTAAAAACACATTTATGAAAATGCCACCAGGACCCGATCTATGTTCCTTTTTACCTGGTATAATTGTAATTTACCAAAAATTATGACCTAGGCTAACCCTATATAGTTTTGCATGTATAATCCATTTTTGACCTCTGTTTTGATAAAATCACACTCCATTTCCCAGAATATTCATGGCAGCCACAAAGTTAGGGTTTTAAGGGTAAAATTGTCAATTCAAACGCAAAAACCTTTATACTTCATCTTTCACATGTTCCCTACATAATTTTTCATTCTAAACACAATGGGAACATTAAAAACATCAAATCCAGTCCAAACATAGCCAAACTACCTATGGACAAAATCTAAGATTTTTTTTGAAAAATTAGAGATTTTCAATTTATATGCAACCAAACATCTTCTTTCCACTTCTAATTACTTGTTTAATCACTTAAACATGATTAATGGTAAATTTGGACAACACCTACCCTTAGGGTTCATGCATCCCAAATCACATATTCAAGCCAATATAAAACCAATAATCACCATAAATCATCAATAATAACCTTAAATCAACATGTAAGACAAGTTTTCATGGTTACCTCTTGATTTCCTCTTCTTTCTCCAAATTTTTGCCACCCTTCTCTCCTTGTTCTTCTTGATTTTATTCTTTCTTCATGTGATTTCAAGAGGGATAAAAGGATTAGAAGAGATTCCTATGAATTTAGAGATGAGAATACATGAATTTTGCAACCAAACTCACCTTGATTTGCTTCTTGGCTCTTGTCTCTCTCTTATTGCACTTGTGTTCTTCATCTTTTTGCTCTCTCTCTCTCTCTCTCTCTCTCTCTCTCTCTCTCTTTGTTGGCCAAAAATATGGCCCTTTGGAGATGCTAATTAGCCTCTTAAAATATCATCTTCCACCTCCTTAAAGATAATATTTGTTTAATGAATTTTTGCACATGTCATGATTATTTTATTTCTTCTTTTTCCACTTGGTCATTATTACTTCCACATCATATATTTTGTGTCCAAGTATTTATTTTCCTCTCTCTTCTTCCTTTTTGGCCGAATTTGACCTTTAAAATTGAAGAAAATAAGAGATTTTTGCTTTATTGGTCAAATGACCATTTTTACCTTACATTTCTTAAATTTTTGAATTTAACTTTGTCTTCCTCCTTTCCTCTTGTTTTTGGCCAATTTTTTCTCAATAAATTAGGCCAAGAATTGTGTTCTTTCCTTCTTCATTTTGGGCTACAACATTAGGACTTTAAGGAAACAAAATTGCACTTTTGTGTCTTTAACTTAGCCAAGTTGTATGTAACCACTACTTGCAATGTTTTGCTGTTACAAGTGCACCAAGATTCACCATTCTTATTCCATATAATCTCACAAATATACAAGGAACTTTGATCAATGAAATTTGGGATGTTACATGTATAGGAATGAAAACTACTTTGACGTTCTTATTTTACACATGATCTCTGATGAAGTGATGTATCCTCACATCAATGTGCTTGGTTCTTGAGTATTGAACTGGATTCTTGGCTAGGCTTGTTGTCACAATAGATTGAAATCTCCTGCTAGTGAATTCCTATATCTTGAAGTTGTTGTTTTAGCTATAGCACTTTTGCATAACAACTTGAGGAGGTAATGTATTCATTTTTAGTAGATGATAAGGATACTGTGTTTTGCTTCTTGCTAAACCATGATACTATAGAGCCACCAAGAAATTGACATTGACCACTTGTGCTCTTTCTATCAGTTTTATACCCTCCATAGTCTGAATCAGAGTATGAAATCAAATACTCATTGCCTCTTTTAGGATACCATATGCCAAGTTCGACTGTGTCAACAACGTATCTAAATATCCTTTCCACTATCTCAGCATGTGACTCTTTGGGTGAGAATTGATATCTTGCACACATGCTTATACTGAATTGGATGTCAGGTCTACTTGCTGTAAGGTAGAGTAGGGAGTCAATCATTCCTCGGTACTTAGTAAAGTTGTAATATGCTCCTTTAACGTCATTATCTAGTAAGGTTGTTGAGCTCAGAGGAGTATTAGCTACATTTGCATGATCCATGCTAAATTTCTTCAAGAGCTCCTTGACATACTTGGTTTGGGAGATGAATATTCCATTCTTCCTTTGCTTAATTTGTAATTTGAGAAAGAAATTTAGCTTTCCCATCATTGACATTTCAAATTCTCCTTGTATAGTCTTAGAAAATTCCTTACACAAAGAGTCATTAGTAGCACCGAAGATAATATTATCAACATAAATTTATACAATTAAGATATCATGTTTCTTGTGTTTAATGAACAATATTGTGTCTACTGTTAGATATGATTATTTTTTATGATGTCAAATATTAAGAGCAAAAAGTTTGCATAATATACTTATATTCTATATTGACTAATTACTATGTTTAATGTTGCTTATCTTGTAGATTAGTCAAGCAAAGAAATAATAAGATTGAAGATATTTAAGAAGATATCTAGTTGGGTTATGAAAAATGATCATCAAGAGGAAAATCAAGAAGAAAGAGATTGAAGAAAGAAGAAGAAAAATGAACTTGCAAGATCAAATGAGAATATCAAGATTCAAGCCCTTAGAAGTGATACCAGAGTTGGAATGAGTCAATACGAAGCTAAAATGACTTATATGAAAGTTATGGACTTCCCCAAGGTGTTCCCATGAGTTTTGGCTATTTGTCAAGTTTTGAAAGGCATCACTTGAGTGACCACTCGAGTGATGAGCATTCTGGTGTGCTTTATTTTTGTGCAACATAATAGGGGTTTGGTATTTTGGCCATATCTCTCTAGCTACTTGTTGGATTAAGCTGAAACTAGTTTCATATGAAGCTAGACTCCCAACACAAAAAATAAACACTAAGATCACATTCAAAGGGGCTCAGATCAAAGAGATATGATCCTTGGAAGATGCCATACAAATCAGCATCTTATTCCAGGATAGATTTGGTATTTTAGACATAACTCTCAAACTACATATTGGATTGAGCTGAAACTAGTGCCATATGAAACTAGACTTAAAGAGCTTTCCATTGATAGGTAATTTGTCAAATTTTAAGCTATATACAAAGTGTTATGACTTTTGGAAGTTGACATTGGAAACTTTGAAGACTGTCAAGAATAGTAGACACTCTTTCATTCATAACTTTTAAATTACAATGAGTTTGGAGCTAATTCTTGTTGCATTGGAATGTATGTGGCAATAGCTTTGTGATGATATATCATTTGCCATGTTTTGAATCAAAATGAAGAGATAACTTGAGTGACGAAGTTGGAAAATGATTCCGATGCACTCTACCACATTTTGAAGGGGATCACTGAAGTGATCACTCGAGTGGTAACCCAAGATCACTCGAATGACCACTTAAGTGATGTTTTAGACAAAAGTTTGAAGCTTCCAAAAATCAATGGAATGATTGTATAATTCAGCCCTATTTCTTCTAATCACTCCATTACTTTTTGTATTAGTGTTGAAAGTATTTCTCTAGGAAAACAATGAGAAGATCATGTGAAGAGGAGAAAAGCTATTTTACGTAGCGGATCATCAACGTTCGTAACGGTTAGTTTTCAAATTCAAGTAAATGGACAAAAGAAGCAGCCACACTCCAACGGATAGGTTGAAATACTTACAACGGTCATATCCTACTCAACTATAAATGCAGAAGATTCAAGACAACAACAAAAACAGAAAACATGCTATGAACATGAAGCATCCACTCCTACCCTAATACTCTCTATTTATCTACCTTCGATATCATTTACATCAGAGAGAGAGAGAGAGAGAGATTTTGGGCTCCTGCTAAATTGGTCTTAGCAGTCTACTTATTTCAGGCTTATTCTCTAGCTTCAAATATCAAAGTTTGGGGTATTACAAGTGCTCCCATGAGTAATGCTTCCAATTCTTTTTTAATTACTCGAGTGATCCCTCGAGTAATGTCATCCAAATCTTAGTCGAGAGTAACTGCTTCTTTGCTTACCGATTACTCGAGTAATACCTCGAGTAATGCAATCTTTTCATTTCAAATTACTCGAGTGATCCCTCGAGTAATGTCACTCATTTCTTGGCCGAGAGTTGCTACATCATTTCTTCTCTAATTACTCGAGTGATCCTTCGAGTAATGTTTCAAATAACTTTGCAGATTACTCGAATGATCCCCTTGAGCAATGTTTTCATTTTAATTCTAAACATGACAAATAATATAGCATCGGAAATATTTTGCCATATACATTCTAATGCAACAAGAATTAGTTCCAAAATCATTGTATTCATGAAGTTATGATTCAAAAAGTATCTACTACACTTAGACAATGTCTGAAATCATGAGCATCAACTTCCAGAAGGCATAGCTCTTAGGATATAACTTCAAATATGCCAAATTAGCTATCCATGGAAAGCTTTTTGAGTTTACTTTCATATGGCACTGGTTTTGTTGCAATCCGATATGCAATTTGAGAGTTATGTCCAAAATACCGAACTTGCCTTGTATTGTGATAGTGATTTCAGTGTCAACTTTCGAAGCTGATATTTCTCTCATCAAAACTCCTTTGAATGTGATATTTGCTCAAAATAACGCATTGGGAGTCTAATTGCATATGCAACTAGTTTCAACCCATTCTGACGTGTGGTTAGAGAGATATCACCAAAATATCAAACCTACATCCTGCTATACGAAAACCAAGCACATCAGAATTCTCATTACTCTAGTGATCACTAGAGTAATTCTGGGTCATCACTCGAGTGAGCCCTCGAGTAATCACCTCCAAAATGAGGCAGTGGTATATTACTCGAGGGATTACTCGAGTAATCACCTCTGGAGGTAGTATAACTTCCGTATAAGTCATTTTAGCTTTGTATTAACCCATTCCAACCTCCATTTGACCATAGAAACCTCTGGTATCACTTCTAATAGTTGGGATCTTGATATTCTCATGTGATCTTATAAGTTCTTCTTTCTTCAATCTCTTTCTTCTTAATTTTCCTCTTGATGATCATTCTTCATAATCCAACTAGATATTTTCTTGAATATCTTCAATCTTCTTCTTTCTTTACTCTTCCTATTAGTTCTTATAAGTTCTTTCTTTAATATCATTCTTCTTGACTCCATAACTCAATTAGATATCTCTTTGAATATCTCCAATCTTTTTCTTTCTTTGCTTGACTAATCTATAAAATATCCAACATTAAATATAGTAGTTAATCAATGAAGAAGATAAGTATATTATGCACACTTTTTGCTCTTAATATTTGATATCTATATTTAACATCATCAAAACTAATCATATCTAACAGTTTTCATTTGGATCAAATTATAAATGAAATTATCTTCAAATTGGGGGAGAGAAAACTGTTTTCTTGACACATTTATTTTGATTGAAAGAAAGGCATTTATAAATTCAGTTTCATATTTGCCTCTCTAAGAGCCTTTCCTATTTATCCTTCAAACTTTTACAGATGTTAAATAGGGGGAGAAAGGAAAGAAAAATATGTTGCATTCAAATTATTGTCATATTCACACATATTTTTCTTTAAGGATTTACCATTATCAAAAAGAGGGAGAATGTTGATATGATTAGTTTTGATGATGCCAAATATTAAGAGCAAAAAGTATACATGATATACTTATCTTCTATACTAACTAATTACTATGTTTAATGTTGCATATCTTATAGATTAGTCAAGCAAAGAAAGAAGAAGATTGAAGATATTCAAGAAGATATCTAGTTAGGTTATGAAGAAAGATTATCAATTCAAGAAGATGTCTAGTTGGGTTATGAAGAATGATCATCAAGAGGAAAATCAAGAAGAAAGAGATTGAAGAAAGAAGAACTTGTAAGATCAAATGAGAATATCAAGATTCAAGCCCTTAGAAGTGATACCAGAGGTTGGAATGAGTCAATACGAAGCTAAAATGACTTATATTAAAGTTATGCAACTTCCTTAAGGTGTTCCCTTGAGTTTGGCTCTCTATCAAGTTTTGGAAGGCATCACTTGAGTGACCACTTGAATGATGAGCATTCTGGTGTGCTCTATTTTTGCACAGCATATTAGAGGTTCGGTATTTTGATTATATCTCTCTAACCATATGTCGGATTGAGTTGAAACTAGTTTTATATGAAACTAGACTCCCAACACAAAAAATACACTCTAACATCACATTCAAAGGAGCTCAAATGAAAGAGATATGATCTTTGGAAGATGCCTTGCAAATCAGCATCTTATTCCAAAATAGCTTTGGTATTTTGGATATAACTCTCAATTTACATATCATATTGAGCTAAAACTAGTGCCATATGAAAAGACTTAAAGAGCTTTCTATTGAAAGATAATTTTTCAAATTTGAAGCTATATACTAAGAGTTATGCCTTCTGGAAATTGACATTGGAAACTTTGAAGACTATCGGGAATAGTAGATATTCCTTCAATCATAACTTTTAGATTACAATGAGTTTGGAGTTTATTCTTGTTGTATTGGAATGTTTGCAGAAAGAGCTTTGCGATGATATATTATTTATCATGTTTTGAATCAAAATGAAGAGATCACTTGAGTGATGTCCTAGGATCACTAGTGTGCCTACTTGAGTGACTAAGTTGAAAAATGACTTTGATGCTTTCTACCACATTTTGAAGGGGACCACTAGAGTGATGACCCGGGATCAGTCGAGTGATGACCTGAGATCAGTCGAGTGTCCACTTGAGTGATGTGTCAGACAATAATCTGAAGTTTTTGAAAATCAATGGAATGATTGTATAATTCATCTCTCTTGCTTCTAATCACTCTAACACTTTATTGTATTAGTGTTGAAAGTATTTCTCCAAGAAAACAATGAGAAGATTATGCGAAGAGGAGAAAAGCTATTTTACTGAGGGGAACATCAACGTTTATAACGACTAGTTTTTGAATGCAAGAAAATGGACAAAAGAAGCAGCCGCACTCCAACGGATAGGTTGAAATACTCACAACGGTCATATCCTACTTAACTATAAATGCAAAAGATTCAAGAAATCAACAAAAACGGAAAACATGCCAAGATTATGAAGCATCCACTCCCATCCGAATACTCTCTATTTATCTACCTTCAATATCATTTACATTAGAGAGAGATTATTTGTATTGTACTTCAGTGTTCATCTTATTCACTTCTGGGAGAGAAGATTGATTATAGTTTTTTATCATCAAGGTTGTATCCTTACAGTACGTAAGGGGAAGTAACTCAGTGAGAGTTTTGTAAAAGGCTTCATAAGTGCCCGGCTAAACTAGTAGGGTTGTAAAGGATTTTCTTATGCCTGGATTAAACAAGAAGATAGTGGATTGGAAATCTCAGGAGGAGCCTAGGGACTAGATGTAGGTCATTGTGGATTGGATCGAACCAGAATAAATCTTAGTTTGCATACATTCTTCTTTAAGCTCTTTTCCAGCATATTAACTATTGATTTATGATTCATTTTTTTCATACTTATTGCTCTTATTAAGATGTGAAAAGATTTTTAAAGTTTTTAAATTATTATCAAACACCCAATTCACCCCCTCTTGGGCGTTGACCAGTTCTAACATCTACTTTGCCACTAACAAAGTCTTGATAAAAAAGAAACTTACTTAGTCATTCATACCAAGCTCTCAGAGCTTATTTGAGACCATTAAGTGCTTTCTTAAGTCTATAGACATGATCAGGTTTGGCTACATCTCAAATCCAGGGGGTTGCTCAACATATACTTCTTGCATGATATAACAATTTAGAAAAAGAACTTTTAACATCCATTTGATAAAATTTAAATCCTTTGATGCACGCAAAGGCTAAGAGTACTCATATAGCTTCTAATCTAGCTACTGGAGTATATGTTTCCTCATAATAAATTTCATTTTCTTGATTATAGCATTTGACCACCAATCTTGCCTTGTTTTTGACAATGACTGCGGATTCATCAAGTTTGTTCTTGAATACCCATTTAGTGCCAATGACCAATGATCTTTAGGCTGGGGTACTAAATCCCAACCTTGATTCCTTTCAAATTGGTTTAATTTTTCTTGCATTGCTATCACCCAGTTATTGTCCGATAGGACTTCCTCAATACTAGAAGGCTTTGTTTCAAAAATAAAGGCGGAGAGACTAACTTCATTTAAATTTTTGTTTCTAGTTTTCACTCCTTCATTGACATCACCAATGACTTGGTCTATGGGATGATTCCTAATATATTTCCAAGCTTTAGGTTGATTTTGATTAGAAAATTTATCAACACAATCTTCAGGTTTATCATCTTGAAGTGTGGAGATATTTGGACTACTTGGTCTCTTACTTTATGAACTATTTCAGGTTCTTCTTCACTAGGTTTGGCTAGAGGCTCGTTTTCAGCAAACACAACATGTATAGACTCTTTAACAACACAAGTACGTTTATTAAAGACTCTATATGCTTTACTTATACTAGAATAGTCAAGAAATAAACCTTCATTAGCTTTAGGATCGAATTTACCAAGGTTATCTTTACCAATGTTGTGGATGAAGCATTTGCACCCACATATGACTAGAGTGTTTAACAAAAAAATATGTCATATGAACTATAGATGAGTTTGCTTGGGAAGTGACTCTTTAGAAGTAATCAAGCTAATCAAAGATGGAAATAATGAGATTTATGATAACTGAAACTTAATCATAGAAAGCCACATCATGCTTAGTCATGAGTGGTTGGTTGATTTTGGTCATGTCGGAAGAGAAGAGAACTTAGAAGCTGATATACTTGCAAAGCGCGCTTTAACAGCACCCTTGGATTTCACTTGGTTCCTTTAGATGATTTTCGTTTGTTAACTTTTGGTAATATAGAATAGTTTTTATTGTTTTCTCTACTTATAAAAAAACTAACTTAAACAACTTCTTTAATCTAATTAAATTAGATAGATAGATCTTATATAAACAATAAAAAGGAGTACTTTAGAGTGCTAGACACACCTGAAAAATACTTTACAGAGTGCTAAATGCATAACAAAACTTGCTATTTCAAATTGCTAATTTTAAGGAATAGCAAGTTTATTTGGGTATACCCCTATCAGAAGTTATTGATAACTTAAGTATAAGCAATGACAATTTAAGAATAACAAGTACTAGTTTGGATATACACATTGAGAACTTGGGGAGCTTAAGTTGTCAATCTCTATACCCAAGTTGCTAATTGCTATATTCAAGTTATTAATCTCTATACCTAAGAAGCTCCGGTGGCCGGCCAGTTGGAGGGGTGCTATTGGCCTACAGTTCTGACGACAACGAGGGTTCTTGTCCTTTTTTTAAAAAAAATGCTAGGGGCATTTTGGTTAAAACACCAAAACTTCAAAATTTTTAGATTCATGCCAGATTACCTATTTATCCTTTTGCTACTTTAATAGACATTTTAGGTTTTTTTTTTTTTGTAATTCAAATGATTTTTTCTAATATTAAATGTTCAAAATTCTGTTGCCTTGTTTGTCCTAACTTCCTCCCACTTATCATAATTTTCCTACACGGTATTTTGTCTGGGTAATTTAAATAAGAAAAAAAGATAAAAACAAATAAATTTAAAAAAAAATAATAATATAAAAATAATATAATATAAAAAAGAATAATGAAAGAGCGAGGATTTAAATAAACTAGATGTCATTCAGGTAAAAAATAACTGGATATCTTATTTGCGAGATTCCTTAAAAGATTTAAAAGAGATAATCTTTTAATGATTTAAAAGAGCTAAATTTATCTTACAATACTTACCAACCGCCTTGAAGCTTTTATATATACACACACCCAAAGGCTCAGGTAAAGAAATTGAGGATAGGAAAGTAAGAAATAAAGAAATTGGGAAGACTTCGTTGCTACAACGTGAGGGCTCAGGTAACTAGTCACCCTTGTTTACTTTGTTATACATTTACATAGAAACGGGTAGGATTTTTTATCAATATGATATAGGATTGTAAGATAAAAAATATTTATTAAAATACTATATATTAAAACTCATTCTCGAAAAGGAGTTCTAAATAGTAAATGCTGAAGAAGCCTTACAGGTAAAAAAAGAAAAAACAAACCACCGAAAAAGTCGTTGAAGGAGTGAGCGGTTTTACACGTCAGCGATTTTTCGGTGTCTTTTTTGTTTTCTCCGGTCTAAGCGAAAATTGCATCAAAACTTCCCATTTCTTCCTAACAACTTGATAAATATTTTTAATCCTATAACATCTTGATATAAATTCTTTTACGGTTTAGAGGTATGTTGGTAAAAAAAGCCAAACTGGTATCTTTTTTAAACTTCTTGTTAACGAATATGGTTCATACGTCTCAGATTCACAAGTGCATGAAACCGGCCATATATATATTTATATGAAATAACACATTATTTGTAATGTGTTTTAGGCTTATGTACTATAGTTCTTTTGATTCTCATAGTTCTCATGTTAAGCCTTCCTTGTTTTTTCGGCCTTATATTCATAATATTTTTTTTTATCTTTTCTTCTTCTTTTTCATTTTTTTATTATCACATAAATGTTGAAATTTTAGATATAAGTATATGTTCATGTTGTTTTTTTTTATTAAAATGACTTAAACCCACTAATAGGGGGTATGTAAACTTTTTATATACCTTATCTTTCCTTTTTGTGGACTAAATATTTAATTTTTTTAAAAATATTTTGATCTGCAATAATATGAATATATATATATATATATAATACGAATTTAGATTAGAAATCAAGATTAGGAAATATAAAAATTTAGGAAATTAGAAAGTTTAACAATATTTGTCTTTGCTAATGACTTAATTGAACTAGATACAGATATTTTTTTTAGGGCAAGCAATAGATACGAATTTAAAAGATATAGAGTTATAAATGTATTAATTAATAGTTCAAATGTATGACTTATTATTAGTGATCAATTTTTATTTAGATTCATTATCCAAATGTTCAAATTTATTTTTCTCCGAGCAAATAATAATAAAAAGTTTTTATGATTGTGCAGAAAGTTTTACAACCACCAAAGATCAATATAGGATACATTTGAGGGGGCATATGGATTCATATGTAAGATAATTTATCATTTCTTTTCTTCCTCCCTGTTTTTTAAATCTTTAATTACGTTAATTTTCAGGCAAAAATATTAACTTAGGAAAAAATGATGTTAATATTTTCCTGTTAAAGAACAAATAAACGACTTTAATTCATCTGCTGCTTGTTTAGGGTTCTTCATCTGGGAGGTATGAAAGAGAGGAACGTGGAGGTAGAAGACGGCTTAAGCGTGATTCAAGAAGTGACGATAGAAGCATCGACCATGAATATGGAAGAAAGAGGAACCGATATGAAGGTTCAAGGAGAACAGGTTTGTAACAGTTTTGTCCTGGTTTTATTGTTTTTGTTTTTCAAGTTAATCCAAAACCTGAATCCATATTCATCCGGTTCAAAGTTTTTGTTTTTTAAATTTGGATTTATATAATTTACCTATCAGTCTTTACTTAATTATAATCTAATTCATCACTGAATACAATGCAGTTGCTTCATCTTCTCCTTGGGACCATGTATTTCTACCTTCAGTTCCACTACGTGCTTCTGGACCCAGACATGGTCAAAGGTCTTTTTCTTCAGAAAATTCAAAGTCATATGAGGTACCATTTTCCACCAAAGAGTGCATGCAATGTGTGTATGATATAAAATGTTTTGATGATTATGTCTTACTTTCACTGCCATGCTTTCTCTAACTGTATTGTTAACTTCTATTCTTTTTGTAAAGGATAAGGTTGCAGAGGATAATCTCAATTTGGGTGAAGAACGCCACTATGAGATTTCTGAGAGCATGCGTCTAGAGATGGAATATGATGCTGAGCGAGCACGGTAAATAATATTAGTTCTAGTCAAGTTTCTTTTTTGAATAATCTACTATTGTTGTAGTTGTAGGTTAGGAAAACCTGAATGCTTGGTTAAAATGTGGTGGTTCCTTTAATAACTTTCTGGAAATCGTAGTAAGAATAATGACTCATGATTTTTAACTTTAGTGGTCATGTATGTTGAAGATAATTATGCCATATCTCATATAATAATGCATAGTAACCAATTTCGGTTTTCATTTCTTCCATCTTATCAAATTCAGATGATTCTCTTTATGTGTAGGTATGATAGAGAGGAAGGGAGTACATTTGATGCAGATAACGTATCAGTTTTTCTGGCGGACGAGGCTTCCTTTCAGAAAAAAGAAGCGGAGTTGGCCAAAAGACTGGTATTTGTTAAGTCCCTTGCTCATAGCAAAAAGCTGTCTCAGTTCACAGCTGATAATGCTTAGTGGGACAACCGGCAACTGCTGAGATCTGGAGCTGTTAGAAGCACCGAAGTTCATACTGAATTTGATGATGAGGAAGAGCACAAGGTTGTTCTTCTCATACATGGTATGACTATTTTCTGACAAGTTTTAGGTTGAACAACTGAATTTGATGATTATCTTTCCTTCTGTCTGATTATCTTGCTTTCGTTGTAAACAGATACAAAGCCACCTTTCATAGATGGAAGAGTTGTTTTCACAAAGCAGGCTGAACCTATTATGCCATTAAAAGATCCTACATCTGACATGGCTATAATTTCTCGCAAAGGATCTTCTCTAGTAAGAGAAGTCCATGAGAAAAAAAGCATGAATAAGTCTCGTCAGCGCTTCTGGGAGCTGGCGGGATCAAAACTTGGTGATATTTTAGGTGTGGAGAAAACACCAGAGCAGGTATTTTTCTTGGGTGGTATTTCTGCTTTCTCTTATGTTTAACAAATTGTGGTCTTATTATTTGAATGTACTTGCAGATTGATGCAGATACTGCTGTAGTGGGTGAACAAGGCGAAATTGATTTCAAGGAGGATGCCAAGTTTGCCCAGCATATGAAAAAGGGAGAAGCTGTAAGCGACTTTGCAAAGTCAAAAAGCATTTCTGAGCAAAGGCAATATTTACCCATATTTTCTGTGCGTGAAGAGTTATTACAGGTTAGCTAGCTTTTTTATTTTTTAAATTTTGTTTACTTGATAACTATCAACTTGATTGCTATATGTAAGTTGAATTCTGAGCGAAGACAATATTTGTCCACATTTTATGTGACATCTCTTTTTTTTATGTAACTAGGTTACTTTAATTGTAGTATGTACGCTTCTGCTTTCATTATATTGTTTCCACTAGGCTTAGTTGATCAAAGCAGGATAGATATTGTCATGCTTATTTTCTCATAATTCGTTTTGGGTATACAATTTATAGGTAATTCGAGAGAATCAGGTGGTGGTGGTGGTGGGAGAAACAGGCTCTGGAAAGACAACACAATTGACACAGGTTTGGCTATCAATTCTGTTGCTTTTTCATATCTTTAGTTTCACAGACTCCACTCTTCAAACAAGAGTAAAGAGAGATGAAATAGGTTTGTTGGAAACTAGTCTATGCACTAACAGTTAAAATTTGATCTTTTTCCGTGACAGTATCTGCATGAAGATGGCTATACTAAAGGTGGTATAGTAGGCTGCACCCAACCAAGGCGTGTGGCGGCTATGAGTGTTGCGAAGAGAGTCAGTGAGGAGATGGAGACAGAGTTGGGTGATAAAGTTGGCTATGCTATACGTTTTGAGGATGTAACAGGGCCAAATACTGTTATTAAGGTAGTTATTATCTTATTATATGGGCATGTAATTATCAATTCGTCATATTCTCTGAAGTCTAAACATTGTGGTGTACTTTGGCAGTACATGACCGATGGGGTACTTCTTCGTGAGACACTCAGAGACTCTGATTTAGACAAGTATAGTTATGGAAATTGTGATTGAAGATAATGAAAAATTCTCCCTTCTCGATTAATGTTTCATTGTTCTGTGCTGTAAAAAACTAAAAACTGTTAACTGATCATCAGGATTGAAAATATTGCAGGGTTGTTTTCATGGATGAAGCCCATGAAAGATCACTGAGCACAGATGTTCTTTTTGGAATATTGAAGAAAGTGGTTGCCAACCGACTTGATTTCAAGCTAATCGTCACATCTGCAACTCTAAATGCATAGAAGTTTTCAAATTTCTTTGGCGCGTAAGTTTGAATCCTTGACTTTGCATGTTTACTTTGGATCAATTACTTAGTTAAACTAATTTAGGATATCCATGCAGTGTGCCAATATTCCACATTCCTGGGAGAACATTTCCTGTTAATACATTATGGAGTAAAACTCTATGTGAAGACTACGTTGAAGCTGCAGTTAAGCAGGCCATGACCATTCATACAATCAGCCCACCGGGTGACATCCTTATCTTCATGACTGGCCAAGATGAGATTGAGGCGGCCTGCTATGCCCTTGCTGAGAGAATGGAGCAGATGATATCATCTTCAAGTAGGGCGGTTCCTAAACTCTTGATTCTTCCCATATACTCTCAACTTCCTGCGGACTTGCAAGCAAAGATATTCCAGAAAGCAGAAGATGGAGCTCGTAAGTGCATTGTAGCCACTAATATTGCTGAGACTTCCTTGACTGTGGATGGTATTTTGTATGTCATCGACACAAGCTATGGTAAAATGAAGGTGTATAACCCTAGGATGGGTATGGATGCCCTTCAAGTATTCCCTGTCAGCCGTGCTGCTGCTGACCAGCGTGCTGGACGAGCTGGCAGAACTGGCCCTGGTACATGTTATCGACTTTATACAGAGAATGCTTACCTGAATGAAATGTTGCCTAGCCCTGTACCAGAGATCCATAGGACTAACCTAGGCAATGTGGTCCTACTGCTGAAATCTCTGAAAGTTGAGAACCTGCTTGCTTTTGACTTCATGGACCCACCTCCCCAGGATAACATTCTCAATTCAATGTATCAATTATGGGTGCTGGGTGCACTCAATAATGTGGGGGGCCTAACTGATCTTGGATGGAAGATGGTTGAGTTTCCATTGGACCCACCCCTTGCTAAGATGCTTTTGATAGGTGAACAGCTAGGGTGTGTGGAGGAGATATTGACAATTGTGTCAATGCTTTCAGTTCCATCTGTTTTCTTCAGACCTAAGGACAGGGCAGAGGAGAGTGACACGGCTCACGAGGGATTTTTTGTGCCAGAATCTGATCATTTAACCCTGCACAACGTTTATCAGCAATGGAAACAACATGATTACAGGGGTGATTGGTGCAATGATCATTTTTTGCATGTTAAAGTTCTTAGAAAGGCTAGAGAGGTGAGATCCCAGCTGCTTGATATTCTCAAGACTTTGAAGATTCCTCTGACATCATCTTGGCCGGATACCGACATTGTTAGAAAAATAATTTGTTCAGCCTACTTTCATAACGCGGCAAGATTGAAGGGACTTGGGGAGTATGTGAACTCCCGGAATGGAATGCCTTGTCACCTACATCCTAGCAGTGCCCTCTTTGGTATGGGTTGTACACCGGAGTATGTGGTGTATCACGAGTCAGTCCTCACCACTAAAGGGTACATGCAATCTGCTACGGCTGTGGAGCCCCATTGGTTGGCTGAGATGGGACCCATGTTCTTCTCTGTCAAGGAGTCTCATAGGTCGTTATTGGACCACAAGAAGAGACAAAAGGAAGAAAAGACAGCCATGGAAGAGGACATAGATAATCTAAAAAAGGCACAGGTTGAAGCTGCGAGAGAAAGGAAAGAGAAGGAGAAGAAAAAGAAGGCGAGGAATCAACAAGTAGTCTCCAAACCTGATCTGAAGAAGGGTTCTTCCATATCTTCGAGACCAAAGATTTTTGGTTTATCAATGTAAATAGCATTAACTGTTGCGTAATGTTTATTTGTAAACTCAAATGAATTGACTTTAACATTTGTAATTTGTAACCGTTTAACATTTTGTACTTCATGTCGAGAATATTGGTTCATACGTCTCCAATTCGTCTCAAAATGTGCGCGCGCGCGCGCGCGCTTGTATATGAAATCTCGCGTTATTTGTAATGCCTATTGCCATGTTTTTTTTCCCCTGAATTTTTTACTTGCTATGGTTGTAGCTTCATTAAGGCTATATTTTCATATACGTATAAGATCTCTATATTTCGATTAAATCTTCAACATATCATTTTCTTCATTTATTTCAATAAATTGCTCTGTTTTTGTAAATTTAAATTTTAAAAGTCTCAGTTAATTTTATTTTAATCAAGGCTATATTTTCATATACGTATAAGATCTCTATATTTCGATTAAATCTTAAACATATTATTTTCTTAATTTATTTCAATAAATTGCTCTGTTTTTGTAAAATTAAATTTTAAAAGTCTCAGTTAATTTTACTTTAATCAAGTCTATTCTTCATAGATTGCTCTAGCTCTATCCTGATATGGCTCGTTCAAAGGAGTCAGGAGCACAAGTTTTTATTTATTTATTTATTTATTTATTTTTTTGTTTACTTGAAGAGCGCTATGACGCTGTTGCTGCTGTTTAAAAATATTTGGGCATTTATTGTGGAGCTTGGCTGGATAGATTTCTTACTATTAAGTTAGTCTCCAGTCAAAGTTTCAGGTTATCCATATCATTTTGTGGGAATGGGTGATTTTTCTGCAGAAGCTTCAGTACACCAACCATATAGAACGTGACCTTCTCTTTCTTCACCCATCAAAGCAAGCATTCCCTCTTATCTTCCAAATTCTGCAACGCCATCCCACAAAACATCAAGTTCTTCGCCGCCTCCTTCGCCGCCTCTAACGGCGTCCCTGGTGGACTCGACCTCACCGACCACCGCCCTTCACGGATCAAGGTGGGCTTGTTTGTCGAAACTGGTACTCAAAACTTGAAACAGGGGTAAGTATGATAGAAATTAGCAACCAAATTTTTCTCTTAGCGACGGAAAAATTCTGTTGCTAATCAAGGGAAAGAGTTTCCCCTCAGTAACTACCTATTTTTTTAGTGAAAACAATGTAAACAAAAAAAAAAAAGTATCATGTTATGATGTTAGATTTCTACAACCGAATCGTTGTTTTTCCAACATAAAACCTAAACCAACTACGTATGAAAGACACATGCGTAATGTTTCTTCCAATGTTTTAAAAACCGGATCAGACATCAAACTAGAGAGGTTATTGGGTCAGGGAGCCAGTGGTCGGACCGATCAGACCAGTGGTTGGATCGATAACATAATAATTAAATAAAAATAATATTATACGTATATATAATTATATAAATATAAAAAATAAATATGAAATTTTAATATTACTTAAAAATAAGCACATACAAAAGCTTATATTATTATCTTTCTCAAATCCCAAGTTCTAATACATTAAAATCATTAAAAATAACACAATAACATGTTAATAATACTAATAAACGGTTCTCTGTTCAACCACCCTTATTCTCGGTTCAACCCCGGTTCCCAGCTCAACAGCCGGTCTGAAGCGGCCTGAAACATTTTAAATGGTGAAACGGTTGAACCATGATGAACAAGCCAAAAACCCTCCCAAGCACAGATCCGACCGTCCGGTTTTCACAACATTGATTTCTTCATGGCAAAACTAAATAATTTACCTCTTTTTGTAATTACATATAAAAAATTTTAATAGTTAAAAAGACAAAAAAAAAAATCTCATAATTATTATACACAAAATTTATGTATGATTATGAAATTTTCTTTGTTATAATACGATTTAATTTAAAATTTAATTTGAAAAAGTTTTGAAATGAAAGAAAAGTTAGACAAAAATTATATTGTTTTAAAAACAATATTATGCCCTTTTGCTTTCGAACGGTATACTATATGTACTGGATGCATCAGAGTCAAATCAACACACACACACACACACACACACATATATATATATATGACATTATTAAATGTATGAGAAATGGCTATAATTAAACAAATTGATCTCAACCTGAACCTTTAAAGTTTGATTAGGGCACAAATGTATGTAGACTAGAATACCGAGGTGTTTTTTTTTTTTTTTTCAAGAAAAAAGTGTTGCATAAGAAGAATGAGTATTTTCATTTTAATTAATAAAAAATAGGCAGGTTTAAAACGGCTAGCCCTTGACCCTAACAGGCTGGCCCTTTTATTTTTGAGCTCTAATGGGTTAGCTTGTTTAAGCTCAAATTCTTTTTACATCATTTAAAATACAAGCCCGGCTTTCTATTTAAATGGTTTAAATGGGCTAACCTGATGGGCTTGACCCATTTAAACTACTCTAGCAAAACTAATCAAGATAATAATTTTGAATCTTGACAACTTAATTGTAATTATGAGATCCTTCAGAGTTAGAAATTATCACTCCCCACAACATACGTACATATTCAATACATTTATATACCCCACAACATATCCCAATCTTCTACATTTTACCTATTATTTATCAAATATTTTAAAAAGTAAATAAAAACTATAAACAAAAGTAAATAAAAAATGTAAATCGAGCATACAAAAACTCTCTCCCCTCATACAATCTAGTTAAAACTAAAAATAAATCAAAATGAAACTGTCTTGGACAAATTTAAGATGCTGTTACAAATTTATCTATAAAAAAAATACTTGTTACAAATTTAAGAGGGAAAATCACTCCTAAGTCCTAAGGATCAAAGAAAATAACAAAAAGGTTCCTATAAAAAGTTAAATATCAGAAAATTCTCTAAGAACTTTTATGTGATTATTTCCCAAAGTCAAATGACAAAGATACCCTCATAGAAATTGCAAAATGAAAGGCACAGAAAGAGGAGGGAAAGCATGGTTTTTCTCATTAATGAGATAGAGAAACGGGGAGAAAGCTACGGGTTGGAGCTGTAACACTGAAAGGATCAAGTTTAGTGTTAATGTCCTTGACAAAGGATAGAATTTGTAGCCTCCATTTACTGGTACAGAGGTAGAATAGCGAACTAAATTTTGTTTTCTATGTGAACGTTGGTGGATTGAGATTGAGGGGTTGATCAAACGTTGGAGCTTTGGCTCAATAGTGGATTAAGTAGTAGTAGATAGATAAGTAATGCCAAGATTTTGTTAAAGATATGATCTTGACCATTGTAGTTGGGGTTTCATTGAGATTGGGTTGTGTTAATGTTATAGTGCTATGTTTTTGGGGAAGGTTATAGAGGTAGTGCTATGTTTAAAGTGGGAATGGTTCAATGTCATGGTGGTTGTTTGTTGTGAAAACGTTGATATGAAAAAAAAAATTATTGTTAATTCGTACAGTTGTAGTTGTTAATATGGTTGTTAATACAAAACTTGTACTATGTTTTTAGGCAATATAATAGAGGGAATGCTATGGTTTTGGACAAGCTAACAAAGGGATAGCTTTGTTTAAAGTGGCAATGATTGAATATGATTGTACTTTGTTTGATTACAAAATGCTGAAATGATATTAAAAGAAAGTGTTGTTAATATGTGCATTTGTAGTTGTTAATATTGTTGTGACAGTTGTTAATATGAAGTTCATGTTGTAGATTGTCATGAAAGATGGGAACTAGTTCGGGAAAGAATCTATTCTGTTTCTTTCGTGTGGGGGGGAAGACTTTTAAATAGCGGAGCAGATGAAATGCAATATGTTGGTGGATTGGTAAGAACAAGATGCATAAAGGAAGGCACAAGATATGGGGCGTTTCGAAGAATCATATCATCTATAATGGGAAAAGAAAATAATGGATTCAATTGAAATTCAAAGTTTCCCTTGAGACACCAACATTTGTGGATCTTATAGATGATGAAGGAGTGGATCATTTAATAAAATATAATGAAAAATATGGTCATGTGTACACTGAAGAGGATGGTGATAATGAGAACACATACCTAACACTGACTGGTCAAATAGAAGAGCAAGAAGCGTAAGTCGAATTGTCTTAAGAAAAGTAATTTGTTGCAACTTAAGTATGTGGAAGAGCACTCTAGCTTATCATTTCTTGCAGGATTGATCAATTGTTTGCAGGTACAGGAGGATTGTGTATGCCCCCACCTCCTTTGTTAAATGAAAGTCACGAGGTCTCATCATTGGCATGTTGTACTCAAGTGGTGCCAACACCCATACCAGAAATGAATAATACCAAATGAAAGGATTTAATTATTGGAGTAGGACAGATTTTTCCAAATGTTGTGAGCCTTCGTCAAGCGTTATACAATTACAGCATTTCATACAAGTTTTCATACCAATTTGTGAAGAACAATCAACAGAAGATAATTGTGAAGTGCAAGGTTGATGGTTGTTTTTGGTACATGGGTGTATATTCATCAGGAGAACATTAAGATACGGAGTTTCTAACTATTAGAATATACAAAAGTGAACACATTCACTATGCACAAGACAACATAATTGCTTGGCATCCACATAGGTCTAGCTTGACATCATCAATTGTAATAGATGGTTTGAGGTTCTATATGGACAAGACTTCTAATAAAATTAGTGCAAACTTGTATAGAGAGTATGCAGTGCGACTGAAATACCTTCAAGCATATAGGGCAAAAGATATATGACTGTGGGAAGTTGTGCAATTTATAAGCTCATGGGAGAATTACAATTCACTGGTAAATATGACTAATGAACTTGATAAAATAGGCATAACAAGTTGTTAATCACTTGATAAATTATGACTAATTCAGCTATTCTGACAAACCTAATGGGAATAATTGATGTAGTTGTGAGATCTTGCGTTGTGAAGATTGTCATTTCACTAAGGCATGAAGAATAAGTTGCAATAGTTGCCCATGAAGTTGTTAAAACATGCTTAAAAAGTTGCAAACACATGCTTAACCTGTTGTAAACTAAGTAATTTGTAGTGTTAAAGAAATGACTTACACCCGAGTTGAACAACGCTTGCAATACATTACCATTAAGAAGAACGTTACCTTGAATGAGATCGGGGGACTTCCAGGCTTCCTTGTGAGTCATCACAAATACCCTACCTTGAGTCCTCGGTCTCTGCTCTGCCTGCGGCCGCTGACAATCTCTAGAAAGATGTCCCGATTGTTTACAATTAAAGCAGATCATTTCGCCCCGACAATTTCTGCCATAATGTGGTTGATTACAACGAGGACATTCCCACTTTGTCACAAATCTCCAAGGATCACGATCTCTGGGTTGGTAGGGCTTCTTACCAGTACCCCGGGACAAAGAGGATCCCTGGCCCTTATGCTTTTGAGAAGTATTACCCTTACTGTGTTCACTGTGGCTACCAGTACCCTTGGCTGAATACAAATCTCTCATATTGTTTTCTGTAATTCTGCATTCCTTATCCGCCTTGTTGAATATGGTGAACTGGTGGGTGGCTAACCTCTTTCTCAGTTCTCGCCGCAACCCATATATAAGCATATCTGAACTCCATTCCTCATCATCCATTTTCCATAGATAAGAGTCATCTAGATAGCCGGATGAAACGAGATAGACAATCATCGAAAGACTGCGAATCACCCTGCTTGATAGAGAGAAATCAGTTTCCTTCTCGAGCTGCACCAACTTGGGAAAGTACTTTTCATTAAACTGTTGCTGGAACAACTCCCAGGTCAGTGGCACATTGTGACTTCATAGTGTTGGGCAATATTCTGCCACCAACGACTGCAACCCCTTCAAGTTTATATATTGCCAATCGTGCCTTCACCTCATCCAGGCACTCAAGGACCATAAAGATCTTTTCCAGCCTGTTCAACTAGTCTTCGGCTGCTTGGGGATCAAATCTACCTCTAAACACTGGGGGTAGATGCTTGCAAAACTTGGAGACCCAATATTGAAGATCCCTTTCCTCTCTCACCAGTACCCTATGTGATTCTTGGTTTGACCCAGTATGAGGAGGTGATTCTAACGGTCGTGTTGACCCTTCTGCAGTTTCTTCCCTATGAGTCTCCTCTTGGGTGGATTGACCCCGACCCTCATTCCGTTTTCCCTTCTCTTCTCTGAGTTCTACTCTCAATCCAGCAATCATATCCCTCTAGTCCTGAATCAAACCCATCATATACTGCGTAGGGTCCGATGGATTGTCATTGACCACCTCCATTTCAATGACTACTTGTTGTACTCTAAGTTGACCTTTTGTTTTCTTCATTCTACAAATAACTTACCCCATCAATATCACAAATAGGTATACACATATGTCCACAAATCTCATATATATATTCACAACACAAAAATATATGTGTATACACAACAACTAGCACAAATTATCTTCCATCCTTATGTCAAAATTAAGGGAACTACCCTAGCAAACTCTACCCTAGCCAGGAATTATAGCTCTGATACAAAAAATGTAGCCCCTGCCTTAAAAACCGTAATTAAGATTTGAGAGTACGAATTGAAATGAATTAGAGACCGACCGATATATTTTTCTCAAATTTCTTTTCTAAAATTCATTCAATACGGTCTCAGATTTATGTATGAATCTAATTATTCTGCACAATTAAATCACATTCATATATATATACATATATATATCAGAGTGTACAGCAAAAATCCCGACAACCCCCGGGTTGATATATATATATACATACCAAGGGTTCAAATATTCCCATTTAGGGATTACACAACCGTATCCAAAATACTATTTATAGAATACACAGTGATCCTCAATCCAAATATGACAACCAACTAAAATCTATGTTTGAGCTATTTGCCCTTGGTTGTCTCCTTTCCCTTGGAGCTGCTTGCCCTGTCTGAAGGTTAGTTAAAGGAAAGAATGAGATTCAAGAGAATCTCAGTAGTAACAAATCACTACCACAGATGATCACACAGCAAGCAAGTAAATCACCAAGCAGCAGCATCACATATCACACCCACCCTCATCCCCTTTAACCGCTGGGAAGGCACACAGTCCTTACCCGAACCGTTGATAGCGACTTAGGGACTATTGGTGTGGCGGTGCCTACACATAGCCATATAGCTCACATATAGCCTTTTGGCTTTCACAAATAGCCTTTCGGCTAAAAAATAGCCTTATGGCTTTCACATAGCCTCAAGGCTCACAAATAGCCGTATGCCTTTCACAAATAGCCTTTCGGCTTTCACAACCACAAATTTGCAGCATCCGCAACCATCACAAAACAATGATAAACACATATACAATGCATCACATATAGTATAAGGTAAAGGGTCACTACCTTGTTCTTTCCTGACTTGCACCAGCACCGGCTGCTCGTGATCAGGGCAAATGTCAAATCCTATAATTCCAAATGCATCATTTAGACACTTCCATAGTGTTTCTTGGGGTTATACATGTTAGGATCGGCAGGCATAGCGGAAGAATTTTTAAAAATTTTTACCAATCCTAATCGAGGATCTATCAACAGCATTTAAATTGAGTTAGAAGGATTCTTACCTTTTGATGATTTAGAGTTTTCATGATCTCTAGGAGCCAACATGTCAGGTCCGCTCCCTCTACCGGTATCCACATGAATGCTCTCCAACCGAGACTGCGTGCTAGCGCCTCTAATGTCTCCTAGGGTTTCCCTTGCGGCTCTCAATTCTCATGTGCATATCAATATATCTGCTCTATCAAGTTTATAACCTGTGAGGGCTATTTTCAAATTTCAAAATTAATCATCATTAATTTCAAAATTAATTAACTATTAATTATCTTGATGAGCTAATTAAATAAATTCAGTTTAAATTAAATCTGTCCAACAGTTTTAATTTAACCTATTTATTTAATCCAAATAAAGAGCCATTAGATTTAATTTATCTTCATAAATTAAATATGAGATACTATATCTCTATCATGTTAGTTATTAAATTTAATATATCTTAATAAATTAAATTTAAAACTAACACAATATAATAATATCATATAACACACACACACACATATAAGATATATATATTTTGAAAAAAAATATATATAATATTATTAATGAATTTTAAATGATATATATATATATAAATATAAAATTCGTCCACCCTAAATTAAACATTATCTAGTGTTAGGCCATTCTTGTGTGCGACCCTATAGGCCCATATGAAGTCGGCAGTGGGCCAATAACTATACTAACCCAAAAGTCGCAAGCGGCCTCTAGCAAGACATTACGACTACCCAACTCATATGAGGATCGTTATCACGATGCAACCTATCATACAACCATGTCACGTCCCTTTTGTCACACGATATATCGATCAAGGATAAGGCATGGATAATGTCATCCTCTTGTTCCTGACCATTACTTTCTCGATTCCTGAGTAGCCTGATAATAGAGACGGAAACTCCTTTCCATCATAGTATGGCCATACATTTCTCAGACTCACTCATCGAGGGGCCTAGTAATATCTCTCTACTAATGTGAGGGACAAATTCCATCTTGATCATTCATATTCCTCTGCATGAAAAACCACCAAGCCCGATCGTAGCCTTTATCATCACCCAGTCAAAAGTGACTTTTGACTAGTTCAAAGCTTAGCAACTCTCATGTAGGAATCCATGATGACCTCAGGTCTAAGGGCATTGTGATGTGGTTATACATGAGAAAAGCTTATGACTTGATCCATATAGCTTTCTCATAGTGGGTCGATCCAGCACCTTGTACTCTTACAAGTGCCTAAGACTTTGATTTGTATCTCCATATCTTATCAAAGTCATACTGATCTTGTTTCATCTCTGCTCCCGCATAGATGACTGACCAGGGACATTTTAGGACAATCTTTATGAATTATCCAAGGATACAATTATCACAGTTAACATGCAAATAATATGATAACAGAATGGAGAAATTTCATTAAAATAATAATATTCGAAGTACAATGATTAGCCCTTAGGGCACAATTTCCAACAATACGAGTCTATAATGAAAATTTACAAAAATGCCCTCAGGGACCCAGCCCTGGCCCGCTGTACCCGATCGGGCTGCATCTTTCCCAAAATTCTAACTTGGGCTATCTAGCATATTTCCACCCAAGGAATCCATTTTCGAACTTGGAATTATCAAATTCAAGGTTAAATTACAATTTACCCTTGGCAGCCCCACTTTAAGGGTTTCAAGGGCATTTTTGTAATTATGCATGTTTGGCCTTTTCTGAAAAGTGTCCAACTATAACCCCACCTAATTTTCCCTTCTGAACATAATGGAACCATCAAATCATTGAAAATCCAACTCTAAGGCCCTCTAACAGCCCTAACCGAAATGTATAGGTTCTCTAGAAAGAATTGGGGTTTTTCGGTTTTGGCTCCGTAAACGCGTTCCTTTCTACTCCTAACCACCTTATTGACTATTCCATTATTTTAAAAATTCCTTTAAGATCCAATTTGGGCAGCACACTACTACAAACAATGGTTTTAACATCCCTATTTTGGCACTTTTAACGTCCAAAAACTGGGGGACGTCTATGTAGGGGCGTAGTATGTTTTAAGAAATGACTTCCCAAAAAAATAAGACATCTAAAGTGGTATTTTAGATGTCCCAATTCTCAATGTGGGATGTCTAAAGTCCCCCCGTGGTGGGACTTTAGAAGTCCCAATTCTCAATTTGGGACGTCTAAAGTCCCTCGTGGTGGGACTTTAGACGTCCCTTTTCCAAATTTGGGACGTTAAAAGGTTTAATTTTTTTAAAATGATTATTTATATTCTGCATTACCCAGTAATTCAAACTGTAGAAACAAAATAGAAGATGGATTCATAAACCACAATGTCCGTTACAAAATGGTAAGGACATCCAGCTCTCCTACTATATATACATACAAGAACAACTACAACCTACTACTATATATGTACAATAACAACCAGAAAGTGTCAAAACGTTGTCATCACACAACTACTAACTAATAAAAATAAAAATTTTACTGATCTATATGTTAAAGAAGATGTCCAGCTAAAAGGTATCTGATCAAATTAATGTCTTCATGTAGATAGGCATCTTCATTATCAAAAATTAGAAAATTAGAAAATAAGCTATGATGAAATGAATCAAGCACATGAATTAATTAGCATTTCAATTACAACACCAAAAATATTATCATTTGAGAATGAAGAAGCGATTACCTTTTCAAAATCGCTAATAATTTCACTTTGAATGATGTTATACATATAAAGTATAACATAATATCCGCATTCAGTGTTGCCAGGTTGTCGAGGGCACTTTAAATCAAAACCAATTGGTTGTTAAAATCAATAAAGGTATATCTAAAATGACAGTGAATGAAAGAATTAGAATCAAAACTACTTACTTGCGGATAAAACCACTTTGGGTATCTAACAACTTTACCCTCACGTGACCCGCCTGGGACTCTATATGTTTGAGTCGCACTATCATGAAAATTAAAATCAACATAAATACTATTCATTTTTTTAAGAGTAAATAGAATACAAACAAAATAACTTACATATTGAAGACGGATCTTGTATTTTTGTCTGGCCTTTTACACAAGGGATCAAACCAATAGACTACGTTGCGACGAGGACATATAACACAAACTCCAGTGGTAACTATGACAACATGTACAGATTAAAATGAAGTTAGATGACAAGGCAATTATTTATTAAACATCTTAAATAGACAAAATGAAAATACGACCTGTTGAACAATGGGTGCTAAATAATAACAAAGTTTGGTCTCTCCCATTGCGTAGCCAACATAGTAAGTCCTTGCCGCCACAGTATTGGTATCCCCTACCGTATTTGCAGGACATAAGAATCTATGCAAATCAAGTCTTTCCATGTCTGTGTAAAGGAGGCGGTGGAAGATGCTATAATAGAATTAAAATAAGGAATGAATTATTGAATGTATGAAATCAAAAAACCACTACATGAATTGTATGGAAATATTAAGGAAAAAAACTTACCGGATTGCAAATTTCACCCATCCTACATCTATCTCCTCCAACCTGATAAACTGCTTGAGAGCTGTATTGTCAATCATGTAGGGATACTTCAATGTAAGGCCTACAATCCCTTAAGGCATCTTCAAATCAACCTGTTTAATACCTTTGTAGCTCTGTTGCAGCTATGCTAAGTAGGTCCATTTCCTCGCATCTTCATCATCCTTTTAGAACATCAAAAAACAAATTGTTATTAGGATGCCAACAGATCTTCAGTAATAGTAAGGTAATGCCTACAATTGGAGGTGTTGCCCCTGAACCAATAAGATTGTGAGGCTAAAGGATGAAAGATCCTATCGTCTGACCTAACGTGCAAACCTCTAGATTAGGAACAGGGATGGTTGTACCTTCTTCCCCCTCTCTAACACTCATCACATTCACCCTATAAAAATATTGCGAAATTTGCTGATGATGGTGGGTAGTAGCACGTATGTGAACGAGAGCATCGGCAACAACACGCAATAGTGGATCATCCAAATAGAGGGTGGAAAGGTCTCCCGACGCTAGAGTGGGAGAAGGGTTGCCAAGTGGTCCCTCCAGAGGGCTGTAACTTCCTTTGGTGCTAGGGAAGGCCACGGATTCCTGAGTAATATGCTCGTCACTTGCCCTATGCGATTCGAACATCTTTAGCATTTCAAGTTGAAGCTCTGGCAATAGCTCTTGTTAGAGCTTGTCAGGAAGTTTAGGCTCGAGCTCTCGTTCGACTTCCTCTCGAACCTTAGCCACAAGGTCCATACTAGGTCTAGCTTGTGACGAATAACGTGAATCTCATCAAAATACCTCGCGGCACTAACTCCACTTGTCTCTCCTCGAACACGACCGGGTCACTTGCCTTCCCAATAGCCATTGACAAGATGTCCATCCGTCTACTTGGATTGAACGAACATTGGATACTATGATCTTCTAGTTTATCCTATAGCATACAGTTTATCATAAATGTATCGAAACCACTCTCAATATGAAAAAAATTAGGTACTTATAGTATAACTACTTACAATCCTCGTAGCAACATCAACAACAGCAGGATTTATGTACTTCTTACCCTTAATCCTCCCTGCTTTCCATTTTTTGTGATGTGGAAGAGGTGCCGGGGCCTGGATAATAATGCTAGGATCTGATTCCACTGCTTCCTTCATTTTCTTTGAGTCTTCTTGCATCATTTGCCACTCAAGCTTTCGATAACCACCACGAGACATGTAATGCTGATATATATATTTTCTGCTTGCCTTTATGCATTTGCTGCAGTTAATTCCTATGAATGAAAAACAAACAAAAATAAATCAATGATATCAAGTATATCAAAATCAAAAGCTCTATATCATTATGACAGAAATCTTACCAAAAATTGGGGATCTTCCCGTGGTGCCACAAACAACCTCCAGTCCTCTGGAGACAAATATGAATAGTACTGACATAGATCCTGATCCTTAAGTTCGCCTTGAATGTACCTCGCTGTTAGCTTGTTCTTGAAACCTTTCCAGCATAGACAAACTGGAAAAGAGCATAGCTTCAGCTTCTACCATTACCCCACTATTTTGCATGGTACTTTTGTTGTCTTGCTCTTTTGTATAGAAAGAATAGCTGTTTATATCATAACCGGTCCAAGTAATGACCTGAAACGAAGGCCCCCAAGCTAGCCACTCGATTGTCTCAGACACACCGGTCTTGTGCGAAACCTTTTCCTTGAACCACTCTATGAATGTCTTGTTTTGCTCAATAGCAGTCTGCATGTCTTTCTTCCTTGGATTCTTGTTCTTCAAAGTCTTTCTGTGTTCATCTATGTAAGGTTGAACTTCTTCCATATTATTCAGGATATACAAGTGTACTTGCAACACCTCTTCATGAGGAACATTCTTTACTTTCAATCCTTGTGTTCCCTTACTTCTCCCCTCTTTATGCCTAGATTTTTCCTTCCTCCCTGACATATATTCTTTGCAAAACTCCATAGCCTCCTAAACTACATATCTTTCTACTATTGAGGCTTCTGGTGGATAAGGATTTTTAGAATACCCTTTTAAGAACTTCATGTATCGATCGAAAGGGTACATCTACCTCAGGTAAACTGGACCGCAGAGCCTTATTTCCATTACCAAATGAACTATCAAATACACCATTATATCAAAAAATGAAGGAGGAAAATGCATCTCTAGATGTGACAAAATAATGTAATCCTCATTTTCCAGTTCATCGAACTTTTTAGTGTCAATGACTTTGTTACATATAGCATTGAAGAAAACGCACAATCTTGTTACAGTGCTTTATACTTCATGTTTCATTATACCTCTAATAGCTACCGGTAATAGTTGTTGGATCAACACATGATAATCATGGGACTTCATTCCTACTAACTTCAAATCGCCCATTGAGACATATCTTCTCACATTCAAGGAATATCCTTGCGGCACCTTAATTTCATACAAACACCCACACAAACTTCTTTTCTTTGCTTTTGATAGTGTATGAGCTACTGGCTCTATGTATGCCCTCCTACCATCATCTCTTAGTTGTGGATGTAACCATTCTCTTATTTCCATATCAATAAGGTCTAATCTCACACTAATCCCATCCTTAGTCTTCCTTGGTATGTGCAAAAGCGTACTTACAAGGCTATCACAAACGTTCTTCTCCACATGCATCACATCAATATTGTGTCTCACTTCAAGCCAATGCCAATAGGAAGATAAAAGAAAATGGATCTCTTTTTTTATATGCTCTTCTCACCTGCAGTCTTCTAATTCTTACCAAAAGTGACATTGATACGTTCCACTCGATTGTAAACTTCCTCTCCTGTTAATTCCTTTAGAGCCATTCCATGCTCTGGTAAGCTGTTAAAATGCTTTCTTAGCCTACGATACATGTGGAACCGATGAAGAACCTCCTGTGGCCAAGGTAGATAGTTTTTCTTCCATGCTTTAGTTGATGGAAGTGTGTGTCTGCTTCACATATAGGGCATGCTTTATGACCCTTCACGCTGTACCATGACAAGTTTTTGTAGGTAGGGAAGTCATTTATCATTGTGAACATCATTTATCATTATCAAACACATCTATGCCTTCCTCCCATAACTTCTTCAAGTCCTCAATCAAAGGCGCCAAGTAGACATCAATATCGTTCCCTGGCTGTTTTGTTCTAGAAATCATCATAAAAAGCATCATATACTTGAGTTTCATACATAGTCAGGGAGGCAAGATGTATATTACAAGGAGAACCGGCCACGCACTATATGTGCTAGTAAGAGTTCCATATAGATTGATGTCGTCTGTACAAATCCCAAGCCAAAGGTTTCTCGACTCACTGCCAAAATGAGGGAACATTTCATCTATTTTTTGCCATTATGGAGAGTCAGCTGGGTGACGAAGATATTTCCTATTAGATATTCTCTCATTAGAGTGCCATCTCAACTTCTTCACTTTTGTTGCAGTCGAAAACAAACGTTTAAAACGTGGTATTATTGGAATATACCGCATAACCTTTAAAGGTTACCTTTTAGTTGTCATATTGCCACAACCACCATCTTTTTTCACTTTGTATCGTGTAGTTTTATAGTTAGGACACTCACTAAGACCTCCATACTCATTTCTGTACAGTACGTAGTCATTAGGGCAAGCATGTATCTTTTTATACTCCACACCCATTGTAGACAGGATTTTCTTGGCCTCATACATACGATTTGGAAGTACATTATCATCTGGAAATATATCACACAATAGTTCAAGAAGCAATGTGAAACTACTATCGGTCCACCCACAAGTTCCCTTTAAGTTAACCAAATGCAATGCTCCTATAAGCCGCGTGTACTTACTCCTAAGGTACAAGGGTGTCTCTGTATCACTCCGCAAGCTATCATACTCCTGTAACTGCATTAAGGATTCTACCTCAACATCGTGAATCATTTTCTCCATTCTATCTTCATCTATGGCATCCACATCTTCCTTCTTGTGCAACAGACATTCTATTACTTCCTCACCATGCCATATCCACCTTGTGTATCACAGATTTATTCCATCACAAAGTAGGTGATCCTTTATGACATCAACATCCCATTGACTCTCATTTAAACAATTCGCACAAGGACAAAAATACTTCCCATTTTTTGCTGAAGCATTATTTCTAGCGAATTCAATAAATTCTTCCACCCTTTTCTCATATTCTTCACTAGTTCTCAAAGCATTCGTCCAACTGTGATCCATTTTGTTACGACCTAAGCCATTCCCAATAGCACTCACACATTTAGTACAATTGTCAACGATATAGGATGGAATTACCTTTTTTCACTATTTTCAACAAAAACTTCTACAGCATTTCCCCTTAAAAGTAAGACATCCCAAAATTTCAAGCAACTCTATCTTAGTTATTAGCTCTGTATTCTTAGCTATTGATAATATAATTCTCCTATAAATATAGAAAAGAATATAGAATTTCAAATAAATATTCAATTTTTTTTCTATTCTAGGACATAAAGAACTTATACCAATTTGAAGAGAAGGATTAATAGAATATATTTCAATCTATTTATTAAGTATATTGTATTTCTTAATAATCAATTATATGTTTATTAATGATCAATATCTTTATCTTATTAATATCTTTATCTTAAATTAAGATTTTCTCCACTACACTAATAATAATCATACTAATCTAATCTAAAAAAAATAAAACCAACCATATTAAACAAACAAAAATTACTATGTTTAATTGTTGTTCATTTCATCAAAATCAATCAATAGCTCCATTTATTTATAATAATATACATACGTTTTTTCCCTCTCAATTTCCAAGCTCTAAACATATAAAACAAACATTTCCAAGCTCCAAACATATCTAACAATATATTGTTGCATAACTACTAGCTAACAACGATTCTATGGTTTGACCAAAAAACACAAAAAAAATCAATCACAAGGTAAAATCACTCCAATAACTAAAATCATATAAAATAATTTCACATTGCAAGTTTAAATTTAATTCTTCAAGTAAATTCATATTTTTTTTAAAAACAAAACTAACCTGATGAAAGGGGGGAGCCTACGTGCGTCACAATGGAAGGAAGGAGGTGGAAGAGCCTGTGTCAGAATGGTGTGTGCCTTGCTTGAATCTTCTTCTTCTTGTTTAGTCTCGTCTTGATTTCTTCAAAATCCACAGCTATTGAATCCACAGCAAGAAGAAGGGGTTCCGAGTGAGGAAGTGAATCAGAGAGCACAGCACAAGATAGGCAATAGAGGAGGAGGAAGAGTAAAGTTGAAGAAGACAAAGAAGGGAGGAGGAAGACGCAGAAGTCAGAAAGTGCGACGGAGGCAAATGAATGAAGAAGGAGGGAGTTGGTGACCGACAAAAGTAAAGGAGGGGGTGAGTGAGAGGACGCAAGTTAGACAAGTGTTGACATGCGTCTAGGGATGCTTTTAGGCATCCCATATGGCATTTAGGATGCTTAAAGGTGAGTTTAAGCATCCCAAAATCCATTTGGGATGCCTAAACTCCAACTTTAGGCATCCCAAGTGGATTTGGGATGCTTAAGCATGGGACTTTAGGCGTCTCAAATCATTTCAAGATGCCTAAAGTCCCAGGTTTAGGCGTCCCAAATCCATTTGGGACGCCTAAAGTTTTGGATGAGGTGTCCCAAAACAATTTGGGACATCTAAACCTAGTTTTTGACACTTATAAAAATTGAAAAATTTAGATTACACGCCAGGAAGAACTTTAGGCGTCCCAAATTCTAATTTGGGAAGTCTAAAGGTTTCCCTACGTACACATAATTATGAAAATGTCACTGCCCTCCTTTTTAACCACCCAATTTTAAAATTGGGACGTCCCTTGGGGTGGTTATATCCTAATTCTGTAGTAGTGGCATAACCCTTAGGCCATGTCATTTCCAAAAATTCAAACCAAAGACAATCTGGCAAAATTTCACAGATTAAATTGTCCACAATAGCCAGAACAAGCAATATATGAAGGTTTGAGAGTTACCTTTCACTTCTTTTTGGCTTTTGCAAGAATGGCTGCAAAACCCTAACTCTCAACACAAATTTGAGCTGCAAAAATCTGTGAAAGACCAAGAAGAGTAGCTTAGGAGTAGAGTTATACACGTTAGGAGCTAAATCGTCAGAAGAATCGGTTTACCTTGAGAGTTTTCTTCTCCCTTCTCTCTCTAGAAATCTCAAACGTTTATTCTCTAGTTCAGCTGAATAAAGCATCAGTTTTGAAGCTTGGAGGAAGATGATGATATGTTATATTATGCTTATGTCATTATTCCCTTATGATGATGTCATAATTCCAAAATTGACATTTTCAGATTTTTTGGCAAAACTTTGAAAAATCATAACTAATACTAAAAAATCAAATTAAGGTGATTCTAAAGCCTATGGAACCCTTATTGAGTCTAGTTTCAAGAAAAAATATAGACTTTTGATAGATGGAATCACAAAATTCCCATTTGCATGTTGTTCGAGAAACTATTCAATTTTGCTGGGCAAACTGCAAAAATTCATAACTTCCAGCTCACAAATCGAAATGATACAAATTATATGTCGATTTTGAAGCTTGACGTGTGAACTCTAAGATTGGAAAGTTTCAAAATTTTAAGACACCAATTATTGATTCAAAATATCCATACAAACCGACTGCCTTGTACAGAATTACACTTGACATTTTTTCCAATTTCCAAACAATGTGTACAATGGCTGAAAAATCAATAATTAAACCTATTCCCACACAATTTTTCACAAGGAAACCATTGGAATTACTAAAACAACCAAATTCCCATCACACATTCTCCAAAAGTATTTATTCAACAATAATTCCATATACTTTTGAGGTCATTAGCCCTTAATCTCATTTTAGGTCATTATATGGGTACTATCACTTAGGTATCGATACCCCTTCCTTCTACAAGCTGGTAACAGACAGGCGTGGTCTAACTTTTTGGTTTCCTCTTCTTTTTGTAACTTCTAGTTTCAGTAGCATTATCAGAGGATCACTATACTATTCACATGAGCATATTATGGTGTCACTTGTGGATAATATTCACATCAATAGAGCATACTAGCCAAATGCCAGAATCTCTGCTCTAATAGCAACAAATGCAACTCACATTCCTTATGCCCTTTTACTATGCATCGAAAGTGACTTCATTATTATTATAGCTCATGGGAATTAGTATATAATCTCTTAGCTAAAATTTTTCACATTTATTCTTGGGGCATTATTCATTTGGTAAAGGACATATTTACCATCTTGGAATGCCAACAAAAAGGAAAGAAGGACACCTCATGATGAAGGGACAAGTGTTACCTTCCAATTGTTCAAACCAAAAAGTATGAATAGAGCTTGTCATCATGATATGTACTTTGATGACTAGTGTCATCTTCTTATTCATCCGCTACAAAAGTAGAGTAATCATTACACATCATGATTTACTTTATTAAAGATATTTTGATAAAGTTACTTTATCAAAGATACTTTAATAAAGTTACTTTATCAGCGTTTACTCGGGATTCTACTCGTGTCTAACTTGGGACTGTGGCACATATATCAAGGCTCGCCAATGACATCCTGATTAGAGTGTGAGTATACCCCAGATGGCACCATATTCCAGTGTCTTTTCTAAAAAAATGTGAGGTACTCATGTCTACCCTGAAAATGCCATGTTCACACCTACACCGGCATATTTTATTTGACAAATCAATCATATACCTCAGAACATAGCTGTGTGGCATCTTTCTACTAACCCAATGGCATCGTATATGTGTCTTGTGCACATCTGCACTGACACTTTGATCCTACTGCCTACACAAAATGGGCCCTCTACCTGTTAGGGCCAAATCACACAGTCCCCGATAGTTTTTCTATCTCTCATCATTCTTGGGACTCTTCCCAAACTAGGTTTAGTAGTTTACCTGATATACACTTATCCTTAAAGTTCCAGGCCCAAAATTTGGGATATTACAAATAGAGCCCTAGTTATTCGAATAAGGATGACACTTCTGATATTTCTATTTTACAAGAGAAGTGTTATTCGAATAAGGAGTTGTCCTTCGAATATGATAAGATAGCTTTTCAAAACAAAAGCTCATTTGAATAAGAAGACACTTTTCAAATAAGATACCCAGCTTCCCACAGATTCAAATTCAGAAACTCATATTCGAACAAGGGACTAGTTATTCTAATACACCTCAAGTTTTTGAAAGCTTATTTGAATAAGGGATGGGGTATTTGAATATGTTTATTATCAAAGACTCTTATTCGAATACAAGTTGTTGTATTCAAATAAGACCACCTGATTTTTATCAAAGGCTATTTGAATAGAGCCTAGATTACTCCAATATACTTTATTCCAACTAGTCTAAATGTTATTTAAATAAAGGGAAGTGTATTTGAATATAACTTAATAGAAAATGAGCTCTTCTATTCAAATACAACAAAGGATATCCGAATATATTTTCAAATTAACTAAGATATTCAAATACAAATAATCTTATTTGAATAACCAAGTTTCTTAGAAAACAGAGCATCATCTTCTAATCTTTAAAATCACTGAATGATTATATAACTTATTGTTTTCAAGTCTCTTTCACTCTAAAACTTCACTATATTAGAATGTGAAGTATTTTCTATGTAAATGAAGAAATCATTCGAAAAGAAGAGAAAGTGATTTTGTGTCAGAAGCATTAAAAGCAGGCAGAGTCTTCAACCATTTTTAAACCAAGACATTCTCCCAGCTCCAATGGCTACTTCACCACACACAAAGAATGTTCAGAGGAAACAAAGGGACTCTAACGGACAAATGGAATACTCATAAAGATCATTTATTACATTCCAACTATAAATACAAAAGCATTCAAAGCAAAGCAACCACCGAACTACGAAACATTTAAGTTTGCCATTAGTGCTCTATGTTTATTTTATCATTCTCTTTGTATCTTATACTTCAGTTATTATTTATTCACTCTTAGAGAGAGTTATATCAAATACTCAACTCTTCTTATTGAGATAACTTAAGGTTATGGAACCTTAAGTTAGGTGTTGGTTTAGATTGTGTAAGGGGGAACGAGTATCCGATAAAGGGACCTATTGTGTACTGAGGTGCCAAGAACCTACTGAATCTTGGAGGCTATAGTGAAAATTGCTCTGAGGACTGGTGTAATATCCCAAATTGTGATTAAGGGCTAAATCCTTCCAAAAGTGATGTAATTATTATTAATTAAACACTTTTGAAGAAGACAATGCGAATTTTGACTCGAATGTGTTTTGATTGTGCCTAAACCTATATTTAAGTTCAATGGTGGATTAACATCTAAATTGAGTTAAATAAGAGGGAGGGCGCATGGTTGAGCAATATGAACCATAAACATGTGTTTAGTGATGATTTAGCAGGAATTGCCAGAAATAGGGGCAAAACGAGCAAAAAGAAAGGCTACCGACCAATTGGTCAGTTACCAAAGAGAAAATTCATTGGTAATTGAAGATCAATGGTTAGGATTAAGAGATCAAGAGGTTAGAATCACATGTGTATGTGCTTAAATGAGTATAAGGAAAATGCCTCAAGATGTTGACATTTGGCATAATCTCACACCCCTTTTGACAAGTCAACAATTGCAACTTTTCTCTCTCTCTTCCCTCCCATTCTTTTAGGTCGGCAAATGGTCTTAGTAGAGACCAAAAATCTGATTTATCTTTATTCATCATCATCATCATCTCATCTTTCCTCTCACCTCCATTTTCGTCCCAAGTTTGAAGGAAAGAGAAAGAAGGCTCAAGTTAGGTGAGGATTTGTTCTTGTATGCTCAATTCACCTTCATTAATATTGTTCATGGTGTTGAGGGCTTTATGGCTATGGTTTTAGGTTTTTGAAAGGTGGTGTTTGAGAACTTGAGAAAAATTGAAAGTTGGGGAAACAAGGAAGTTGCTTTGGGAAGAAGAAGAGGTAAGAATTTAACACATTTTGAGCTAAGTTTTGTAACCATTGATCAAGTTTTGAGAATTTTGAATTTTTTCCTGATTTTCATATGATTTTGGTTTGGAAGAATTGAATTGTGTGATGTGTTGGAATAAGTGTCATTTTGTGCTTTAGTGCCAATAGAATTGGTTTGGAACCTTAAATGGATAGGGATTGCATTGTGAGTTTTGAGTTGGGTTATTGTGTGACATATTGTGTTTCTTGTGGAACATGGCAATGTGAGTTGAATTTGGTTAGTTTGGTGTTTCCAATGGATTTCTTATGGAAAATTGGTGTGGGAATGGTATTGGTTGTGAATTTGGAACCATTGGAAGCAATTACTCAAAAACTGAAATTCTATCTCTTAAAACTCTATACAGGGCAGTCAGGTTGTCTGGACGTTTTGAATAGGCAAATGGTGTCTAAAAATTGGAAAAATTTTCAGTTTTAAATTTCACATTCCAAGCTTCAAAATGGACATCAATTTTGTGTCATTTCGTTTTTTGAGCTAAGAGTAATGACTGTCCAAAGTTTGGGATTAAAACTGGAATCTGTTTTGGAGTAGTGGTAAATTTCTTGTAACTCTGTAATCTTGTGGTGATTTCTGGTAATGATCCATATTTTTCCTATAAAAAGGACTTAAAGAGATTTCATTTTGCTTTGAGATCACCTCATTTTGATTTTTCTAGAATTAGTTATAATTTTTTGAAGTTTCCTTGGCTGCAGGCCAAAACTTTATGTGCACGTTTTGGCCGCAGCCAGAAAATTCTTGGTGTAGCCAAAATACTTCTGTACTATTTTTGGCCACAGCCAGAGAATTCTTGGTTGCAGCCAAAACCCTGTTTTCAGCACTTTGAGATTTTGAAAAGTAATTTCCAATCTAGTCCTTCCCAATCCTTCTAGATTTTCATTGAGCCTATTATAGTCACTTAAGGAACTCATATGGTAACCTATTTTAAGTGTTTGAAAGTGAGAATTGGGGGTAGAGAATTAATCCACCATCCTTGATTTTGGTTTATAGGATTTGACATCTGCCGTCCACGTGAGCCACTGTGCCAGCGAACGTCAGGAAGGAACAAGGTAGTGACTCTTTCTTTTATACCATATGTGATGCATTGTATGTGTGAAATATCATTGATTTGTGATGAATTTGAATACTGCAATGATTGTGGATATGAGTAAGCACGCCATACCAACAGTCCCTAAGTCGCTAACAATGGTTCGGGTAAGGGCTACGTACCTTCCCAGCGGTAAAAGGGGATGAGGATGGGGTGTAATATTTGTGATTATGTGGGCCAAAAGGCTATATTATGGGCCGAGGGGCTATATGTGAGCCGTAAGGCTATTTGTATGCACTGCCATACCAATAGTCCCTGAGTCGCTAACAACGGTTCGGGTTAGGATGGTGTGCCTTCCCGGCGGTAAAAGGGGATGAGGGTGGAGTGTAATTTGTGCTGTTGTTGCTGTGTGATGATTTGCTACATGCTGTGTGCTTATGTATGGTATGAATGATTTGTTACTACTGGGATTCTCTTGAATCTCATTCTTTCCTTTGACTAACATTTCAGACAGCGCAAGTGGCTCCAAGGAAAAGAGAACGACCCGGAGCGGTTAGAACCTTGTAGGGATATTTGATTCGGCCGTGTTGGTTATTCATTTTGGATAGGGATTACTGTATGATATTTTTGAGTTGTAAATAGTCTTTGAATACTTGGTGGTGTAATTCCCTAATTGGGAACTGAAACCTTATAGAGAGCAAGTCAATAAATGAACATTACATTACTCGGGTAGTGCATAGAGTAAACAAATTTACAAACCTTCGAAATACCTGTTTACTTGAGTGCTTACTCGAGTAAACTACAATTTTCTTCACAGGTTACTCGATGCTTTACTCCAGTAATGTTAGCAGGATTTCAAGCCGAGAGCACTTCAAGTTTTGCTTACCTGTTTACTCAAGTACCGCCTCGAGTGAACATCTATTTTCTGCATCGCTTACTCGGGTGGATACTTCAAGTGCACTATAAATAATTCTAGAGATTACTCCATTACTGACTCGAGTAATCCCGTTCTAGTCTTTGACATAGAGTACCTGCATACTTGAGTGATGCCTCGAGTGAAGTGTGATAATAACATTTCAAATTAATCAAGTGTTACCTTCAAGTTTTGTTTATCATACTGATTTACTCGAGTTGCTCCTCGAGTAATATTAGCAGGATTGGAATGCCGAGAGCAACATATTTCTTGAAGCAGGGGACTCGAGTACAGACTCGAGTAACGTTGGCAGGCCGAGAGCAACTAGAAGTGATTTCCCTGATTACTCGAGTACTTACTTGAGTAACGTTGCTAGGCCGAGAGCAACTGGAAGTGATTTCCTGGATTACTCGAGTACTTACTTGAGTAACGTTGGCAGGATTACATGGCTGAGAGCAACTCATTTCCTTGTGGCAGGTTACTTGAATTGTGACTCGAGTAACTCTTCTTTTCATTTAATATTACTCGAGTCGTCCCTCGAGTGATGTATCTGGCCGAGAGTTACTTGAGGTTCTGTGCTATGGTTACTTCAAGTTTCTGTCTCATTACTCGCGTAACCCTTTAGAAATTTTACCAATGATGAAGTTTCTCAGCTTTCTCTCTTAGCCTTTCTTCATTTCTCCAGTGCTTACTTCAAGTGATGATTTGCTCTGTCATTACTTTGTTCAATCTTTGTTTATCAAATCTTTTTCACATCCATTCTTTGTTATCATCGAAACATGTGAGATCTAACATTCTCCCCCTTTTTGATGATGACAAAACTTGGTGATTTTGAACAAATCTTTTAAAATTGAGTTCTCAAATAAACACTTCTTGAAATCAATTGTAACTTTGAAATCCCTTTTGAAATAACTTATTAAGTGTCAATTCAAAGTGTTTTGGAAAGTTTTGAAAATATAACATATTCACGTTGCATACATAATAAACTCATTAGTCCCACAATGTAATATAACTTAAAAACTTAAATGCACTTGAATTGAAATTGAACTAGAATTGCATTAATTAGAATACTAAATTACAAATATGAAAAGCTCCCTAAATCCCATGTACACCCATATACCCAAAACAAAAGAAGCTCAGTCAACCACAAAATCACTCAAGCTCTTCTCCCCCTTTTTGTCTTCATCAATCAAGTGGAGAACTAGAAGGCTTGACTGCAGATATAGGCTTGACAGGAAAGACCAAAGAGCCATCTGAACTAGAAGAATCAAAAGAGGAGCTGGAAGATTCTGGTTCAGGAGGTTGAGTGGAGGGATATAAATGTCATCTCTTGGAGGAACTGGGGGTGACTGATATATAACAACATAGGTGGTCTCAACCTTTTATGTGGCACCTGCAGAATGATGACCAGAGGATGAGGGAGAGATTTCCTCTGTATGAGTAGGGGAAGGAATAGGTGTAGGTGTGGGTTTAGGCTAAAATTTGGGTGGTGAATCCACAATAGTGATGTGGATAGTCTTATTGGTTTCAGGATCATCTATTGAGCATAGAATATCTCTAGGAAGAATAATGGGAATTTTGAGTGCAGAGGGTCTAGGTTTAAAGGGGCTAAACTCTAGAAGTTTGGGAAAGGAGATCTTAGGGATAGTTGGCTCAACCTCAATATGATGATGCTCTGAGGGGATGTTCTCTGGAGGTGAGAGTGCCTGAGGAATAGATTATGGACCAGTAGAAGGTCCAGGACCCATAGAGTCCAATCTAGCCATAATCAACCTCAGAGTCTCACCCTGGGCACGCTGTTCTGCTTATATCTCCTCGTGCCTCTTGTCCATCCTCTCAACCAATTCAACCATCTTGTCATTCATGTGAGTGATCAACTCGGTATTGGTATTTGCAATGTCGATATGAAATCCCTTTAGCATATTCTCCATGAAATGTTGAAGTATGGCATTGAGGAATGAGGGTGAGGATGTAGTACCAGCTGGAGCAGAAGACTGTGTGTCATTCATTTTACTCATTTCAATCTCAGTCTTCTTCTTCTTCTTCTTGGGGCCTGACTCCAGAGGACCCTTGAGAGGAATCTCAACATTGAGCTTCCCAATCTGGTTTCTTCCAATTGGAGTGATCCTCTCAATGGGCTCCTTATTCTCCAAATACCATATCTTGTTTTTCTTCAGAATAAGAGAAATGATATGAGGATATGGCATAGGAGTAGTTGCTTTCCCTTCTATTTTGTACCTTTGCATCTCAGAGAAGATGTATTCTCCCAAGTCCTTTAGTTCCTTCAGGAGTAGAGAAGCAAACCACTTATAGTCCCGGTCAGAGAAATGGGTGTAGTTATTGGCTTTATTCACAAGGGATCTAGAGTAAATATACCAAAGAACCCTGTGATGGTCACACATGTCACTCTGTTTAAAGTTAAGAGGACCCACTAGCTCACCAGGTCTAAGGACAGTAAAAATCTGGTTAGGTTCAAGAATGGAATAGATGTCATCAGGTGGGTTTTCTATTCCTAACCAAATATTGATCCTAAAGGGTGAGATATGGATTTTCTGGCCTCTAACTGTTGTAGTCATTTCTTCCTCTGCAGAAGTCCTATTAGGTTCATCTAGGATTTCTAGGTTGCAGTAAAAATGAGTGACTATTTTAGTGCAAAAGGAAAGTTTAATTGATAGTCAAGGCATGAAAGGTTCAAGGAAGGGACTTAGGTCATACTTCAATACCTCCTGAAGAATCTTGAGATCCACACCGTGAGTTTTGCATACTTTCCTTCTTAAGAACTGTGTCAGGTACTTCTGAGATTCCTCCAATTTGTTGACATTGAACCCTTTTGAAGGTTTAGTGATATCTTCTTCTGGCAATTCTGGCTTTTTGGAGGATTGTCCCTTTTCTAGTTGTTTAAGAATCCAGTCATAGCTTTGGCAACATTTACATTATACTTTGGATTTTTGGAGGGTTTCGGAGTAAAAGAGGGAGTGGAAGAATCAGAAGGTAAAGGAGAAGGAGACATAGTGCTTTTGCCTCTCCCAGTTGAGGTGCTTTTCTTTGATTGAGCCCTTGTGACCACTGGCTCTTTGATCACAACACCTCTCTCCTTTGGTTTAGGTTGAGGTTTCGGTTGAACTTTGGCCTTTGATCTAGGAATGAGCTTTCGTTTCTTTCTAGGAGGAGAAGAAAGAGGGTCAGAGGTTTGTGGAGATCCAAAAGAGTCTGTTGGAGTAAGATTTTGGTTCTAACCATCTTGATTTAGAGAAAATAGAAATCTCAGAAAATCAGAGTGAGAAGTCGCAAGTTAGGGTAAAGAGAATATGAGCAAAATAGGAAGTTTTTGGAGCTAAGATTTGATAGGTTTTGACGGAAATCAAGCAAGGAATAGATTGTGAAAACTTTTTGTAAGAGGACTGGGTGATGCACTCGAGGAGATTTTGTGGAAATGACTGAGTTTGCGACTGATAAAGACCTAGAACCCGACATTACTCGAGGCCTTACTCGGGTAATTATCAAATTTACTCGAGTCTCACCTCGAGTGATCATATAGAAAATTTTAAAATAATTCATTTTAAATTGCGTACCTGTCATGAATAATGTTGTAATTATCCATGTATGTTCCCTTGATCATTTAATAGCCATTTTAGAGCAGATTTGAGTTGATTCTCATCGAATTTGTGATCTGGACCTGCAGTCACTCGAGGCCTTACTCGAGTAAAGTTCAAGTTTACTCGAGGCTTCCCTCGGGTGATTTGTCTTTTCTCCTTTTGACTATTCATTTTCCACCAAATGAATCGTTTGATTTAAATTCCATGTGACTTGAGACTTCACTGCCAATTTTTGAAGTCCATTACTCGAGTACTCACTCGAGTAATGTGCTCTTTTACTTCAAGTTGTCCCTCAGGTAATGCTGCACTGTCAGAAATTACTTGAAGTTAGCACTCCAGTGATGGTGTCCTCTGATAACCTCTGTTTTTATTTCTTAAAATAGATTTTCAATCTTCCTGTTGTAATACCCCGAATTTTGAGACTTGAGCTTAAAGAATAAGCCTGAGATTAGTGGATTGCTAAGCCCCGGTTTAGCAAGATCCCAAATTGTGATTAGGGTTTAATGACTACAAAAGTGGACGTGGTTAGTGATTAATGAACCCTTTTAGAGAATATAAAGTGGATTGTAGTCGCTTGTGTTATGAGCAACGCCAGAACCCTGTATTTGAGTTCAATTGTGGATTAACGTCCAAATTGACTTAGAATAGAGGGAGGAATTGAATGGGATATTGTGATGGAAATGGTGTCATGTTGTGGTATTTAATCATTGGAATTGATTTAAATTGGATTGGACACATTGGTTGCAAAAATTGGAAATGCTGTCCAGTGTGAATTCTGTCTGGGCAGTCTTCTCGTGTGGACGTTTTTACTAGGCAAATGATGTCATAAAATTATGAAAATTTCCAGTCTTAAAGATCACATCCCAAGCTTCAAAATGGACATATAATTTGTGCCATTTCATGTTGGGAACTGGGAGATATGACTGTCCAAAGTTTGAGGTCGAAAATGGACTCTGTTTTGGGGCAGTGATGAAATTTGTGTAATTCTGGATTTTTGTGGTGATTTCTAGTATTGGTAAATATTTTTCCTATAAATAGGACTTAAATACCTTTCATTTGGCTTTGGAATCACCTCATTTCGATTTTTCTAGAATTAGTTATGATTTTTCAAAGATTGGGCAGAAAATCTGCCAGAAAATCCGAAAATGCCAATTTTGGGAATTATGACATCATCAAAAGGCAAGATGACATAAGCATGGAATTAAAACATCTTCTCATCATCTTCAGCTGCTCATTCACGCACAGCACCTGAACATAGTGTGAGAAAGTTGAGAGAGTTTAGAGAGAGAAAGAGAAGAAAAATCACAAGGTAAGCCGATTTCTCCGACGATTTCGCTCCTAACGCGTATAACTGCGACTCTAAACTACTCCTCTTTATTCTTTAAGGTTTGGAAAGCTCAAATTTGGTGTTTTGAAAGTTAGGGTTTTCAGCCATCTTTGAGAAAAGCTAGTGGGAGCTTGAGGTAACTTCCAAACTCTTGTATATTGACTATTCTAGCTGCTGTGGGCAATTTAATCGGTGAAATTTCGCCGGATTGCCATTGGTTTTAATTTTTGGAAATGGGTTGTAGGGGCTGTTATGCTGCCCAAATTGATACTAAATGGTAGTTTTAACCTAATAGAATAGTCAATAAAGTGGTTAGGAGTGGAAAGAAACACGTTTACGGAGCCGAAACCGAAAAACCCTAATTTTCCCCTTAAAACCCATATATTTCGGCCAGCATTGTAAATGGGTCTTAGAGTTGGATTTTCAATGATTTGATGATTCCATTGGATTCAGTGGGCGAAAATAGGTGGGGTTACAGTTGGGCACTTTTTCGGAAAAGGCCGAGAAAGCATAATTACAGAAACGCCCCTAAAACCCTAAAAGTAGGGCTGCCAAGGGCAATTTCGTAATTTGACATTGAATTTGATAATTCCGAGTCCGTAAATGGATTCCTTGGGCGAAAATATGTCAGAATAGCCCATGTCAAAATTTCAAGAAAACTACAGCCGGACCGGGTACGGCGGGGCCGGGCCGGGTCCCCGGGGGTATTTTAGTAATTTTTCAATATAGCTTCATATAACCCCCAGAAACACTATGGAAGTGTCTAAATGGTACATTTGACATTGTAGGATCGAATGTGAAGCCCCGAGTTGCTGGCACGCAAATCGAGGAGAAAAGACTGGAGGTAGGGGACTTACCTTACTTGCATGTATTTGATATCTTTGCTTGTGTAGTGATGTATGTGATTGCTTTACTTGATTGTGTAGAGCATATTTGAATAAATGAAGCTCTGTTTCTGTTTTACTGTGGCCATAGTTTTGTTACATGAAATATTGAGCATACAGAAATATCATTATGGGGCATGCATCTAGATAAAGCTAACATGTCATACACATAGCATCTATCATGCATGCATTATGGTATCTGTTTCCTACTGAGATTCTCTCGAATCTCACCCTCCCTTACCAACAATTTAGACAGGGCAAGTGGCTTGTGGAGGGAGCGGCTAGGACTCCTTCGAGATGAGATTGTGTAATCCCCTTTTGAAGAATTGTAATGGGCAATTGTGCCCTATGTATTTTTAGCGAAGGTATATACCCGGGATTGCCGGGATGATTATATTGTGCACTCTGATATTTATATGAATGTGATTTATCTTCGCGTAGTAATTGTATTCGAAATGTGAATATGAGATCAAGTTAACTAGATTTTAAAAGGTATTTTTGAAAACCCCATCATGTGATGGGTTAGTAAATGTTATTTGATTATTATTGGTCTCTATTTCATTTTAATCGCGTATTTTGGATATAATTACGGAGGGGGTTACATTTTTGGTATCAGAGCTGTAGTTCCTGGCAAGTAAAGGATTTGCTAGGATAATGGCAGTAGTTGCTGCCTTAAGTCATAGAGAATGACTTTGTTTGTTGTGGTATACACATTATGGTCCCTACTGTTTGTGGATATGTGAGTTTAAGAGAATGTGTGTATACATTATTTGTGTTGTGGATGTGGTGAGTCAGTATGATTCGCCCGAGAATTTGAGGTGCAGACCTTGTGGTGGAGGTAATCAGACCCATCGTCTGATTAGAGAAATAAGGAAAATGATTTCTCAGGAATGTGATATTGAGCTTCTAGGTGTTATGTCTAACCTAGATGTTGGGTAGGTAACCCAAGATGGTATGATGTTACATGTAGTGATATCATATTGAGTTTGTGTATGTAAAGGCCTCAAGACTTAGGGGACCGGTGTGCCTTAGGCTGGCAGAGATATCTGAATTTGTGTAGGAGTTAAAGATGCTTCGTAGAAATGATGAATTTGAGTTGGAGGTGATGATGCTCCGTGAAACGAGGGAAGTGGTTTCCTGATTCAATTGAGGTTAAGACTTTGAGAACTAAATTGAATTGTGCTCCAAGGGTCAGACTCAATAACTGGGCTGATTCTTAAGAGTTTGACTTGACCTAGATGGTCCGTGGTACCAGGATGTGGTACTAGATTGGCATTGAAATGTGTATCAGGTATCCTGAGGTTGCTAGTGTTCATCTAGCACAGGGAAAAGTGATTCTGAGAAGAATTTGAATTTGAAAAAGTTATCTACGAGGATTCGGAGTGGAGAAGGCAACCTACGGGGAGTTCTGATCGGAGAGGGCTACCTACGGTGACGTCTGATCGGTTAGGCTATAGGTGAGTCCTGGGTGAAATGTGAGTAACCCAGCTGCCTGCCAGGCTCAGTGTAAGGGCCGGCCAGTGGAGCCCTGGTACGTAGTTGACCAGGGAGGTGGGCACTCTAAAGGGGTGTGACAATATAAAAAAAAAATTGTGACAGCCGCCGTGACGACAAACCCTAGTGTGCAGCTGCCGTGACAACGAACCTTAGTGTGCACTCGCCATGACGTTGAATCGTAGAATAGAGCTCTGGGAACATTGTGAGTATGGGATCTCAACGAAGTGCTGGTTGTGGCTTTGAATGATTCAAGTTGAATCGGGCCAAGGTCTGACGCACATGAATATATGTTGTGAATGTTGTCAGTTGTGGTGGGAGATTCCTATGGGACTCCTGTTAAATCAATGTGACATTGTAAAGGCACAGATGAGGAGATTGACCTCAGAGTGTGCAGCGAAAGCGTGAGAATGTGATATGTTTGAGTACAGCATTGAGCAGAAGCTCGAGTTTGCAGAAAGTGCAATGTGTTAGTGATGGCTTTGGGAGGTAAAACTTCGAAGTCTAGATTATTTTGTGGAAAAGGGGTCTTAAAGGATCCTAGTTTGGTGAAAAGAATTTGCGGTGGGTGGAATTATTAAAATGCCTGGTTCCAGCTTGTTGCAATTGTGTATTGTGAGTCTCTCACCTGCGGCCGCATGGGGTGATTCCTATGGCGGAGGACCGTGCCTTCGGGGTGGTAGTTTACGGGGGACAGGCTATTTGTGAAGGCCGACGGGCCATTTGTGAAAGCCGGATAGCTCTATGAGTTATAAGGCTATGTGTATGCACTGCCACGCCAATAGTCCCCAAGTAGCTAACAACAGTTCGGGTAAAGACTGTGTGTCTTCCTGGCGGAGAAAGGGGATGAGGGTGGAGTGTGATGTGAAAGCCGAAAGGCTATGTGTGAGCACCGCTACGCCAATAGTCCCTGAGTAGCTAACAACAGTTCGGGTAAAGACTGTGTGTCTTCCTGGCGGAGAAAGGGGATGAGGGTAGGGTGTGATTGTGGATCTTATGTGTATGCATCGCTACGCCAATAGTCCCTGAGTAGCTAACAATAGTTCGGGTAAAGACTGTGTGTCTTCCTGGCGGAGAAAGGGGATGAGGGTAGGGTGTGATTGTGGATATACTATTGTGAGCCTGAATGGCTATATGTGTGCACTGCCATATCAATAGTCCCTGAGTAGCTAACAACAGTTCGGGTAAAGACTGTGTGTCTTCCCGGCGGAGAAAGGGGATGAGAGTGGAGTGTGATTGTGAATCAGTGACAATTGTGGATAAGTTGGGACTGAGGTATAGTTGCGTAGTAGAGCAGAGCTAATTCAGCTGATGGCTAATTCGACTACATGATCGGGGGTTCTCTATTCTAAGGGCACTACCTCGGCATGGCCAACCTGGCTAGCCACCACATTGGTTGCACCGGTATTAACCCCAGGCCGAAATGCGGTGCGTAAAATTAGAATCTGCGATGCTTGTTGTTGCGAATGTGAACTGTGATGTGAATGCCGGAAGGGCAATGTGTATTTGTAAGACAGCGGGAAGCTGTTGTATTTGTGCAAGCGGCGGAAGCCGAGGCATTCTTGCAATATGATATTGTGATTGAGGCCCAAAAGTCCCTGATGGGTGAGGGTAACGCCGTAAAACTTGATACGGCAATGTGATCTTGTTATGAATACCTAAAAGTCTCGGTTACCACTAGCGGAGTCACTGGTGGGTGTACGGGTGAGGGCGACACCATGAAAGTTGATACAGAAGTAACATTGTGTTGATACCCAAAAGTCTCGGTTACCACTAGCGGAGTCACTGGTGGGTGTACGGGTGAGGGCGACACCATGAAAGTTGATACAGAAGTAACATTGTGTTGATACCCAAAAGTTTCGGTTACCACTAGCGGAGTCACTGGTGGGTGTACGGGTGAGGGCGACACCATGAAAGTTGATACAGAAGTAACATTGTGTTGATACCCAAAAGTCCCGGTTACCACTAGTGGAGTCACTGGTGGGTGTACGGGTGAGGGCTACACCATGAAAGTTGATACAGATGTGATATTGTTGTGAATTCCCAAAAGTCCCGGTTACCACTAGTGGAGTTACTGGTGGGTGTACGGGTGAGGATAAAGCTGTGAAAGTGGATATAACGAATGCTGAAATGTTTGTGTATACAGCTGAGGCCATCGTTTGATGTATTAAGGTTGTGGTGTTTTGGGGTTACTCCCGGAAGGGGTAACTAGATTGAGTTAAGCAGAGTGGTGGCCTATGCTGCCCAACTGCCGAGATCTTATGATATCGCTCATGATTTAGAGCCTCCAGATATCGAGATGCACTAGCCACTCATGAATTAGGGGGCTTGCGATGATTGTGGTTATGTTATGATGGTTTTGTGGCAATCGTATGTGGAAGCAATTGCATCTGTTTGGAAAAAAATATGGTGATTTGGTTTGTGTGGCAATCGTGAAATGGGCCGATTGCAGTTTGGGGCAATTGAGTTGCATTCATTGTTTGAGATTCTTGCGAGAATCGGATTTGTGGAGTATCATTTGTGTGTGGGTGGTCTAGAGGAGACCATCCCAATATGAAATGAATTGTGAAACGGAAGCTGTCGTGAAGAAGCATCCATTGTTTTTGGATTAAGTGGTATCACAAATTTCGAGGACGAAATTTATTGAACGGGGGGAGAAATGTAATACCCCGAATTTTGAGACTTGAGCTTAAAGAATAAGCCTGAGATTAGTGGATTGCTAAGCCCCGGTTTAGCAAGATCCCAAATTGTGATTAGGGTTTAATGACTACAAAAGTGGACGTGGTTAGTGATTAATGAACCCTTTTAGAGAATATAAAGTGGATTGTAGTCGCTTGTGTTATGAGCAACGCCAAAACCCTGTATTTGAGTTCAATTGTGGATTAACGTCCAAATTGACTTAGAATAGAGGGAGGAATTGAATGGGATATTGTGATGGAAATGGTGTCATGTTGTGGTATTTAATCATTGGAATTGATTTAAATTGGATTGGACACATTGGTTGCAAAAATTGGAAATGCTGTCCAGTGTGAATTCTGTCTGGGCAGTCTTCTCGTGTGGACGTTTTTACTAGGCAAATGATGTCATAAAATTATGAAAATTTCCAGTCTTAAAGATCACATCCCAAGCTTCAAAATGGACATATAATTTGTGCCATTTCATGTTGGGAACTGGGAGATATGACTGTCCAAAGTTTGAGGTCGAAAATGGACTCTGTTTTGGGGCAGTGATGAAATTTGTGTAATTCTGGATTTTTGTGGTGATTTCTAGTATTGGTAAATATTTTTCCTATAAATAGGACTTAAATACCTTTCATTTGGCTTTGGAATCACCTCATTTCGATTTTTCTAGAATTAGTTATGATTTTTCAAAGATTGGGCAGAAAATCTGCCAGAAAATCCGAAAATGCCAATTTTGGGAATTATGACATCATCAAAAGGCAAGATGACATAAGCATGGAATTAAAACATCTTCTCATCATCTTCAGCTGCTCATTCACGCACAGCACCTGAACATAGTGTGAGAAAGTTGAGAGAGTTTAGAGAGAGAAAGAGAAGAAAAATCACAAGGTAAGCCGATTTCTCCGACGATTTCGCTCCTAACGCGTATAACTGCGACTCTAAACTACTCCTCTTTATTCTTTAAGGTTTGGAAAGCTCAAATTTGGTGTTTTGAAAGTTAGGGTTTTCAGCCATCTTTGAGAAAAGCTAGTGGGAGCTTGAGGTAACTTCCAAACTCTTGTATATTGACTATTCTAGCTGCTGTGGGCAATTTAATCGGTGAAATTTCGCCGGATTGCCATTGGTTTTAATTTTTGGAAATGGGTTGTAGGGGCTGTTATGCTGCCCAAATTGATACTAAATGGTAGTTTTAACCTAATAGAATAGTCAATAAAGTGGTTAGGAGTGGAAAGAAACACGTTTACGGAGCCGAAACCGAAAAACCCTAATTTTCCCCTTAAAACCCATATATTTCGGCCAGCATTGTAAATGGGTCTTAGAGTTGGATTTTCAATGATTTGATGATTCCATTGGATTCAGTGGGCGAAAATAGGTGGGGTTACAGTTGGGCACTTTTTCGGAAAAGGCCGAGAAAGCATAATTACAGAAACGCCCCTAAAACCCTAAAAGTAGGGCTGCCAAGGGCAATTTCGTAATTTGACATTGAATTTGATAATTCCGAGTCCGTAAATGGATTCCTTGGGCGAAAATATGTCAGAATAGCCCATGTCAAAATTTCAAGAAAACTACAGCCGGACCGGGTACGGCGGGGCCGGGCCGGGTCCCCGGGGGTATTTTAGTAATTTTTCAATATAGCTTCATATAACCCCCAGAAACACTATGGAAGTGTCTAAATGGTACATTTGACATTGTAGGATCGAATGTGAAGCCCCGAGTTGCTGGCACGCAAATCGAGGAGAAAAGACTGGAGGTAGGGGACTTACCTTACTTGCATGTATTTGATATCTTTGCTTGTGTAGTGATGTATGTGATTGCTTTACTTGATTGTGTAGAGCATATTTGAATAAATGAAGCTCTGTTTCTGTTTTACTGTGGCCATAGTTTTGTTACATGAAATATTGAGCATACAGAAATATCATTATGGGGCATGCATCTAGATAAAGCTAACATGTCATACACATAGCATCTATCATGCATGCATTATGGTATCTGTTTCCTACTGAGATTCTCTCGAATCTCACCCTCCCTTACCAACAATTTAGACAGGGCAAGTGGCTTGTGGAGGGAGCGGCTAGGACTCCTTCGAGATGAGATTGTGTAATCCCCTTTTGAAGAATTGTAATGGGCAATTGTGCCCTATGTATTTTTAGCGAAGGTATATACCCGGGATTGCCGGGATGATTATATTGTGCACTCTGATATTTATATGAATGTGATTTATCTTCGCGTAGTAATTGTATTCGAAATGTGAATATGAGATCAAGTTAACTAGATTTTAAAAGGTATTTTTGAAAACCCCATCATGTGATGGGTTAGTAAATGTTATTTGATTATTATTGGTCTCTATTTCATTTTAATCGCGTATTTTGGATATAATTACGGAGGGGGTTACACCTGTAAAACAAGTTTCTACATACTCAGATGCGTAAGTTAGTAATCATCAAAACATTATCAAATAACATTATCTAACATTATGAAAAATCGAAATAACTTACAATTCATTGGGATTTACCATTCCCAATTCTCTTCTAATGTATAGAAATTGATCTTTTGCAAGAGGTTTGGAGAAGATATCAGCTAGTTGAAGATGAGTAAGAATGAATATCACTTTCACATCTTTCTTTTGGACATGATCTCTGATGAAGTGATGTCTGACATCGATATGCTTGGTTCTAGAATGTTGAACTGGATTCTTTGCCAAGCTTATCGTACTAGTATTGTCACAATAGATTGGTATTTCTTTGAAATAAATACCAAGATCTTGTAGTTGTTGTTTTAGCCATATTACTTGTGCACAACAACTTGAGACTGCAATATATTCGGCTTCCGTTGACGAAAGAGACACTGTATTTTGTTTGTTGCTGAACCATGATACAAGAGATCCTCTAAGAAATTGACCTTGTCCGCTGGTGCTCTTTCTGTCTGTCTTGTATCCTCTATGATCAGAATCTGAATATGCAACAAGATATTCACTTCTTCCTTTGGGATACCACAGACCCAATTCCGGTGTGTCAGCAAGATATCTAAAGATTCGTTTGACAGTTTCAGCATGTGATTCCTTTGGTGCTGATTGATATCTTGCACATATACCAACATTGAATTAGATGTCCGGTCTGCTTGCCGTGAGATAGAGTAATGATCCAATCATTCCTCTGTATTTTGTGATGTTGTAGTCTTTCCCTTTGACATCAGCATCAAGCAACATAGTTGAGCTCATAGGTGTGTCCGTTCCATTTGCTTCATCCATTCCATATTTCTTCAATAGCTCTTTCAAGTATTTTGTTTGAGATATGAAGATTCTATTCTTTCTTTGTTTGATTTGCAAACCGAGAAAGAAATTCAATTCTCCCATCATTGACATCTCAAACTCTCCCTGCATTATCTAAGAAAATTCCTTACACAGAGATTCATTAGTAGCATCGAAAACAATGTCATCAACATATATTAGAACAATTAAAATATCATCACATTTTCGTTTTGTAAAAAGTATTGTATGAACTTTACCTCGTACAAAACCTTGATCAATAAGAAATTTACTGAGGCTTTCGTACCATTCTCTAGGAGCTTGTTTTAAACCATACAAAGCCTTTTTGAATGAACATTACATTACTCGGGTAGTGCATGGAGTAAACAAATTTACAAACCTTGGAAATACCTGTTTACTTGAGTGCTTACTCGAGTAAACTACAATTTTCTTCACAGGTTACTCGATGCTTTACTCCAGTAATGTTAGCAGGATTTCAAGCCGAGAGCACTTCAAGTTTTGCTTACCTGTTTACTGGAGTACCGCCTCGAGTGAACCTCTATTTTCTGTATAGCTTACTCGGGTGGATACTTCAAGTGCACTATAAATAATTCTGCAGATTACTCGATTACTGACTCGAGTAATCTCGTTCTAGTCTTTGACATAGAATACCTGCATATTGAGTGGTGCCTCGAGTAAAGTGTGATAATAACATTTCAGATTAATCGAGTGTTGCCTTCAAGTTTTGTTTACCATACTGATTTACTCGAGTTGCTCCTCGAGTAACATTGGCAGGATTGGAATGCCGAGTGCAATATATTTCTTGAAGCAAGGGACTCGAGTACAGACTCGAGTAACGTTGGCAGGCCGAGAGCAACTGGAAGTGATTTCCCTGATTACTCGAGTACTTACTCGAGTAACGTTGGCAGGATTACATGGCCGAGAGCAACTCATTTCCTTGTGGCAAGTTACTCGAATGGTGACTCGAGTAACTCTTTTTCATTTCTTATTACTCGAGTCATCCCTCGAGTGATCTATCTGGCCAAGAGTTACTTGAAGTTCTGTGCTCTGGTTACTTCAAGTTTCTGTCTCATTACTCGAGTTCTTACTCGAGTAACCCTTTAGAAATTTTGCCAATGATGAAGTTTCTCAGCTTTCTCTCTTGGCCTTTCTTCATTACTCCAGTGCTTACTTCAAGTGATGATTTGCTCTGTTATTACTTTGTTCAAACTTATTTGTTTATCAAATCCTTTTCACATCCATTCTTTGTTATCATCAAAACATGTGAGATCTAACAAAATGTGATATAACTGCACAGATAATTATATTCGATGTTCAAACTTGAGACCAGGATTGGAAAGAGGTTTTGAAAATTTTGTGAAGCCCCTACTACAAGGAGGGAGTTTTAAACGAGTTTTGAATTATCCGACGGTCTCTAATATATTTTATTATGCATTATCGAATATTAATTATGCTAATCAAGGCAGGGGGTTACATTTTGGTATCAGAGCCATAGTTCCTGGCAAGGGTAGAGTTTGCTAGGATAGATCCCTTAGTTGGCCTTAGGGATAGGAGATCATCTGTGAGTAATTGTTGTGTATGCACATGTATGTTCTATTGATATAGATATATATATGGGATTTGTGAATATATGTGCATACTATTTCTGTTATATTAATGGAGTAAAGTTGTTTGTAGAATGAAGAAAACTAGAGGACGCCCCAATACTCAACTTGTAGACCCAGAGGTGGAGGTTGTCAATGACAATCCACCAGATCCAATACAAGAATTAATGGGTCTGATAAAAGATCAACGAGACATGATCACTGAGCTGAGGGAAGAGCTCAGAATAGAAAAAGGAAATAATAAGAAGACCAGGGTCCGTCCACTCAGGAGGAAACTCAAGAAGAAACCCGTCATAAGGACACTACTGAAGAGTCAGCACGACCCTAGGAGTCCCCACCTCACATTGTTCCAAATCAAGAATCATATGGGGTGCCAGTTAAAGAGGAAAGGGACCTTCAGTTTTGGGTTACTAGATTTTGTAAACACATGCCTCCGGTGTTTAAAGGGAGATTTGATCCTCAGGCAGCCGAAGATTGGTTGAACAGACTAGAGAAGATCTTTGAGGTTCTGGAATGTCCTTTTGAGGTGAAAGCTCGATTGGCGGTGTATAAACTAGAAGGCGATGCAGATCACTGGTGGAGGAATGTTTCCCTTACTCTGCGTAGCAGAAATATGTCTTTGACTTGGGAATTGTTCCAACAAGAATTTAACGAGAAATACTTTCCCAAATCAGTGTGACTTGAGAAGGAAATAGAATTCCTGAATATCAAACAAGGGGACACGGAGACCTTTGACGACGGTTGTCCCGATATTCCTCCTATCTTCGATATAAGGATGATGAAGAATGGAGTTCGGATATGCTCATCCGCGGTCTGAGACGAGAATTGAGGAAACGGTTAGCCACCCATCAATTCACCAAGTTTAACAAGGCGGTGGAGCAATATAGAATGACAGAAAATAATTTAAGAGAGCTGTATCCTACTAGAGCTATTAGCCACCGTAGTAAACCCAGTAAGGGTAACATTTCTAAAAAGCGGAAAGGCCAAGGATCTTCTTCGTTTAGGGGCAGTGGTAAGAGCCCTACCAGCCTAGAGATCGTGAACCTCAGAGATTTGAGACTGAGTGGAAATGTCCTCATTGTAACCAACTGCATTATGGCAAGAATTGTCGGGGTGAAATAACCTTCTCAGTGATGGTTGCTGTGATTTTAACTGATGCACTGAAGTGATTAAGCTTGTACTCAAGTGATAATCTATTTTGCACTCGAGTCCAAGAAGTGTAAGCCTAAAAGTATTTTACAGAGAGCCACTTAGTTCAGACATTTTTTAGCAATGCTCAAGTGAGAGGCACTGCACTCAAGTGATGGGTAGATTTGTACTCGAGCATGAAGGCACACTCTTGGAAGTTTTTGAGAGAGAGCCATGTCAAAAACAGAAAATGGTTATTGCACTCGAGTATGGACTCAATACTCGAGCGAGAGCCTCAAGCTAACTCGAGTCCTGTAAGTGTGGTACAACAAGTGTATGCCTAAGAGCAAGGAAGAGCTGAAAGTGAGAAGTACATAAGAGCAATGCCGTGGGTACTCGAGTGATGGAGCAATACTCACGAGTGAGAAAACAAACTTCCTCTGATTTTGATACAAGTGTTGAACAAAAGGTTGTCCAAAGCAAAGAATTGCAGATACACTTGAGTGAGCATCTCAGTACTCCAGTGAGGCCCCACAATACTCAAATGAAAAATCTCACTCTTGTAAAACTTGGTACGAGTGCTGTCCATAAGTGAAGCCTGAAGCTGAAATACAATGGTGCACTCGAGTAAGGCATTGTCACTCGAGTGAGGACCCACATCACCTGCAAGTGCAAAATCACACTCTTGAAAAATATGTTGCAAGTATTATCCACAGACATAAGTCTATAGTACAAAATACACATGCACTCGAGTGAGAAAAGATATACTCTAGTGAGGACCCACAACGCTCACAAATGAGAAAATGCACTCTTGTTTTATTGCATAGAAGTGCAAATCAAAAGCTGAAGCAGAAGAGAAAATATTATGTTGCACTCGAGTGATGCTCTGTCAGAAGCCAAAATGTAATAGACTTACAGCGATCAATCCGAACATAGTTAAATGTTATTTATTCGAAATGTTTACACTTGTTATTATTATTAAACATCATTTAACATATACTTCAAGTGTGAAACAGGAGATTGAAATTCTGAATTAAAGATGCATATGGTAAGTCAAAAATGGAGGACATAATTATTTTGTTCAAAGCCAACCAACCAAGCACGCATGTTATAGACCTACCACGATATAATGTCCAAAGATTTCAAATGCACACATACCTCCCTACAACGTAACACTCCACTCACAATGACTATTATTCAATGGACAAAAACAACTACCTATAAACTATAGAAGATTAGAGAGAAGTGAACATACAAAACATCATACGAAAGCTTATAGCAAATATTCACAAGAGTCTCTGTTTTCATATCTTCTCTGTATCGTATTATACTTTAGTGTTTATCATATTTTCTCTGTGGGAAAGATTGTATACATTTCAAATCAAATTTTCATTTGATCTGAAGGTATAGGGACCTTAGGAGGGTAGATATCCTTACGAGAGAAGTAGTTGAGAGAATTCGTAGGAGTACTTTCTGCTCGTAAGACTTATAAGGTGCAAGCTGGAGAGAACGTTGCTGCTCATAAGACTTACAAAGGTGTAAGCAGGAGAGAACGTTGCTGCTCATAAGACTTACATATGTAACCAAGAGAGAAAGGTTATAGGATTGTTTTTACACATAAGACTTGTTGTAAGGGGGAGAGAAAATTCTAGGTATTAGAATATTTTTGCTTGTAGTCCATACAAAGACGATTGTTGTCTTGTAGAGTTCTGAGAGCCTACTGAATCTTGGAAGAATAGTGAAAATCTCAGTAGGTCTTCATCTCTGAGGACTAGACATGGGTCTGAGTTTTGAGCCGAACCAGTATAACTCTTTATATGCTAATCTTCTCAACTGTACTCTTTCTACAATTATTTTCATATCACCGTATCAATCAAAAAATTTATCAAATCACCCAATTTACCCGCTCTTAGGTGAAGCTTACCTCTTCCATTTGGTATCAGAGCAAGGTCTTCTCCAAAGAGCCTAACTGCTTAAGAAGGATCCAATAAATGGCAACATTGGGTAAGAACATTCTTCCAGATGGAGCTTCTATCACTAGACCTCCTATTTTTGCTACAGAACATTTTTTGTTCTGGAAAGCTAAGTTCAGAGTGTTCATGATGGCTAACGAATACAGTTTGTGGAATGTAATACAAGACGGTGTTATGTTCAAAGAAGAAAATCGAAGAAAAAGTTGTGGAAAAGAGTACATAGGAATTTGATGACAATGACAAGAGGTTAGTAATATTAAATAGTAAAGCTATTCTAATGATACAGAGTGCTCTTAGTCAGAAGGAGTATTTCCGAATCTGTACGCTAATGATAGCCAAAGACATGTGGGATGCACTTGAAATCACTTACGAAGGTTCATCTGGAATCAAAGAAAAAAGAGTCAATACTCTAATTACAAAGTATGATATATTTCAAATAAAGCCTAGAGAAAGGATTTCTGAATTCGAGCACCGATATACCCATCTTGTTAATCAGCTATCAGCACTTGGTAAAACCTTTGATCAAAATTCCCATGTCAAAAAGATTCTTAATATCCTCACAAAAGAATGGGAAACAAAGGCGATAGCTATTAAAGAAGCTAAAGGTGAATTAATGAGATTCGTAATTGCACTATTTGGTAGTCTTCTTGAGTATGAAGGAAAGCTAAAATTCAAAAAAGAACTAGAAGAATTTGATGATAACAAGAAGAGAGGAGTTGCTCTCAAAGCCATCAAGGCAACTGATTCTTCAGAAAATGAAGATGTCCCTGATGATGATATTGGAATGATCGTAAGGAAGTTCAAGAAGTTCTATAGAAGAGGCCAAAAAAACTTCAAGAATTACCAAGGTGGACCAAGTAAGAAAGAAAACAAGGAGCAACAGATAATATGCTACAAATGTGGAAAGCCTAGACATATCAAGTCTGAATGCTTCAAAAACAAAGACAAAAATAATCATAAAAAGACAGCATATATTTCATCTGTATGGGGTGATAGCTCATCAGATGAAGAAAGCGATGATGATGAAGTTGCAAACATATACTTTGGTGGCCAAAGAAGAAGGATTGGACTCTAAGGTAAGTGATTTTGAACCTACTTATGGTGAATTATTATCTAAATATAATGCATTATTTACTAAATTCATAAAGGTGACTAAAGAAATGGTTAGTCATAGAAGAAAGTAAAAGAGTTAGAAAGTACTGTCATCTCATCATGTGCATTGTGTGAAGGAAAAGATAAGAAAATAAGTAATTTAATAAAAATATTGGAAAGATTTACTAAAGGAGGTAAAACTCTTAAAGTAATCTAGAAATCATAAAGAGTCACTCATGATAAATCTGGAATTGGATATAATTCAAGTTAGAATAGAAATAAAGGAAAGAAGAAGAAAGGCAGTAAGGTATACCTCAAATATTTTAAAAATTCTATGCATACTTCAAATCTATTTGCATCATGTACTGTAATAGGAAAGGCCATTATACTTTATCATGTCATTTTATTAAGGGCAAAATTGTTGGCACGTACAAATGGGTTCTGAAAGGGACACATGTACTAAGAGTAATTCATACTGACCACGAAGGACCTGAGAAAGTGTGGGTACCTAAAGCTTGATCATATCACTCTAGGTATGTCTCAAAGTATCACATGCAAACAAGTGGTACATTGATAGTGGATGCTCGAGACATAAGACTAGTAATAGAGATAAGTTCACTATGTGAGAAACCAGAGAAGGAGGAAAGGTAACTTTTGGAGGAATCCAATCTGGACACATTATTGGAATTGGTGAAGTGGGAAAATCCAATGGCGTTCAAATAAACGATGTATATTACGTTGAAGGATTATGCCACAATCTCCTAATTGTGAGTCAAAGCACTAACAAAGATAACTGGGTAATCTTTGATTTAGAAGAATGCTCAATAAAAAACAAGAAGGATCTATCACTTAACAAAGAATCCATCAAAGCAAGGATCCGAGCTCAAAGCGACGATAACTATTATACTATTGATTTAAATTCAAATTCTTCTGAAAATTGTTTTCTTAGCAAATCAAAAGAGAGTTGGTTATAGCATAAGCGTCTGGCTCACGTTAATATGAACCAACTTGACAAACTAATTAGAAAAGATTTAGTTGTTGGTCTTCCTAAACTTAAATTCAAAGATGGCATGATTTGTAATGCTTGTCAAAAAGGCAAATAAACTAAATCTTCTTCAAAAATAAAGTATGATATTTCTACTTCCAAACCTTTACAATTACTTTATATGGATTTGGTAGGTCTAGCAAGAGTAAAATGTTTTGGAGGAAATCTATATACTTTGGTAATTGTCAATGATTTTACAAGATTTACCTGGACTATATTTATTACTTCAAAAGATGAAACATTTGTTGAATTCATTATGTTTGCTAAGAATGTCCAAAATGAGAAAGAAATTTCTATTGCTTTTCTCAGGACAGACCATGGAGGAGAATTTGATAATAAACTCTTTGAAGACTTCTACAAGAACGAGATAATAGATCACAACTTCTCTGTACCCAGAATGCCTCAGCAGAATGGAGTAGTAGAAAGGAAAAATAGAGTCCTCATAGAAATGGCAAGGGCAATGCTCAATGAAAAAGAAATGTCACAAGTGTTCTAGGCATATGCTATATCTAAAATCGAGCATATATTCACAAATCACTTGGAAAGACACCATATGAACCCTACAAAGGGAGAAAGCCAAACCTTACTCACCTATACATCTTCAAATGCAAGTGCTTCATCCATAACAACGGTAAAGAAAATTTGGGTAAATTTGATTTAAAGTTTGATGAAGGTTTATTTCTAGGTTATTCTAATAGAAGTAAAGTATATAGAATTTTCAATAAAAGAACATGCATTGTTGAAGAATCCATTCATGTTGTGTTTGATGAACTTGATTCTCAGACAAAATCTTTTGATGAAGAAGAAATGGATTTGATAAAGAAAAAAAACTATTTCAAATCATAATGATTTTGAAACAAATGATCTTCAAAATAAAAATGGTGTCAATGATCATGCCCAACCAAAAGCATGGAGACATATTAAAGATCATCTAATTGATCAAGTAATTGGACATATTCACGAATGTGTCAAAACTAAAAATCAAATTCTTAATGAAGTAACATTTTCTGCTTTTATTTCTGAAATTGAACTTTCTAATGTTGAAGAAGCATTTTCTGACAATGATTGGGTGATTTCTATGCAAGAAGAGTTAAATCAAGTTTAAAGAAATCAAGTTTAGGATTTGGTACCTCAACTAAAAGGTCACTCAGTCATAAGAACCAAATGGGTTTTCAAAAACAAACTTGGCGAATCAGCAATCATTGTGAGAAAAAGGGCTAGGTTAGTTGCTAAAGGCTATAATCAAGAAGAAGTTATTGACTATGATGAAATTTATGCTCCAGCGGCAAGATTGGAGGCAGTACGAGTACTCTTAGCCTTTACTTGTATTAAATGATTAAAACTTTATCAAATGAATGTGAACAGTGCTTTTTCTAAACGGTTATATTATATAGGAAGTATATATAGAACAACCTCCTGGTTTTGAAGATGAAATAAAGCTTGATCATGTTGTCAAACTTAAGAAAGTTTCATATGGTTTGAAACAAACACCCAAAGCTTGGTATGAAAGGCTAAGCAAATTTCTTCTTGATCAAAACTTTGTCAGAGGAAAAGTAGATACAACGCTTTTCTTTAAACATAACAAAAATAATCTTCTAATTGTTCAAATTTATGTTAATGAGATTATCTTCGGTGCTGCTAACGAATCTCTCTGTCAAGAATTTTCTAAGCTTATGCAGGGAGAGTTTGAAATGTCCATAATGGGAGAATTAAACTTCTTTCCTGGACTTCAAATCAAGCAATAGAGAAATAGGATATTTATATCTCAAACCAAATATTTAAAGGAGTTATTGAAGAAGTACGAGATGGAAAATGCCAACAGAGCTGATACTCCAATGAGCTCTACAACACTACTGAATGCTGGCATAAAAGGCCCTGATTTCAATATCACTAAATATAGAGGAATGATTGGTTCATTACTCTATCTAACAGCAAGCAGGCCAGATATACAATTCAGTGTTAGAATGTGTTCAAGGTATCAATCTGCTCCTAAGGTATCACATGCAAAAACTATGAAAAGAATTTTGAAATACCTAGGAGACAATGCAAAACTTAGCTTATTGTATCCAAAAGGAGGAAACAAATATTTGATGGCTTATTTAGATTCAGATCACGGAGGATACAAAATTGATAGAAAAAGTACCAGTGGACAATGTCAATTTTTTGGAGGTTTTTTGCTATCGTGGTTCAGCAAGAAACAGAACACAGTATCTTTATCTTCCACTAAAGCTGAATATATAGCTGTAGCAAGCTGTTGTTCTTAAGTACTATGGTTGAAGCAACAACTTCAGGACTTGGGAATATACTTGAAAGAGATACCTATCTATTGCAACAATACCAACACTATTAGCTTGGCTAAAAATCCTATACAAAATTCAAGAACCAAGTATATAGATATCTTATACCATTTCATATGAGATCATGTACAAAAAAAAAAGATGTCAAAGTAGAATTCATTCCTACTCATCTTCAACTCACTGATATATTCACAGAGCCAATTGCTAAAGATCAATTTTTATATATACGGAGAGAATTAGGAATGGTTAATCCCAATAAGTTGTAAATGTCTCTTGTTAATTATTATGTTTAATATGAATTTTGATGATAACCATACTAACTTAAGCATCGGAGTAGGTAGAAGTTTGTTTTGTAGGATTGCCACTCAGGTGCAGGAGAGGTCACTTGAGTACAGGCACAAAATAACTTGAGACATAGATGAACTTTCAAGTGAAAGTCTAACTCATATGCTTTGTTTCTATTTTGCAAAATAAAGGTTAACATAAGAGGTAGAAGTACTAAAAGCTTACTTAAAATTCAATGGGTATTTTAGGTCTCACTCAAGTGAGAAAATAGTCCACTCAAGTATAGGAAGAACACACCTAAAAGTGAAGTAAGAACTCTCGAGTACCATCGTACAAATTCATAAATCAGCTTCAAAGCATGGTTTTACTCAAATGATCTTAGAGGACTTGTGTACAAGACAAAAATCACAACAAAATATACTCAAACCAGGTACACATTTACAAGTATTCTTGAATGCTTCTCTATCTTACTTGAGCACAGAAATCGGTGATTCGAGTGCATAAGTATGAAAACTCGAGTGTATAGGTTTCTCACTAAAGCGTCGAGGTCTATATCAGTTACAGGACAGCTCAAACGGTGTACTTTATCTTCTCACTCAAAAGTGTCTCCTCACTCATCCATCATACCTCTTCGCTTTCAGCTGTTACCCACTGATTAAACACCTCAAATCCTTTTGATTTTCAGTTGCAACTCTTCAATCATCTCCAAAATGTCAGATTTTTCTATTTAAAAATATCATTTATGCCCTAAATTTATGAACTCTCACTGAAGCTTTCACAGTCGATTTTATTTTTCAATCCTTTCTAAATCTCTCAAAATGGTTAGAACAAAAGTTCCTTGAGTATTTGAGAAGTCTCCCACTCCTTCACCTTCTTATTCAACCGCCAGTGAGTCAGCAACACCATCAGCAATACTGACCCTAACCCCAACCCCAACTCTGACACCTTCACCTTCTTTTACACCAACACCTCTTCCAAAACTGAAGACTACCAAGAAAAGGACAAATCCGACTAAAAAGAAACATCTAAAGCTGAAGGTGGCTAAAGAGGTTCAACTACCTCTGAAGAAAATAAAGGGAGTCATCTTTAAGGAGCCCATTATCACACATTCTCAATCAAAGGAGGTGCAAGGAAGAGGAAAGAGGGAAGACAAAGAAGTTCCACAAAAGTTTTCCTCTGATGATTCCTTTAATCTAAAACTCCGGGAAGCAATCAAGAAGTCGAAGTTAGATGCCTTGGTTGGCAAGATTACCTCCCAAGTCGATGCCCCTTCATCTCATCATGTTGGGCAATCCAATCACGCCAGTACTCAGTCTGGAGCACCATCCATCTCTCAAGCTCTAGAGGAAGAAGATTAGGAAATGGTTCCTCCAGAAGGCTTTATTACCCAGGAACTAAAGCCACACAATCAGAAAGTATATAACACTGAATTTGCTCAATATAGTTTCTATCCTGTGGTATATGTGGATTTTAGATTATCTGAGTGTAAATTGTGGCCTGAATATCTGACCATTCCTAGATTTTATGAACCATGGTTGATTGCACACTTGCCTTATTCACCCACTGTTGTGAGAACATTTTATTGCAATATTAAAGTGCACAAAATTGTATCAAAAAATGGAGAGACAATAGAGGAAGGAATATCTACTACTGTTAGAGGCGAACACATTATGATATCCCCCTCTATCATCAACCGCATCCTTAGCTATGTAGCTTTTCCTAGCAATCCACCCTCACTCTCAGCCACTGAAGCCTTCTAGAGATTAAGACCTAATGACCCAGTAGGACCCCTTATTTTCAAACCCATTGATATGCCTAACTCTCATCGTGCCTTTCACATATTTATACCCAGAGTATGATCAATAAGTCCAAAAACTTTACCTACTTTTCCTAGAGAGATTACTACTTGTTGGCATCCTTTTTAGCTACCCAATAGAGGGATGTTGGTGAGTTGATTTTTAGTGAGATGAGAATATTTTGATTTTCTTCATCTAGATCCACCACAAACCATATCCCCAACTCATCTCTCTCACTCTTCAGCACAACAAGGTTAAGTATTTTGAGGCAATTGAGAAGGTAAGGATTTGGAGGTTTGTCTGCACACAGTTGACACACATGGGGATCACTATTCCTGTTAGTAAGATCAAGACTATATCTCAGAGAGAACCCACACTATTAAGACCTGATGAGGCTCAATCTTCAGCAAAAGGTCCATCTCCACCTCTATCATTCTTAAGTGGTTCTCTTCAAGGTTATCTGGCCGATATGATCAATCAAGTAGTGGTAGGCCTAAAATTGGAATTGCTTAATAAATATGAGAAACTAGTCGACAAGAAGAAATTTCAAGTCACCAAGTTGGTAGACAAGGCAAATGCCAACTTTGACTTAATGTTTAAGGATCAGGAAGAATAATCGAAGAAAATCAGTCATTTAGAGACTTTCTTGCATACTCGACTTATGATCCTCAGCCTGATATGCCTCCAGTTTCTACACCTACCACCACCGTTTCACCATCCCAAACATAGACCAATGTACTATTCACCTACACCAATCCCAAGACAACCACTTCTATCAATATCATAGTTGATCAGCCATCCTAACCTAAAGCCACTACTCCTCACCCCTTATCTCTACCATTTAAACCTGATCCTATTGATCCATCTACCATAATGGTGTTGTATACTCCACCTCAACCATCAGATATTACCTTCCCTCAGCCCCTTTCTAATGATGTTGAAAAAATGGGGGAGAAGAATATGTGATGTATTTGAGTTGTTTACTGGACTGATATGGGCTAGGGCTACATTAAGGGGGAGTATTTGAGTTCTAATGTGTTTTTGGGTTTTAGGTTGTTGACTGCTTATTTTTTTTGGTGTTTGTGAGGTTATATGGGTCTATTTGGATGTCATCTGGGTAGATTTTAATTTTCTGTTTACCAATGTACCTTTCAAGTTCATAAATGAATCCAAGCTTATTTTCATGTTATTTAAGTGTTCAATAAGTTTATTATTCAATTCTTGTGGCATTATGACTTATCTTTGCCTTGAGTAGTCATTGGAAGCTTTTCAGGAAGTTCTTGAAGTTAAATGCAAAAATAAGTCAAGTAGCTCAAAACTTTAGTGAAAGTGCATTTAGAAATCCTAAAAGTGTTTTGGAAATCTTAAGAATGTTTTCAACAACTTTTCAATTCAATCGAGTCTTTAAATTTATCACCAAGTTTTGTCATCATCAAAAAGGAGGAGAATGTTAGAATCCAAATTTTAATGATAACAAAAGGTGATTATGTGCTTTGGTAAGAAACTTATGTTTTGAAGTCATAAACATTGATTCAATTGATTACCCAATACATTTTAAAAGGTTTATTGATGGTTGTTGTCATTTTAACTAATGCACTCGAGTGATTAACCTCGTATTTGAGTGACAATCCATCTTGTACTCGAGTCCAGGAAGTGTAATCCTGAAAGTGTTTTTATAGAGAGACACTCAGTTTAGACACTTTTTAGTAATGCTCAAGTGAGAGGCACTGTACTCGATTGATTACCAGATTTGCACTCGGGCATGAAGGCACACTCTTGGAAGTTTTTGATAGAGAGCAAAGTCAGAAAAAGAAAAAGATCATTGCACTCGAGCACAGACTCAATACTTGAGTGAGAGCCTCAAGCTCACTCGGGTCCTACAAGTGTGTTACAGCAAGTGTTTTCCCGAGAGAAAGGAAGAACTGAAAGTGAGAAGTGCACTCGAGCAATGCCTTTGGTACTTGAGTGACAGAGCAATTCTCGTGAGTGAGAAAACATACATCCTTTGATTTTGATGCAAGTGTTGAGCAAAAGGTTGTCCAAAGCAAAGAATTACTAATACATTCGAGTGAGCATCTCAGTACTCCAGTGAGGTCCCACAACACTTGCAAGTGCAAAATCTCACTCTTGCTAAACTTGGTGCAAGTGTTGTCTATAAGCGAAGCCTGAAGCTGAAATACAATGGTGCACTTGAGTAAGGACCCATATCACCTGTAAGTGCAAAATCACACTCTTGAAAAATATGTTACAAGTGTTATCCAGAGACATGAATCCATAATACAAAATACACATACACTCAAGTAAGACAATATGTACTCGAGTGAGAACCCACAATACTCGCAAGTAAGAAAATGCACTCTTGCTTTTTTGCATAGATGTGCAAATCAAAAGCTAAAGCAGAAGAGGAAATATTATGTTGCACTCGAGGGAGGCCAATGAGTACTCGAGTAATGCTCTGTCAAAAGCCAAAACGTAATAGACTTACAGCGATCAATCCAAACATAGTTAAATGTTATTTATTATAAATGTTTACACTTGTTATTATTATTAAACATCATTTAACATATACTTCAAGTGTGAAATGGGAGATTGAAAGTCTGAATCAGAGATGCATATGGTATGTCAAAAACAGCGGACATAATCATTTCATTCAAAGTCAACTAGCTAAGCACGCACGTTACAAACCTATCATGATATATTTTCTGGAGATTTCAAATGCACACATGCCGCCCTACAATGCTAGGCTCCACTCCACAATGACTATTATTCAATGGACAAAAACAACTGGCTATAAAATACAGAAGATCAAAGACAAAGTGAACATGCACAACAACATACGAAAGCTTACAACAAATATTCATGAGAGTCTCTATTTTCATATCTTCTTTGTATTCATATTATACTTCAGTGTTTATCATATTTGCTCTGTGGGAGAGTTTGTATACATTTCAAATCATCTTTTCATTTGATCTCAAGGTACAGGGACCTTGAGAGGGTAGATATCCTTATGAGAAAAGCAGTTGAGAGAACGTTGCTGCTTGTGAGACCTACAAGGGTGTAAGCAGGAGCAAACGTTACTGCTCATAAGACTTTCATACGTAAGCAAGAAAGAAAGGTTATAGGATTGTTTCTGTATATAAGACTTATCGTAAGGGGGAGAGTAAATTCAGCTATTAGAATATTTATGCTCGTAGTCCATACAAGGACGATTGTTGTCTTGTGTCATTTTGAGTGCCCATTGAATCTTGGAAGAATAATAAAAATCTCAGTAGGTCTTGATCTCTGAGAACTGAACATAGGCCTAGGTTTTGGGCCCAACTAGTATAACTCTCTGTATGCTAATCTTCTCAACTCTACTCTATCACAATTATTTTCATATTACCCTATCAACAAAAAAATTTATCACATCACTCAATTCAGCCCCTCTTAGGTGAAGCTTGACTCTTTCACTTAGGAAATTCTATGATCAAAATACCCAAGTGAGGAAGATATTGAATATGCTCTCCAAGGAATGGGAGGCCAAAGTCACTATAACAGAGGAAGCCAAAGGTGAATTAATGCGATCAGTGGCTTCTCTATTTGAAATTCTATCATATTATGAAAGCAAGCAAAAGTTCAAATATGAACTTGAAGAAATTGATGAGAAGAAGAAATTGAATGTAATCAAAGAAGAAAAACCGCAAAATTGATGTAAGTGTTTTATCCACAACAATGGTAAGGATAATCTAAGGAAATTTGATCCCAAAGCAGATGAAGGAATATTCTTACGTTACTCAAATAGAAGTAAAGCTTATAAAGATTTTAATAAATGAACTTGTGTTGTTGAGGAATCTATTCATGTTGTGTTTGTTGAGGTAGATCCTCCTATCAAACCCTTAGATGATGAACCAGGATTGATTAGTCCTGACAAAATTTAAACTGTTTCAAAAAATCCCTGTGTGTCTGATAAACCAGAAGAAAATCATATTCAACCTTCTTCTTCTCCCAAACAACTGAAAGCTTGGAAATTTAATAGAAATCATCCCATAAATAAGGTTATAGGTAATATTAAGAAGGTGTAAAGACTAGAAATAAGATTCTTAATGAAGTAAGTTTTTTAGCTTTCATTTTAGAATTAGAACCTTTAAACATTGATGAAGCTTTGTCAAACAATGATTGGGTTATTGCTATGCAAGAGAACTTATGTAATATCCTGAATTTCAGGTTTAAAAAATTGAGAATAATGCTTAATGGAGCAGATTACTATGCCTGGTTTAGCAAGAGTCCTAAGAATATTCAAGACAATAAGATAGTTTTTATGGATTTTATCCGGGTAGAAAATATTCTCTCGGTTATATAAGGGCTTAGTGGTTGGATTAGTTGGATAGAATAAACCGGTGCATGTGTACAAGAGTACATATGGCACCATTTTGGTAGCTTAAGGGAGATATGTGTAGGGCTATATGGGGCCCACATATACCCAACAAGTATGGCGCCATGTGGGGCATATACATACACAGGGACATATGGCATGGTCTGAAGCCTACACTGATAAAGTAGCTTTATTAAAGTAATTTTAATAAAGTAACTTTTTCTAAAGTGGCTTTTGTGTTGGTGCCAAGAGACGATGACACATGTCCCTCATCATTACCTCTACTTTTTGAGTTTTGTGTTGGTACCACAAGAAGATGACACATGTCCTTTATCATGAGATTTACTTGTTGACTTTTATGTTGGCTCTCTCTGGGGAGCCACCTAGCACATTAGTCAAGGAAATCCACTGGTCTCCAGTCTGGTCACGTACTTGACCTCCCTAAACACTGAACATGGGAGTCAAGGGAATTCATCAGGCTTCCCTATCCCTGAGCAAAAAGTTGCCAAGTAAGAGAGAGAAAGAAGGAGGACAAAAGTTTGGAGGACACTTGGCACACCAAGATTTAATCACCAAGACATGGCACCTTAGGATTTGGACACTTGGACAAATGTAGAATTAAAATCCAATAATCCCTAGCCTCCATTAAATTCAGCCAAGCAGCCTAAAATAGAGGGAAATGGAGAAATTCAAAGGAAAAAGAATGAGGAGAGAAGGTAGAGAGAAACTTAGTGTTCTTGAGCTCCTGAGCCGATGTCACCTCTGAAATTGCGTTTTTAGCTCCCGAGGTCTTCTCTAATGTTGTTCCTCTCATTGAGAACAATATTTCTATAGTTTTAGATTCTTTAAAGGAGGAGTTTGGTGTTTTCTACAATGTGGAGGTGCTATCAAAATCAAGAACCGGCCATAGCATTGTGTAGAGGTAAGTATATGCTTCAATTTGAACCAAATATCTTGATGATTAGTTGAGTTTTCATGAATTTCTTAGGCTGCCCTAGGCTTTGACCGGAATAAGGAAAGTAGAAGGAAAATGATTTTGATAATTTTGATGCTCCCAATGATTTTAAAATGAAAAACTATGTAGGATAGTGGTGAGACACTGATCTCCGAAGCATTAGAATCAAAAACAGAATTTTGGCCTAAAAACCCTCAAGTTTCGACCAGACCTGATTAACAGAGAAAGAATATGATTTTGGTGTTTTTGAGGTTAGAAATGGATTCTACACAAGAAATTGCGTGGGAATAGGTTGTGAACATAATTTTAGAAGGAATGGATTAAAACCCAAAAATTGAAGTTAAAGGAGTAGTGCTACCAGATTGCGTTTTCTGAGAGACAAATTGTTTGTGGCGAGATTTTGAATTACCAAAGGTCATCCAAAGGTCATGATATTTTCCATGATGATAGTAGACATACCAAGATTTAATTTGATATGTAATGTGTGCCATTTAGGTCAGTACATTAGGAGTTATGATTTGTTAAAATTAGGCATTGAATCTGGAATGATTTCTATGCAGTGAGGATTGATTGAGGTTTCTAGAACTTTGTACATGAAATTGGTAGTAGGAGATATTTTTATTTAAAATAAACTTAAATAAGGACACTTAGGACTTTGAACCACGCCAATTGAAGATTTGTAGAGTAAGGTATGATTTTTCAAAGTTAGGTGAAAATTCTGGCAGCATAGGCTTATCATATGAATTTGAGATACTTGGAGTAAATTGTAATAATAGTGACTTGCAAGGGTAGAGTAATGTCCTAGAGGCTAATGTAGTCACATAGGATATTCATTTGTCATTGCTCAAATGATATGGATATATATCTAGGGCCATGAGATATCAAAGAAATAGAATGGAAGGTTCTTGAAGCAACTTTAATGGTTGGAAGAAAAGGTACAAGAGGAGGACATAAAGCGAAAGATAGTAAACTTACCTAACTTGCATAGACGTGGTAAGTATGCTTGTACATTGATGTATGTAATTTCTTTGCTTAATTATGTGATACATATATGAATGATTAAAGCTCTGTTTCTATATATGTTATGGCCATGAGTATGATATATGAAACATTGAGCATGCATATATATCATTATGTTGCCATGAATTTATGTAAGGCAAGCATGTCATGCATTAAGCATTTATCTTGCATGCTAAGTGGTATTATTTTCTACTGAGATTCCCCTAAATCTCACCCTTTCTCAACCAACCATATAGGCTTGTGAGCACATAAGAGGAGTGCAGGACAATATGCAGGATAAAGAAGTTGCAGTGAAGAGTTTAAGATTAATACGTGCTAATCCATTATGTGTAAATTAATTTTTGAAGTGGTTAATAGTATAACCGACATGATGGATAGATTAATCTCCTAAACATAGTAATTGAACTAGGAATGGGTAATCACATGGTATGAGCCCATTAATTAACGAACATTCTGTGAACAAGAGTATACTAAGAACTCTGATAGAAATGAATGGAGCAGAGAATCACTCTGATTGAATTGAAAGAAAAGACAAGAATCAATGAGTAATAACAAAGTTTGAACCACTAAAAGATAATTCTGAAAGGTTTTGAAATTTTCAAAAAAGCACACTTAACTACAGGTTCGAATCTTGTCTTGAAGGTGGGATTTGGAACTATTTTATAAAAGTGGTTCGAACTCATTGTGTAAAAGCTCATCCGATTGGATTTGAGAATAAGGTGTTACAACTTAATCAATTTAAGAGAAATCAAGTTTGGGATGTAGTTCCTTGACCTAAAGAGCATCCGGTCATTAGCACTAAATGGGTATTTAAGACTAAACTTGATGAATCCACAATCATTGTCAGAAACAAGGTAAGATTAGTGGCCAAAGGATATAATCAAGAAGAAGGAATTGATTATGAGGAAATATATGCTCCAGTAGCTAGATTAGAAGCCATATGTGTACTCTTATCCTTTACGTGCATCAAAGGATTCAAACTCTATCAAATGGATGTAAAAAGTACTTTTCTTAATAGTTACATAATAGAGGAAGTTTATGTTGAACAACCCCCTATTTTTGAAGATTTTTCTAATCCAAATCATGTCTATAGGTTAAAGAAATCTCTTTATGGCCTTAAACAAGCTCCAAGAGCTTGGTATACAAGACTAAGCAATTTTCTCATTAATCAAGGGTTTGCCAGAGGAAAACTAGACACAACATTATTTATCAAACACAAGAAAATTGAGATATTAATTGTGCAAATATATGTTGATGATATTATTTTTGAAGCCATTAATGATTCTGTACGCAAGGAATTTTGTGAAATAATGAAAGGAAAATTTGAGATGTCTATAATGGGAGAAATATGGAATGGATCAAGTCAATGGAGCTTATACTCATATGAGTTTAACAACTTTGGATGCTGATGTGAAAGGAGTTGACTTCAACATAACAAAGTATAGAGAAATGATTGGATCACTACTCTATCTTACAGTTAGCATACCAGACATTCAATTCAGTGTTGGAATGTGTGCTAGATACTAGTTATGTCGTAAGGAATCTCATGCTGAAACTATGAAAAGGATATTTAGATACCTTGTTGGCACAATGTAATTGTGGACATGGTATCCAAAGGAGGAAAAATATCTGGTTGCATACTCAGACTTTGATCATGGTGGTTACAAGACTGATAGAAAAAATACAAGTAGACAATGCCAATTTCTTAGAGGAGCAATTGTTTCTTGGTTTAGCAAGAAATAAAATACAGTTCACTATCTTTAACAGAAGCTGAATATATGGCAACATCAAGTTGCTATGCTCAAGTGCTATGGTTGAAGCAATAATTACAAGATCTTGGCATTCATCTCAAAGAAATTCCTATCTACTGTGACAACACTAGCACTATTAGCTTGGCTAAACATCTAGTACAACATTCAAGGATCAAGCATATTGATGTAAGGCATCATTTTATCAAAGACCATGTTCAAAAGAAAGATGTCAAAGTTGTCTTCATCCCTACATATTTGCAATTGGCTGATATATTCACCAAACACTTAGAAAGGATCTATTCTTGTATATAAGAAGAGAATTAGGAATCGTAAATCCCAATAAATTAAAGTAAATTTACATACTCTTAATCCATTTAATTATGTTTGGATGATAACAGTTTACTGATTTAAGCATCAGAGTATCAAGATATATATTTTGCAGGATTTGTCATGAAAAGAATACTCTGATGTGAGAAGGTTTATTCGAATACAAGTTATATATATTCAAATATGAGTATTACTACTTAAGTTGGATTACAAAAGACTATTCAAATAACAGAGTTCCTATTCAAATAACAGAAGCAAGACGTTACAAAGACTTTATTTGAATAAAAGCAACCTATTCAAATAGAAGTAAGTTTTTAGAAAGTATATTCTCATAACAATAAGTTATTCCAATATCAATGAGCTGTTTAAAACAAAGGTTCCAAAGACTGTATTTGAATAATGGAATCTATATTCGAATAAACTAAACTACTTTGTATTCGAATACATTACCTTGAATATGCAGGAAAAGAGACTCTATTGGAATACAAGAATATCTATTCAAATACAATGAAGAGCTAAAGACAGAAGTCTATTCAAATAATGATACCCTTATTTGAATAAGATAAGCAAAAGTTTAGTGAATTTATTTGAATATGAAAACTTTTATTCGAATATGAAGTCTTCAAATCAAAGAAGGTTATTTGAATACGCCACTAGCTATTCAAATACATGAAGAAGCAAGAAATAACCTATTCGAATAAACTGAAGCCTACTCGAAGATAGGTACATACACTTTCTCAAAGTTATTCGAATATGTTTGTCTTTTTTCGAATAAGACCCCCTTATTCAAATACTCATGAACCTATTTGAATAACATAGGTCTTGTTATTAAAGGAAAAAAGGTCTAACCCTCGATATTCTTTGAAAATCACTTTATGAGGTCCAAGCGTGCTAATTTCAATAAGGATTAGTCTGCTCCTCTATCCAAAAAGATTACCAAAAAGACTCCAATCAAGAAGGCAACAAATAAATTCAAGCCAAAGGTAGCTGATGACTCATACAAGGCACCTTGTCGGTCAAAGGGAATAGTGATTAGGGAGCCAATGAAAATAAGGTATGTGTCTAAGACCACTTCTACTTCATCTAAGAAGAAAGACAAGGGACTGGCGAGCACATCATCTTATGATCCATCTACTGAGAGCAAGGATTTTGATAGAATAGTAAGGAATGTTGTAAAAGGCTTCATGAAACATTTTAAGTCTACTCAAGCTGGTCTAAGCAAAGTTTCGCAGGCTTAATCACATACTCAAGGAAGCCTCCATGGTCAATCAAGAAGCTTGGTAGAAGAAGAAGTTGCAGGTGCACCCTCTAATTCAATGCAAGACCTTTACAACAACCCAAAGAGAAAAAGAGGTATATAGACTTGTTCTCAACTAGGCCTATTTTCCCTATTGTATTTGTGAATTTGTCATACTTGAGAGACAACCTAGGATTCAACCTGTATAATTACTTGGATCACTATCAAAGGTGGCTTCAAGTTTATTTATCATTTAGCCTATTTGTAATCAGAACCTTCTATAGTAACGTTTACTCTGCGAAGATCAAGGGAAATAAGAGTAAGGTGGTTAAGGAAAGGTTGGAAACCACAGTGAGAGGATAAAAGATTCAGCTTTCCCCTTCCCTAATCAAAACTTACTTAGGGTATGATAGAGAAGAATTTGATGATCCTATGGAATACTCTGAAGATGAGAATATAAAGATCTTCAAACCCACAAGAAACTAGGAAATTTTCATCTATGGCACTCAATGATGAATGATAAGTAAAATATTTACATATTTATTTTCCCCTCATATGATGATTTTGTGGAGGATATTTGAGCTCAATTTAATGAATTTAGGTATAATTAATAAATAAATATTGATTTTGGCGTAAAATTCAATTTGTTGTAAAAATACTAAATCAGACCCTTTTTTATGTTTCAGGAAATATCTAAAGCTCTAGATGTCAGATTGGGATGTTCTATGTATGGATAAAAAGCTAAGAAAGAGCTCTACAACTTTTATGTTGAGATCAAAACCTGGTTCTATATCCAAGAGTTGTGAATTTTGCTTGGAAGTTAAGAATGTGAATTTCTTCAAGTCTGACATTTGCCCACTAATTTGACCATAAATGGAGCTGCAGATATTGAAATGAGGAGTTTCCACTTGCATCTTCAAGCTAAGATCCAGAGCTGTAACTTTCATGAAGATCAGAATGTGAAATTCCACTAACCATTCCACCTACCATTTCAGCTACCGTGTCACCTACCATTCCACCTACCACTTCATCTTCCATTTCACCTACTCCATTCTTCCCTATATATAGCCATCCTCTCCCTCACATTTGTCACACACAATTTCATATCCGTTACTTTCCTCTCTTCTCCGTATTCATCATCTTAGAGTTAATTTTATGCATTGTATTTCCTTCTTGCATGCCTCCTACAAGGAAGGCTTAGGAAGTCCTCCTTTATGGATGGTATAGGTTGCCACCTACATGGAAGGTTTTACCTCCTAAAGGGATTGGCTAGATTTTCCCCATTTTCATGCATCTAATTGTTGTATATTTATGTTTTAGAATTTAATATTCAAGTCTTATGCAATATTTATGAATTTTTCAATTTATTTTGGCTTTGTTTTTAATTTCATTATGAGCTAAATTTCCATTTTCCTCGGGTGATGATATACCTTATTAATGACGTATTGAATCTTAATTTATTAAATCTAGTTTTAATTTTTCCTTCATGATTGAGTTTTAATTATTATTCTTAATTCTTTTAATTGATTGGCCATCTTTTGAATGATTTCAATATGCGTGTTGAGACCAGAAGGAGATGCATATGTGTAGATCCTATAATTAAAACAATAACTTGCATATGAAATGAGAATATATTCATATGAGTTATGCAGTTTTAATGAGTTCCATAAATCTTAATACATGATTAATTGCTTGAATTCATATAGGAATATATTGGATTAGCTATTAATTATAGGATTGCTTGACATTAGAAGAGGCTAGTAATTACATGAGGGAAACTCAGTTATCAATCATGCGGAATAAATTGGACTAGAATAGATAGGTGATTCAATCCAAAATTTGTTAAGTGAAATCTGATCCCTATGACTTTTTCTCATAGTTGCTTTCATATCATTTGCACTCATATTTAATCATTTTTTATTTATACTCTCAATCACCATCTAATCGATCGACTAAATAGAATTAAAATTATCCATTTTGGTACTTGGTGATCAATCCTCGTGGGAACAATACTCTACTCACTTCTGTATTACTTAATTACGATAGCGTACACTTACACTATTTAATAGACCATTTGCACTCATAACAAGTTTTTGGCGCCGTTGCCGGGGATTGTTGTCATTAATATCAATATGAAGTAATTTTAATACCAATTTAGTCTTTATATTATTTTTTTTCTTCTTGGTTTCTTGTATTTCTTTTCAGGTTTTTGCTTAGTGTATGACTAGATCCAAGGAGATTGAACTATTGTCTCTTGATTCTTAGATCAAAAGAACTTGTCGAAGAAATTGAAGAGTTTGGATGCAATCTACTTTAATCCTAACCAATCCTATGGAAAATCTGGAGGGAGAAACAATAGATACCAAAACACTCCATGACTACGCAACACCAACAGTCATCAAAACAAATTCTGGAATCAGAAGACCACTAATAGCAGTTAACAACTTTGAAATCAAGCAAACAATTATCCAGATGATGCAAGTAAATCAGTTTGGTGGTTTACCAATAGAAGATCCTAACACACATATAGCCAACTTCCTAGAAATCTAGGCACATTCAAGCATAATGCACTACTATAAAAAATGCTTTTAACATCCCTTTTTTAAGCCTTTTAATGACTGAAAACAGGAGGGATGTCTATTTGAGCGATGTCGAAAAAATTGTCCATAACATCCGTAGAACAGGGGACTTGTATAGGCTGAACTTTAGACATCCCCACTTCAAACTAGGGACGTCTAAAGTTTGAGGGATACTTTAAACGTCCCCAGTTTGAAGTGGGGATGTCTAAAATCTAACCTTTAGACATCCAAAAATCAAAATAACAAACCACCTCAACTTAATTTAAATGAAACTAAACTAATAAAGGTAATTCATATTCAGGACAATATTCACATAAGTGATCCCAGCATGAAGGTTTGCAAATAATAACCCAAAACTACTTTCAAGCATGCATGGAGTCCATATCTTCCAAATTCTTTCTTTTCAATACAATTCAGCATCTTTCCTTTTAGAAACAATCCTGTCACCAACCCCATGCATGAATCACAATTATCAAATACTTTACATATTAGACGATCATTTTTAAGTTCAAGGTGTCACACCCCGCCGGCAGCCTCGTTTGGCAACCCGACCAACGGCTACTAAGTGGACTCAAAGGAATATCTTCCCCCCCACCCCGTGGGAACCTTTCGCCTCCGTAGGGTTTGAACATGGGACCTGAGGCTTAAGTACCCATGCTTGGCAAACCCCACTACCACTTGAGCTACTCCATGTTCAAACCCTACGGAGGCGAAAGGAATTCCCATGCGGGGAAGATATTCCTTTGAGTCCACTCATTAGCCATCTGTCGGGTTGCCGAATGAGGCTACCGATGGAGCTAGTCGGGTTCTCGAACGAGGCTGTCGGCGGCGTGTGACAATAAAAAGGAGCCTTTTATTGTCACACCCTGCTGGCAGCCTCGTTCAGCAACCCTACCGACGGCTACTAAGTGGACTCAAAGGAATATCTTCCCCCCATGGGAATTTCTTTCGCCTCCGTAGGGTTCGAACGCAGGACCTAAGGCTTAAGTACCCATACTTGGCGAACCCTACTACCACTTGAGCTAGAAAATGTAACCCCCTCATGGTAATTATATCCGAATTATGAAATTTAAGTGAAATAGAGACCAATAAGACAAAACAACCTTTATAATTACTCATCTCCAAGAGATAGGTGTCTAAACAAAACGTTTAAAAATAGAATTCATTTGGTCTCATATTCACTTTCGAATACAATTACCTGTGTAGTTATATCACACAATAAATATCAGAGTGCGTAACCAAAATCCTGGTAACCCCGGGTTACTTGTATATATACAATGGGTTTAAGTTTTCCCAAAATGGGGATTACATATCCAAAAATTTATATTTACAATCGATATATACAGTAATCCCAAAATCCAGCTAGATAACCAACAGTCCCAAAATCTAAAATGTCCCTACTAGCCATAACCACTCCTAGTTGGCCGCTTCCCCTTTAAGCCACTTACCCTGTCTGAAATGTTAGTCATTTGGCAAGAGTGAGAATCTAAAGAATCCCAGTAGTAACAAATCACTCATACAATATATGAACACAAGGCATGTATTTTCATCATGTTCAGCAACAACACTATGAGTCATGTCTTGCGCCACAACCGACAGCACTCATAGCTGTAATCACAATGCACTGTGCCCGCTTTCACGGTAATCACAATGTCAGCTTTCGCTGTAATTACTATGCTAGCTCTTACTGTAATCTCAATGCCAGCTTTCATTGTAATCAATATGCCTGCTTACACGGTAAACACTATGTAGCAGCATCACAAGGCACAAAGCTCCAAAGGTATCTCAATGCATCTCAAAGCAGCAACAACACACAATGCATGATAGGCAAACATATAAAGTATAAGAGAGAAGTCACTACCTGTATCTTTCCTGACATTCTTCGGCATAGTGGGCTCACGCGTCTGACAGATATCAAATCCTATACCAATTTAGGGACAATTGATTAATCTCTTTTCCAAATACTTATTTTCATAATACTTTAAGTTGGTTATGATTTAGGACTCTTTTGGTAGCCTTTAGAGGCCTAAACATAAGCCAAAAGGGTTGGGAGAAACTACCCTAAAGACCCCTTTTTCAAAGGCAAAACACAGATTTTTGGCTGACTCACTCGAGTGAAGATGACCTCACTTGAGTGATGAGAGACTTGCACTCGAGTGAGACTGGCTCTCACTCGCGAGTGTTTGACAGTGAGCAACAACCATAGCCAGAGAGTGCTCACAACACTCGAGCATAAGGCTTTGCACTCGGCTAATGACTCCAAATCCACTCGAGTCCCTGAAAGTGCAACACAGGAAGTGAGAACCTGAGAGCACATGCAACCTCAGAGGGACAAGCTCACTCAAGAATACCCCCTAGCACTCGGGTGAGAAGGTTTCACTTGCGAGTGTCAGAACACACTCTTGAACATCAACCACTGAGTGACAACCCGAGAGCAACCCTAACCAAGAGCTTACACCTTCACTTAAGTGAACCCATGCTCACTTGAGTGATCACCAATATCACTCACGGTTTAAGACGTGTACTGAGCCTCCTTTATGAAAACCCAAGTGAAACACAAAGAGAAAAGGGAAAACACATGGCAGCACTCGAGTGTGATCTTCCCTCACTCGAGTGATGCTATCAGATTGCCCAAATCACAGCAACAAACAAAAATTCCTAGATTGACCAAAATCACACCCAATGGTTCCCAAACCCCACACAAAGCTCATACTCACTTAAAATTGTCTAAGGAACACATTGGTAACCTCCAAAACATCCAAAAACCATTTTAACCACAATCTATGCCCTTGAGTCTCTATGACACACAATACCTAATTCCAATCAATACACTTCCAAACTTTAAAACCATAACCAACATTCAAATACCTTCACAATGAACTAATTCTAACATCATCCACTATGAAATTTATACATTCAAAAATGAACAAAAACCAGAGCAAATTTCCAGAATTTCTCAAACTTATCCAAAAATCACAATAAATATGTCAAAAAGCCTTAAATGCTTACCTTTTCACTTTGCCAAAATCAGAACTTAGATTATCCAACTTTCAAATCACTCCAACACTCAATCCACTACCTTTCCAAATTCTGAAAACACCAAAATGAAGCTCTTAACACTATGAACAAATTTAATGAAGATGATTTAAGCATAAGAGGACCATTACCTACCTAAAATCAAAGCTTTCTCTTTTCTTTTTCCTTGCTTGGTCAGCCAGAAATGGAAGAAGGAGGAGAGAGAAATGGTGAGAGATATGGTGAAAATGATGATGATTGTACATCTTTTCCCTTGCCCAAGCACTTAGCTGAATAGGAGAGAAAAGAGAGAGAAAAAGTGGGCTTTTGTCCTTTAGCATGATCCCATGGTCCACTTTAAGCCACATGTCCACATCTTATTCACTCCCTCCATGAGCTCACACAAATGCAAAGCATAGGATTCCGACCTATAGCCAATAGATCTCAACCCTTGATCTATAATCACCAATGAGTTTCCTCTTTAGCAACTGACCAATTGGTCGGTATATTTCCAATTTTACCCCTGGTTTCACTATGATTATTAAATCATCACTATGAACATTTACATTAAATTCACATCACATTAATCCCAAAAGTGCTTAATTACACATATTACAATCAACATTAGAGTCATTAGCATTTAATCTCAAATCGGGTCATTACACAAAGTGCAAGAAAAATTTATATAGAAAACTCAAGAAGAACAAGTAACATTAAATAAGATCCTTGTTCTTTATTTTTTACAATATCAATGTGAAAATGAAATAATTCAAATAAAAGTTATAATGGGATGCTATTCACTCACCTGGAGTATTCCCGAGATATAATTCACTCTTCCTAAAACTTCCCAAAACAATCACCCTTGTGGTCACCTAACCGCCTATCCAATAGAACAATATCATTACTTCAATATAATTCTTTTACTTAATTTATTCTCAAGATTTAAACATCCATCTAAAACTCAAGATAATTTTACTGGTCAATTTCTTTATTAAATTACATGGCCACACATTCATACTTGTAAAGAAAAAGCAAATCTCTTCCAACAATATTAATTTTTTTATCTAATAATAACTCAATAGTCTTTATCTTTCATTTTTCTTGTTTAAGCATACCATAATACTTATTTCACCAAGTAAGCCTCTTGATTTCTTTATTACTATGATGCATATAAATCTTTTTCCATGTTTTAAGATTCATACCATGTGGTTTCTGTACTATATAATTATGCTTATGCCACTTTAACATACTTGTGAATTTAACCTGATTAAGTTCTTTCACCCAACATTTCACACTTTATATACCCCAATTATTAAATTATATACATCATACAATTTATTAAACACTTTATAGGCTTTCAAACTAACTCATAACGAAATATCTATATTCACAAACTAGCAACCATAAACTCCCAAACATCATCTTAATCTATTAAAGTTTTATCATCAATCACATAATTATCAGGTAATGACTAATAAGCTTATAGAAACATAAATAGCATATTGAATGCAATATTATCCTAAATATCATATTCATAAAGTCTTAATATTCAAAACCTAAGGCAGCATATACTTGTTGGATATAAATTAAGCCTTCAACAGGCATGAAAAACTAAAGATATACTTTATGGACACGCAAATGTATGAAAATTTAATCTTATGATTATCAATTTAATTTTAAAAGGTTAACGTTAAGCAGTTTACTGAGGATGTGAGAATGGGGTCATTGTAGGATCTCTTAGTAGTGTTCTTCCTTTTGTATTTCTAGTAACAATGTTAATTTTGCTTATATTTTTCCCGCAGCTAGTGTAAAATCTAGCATTCAAGGGTCAGATAAGCACCAGTCTAAGAAGCAGCATTCATAATTTTGGGGTGGGATGACATTACTTGCTTATAACAATAGAATATCGAATGTAATCTACCTCTTATGCCTCATTCTTCCACTCCCTCCAAGAAAAGGGGTCAAAAAAGGGATTTACTATTTTAGCTATTAAGGCATCTTCTTAAATCATAAGATATGGGCTATTAAGGCGTGCTTAGTAAGGGTAGAAATAGAAAAAATAAAGCAAAAGGAATGAAGATTCACAATGTACTAATGTACCAAGGTATCATCAGGCCAACATATTCTAAGCCTGTCCCTCAATTCCTTTAATTTCTACTTTGACCAAATGTACCAAAACTATATTAGAGTTCAATGCCAACAACACAGATTGAAACATCTTTCTTTTACTGGGAAAATGAAATTTGACTCATCTTCTAATTTTAAGAGAAGAAATATACACGGACCCTACAAGACTAATTCAACGAGCTAGTGAACTCCAACACTTCTAAATGGCCAACTGCTCAAAACATATCAAAGCAACCAGATCACCACAGTTAAAAATAAATTAAATAGAATTCCAAGCCAGCTATGAGGAAAATAACAAGATTAGTAGCACCAACTAAATCAAAAGATCAAGAAGAGTAGAAGAGTGTGGATACAAACGGGCAATAGGACTTGGAAAAGATAACGATTTTGAGGTAGGTGATGGTGTTATGCACAAACTCAGCCATGATGGAAGCTTCAGTGTAATACAGAGAGATTGCAGCTAGATGTAGAGTGTCATGGAGGAGCAAGAAGAGAGGGAAAGTGTAATATCCCAAAATGTATTCAAGAGCTAAATGTACAGAATAGATGGTGGGATTAATGACAAAATTACTTCTGGAATTTTTGTTATGACTTTAGTTCTAATTAACTTGAGAAATGTGAGGAGAATATTTATTTTGTTTTCCATAATATGAGACACATGGAAGCATTTTTGGCCAAACACAAAAAGGAGAAGTCAACAAGTCTAATTAGCATATGCTAATTCAACATTAAAGCATATTATTCAAGGAGATATTATAAAGATCATTTTTCCTCTTCAAAGAACCATAATCTCGTGTAGGGCATGACACAAAGCAAGAGGGAATGATGCTTGACTCAAAATGAAAGCAAGAGAAGACAATTTGACCAAGTTGTAAAAGGATGATGACTTGGTCAACAATTGCAACAAAAGGCAATTAAATATGATAAATTGAAGAGATGCCAAGAGACATTTTATAAGGCTTTAACCTCTTTCAAGCATCCATTTCGGTCAGATTTTAAAGTGAGGAAAGAAATAAAATTTACTTCATACACTTCTTCACTTTTGTCCTTGAAAAGTCAAAAATTGCAACTAGAAAATTTGTGTAACCAATGGCTATGCAAGTTCATGCAATTGGTCAATCCTTCTTCCTCCTTTTGAGAGCATGTTGGTCAATAATAATTCTCCACTTGGGCAGCCCATATCACGTCCAAAACAAGAAAAGAAGAGGCAAGAGAAAACTTAATCAAATGAACAAAGTCAACATGGCATAAACTGTTGAAAGAGAATTATTTTCCACCACAACTTTTCTTTCTCTTTGGGCCACATTTTCGGTCAGATATTAAGAGGACAAGGGAAGAGAAAAAAGTGATCATAAATCACTCTCTCACCTCTTCTCAAGGTCGGCCAAGTTCAGCAAGATAAGAGAAAGTGAAGAACAAAGTTGAGGTAAGATCTTCTACATGGATTTTCACCTCCTTAACCTCATCTATGGCTCAAGTGACCTTCATGAAACTTGTTCCTCTCTTCCTTAGCTTCATTTATATGGTTTTTTTTTTGAAGAAGAGGAGTTTTCAGCCACCTTGCAAGAACAAAAGTTGAGGAATCAAGAAAAGAACACAAGACAAAGCAAGAGGTGAGTAAAAGCATAATGTTGATATATATGATGCTTTAATTGGCTGAGTTGTGGTGGGCTATTGTGACAGCCCTAATTTTGGTTTTTTTAGGGTATATTAGGGATCATGAAGCTTTCATCCTATGTATGTGCTTATATATTGGTTTGGAGGCAAATGAGCTAAGCTTAGTGATTAGATAGTGAAGTGGTTGTTTGTTGTGAAATACCCTAAAATTCTGCCAAAACAGGACATGGGGAATGAGTGGGAATTTATTCATTTTGATGTTACCATTGTGTTCTACACGAAAAATTATGTAGGAATAGGTTTGGTTGTTGATTTTGAAGCCATTGGACACATTGGTTGGAAATTGGAAAAACTGTCAAGTGTAACTCTTTGCAGGGCAGTCAGTTTGTAGGGACATTTTGAATGGGCAATTGGTGTCTAAAAATTCTGAAACTTTCCAGTCTTAAATTTCACATTCCAAGCTTCAAAATTGACATATAATTTGTGTCATTTCGTTTTTTGAGCTGGGAGTTCTGGTTGCCCAAAGTTTGATGTCGAAACTGGACCTAATTCTGGAGCAGTGTGGAATTTTTTGTAATTCTGGAATTGTGTGGTGATTTCTGGTAATGATTCATATTTTTCCTATAAAGAGGACTTCAAGAGCTTTCAATAAGCTTTGGGATCATCTCATTTTGATTTTTCTAGAATTAGTTATGATTTTTCAAAGATGCTGAAAAATTCTGGCAGATTGGTCAGCTATGCGAAAGTTGAAGATTTTATGGCATAATGTAATATTGTGGAACTTTGAGGTTAGAAATTGGCCTTTTAGGTTAATATACCACTTTAGCTCCTTAGTTGACTTGATTAAATGACCATAGTGATAATCAACCCAAGTATTATGAGTTATTAAAGAATTGGAATAGGTTATAATTCGTCGTCCTTAATTTTGGTTTATAGGATTCGATATTTGCCCTGCTCGTCATCCACCTGCGCCAAAGCACAATCGGAAAGAACAAGGTAGTGACTTTTTCTTTTATACCATATGTGATGCATTGTATGTGTGTTATATCATTGATTTGTGATGAATTTGTATGCCGCGACATTTATGGATATGTGTAAGCACCGCCATGCCAATAGTCCCTGAGTCGCTAATAACGGTTCGGGTTCGGATGGTGTGCCTTCCCGGTGGTAAAAGGGTATGAGGATGGGGTGTGATATGTGTGATTATGTGAGAAGCCGAAAGGCTATTTGTGAAGGCCGACGGGCCAATTGTGAAAGCCGGATGGCTATATGAGCTATAAGGCTATGTATATGCACTGCCACACCAATAGTCCCTGAGTCGCTAACAACGGTTCGGGTTAGGACGGTGCGCCTTCCCGGCGGTAAAAGGGGATGAGGGTGGAGTGTGATTCGTTCTGCTGCTGTATGATGATTTGCTTACATGCTATGTGTTTAGGTGTGGTATGAATGATTTGTTACTACTGGGATTCTTTTGAATCTCACTCTTTCCTATGACTAACCTTTCAGACAGGACAAGTGGCTCCAGGGAAAAGCGGATAACCAAGAGCGGATAGGACTTCTTAGAGATATTTGACTTGAAATTGTTGGTTATCTATTTTGAGAACAGGATTATTGTATATATTTGGGGTTGTAAATACTACTTTGGTTATGTAATCCCCATTTTTGGGAAAAATGATACACCCAACATATATATGTAACCCGGGGACTTTCCGGGATTTTAGTTGTGCGCTCTGATATTTATAAATGCAATTAACCTGTGCAGGTAATTATATTCGAAACTGAATGTGAGACCAAATTACTAGTATTTTGAACTGTTTTGTAAATACCCTATCTAGAAGATAGGAAATTGAAAATTTTGTTTTGTAATTATTGGTCTCTATTTCACTTTAATTTCATAATCTGGATGTAATTACGGTGAGGGGGTTACAGAAAGTAAGCTAGATCAGAGGACAAGAGTTTAGGCATCCCCAGTTTTGACTGGGAATGCCTAAAGTACTCTTTAGGTGTCCCCAGTAAAAATGGGGATGCCTAAACAAAATTTAGGCACCCCCAAATTGGCTAAGGATGCCTAAATTTTTTTACAGAAGTCACATGTATTGGTCATGTCAACCACTGCATGTGAACATTTAGGCGTACCCAACTTAACCAACTTTTAAAAAAAATTAGGCATCCCCACTGGTATTGGGGACACCTTAGGTTACCTTTAGACTGGGGACGCCTAAACACCCACGTTAGTGGCTTTAGGCGTCCCCGGTTTTCCTAAAGCTTCCTTATGCAACGAAAATCAAATGTTTTAGAGCAAAATTTGAAATTTTAGTGTTTTTGGCATCCCTTTTTAAAAAAGGGACGTCTTTTAGGGTAGTAATATGTATATTCTATAGTAGTGATGGTGTTACTAATGATGCCATTAGACTTAGACTTTTCCCTTTCTCACTCAGGGATAAGGCTAAGAGCTGGTTACAATCACTACCAGGGGGAAGCATAACTACATGGGAGATCGTAGTGCAGAAATTTTTGGGAAAATACTTTCCTTCAGTAAAAAATGCTAAATTGAGAAATGAAATTGCCTCATTTACCTAGTATGAACAAGAAAGCCTCTATGAAGCATGGGAAAGATATAAGGAGTTACTATGGAGATGTCCTTATTATGGGCTACCAAATTGGTCGCAACTGTAAACTTTCTATAATGGGATGACTTTTTTCTCAAAATTCTTGTAGATGTTGCAGCTGGAGGATCTTTAATGGGAAAAAAATATAGATGATGCTTACAATCTACTTGAGGAGATAGCAACCAATGCATACCAATGGCCTTTTGAACGTAATATTTTGAAGAAAGCACTTGGAGTGCACAAGTTGGATGTCCTTACAACTTTGTCTTTCCAAGTTGCATCTATATCCAAGCAAATGGGCTCTTTGACAAATAAAGCAAATAGTACTCCTACTGAAGCTTTTGATCAATGGAAGACCTCATGTGAGCACGCAATGTCAAGAAGGACACTCATTCATGTCAGAGCAAGTTCATTATGTTAGAAATCAAAGAAATGATCCATTCTCAAATACTTACAATCCAGGTTGGTGAAATCATCCAAACTTTAGTTGTAGGAATAATCAAATGCGTTCAAGCCATAAGGGAATTACTACCACAAGCTCTTCAACTAGCAAATCCATCACAGCAGAAAGTGAATGTGGAAGATGCACTGGCTTAACTAATCAAGAATACATCTTAATTCATGGCTAGGATGATGCAACACTCAAAAGCCAAGACGCCTCAATAAAGAACTTAGAGATCTAGATGGGCCAAATTGCAAATATGCTGAATTCTAGGCAACCAGGAACTCTACCAAATGACATTGAAAGAAACCCAAGAAAGCATGTGAAGGCCATTGAACTAAGAAATGGGAAAGAATTGGAAGATCTTTTAATAAAAAAGAAGCATGATGGAGAAAAGAAAGAAAGCAGAGAAGAACAGAAGGAGGACGATGTGATACCAGGAAGAATTAGCTTTCCAAATAATCCTCCTGCATTTGTACCACCAATTCCATACCCTCAGAGACTTGCAAACGCAAAGTTAGACAAGCAGTTTCTAAAGTTACTAGAGATTTTCAAAAAGTTAGATATCAACATTCCTTTTGTAGACGTTCTCGCCCAAATGCCCAGTTATGTAAAATTCATAAAGGACATTCACTCAAATAAGCGTAAGCTTGAGGAATTTGAAATAGTTGTACTTACTAAGGAGTACAATGTTATTCTTCAAAAGAAATTACCATTAAATCTGAAAGATCTAGGAAGCTTTTGCATACTTTGCACCATAGGTTAATGTCACTTTGAAAGAGCACTTTGTAACCTTGGAGCAAGTGTAAACCTCTTGCCTCTATCTGTCTACAACAAACTTAATCTTGGAGAGGTGAAACTGACCACAGCTTCATTACTTTTATCTGACCGATCAATAAAACATTCGAGGGGTGTTTTAGAAGGTGGACAAACTCGTATTCCCAACTGATTTCATGATACTCTATACAAAAGAAGACCAAGAAATTCCTATCATTCTTGGGAGGTCATTCCTAGCAACCGGGACAACGTTAATAGATTTACAACAGGGGAAATTAACCTTGCAAGTTCACGCTAATCAAGTATCCTTCAAGATTTTCAAGGCCTTGTCCTTTCCAGATGAAGGTAACACCTATTACAAAGTAGATACATTGACCAGCTACACAAAAGACGTGGTGAACAAAATTTACATAGATCAACCATCAGCAAAGGGAATGGTAGATATATCAAAATCTACTAATCCAGAAGTCTTGAAGCAGATAAGGTACCTTGAAGCAAACTCCCCGATTTTTATCAAGAAACTATTTGAAGATCTGGGGGAAAGGCCAAGTAAGTCGATACCATCAATAGAGAAACTGTCAGTACTGGAGTTGAAAGTACTACCACCCCACTTAAAGTATGCTTATCTGGGTAGAAATTCAACATTTCCTGTAACCATCTCGTAACTCTTACTACTGAAGAAGAAGAAAAGTTATTAAGAGTTCTAAGGGAGTATAAAACATCATTTGGATGGTCAATAGCTGATATAAGAGGGATTAGTCCTTTAATTTGTATGCATAAGATCTTGATAGAGGACAACTATAAGCCATCAGTCGAGCACCAAAGAAGACTCAATCTGAACATGAAGGAGGTGGTAAGAAAGGAGGTAATAAAGTGGCTAGATGATGGCATAATATACTCAATCTCCGATAGTTAATGGGTAACTCTAGTTCAAGTTATGCCCAAAAAAAGGTGGAATGATAGTAGTGCCCAATGAAAAAAATGAACTGATTCAATACCAAATGGTGACTAGATAGAGAGAGTGCATCGACTACAGAGAACTCAATAAAGACACCAGAAAATATCACTTCCCTATGCCATTTATAGACCAGATGCTTGACAGACGTACTAGAAAAGCCTATTATTGTTTCCTGGATAGGTATCGGAGGATAAGAGAAAACAACTTTTACACGTCCTTATAGTACTTTTGCCTTCAGAGAGATGCCATTTTGTCTATGTAATGCACCAACAACATTTCAAAGGAGTATGATAGTGATCTTTTTAGACATGGTGGAAAGGTTCATTAAGCTGTTCATAGATGATTTTTTAGTTTTTTTGGAGAATCATTGGATCAATGTCTTTCAAATATGGTAAAAGTCTTGCAATATTGTATGGAGACAAATTTGGTTCTAAGTTGGGAGAAATGTCATTTCATGGTGAAAGAAGGAATCGTGCTAAGTCATAAGGTATCTAATCAAGGCATCGAAGTAGACTGAGCTAAGATTGAAACAATTGAAAAGCTACCACTTCCCTCCTCAATCAAGGGTATTCAAAGGTTTTTAGGACATGCAAGCCTCTAGAGGAGATTCATCAAGGACTTCTCAAAATCACAAAGCCACTCTACATGCTGTTGGAGAAAAACACTCCCTTTATGTTTAATGAGGAATGCTTATCAACCATCCATCACTAAAATATGCCTTGACTTCTATATCAGTTATCATAGCTCTAGATTGGAACCTTCCATTCGAAATGATATGCGATGTAGGTGCTTATGCAGTTGGAGCTGTTTTAGGCCAAAGAAGAGATAAGGTCTTTCATGATCTATTATACTAGCAGGAACTCTTAAATGCACAGCTAAATTATGCAATATAGAAAAGGACCTCTTAGCAATAGTGTTTGCATTCATAAAATTCAAAGCCTACTTGATCGGGTCAAAGGTCATTGTTTGGACGAACTACTCAGCAATCAAACACTTGATTGAGGAGAAAGAGCTAAGCCTAGACTGATCATATGGGTGCTTCTGCTATAAAAATTTGACTGGGAGATCAAAGACAAAAAATAGACTGAGAATCTCATTACAAATAATCTTTCTCAGTTAGAGCCACCTAGAAAAAGAGAGAATCACCAACCAAGGAGAATTTCCTAGATGAGCAACTTTTTGTCATACAAGCACAATCCACCCCTTGGTATACTAATTTTGCAAATTACTTAGCAAGTGGACTAATGCCTTATGAACTTTCTAAAGTACAAAAGAAGAAGTTTTTGGCTAATGTAAGACATTATTTCTGGGAAGATCCATTCTTATACATATAATGCCCAGATAGAATAATCAGGCAATGTGTTCCTAAAGAAGAAATGGACAGTGTTTTAAATCACTGCCATTCATCCCCAAATGGTGGTCATTTTAGAGCAAATAAAATAGCTACTAAAGTCCTTCAATCAGGGTTTTACTGGCCTACACTCTTCAAGGACGCTCACAGAATTGTAGCAACCTGTGATAGATGTCAAAGAATGGGAAATATCTTAAAGAGACATGAAGCCCCTTTAATTAACATCTTAGAAGTTGAGTTTTTTTTTTATGTATGGGGGATTGATTTTATGGGGCCTTTTCCATCTTCATTTAGCAATCAGTTCATTTTAGTAGCCGTTGATTATATCTCCAAGTGGGTTGAAGCAACTGCTTTTCCTACAAATGATTCTTGAGTGTTTATGAAGTTTATGAGGAAAAATATTTTTACTAGATTTGGAGTGCCTAGAGCTATTATAAGTGATAGAGGAAGGCATTTTTGTAATCAGTAGCTTCAGTCTATGTTAGCTAAATATGGAGTAACCCATATGGTTGTAACTTCATATCATCCATAAATTAGCAAGTAGGTGGAAATCTCAAACAGATAATTGAAGTGGATCTTAGAGAAGATAGTGAATTCTAATCAGAAGGACTAGACATAGAAACTATTAGTAGTGCAGGAAGGCATTTTTGTAATCAACAGCTTCAGTCTGTGTTAGCTAAATATAGAGTAACCCATAAGGTTGCAACTCCATATCATCCACACACTAGGGGGTAGGTGGAAATCTCAAACAAAGAACTGAAGTAGATCTTAGAGAAGACAGTGGATTCCAATCAGAAGGACTGGGCATAGAAATTAGATGATGCACTTTAGGCTTATAGAATTTCCTTCAAGACACTAATTGGTACATCCCTATATCAATTAGTCTAGGGAAAAGCATGTCATCTTCTAGTGGAAATGGAGCACAAAGCATATTGGGCAGTAAAAGCCTTAAATTTTGACTTAAAGATAGCTAGTGAGAAAAAACTTCTCAACTCAATGAGCTTGAAAAATTCAAACAACAAACTTATGACGTTAAAGAAGGACGGCTATTTGGGAGGCAACCTAAAACTTCTTTCCTACTCTCTCATTTTTCTTTCTTACTCATTAAGGCACTTTGAACTGTGTTGAGAATTTTAGTTTTCATCATTTTCATTACAAGTTAACATGGAGGAATCTCTTGCAAAGCTTAAGAACAGGTTCCTCACTCTTCCCAAAGATGTGCTCAGGAAGATCTATAGCAGTCGACTTGAAAGGATACAAATATTCAAGCGTTTGGGCCTTCCTAAGGATGTATGCTAGATGATTGAAGCTAAGGTACGTTTAGCACGTGAGATTTATAAATCATTTGTTAAACCTTTGCCAAGAATGGGAAGAAGTTCTTACTCCAAAAAGAGAAGAGCTAAAAGAATGAATCTCTGCCATAAATGTGCAAGGTGGACATGTGACCAGCGCTATAGGAGTAAAGGTATGGTTTCTATAAATCGAGAAGATAAAATTAAATATATAAAGGATGGACTGAGTAAGGAGTCACTGGATGATATCATTCAAACTCTATAAATCGAGTGGTGATGTTCACGTATTCTTCTTGATTTAGTGGACATATTCAACAAAGAAAAATGGTGCTACTGTCTTGGGAATCTGACTTTAAAAGACCCTATTTGGTAAATTATAAGAAAACTGGATAGGAAGTAAATCCTCGATTCATAGAAATCGTTTAAGCTGTTACTGGACGTAAAACCAAAGGAAGATGTGAGCCAAAATCACAAGTATTGTACATAATCATGCTTTTGTCTAATATGTCTTATCTTTTCAGCATCTTTTGTCTAATTTGTTTTATCTTTTCAATAAATTTTGACTTTCTTTACTTTTTTGTTTAATTTCTTCACTCAAATTACAACATCATTCATATCGAAAAGTTTTCAAATTTGTTTGAAAAATGCATGATTTGTATGACTTTGTTGTCGCTGTTTTAGTAGTATAAATATGTACTCTTCCACTTATAAATATACACTCTTCACTTGTAAATATGTAATCTTCTACTTGTAAACACAAATGGTCCAAGAGAAAGAAAGAGAAAAAGGGTATCATGCAAAAATGTTGATTTACATCCATCTATATTTTTGGTGAAACTGATCCGAGCAAGAATGGAGAGTTTGTAACTACAGTGAAAGAACTTGGAATTGCATTAGTTGCTAGAAAGATCAACTTTGTATACGGAGGGGGTATCCAGGGCCTAAGGGGAAGTATGGCTATTTCTACATCCATGAATGGACGCAAGGGTTTGAGTGTAAGGGTAAACGAGTTGGAACCTCACACTTTTTCCTTAGAACAAGAGTTACAAATTTCAATTTTGCCTAAAACGACTGGTAAGAATGTTCGACCATGCTGAAGCTTTTATCACTCTGCCTAGTGGTTTGTGTAATATCCCAAAAAGTGATTAAGGGCTAATGACTTTAAAAGTGGATATAATTATTGTTGAATAAATACTTTTGGAGAATGTGTGATGGGAATTTGGATATTTTAATGATTCCAATGGCTTCCTTGTGAAAATTCATGTGGGGAGAGTGTTTATTGTGAAATTGGAACCATTGGGAACAATCGTGCTAAAGTTGAAAACTCTGTCCATTGAAACTCTGTACAGGGCAGCCAATTTGTATGGACGTTTTAAATAGACAAATGGTGTCTAAAAATTCTGAAATTTTCCAGTATTAAAGTTCACATGTCAAGCTTCAAAATGAACATATAATTTGTATCATTTTGATTTGTGACCTAAGAGTTTTGGATTTTTGAAGTTTGCCCAGCGAAATTAATTATTTTCTGGAACAGTATGCAAAGATTGAAATTCTGGGAATTTTGTGGTGATTTTCAGTAATGGCCAATATTTTTCCTATGAAGAGGACTTAAATATCTTTCATTTGGCTTTGGAATTACCTCATTTCGATTTTTCTAGAATTAGTTATGATTTTTCAAAGTTTGGGCAGAAAATCTGCCAGAAAATCCGAAAATGGGAATTATGACATCATCTCATTAAAAGATGATGTCAGCATGGATTATTAATCAAATTGCTCATCTTCTTCAGCCATTTCACGCCATTTCCAGCTGAAGATAGTGAGAGAAAGTTGAGAGCTCTTAGAGAGAGAAAGAGGAGAAATCTCGCAAGGTAAGCCGATTTCTCCGACGATCTAGCTCCTAACGCGTATAACCTTGTTCCTAAGCTTCTCTTCTATGTTATTTAAGGTGTTTGAGAAGACAATTTGGTGTTCAAGGGGCTAGGGTTTTCAGCCACTCTTGAGAAAAGCTAGAAGGAGCTTGAGGTAACTTCCAAACTTTCGTATATTGCTTATTCTGGCTGCTGTGGGCAATTTAATCGGTGAAATTTCGCCGGATTGCCATTGGTTTTAAAGTTTGGAAATGATGTGGCCTAGGGGTTATGCTGCCCAAATTGGGTCTTAATGTTAGTTGTAACCTAATGTAATGGTTAATAAAGTGGTTATGAGTAGAAAGGAACGCGTTTACGGAGCCGAAATCGTAAAACCCCAATTTTTCCCGGAGAACATGTATATTTCGGCCAAGGCTGTAAATGGGTCTTAGAGTTGGATTTTCAATGATTTGATGATTCCATTGGATTCAGTGGGCGAAAATAAGTGGGGTCACAGTTGGGCACTTTTTCAAAAAAGGCCGAGAAAGCATAATTACGGAAACACCCCTAAAACCCTAAAAGTAGGGCTGCCAAGGGCAATTTCATAATTTGACATTGAATTTGATAATTCTGAGTACGGAAATGGATTCCTTGGGCGGAAATATGTGAGGATAGCCCAGATTAGAATTTCGAGAAAAGTGCAACCGGTCCGGGTATGGCGGGCCCGGGCCGGGTCCCCGGGGGTAGTTTTGTAAATTTTCATTATAGACTCATATAACCCCAAGTAACACTATGGAAGTGTCTAAATGGTGCATTTGGAATTGTAGGATTCGATATTTGCCGCCCTCGGGAGCCCGCAGTGCCAAGAAACGTCGGGAAAGGATCAGGTAGTGACTCTCTCTCTTATACTATGTATAATGCTCTGTATGTGTGTGTTATCATTGTTATGTGATGATTCTTTGATGCTGCTGCGATTACAGCTGGTGATAGCTGTCGTTTACAGCGCAAGCTGTCGTTTACAGCGCAAGCTGTCGTTTACAGCGTAAGCTGTCGTTATTGAGATTACAGCGTAAGCTGTCGTGATTATTATTACAGCGAGAGCTGTCGTATTATGCATACAGCCGTGAGTGCTGTCGTTTGTGGTGAAAACCATGTATCTTTGAGATTGCTGCTGCTGTTGCTGGTTGTGATTTATATACATGCTTTGTGTTATGCATTGTGTGAGTGGTTTGTTACTACTGGGATTCGCTCGAATCTCATTCTTTCCTATGACTAACATTTCAGACAGGGCATGTGGCTCAAAGGAGAAGCGGCCAACCCGAAGCACTTAGGATCTTTAGTGATACTAAGGATTTTTTGAGATGTTGGTTATCTACTTTAAACTCGGGATTACTGGATATTTTGAATTAGGAATTTTATATTCGATTTTGGTTGTGTAATCCCCTAGTGGATACTTGTAACCTCTAGATTATATATGTATAGAACCCGGGAGTTGCCGGGGATTTGGTTATACACTCTGTTATACATGAATGTAGATAAACTGCACAGGTAATTATATTCGAATTTTGAAATAGAGACCAGGAACAGGAAGAGATTTTGAATGTTTTGTGAAAACCCTACTACAAAGTAGGAGATTGAAATGAGTTTAAGTTATCCGATGGTCTCTAATCCGAATTAAATGTGCATTATCGAATTATAATTACGTGATTAAAGGCAGGGTGTTACAGTTTGGAGTCATTGGATGGCATTTCTAGCATTGTATATTGGGCTAAGTTAAAGCTTCACAAAAAGCCATTATGATTGTTAAATGTTAATGGTTTTTATGATGATTTGTTCGCTTTTTTTTATCATACTGTGGAAACAGGATTCATACCCCAAGCGATTCATCATTCCATAATTTCTACACCAACTGCTGATCAGCTGCTTGATCAACTTTGAACCTATGAACCTAAATCAAATCTAATAGTCAAGCAAATAGGTGGTTAATCTTCATATAGCAGTCAAAAGTAGAATCCAGATACCACTCTTTGGTTATAACATTCCTTAATCTCTTGGTTTTACTCTTAGCATTTTGGTTTTACTTTATTGTGTGTTTATGTTTCAAAAAAAACTTTCTCTAAGCTCTAGAAGACATTGGGTACAATGTCTGATTTAGGTTGGGGGAAGAGAGAAAAAATTTATGCATTTATTTAGTTAGTAAAACAATTAGATACATGGGGTGTGGAAAAAATGACAGAGTAAGGAGTTATCTTAACTCCTAAGACGCATTTTATTAGTTGTATGTTTTTTGTTCCTTCTTAAAAAAAAGAGTAAAAGTAAAAAAAATCATCATATTCAAGTGCTTTGTAATGATTTTAAGAAGTATATAAGTTTTAAGTATTGATCAATTGAATTCATAGCATGAATGAACAATTGATTGTTGCAATTGGTGATGAATTTTGAGATTGAATGAGCTGAGTTTGAAAGCTCCTAACCGTGAATTTTTGAGCCTATAATGATTATTTCTCTTGTGTGTGATATTCACCTATAAGTTGTCACTCTAGAACTTGCTTTAAATTTGGTTGAAATTACATCTCACATGCACATTCAAACATGACAAAGGCATTCATTTTCTTTAGCCAGAGCCAAATAGCCAACCTTGCAATTATATTGTTGATCAGCCCCTTTGAGCCTAATTGATGTTTCTTTATTCTCAACCCATTAACATGTGTTGTAATGATATACCAAGTGCTTTTACCTAATTTTGAAGATGAGCAGAGTATTTGAAATTCTTGTAAAATGGGCTTTTGACAATTGTGGGGGTGTTTATATCATCAACTTTAGAGTTGCAATTTTATGGGGAAAAAAGAAAAAAAAGGAAAAAAATATAGTATTTGAATTGTAGGTTTTTGTGATGAGATAAATTTATTTATAAGTTGGCCCATTTTTCAATTACTATATTTCTTAAAAGTAGCCCTTCATATTTGTTTTACATTCCTTTAACTTTAACCCCATTATAACCCTTAATAAGTCTTTTTTATTTGAATTATGCATGTGAACTAAGTAGTAGAGATTGAGATTTTTAGCAAGCCTATGGTTGTGCAATTTTTTCAGTTGAATTTGAGCGAAACACTTACCCTTAAACAATTGAGAGATTGATACAAAGAGTTACAAGTACGAACTCGGTCTATTCATTTTCAAATAAAATTACCAGTTTATATTTTCATTTATTCATGAATAATATGATATATTTATTTTTCAATTGTGATATTACTTATGACTTGACACTTCTAATTTTGTTGAATGCACTTATTAGTCACTCTTTGTCCAAGGACTTCCAAGAGCTAAGTATGGGTGAATTTGATAAGTAAAATATTTACGTATTTATTTTCCCTCATATGATGCTTTTGTGGAGGATATTTGAGCATAATTTAATGAATTTAGGTGTAATTAATAAATAAATAATGATTTAGGCAATATCTAAAGCTCTAGATGTCGGATTGGGATGTTCTATGTATGGATAAAAAACTAAGAAAGAGCTCTACAACTTTTATGTTGAGACCAAAACCCAGTTCTATTTCCAAGAGTTGCAAGTTTTGCTTGGAAGTTGAGAACGTGAATTTGTTCAAGTCCAACCTTTCCCACTAATTTGACCATAACTGGAGTTGCAAATATTGAAATAAGGAGTTTCCACTTACATCTTCAAGCTAAGATCTAGAGTTGCAACTTTCATGAAGATCAGAATGTGAAATTTCACCAACTAGTCCACCTACCATTTCAGCTACCGTGTCACCTATCATTTCAGCTACCATTCCACCTACCACTTTACCTACCCCTTCATCTACCACTTCATCTTCCATTTCACCTACTCCATTCTTCCCTATATATAGCCATCCTCTCCCTCACATTTGTCACACACAATTTCATATCCATTACTTTCCTCTCTTCTCCGCATACATCATCTTAGAGTTAATTTTATGCATTGTATTTCCTTCTTGCGTGCCTCCAACAAGGAAGGCTTAGGGAGTCCTCCTTTATGGATGGTATAGGTTGCTACCTACATGGAAGGTTTTACCTCCTAAAGGGACGGCTAAATTTTCACCATTTTCATGCATCTAATTGTTGTCTATTTATGTTTTAGAATTTAATATTCAAGTCTTATGCAATGTTTATGAAGTTTTCAATTTATTTTGGTTTTTTTTTAATTTCATTATGAGCTAAATTTCTATTTTCCAAGGGTAATGATGTAGCTTATTAATGACGCATTGAATCTTAACTTATTAAATCTAGTTTAAATTTTTCCTTCATGATTGAGTTTTAATTAGTATTCTTAATTCTTTTAATTGATTGGCCATCTTTTGAATGATTTCAATATGCATGTTGAGACCGTAAGAAGATGCATATGTGTAGATCCTATAATTAAAACCATAACTTGCATATGAAATGGGAATATATTCATATGAGTCATGTAGTCTTAATGAGTTTCACAAATGTTAATGCATGATTATTTGCTTGAATTCATGTAGGAATATATTGGATTAGCAATTAATTATAGAATTGATTGACCTTGGAAGAGGCTGGTAAATTACATGAGGGAAACTCAGCTATCAATCATGTGGAATAAATTGGACTAGAATGGTTAGGTGATTCAATCGGAAATTTGTTAAGTGAAATCAAATCCCTAGGGCTTTTTCTCATAGTTGCTTTCCTATCATTTGCACTCATATTTGATCATTTTTTATTTGTACTCTCAATCACCATCTAATGGATTGACTAAATGGAATTAAAATTAACCATTTTGGTACTTAGTGATCAATCTTCATGGGAATGATACTCTACTCACTTCTATATTACTTAATTTGGACAATGTATACTTACACTATTTAATAGACCATTTGCACTCGTAACAATAAACAAAGGATCTTGTGGCATTTCTACACTAGATCCTTTATAAACAAATCTCAAAATTTCAATCACTTAAGTGGCAAAGACCTTAATTTGATGGTGTGCTTGATCTCTAGCGTAAAATTAGACATTGGAGAACTCATCTTCCAAGAGATCAACATATATAAGCTCATATCTTCAAAAACAACTCCAATGCCTTATCCTCATTTACTATCCCTCTTCCTCAAAATGAATAACATATGGTATTTAGAGTGGGACAGAGATAGGTTTACAAGGATTGGATAAACTCAGATAAAAAAGATGACAACTTCTCTTCCATTGGAGATACCTGAGCAGTTATAGGCCAAGAAACAGAGAGGATAGCTAGAAACTTCCAAGATGGATGAGTTTCACTTATCTAGAGTTGTATCTCCTTCTCCTTCACTGTTTGGAGCTTCTATCCAACTACAAATCCAAGAGTCTATTAAGCTGTGATAGAGCACATCCTCAAATCTAATCAGTTTATGCTTAAAGATATCAAAAGCCAAGTCGGAGCTATCATTGGAGGAATGAATGACAACTTCAAGTCTTTCTACAATCTCCAAGCCAATTATCTTCAGCAAATCAGAGAGATTAGGCATAGACTTGACTATCTATAGACTTGCATCACTGGTTCTCCTTTAGCAAAAGTTCCTATTCTTGAAGTTCCTACATACACAAACCTACCCACTACCGCTCCCACTGTACCACTACAAACCTCCACTACCAAATCTCATGAGCCCTTAAACGTCCTCTTCACCATGGAACACGCAACCACAGATACGTAAGTAAATATCACTTTTGACCCAGCCTAACCAAAAGAACATGATCACACTACTTCTGTACTTCCTACCTCAAATCATGTTCTTTAGTAGACTGACATTCACCCTCCAAAACCATACCTCAGTCCATCTCTAGTTCTTCTAGCAACATTCAAGAAATTCCTAATTCAGAGAACACTGAGGAAATTCAATCCACTGATCCTACTATCACCTCTTCTCCTCAACCTCTCTCTACCTCACACCTAAGCCTGCTCCTAAAACAACCCCAAACCTAGCCTTTGATAAGCAGACTCAAATTGATCCCTAACCTTCCTCTCCCATATTTGCCCTCCATCTTGACTCTCCCTCTACTCATTTCACACTCCTTTTGACCCTAACACAATACTGGTTATGTTTGGTTCTACTCTTCCTCCCGCTCCTCTCAGAGATCACCCTCTATCAACTTCTAAATTCTCTCTTCCTATTCTTCCCAATCTTTCTGATGATGCCAAAAAAGGGAAGAAGTAAGTAAATCTTGAACATTCTGAGCTTTTTGGGCCTATAAAAGCAAGACAGAGAACTTTGAGACTGTGTTTTTTTAGTTTCTATTAAGATTCTTACTTTAGTCCATGTTTGCTGTCATATTGAATTTAATTTGAAATAGTTAACCTCATCAGTTTTTATTACGTGAACTTATCTAGTTTAGTGTCTCCATTTGAATATGCTAAGTTTTGTCATCATTAAAAGGGGGAGAATGTTAGATTCAGAGTTTTGATGATAACAAACAAAGTTTTATTCGAATAGGCATTCAATTTCTAGATTAAGGAAATTCATTTTGTTTTGGTTAACATATGGCTTATTCGAACAAGCATAGTCTTATTCGAATAAGGAAATTTGTTTTCAGTTAAGAGCTATATGAGTAACTCTTAGCTTATTTGAATAAACAATGTGTTATTCGAATAAGCTATGTGTTATTCGAATAATATCTCACAAATTAAAGGGAAGCGTATTCAAATAAACAAAGCACTATTTGAATAGATGTAGCCTTGTCTATTTACTTACTAGTAAAGCCTATTGGAATACAGCACTAGTTATTCGAATAAGGATGACACTTCTAACATTTCTATTTAACAAGTGTTTTTTGAATAAGGAGTTGCTATTCGAATATGACAAGATAGCTTTTAAGAATAAAAGCTTATTCGAATAGAAAGACACTTATTTGAATAAGATACTTAGCTTCCCACATATTCAAATTCCAAAACTCATTCGAATAAGGGATAGTGTATTTGAATATGTTTACTATCAAAGATTCTTATTTGAATACAAGTGGTTGTATTCAAATAAGACCACCTAATTTTTATCAAAGGCCATTCGGATAGAGCCAAGATTACTCCAATACACTTTATTCCAACTAGTCTAAATGTTATTCGAATAAAGGGAAGGGTATTCGAATTTACCTTAACAGAAAATGAGCTCTTCTATTCAAATGAAACAAAGGATATCCGAATACATTTTCAAATTAACTAAGATATTCGAATACAAATAATCTTATTCAAATAACCAAGTTTCTCAGTAAATAAATAATCATCTTCTAATCTTCAAAATCACTGAATGATTATATAACGTACTATTTTTAAGTCTCTTTCACTCTAAAACTTCACTACATTAGAATGTAAAGTATTTTCCAGGTAAATAATGAAGAAATCATTCAAAAAGAAGAGAAAGTGATTTTTGTGTTAGAACTATTAAATGCGAGCAGAGTCTTCAACCATTTTTAAACCAAGACATTCTCTCTTATCCAATAGCTACTATACCACACACAAAGAATGTTCAAAGGAAGTAATGGGACTCTAACGGACAAATGGAATACTCACAACGATCATTTATTACATTCTAACTATAAATACGGAAGCATTCAAAGCGGAGCAACCACTAAACTGTGAAATATTTATGTTTGCTATTAGTGCTCTATGTTTATTTCATCATTCCCTTTGTATCTTGTACTTCAGTGATTATTTATTCACTCTTAGAGAGAGTTATATCAAATATGCAACACTTCTTATTAAGATAACTTAAGGTTGTGGAACCTTAAGTTGGGCATTGGTTTACATTGTGTAAGGGGGAGTGAGTATTCGGTGAAGGAACTTGTTGTGTATTAAGGAGGTGAGCTTCCTAGGGATGAGGATGTCTTAGAAAAGGCTCTGGTCCTAACCATGATGGTCTTCTGAGGGGTGTCAGCTATGGAGTTGGCAAAAAAGAATACTTTTGGAAGCGGAGGAGGCTGACAAGAGCATCTAATTATAACCTTCAATAGTATATGAAGATGACCGAGACACTGAAGAAGACGATTGAAGCACAATAAGCTATTATCGATAAGTTAATGAGCCGAGACACTGCGGGGAAACAGAAATGGCTTACACCCCAAGTGTTAAAGATAGTTGTACATTCTCCCCTCAGACTCTACCTGAGGTGTTATGACTCATGCTAAAAGAATATTCAAATTTTTTATTTACACTATTGTATTTTCTCTTTGTTTAGCGCAAGGTGGAGGTTGAGTATGTGGCCAATAGCCCTAAGTAGTAAAGCGTTGCTATGGGCTGCATGTACAACATACCGAGGGAAAACATGATTCACAACTCACCTCTCCCTCAAAATCATGTTAGGGTAGATCTGAAGACAACCATTGATCCTAAGTATGCCCTTTTGATTCCCATCCCAGATGCAAATTGTAATACCCATCCCTATAAGCTTTTAAACCAGTCAAAACGTAATACTCAGCTTTATCACACAGTTAGTCCAAATTTCCAGTCTTTGATTTTTTAAACCAGTTGGCCTAAAATCTTAATAAGGGCATATTCCTACATAGTTTTGTGTAGAATCCAATGGAAAGCTCAAACATACCAAAATCACAATCCCTCCTTGTGTTATGGTTCTGACCGAACCACACACCCAATTTAACAAAAAACCAAGTTTGCATTTTTGCCACCAAACAAATCTTATATTATCATTAAACATGTGATTTAACCATAATCAAGCTTAAACCAACATTAAACCTCAAGAACTCCTCTTGGATGAAATCTTGAGTCAAGCCAAAGGTCCAAGTAAACTCAACAAAACCACAGCATATACGGTTCAAAACAATGTCGAGGCTTACTTCTTCGCGTTTCTACAACCAGTTCAGAATTCTAGCAATACTCTGACTAACTAGATGGCATAAAACACCTCATATTAGAAAACTGAGACTATATAAATAAAGCTCTTAATGAGTAGAAGAAGTTTACTGAAGGCTTCAACACTAAGGAAATGGCATTATGAGGTCAGAATCGGCTCAGAAACTCGGGGATTTTACTATTCACCCTTTCTCTTTCCTCTTCCTATTTTTCCTATGATTGTTCACACTTTCTCTTTCTTTCTTGTGGCTAGTTGAAATGCTTCTTAAAGGGAGAGGATGAGCTTGATTGTTAATAATTGTCCCTTACTTTAATCCATTAGTGACATAATGTGCCATGTGTCAAACTTCCATCATCTTCTCTCTCTCCTCTCTACTCTCTCCTCTTATGTATCCTTGATTGTCAGGGGAAAGAGAGGCCTGGCAATTTCCCTAGACTCTTGGGTTTGGTGTTTGGGAATTCAAGTACATGACCGGACTGGAGACCAATGGATTCCCCAGACTCAACGGCTGGGTGTCACCTTTTTAGAGTGCCCCCTCAAAAGGCCAAAAGAAAGTGTAATGATTAACGACACTTGTCACCTTCTTATCATGCCAAAACAAAAGTCAAGTTGTACTTTATCGTGATGAGAGGACACTTGTCACTTTCTTATTTGTCTAACATAAAAGTTGTGTCATGATTGCTTACTTTATTAAAGCTATTTAATAAAGTTACTTTATCAAAGCTACATAATAAAGTTACTTTATCAGTGTTTGTACAGGATTCCACTCAAGTTTTTACTCATGACTACTTCAGAGAGTGTGTGTGTCCTATATGGCACTACATTCTAGTGCCTTTTCCCAAAAACGCATGGTACACCTGTTTGCCCAAAAAATTCCATGTGTACACCTACACTAGCCTAGTTCACTCGACTAATCAGTCCCTTACTTCATGACATAGCTGGGTGGCATCTTTCTATCAACCCAATAGCACCGTATATGTGTCATATGCACATCTATATCGATACTTTGATCCTATTGCTTACACATAATGGGCTTGCTGCCTAGTAAGGCCAAATCACATAGTCTTGAGGGTCTTTTTATCTCTCTTCATTCTTGGGACCCTTCCTAATCTGGGCTTAGTAGTCTGCCTAGTATAGGCTTTTCCTCAAATTCCTAGGCTCAAAATTCAAGATATTACACAAATATAGTGGTAGGAGTTGTACTTAGCTTTGTTGTGTAACCAGCCCACCTTATTGTTATACCATCAAAGACAAGAATGGTATACTGTTGTGTAATACCCCGAATTTTGAGACTCGAGGTTAGAGAATAAGCCTGAGATTAGTGGATTGCTAAGCCCCGGTTTAGCAAGATCCCAAATTGTGATTAGGGGTTAATGACTACAAAATTGGACATGGTTAGTGATTAATGAACCCTTTTAGAGAATATAAAGCGGATTGTAGTCGCGTATGTTATGAGCAACGCCAAAACCCTGTATTTGAGTTCAATTGTTGATTAACATCCAAATTAACTTAGAATAGAGGGAAGAATTGAATGGGATATTGTGATGGAAATGGTGTCATGTTGTGATATTTAATCATTGGAATTGATTTAAATTCGATTGGACACATTGGTTGCAAAATTGGAAATGCTGTCCAGTGTGAATTCTGTCTGGGCAGTCTTCTCGTGTGGACGTTTTTACTAGGAAAATGATGTCCGAAAATTATGAACATTTCCAGTATTAAATATCACATCCCAAGCTTTAAAATGGACATATAATTTGTGCCATTTCATGTTGGGAACTGGGAGATATGACTGTCCAAAGTTTGAGGTCGAAAATGGACTCTGTTTTGGGGCAGTGATGAAATTTGTGTAATTCTGGAATTTTGTGGTGATTTCTGGTAATGGATTATATTTTTCCAATGAAGAGGACTTAAATACCTTTCATTTGGCTTTGGAATCACCTCATTTCGATTTTTATAGAATTAGTTATGATATTTCAAAGTTTGGGCAGAAAATCTGCCAGAAAATCCGAAAATGGGAATTATGACATCATCTCAATAAAAGATGACATCAGCATGGAATTAAATATTTTCTCATCTTCTTCAGCTCTCATTTCGTGCTGAACCATATGAAAATAGTGAGAGAAAGTTGAGAGCTCTTAGAGAGAGAAAGAGGAGAGATCTCGCAAGGTAAGCCGATTTCTCCGACGATCTAGCTCCTAACGCGTATAACTCCGTTCCTAAGCCACTCCTTTATGTTCTTTAAAGTTAGGAAGCTCCTCTTCTGGTGTTTTGAAGTTAGGGTTTTCAGCCACAAGAAGGAAAAGCTAGTGGGAGCTTGAGGTAACTTCCAAACTCTTGCATATTGACTATTCTGGCTGTTATAGACAATTTAATCGGTGAAATTTCGCCGGATTGTCTTTGGTTCTAAAAATGGAAAATGGGTTTGTGGGGCTGTTATGCTGCCCAAATTGATACTAAATGGTAGTTTTAACCTAATGGAATAGTCAATAAAGTGGTTATGAGTAGAAAGGAACGAGTTTACGCAGCTGAAACCGAAAAACCCCGATTTTCCCTAGAAAACCCATATATTTCGGTCTGGGTTATAGATGGGTCTTAGAGTTGGATTTTCAATGATTTGATGGTTCCATTGAGTTCAGGAGGGAAAATTAGGTGGGGTTACAGTTGGGCACTTTTTCTGAAAAGGCCGAAAAAGCATAATTACGAAAATGCCCCTGAAACCCTTAAGGTGGGGTTGCCAAGGGTAAATTTGTAAATTGACATTGAATTTGATAATTCCGAGTCCGGAAATGGATTCCTTGGGCGAAAATATGTCAGAATAGCCCATGTCAAAATTTCAAGAAAAGTACAGCCGGACCGGGTACGGCGGGGTTGGACCGGGTCCCCGGGGGTATTTTAGTAAATTTTCAATATAGCCTCATATAACCCCCAGAAACACTATGGAAGTTTCTAAATAGTATATTTGACATTGTAGGATTGAATGTGAATCCCCAAGTTGCTGGCACGCAAATCGAGAAGCAAAGACTGGAGGTAGGGAACTTATCTCTCCTGCATGCTCTGATAACTGTATTAATGTGTTGATGCATGTTATTGCTTTGCTTGATAATGTGGAACATGTATGAATGATTTGAAGCTATGTTTCAATATATGCTATGGCCATATGTGTATCGTTCGAAGCATTGAGCTTATAGATTTGTCATTGTATGTGTGCATGAGTTATGTGATGCAAGCATGTCATGCATTAAACACTTATCTTGCCTGCATATTGATAATGTTTCCCTACTGAGATTCTCTCGAATCTCACCCTCCCCTACTAACCTTCCAGACAGGATAGTAGATCAAGGATATAGCGAGCAGCTAAGGGCGATGAAGACTCCTTCGGGATTGAAGTTGGTAGTTGGTTCTCTTAGTTGGGATGTATATTTGGATAATTGTTTTCGGATATTGAGATTTGTTGTGTAATTCCCTATTTGTGAAGTTGTATGGGCTAATGTACCCTATGATTGTTAGCGAAGATATGTATTCCGGGATTGCTGGGAATTTATATTGCGTACTCTGATATATAAATGTGATTTATCTTCACGTAGTAATTGTGTTCAAAATGTGAATATGAGACCAAGTTTATAAATGATTTCGAAAGGTATTTTTGAAAACCCCATCATGTGATGGGTTAGTAAATGTTATTTGATTATTATTGGTCTCTATTTCATTTTAATCCCGTATTTCAGATATAATTATGGAGGGGGTTACATGTTGTCTTTTAAGTTTGCTAATGAAGTTTTTTTAACTATTTTCCTAACTTCTCAAGTTGTTTAGCTGAAGAGAAGAAAAGCAATCTAGGAGTTCAGTCTAGCCATGGTTTGATGTCTTATGTATTGAAGATGATGATTAACCTGTGCCTGTACCTCAACTACCAATTGCACTAGTTTCTAACAAATTATGGATAGCTCTTAAGGCACACGATTTCATAGTCGCTGAGACAGACCCAGAGTGAGACAACTATTACATACAAGTCCCCTTTGAGCAAGACATCTATAGGGAACAAGGAGTGTTTGACAATATCACTTGGGTCTTAGTTAAAGAGACTGTCATAGGTGATATGGCTAGCTCGGGTACTTTTAACTTTTATATTTGGTATGTCCTCTACTGTGAATGAATACGTAGCTACTCATATAATTTATATCTACTAATTTGAATATTTTTTATATATAAAGAGCACATAGTCCGTAATGGCCTATAAGACACATTCCTGTTCCTCAACCCTTACCTTTATTCAGGAAGGTCAACAAAGGCAATGAGTCTAATTTTGTGGAGAAGAAATCAAGGGAACTGGAAAATTTGGTCAATAAAAGAGCATCAAAGAAGAAGGATAGTTTTTTCTTAGTGTCATACTATCAGGAGTAAGTATACTACTTCATTAATTTGAATACTCAATATGTTTGTTTCTTAGTTTTGCTCTCATTATGTTTATTTTACTTTGGAGTCATTGAATGCTCATCGTGCTAAATACCTTCAAGCAAACGATTTGGTACTTTGATTCAGTTCATAAGGATCTAGAAAATCGACCTCAAATGGTCAAGGTTTTCAATATGTTTGGTACTTCTATTTAGAGTTTACTATCAATTTGGCACTTTAATTTCTTATTCTGATATATCTGTTGGAAATTGCGCCCTAAGGGCCAATCATTATGCTTTAACCATTATTAATTTAATGAAATTTCTCCATTCTGTTATTATATTATTTGTATGTTAAATGTGATAATTGTATCCTAGGATAAATCATAAAGATTGTCCTAAAATGTCCCTGGTCAATCATCTATACATGAGTAGAGATGAAACAATACCAATATGACTTTGATAAGATATGGAGATATAAATCAAAGTCTTAGGAACTTCTAAGAATACAAGGTGCTGGACCGACCCACTATAAGAAAGCTATATGGATCAAGTCATAAGTTTTTCTCATGTATAACCACGTCACAATGCCCTTTGACCTGAGGTCATCATGGATTCCTACATGAGAGTTGCTAAGCTTTGAACTAGTCAAAAGTCACTTTTGATTGGGTAATGATAAAGGCTACGATCGGGCTTGATGGTTTTCCACACAGAGGAATATGAATGATCAAGATGGAATTTGTCCCTCACATTAATAGAGAGATATTACTGGGCCCCACGATGAGTGAGTCTAAGAAATGTATAGTCATACTATGATGGAAAGGAGTTTCTATTTCTATTGGCGGACTACTCAAGAATCGAGAAAGTAATGGTTAGGAATAAGAGGATGACATTATCCATGCCTCATCCTTGACCGATATATCGTGTGACAAAAGGGACGTGACATGGTTATATGATAGGTTGCATCGTGTTAACGATCCTTATATGAATTGGGTAGTCGTATTGTCTTGCTAGAGGCCGCTTGCGACTTGTGGGTTAGTACAGTTATTGGCCTACTGCGAACTTCGTATGGACCTACAGGGTCGCACACAAGAATGGCCCAACACGAGATAATATTTGATCTAGGGTGGATGAATTTTATATTATATATATATAATTCGTTAATAATATTATATATATATATATATGTGTGTGTGTGTGTGTGTGTGTGTGTGTATTTTTTGAGATACATATTTTATATATATGTGTGTATATATTATATGATATTATTATATTGTCTTAGTTTTAAATTTAATTTTATTAAGATAAATTAGATTTAATAACTAACATGATAAAGATATAGTATTTCAGATTTAATTTATGAAGATAAATTAAATCTAATTGCTCTTTATTTGGATTAAATAAATAGGTTAAATTAAAATTGTTGGACAAATTTAATTTAAATTTAATTTATTTAATTAGCTCATCAAGATAATTAATTTTTAATTAATTTCAAAATTAATAAATATTAATTTTGAAATTTGAATATAGCCCTCATAGGTTATAAACTTGATAGAGCAGATATACTCATACACGAATGAGGATTTAGAGCCGTAAGGGAAACCCTATGAGACATTGGAGGGGCTAGCACGTAGTCTGTGTTGGAGAGCATTCGTGTGGATACCGATAGAGGGAGCGGACATGATGTGTTGGCTCCTAAAGATTGAAAACCCTGAATTGAAAAAGGTATGAATTTTTCTAACTCGGTTTAAACGTCGTTGATAAATCCTCAATTAGGATCGGTGAACATTTTAAAATTCTTCTACTATGCCTGCCGATCATAATAATGGTATCAAAGCCAGGTCAATTGTGCGTTTAAATTGAGTTTATGTTCTTATACATGTGATATATATGGGATATATAAGTTCCAGATCTCTTTGGAGCTCTGGAACCATAGTGGCAAGCAACAGGCAACCTACATCCATAGAGTCATCCTTATGCTTCATGTAAGCATCTCTCTGAGCTCTTAGAGCATTGGCTATAGGCTCCTCAGGAATGGGTTGATCTAGGACATAAGCCTTTCTTTCCTGCTTAAGAAGGCTGAAGGTGCATCAGTTAATACTCATGTGTTAAAGATGAAAGGCTATATTGATCACCTTGAGAGGCTTGGATTTCCTATGAGCCAGGAGTTAGCTATGGATTTGATCTTGAACTCACTCGCGGAGAGTTATAACCAGTTTTTCATGAACTACAACATGAACAACATGGAGAAATAAATTTTTGAGCTACATGGGATGCTCAAAACTAGTGAGCAAAGCATTAAGAAAAAGCCCAGTACTGTTTTAATGGTTCAAAAGGAAAGGGTATGAAAAAGAAAAGGAAGGGCAAATGGAAGGGTAATGGCTCAGGTGATAAGACCAAAGAGTCAAAAAAGCCCGAAACCAAGCCTTCACCCAAGAAGGCAAAGCCTTCAAAGAAAGGAGTCTACTACATCTGCATGAACCTGGTCATTGGAAGAGGAATTGCAAACTCTACCTCAAAGATCTGAAAAAGAACAAGAACGATAGCACATTTTAAATTTGGAACATCCTAATAATGGCAATATCTATAATGTAACTAATAAAAGGATAAAATTAAACAATTTGAATCCAACCTACCTATGGCATTGTTGTCTAGGCCATGTAAATGAGAAATGCATTTTCAAACTCCATCAAGATAGATTTCTTAACTCATTTGATTTTGAATCATATGATACATACAAATATTACTTATTAGGAAAGATGACAAAAGCACCTTTTACTGGGCATAGTGAGAGGGCCACTAAACTATTAGGCCTCATACATACAGATGTATGTAGACCATTAAATATAGCTGCCAAAGGAGGTTATGTCTACTTCATTACAATTATAGACGACTTTAGTAGATATGGCTATATCTATCTAATGAAACATAAATCTGAATCTTTTGAAATGTTCAAAATATTCCAAAATGAAGTACAAAACCAACTTGGCAAAACAATTAAAGCACTTCAATCTGATCGAGGTAGTGAATATTTCAGCCAAGAGTTCATTAACCATCATCTTAAGAGTTGTGGGATAATCTCACAATTGACACCCCCAAGAACACCACAATGGAATGGAGTTTCTGAACGGAGGAATTGAACACTATTAGGTATGGCTCGATCTATGGTAAGTCAAACAGATCTTCCACCGTCCTTTTAGAAACATGCCCTAGAGACAGCTACGTTCACACTAAATCGTGTTCCATCTAAGGCAATTGAAAAGACACCATATGAGATATGGACTGGAAAGAAACTAAGTTTATCTTTTCTCAAGATCTGGGGATGTGAGGTATATGTTAAGCAACAAGCCTCTGATAAATTAGTGCCCAAATCCTCAAAGTGCCTTTTCATGGGGTATCCTAAAGAAACAAAAGGATACTATGTCTACAATCCTACCAATAACAAAGTGTTTGTTATTTGAAATGGTAAGTTTTTAGAAAGAGAGTTTGTCTCTAAAACAACCAGTGGGAGCAAGGTACATCTTGAAGAAGTTTGAGAGTTACAAGATAGTATAGAACAACAAATGGAAATTAGAGAAGACTCTCAACAAGTTGATGAGCCTCCTCAAGTAACACAAGGTCCTCTAATAGGACATGGCATCATCCTCAGAGATATAAATTTCTGATTACTGAGGGCCATGATGTGTTGCTTATTGAGCAAAATGAGCTAACCACCTATCGAGAAGCCATAGTGGGACCAAACTTCGAGAAATGGCTAAATGCCATAAAGTTTGAAATGCAATCAATGTACGAAAATCAGGTATGGACCTTAGTCAATCCACCTGAAGGTGTAAAAACCATCAGGTGTAAATGGGTTTTCAAGGAGAAAACTGACATGGATGGCAATGTAAATGTCTTCAAGGCATGACTAGTTGCAAAAGGATTCACTCAAACTCATGGTCTAGACTATGATGAAACATTTTCCCCAGTTGAAATGGCCAAATCAATCAGAATACTTTTTGCCATGCAGTATATTATGACTATGAAATATGGCAGATGGACATCAAAACAGCCTTCCTTAATGGAAAGCTCCTTGAGGATGTGTACATGACACAACCTAAAGGTTTTGTGCGTCCAGAAGACTCTGGTAAAGTTTGCAAGCTTCAAAGATCCATTTATGGATTGAAGCAAGATCTCGGAGCTCGAATCATCGTTTTGATAAAGTAGTCAAAGAGTTTGGATTCATTCAAAATATCGATAAACCTTGTGTTTACAAGAAGATTAGTAGGAACACAGTTGTATTTCTAGTGCTTTATGTAGATGACAAACTACTCATTGGGAATGACATTCCTACCTTGCAGGGTGTCAATTCTTGGTTAGGAAAGTCCATTTCAATGAAAGACTTAGGTGAAGCCACCTACATCCTAAGGATTAGGATCTATAGGGATAGATCCTAAAGACTAATAAGCCTAAGTCAGAGCACATACATAGACAAGATACTGCATAGGTTCAGTATATGGGATTTAAAAAGGGGTTACATGCCCATGTCTCATGGCATCCATCTTAGCAAGGATATGTGTCCTAGTACACCTGATCAGCAAGATCGCATGAGTAAGGTTCGATATGCCTCGGCCATTGGATCCATCATGTATGCCATATTGTGTACTTGACCGAATGTCTCATTTGCCTTAAGTATGACCAGCAGATATCAACAAGATCCTAGTGAGGGTCATTGGACTGCCGTCAAGAATATCCTAAAGTACTTAAGAAGGACTAAGGACTTATTTTGGTATATGGTGGATTGGATGATGAGCTCTGTGTAACCAATTACACATATGCAAGTTTCCAAACTAACCAAGATGGCCTTAAATCACACAATATGGATATGTATTCCTCCTGAATAGTGGATCAGTAAGCTGAAAGAGCTCTAAGCAGAGCACTATAGCAGATTCTGCAACAGAAGTTGAATATATAGCAGCATTGGATGCAGCTAAAGAAGTCATTTGGATCATAAAGTTTGTTACTGAACTAGGGGTAGTGCCTACTATCTCAAATCTGATAGATTTGTACTGTGATAATAACGGTGCTATTACACAAGCCAAGGAGCCTAGGTCACATCAAAGGACCAAGCATATACTCAGGCGATTTCCTCTTATTAGGGAAATCAATAATAAAGGTGATAAAAAGATATGCAAAGTAGCAGGAGAAGACAATGTTGTTGATCCTCTTACTAAGCCACTTGCACAGGTAAAGCATGAGCGTCATGTTAGGACAATGGAAATTAGGCAAATTAATGATTGTATCTAGGGCAAGTGGGAGGATATTGGAAATTGTTCCCTAAGGGCCAATCATTGTACTCTTAACATTATTAATTTAATGAAATTTCTCCATTCTGTTATCATATTATTTGCAAGTTAACTATGATAATTGTATCCTAGAATAAATCATAAAGATTGTCCTAAAATATCCCTGGTCGGTCATCTATGCGGGAGCAAAGATGAAACAACACCGGTATGACTTTGATAAGATATGGAGATATGAATCAAAGTCTTAAGCACTTGTAAGTGTACAAGGTGCTGGACCGACCCACTATAAGAAAGCTACATGGATCAAGTCATAAGCTTTTCTCATGTATAACAACGTCACAATGCCCTTTGACCTGAGGTCATCATGGATTCCTACATGAGAGTTGCTAAGCTTTGAACTAGTTAAAAGTCACTTTTGATCGGGTGATGATAAAGGCTAAGATCGGGCTTGGTGGTTTTTCATGCAGAGGAATATGAATGATCAAGATGGAATTTGTCCCTCACATTAGTAAAGAGAGATTATTGGGCCCCACGATGAGTGAGTTTGAGAAATGTATGGCCTTATTATGATGGAAAGGAATGTCCCTTTCTATTGTTAGACTACTTAGGAATCGAGAAAGTAATGGTTAGGAATAAGAGGATGACATTATCCATGCCTCATCCTCAACCGATATATAGTGTGACAAGAGGGATCTGACATGGTTATATGATAGGTTGCATCATGTTAACGATCCTCAAATGAATTGGGTAGTTGTAATGTCTTGCTAGAGGCCGCTTGCGACTTGTGGGTTAGTACATTTATTGGCCCACTCCTAACTTTGTATAGGCCTACAGGGTAGCATACAAGAATGGCCCAACACGAGATAATGCTTAATCTAGGGTGAATGAATTTTATATTTATATATATAATAAAAAATTCGTTAATAATATTATATATATGTGTGTGTGTATTTTTCGAAATACATATTTTATATATATGTATATATATTATATGATATTTTTATATTGTGTTAGTTTTAAATTTAATTTTATTAAGATAAATTAGATTTAATAACTAACATGATAGAGATATAGTATCTCAGATTTAATTTATGAAGATAAATTAAATCTAATGGCTCTTTATTTTGATTAAATAAATAGGTTAAATTAAAATTGTTGGACAGATTTAATTTAAAATTAATTTATTTAATTGGCTCATCAAGATAATTAATTGTTAATTAATTTCAAAATTAATAAAGATTAATTTTGAAATTGGAATATAGCCCTCATAGGTTATAATTTTGTTAGAGCAGATATACTCATACACGTATGAGGATTTAGAGCCGCAAGGGAAACCCTATGAGACATTGGAGGCGCTAGCATGTAGTATGTGTTGGAGAGCATTCGTGTGGATATCGGTATATGGAGCAGACCTGACGTGCTGGCTCCTAAAGAGCGAAAACCCTGAATTGAAAAAGGTACGAATCTTTCTAACTCGGTTTAAAAGCCGTTGATTGATGCTCGATTACGATCGGCAAAAATTTTAAAATTCTTCCACTGTGCCTGCCGATCCTAACAATATCTTGTCAGAGTTGTTTGCTATTACGCCACGAATGAAGGCCTCGCCTTCTCCTCATTAAAAGGCAAAGGCATTGCATCCGCTTACAAATTGAAGAGAGTATCGGTCATTCACCAATACTTACCATTTTGTTAGAGTTATCAAAGTTAGTTTTTTTGTTAGCTTGATACATTTCATTTCTTTGTTATAGTGTTCACAACAACCAGATACGAGCTCTTATTGCGTGTATCGTGTCATGAAGTTCATGAAGGACATAATTACCTTGAATCCTAGCTCAATTAGTACTAAGGTACATATATATATCCATGTATGTGTGTTTAAGTTTAATTAAAGTAAAGTCATATATATTCACTAACCATACTTCATTTTTTGCGTGTAGTACTTTGAGGATAGTTATTATGAGCAATAATCTCCCAGACAAATTGAAGAAGTTATAAAAGAGTTGGCTATGAAAGTTTATCGGCAATTGATATGAGCATAAGTTAGCTATGATTGATTTCAGTTTTGGTTTCTATTTTTGTTTTCTTTTTTTTGCTTTAACTGATTTTAGTTTGGGGTTCTGTAATGTACAGTTTAATTTGTATATGTACATTTTGATGATTGCTTTTTGTAATGTACATTTTGATGATTTGTTTAAATAGTTTCTGTAATTAGCTATTTCTATATTTGGTTTCTGTATGTAACATGCAGATGAGGGCTTATCAAAAGTGAGCCCCCCAATTTTTCAAAAAACAATTGTCACACATACTTAATGGTTATTCACCAATAACCATCAAATATTATATATATATATATATATTTATAATGGTTTTTTTAAATCACTATCAAATAAACCCCTTCCTGTGGACCAATACATTATCGTTCATCATTTTAATCATTAAGTACTGTACATAATAAATCACAGTTCTTATTAAACAACTGTTAAATATAGATTGCTATATTTCATAGTCATTGTCTTACAACTATCAAAATAGTGCCATATACATAACAATTGTCTTTAAACAACCGTGAAATATAGTGCCCAATATTTAACAGTTGCAAACTGTTATATATAAATATCTGACACTCAGATATTTAATGATTGAAAACTATTAAATGTCCATAAAAAACTGTCATATATAGACAAATTTGTAGTAGTGTGATTGATCTCAAGATTCCAACTTGATAGGATAAGAGATCTTACATCTTCAATCTAATTCTATAAAGGATGTACCTATCCACAATCAATCAAGAGCAAATGTATAGCTTCCAAAGAATCGGTATAAAGCTTAATCCTACTTGGCCCCAATTGCCTACAAAGTAGGAGTCCCATATAGATAGCATGGATTTCCGCAACAGTTAGGAAATATGTCACATGCTTATCTTATTTTCATGTTTTTCAAAGTATTAGCGTGTAGTACAGTGGGCACATAGGAATAGTATAAAAAAACTGATATTATTGATACAATATGCTAGATTATATTACAAGAATTTCCCCATAGGGGTGTTCATAATGTTTACAGATCTTAAAATGATAAAGGCCTTCAGATAACCAACGTCTCCTCTTATACTAGTCCAAAACCTTACATTCCTTGTAATTATGATTCTGCCCTCTGAGCCGCTGTCTACTACTGAAAAATTTTTACATTTATGGATAGGGTGAGATTCAAAGAATCTCAGTAGTAACATACAATCAGACATATACGATGTGAAAGTAAATATGCCATACACCATGTTATGTAAAATCATAGAATGATGTGTGCACACTTTCCAAGGCCAAATGACTAGCTTAACCTTATGCCAACCCTGGCTTAACCATGCACCTCCATTGGGGTCTCAGACCACAACTAAGCTAATATGTATGTCCAAGACACTATGCTCATATTACAGAAGAAGGCATACACAAATATACAATAACCACATAGAGTATGAAAGAAAGAGTTACTACCTGAAATAGCCCTTTCCCGCCTAACCATCTAACTGTCTTGATCCAGCTCGGTACAACTGTTCGATCCTAAAATTCCTAGTTTACAAGAGTTGAGTTAATGCTCATTCATGTACTATTCTAAACTTACTTTAATGGTTATCTATCACAGTTTCAACAATTTCTACACATTACAACACTGCACAGTGCAGCTTCACTATTTTCCAAAAAACTGGCAGATTTTCAGTCGACTTTGGAAAATCATAATTAATTCTAGGGAAATCCAATTTGGCTTATTCCAAAGCCTATATAAAGCTTCTTAAATGTATTTTCATGGAAAAATACCCAAGGCTGGTCACTATTATCACATTTTTCCCAAAACTTCACTAACTTCCCCTATTCCAGATTACATTCCACAAATAGGGTACAACTTTGAAAAATCATCTCTCTTAATCTGCTCATCTAAGAATCATGTTCTACCCACCAATTTAAAGTTCTACATGTCTACTTTAATCTTACCAAATTTCATAATATTTAGACTGGGTTTGACTAATGAAATACAATCAGACTGCCTCCAGTGAAACAAATCAAATAGCACCTCCCCTTATCTTCATAAATTTTGGGATTTAAACATAAGCATCCAAAAATCATGAACACTTGCATTCTTACACAATTTTCCATTTTAAACACAATGGAACTATCAGAAGTACAAAATTCCAGCTCCTCCCTCATGTTGTGCATCATACCGAAATCTGGGTTCTCAGGAGGGAAAGTGTATTTTTCTTGATTTCTCTTGCTTAACCACTTTCTTTCCACATCTAATCACACGATTACCTACTTAAAAACTAAATGAACATGATTTGAAGAAATTTTGGCAACATAAAATTTTAGGGTTCATCATCCCAAAATCACAAAACAATCAAAAAAACCAAGTCAAAACCAGCAATAACAACCACAACAACATATTATAGCACAAGAAGATCAAGTTTATGAGAGTACCTCTTGATTTCACCACTTTCTCTCTCTAATTCACCTTAGCCCTCTCTCTCAACACTCTTGATTTGGTATGTTGTCCATGGATTTTAGCCCTCTCTCTCTACACTCTTGATTTGTCTTGCTATCCATGGATTTCAAGGAAAAGAAGAGGTTAGAGGTAATTCTAAGGAGATTAAAAGGCATAAGCACTTGATTTACATACTCTTACCTTTGATTTTTTGCTCTTGGAACCCTAGCTTCTTCTTGATGTTCTTCAAGTGTCCTTGAACACATTCTCTCTCTCTCTCTCTCTCTCTCTCTCTACTATAGTTTCAGCTAAACAAAATGAAGAAGGAAGAAGTGGAAATGAGTTTTATCTAATGATCTCTCTTCTTGCTTTTTACTCTAACAAATGCTTGCTTGTGATTGGTTCTCTTTGTTTTTCTTCTTGCATTAATATTCACCAAGAAAATATATATATATATATTTCCCTTGCTTTGACCGAAATTGAAGAGGGAAAGAGGATAAATTTGCTTCATTAAAATATCTTTCCTCTTGCTTTTGAAATAATATTGTTTAATGCTAATTGACCATGTGCATTTTTACTTGGCCAAGATTATTTCTTCTTGGTTTAATATGCATCAAGTAAATTATTTTTCTTTCTTGCTCCCTACTTCAGCCAAAATTTATCTCAATTAAAGGGAAAAACAGAAGGTTTCTTGCTTTATGGGTCAAATGACCAAAAGTTTAAAGTTGTATGTTTTTTTAAAGGGCAATATGAATGTTCTATTATGTTCCATCAACACATTAAAAAGATTATACAATATATCGGCTGTGGATGTAGACCAATATTTCTATTGGCAAATACGGGGTTTCCAAATCCATGCCCAAGTACTTATTACTTCTTGGGTTGTAATTGCTATTTTATTAGTTTCAGCCATTATAGTTGTTCAAAATCTACAAACCATTCCTACTGATAGTCAGAATTTCTTGGAGTATGTCCTTAAATTCATTTGAGATGTGAGCAAAACTCATATTGGAGAAGAATATGATCCATGGGTTCCCTTTATTGAAACCACATTTCTATTTATTTTTTCTTCTAATTGGTCAGGGGCTATTTTGCCTTGGAAAATCATTCAGTTACCTCATAGGGATTTAGCTGCACCCACAAATGATATAAATACTACTGTTGCATTAGCTTTACTTACGTCGGTAGTGTTAGATCTCATGTTTTGATGATAACAAAGAATATTATGAAAAAGATTTGGTTAATAAATAAGTTTGAACAAAGTAATAACAAGGAAAATCATCACTTGAAGTAAGCATTGGAGTAATGAAGAAAGGCCAAGAGAAAACGCTGAGAAACTTGATCAGAAGCAAATTTTCTAAGGCATTACTCGAGTAAGTACTCGAGTAATGAGACAGAAACTTGAATTAACTAGAGACACCTTCAAGTAACCTGCCAAGAATACTTGAGTAAGTACTCGAGTAATAGTGTAAATGTTTTCAAATTGCTCTCGACCTGCCAATGTTACTCGAGTAGCTACTCGAGTAACTAGGTAAATCATTTGGAGTTGTTCTCGGCTTGCCAACGTTACTTGAGTAGCTACTCAAGTAACCAGGTAAAATTTTTCAAGTTACTCTCGACCTGCCAATGATACTCGAGTATGTACTCGAGTTACTCTGTTTCAGAAAATGTGTTGCTCTCGGCATTTTGAACCCTGCCAACGTTACTCGAGGAGCTACTCGAGTAACTCACTGTGGTAAGCAAAAATCTTAAGGTAGTACCCGAATAACTTGATCTGGTTTTTATCACATTTCACTCGAGGCACTACTCAAGTATGCAGGTATGGAATGACTTATTTAAAGTAAATTACTTGAGTAAGTACTCGAGTATCCAGAGTTATTTTTGAAGAAAAACCTCAAGTCATTACCCGAGTAAGCTATTCAGAATATTTATGTTTACTCGAGTATGTACTCGAGTAACAATGTAATCAAACTTGAAGTGCTCTCGGCCTTGAAATCCTGCCAACATTACTGGAGTAAAGCATCGAGTAACAAAAGTTTATTTGAAGGTTTACTCGAGTTAGTAGCCGAGTAACCTATGAAGAAAAGAGGGCATTACCCGAGTAGATACCCGAGTAAACAAGTATTTCCAAAGGTTTGAGATTTTGTTTATTCCATGCACTACCCGAGTAATGTTATATCTGTTTGTTGACTTGCAGTTCATCAAAGTTTTCATGATGATACTCGAGTAAGTACTCGAGTAAACTTTAATGAATACTCGAGTAGCTACTCGAGTATGCAAACCCAAAAATTCAGAAATCATTCCAACGTTCATTGTTTTATTTCCTATATGATTAACCTTTCATTGTATTAGTATTCTTAGCATATCCACAGATAAACAATGAAGAAATCTTACCAAATAAGGAAAGTCAAATGCAACGTTCAAATGCCACCTACCACCACCTACCACAAACGTATGTCTTTCAAATACTGGAAAAGTCAATAGTGGCTGCGCACGCTCCAACGGGCATGAAGAAATATGTTCCATCAATCATTACCAATGTATCTATATATATGGGAACATCCAAACAAAAAAAAAACAAGAACACACACACGAACGTATTACCAAGTTCACTACTCTGTTTTACATTATACTTGTAATTCTATGCTTCAGTGATTCTTATTCACTCTGTGAGAGAGATATTTTATTCAAACTCAATATTTGTTATTGAGGTAACTTAAGGTTGTGGAACCTTGAGTTGGGATTGGATTACAACTTGTAAGGGGGAGCGAGTGTCCAGGCGAAGGAACTTGCTTGTACTGAGGTGCCAAGAACCCACTGAATCTTGGAAGTTATAGTAAAACTCTCAGAGAAGCTCTGAGGACTGGACGTAGGTCAAAGTGGTTGTGGCCGAACCAGTATAACTCTCAGTGTACACTTCGGTGATATTTCTCCTTACTCCTTATTACTTTATATTCACCGTCAAGTTTTTTATTTGCAACGAAATTTTTAGTATCACCCAATTCACCCCCCCCCCCCTCTTGGGTGAAACGCTTGCTCTAACAGGTAGCATATTTTTATGCAGGTCTTTCAAAAAAAAACATTAGATTATTTTGGTAAATACATCCAACGAACCCCAATCCTTTTACCTATTAACATCTTAGAAGATTTCACAAAACCCTTATCGCTTAGTTTTTGACTTTTTGGAAATATATTAGCTGATGAATTATAGTTGTTGTTCTTGTTACTTTAGTACCTTTAGTGGTTCATATACCTGTCATATTCGTTGGATTATTTACAAGTGATATTCAAGCTCTTATTTTTGCAACCTTAGCTGCAGCTTATATAGGTGAATCCATGGAAGGCCTTCATTGACTATTTTTTGAAATAGTCTTTTTTTTTTTAGCTTAGCCCATTACAATGTATGTGTGGTTCAAAATAATCTATTTAAGCGAATGGAACAAAAATATAGAAATAAATTTATAAAAAAGGTTATCCCAAAAAAAAAAAGATGCAAATAAATTCTAAATAAAATAAGTATACGATTTTGTATGAAAGTAAAAAAGATTACTAGGGAATTGTAAAAACAATAGGAAAGAGATCCATCAAAAAGATATTTTTCCTAGAAAGACTCTTTCTTTGCCCAATTTATACTTCCCTCCAATGAATATTCCTTTTTGTTTATTGTTTTGGATTTGGATTGTTTTGTTGTATTTTGTTTTGTTGATTCAATTAGAAAATTAAATTGAATATTAGATTATTTAAATATTAGATTATTAGATTTAGACTCGATTATATAAAAAAATTATTAATAACAATAAATATTAGTATGAATTATAAAATATTAATTAATTAATCAATTAATTATAATAATTAAATTTATAGTATGTATGTATGTATGTATGTATGTATGTATGTATGTATGTATGTATGTATGTATGTATGTATGTATGTATGTATGTATGTATGTATGTATGTATGTATGTATGTATGTATGTATGTATGTATGTATGTCAAATTAATAATATTAGTATTAGGATCCAAAATTTGAAATAATTTGAATAAGAATTTATATGGTATCTCCGTTTACGTTTATGACGTGTGATTGAAAAGATGTATGTAGGATCCAAAATTTGAAATAATTTGAATAAGAATTTATATGGTATCTCCGTTTATGTTTATGACGTGTGATTGAAAAGATGTATGTATGTATGTATGTATGTATGTCAAATTAATAATATTAGTATGTATGTATGTATGTATGTATGTATGTATGTATGTATGTCAAATTAATAATATTAGTATTAGGATCCAAAATTTGAAATAATTTGAATAAGAATTTATATGGTATCTCCGTTTACGTTTATGACGTGTGATTGAAAAGATGTATGTAGGATCCAAAATTTGAAATAATTTGAATAAGAATTTATATGGTATCTCTGTTTATGTTTATGACGTGTGATTGAAAAGATGGATGTATGTATGTATGTATGTATGTATGTATGTATGTATGTATGTATGTATGTATTAGGATCCAAAATTTGAAATAATTTGAATAAGAATTTATATGGTATCTCCATTTACGTTTACGACGTGTGATTGAAAAGATGTTATGTAGAATGGATTCTCCTTTCATTCATTCTTCAATTCAATGGTTGACCAAGTTGGAATAAAAAATAAAATAAAATTATATGAACTTAGATCACTCAAATATTGATATTTCTATGCAATAACTCAGTCTACTGAATTGATTTAGATTGATTTTATCCATATGGGCTCGTGATAAATAAAAGGAAGAGAAGGCTTAAAAAACAAGTTTAAAAAAATATGGTAGGAGGGGAGGGGTCAAACTATTATAGAATCTAATTGATATAAAACAACTCTTTATTTTGTGGATGTTTCAAAAAATATTATTGAATCCGATTGAATTTGAGACAAGAATAATAGGTTTACAGTTTGTTAAAAACACTTGTATATGTGACATTAGATATTAACTAGTTATATATGAACTAAACATATATCTAAATTTGCCCTGCCAATGTAAATTTAGATAGGGATTCAAAAATAGAAGTCCTTCTACTTTATCTAGTATCTAGAATTGTGAATTGAATCTTGAATGACTAAAGAGATTAAATCAAGAAAAAGAATGAAAAATTCAAAGAAAGGTTTGGAAATGTAAAGTAAGAGAAGAACAAAAGTTGTAAGGATTCACAAAAACTATGTGGATAGAAACTAAAAAGGAAATATCAAAGTCTTTCTTATAGTTGGATAAATCTTATTATAGTTCAATAAATATTCTCTTTTTTTTTTTCAATTCAGAATTCTTAATTACTTTGACTAGATAGATCTTAATGATGGAATAATTAAAGTCATAATTTGTTGGTTGATTGTATCATTAACTATGTCTTTATTTTTGGTGTGAGAAACTTATCATAAATCTACTGATTTTTGCCGCTTCGGTTATTGCTATTGGGTTCGCCGTTAGGTTTGCTTCTATTAGACCTGGGGTTGATCAAAGTACTGCTGCAGGTCAAGCTGGAGAAGAGATTGTGAGACAACCCAAGAGTGACTAGCATTAGCGCTTTTGTTTAAATAAAATCAATATACAATATCTAAATATATTGATATTTCTATTAATATATTGAAAAATGAAATAGTAAAAAATTCAAATAGAATGAATAATTAATGTAGAAAATGAATTCGAAATTATTATATTATATTATATTATATTAATATTAGATTCTATCAATAATAATAAACAATTAAAAAATTAATAGAATTATTATTATATTAATATTTAAGATATTCAAGATTAAAGAATAATATTAATAATAAAATAATTAATAGATAATAATAGATTAATGATTAATAAAAATCAATAAAAAGTAGAAATCATTGAAAGATAATTAGTCTATCTATAAGAGTAGATGATATCGTATGAAAAATATATCTGATTCTTTCCTTTCTTTGGGTTACTGGCCATCCGCCAGGAGTGTTGGGTTTAATACCAATATTTTTGCAACAAATCTAATAAATCTAATTGTAGTGATTGGTGTATTGATCGTTTTTTAAAAAGGAGTATGTGCGAGTTGCTTATTTCAAGAATAGGTTGGATCCAACCAACTGCACTTCTTTTTCAGTTATAACTAGAAAAATGTGCATTATCCCACAACTTACTTTTGAATAAATAATGAATAAATTAAGAAATCATATTTAAGAACCATAGCATTTTGTGATTCATTGGCAAGTCCATTTTAATTCTCTATCAAACAATAATCTGGGACCATTAACATGGTTAAAGTTAAGCAGTTTGAAGTCTAAACATAGTGTAGTACTCTTTCTACTACTATGTTTATGTTAATACAGAAAATGTTTCAAAAAAAAAAAGTTGGAATTTCTTTTTTTCGATATAGAACACTCTTTGATAAAATGATTTGAACCTTTTAGGGTGAAAAATGGAGAAAAAAAATTGGATATTTCATTTCAGCCCCTTTTCTATACAATGCAAAATCGATAGCCTATATATAAAGTAATAAGAATTCTTTTGATTTAAAAAAAAAAGGGCTAATATAACTTTGTCCCTGAAGTTTGACCAGATTTTGGTTTTGGTCCCTCAAGTTTGAAAAGGACTTGGTGGAAACCCAGTTTGGTCTTAAAAAACTAAGTCCTTTTTAAATTTGAGAGACCAACAATTATAAAAGGGTTAAACTTGAGGGACCAAAACCACTGATTTCAAACTTGATAGACCAAAACCAAAATCGGGTCAAACTTCAAAGACCAAAAGTTATATTAACCAAAAAAAAAAAAAACTTTGCTGACAATTATTTGTTTGGTCAGAAGAGTCTTCCAAATATTCTGGTCTTCTCTTAGTAAGAAGTTTTGATATATATAGACACACATTTGAATATGAATAGAGAAGAGAAGATAGGTTCATTGCATTTAAAAATAAAAAAAGATATGTGAAGTTCCCGTAAGTAATTGAGCATGAGAGCCAAATGAATCAAAAGATTCATGTTTGGTTAGGGAAGAGACCCACCCACGACAATTCAAGGAAGATATAATCATAAAAAACCACAAAAGTGAGGGCAAGTAAGATGTAAACTTACAGGTCAGGTGGCTTGTTTTCTTGTTCCACACATGTATTCTGTCTCAACTCGTGGTCCTGCATTTTACTCACCTCAGAGCCATTTTGTCTGTCTTTATTTTTCTCTATAATGTCTAACGGCCAATTTTTATTATTCAGGTGAGAATCATGTTGCTCTGCGGACCTTTCTGGCGCCTTTTCATTCCCTCTTGCGCCTTGAGAAATTTCTCTATTATTCTTTTTTGTCAGGTCCACTTTATTCCTCACTTGGTCACTTTCATTAAAGACCTGGACTCAACTTTATCCAAGCATACAAACGCTTTGGTATTTCTTCACTTAACCGTGTGAGATCACAAAATCCAAAACAGTAATAAAAGTATTTTGATTAAAAACAGTAATAAGAGTATGAATGCTCAGAGGCTTTGGTATTTCTTCACTAAACCGTGTGAGATCACAAAATCCAGAACAGTAATAAAAGTATGAATGCTCATAGGCTTTGGCATTTCTTCACTTATATCCCGTGTGAGATCACAAAATCTATAATGTTCAATGGTGACATATTACAAACAAGGCTTTCTTAACTATGTCAACGTTAATTCATTTGAGCCTAGCCTAAAATAAACATTTTCCCACAGCTAATACTATTTACACTCACAAACCAAGCTTTTTTGGTCTCAAAAATGTGGATGAACCCTTGCGCAGACCAGGCATGGAGACTTGCTGCTGATTCTTGGCCTCCTTTTGCTTCTCCTTCTCTTTCCTTTCTCTCTCAGCCTCAACCTGGGCCTTTTTTAAATTCTCCATCTCCTCTTCCATAGCTGTTTTTTCTTGTTTCTGTTTCTTTTTGTGCTCCAACAATGATGTATCAGACTCCTTGACAGAGAAGAACATGGGTCCCAACTCAGCCAACCACTGGGGCTCCACAGCTGTAGCACATTGCATGTACTCTTTGGTGGTCAGAACTAACTCGTGATAGACCACGTACTCTGGCGTACAACCCATACCAAAGAGTGCACTGCTGGGATGTAGGTGACATGGCATTCCATTCCGGCAGTTCACATACTCCCCCACTCCCTTCAATCTTGCCGCATTATGAAAGTAGGCTGAACAGATCGCTTTCCTAACAATGTCGGTATCCGGCCAAGAAGATGTCAGGGGAATCTTTAGAGTCTTGAGAATATCAAGCAGCTGGGATCTCACCTCTCTGGCCTTTCTAAGACCTTTAACATGCAAAAAATGATCATTGCACCAATCACCCCTGTAATCATGTTGTTTCCATTGCTGATAAACATTGTACAAGGTTAGGTGATCAGATTCTGGCACAAAGAATCTCTCACGAGCTGCGTCACTCTCCTCTGCCCTGTCCTTGGGTCTAAAGAAAACAGATGGAACTGAAAGCATTGACACAATTGTCAATATCTCCTCCACACACCCTAGCTGTTCACCCATCAAAAGCATCTTAGCAAGGGGTGGGTCCAACGGAAACTCAACCATCTTCCATCCAAGATCAGTTAGGCCCCCCACATTATTGAGTGCACCCAACACCCATAATTGATACATTGAATTGAGAATGTTATCCTGGGGAGGTGGGTCCATGAAGTCAAAATCCAGCAAGTTCTCAACCTTCAGAGATTTCAGCAATAGGACCACATTACCTAGGTTAGTCCTTTGAATTTCTGGTATAGGGCTAGGCAACATTTCATTCAGGTAGGCACTCTCTGTATAAAGCCGATAACATGTACCAGGGCCAGTTCTGCCAGCTCGTCCAGCACGCTGGTCAGCAGCAGCACGACTGACAGGGAATACTTGAAGGGCATCCATACCCATCCTAGGGTTATACACCTTCATTTTACCATAGCCTGTGTCAATGACGTAAAAAATACCATCCACAGTCAAGGACGTCTCAGCAATATTAGTGGCCACAATGCACTTGCGAGCTCCGTCTTCTGCTTTCTGGAATATCTTCGCTTGCAAGTCCGCAGGCAGTTGGGAGTATATGGGAAGAATCAAGAGTTTAGGAACCGCCCTACTTGAAGATGATATCATCTGCTCCATTCTCTCAGCAAGGGCATAGCAGGCCGCCTCAATCTCATCTTGGCCAGTCATGAAGATAAGGATGTCACCCAGTGGGCTGGTTATATGAATGGTCATGGCCTGCTTTACTGCAGCTTCAACATAGTCTTCACATGGAGTTTTACTCCATAATACATTAACAGGGAATGTTCTTCCAGGAATGTGGAATATTGGCACACTGCAAGGACACCCGAAATTAGTTTAACTGAGTAAGTTGATCCAAAGGAAACATGCAAAGTTAAGGATTCAAATTTACCTTCCAAAGAAATTTGAAAACTTTTGCGCATTTAGAGTTGCAGACGTGACAATTAGCTTGAAATCAAGACGGTGGGCAACCACTTTCTTCAAAATTCCAAAAAGAACATCCGTGCTTAGTGACCTCTCATGGGCTTCATCCATGACAACAACCCTGCAATATTTTCAATCCTGATGATCAGTAACAGTTTTTACAGCACAGAACAATGAAGCATAAATCTAGAAGGGAGAATTTTTCATTATCTTCAATCAGAATTTCCATACCGATACTTGTCTAAATCAGAGTCTCTGAGTGTCTCACGAAGAAGTACCCCATCGGTCATGTACTGCCAAAGTACACCACAATGTTTAGAATTCAGAGCATATGAGGAATTGATAATCACATGCCCATATGTAGATAGTAACTACCTTAATAACAGTATTTGGCCCTGTTACATCCTCAAAACGTATGGCGTAGCCAACTTTATCACCCAACTCTGTCTCCATCTCCTCACTGACTCTCTTGGCAACACTCATAGCCGCCACACGCCTTGGTTGGGTGCAGCCTACTATACCACCTTTAGTATAGCCATCTTCATGTAGATACTGTCCAATGGCAAAATATCAAATTTCTGCTGTTAGTGCATAAACAAATTCCAACAAACCTATTCCATCTCTCTCTCTTGTTTGGAGAGTGGAGGCTACGAAACTAAAGATATGACAATTGAAAGCCAAACCTGTGTTAACTGTGTTGTTTTTCCAGAGCCTGTTTCTCCCACCACCACCACCACCTGATTCTCTCGAATTACCTGTACATTGCACAGCCAGAACAAGTTATAAGATAATAAACATGACAATATACAGAAAGCAACACAATTAACAAAAATAATCATGACAATATAATGAAACTCATCACATATGCGTTAATATTGTGTTTGCTATGAATTCCACTTGCAGGTTGGCAATCAAGTTGATGGTCATCAAGTAAACAAAATTAAAAAATAATAATAAAAAGGCTAGCTAACCTGTAATAACTCTTCACGCACAGAAAATATGGGTAAATATTGCCTTTGCTCAGAAATGCTTTTTGACTTTGCAAAGTCACTCACTGCTTCTCCCTTCTTCATATGCTGGGCAAACTTGGCATCCTCCTTGAAATCAATTTCACCTTGTTCACCCACTACAGAAGTATCTGCATCAATCTGCAAGAAGTGCATTCAAATAATAAAACCACAATTTGTTAAACATAAGAGAAAACAGAAATACCAATTCCCAAGAAAAAATACCTGCTCTGCTGTTTTTTCAACGCCAAGAATATCACCAAGCTTTGATCCCGCTAATTCCCAAAACCTCTGTCGGGACTTATTCATGCTTTGCTTCTCATGCACTTCTCGTACTAGAGTAGATCCTTTGCGAGAAATAATAGCCATATCAGATGTAGGATCTTTTATTGGCATTATAGGCTCTGCCTGCTTTGTAAAAACAACTCTTCCATCTAGGAAAGGTGGCTTTGTATCTGTTTTATCAACAAAAGCAAGATAATAAGATATAAAGGAAAGATAATCAATCATCCACGGCTGTTCAAATTAAAATGTCAGAAAATAGTCATACCATGTACGAGAAGAATAACCTTGCGCTCTTCCTCATCATCAAATTCAGTCTGAACTTCTGTACCTCTAACAGCTCCTGACCTCAGCAGTTGTCGATCCTCCCACTGAGCATTATCAGCTGTGAGCTGAGACAGCTTTTTGCTCTGAGCAAGGGACATCTTAGTCCCATCTCTTCGAACCTGTGTTATTGATCATTATGAGACAAAAATTATAAAAATGTAAAACTTTTTCATATACTTTCTAAACTATTTACTAGTTCTACTTATGGTATGTAGCAATGACCCTAAATAATCCAATAGGAGTTGGAAGCACCATGCAGGTAACTAATTCAGGAACCTTCGTTTTAAATTATATAATAAACTTGTTCTTAACAAATACCAGTCTTTTGGCCAACTCTGCTTCCTTTTTCTGAAATGAAGCCTCATCCCCCAGAAAAACTGATGAGTTATCTGCATCAAATGTACTCCCTTCCTCTCTATCATACCTGCTCAAAGGGAATCATCTGAATTAGATAACATCGAAGTAATGCAAAAGAAAAAAGAAACCAAAAAGAAAAACTGATGACTATGCTTTGTTATATGAGGCCTGACATAATTATCTCCAACACAGGTTACATGACCACCTTAGCTAAAAATCAAGAGTCAATATTAAAACATAGCCAATGAAGGAAAATTTAACAGCTACCACATCATTCAACATCTGCTACTATTAAGCATTCAAGTTCACAAAACCTACAACTACAACAGCATATTAATCAAAAAGAAGAAGCTTGTCTAGAACTAATATTATTTACCATGCTCGGTCTGCATCATATTCCATCTCTAGACGCATGCTTTCAGAAATCTCATAGCGGCGTTCTTCACCTAAATTGGCATCATCCGCAACTTCATCCTTTAGAAACAGAATAGAAGTTAACAATACAGTTAAAGAAAGCACACCAGTGAAAGTAAGCAACCATCATTACAACTTTTTTATATTATTTATGACTGAAACTAGGAGTGAAAAATACCTCATATGACTTCGAATTTTCTGAAGAAAAAGTTGAGTGATGGGACCTTCTACTATGCCTGGTTCCAGAAGATTTGACTGAAGATCCAGAAGCACGTATTGGAACTGGAGATGGAGATACATTGTCCCAAGGAGAAGATGAAGCAACTGCAATGTATTCAGTGATGAATTAGATTAAAATTACTTCATAAAGACCAGTATTGAGTCAATTATATGAAATCCCAAAACAAAACCGTTGACATTCACTAGAAGATATGAAATAACATACGGGTTGAATGTGGAGTATGACCCCCCAACCATGGAGACACTAATCGTGCATCAGGTGAAGCACCAACAAACAGGGGGGATGGTGAAGGTGAAGGTTGATGACGCTTAGAAGAATAAGAGACACTATCCCTTCGTGGAGTCTCTTCCCATTCCCATCTACCATCATCCCAGTCAGACCTGCCTGCGAGATTTGAAACATCATACCATTCGAATATTAAACATCATTCATTGGCAATGACAAATGCTTATTCGTGATATTCACAGGAATGGAAATAAGGAAATGACATTTACTTGGCTGGATTCAGAATTTGGATTGAATCAGAACTTCCTCAGGAAAATTTTTTTAAAACAAAAAACAGAAAAGGGAAAAAAAATAGGGCAGAGCTTTCACACACCTGATGTTCTCCTGGAACCTTCATATCTGTTTCTCTTTCTATCATATTCATGGTCATATCTACCACGTGAACACATATGCATGTGCTCACTTGACCGAGACCTATACTGATCTTGAGTCACCAAATTTTCTGCAAGATGTCAAACATCATACCATTTGAATATTAAACATCATTCATTGGCAATGACATGCTTATTCGTGATATTCACAGGAATGGAAAAAAAGAAATGACATTTACTTGGCCGGATTTAGAATTTTGATTAAATCAGAACTTCCTCAGGAAATTTTTTTTAAAACAAAAAACAGAACAGAATAAAAATAGGGCAGAGCTTTTACTAACCTGGTGTTCTCCTGGAAGCTTCATATTTGTCTCTCTTTCTATCACGTTCATGGACATATCTGCCACGTGAACCAATATGCTCACTTGAACGAGACCTATAATGATCTTCAGTCACCAAACTTTCTGCACAAAAAATCAAGGAAACTTTTTAATATTAGTATTTAACTGGAAAAGAAATATTTGAATGAAACAAAAAATGGAACAGATAACACATAAGAAGGCATACAGTTGCACAATAACAATAATGAAATCCAAAACAAATCAAATGTGTAGAACATAACATGCTTCTTCATATTCATGGATTTTTCTTCACGATATGCATAAACAAACATAGATATATAAGTACCTGATTGCAGCGTTTCACTAGTTACTGCACGGTATCTTCTATCAGCATGCTTCTTTGTATTAATGGATCTTTCTTCATCAACAGAAGAAATCCCAGATCCTTCTTCTTCCGTCGCACATGCTGCCATAGAAGCAATCCTTTCTTTAGGTACCTTGAATCCCACATCAAGTTGAGAACTTTCCCGCTTTGCATTGGCAAGGACATCCAATCCTGTTACATCATTTATTAATAACACCATACAGATAGTGTGTGTCTATTTATGTATAAATATGATAGAAACCAGTGAGATAGGGACCAGCAGCCTTTGATGGTTTATTCCAGAAAAAGGCATGGGGAAAGGAGTTAATTTAAATGTCAGATATTTTAAGTGGTTATGGGAATGGTTATCTGCAGCTATTTTATGTTTTAGGAAGTTATTTTCGGTTATTCTGTCTTATCATATCACTCTCTTTATGTATTGTGGCATCTGACTTAATGATCATCAGAAGTATTATTCAGTAAACAGATTCCCTCTTCTCTTTTCTAGAATTACAAATTCTGGTCCACGAGTTCTTTTCCTTCCTCTTTCTAATAATTCCCTTTCTTTCCGATAATTATTTTCAGTCCCCATCATAATATTAAAGTAAATTAACAATAGAAAGTACACCTAGACGAGATTTTCTTTCTTGAGGTATGTAGACAGCCTTATTTTTCCCTGGAACATAGAGGCCACCCCCACTGGATTTCTCTGGTTCCAACATAATTGTTGTCTTGTCCAAGTCAACGACTCCAGCATCATCTTGTTTCTGCCCATAAAGAAGATATAAAAAGAAATTAGTGATTACTAAACAAATATATTGCATATATCGATAATCCATACACAGTAATACAGGAAAGTTAAACACAGACCTCCATGAGAATAGTGTCAATCTCGTACGTTCCTCTTCGCCTTTGTAAATAAAATCGTTGTTCGTCTTTGACTAAACCTTGGCTGCTTCCTTCCTTTTCAATAAAAACCCTAGAAGACGATCAGGCGTTTGTGCTCTCCCATTCATGCAGGGGCTCCCTTCCGTCAACCTTCCAAACATAAGCATCTAAGGGTCATCCTTCAATACTATGATTTAAATATATAAAAGACTAAGAGTTTAGGATTGTTTTTCTTGATTAGCAAAGTTTAGGATTCTTTAAACTTAACACTGTATTAAGGTACTGAATAAAGTAATGGATAAATGGGAAAGTTAGATAATAATTTGAGAATTTATGTTGAGAAGGATAAAGGTATTCTGAGATAAAGAGCAGGCAAGAATCTCACCTTCTCTCTAAAACAGCCCAATACTCTGTTATAAAGAGAAAGCAAGTATCTCACTAACTCTCTAAGAAAAGCCTTGGAGAATCTCCTAAACCAATTTACTCTTCGAATATCCAATGCTTTATTGAATAGACCAAAGGCCAATTTATAGGAATACAAAGAGAGATAAAAATCTAATTCAAAATTCAAACTAGGAAATCTAAATAATATAAAAAATACTAAAATAATATCTAAAATACTATTCAAACTAGGAAATCCAAATAATATATGAAATACTAAAATAATATCTAAATTCTAGTTACTAAATCCTACTTGTGGATATTCCTCTTATTCTGAAATATCTAAAATAATAAATAATATTGCTAAAATATTTTAAATCCTATTTATAGATAATCCACTTATTTTCAGATTTCCTAAAATGATAATAAAAAACAGACTCAATTAATAAAATAAATATTAATAAAATCAGACTCTATCATTATTCCCTCCTTATAAATTTGCCTTGTCCTCAAGGCCAAACGAAAAAATTATCTTCCTTGTATGTCTGGAGGTTTAGGCAGAGGTGGTATGAAGGCAATATAAGTTGTATCAACAACTCTAAGTAAGACTCAAAAAGGTATAGTAGACCAAACAAGAAGACGCACGCCAAATAGCAATTCTTCAAATACAAAATCATGTTTGAACCCACTGTCCGCAAGAATTAGAATTTTAAGACTATGGACAGTACTCTTCATCATTGAAGCAAAAGACTTGCATATTTTGGTGTTGAAGGAGATTCCTGCAACATTCCCTCTTAATTCGGTCTTGACTTCTACTATTGACTTCCAGTACTAAGGGAGGCATAACCTCTTTGACCTCTCCGGTGATCTTCATTGGTGAAAAGCTTGATTTGCAGCAGTGGCCTGGGCAAAAGATGTCTCCACATTGATAGCACACTCCCTTCTCCCTCCTAATTTGAGCTTCCGTATCTAGTTGAGTTGTTCCCGTTGAAGCCGATGTTGTGTATTGAGTTAGTTGCGAGGACGACACAACTAATTTATTTTGGTTTGATGAATCAGACGCATATTGTGCCCCCTGACATTTCAAAATTTATATTTGACTCCCCTAAAATTTTGATTTATAATATTAAACCACATGCAGTTACTTTTTATCATTTTCATAAATGTATTAAGATTTTTTCTATCATTTATCAATTAAAATACTATTAGTTCTTTTGTATATGGCAAAAACAAGAAGAATAATATTTAGAAAAATATAAAAATACATGTCAAACCTTTGATTCAAGAAAAAATATGCATTACTAATAAAAAAAATTAATGCGGACATAAGCTATCCTCTGACCTAAACATAATATTTAAACTATCAATACTCAATCATCCTAATAGTTTATTTAACACAAATGATAATATTTTAATACTATCAATGCTTAATTATCTCAAGAAAATAAGTAAATGTTATACAAATGATGACTTTTTTATTTTTACATTTTTTAAATATTATTCTTCTAATTTTTCTGTTTTTGCCAAACCAGAAAACTATTTTAATTGACAAATGATAGTAAAAAAAAATTAATAAATTTATTAAAATGATAAAAGTAACAACTTGAATTTTAATATTACAAATCAAAATTTTAAAGGAGTCAAATTTAAATTTTGAAACATCAAGAGAATTATTTTTAACTTATCAAAGTTCAAGGAGGTTATCTGCAATTATTTAAAGTTCATATAGTTTTATGAAATTAGTAATTTACATAGAATGTCACGTGTCATTTCATAATATGACATGGCAATTTCCATTAAAAAGATAACGGTCACTTAATGGCAAGGGGTTAATAGTTAAAAAATGAAAGGTCGGGGGGTTAAATTTAAACTTTGAAATATTAGGGGGAGTTATATGCAACTGACTCAAGGTTCAGGGGAGTTTTGTATAATTTAGCCTTTATTATATGACATATTTCTCTTTAATTATGAGTTCTCAATTGGAAATGATATAGGTGTCTGTGTTGATCTATCTCCTTCCTTTTCACTGTCTTGTTCTCATTGGCATTAGGTTAATTAATTTGAAAACAGCAACAGAAACCAGCAAAGAGTTTAAAGTTAAAAAAAAAAAAACGATCGAATAAATAGCAAGCTTAACCTATCATTATCCACTTCACTATAATCAGAAGTAGAAAAATCAGAACAACAACACAATACTAATATTTTTGCTTTCGAGAAAATTTTATAATGCAGAAGGAAATGGTAACATTAAATGCAAAGTCAGTATTAATTGTGTGAACTTCCTACCGCACACTATGCAGAATCAAAAACGAAATTCTTCAAGCCACTTCCCTAGAGATTTGTGCAACAAATATACCCAATCAGAGGAGAATTATACCCAAAAATCATATTCAATTCATGAATTTAGTCTGTCAAACCAATTTTGATGGTCAAACCTCGATTTTCAGTCAAAAAACACAGTGCAGAACAGCAACTACAAGTTCCAAAATTTAATTTCAATGATGGCAACAATAGTATGCAACTCGACCCAAGTACTCAGTTGAGCTACAATTCGGAATTTTTTTTAAGCACAACTCCAGAATTTCACTCACAGAATAGTATGCAGCAGCAAAGTGCTTAAGTGATATGGAGACAGCAAAAATGTGAATTTTGAGACGCTTAATATAATGCAGAAAATGTTCAATATTTTTCCGTTTTCAATGACTTAGCTTTTACTCAAAATGCTACAGGCACAATTCCGTTCTTAGCAAAGTTCTTACAATGCATGAAAGAACTATAGTAAAATCCAGATTGCAGAACCAAGAATGAATGCCCAGTAAATAATTCACAGACAAAACCAATTTGATGCAAAATGACAGCAAGCTTGAAATCCATGAGGTTGTAACAATACTAGCAGATCAATTTAATCTTATATTCATAGAGAATTAAACATTCTTCAGCAGAAAACTTTACAGCAAAGAATTTGGTGCAGAGTGACAACAATTACACCTATATTGATTCAAATCAGTGATATTGCTCAATTCTAGAACTTGAATGAAGCAAAATTCCTTCTGTTTTAATTACAAGATTGTTGTTTTCTTTTCACATAAAAACAAAATATGCAGCAGCGAATATTTATTTTGTTTTTCGAGAAAACTTTTTGCTATAAAAATGAAAACGGAAGAGTATACCTAACCTATAAGTAAACTACACCCCGATTCAAAACGATTTCAAGCGAACTCTCAGCAGTCAACAATTAGAACAGCATAGCTTTCGTGAAACAAAGTTTTCGTCAGCAAATATTTATTGCTTTCAAAAACACAAGGTCAGTAAGTTGCTACAGCAACAATCTAATTAACTTCACAGCAGACCGAAATTAACCAAATTCTTCACTTGACAGCAAAGTTATTTGTTTCACACTTTCAACAACAAAAACTTTGAGAAACTAATCAGATTTAACAATATACCGTCCAATATTCAGCAACGGCACTGAATTATCAATCTTCAACAGCAATAATCACAGCACAGTCTCGAGTTTCCAAGCCAGCAACTAGAAACAGGGTTTTTAAGTCACAAAACACAAGCACAGTAACAGTATTGAAAATCTAACCAGATTTGTACCAAAGTAGTAAAACCAACAGAAAGTTCAAGGTTGTTACAGCCAAAATTTCTTGTATTCACAGAAAGCCAGATTTTTTTTTTTTCAACAGAAAATTGCACAATAAAATTTTTCCTGCAAATAATTCTCAAATTTTTAGTTCCACAAGTTGCTTCAACAAGGGATTTAGTCAAATTTGAGCAGACCAATTTGACTAAAATTCGTGCCAGCTTTGACAGTAAAGTTTAGCAGCAATTATAGACAGCTTCACAGTAGCGCGTAGCGACCAGAATCATAGTGATTAGCACAGATCCAAATACAAATCTACCAAGTGTGTTTGGGAACCCCTTTTAAGCCCAATTGAAGATCATAAGCTCAATTGTCAATTGAGAATTCAAATTTGAGTGTTTGGAGAGGCCAATTGAGAATTGAGCTTTTGCCAAAACTCAATTGGTAAAAGCTCAATTGGGAGAAGCTAGAAAATGGAGCTTTTGTTAAAAGCTAATGACATTTTATGCTAGATTGGGTTATCTGGAAATTAATTATATGATATTGACTTTTCCCATAAAATGTTTTTAAAATAGTATGTAGTATCAAAACATATTTTTTGAGTGTTTTTAACCCTTTAAAATATTTTTCTAGTTATACCCACTACCTAGTGTGCTATCAAACTGATTACAATTTTACCCACTTTCTAGTTGTACCCACTCAAAAAAAATTTTTTGAGTGTTTTTAAACCCTTAAAATATTTTTTCAGCTGTATCCAGTAAGTTATCAGACTGATTTCAATTTTACCTTTAATGTACTTTTTTAGCTCCAAAAATTACTTTAAAATATTTTTTTGGTGTTTTTAAACCCTTAAAACATTTTTCAAGTTGTACCTAGTGTGTTATCAGATTTATTATAATTTTACCTTTAATGTACTTTTTCAGCTTCAAAAATTACTTTAAAATATTTTTTTGTGCTTTTAACTCTTTAAAATAATTTTTAAGTTGTACCTAGTCTTAGGAAACTGATTATAATTTTACCTTTAATGTACTTTTTTTAGTAGTAAAGAGCACCCAAAACTTAGAATATTGATTTATTGATTTCCACCCACTCTAAAATATTTTTCCAGTAACACCTAATATTTTAAAATAATTTTTAAATATTTACTTGATTTTTTAAATATTTTTCCACCCACTCTCTCTTACCATTATCACAAAAGTCCTTATGCTTAAACCAATCCAAACAAGTTTTATTTTTACAAAAGCCTAATCGCAAATCGCCAATCCAAACACAAATTACATTACATGATTTGACTTTTACCAAAAGTAATATCACAACAAGCCCAATTGAAACAAATCCAATTATCAATCGCTGTTCCAAACACACTCCAATACAGCAATCAGAGTTAATAATCTATCCACAGAGGACCAAATCACAGAAATCAAATTAGATCACAGCAACAACATTTGGTCCAAACAACAAAATCAAAATTTCAAATTAGCTTTCAGCGCTCAGACAACCGAAATAGACCTCAATTGAACTACCAAAATGCCTCTATGTATGGTAATCAACGGCTAACAACCAGTGGATGTAATTGTCAACTCATCAAGAGAAGTCAGCCAGTGAACTTTTATGCACAAAGCAAGTGAATTCCAGTAATAAAAAAGAATCACTATAGCAAGTTGAAATCCAGAACAAGTAATTTCATTTGATGGCAACGAGTCACAGCAGCAAGTAGAAATTGTTCCATGGAAAGCTCTCAAGATACAGCAACTAAATGCACATACAAGCACAAAAAGCATATGTAGCACTCAAGCCAGAGGGCTATCAACGAACAAAGTTCCTAATTACCATTAACTTCCACTTTACAGATTGTACTAGGATAGCACAGCAAGCATAAAACAGGATTTTTGCAATAATAATATCTTCTGAATGTGATGATATATCAATAAATGTAATGCCAAAATCTCAGCTTGTAGGTCAAAGTTGAACAGAATATCTCAACCAAATTTCTTACCAAGCACAAAGAGCAACTCAGATAAGATTCTAAAAGCTTAGAGCACTTTCAAGTTGTGGCAAAAACTACACAGCAGCTAAAATTTTCTTTAAGCAAAAAGGAGAAATTCTGAAATTTTCACAACATCATAATCAGTGTTTAATAGAATCAATTTCAATCAAATGCAGTAACAATGAATCTGAATTCATCTAGAGGAATGCAATGAAACAATTCCTAGACAGATTCAAATATGCAATAATCACAGCAGAGTTCAATGTACCAGCAGAAAAGGATCTCAATCAGAATTTCCTTCCAGCAGAGAAATGTTAGCAACAACTGACCAAATAAATCACCCTACCACAGAGTAAAGACAACTGAACAAAAAACCTCAGGTTAGGCACAAACTTCTAATTCAAAACCACAGAAAATGTTCACAACAAAACGGAATTCTTTCAACTTAGTCACAATACACCTCCAACACATCACACAGAACAAATGAACTCAGATTCAACACTAATTCGATAGAAATACACAGAACAGCAATTGACGAAGAGATAATGTAGAGAAACAGCAACGACACTATTCTAAGAAGCACCAAACAGCAGTATACCTCAAAACAGACTAGCTTTCCAGAATTTTTGTTTTCTTTTCTTTTATATTTATACCAAACAGCAAAGAAAGCAGACAAAATAGCTAAATGCTAACGTTTTATATTTAGACCAAACAGCAAAGAAAGCAGAAACTATATGCATGCTCTCATACTCGATAACTTTTCCGTAGGTAAATATAAAAATCAAGATTCAGTAGAATTTCACTATAAAAAAAAAAAAAAACATCATAAATTAACCATATCCTCTAACTTATCACTTATCTAATCACAGCACGATCAGTTTAGCAATCAACTGTACAGGATGAAATTAGAGAACAACAAAAGGGGACAATTCATAAGAAATTCCGTTTTCAAAAAAGGAAAAAAAAAACTCCGACCAAACAGACAAGGAAAAGGCAAATACTGATAAGTGAGAAGCGAAAAGAAAGAAGATAACTCACTTTCAACAAGAGCAAGAGCTTTGGTTTCGGGCGGTGGAAGCACGACCTTGTTAACAAGGGCGTTGAGAGGCGGCGGAACCTCAGCGAGAGTGAGGTCGATGGGTTTGGAATCGAGGGGTTTGGCGTCTACGGGAGCAGAGGCGGAGACGGATTTGGAATCCTTAGTCGTCCGTCGTCTGAGACGGTGGCCGTTGCGAATTAGGAGCCAGGCGACGTCGCAAGTGAGGAGTCGGGCGCAAAGAAAGTGCGAAGCCAATGGCAAGAGGACCAGAGATAGTATTGTAAAATGCAATGTTGTGTAAACCAAACTCGACCGTACCATTGGATTGGGAGGGCTTTTGTCTCGTACAATAAGGTTCAACCGTCTCATCATTTAGTTTGTTTCATGCTGCTTCAAACCAGCTGTTGGGTCGAAAACTGAGATGGTTGAACTGAAAACCGGCTATTGGTATTATTGACATTCTGTTTAATTAGTTTTAATAATTTCAATATATTAGAACTTGAGATAAAGAAAAGATGATATATATAAACTTTTGTATGTTTACTTTTAAGTAATCTTAAAATTTTATATTTATTTTTTATATTTATATAATTATATATACGTATAATAATATTTTTATCTAATTATTATGTCATCGGTTCGATCATGCGACCAATAACCTATTAGATTCTTCAGTTTGACATCCGGTTTGACGTCCAGTTCGACATTTTTTTTTTTGAATGAAAACTGGAATTCATTAACCTATGAAAATGTTATATAGAAACTTGTTCATTGAGGAATGCAAAACAGCAATCAACCATGATCAACAACCGCCTCTGGAAAAGAAGGTGGTGGGTGATCAAGGATAAAAAAATTCTCAGTAATACTATGAGCTAATCCTGCCAAATAATCTGCAAGAATATTTTCCTCCATAGATACAAAGGTAACAAGGACCTGCCAGCTTTTTGACATCCAAAGTTTCGCATCCTCTATCAATTCCATGAACGAGTAACCTATCAGAGCCCCTTATGAGTAGATTTATGGCCTTCAAACAGTCTATGAAAATAATAATATTCTTTAAATTCCTGTTCCAGCAGATCTGAAATCCCTATATAATTGCAATGATCTCAGCTACCATAGGAGGCACCTAAATAAGTCTACTAATGTAACCACAAATCCAGCTACCATCTTCGTCTTCGATAGTTCTAGTGCAACCTGTCATGCCTGATTCCAAAACCGAGCCATCTGTCTCCAATGTAGCAAAACCAGGTCTTCCCCTCATACCAACTCCTTCTTCGACGATATCACATTTGTAGAAGCGACAGTTGTTTATTAAATCCAAGTCCCAACTGGCTTTGAACAAACTAGAATGGCCATTTTGGTGATCAATCTCCTATTCATTACCGAAAAGCTTCGAACATCGAGCTACCCAGATGTCCCAACAAACATATCCAAACAAAATTGGCCAACTAACTTTACTAGTGAAGTTTCTACCTGCTTCGTTCCTGAGATTCCATTGTATCCACTCCAATCCTTATAGGGTAGAAAATTTTTTCCACAAGACTAGATTAACTAAGGAAATCCACCTCTCCCTTGCATTGACACAATCCCTCAATAAGTGCATCATGTCCTCCTCAACATTGCATCCAAAAGAACACCTTGCATGCTCCATCAAACCCCTTTGTTCTCTCAGCTTCGCTGTGTGGACCCTTCCATGTGCAGCAAGCCACATAAAGGATTTAATCTTTTCTGGTACCGCCCATCTCCACAGCAACCTCTAAATTGATTGATTTTGATTATGGGAACCTGCAAAACAAAAACGATATGCAGAACTAACAGAAAAATAACCATCAGCAGTTGGTTTCCAAAAATATTTATCCTCATCTCTCTCCTCATAAGGGGTGTGCGCCCACAAATTCACTTGATAACTGGCCCTTGGAACCACCTGCTTAATTTTCTTATATCCCACTCATCCCACGGATTAACATAATCTTGAACTTTCTCATTGATGTCCATGAAAGCCTCCAATCCTAGGAAAAGATCTATCAGCAGTCTATTTAATTATGACCAGTTATCATAACAAAAAGAGGCCAACGCACCTTCTCCGATTTTAATCCTCACCCCTTTCTGGAATTTCTCCCAAACAAAGCAAACTCCTTTCCACGTATAAGAAGCAATCCTCCTAGGCATTGGTCTATTCATTTAATCCCATTTATATTTTCCCCTAAGCACACTCGTCCATAAGGCATCCTTATTAGTAAGAAGATGCCAACACAACTTCATAATAAAGGCTTCATTCTGCTTACATATATCTAGGATGCCTAGCCCACCTTCTTTCTTAACCTTCTTAATCTGATCCCATGAGATAAGATGTAATTTCCTCCAATTATCCTTCTCATCCCATAAAAAACTCTTAGTTTTCTTTTCAAGATCTCTTAGTATTCCTTTTGGAAGCAGCATGGTTTGCATATGATAAGCCAGGAGAGGAGATAAAAACTGATTTAATAAGAGTAACTCTTCCTGCCATGTTCAAACAACCTCTCCTCCAGCCTGATAAACTCTTTGGCGTCTTCTCAAGAATGGGATTAAAAAGAACCTTAGAAACCCTTTTATGAATTAAAGGAATACCAAGGTATTTACCCAAATCTCCTATTAAACGCACTCCCATAGCTCTACTAAGACTATAAGCCCTATTGAAATAAACATTTTTAGAAAAACATACTTTAGTCTTACTTCTGTTCACTTACCCGAGACTTCGCAAAAGGCCTGTAAACAAATCAACACTCGATCAATCGGATCCTCTGACAACTCTCAAAATAATATAAGATCATCTGCAAAAAAGGTGTGAGTAATGGGAGGACCGCCTCTATTAAGATGAATCTGCTTCCATAATCCATCATTAACTGCATCTTGAATAATATGACTTAGCTGCTCCATGCACAGAGTGAAGATATATATGGAGAAAGGGGATCCCCCTGTCTGACTCTGTGAGAGGAAGTGAAGGGACTAGTAGCTTCCCCATTCTATAACACCTGAAAAGATGTGCCGCTACTACCGCGTGTCTCAAAAATGGAAATTAGATTTTCCATTTTCTGTCTTCCTTCTACTGCCGCCAGGTAGGTTCTAACTCTCTTTTTTCCTCCATTGAAACTCAATCCCCTTATTCTTCTTATTTGACTTTGGTGTATCTTTGGACAAGACAAGAATCCAACCTTACAAAACGTTGAATCTCGATCCAGAGCTTCGGTCAGCAGCTTTTTCGCTTCTCTAAGCTGAAGTAGTCATTCTGCCCTATTGATTTCTTTCTAGATTAGCGTTCTAGGGGCATGATCTGACCGAAGACTAAACTTGCATCCATGATCCGTACTCCTCTTCCACTGATATGCCAGGTACGGAGATTATAGGGTGTTTCATGGCTCTCTGCCCTTTACCTCCGCCTGTACTTTCTCCGACGTCTTCTGAGTCGGTGAAGCATGTAACTCCAGTGACTGAATTGAGCATGTTTTTGCTATGTGTCCATACAAACCACATTTGAAACATATGGCATTAAGCCCTTCATACTCCACTGTGTGAACCTGGTTTCTAAGTATAAATCTTGATTGCAACTTTTTATTGAGATCAACCTCAACACTGACTCGAGCATATTTCCCCCTTTCCACAGTCTGCTGGTTATTTTCCTAATTGGCTAGAGTGTTCATATCAACCTTAAGAGTTCGCCCTATTAAATCCCCTATCCAAACATGCATTCCTCTGAATAAATATGCATCGGAAGGGTAGGGACCCTTATCCAAACAACAACCTTTCTTACTCTATTACAATAGCGGTTAAAATTTGGGCTCCAACGCTGAACTGCCAGGTAATGGCCTTGAATTAGCCATGGACCATCGAAAAGCAGCTTAGAACACAACCTTTCTGATAATATATTCCTTACTTGAGACTTAGGAGTGATTCTCCTTTTTTTTTATTTTATGGACATCCATAACTAAGGGACATGGAGGTAATTTGATCCAAATTTTAAATCCCTAATTATGATGCATAACCTAATATATAATTTGTTAAATTCATTTTCTCAAATTAAAATTTGGATAATTAAACCGTTTTTATATAGGATTTTCCCCTTTTCATTTTCTTTTTCTACTTTTTATTTTTTGAAACTGGCACCTAATCCATTATCAACACCACACTACTCGCGTGATCACTGCCATATCATCACTGGCAATAGTCATCGGCACGTCACCACCGGCGACAATCGCCACCATGTCACCTCAAAAAATAATTTTTTTAAAACAACTATGCACACAGATTTTTTTTTGTTTTTTTTTTATTTTCAAAACTTATTTCCAAAAACAAATTTATATTAAGAACAGAAAAACAATAGAGAATCAACAAGGCCATAGTATTTCCTTGAATTAAATATGTCTATCCGAGATTTGATCCCAAAAGAAATATGCCCATCCGAGAAAATTGTAGTTGATAATATATCATTTAGTGTAAAACTTTAAATTATCTAGGTATTTAGTCTACCTAAAAGCTATCTAGGTAACTCTTTTTTTGCCGGGGAAAAGCTATCTAGGCAACTATTTTGTATTGATGCACATGTATTTTATTTGAACATAACAATTCATTTTTAATAATATTTATCATGATAATTCTGAATCATGTAATTGACCACAAACATTAACCATGCATGCTATTGCATATAATATATTTTAAGGTTAAAGTGCATAAATATTCATGAGTTTTTAAAAATGTGCGATTAGCATTATATGCTTTTCAGAAGTGTAAAAGTACCAATGAACTTTTAAAATCGGAGTAAATATATCATCACCATTAAATTGCCCTGACGGACATTACTTTTTGTGGTGGGGCCACACTATTAAAAATTAAAAATGCCGAAGTTTTTGTAATTTACTTTATTGCCCTTCCCTTCTCCTTGGATCGGTCGCTCACTCACTCGTTCTATTCCTTCCTCGCCTCATCTCCCATTGTCATTTCAAATGCCGATGACAGCGGCATCAGCATCCTCCACCTGAGGTGTCGGCAGGATCCTCCATAGAACGGCATTGTGGATTCTCTACTAGCATCCTTCACTAGCTTTTTTTTCTTTCCACTGTATAGACCTGAATCAATGAAATCATCCTCCGCGAGCTCTCCTTCCAGATGTGCACCTTAACCTCTCTCAATCTTAGTCACTCCCTTCCAGGTCTGCTCCTCTGCCTCTCTCAAACCTCTCATCCAACGAAAAGGAAGAAGCAAAGCATCTTCCTTTAACATCGACCCATATCTTCTCTCTAAGCTTTACTTGTAACAATAAGTTCTTCATCTTCATTTCATTCTTCTTTGTTTCCTTATTAAGAATAATTTTATTGAGGTAACGAACTTTTGGGACTTTGGATGAGACCCATCTAAAGAAAGGAATCTGAGTTCGGATAGATTGATTGATGAAGTTGTACACTTTTTTTTAGTATCATTCAACATACACAACCATTGGTACTCTTCATGCGTTTCTACTTCCTTTGATTAGAGCTTTAATTTTTTGTTTTGCTTAGTTTTCAAAGATGTCCTAGGCGAATTTGAGAAGTTGTCGGCCTTGATAGGTATTGTGTTGATGCTCAACTTATTTTTGATAAAAATTCATGAGTATTTTTGTATATTTACCCTTTATTTTTAACAATTCAACTAGATTTAGACGCGAGCTGCATAAAAGTTTCCTATTAATTCTTATCATAATGGTGTGGTGGCCAATGGGGTCTATATGATGACATTTTGTTTCGAGAATTTTTTTTTTAAAATACCTTTAAAACTTGTAAAACTTTAAAAGATTATATGAATTTTCAAAATCCTACTGAATTTCAGAGTACCTAATTAGGGCTTTCAAATGTTGCCAACAAGACATAAGTGCCTTTGAGTTTTTAAAAAGTAGAATTAAAAATGTAATTAAAAAAAGTTCCCACCAACCTCACTTGCCGCCATTGGCCTAACAAGGCAGCCACTATCGCCGACCATCTGCCGATGCTATTAGCTATTTACTACACTTCATTAACTTTCCACTATGCTTCATTAATCATTCAAACAACAGTTTTCTACACTACTTCATTAGCTTTTCACTACACTTCATTAACCATTCAAGCATCAGTTATTTACAACGCTTCCTTAGCTATTTACCATACTTTATTAGTTATTCACTACGCTTAATTAACCATTTTAATAACAGTTGTTTACAACAGTTCATTAGCTATTTATTATACATGATTAGTTATTCACTTACACTTCATTTACCATAAAAAACCGAAGTTATTTACCATGCTTCATGACCTATTTAAGACTGCGTTAACCATTTGAACATTAATTGTTGACATCACTTCGTTATTTGTTTTTGGATATTTACAACACTGAATTAGTTATTTAATATAATTTATTGGCTACTTACCATACCCATTTCGCAAATTCCACATTTGGATGATTTAATTTAATCTATAAAAGGCTATTGTTTCAAGATATTTACAACACTTCATTAAGCTATTTACCATACTTCATTAATTATTTACTATTCTCTCTGGTCCTTTTTATACTATCCTTTTAAACGAATTATGTGATTTAAGAAACCAGTCAAAATTAGTTAAAGTAATAAATACCTAATAAATGAACTTGTTTTCAAATATGCCCTTATTTATAAGGGGCAAGTAAGAGAAAGAAAAATAGTGGTGAGAAAAAAGATGAAAAAGAATGTATAGAAAAAGATTAGGAGAGAGAATAGAAGTAATCAAGGGTAAATTTGGTAAAAATGAATTTAATATTCAAACAACATCAAACTAAATCTTGTAAAAAGAACCCAACTAATTCAAACATTAGGATCTTATAAAAAGAACCTGAGGGAGTGCCAAAGCTTTAGCTATTTATCATAATCATTTAGTAATGGGTTAAGGTCCAATTTTCTCCAAAGGTTTTTGTTTAGGGGCCGTGGGTATCTGGAAGTGTTTTAAGGAGTAATATTCCCCCGAAAGTATCACTACTACAAAAAACATTTTTAGCGTCCCTTTTTTAGGCATTTTAACGTCTGAAAACAATGGGACGTCTATGTGAGCGATATAGTAAAAAATGGCAATAACGTCCATAAATAAAAGGACGTCTAAAGTCTGGACTTTAGATGTCCCCATTTTAAAAAGGGACGTCTAAAGTGCTACAGTGACACTTTACACGTCCCCACTTTAAAATGGGGACGTTTAAAGTCCCACTTTAGACGTCCCCACTTTAAAATGGGGACGTTTAAAGTCCCACTTTAGACGTCCCCATTTTAAAGTGGGGACATCTAAAGTGTCACTGTAGCACTTTAGATGTCCTCATTTTAAAATGAGGACGTCTAAAGTGCTTTTTTAAAAAAAAATCATTTATATTACAGATCTGAACTAAACAGTATTTATCAGAAATCACATATCATCGTCAATAAAATTAAAGATCTAGTATCTGAAATCCAAATTCAAAATCCACACAATAATAATTCCAAAGCTCAAATCTCATAGGCAAAAGATGAAAATAATAAGAGGAGTTAGTTGCAAAAAACTTATCTCCTTCTATTATTGAAATTTATTTTCTCGTAATAATGAAAAGAGAAGAGTGACAGGGAGAGATGAACCTTGTTTTCTCAGCATGAACATGGCCATGAAGCATGTTTCAAAGTCTTAATCTACAAGCCATAACAACATGAGTTAGAAGATAAAATAGAAGGGAAACCAAAAAAAGAAAGAGAAAGAAGATAAAATAATAAAAGATGGTAAGAAAGCATAACAGATCGGGAGGTGAAAAAAAAGAGAGAAAGGAAGAAGCAAGAGTAAAAAGTGCATATCAAGAAGAAGAAGCAAGAGTTAAAATGCGTAGTAGTGGCGGCTCTTCTTGTGTTTGTGATGATGAGAAGAGAACTGGACTAAACTAGTATAAAACTGACAAATAAAGACTGTCAGTAAAAATTTGAATATTTTTTGGCGTCCCCAATTTAATTTAGGGACACCTAAAGTTGTCCACTTTTTTGTTTGACTTTAGACGTGATTTTAGACATCCCTATTTAAATTAGGGACATCTAAAGTCATTTCTTTAAAAAAATAAGGGACACCCTTTGGCATCCCTCATATATATAGTCCCTATTCAGGGACTCCATTTTGGCATCCCTAATATTATATTAGGAACGCCATTTATGTATCAACAGAGACGCCCTTTGGCTTTTGGCGTCCATTATGTATCAACAGGGACGCCCTTTGGCGTCCCTATATATATAAGGGACGCCAAAGGGTGTCCTTCATTTAAAAAAAAATTAAAAAAAACTTTAGATGTCCCTAATATGTATAGGGACCTCTAAAGTGTAACTTTACAGACTTTAGACGTCCCTATTTGAATTGGGGACGTCTAAAGTAAATTTTTTTTACTTTAGACGTCCCCAATTCAAATAGAGAAGTCTAAAGTCTATAAAGTCATACTTTAGACGCCCCTATTTGAACTGGGGACGTCTAAAGCTATTCAGTTCTCACCCATGATTACAAATATGCCACCATCTTTATTTTTTACGTCCCTTTTTTAAAAAGGGACGTCCTTTAGGGACGTAAAATGTATATTCTGTTGTAGTGTATAAAAATGTAGCAACATTACCTCCACCATTTAAAATATTAACTGTGACTGTTAAGTTTGATTAATATCTTATGTGGCACTCCATACAATATGCCACTTCACCACCGAGTCTCCCCCTAATCTTTACTTTCCCCCCTCTCTCCCTTGATGAACCATACCCACCTATCCAAAGCAGCGAGCACACCACTTTTGATTTTTTGAAAGAAGAGCGTTCTAGAGAGAAGGAAAGGGCCTTTGGCACATGCGAAGAAAGCTGTGTGGTTGATGCTTAGATCTGCTCTAGGGCTAAGGAAGATAGTGTTTTCCAGGTTCAAATGTAGCTTGTATTACCCTCGCATAAGGTTCTTCCTCCTCTTCAATGGCCATTCCTAATGCAGAAAGCAACTCTTGCTTCTTCTAGATAGAGTCGGGAAATCGGGCCAACCATTTTATGCCCGGGTCAGACTTATAATTTAGAGCCTCTAAAAGGAGGCAGGCCTAAAAGGGCCGGCCCTTCTTTTAGGCCCATTTAACTTTTTTATTAAATGGGCACAAGGCAATGTGCAGTAAGTATTGGTCAGAGGGTAGAGTTAATCTAACGTAACCCTCAGATTAGAGACGCTCTCACACTAACTCAAACCTCATTTGAAGCTTCCCTTCTTTGATTTTCTTTCTTTTTTTGCATGTGTACGCCAAAATCCAAATGAGGTGTTTTGTTATTATTGACATTTGAAGTTTGTCGACTTGTTTGATTGTGACTGTGGACTTGTTTGATTGGTTATGGACATTAATTATGGTTTGGACTTAAATCATAGTGCTTGTGTTTTCTTTTTTTTGAAGTCCAAAAAAGTACCATTTTCCCACGGCCCAACCTGTTTAAGGGAAGCCTGCAGGCTTTAAGCCTGTTTAGTTTTTTTTTTGCCATGCCTTTTTTTGTTTTTTATTCTTCTAAAGACTAAAATCCTAATTTAAAATATAAATATCATCAAAACTAATTTAAAACATAAATATTATCCACCTTTCCTATTATTTATAATTTATACTCAATCACAATTATTCTTTCTTCTATATAATCAGGCCTCTATTCCTTTTTCCTTTGTCTTTTTCTATGTTAGATTCTTACACCTACTTTCTCATGATTCTTAGTTTGTTCATGTCTTCTCTCTTCTTGGATTTCCAGAAATCAATTAACTTCAATACTATGGGGGAAAACCTTTTTTTTTTCTTTTTCTAACTAGCTTTTGTCGCTCAAGCAATCAATTAAACTATGTCCCAAATAATTATGTAGTTTAAGGTCAATTTAAGTCATTCTCCCAATAAACAAGTGGCTTTTCTTTAGGATTGATTTTTTGGTGATGAAAGATGCAGTGGAATGGACATAAACTAGAATGCAAGACACTATTACTTAAGTGTAACTAAACTAAGTAACTGTAATGATGCAATTTATTGTAAACCCTATATGAGAATGACACTCATCTATATGAATTTAAATGCAAGAGGAATTAACCCCCTAGTTTATGAAAGAGGAATTAAAATGCTAAGCAAGAGATTAATTAAAAGAGATTTAATTTGGTTATGATGATGAAAGGAACAACTTAGGATTCACATGTAATTAGCTTTCTTAACCCAGATCAACTTATTAGACCAAAGAGATATTGATAAAATATTGTAATTAACATAATTAATCACCTAATTGGAACTGGCAAATTGTTAATTTCAATAGCACTTAATCTACTAGAAAACTCATAGTGAAATAAACTCCTAGTTAATTAAATCCATTAAAACCAATCAAAATAGTTTTCAGATAGTTTTGGAAATCATGTTTACAATTGTCTAATTAAATAACTAGACAATTAACCAACTGAATTAAATAATCAAGAGGATAAACCCAAATTGACAATTAAATTAATAATGAAAACTCAATAAACAATTTAATTGACAATCAAAGGGTTTGTAAACAAAAATCTCAACAATCGTCTTAAGCACAAATCAAATCTAAAATATTAATTTAATCCAAATTAAATATGTCTACAATATAAAATTAGATTGTTCTCAAGAAAACAACTCAAAAATATCTAAAACCAAATAATCTCAAGTCTTGAGACAAATCGATAAAAGGAAAGACACTCCTTTGTAGTCTTCAAGTGTAAGTCCTAACTATGCTCTAGTTTTCTCCATGCTCCTCCTAAGTTACCTCCTAAAAGAGTTTATGCTGCCGTGGAATTTTCCTCTCCACGCATTAAACAAGTCACAACCATTAGGGGAATTGTGAAGTACTTGATAGATGAATGGTGTGGGTCCTTGTGTGGCTATGTTTGAATGGAAAAGGGGGATAAAATAATGCAATTAGTGTATGTATGGCCATAAGGGTGTTGTGTGTGTGTGAGAGAGATAGAGAGAGAGAGAGAGAGAGAGAAATGGCTGGGTGGTTATTAATGGCATTGAAAAGAAGGAGAAACAAAAGGGAGCCTAAGCTAGAAATCCCCCATCAAAGATAATGTGTGTGTCACTCATCACTTAAAAGTGTGTAAATTTGTGTTGACACTCAAATCTGTCATATCCAATACTCTTTCTATAGGCTTGACAAGAATCTAAATTCTCCACTATTGTCAAAGTGAATGCAAGCATAAATCAAAAGAACTTTTATTAGGTTGTAATGGGGCTAAAGTTTGATCAACCACTAATAAACATTTCCCCCAACACTAAAATATTATTGAAGTTAAGATTCAGAATAATACGATGCTCTCTATGAATAATGACTGAAATAGATGGATTGTCAAGGAAGGAGGTTCGAAAAAGAAAAAACCATAATTTTCTACGATCAACCTGAGAGACTTGCATTTTGCCTTTGAATGTGGACAAAAGGAGCATGCTCTAGTGGAATCAAAAACCAGAAAAGTAGAGCCTACCAGCAAGAAAAAGAAAGAGTTAGTACCTGTTTAGATTAGCAGTAGAAGAAGTGACTTTTTTATAATATGACTTTTACAAAAGTAAGATAGGAAAAAAGTCAGATTATAAATATGATTTGTGTTTGGATTGGCAGTAACAGAAGTGACTTTTTTTTCTAACCTTAAACTTGTTTGGATTGTTCTTCGAAAACTCAGTGTTTAAATGAAAAATGACTGAAAAAGGCATGGATTTTATTGAATACTACATTTATATACATATCACTCTAGTCCTATTTATAAGTTCCTTTTAATTAAATCTCACATATCAAGGAGAAGTAGTTAACTCAATGATTATGAAGTAAATTTTCAATTATGCCCTTATTTTATAAATCGGTACTTTTCAACTCTTTCTTCTCTATCTATCTTTAAATTATTTCTTTATTGGTATAATAATAGGGTCAAAATTGTCACAATCTTATTTATTACACTGAAACTGGATTTATAAATATGATCAAATTTTTTGGTCAAAAAGCATTTATAAACAGGACTAGAGTGATATATTATATGTATATATTGTGATAGGTGTATTACCCCGACTTTTGAGACTTGAGTTTAAAGAATAAGCCTGAGATTAGTGGATTGCTAAGCCCCAGTTTAGCAAGATCCCAAATTATGATTAAGGTTTAATGACTCCAAAATTGGATGTGGTTAGTGATAAATAACCCTTTTGGAGAATATGATGTGATTTGGCACTCGAATGTGATTCGTGTGTGTTGTGAGCAGTGCCAAAACCCTATATTTGAGTTCAATTATGTATTAACATCCAAATTGACTTAGAATAAAGCGAAGAATTGAATGGGATATTGTGTTGGAAATGGTGTCATAGTGTGTTTTGATGTCATTGAAATTGGTTCGGAACTTTGGAATGGAAAAGTTGCAATGTTAGGTTTTGAAATGTGAATTTTGTTGACATGTTGAGATTGTTGTGAAAACATGTCAATGTGATGTGAATTTAATTGATTTGGTGTTTCCAATGGATTCCTTGTGAAAATTTATGTGGGAATAATGTTTGGTATGAAAATGGGACCATTGGAAGCAAAGATGCAAAATCTGAAATTATGTCCAGTGAAACTCTATTCTGGGCAGTCAGTTTGTGTGAACTTTTTGAATGACCAAATGGTGTCTAAAAATTTTAAAACTTTCCAGTCTTAAATATCACATCCTAAGCTTTGCAATGGATATATAATTTGTGCCATTTCGTTTTTTGAGCTTGGAGATATGACTGTCCAAAATTTGGGATGGAAACTGAATTTTGTTTTGGGGCAGCGATGCGTTTTATGTAATTCTGGAATTTTTTGGTAATTTTGGGTAATGACCCATATTTTTCCTATAAATAGGACTTAAATACCTTTCATTTGGCTTTATAATCACCTCATTTTGATTTTTCTAGATTAGTTATGATTTTTCAAAGTTCTGGCAGAAAATCTGCCAGAAAATCCAAAAATGGGAATTATGACATCATCGAAATAAAAGATGACATCAGCATGGAATTAAATATTTTCTCATCATCTTTAGCTTTCATTTCTGACGTGCTGAACCAGCTAAAACTAGTGAGAGAAAGTGGAGAAATCTCATAAGTTAAGGCAATTTCTCCAACTATCTAGCTCCTAACGCGTATAACCTTGCTCCTAAGCTTCTCTTTTATATTCTTTAAGGTGTTGGAAGCTCAATTTTCTTGGTTAAGAAGGGCTAGGGTTTCAGCCACTCTTGAGAAAAGCTAGTGGGAGCTTGAGGTAACTTCCAAACTCTTGTGTATTGACTATTCTGGCTGTTGTGGACAATTTAATCAGTGAAATTTCACTGGATTGTCATTGGTTCTAAAAATGGAAAATGGGTGTGTGGGGCTGTTATGCTGCCCAATTTGGTACTAAATGGTAGTTTTAACCTAATGGAATAGTCAATAAAGTGGTTAGGAGTATAAAGGAACGCATTTACGGAGCCAAAACCGAAAAACCCCAATTTTCCCCGGAATACTTGAGAATTTCGCCCAGCTCTAGAAATGGGTCTTAGATTTGGATTTTCAATGATTTGATGATTCCATTGAGTTCAGGAGAGAAAATTAGGTGGGGTTACAGTTGGGTACTTTTTCGGAAAAGGCCAAAAAAGCATAATTATGAAAACGCCCTTGAAAACCTTAAAGTGGGGCTGCCAAGGGTAATTTTGTAATTGACATTGAATTTAATAATTTCAAGTTCGGAAATGGATTCCTTGGGAGGAAATATATTACAATAGCCCATGTCAAAATTTCAGGAAAAGTACAGCCAGACTGTGTACGGTGGGGCCGGGCTGGGTCCCTGGGGGCATTTTAGTAAATTTTCAATACAGCTTCATATAACCCCCAGAAACACTATGGAAGTGTCTAAATAGTACATTTGATATTGTAGGATCGAATATAAAGCCCGAGCTGTTTGCACGTAGATTGAGGCACACGTTTCGAGGCATAAAAGGGTTAAGGTAAGGAACTTATCTCTCCTGTATGCTCTGATAACTGTATTAATGTGTTGATGCATGTTATTGCTTTGCTTGATTATGTGGAACATGTATGAATGATTTGAAGCTATGTTTCAATATATGCTTTGGCCATATGTGTATCGTTTGAAGCACTGAGCTTATAGATTTGTCATTGTATGTGTGCATGAGTTATGTGATGCAAGCATGTCATGCATTAAATACTTATCTTGCCTGCATATTGATATGCCCCATTTGGTACGCTTGAATTGGAGCCAAGGAAATGGAAATGGAAATGAATTTCATGATGTAAGCATGTTTGGTATGCTTTTGGGAGCATGGAATTCAATTCCATGTGGAAATCAATTCCATCAAAATTGATGGAATTGGCCTCCATCACAAAAGCTCAGATTTACATTTCCATGAGACCAGATTCTTCTTTTTACCCCTTCAAGCTTCATGCCCAACTAGTTCACGCTGTCCCATCCTATCACCGGCAACAATAGCGGCGGGCAACCCGCTCACCCATGTCTTTAGAAGGATATTTTGGTATTTTCTTACAAAAATTAGATCTCATTTTCATGACATACCAAACACACTTTTAAACCTCATTTCCATATCCATTTCCATATCCATATCCATTTCCATATCCATATCCATATCCATATCCATATCCATATCCATATCCATATCCATATCCATATCCATATCCATATCCATATCCATTTCCATTTCCATCAAAATCAATTCTGCGTACCAAACGAGCCAATAATGTTTCCCTACTGAGATTCTCTTGAATCTCACCCTCCCCTACTAATAATTTAGACTGGCAAGTGGCTCGTGGAGGGAGCGGCTAGGACTCCTTCGAGATGAGAGTTGGTAGTTGGTTATCAATGAGTTATGAAGACTGTATATGATTCGGTTGAATGTAGGGTTATGAATTTGAGATGAGATTGTGTAATCCCTATTTGAAGAATTATAATGGGCAATTGTGCCCTGTGTATCTTTAGCGAAGTTATGTACCCGGGATTGCTGGGATGATTATGTTGTGCACTCTGATATTTATATGAATGTGATTTATCTTTGCGTAGTAATTGTATTCGAAATGTGAATATGAGACCAAATTTATAAATGATTTCAAAAGGTATTTGTGAAAACCCTGTCATGTGATGGGTTAGTAAATGTTATTTTATTATTATTGGTCTCTATTTCATTTTAATCACGTATTTCGGATATAATTACAGAAGGGGTTACAATAGGTGAAGTGAAAAATTAAAATTAAAATTTGACAAAAAAAATTCAATTATTAATTGCATCGGGCAAAAAGAGGAGGCAGATACACTACATAAGAAGTCATCATGATATAGAAGTAGCTTCCATTGGCTTTTGCTAAAGGCCATGTTTGTGAAAATAACCCATTGACTTTGAACGTTTTCCCAAACATCACCCATAAGCCCACTATGCCTTTTTTTTATCTATTGTGCGGTACCTGCCCTTTACCTCTTTCTCAAACATAGCCTATGTGCCTGTTTGGATTATCTATGGAGAATGAGCTTTTTTGGTAGATGGGCTTTTGAAAAAGTCAGGTTATATATGTGATTTGTGTTTGGATTGATGGTGACAAAAGTGACTTTTTTTCTAACCTTAAACCTGTTTGGATTAGGGTTTGAAAAGCCGTTTAGATGAGAAATGAATGAAAAGGGCATGAATCTTATTGAATACTACACACACACACACACACACACACACATTATTTGTAGATATTGTGATAGTTGAAGTAAAAAAAATATTTAAAAAATTTGATAAAATAAAAAGGTGAAATTATTATTGAAAAAGAAGAAAAATACATGAAAGTATTTAATTAAAAAAGGATAAATTTATATTTAAATTAGAATGCATATATGAAATGTCTCATTATTAGATCATCTACCCCTAACAAGTTGGTCTCTGATAGTGTTATGAACATGATTCATTTATGTTGAAGATAATCTACGGATAGTTGATGTAGACGCTACATCAACCAGATCAATAATAATAATAATAATAAACATTATGTTACTTTAATTTGATGCATGGATGCATAACATTCTCCTTCCTTCTTTCCCTTGATCGACAGGATTGTTTTATATTCTTTTAGGGCTTCTTATTATTATATTGTGAAGGCTCTAAAACAAACATTTATATAAAACAATTCTTGCACCTAGGCTATGTCCCTGAGATGTGTTGCACCATACGGGTCCTGTCCTCCAAGCTTGGTTTAAAAATGCACCGTGCCTGCCTCACTGCGGAGAAAAAGCCACTTGGTGGGGCTTCTTCAAGAAGCAACTCCCGATCCAAAAGCCTGATGTATAGCAACGCCAACCTAAACACTCCTCAACTGCCCCTTTTTTTCTCCCACTGTGGCTTTTAGATGTTGGGCCACTAACCCAAACAAACCCTTAGGTGGAGACTGTGAGTTGGCAAGGAATTATTGAAAGTAGATGATGGTGTGTAGGGGTGTGCAAATGGTTTTTCGGTTCGGTGTTCGGTTAAAATCGAAAAAACAGAAAACTGAAATATGTCTATTTTCACAATCGAACCGAAACCGAAATCACTAAAAAGCCGAACATTGAATAATCGAAATATTTTGGTTTGGTGTTTCGGTTTTTTGGTGTTTGGGCCACATTTTGGGCTTTTTTGGTTCAAGCTTGTCTAATCTGAAAAATCTAAAAATAAGGGCCTTTTTGATTCAAGCCTATCCTCATTTTAAGCCTTTTTGCAAACAAAAAACACCTAAAGTTTTAACAATTAAGAAACTAACAGAAAACAAAAAATCTGAAAAGGAAAATATCTTGTTACAATTCAAGTCCTATTGTAAACTATCATATTCATATAAGGAAATAATCTATTGCATAGTTTGACAGAAAGCAATGTTTGACAGCAATATTCCCAGTTGTTGCTTGACCAACAGTTCGGTCAACCAACCTGCAGAAGACATCCACATCCCATTCAATTAGGAACAGAACATACATGATTCACAAACAAAACTGAAAAAACAGAACAAGTGACAAAATCATAGAACCATAAAACTCACATCAGAAACTTGACAAATCTCTAAAGTCATGAGTAATTTTCAAGCCTAAAGTTACTATCATCAAATTTTAATTAGATTTTCCAAAAGTTTAATCATTAGCATCACTTCATATACTCAAAATATAAAGTCTATAATAATAAACCCCTCTCCCATTCTAAATGTAGAAACTAGATAAATGATTTATAAAAATAAAAAGAAAGTTAGATTAATCATTTTGTCAAAAATATATTGAAAACTATCCACATTGATCGAAATTCTTATATATATATATATGAAAATGCTTAAAAACAGAAGCATGAACCCAATTTATTTGATGCACAGCAACACCATGTTGCTAGGTGTTGTAACATCACTCGACAAAGATTCAAGAACAAGTAATATCATCATCTTCAATCACATGCTCTTACCAAATCTTAGACTAAACAATAAATAAAAAAAGTCCTACAACATCCATCAGAAATACTCATGCACAACAGAAAACAACCTCATCTTTCCATCATCCCCCTGTCTTTTCAATTCTTAATATTGCAAAACCCCTCAGAATTAGACCCATGTTCTATTGTCTATGTCAGTTCAATGATGAAAGACAAAAATCCCACATTTCCTATATAACATTTTGCAGGTTTAAGCCTAAGTTTTAGTGTCAGATTCAAACAAAAATAACTTGATATACCAGTTCTTTAAACATACTGATACAGAAGCTGCTGTGTTTTACATATTACAGCATAAACTTAACAAGAGGATTAAATACACACACATCAGAAAAGCTAAAATACAAGACAATGAGACACAACTTTGTATGAAAGGAGATATTTTGTGCATTAAAGGAGGCATTTTTCGCATAAAAGGAGATATTTTTTTGCACAGGGTCTTGGTTCACTCAAGTAAGTGTGTAAGACCGAGCTCAGCTTCTGTTAAATCAAGAAAATAAAGTATGGAGGCAAGTGAAGCAACTCACCCAAGTAAGAGATAAGGCTGAGACGGCAGATCGAGCTTAGCCTCCATCTGAGATAGCTGATCGGCGCTAGGCGAGAAAGACCTCAATCACAGAGACGCCGAAGTGAGAATGAGGAGGTAGAGATGGGAAGATCGAGCTTTGCCTCCTGCTGAGATGGCTTATCGGCATTGTGAAGTAGGAGGCCAGAGGTCTTAGTCGGCAAAGAGGGCGAAGTGAGACTATGAGAGTAACGAAGAGGAAGAGTCAGGTGAACAACCAAGTGAGGAGGCGAGGATGAGAGGTCTTACTCAGTTACTCGTCACTCGGGAGATGGGGAGAGTCAAGCAGGCAAACGGCGAAGGGGAGAGGTAGGGTTTCCATTTTACAAATGAGAAAAGAGAAGAAGAACTAAGCAGAAGCAGGTGGAGTAGTTAGACTCTGGGGAGTGGGAGTGACGACTTCACTGAGGGAGTGAGGCTGGCTTGGCCTGGGTGGGGTGTTGGGTATTTGGGTTGGGTTGGGTACTTGGGTGTTGACATATTGGGTTGGGTGACTTATGTTAAAAAAAAACATAAAACGTCATTGTTTTAAATAAACTTAGGTTAATCGGTTAAAACCCAATTAATTTTACAAACACCGCACCAAACACCGAAAACCGAAATATGCCTATTTTATAAACCCAAAAAAAAACCGAAAACTGAAAAACCGAAACTGAATAACCGAATTGCTTACGGTTCGGTTTGGTTTTCGGTTAAGATTTGCTCACTCCAAATGGTGTGACATATATGGAGTTCATGGCAAAAAAAAAAAAAAGACATGGAATGTCATGTGGATACATAAGTCAAATTTAACAGTCAAAATTAACAATTTAAATAGTGAGGGTGACATTGCTATATTTTTTATACTCCTAAGGCAACATTGATCCTCAAAAAATCTCTAGATACCCATTGCTCGTGAGTGAAAACTTCCAGGGCAAAATTCGACCTTAACCCTTTAGTAATTAATTATTTCATCCTAATTTCATACTTGTATCAATAATGTCACAAGCCCTATTTTTTATATTCATTGCAATGAATTAGCTACTCACTGTAATGCCTCAACCTCCCAAATTTTTTTCTTTTTTCTCCTTTATCATTTTATTATAATCACTAAATGATTAGTTTTTTGGGATAAGGTGCAAATTTACTTTGGAAGTTTTCATTGAGGAGCAATGTTATCATGGAAGTTCTTTTAGATTTAATATTTCCCTGGAAGTATTAAAATGGAGCAATGTTGCCCTTTTCCGTTAAAACGTTAACGGTCAATATTAGTTTTTTAACAGTATGGGGTAACATTACTACGTTTTAAAACTCTCATGGTGACACTGAACTTAAAAAAACTTTTAGGATAACATTGCTCCTTAATGAAAACTTTTGGGGAAAATTTGCACCTCAACCCTTAGTTTTTCCTAAATTTTACAAGAATAATGTTCGTGAGACAAATTCAAAATTTGTAAGAGATTGTTTTAAAATACTTGGATTTAGAAAGATTTATTTAAGAATATAAATAAAATCAAGATTCAAATTGAAACTATTTTGAACCATATTTATAAGAGATTTATCTCATATAACCATTTTTATAATATTTACAACAAATATTACAAAAAAAGTATTTTTGTCGTTCGAACATATAGATAAAGACTTTCATTTGATAAGTGAATGTCAGCGTATAAAAATAATATAGTACAGTAGACTTTGAGTTATATTTATGGACTAAACTTAGGTCAAGTATGTCTAGTTGACCAATAAAACTAAGCCAACCGTATTAAATTGAAACATCATCATTTAACCCCAAAATAGCTATGAAACTGCGTAAAATAAGCATGGAAAACAACTGCGGCTAGAAGTGACGACCATAAATATTTTGAGAAGTTATATTAATTACTGATAATGCAAGTTTTTTAGATCCACACAGCTCTTTTTCCTTTCTCTCTGAGTGCCTGAGATCACCATGAACATATAACTTGTTATTGACTTCCCACCACACAACATGTATTCTACAACACAAATCAAAATCAAGGAGGAAAAGGACACAATAATTTTACTTCACCCATTTAATCAGAGTTTGGTGATATTTATCAACAAAGTTCTTTATACAAAGCCACTTCCTCATGGATAATTTTAATTACAAAGACTACAATGGCAAAAACAACAAAATCAAACACAACTCGAGGATCAAAACTTGATGAAGAAATCCAAAAGATAGTGATATTGCATGCGCATATCTTAGGTATCTTCCTCAACTTTGTTCTCATTGCTTAAATTTATGATCACTAAAAAGAAAAATAAATCCAACATTCAACCATTAGAATAATGCTTAATTGAAGGCTTTAGAAGATCCTTGAGGGCTAAGGCTGAAGAAAATTTTATCCCTTTCCTTCGTTGATTGCACAGCTGCCAGTTCGAGTCGCCGATTGTCCTTGGCTGTCATAGGTTCTTCTTTGCGATCATCCAAAACCTCTCTTTTTTATTCTAAAAGGAGGCGAAAAACCTTTTTTAGGCTTATTTCTGCATGATTTGATGACGTAGTTGCTAAAGTTTGTTTTATTGAATGCCTAGATATATATAATTATAATATCCTGTTTGAGATATACCATTATGTGTATTTGACAAAAACCCTGTTTCTGCATGACTAATCAATTGTAATCTAGATCTGTTAGAATAAAATAATCTCATATCACTTGTTCCTCGACGATATTGAAATATATGTTTAATTTTTTTACCAATGCCTTCTTGTTGTAGAAGAACTAAATCTTGCCATTAAATTTACAGCAAATGCAATATCATGTTGTGTTGAATTAGTAAGATACATTAGTGCACCTATAGCACCAAGATATGGAACTTCTGGACCAAGAAGTTCTTCCTTTTTCTCTAAAGGGTGAAAAGGATCCTTCTTCTTATGAAGCGATCATACAACCATTGGAGTACGTAATGGATGTGCTTTATCCATATAAAATAGCTTCACTATTTTTTCAACATAAGTTGATTGATGAAGGAAAATTCCATTTTTTTTGCTAAGTGTTCAATTTGTAAGCCGAAAAAAAAAACTTTGTTCTTCTAAGATCCTTCATTTCAAATTTTCTCTTTAAACAATCAAAAAAATTTTATAGCAAGAGAATAGCAATATAAGAAATTGGGAGAGGAAGGAAGGGATTATCCTTATTCACTTGTGTTTTATTGGTGTGCAAGTTCCTTATGCATGGCCTCTATTTATAGGCCATAAAGAAGGTATAAGAATTTTGAGCGTACCTAGATTGGACTGACTCACTGAAGTACCCACAAGAAATCGGAGCATTGATGTGGACCCCCATCACGTTACACAACAAATACACCAAAGAGAGGAATAGAAGAGAACATTCTTATGAGAAAATCTTTTAGAGGGAGAATTGTATATTATATCATCATTAGTCTTCTCCCTTAATCTCACACCTTATATATATAGTGTACGTATAATTACATATGAATAGATGCAACCCTTAAACGTACGGTTACATAGGAATAGATATAAACTTTAAAACACAAAGGGTATCACTCTTATAACCCGTGTCTCTCCTTGAAGCCCCTTTTGAATTAGGCTTGGGCCCTAATCCACTAAGGGTGGACCAGTATATTCTAACATTTCCCACTCACAATTGGTGGATTAGATGTTATGGGTCAAGTTTCTTTCTCTTCTTTCATACTAGGTGTTTTGCCATGACCGTGTGGGCATGACGTCTCCATTTGGGCGCTTTTTACTAGAAATCCCATTTTACAGAGATCAGCACAAGACAACCCTGTAGTGTAGCTCGATATTGATATAATGCCTGAAAGTCCTAGATTTACCAATATATACTTTACTCATGGCCAATCTAATCCCTCTTAAGTCAGTATAAAACTTAGATTGCCTTTCTTTTATGCATAGTATCTACACTTATGAAACCACAAAATAATATCATAAGGGACCAATCTCAGACACCAGCCTAGGTGTGTATATCTCAAGTAATAATCTTTCTTTCGCCCATATACCACTTTAATATGTATCAACCGCTTTCCTAACATAATACCTTTAGATCACATCAATCATAATCATAGGACAAAATGCTAAAGTAGCATATGTTAAAAAATATTTCCATGATAATGTCAAAGTCAAAGGATATCATTGAAGGGTTAACCTTTCTGGAACTCACACAGCAATGAAGCATGGATTCACTCACTTACTTCCCATTTGTGGTTCTTTAGCACATGTGGTATGAATCACATGCTATGGTGTTACTCTTATACTTTAATAGCATATGTCATTTTGATTCTATCATTAACACTGTACAGACTTAAGTCTAGACACTCTCAATATCTAAACCCAAATTGCTCAACTCCACTCACATTATATGACTTCAATTTTGAAGAATTTGTTATCTGGCAATAGGTATCATAGATGTGGATTTCCATGATTCGATCTATATTTATAATCAAGGATCTCATCTTGACTTACTGCACTTTATGTCAAGGCAACATAGTTTGTGTTTCTTCTCTACCATATTAGTACTCTTACTACTTTACTGGTGAACACAATTGTCTCATCTTTGTACACTCCTCCTAATGTCAAAGCGGTCATTTGTGTGAGAAAGCCGACCTCACCAACCTGTACAACATACTAGAAATTGTATACTTACACATACATTAAAAGCCAAAATGAAGTATTATTACTTCATGCCTTATGTATGACAAAGGACTTAACATGTTTCTCATACATGTCTTTGTCTTTGGTAATTAGGTTTAATTAGGAAACTTTTTATATGAACATGTTGTACAACAATAACTTTATGTGTTATAACATCTCTCATATAGTTATACCTTTACAATTAGTCTATTTATTATGCTTAGGGTCTTTTGTTTAGGCAATGGCTACATGCATTCACAACACTTTGACACTAGATTTGAATTATCTTTTTTAAAATCTCTCGTTCTATGAATATTACCAGTCATATAGCCTCTTGTATTACCATAGCACACACTTTGAACGTGCATTATCAATGTACTCTATAAGTATCTGATGACATTTTTATGAAGCCATCTAATTTCTCCCACGATGGTTGGACTAGTACTAAATTACAAGTCCTACCATGAGCATATATCTGGTTTTGTATACCTCATTGCATACATACACTGCTAACAGTATCTATATAGACATTCTTTTCTATTATTTTCTTGGTTGGTTTAGTTAGGGAAACTTATCAAGACTCAAACTCACTCCTAAAGTCATTGGGGTATCAAGGGATTGCATTCACTTATTTTCAACCACTTAAGAATCTTTTTAATGTAATTCTCTTGTAAAAGAGAGGAGTCTTCTTAAGCTATTTCTTTGGATCTCAAATCCAATTGCTTTACCCATGAACTTCTTTTTCAAAATTTACTAGCACTATTCTTTAATAGGCACTACCAAATTCAAACTATGTATAGCCAATAGTATATCATCCACCTAAAGGAATAACATCACAAATCATTTACCGATGGTTCTCTTCAATCATTTGAAAAAAAAACACATTGGGTTACCTCTCTTTCAAAGGATTAAACATCAATATCTAGACGATTGCATCAATCCATAAAAGGACTTTTGCAAAAACACATAAAGTCACCACTATGTGAAACTTCAAATACTACTTTTAGTAAAATCTAATAGTCACTGCATATAGATTTCTTTATCCAGATCATCACTCACAATGTATGTTTTACATCCAAATGATGTAAATTTAAATTTAAATAGTTAACTATTGCCATAATAAAACTAATTTAATTGCACAACAAGTGAGAAAGTGCCTTTCTGTTATACATACCCCTCTGTAACAACAATTCTTGTGCATGTCAATTGATTTACCCACTTTTCTCCTAAACCTATAGAACTCACTAATTCTCAATAGCCCTTTTGACTTGGCAGTAGATCAACTGATTCTCAACTTGATTCTTTCTCAAAGAATTCACTTCCCTTTCCATTGCTTTCTTCCGTTCTCCCTTGTATGGTCTCTTGTATAGAATGTGACTCATCCTCCTCCATTAGAATAACCATAAACATTTTTCTCAGTTATCCCTTTTCTCATGAGCTTTTTGCATTTCATATTTTTTTGTTTGATCTCTTTATAAATCATTCTAAGCTCCTACTCTAAAAAACAATTAAGGATTGTTGGCATGTTCTGTATCGCCTTATCCTTACGTTTTGTAAAGAGATGCAATGTGATTAGTTTCACCCTTAATTGGAAACTAATTCACAACAAATTTGGTACCTTTTAATTATATTTTTTGTCATAATTCTATCATTGTTTTACTCTTGAAGCGTAACCCTTATGAGCTCCAACGTACAACCACTATGGGAATTGGCAACCGACCCTTATGGTCTATGAAAACTCAAATTTGACTTTTATTTAGTCCAACATGTATAAGGTATAGTAGTGACTACTTTAGAGAGTACATGGTTAAACTCAAGTGTATATAACTTGATGAAACCAAGGATGTGTGCATGTGTACTAATCCACCAAAAATGGACTAGATAATACTTTCCCACTCACATTTAGTGGGTTAGCATAAGCCATAATATGTTTAACCATGTCTAATAGCATTTCATTATGCCTTTATAAACTCCTTTTTCATGATGGAGTTCCTCAGATAGTTATCTATTTATTTATCCCTTTATTTCCATAGAGCTAACTAAAACTGGTCAAACAAATGCTTACTCCTTTAATCAGTTCATGGGACCTTTAAAATTCCTATCCAATTGATTCTCAAACTTCATTCACATATTGTCTAAAGCAACAATCTTCAGATTTTTGTGAAATTAAGTAATAAAATGAGAAATCATCAATAAAGGTAATAATTTACCCAGCTCTGTGTCTTACTCTCAAACTTATACGACCACATGAAATGAAATAGAATAATTGCAATGCAAACTCAATTCTAATATCCTACTGAAACTTTTCATTATGCTATTTCCAAAACCAAATTCTATGTCTTTGACTAGTAAGACATGTATTTAAGTCAATACTTAAATTAGAAGAAATGACAATGCAATTATACCCAAAGAATTTACCAACCAAAGATATTTATTGAAAGAAAGATTGAATCACAAGTATACAATTTTATAGTGGAATTCGTACTATTTTGTTTCCCTTGTCAAGCCATATAGGTCTCGTAATCTTTTCTATACTATGCTAACATCTCAACTTCAGTATTACCATGACTGTTTGTCAATGGCTTGACAATGAATTATTTTTATAAATACATGATTTTTGATTGTCCCTATTTAGTTTACAAATTATGTCCTTGGTAGCCTCTCTTGGCTTAGCCACTCAAATTATCCCACACACAAGGTTATTCATAATTTATTTAATCCAAGAACTTATCAATAATATAACATATTGAAGTATACAACTCATATACTTGTATTTTCTTGACTAGAAAAAATAATAATGTCATTAGGTCTATGATCAGAAGAATACGGTTGTACCTCCCATCATATAGATTCCAACTATGCCATTTTGTCTATCAAGAATTTCATACAAGTACCTTAAATAACATGCTCAGTTATTGTTTTCAAAAAAACTCATTCTCTAAGAGCTCCCACTTAAATAGAGCATATGACGCTCTTGAAAAACTCAATTTCCGAGAGATCCCACTCATAAAGAGTATTTTGACTTTTATTTCTTCATGCTTTCATCACATTATATTTATAATGTCTGATTAATCTCTTATCTAGGTGTTGGGAAAACTTAATAGTTTTTCTAAGTTCTCTATACATTTCATTTATGCACATTTTAATTTCTGGCCAAAAATACTTCCTCTAAAGGGTCAAGTCTCTATGCTTCTCAAACCTAGGTTAACAGGTTCTTAACAACAGTTATTTTTCTAAAGTAGCAAGAATTTTGTGTCTCCTATTATTTCAACAATCTTTCAAATTTTCTAAAAGAAATATCCCATACATCTTATTCAAATTATATTTGTTTCCTAATAGAAACATTTGTATTTCTTCTAAAAGAATTTAGACTAGGCCTTGGACTTTGTTCTTCTCTTAAGATGGGCCTTCACTCCTTACTCAAAGAGTGACATTTCCATGTACTCCACCATGATCCAAAGGTTGGACTTATTAGGAAATCTCTATATTTTGAGATTTTTCAGAAAATTCAACTTCATTTTAGGAATCATATAGTTAGTTATCTTCCAATTGTTCCTCTCATTCTATTTCAGGATCAATTATAACCTTACTTTGGATTCTTTCCATCTTGATCTTATATCAAGATATTCTCCTTCTAGGTCACCACTTATAGTTTCATATTCAAATGGGCAAACCCCTATCTTATCCATTACTAAAAAATTCATATTCCTCTAAGTTATTTATGTTTGGATCATTGTTCAAAGGCTTTAAGCGAGAAATTTCTTTCTATTTAAAGCCATCAAATTCATGTTTAGGAATAAGTTTTTCAACAAAAATATTCTTCAAAAGACAAAAAATCTTTTGATTCAATGCTTCTAAAAGCACTTTTAAATCATACCTCACTCAAATAAAAAATAAGATAAACCATCATTGCAAATATTTAAAGGATTTTTAGACACATAAAAATCACTATAATATAACTATGAAAAATATTTAAAATAGATCCAAACATGTTTTAAAATAGACAAATTATATGTTTAAATATAGATCATGAACTTATGGATTTTTAGAAACAAACGTGCCTCAATTAGAGTTCAAATGCCTCCTCATGTGCCCTTAGAAGAAGAAAGGGAAAAAAATTGGAGCACTAAATGCCGTCTCTCAGATAAGGATTGTGTTGCGTATGCTCCTTAATATCACCTTTAGTGGGTAATTCGCGCTACTTTGACGTGTATCTTTATGCCGTTTTTGTACTAGAAAATTGGACCAGCAAACTATCAGGCTAAAACCCCTTTGCCTTGGGTCTTTTTTTTTAATTTTTAATTTTATTCTCTTTAGCCTAGTCCACACTGAGCCTAAGCAATTTTTGTATTTTTTTTTAAGATTTAGTGAAACGGTTTGGTTCACTTTATTGGAGGAAAGGACATGTATTTTAAATGACATGGTGTTTTAGAAGCTGACAGAAACTATTGTTTCTGGTCTCTTCCTCCTCTAGCGTGATTCTCAAGGACTCGACTCTCCTTTTCTACATAACCAGCTTTCTTGATGTCAGTTACTCACATTTTTTGTGTCTATCTCTTCGTTTTTTCAAGATCTGGACAATGAAACCAATTTTGAGGCCTAAAATGGCTGTTTTGGCACAACCCAATTCAAAAGAACAGAAATTGATGGGCTATCTTAGTGTTTCCTCTTAGTTTTAACGAGAGAATTGAATGTTCTTGATGTCATTGAACTCTCTTTCTTCTTCTCCACATGTTTATACAAATTTCATGTCTGTAAAGAACAGTTTAGGAAGAACCTGATTCCCCAGATTTAATACAAGTTGGTTTTAAAACTATTATTTCTCTATGTTGTGTTTCTAATAACTAGAGATGGAAAAATATAATGGTGTTCATGGTGTTTCCCTTCTGGTTCAGGGTTCTAAATTATTATATGCCATGTTTAAAACAATATTTAAAGAAAATATGTATAGCATGTGTAATACCCCGACTTTTGAGACTTGAGCTTAAAGAATAAGCCTAAGATTAGTGGATTGCTAAGCCCCAGTTTAGCAAGATCCCAAATTGTGTTTAAGGTTTAACGACTCTAAAAGTGGATGTGGTTAGTGATAAATAACCCTTTTGGAGAATATGATGTGATTTGGCACTCGAATGTGATTCGTGTGTTGTGAGCAGCGCCAAAACCCTGTATTTGAGTTCAATTGTGGATTAACATCCAAATTGACTTAGAATAAAGGGAAGAATTGAATAGGGTATTGTGTTGGAAATGGTGTCATAGTGTGTTTTGATGTCACTGAATTTGGTTTGGAACTTTAGAATGGAAAAGTTGCAATATTAGGTTTTGAAATGTGAATTGTGTTGACTTGTTGAGATTGTTGTGAAAACATGTCAATGTGATGTGAATTTGATTGATTTGGTGTTTTCAATGGATTCTTTGTGAAAATTTATGTGGGAATGATATTTGGTATGAAAATGGGACCATTGGAAGCAAAAATGCAAAATCTGAAATTATGTCCAGTGAAACTCTATTCTAGGCAGTCAGTTTGTGTGAACTTTTTGAATGCCCAAATGGTGTCTAAAAATTCTAAAACTTTCCAGTCTTAAATATCACATCCCAAGCTTTACAATGGATATATAATTTGTGCCATTTCGGTTTTTGATCTAGGAGATATGACTGTCCAAAGTCTGGGATGGAAACTGAACTCTGTTTTGGGGCAGCGATGCGTTTTATGTAATTCTGGAATTTTTTGGTAATTTTGGGTAATGGCCCATATTTTTCCTATAAATAGGACTTAAATACCTTTCATTTGGCTTTGTAATCACCTCATTTTGATTTTTCTAGAATTAGTTATGATTTTTCAAAGTTTGGATAGAAAATCTGAAAATGGGAATTATGACATTATCGAAATAAAAGATGACATCAGCATGGAATTAAATATTTTCTCATCATCTTCAGCTCTCATTTTTGACATGCTGAACCAGCTGAAACTAGTAAGAGAAAGTGGAGAAATCTCACAAGGTAAGCCGATTTCTCCGATGATCTAGCTCCTAACGTGTATAACCTTGCTCCTAAGCTTCTCTTTTATGTTCTTTAAGGTGTTAGAAGCTCAATTTTCATGGTTAAGAAGGGCTAGGGTTTCAGCCACTCTTGAGAAAAGCTAGTGGGAGCTTGAGGTAACTTCCAAACTCTTGTGTATTGACTATTCTGGCTGCTGTGGACAATTTAATCGGTGAAATTTTACCAAATTGTCATTGGTTTCAAAAATGGAAAATGGGTGTCTGGGGCTGTTATGCTACCCAAATTAGTACTAAATGGTAGTTTTAACCTAATGGAATAGTCAATAAAGTGGTTAGGAGTATAAAGGAACGCATTTATGGAGTCGAAATCGAAAAACCCCAATTTTCCTCGGAATACTTGAGAATTTCGGCCAGCTCTTGAAATGGGTCTTAGAGTTGGATTTTCAAGGATTTGATGATTCCATTGAGTTCAGGAGCAAAAATTAGGTGGGGTTACAGTTGGGCACTTTCTCAGAAAATGCTGAAAAAACATAATTACGAAAACACCCCTGAAACCCTTAAAGTGGGGCTGCCAAGGGTAATTTTGTAATTGACATTGAATTTGATAATTTCAAGTTCAGAAACGGATTCCTTGGGCGGAAACATGTTACAATAGCCCTTGTCAAAATTTCGGGACAAGTATAGTCGGACCGGGTACGGTGGGGCCAGGCTGATTTTAGTAAATTTTGAATATAGCCTCATATAACCCCTAGAAACACTATGGAAGTGTCTAAATAGTACATTTGACATTGTAGGATCGAATATGAAGCCCCGAGCTATTTGCACGTAGATTGAGGCACACGTTTTGAGGCATAAAAGGGTTAAGGTAGGGAACTTATCTCTCCTACATGCTCTGATAATTGTATTAATGTGTTGATGCATGTTATTGCTTTGCTTGATTATGTGGAACATGTATGAATGACCCACATGTATGCTCAGATTTGGTTATAGATTATGCCTGTGTATCTTTAGCGAAGGTATGTACCCGGGATTGCCAGGATGATTATGTTGTGCACTCTGATATTTATATGAATGTGATTTATCTTCGTGTAGTAATTGTATTCAAAATGTGAGTATGAGACCAAATTTATAAATGATTTCAAAAGGTATTTGTGAAAACCTTGTCATGTGATGGGTTAGTAAATGTTATTTGATTATTATTTGTCTCTATTTCATTTTAATCGCATATTTTGAATATAATTACGGAGGGGGTTACAACATGAAAGTAGAGAAGACAAAGATTCTACAACAATATATAGTTATATACCAGAAACGATGCTAGAGACGCACAACAAAAATAATCTATAACCAAAATTCATCTACTTTTATTTTTATTTCCTCGTTCTTAGATTCAGTAACATAAGAGAATGTAAATAACTATGAACTGAGACATTGATGTCAACAAGATGGAAATATAATGAGGGAATCATAAGAACTGATGTGAGAGGCAGATATATCATCCATGGAGACAAGAACAAAAAAATATATAAACATACATACAGGTTATCTAAACTCACAGGAGAAGTATGGCAAAATTAATTAGCCGATAATCATTCCAAAAAATCAAACCGACCCAGAGATAGTTGTGTACACAAACATATAGATAGATATATGTATAGCGGCAGAAAACAGATTATATATCTGACCTCAAGAATATTATATATATATATGGGACATATTCATAAACCCTTTGGACATATATCAAATAAAAACAAGGTAGAGCATAGAGACTTAGCGGAAGTAGTGTAAAAAAATATATCATAAAACCCTTAAGAAAAACAATTGCTTGGAGAAAAATAATATCACAAAGGCCTCTTGAAAACCAGGCTCTAATACCATGTAAGAATTTTGGGCGTACTTGGAATCTGACTGACTCATTGAAGTACCCATATGAAACTAGAGCATTGATATGGACCCCTATCACGTTACACAATAAATACACCAAAGAGAGGAAGAGAAGAGAATATTCTTATGAGAAATTCTTTTAGAGGGAGAATTGTGTATTATATCATCATTAGTCTTCTCCCTTAATCTCACACTTTATATATATAGTGTACGTACGGTTACATATGAATAGATGCAACCCTTAAATGTATGATTACATAGGAATAGATGTAACCTTTAAAACACAAAGGGTATTACTCTTTATAACCCATGTCTCTCCATGAAGTCCCTCTTGAATTGGGTTTGGACCCCCACCAAGGGTGGATTAGTATAATCCAACAAAAGGGAATTAAGCAACATAATGATACAATTGGAGGTTATAGGGAATATGCACTAAAGATCTTTCAATTTGGGAGTTATAGGGTGTAATGTCAATTACCATGAGATGGAATCTTATGCATGGAGTTATGAACACCTACATATCATATTATTTATAATGAAAAAGTTTATTTGTCAACAAAAGTTTATTTAATTAATAAAAATATGATCAGAGCTTATAAGGGTGAGTTCAAATCCTGCATTCAACATTTTGAAGTAAGTAATAGCAGAGTCGCATTGTGGTGGTCGTGGTGGGAATGTATCCTTCAATTTGTTAAAAAGATATATATATTTGTGATATAAATTTTGGCATTTTATATTTATATCTCTTACTATATAAAAGTAGAGGTGCAGTTCTCCTTGTGACATGTAAGCACTTCTTCTCCTCATAATCTTTTGGTAACTTCCCATCAAAATTTGAACAGTTATTATCCTCTAAAAAGTAATATCCTAAATTTTCTAATATAATATCACAATGCTTGCATTTCTTTATAAATCTTCTAATATCCTAAATTATTTTCTTTTCTGATAAAATATCCTAAACTATTTTTCAAATTCTAAATACAAAACTAAATTAAAAAATTATAAACTTCAAAATCTAAGCATATCTCATATGACCAAGATAATTTTAAGTTTAAATAATACTTACTTTTTATCTTTTATTTAATTTAGTTGGCTGATAATTTTAAAGGGTTAATGTGCAATTTTACTAATAAAGTTTTTCCCGAGGATTTTATGTCACAAATAAGTTTTGGAAGGGACAAAAATACCAGTAAACAATTTAAAAGGGTGAAAATTCACCAGAACCGTTAACTTTCACCAAACACTATTACGGTTTTCTTCTCTTACAATTTAATGGCCGTTTGGTCAAATTTAATTGTTTTGGTGAATTTGCACCCTTTTAAATTGTCTTAAGTTGGAGTCACATGTAACACACTTGCGAATTATCTTTGATATTCTGTTGCAACACCAATTTGTGGTTAAACAATCTAAATGTGCTTTCGCCATCAAACGTATAGAGTACCTGGGCCATATTATCTTTGATGGTAAAGTTGTGGCGGACACAACTAAGATTGAAGCTGTGAGGAGTTGGCTAACTCCCAAAACAGCTTAGGAGTTGAGATCATTTTTGGGGCTATCAGGATACTAGCATCGATTCATTTGGTCATATGGTATGATTGCTCGGCCTCTAATCGACTTGTTGAAAAAGGATAATTTCCATTGGGATCATGAGGCAGACGCATCTTTTTCTTTCTTTGTTTTTTTGGGTACACTTTCTCTTGGCTGAGTAGACATGTTATACTACTAGATGAGGAATACTTGTTCCATGATTAATGCTTTGCCATGATTTTGAAATGCAAAACAAGTAGAAGGTAGACAAAAGATTATTGATTTTGTAATCGTATATTGGTGTGTATTGCTTATGATGAGTTGTGGGTTTATATAGAGGAATTCCATACAATCCTCTCCATTCAAAGAGTGACAACGCATAGGTATAGAGGTACAATAATATACTAGGGATAAGAACAAATAAATTACAATAATTAGAATAATATAATAAAGAATATTCTAGAACAAAGGCCTTAGTTATTGCTGATATTGGGCCTCTGTATTTTGACCTTGGACTTATGTTGAGAGATATGTTTAGGCTTATCTTGAACTTTATCATCCCCCTTCAAATGAGAGGGTGGCATGGACATCCTTAGTTTGCTCCTTAAAAGATGAAATCTGGTATGACCCAAAGGCTTAGTTAGACAATCTGCTACTTGGTCTTCAGTGGGTACATATTGAATTGATAATCATTTAGCTACAATATGATCTCTAATAAAATAAGTATCAAAATCAATATGTTTAGTCCGTGCATGAAAAATAGGATTTGAGGCCAACGAAGCTGTACTAATGTTATCAAACCAAATAATAGTAGGCCTTTGTTGTTAAAGCTTAAGTTCAGAAAACAAGGATTGTATCCAAAGAATTTTGTTGATATGCAAGCTAAAGCTTTAAACTCTAATTTAGCACTTGATTTAGCCACAATAGTTTGCTTTTTTGATGACAAAGAAGTTAAATAATTGCCATAGAATATAAGTAACCATCGATAGATCTCTAATCATCTGGACAAGATGCCAATCTACGTCTAAAAATGACATAAGATCAAGTTGATTCGATGCTCTGTTATGTAGAGCAAGGTTAGTTGTACCACTTAAATATCTTCAAATTCTTCACTGCCATATCTTGTTAGAGTTCTGCTAGTAGCCATAAGAGTATTGCAATGGCTAAGTGTAATGCCCCAAATTTTGATTAAGGGCTAATGATAATTATTGAGAATTTATTGTAATTTAAAGATTTAATTTTTTTGTGTTTTGTGGCAATTTTGATAAATGCGCCAAATATGGGAAAAATAGAGAGAATGAAAAATTGTCATTTAATTAGTCAGTGATTAATGAGGAAATTAATTGCTAACTAAAGAGAAATAAGATGTGTGACCAAATGGCTAATGGAGTGGTTAGAGTAACTAATTAGTTACTTATTTTATGAGAACCAATGGGATTGAGACATGTGAAAAGCTTATAGGATGAGAGAGAGTGTTGGAAAGTCAAATGAAATATTTTAATGTTTTTCTTCTTCTCTCTCTTTCCCTCATTTTTTGCTGAATGGGTATCGGGAGGGGTGAATGATCATTGCTTCATCTCCTTCCTCACTGTAATACCCCGAATTTTGAGACTTGAGGCTAGAGAATAAGCCTGAGAGAAGTGGACTGCTAAGCCCCATTTTAGCAAGATCCCAAATTGTGATTAAGAGATAATGACTCCAAAAGTGGATGTGGTTAGTGATGAATAAACCCTTTTGGAGATTATGGTGTGATTTAGCACCCGATGTGATTCGTATGTGTTGTGAGCAGCAACCCTGTATTTAAGTTCAATTATGGATTAACATCTAAATTGACTTAAAATAGAGGGGAGGGTGCATTGTGGAAGAAAAGGAATGATATGGTGTGTTTGGTGGTGATTCTAGAGGAATTGCCATAATCAGGGGCAAAACGGTAAAGTTACTGACCAATTGGTCAGTTACCGAAGAGGAAACTCATTGGTAACTTCAAGATCAATGGTTAGGGTTGAATTGTGCAAGAGATCAAAGGGTAGAATTCCATGCGAGTGTGCTCATGTGAACTCATGAGAGGTGTGGCAAGATTGTGACAAGTGTCACAATGTGAACCATAGATGTGGTCAAAGTGTCAAATTCATTTCCTCTTCCCTCTCCCTTTTTCAAAGTCGGTTATATGGCTAGGAGGGACTAAAATCTGATATCTCATCATCTTTTCTCTCTCTTCTCAAGTTCAAAAACGTCCAAGCCATAGAAGAGGAAAGAGGAAGGAGAATCAATGTGAAGGTAAGCTATTTTAACCTTGTAGATGACTCCTATTGCTCAAAACCTCTTCTTTAATGTTGTTCATAGTGATGAGAGCTTCATTGCCATGGTTTTAGATTCTTGATTGGAGGTGTTTGATGGCTTGAGGAAATTTGGAAAGATGGAGAATCAAGGAATTGGTTTGGGAAAGAGGAAGAGGTAAGTATTTGGAGCCTTTTGATCTAAGTTTTGTGATTTGTGGATGAGTTTTGTGAATTGTGAATTTTGCCCTGATTTTGGTAGAATTGTGAAATGCATGAATTGTCATGTGTTTTGTGTTGAAAATGGTGAATTGTGGTTAAATTGATGCCATAGTGTGTTTTGGTGTCATTGGAATTGGTTTTGAGAACTTGAGATGGAAAGTTGTGCAATGTTGAGTTGAAATGTGATATTGTGAGACATGTTGTGATTATTATTAAAACATGTCAAAGTAATATGAATTTGGTTGATTTGGTGTTTCCAATGGATTCCTTGTGAAATTTTGTGTGAGAATGATGTTTGATGTGAAAGTGGGATCATTGGAAGCTAAAGTGCAAAAACTGAAATATGTTGCTCATTGAAACTCTATTCTGGGCAGTCAGTTTGTGTGAGCGTTTTGAATGGGCAAATGATGTCTAAAAATTCTGAAACTTTCCAGTCTTAAGGTTCACATCTTAAGCTTCAAAATGGACATATAATTTGTGCCATTTCGTTTTGTGAACTGGGATTTATGTTTGTCCGAAGTTTGAGGTCGAAACTGGATTTTGTTTTGGAGCAATGTTGGATTTTGTGTAAATCTGGAGTTGTGTGGTGATTTCCAATAATGGCCAATATTTTTCCTGTGAAGAGGACTTGAATAGATTTCATTTGGCTTTGGAATCACCTCATTTCTATTTTTGAGGAATTAGTTATGAATTTCCTAAGTTGCCTTGGCTGCAGCAGAAAATCCTGGCTGCAGCGCAAAAGTTTCTGTGCACGTTTTGGCCACAGCCAGAAATTCTTGGCTGCAGCCAGAAACCTTCTGTGTGCGTTTTGGCTGCAGCCAGAGGGTCTTGGCTGCAGCCAACCCCCATTTTCAGCATTTTGAGATTTTGAAAGGTGATTTCCAACCTAGTACGTCCCAATCCTTTAAGCTTTCGTTGAGCTTATTTTAGCCACTTAAAGGGTGTGAATGGTAACCAACCTTAAGTAATATGGAAGTAAGGATTTGGAATTTAGATTGACCCTATGTCCTTGATTTGGTTATAGGGTTAGATATTCGCCCTGATCGTGAGCAGCCGGAGCTGGAGCTTACGTGGAAAGAGGGTAGGGAACATATCTCTTCTGCATGTATTTGATATATGTGTTAGTGTGTTGGTGCATGCCTTAGCTTTGCATGATTATGTGTATTTGAAGCTATGTTTCAATTTATGCTATGGCCATTAGTATGTTGTTAGAAGCATTGAGCTTACAGATTTGTCATTGTGATAACATGAGTTATGTGATGCAAGCATGTCATGCATTAAACATTTATCGTACATGCATATTGATATTGTTGTCCTACTGAGATTCTTTAGAATCTCACCCTCCCCTACTAACCTTTCAGACAGGGTAGTAGATCGAGGATGAAGTAAGCAGCCAAGGGCAAAGAGGACTTCCTTCGGGTTGAAGATTCGGTAGTTGGTTATCATTATTGTTGGGATGTGTATTTGTATAGTTGGATGAGTATGGAGTATGTATTCGAATGGGTTTGTGTAATCCCTATTTGAGGAGTTGTATAGGCTAATGTTCCCTATGATTGTTTAGTGAAGATATGAAACCTGGGATTACCGGGATGATTATATTGTGCACTCTGATATTGGTATAAATGTGATATATCTTCGCATAGTAATTGTATTCGGAATGTGAATGTGAGACCAGGTTATAAATGATTTCGAAAGGTATTTGTGAAAACCCCGTCTGGTAAATGGGTTTATAAATGTTATTTGATTGTTATTGGTCTCTATTTCACTTTAATCACGTATTTCGGATATGATGAATGTAGGGGGTTACACTCACACTCTTCCCTCTCATTTTCTCTCTCTTGTTCGTCCTCCATTGTTGCTCTAGAGAGAGAAAGAAAAGCGTGAGATTAAGGTAAGAATGACCTCTAATGCCAAAGCTCTCTTTATTAATCTTGTCCCTTGGATTGAGAGCTCCATTTCTATGGTCTTAGATTGTCTATTGGTGGTGGTTTGAGCTCCCAAGGAAACCTTGTGGTTGGTGAATCAAGGAACCTCTTTGAGAAAGTTATTGAGGTAAGTGAAATGAACCTTTCTATCTATGTTTTGTGCCAAATGATTAAGTTTGAAATTTTTGGGATTTTTTGCCTTATTTTTGAAAATGTGGTTATTGAGAATATGGCATGTTGTTTTCATGGAATGGGTGTTTTGGTATATGTTTTGGATAGATAGAATTGGTTTAAGATGGAAATGTTGAGTTTGGAAAATTTTGGGATTTTGTGTTGAATGTTGCCTTAAACCAACCATGATAATGGAATAGGAATTTGGTAGTTTTGATGGTTCCATTGGATTCCTTGTGCAATTTTATGTAGGGGTAGCCTTAGTCTAGTATTTGGGATCATTGGAATCACTTGGGTAAAATTTGGGAAATGCTATCAACTTTGCTCCATTTGTGGCATCTGATATGCATCAGTCAAGTGATCAAGGGTCTCACTCGAGTGAAGTCTTGCATATTCTCTTTTCCCTTTGAGTTTTTGGGTGTACTTCCTTGTGAAAAGCTAAGAGTGTTGTCTCACTTGCGGGTATTGCGGGTTACCACTCGAGTAAACGTTGTCTCACTCGAGTGTGGGTGTATCTGACACTATTAACTTGCGTCTTAGGTTGTCACTCGCGGTCAATTTTCAAAAGTGTATCTTAACGCTCGCGAGTATTAAGCCATCACTTGAGTGTCAAGGTCCCTGCTCGAGTGATGTTCCCTCTTGAAAGTTTCTTGTGCTCTTGGGTGAGCACTTTTTGAACCTCACTTCATAGGACTTGGGTAAGCATTAGGCTATCACTCGAGTGAATTGAGTTATGCTCGAGTGCAGCGATCAATTTTGGTTTCTGTCATTTCTTTTTGCTCTCAGGTGATCACTTTTGGTACCTCACTTCATAGGACTCGAGTAGGCATTTAGCTATCACTCGAGTGTTACTTTCAGAACTCGAGTACAAGTCTATCATCACTCGAATGAGGTCTTCTTCACTCGAGTGCAACAGTGAAAAACCAGTACTTGTGCTTCTAAAAGGGGATCTTTGGGATAGTTCTTCCAACCCTTTAGGGCTTTTGTTAGAGGCATTTATAGCTTCCTAAAGGACATTGATGATAACCAATTTAAGTGATATGAAGTCATTTATGTATTGGAATAAAGAATAATACTTCGTCCCTAATTATGAATTATAGGATTCAAGATTTGCCCTATTCGGGAGAGACTAGTTCCAGAGCATGCACAGAAGGACCAAGTTAGTGACTTTTCTCTTATGTTGTGTATGATGCTTGATATGCATGACTTATCATTGTGTTGCATGTGTTATCGACCTTAGGGAATTATAGCGTGAGCAGTTCAACATAAGCAGTCGTAGGGGTGATGGTTATCACACCTACCCCTATCGTTGTATCTACCATTGTAATTGGCAAGGTTGCGTTGAGGAATTGTGAATTCCTGTTTGATTATTTTGCCAGTGTGGCTGTGTGTATGTGAAATATTTTATATGGATCCTAGTTGTGGTGGTATATGTGATATGAATATGTGGTTATGCAATACAATATGAGCACTTCAGAGTGAGCAAACGTAAGGGTGACGCAAGTCATACTTGCCCTTTTCGCTATAACTGTCATTGTAGTTGCTATGTGTTGTGTGATGATTTGCTTTCATGCTTTATGGTTGTGCATACTATGAGTGATTTAACACTATGGGAATTCCTTAAAGTTTCACTCTCCTAAAACAAATTTTAGACAGGGCTGGAGGATCTAAAGAGAAGCAGGTGACGAAGGGTGGTTAGAGCTCCAAGCTAGGAGTTTTATTTTGGATTTTGGTTATCATTTTGGATAATTGTATATGATATTTTGGATTATAGAATAGTAATTGTGTAATCCCCTAGATTGGGAAACTGATTATGGGCATTTGTGCCCTGTAAACCCTTTATTGGTTAATGGAACCCAAGTGTTTCGGGAGTTTACATTATACTTTGATATTTATGAATGGAATTATACTGTACAGGCAAATTGTGTAATTGAAATGTGAATATAAGACCTTGTTGAACATGTTTAGAAAAGTTTTTTAAAACCCTGATTTTGGGAAATTTACTTTTATTAAGTCCCAAATCATCTTAGGGTCTCTAATTTCATATAATCACGTATTTATGAACTTAATCTCGGCCTTGATTGTGTAGGGGGTTACATTTGTGGTATCAGAGCTGTAGTTTCTAGCAAGGGTAGGAATTGCTAGGATAGTTGCCATAGTTCGTGCCTTGGCCGTAAATCATGACTTAGGATTGTTTGTTGTATACACATGAGTAATTCTGCTGCATGTGGATATATAAAAATTTTAAGGACTATGTGTATACACTTTCTATGGTACTGACATGGTGAATCATTTGTAGAGTTAAAAGCCAAAATGGTTTGCCCTAAACTCAGACTAGGGGATCTAGAGGTGGAGGAATTAAATAAAAATCCACCTGATCCAATGCGAGAAATGATGAACTTGATTATAGAGCAGAGAGACATGATTGCTAAGATAAGAGAAGAGCTCATGGATGAAAGGGCCAAGCGAAATGAGGAAAAGGTTCAGTCTACACATGAGGAGACCCAGGAAGAAACCCAACCAGGGATCATCATGAGGAGACAGCTGAGGGGTCCAAATGGTTTGGAGAGATCCCATCTCACACGGTACCTAATCAGGAGTCACAAAGGGTACCAATCCGAGGGGGTAGAGATCTACAATTTTGAGTCTCAAAGTTTTGCAAGCATTTACCTCCAATGTCCAAAGGGAAATTTAAACCTCAAGCTGCTGAGGACTGGTTGAATCGATTAGAGAAGATCTTTGAAGTCCTTGAATGTCCAACAGAGGTAAAAGTGAAATTGGCAGTGTATAAACTAGAAGGGGATGCAGACCAGTGGTGGCGAAATATCGCTATGACACTACAGAGCTGGAATGTACCACTGACTTAGGAGGTGTTTTAAGAAAAGTTCAATGAGAAGTACTTCCCTAAGCAGTGAGGCTTGAGAAAGATTCTGAGTTTCTAGCCATCAAGTAGGGGATACAGAGAGCTTTGATGAGTACTTATCCTGCTTCATCCGGCTATCTCGATACTTTTCCTACCTCTGACATAAAGATGATGAGGAGTGGAGCTCCAATATACTTATTCAGGGGTTAAGGCATGAGTTAAGGAAGAGATTAGCCACTTATTTGTTTACTGACTTCAACAAGGCGGTGGAAGAGTACAGAATAACCGAGAATAATCTAAGAGAGTTATACCCAGCTAAGGGTAGTGGTAGCCGTAGTGAGCCTAGCAAGGCCAATAATTCCCAAAAGTGGAAGAAATAAGGGTCCTCATCTAGGGGCAATAGCAAGAAGCCCTATTAATCTGGGGTCGTGGTGATGAAAGACCTCCAGCGGGACTAGTATGCAATCAGTGTAGAAAGTATCATCCGGGAAAAACCTGTACGGGGGAAGTGATTTGCTTCAATTGTAAATTGGCGGGTCACATCTCTAATAAGTGCCTCCAATTGCAAATGGAACAAAGGCTCAGGAATCTGGGTCGAGTGTTCGTGACGACACATGAGGAGGATCGGGAGTCCCCTAAACTGATTCAAGATAAAATCCTTCTCAGTGGTAATGAGTTACAAGCTTTATTTGATTTGGGTGTAAGTCATTCTTTTATTGCCTATGACTGTGTAAAATGCCTGGGGTTGCATGTGCATAAATTGCCGTTTGACTTGGTTGTGTTGATGCCAATGGGTGTCAAGGCTGTACGGCTGAAGCTTGTCTCAATTGTGTGATAGTTGTTTAGGGACTTGAGTCCGTGGTTGATTTGAATTGTTTGCCATTTCAACAACTATAAGTTATCTTGGATTTTGACTGGTTAATAGCGAATAATGTGCTACTTGATTGTGGTAATAAGAAGATAGTTTATCCTACTCCATAGAGGGATGTTAACGTGAATTCCAGTTTGAACTTTCTTTCAATGGCTAGAGCTGGGAAATATCTTGATAAGGAATGCTAGGGGTATATGGTGTTCTTTTCTATGTAAAGAGAGACAGGAGAAACTCTAGAGAGTATACCCGTGGTAAGAGAATTCCTCAAGGTATTTCCGGATGATCTTAAGGAATTGCCTCCGAAAAGGGAAGTGCGGTTTCCAATTGAGATTGTGCCTGAAGCAGGTTCAAAATCAAAAGCCTTATATCTATGGCCTCAAATGAAATGGCGGAGTTGAAGAAGCAAATCAAATAATTACTTGAGAAAGGGTCCATCCGACCCAGTGTATCACCGTGGTTAGCTCTGGTGTTGTTTGTGAAAAAGAAGAATGGAAGTTTGCGGTTGTGTATCGATTACAGGGATTTGAACAAAATTACTATAAAAAACAATTATCCTCTCCCGAGAATCGATGACCTGTTAAATTAATTATTTGGCTCGTGTATATTCTCCAAAATTGAGCTAATATCGAGATATCATTAGTTGTGTGTGAAGGCAGCGGATGTTCCAAAGACTGCTTTTAGAACGAGGTATGGGCACTATGAGTTTCTTGTGATGCCCTTCAGGTTGACTAATGCACCGGCAGTATTCATGGATTATATGAACTGCGTCTTCTGATAGTATCTTGACTAGTTTGTGGTAGTGTTTATCGACGACATTCTAATATACTTTAAGAGTAGAGAAGAGCATGAGCAACATTTGAGAATTATGCTGAGAATCTTGTGAGAAAAGCAACTCTATGCCAACCTAAGCAAGTGTGAGTTTTGGCTTACACAAGTAAAATTTCTTGGCCATGTTATCACATGAGAAGGGGTCTCAGTAGATCCCAGTAAGGTGGAAGCAGTACTTGATTGGAAGAGGCCAGAAACTGTTTCTGAGATTCGTAGTTTTCTGGGTCTTGCTAGTTACTATCGGAGGTTCATTCAGAACTTCTCACGTATTGCATTGCCAATGACCAAACTCATGAGGAAGGATCAACCATTTTTGTGGGATGAATGTTGTGAGTGAAGTTTCACTGAGCTAAAGGAGAGGTTGACTACGGCACCAGTATTGATTATACATGATCCTAGTGAGGCTTACGTCGTGTACAATGATACTAGTAAGTAGGGGTTAGGATGTGTCCTGATGCAGCAGGGAAGAGTGGTGGCCTATGCCTCTCAACTGCTGAAATCACATGAGATGAATTACCCCATTCATGATCTGGAGCTTGTGGCAATAGTGTTTGTATTGAAAATTTGGCGTCATTACCTGTGTAGTGTGATAGTGGAATTGTATAACGACCACAAGAGTCTCAAATATCTCTATGATCAGAAAGAGTTGAATATGGGACAGCGTCGGTGGATGGAGTTGCTGAAGGATTATAACCTGGAGATCAAATATCATCCGGGTAAGGCTAATGTTGTCGCAGATGCTTTGAGTCGGAAGGTGGTGCTAGTGGCAATGATAATGATCCAAGAGAAGAAATTAATAGAGGAATTTCAGGATTTGAATCTCTCGAATAACATCTTGTATGCCAATTATGGTATGGTCTAAGGGGAGAATGACCTGAGGACTGAAATTGAAGAGGCTCAAATGCATGATGAGCGAGCCCAATCTATCTGAGCTATGATTGGGCAAGGAGGGACTCGGGATTATGATTTGTTACCTAGTGGACTGGTGCGTTACCAGAAGGGAATTTATGTTCTACTAAAGGCTGACTTGAGACAGAGGATTCTGGATAAGGCTCATAAGAGTCAGTATACTCTTCACCCAGGTATAACCAAGATGTATCACAACTTAAGATATAAGTACTGGTGGCTAGGGTTGAAGAGTGATGTGACTAAGTACATAGCGAGATGCCTTACCTGTCAAAAGATGAAGATTGAACACCAGAGACTACCAGGATTACTTCAGAGTCCAGAAATTCCAGAATGGAAGTGGGAGAGTATGACCATGGATCTAGTGGTAGGTCTGCCCAGGATCAAGAATTATGATTTGATCTGGGTGATTGTTGATCAACTCATGAAGTTAGTGTACTTCATACCGATTAATGCTAGCTATTCTCCTGATAAGCTAGCTGAGATATACATCAAAGAGATTGTAAGACTCTAAGGTACACTGAAGAACATTATCTCTAACAGAGATCCTTGGTTTACTTCTAAATTCTGGAGGGCTCTGCATGAAACTATAGATACTCAGTTGAGGTTCAGCACGACCTACTTTTCTCAGACAGATGGACAGTCAGAAAGGACTATTCAGATGCTGGAAGATATGTTGAAAGCGTATGTCCTAGACTTTAAAGGAAAATAGGACTACTATCTTCCACTGGCTGACTTTGCCTATAACAACAGCTATCATGCGAGCATTTAGATAGCTCCGTATGAAGCATTATATGGAAGGAAGTGCCAGTCACCATTGTGCTGGACAGAATTGTCTGAAAGGAAGTTGTATGGGCCGGATCTTGTTGAGCAAACTTCGGATCTGATCAGAATTATCAGGAAGAGACTCCTTGCAGCACAGAGTCGACAGAAGAGCTATGCTGACAAAAGGAGAAAACCTCTTGAGTTTGAAGTAGGGGATCATGTTTTCTTGAGAGTATCTCCGGTCACAGGTATTGGGAGAGCAATCAAGCGGAAGAAGTTGAGTCTGAGGTACATTGGTCCATTTGAGATTTTGGCTCGAATCAGACCTGTAGCGTATTGGATAGCACTACCCCTGAGTTTGAGTAGACTTCATGATGTGTTCCATGTCTCGCAACTCAAAAAGTACCAACCAAACCCTGAGCATATTATTGAATATGAAGAGGTTGTATTACAAGATAACTTCATTTATGCGGTAGAGCCAGAGCGTATCATTGGTCGAGAAGAGCGGCAGCTCAAGCATTGAAACTTACCATTTGTGAAGGTAGTCTGAAAGGGAATGTCTCCAAGAGAAGCAACTTGGGAAGCAGAAGTGGACATGAAGAAGCGATTTCCTGATTGTTTGCCCCATGATGTGTAACAAATTTCGGGGATGAAATTTATTGAATGGGGGGAGAATTGTAATGCCCCAAATTTTGATTAAGGGCTAATGATAATTATTGAGAATTTATTATGATTTAAAGATTTAATCATTCTCTGTATTATGACAATTTCGGTAAATGTGCCAAAATCTAGGAAAAATAGAGAGAATGGAAAATTGTCGGTTAATTAGTTAGTGATTAATGAGGAAATTAATTGCTAACTAAAGAGAAATGAGATGTATGACCAAATGGCTAATAGAGTGGTTAGAGTAAACAATTAGTTACTTATTTTATGAGAACCAATGGGATTGAAACATGTGGTAAGCTTATAGGATGAGAGAGAGTTGTTGTCTTGTAATTCAACCTTGTGGTTGGTGAATCAAGGAACCTCTTTGAGAAAGTTGTTGAGGTAAGTGAAATAAACCTTTCTATCTATATTTTGTGCCAAATGATTAAGCTTGGAATTTCTGGGATTTTTTGCCTTATTTTCGAAAATGTAGGTCATTGAGAATATGGCATGTTGTTGTCATGGAATGGGTGTTTTGGTATATGTTTTGGATAGATAGAATTGGTTTAAGGTGGAAATGTTGAGTTTGGCAAATTTTGGGATTTTGTGTTGAATGTTGCCTAAAACCAAAGCATGATAATGGAATAGGAATTTAGTAGTTTTGATGGTTCCATTGGATTCCTTGTGCAATTTTATATAGGAGTAGCCTTAGTCTAGTATTTGGGATCATTGGAATCACTTGGGTAAAATTTGGGAAATGCTGTCAACTCTGCTACATTTGTGGCTTCTGATATGCATCAGTCAAGTGATCAAGGGTCTCACTCGAGTGAAGTCATGCAAATTCTCTTTTCCCTTTGAGTTTTTGGGTGTACTTCCTTGCAAAGAGCCAAGAGTGTTATATTACTTGCGGGTGTTGCGGGTTATCACTCGAGTGAACCTTGTCCAGTCGAGTGTGGGTGTATCTGACACTATTAACTTGCATCTCGGGTTGTAACTCAAGAGTGTATCTTAACACTCATGAGTATTAAACCATCACTTGAGTGCCAAGGTCCCTGCTCGAGTGATGTTCCCTCTTGATAGTTTCTTGTGCTCTCGGGTGAGCACTTTCTAAACCTCACTTTGTAGGACTCGGGTGAGCATTTGGCTATCACTTGAGTGAATTGAGTTATGCTCAAGTGTAGCGATCAATTCTGGTTTCTTTCATTTCTTTTTGCTCTCGGGTGATCACTTCTGGTGCCTCACTTGGTAGGACTCGAGTGGGCATTTGGCTATCACTCGAGTGTTGCTTTTAGGACTCGAGTGCAAGTCCATCATAATTGTATTTGAGCTCCAGGCTAGGAGTTTATTTTGGATTTTGGTTATCATTTTGAATAATTGTATTTGATATTTTGGATTATAGAATAGTAATTGTGTAATCCTATAGATTGGGAAACTGATTATGGGCGTTTGTGCCATGTAAACCCTTTATTGATTAATGGAACCCGAGTATGTCGGGAATTTACATTATACTCTGATATTTATGAATTGAATTGTACTGTACAGGCCAATTGTGTAATTGAAATGTGAATATGAGACCATCGTTGAATAGGTTTAGAAAAGTTTTTAAAAACCCTGATTTTGGGAAATTTACTTTTATTAAGTCCCAAATCATCTTACCTTCTCTAATTTCACATAATCACGTATTTCTGAACTTAATCTCGGCCTTTGATTGGGAGGGCGTTACACTAAGACTGTTAAAGCCATACTTGCTGATGAGCTTAGAGACATACTTAAATTGATTTATGTAGAAGTACTGGATTGCTCCAAGATCCTTCAAAGAGAAGATTGAATTAAGCCTTGTAACAAACTTTGTCATGCTGAGATTGTTACTCCTTGTCACCAATATATCATCAATGTAGATTAGGATTAGCAATATTTGCTTGGAGTCTCAATAGATAAATAATGAATATGTCACACTTGCTATTGTAGAAACCCCAATGAAGACATCACTTAACCATTAGAACTAGGCCTTTGGTACATGCTTCAACCTACATAGTGCCTCTTATAGCTTATATACTTGATAAGGAAATCTTTTGTCAATGAATCCTTTTCGTGGATACATATATACTTCCTCCTGTAGAAAACCATTTGAGAATGCATTATTTATATCTAGCTGACAAACATCCCAATTGAATGAAGCATCCAAAGTTAGAGTAACTCTTATAATGCATGGTTTAACCAAAAGGCTAAATGTGTCATTAAAATTAACACTAGGTCCTTGAGTAAAACCATTTGCTACTAAACGAGCGTTTAGTTTATCGAGTTCTCCATTTGCCTTGAATTTCTTTTTGAACACCTACTTATGTCCAACGATTTATAGGTGAGGTTGATAAGGCACCAACTTCCAAGTATTGTTCTTAATTAAAGCATCATATTTAGCTTTCATTGCTACAAACCATGAGGATGGCTATAATTCCTAAGTTTCAGTTTTTGGTTCATTAGCAACATCTGGCTAAGCAACTCCTACAAAAGGAGTTTTTTGGCTTATGTATCCCTGCCTTGGATCAAGTAAAGGTGGTAATATAGTTTAGCCTACCGAGTTCGAGCTAACCCGCCATAGGTTGGGACTATATGGGTTCGGGCCTAAAAGAGCCGCATCAATATGAGTTGGTATTTAGCTAACCCAACCCATATTATTATTATTATTATTATTTTAATTTTTTTAAAAGAATATACTAAAATTTTTTTTCTACAAACCTAAACCATAAAAAAATTAAAAATACATTTCAAATTAAATATTCATCACAAGTTCACACATGATAAAATAAAAATAAATCCAAAAGCCATTAGTAGAACTTAAAAATAATCAATAATTAGTTCATATTAATGGTGTTTGAATTTGAAACATGATGTGAAGCTATAAGATTTTCTTGAGATCGGTCACTTTGCTTTTCCACAGGTAAATCCGCCCCCGCCATAGATAATAAAACAAAGTGAAAGATAATATTATGCTAATTTTAAATAAATGAGTAAATGACAATGAGATAAATGAGTAAGTATAATTAGGAGATAAATGACAATGAGGAGTGGAATGACAGTAGACTAGGGCAAGAAATTGGGTTTGGGACTTTGGGTCTTTCAGCTTGGTAGTTCTAGATTTTGATTTGGATGAAGATCATGGAATGAAGATTTTGATTTGGAACTGATGTGGTATGATATGTTATAGCTTGTGATTTTGATTCATATTGAGAGCTTGTATCAATATTTTATTTTATAGCTACATTATTGGGAAAAGAAGAATCTCCTTCTGTTCTACTAGTGATGTGATCTTTAGTAACATTGTTAGTTTGCTGAGATAAAGAACTAACATTTTGTAGCAGCTGAGTAACAATTTAGACCTTAATCAATATAGTTATTTGATTGAGTAGTGGTTCTATTCATGAAACCACCTGCAAAAGGGAATTCACCATCATAAAAAACCATATGTCGTGGGATATAAATTTTGCCCTTGGAATTCATGCATTTGTTACCTTTATGCGCTCCACTTGGCCCAAGATAGACTTACTTCTCACTATGAAATTGTAACTTGTGTCTATTATAAGGCCTCAATCAAGGAAAACAAGCACTCGAAAATATGAATTTATTTATACTCTGGAGTTTTTCCATATAACTCATTAAATGATGAACTATTGTTTAAAACAGGTGTAGGCAATATATTTATCAAGAAAGCTACTATTGCAAATGCTTCCCACCAATAATTGATTGGCATATGGGCTTAAGCAAGAAAGGTAAGACCCATTTCCAATATGTGATGATGCTTCCTTCCTACTCTTACATTTTGTTGTAAAGTATGAGGACATGAGTGTCTAAACTAAATTCCAGATTCATTTAATATATTGACAAAATTTCTATACTCTTATCCCCAATCACTTTGAAGGGTCTTGATCCTGGTGTTGAATTGATTTTCCACTAGTTTCTTATACTGAATAAAAGCATTAAGAGCTTCTACCTTAGTTTTTACAGGAAATATCCATGTAAATATGCAAAAATCATAACAAAGGCAATATAAAACTTGAAACCAAAGATTGAATTGACTAGTGCTGGTCCTCAAATGTCAGTATAAATGATTTCGAAAGGTAGAGCATGAGACTTTCCATATTGATAAGAATCACAAAAACTCAATTTTATTAGAGTCAAGTTTCACATTACAACTACTCAAGTCATTCTTCACTACATTTATTGATGCATGTCATAATTTACTATGCCAAGTGTCTAAGACAGATAAGAAGGCAATATGTTTATTGAATTTAAAAACTCCAAGGTTTGGTCTAAGTTGTGCTAACCCAACCATTTGATAGAGACCATCGCTAATTTCTTTTCTCTAAGCAAAATCTTATGCGTCCCCTTGTCCTTCACAACACAATCAGAAGCATTAAATTTCACAATCACATTGTTATTATTAGTTAACTCAATAGGACTATATAGATTTTTTTAATGCCAGGAACAACTAAAAATTTGTTGAAGATAGAGTCTTGTCAGAGTCAAGTTCACATTTAATAGATCCAGAAACAACGTCATGTGCTTTTAATGTCTGTTCATTACCAATATAAAGATTACCTACACCTCCATTAAAAGTAGGAGAAGGAACCAGGTTGTACACATCTTGATAAGTGATGCAATTAGTAGCACCACTGTCTATATACCATGTTGAATCATTCATAGCACCTGGATCAACAAAGAAGGGAGTAGCAGCATTAGCATTGTTGTTTCTTTCCCTAAGTGTATAGTTTCTGTCCACCCTATAAAAGCAAGTGGAAGCAACATGACCCAGATGGTTGCAAAATTGGCATGTAGGACAATTAGTAGAACATCTTGAATGACCTCTGCCATGTCCTCCTCTCTATCTATGTTGTCCATTGTTTCTTCAAAGTGGTTGACAGCTACCAACAATAGCAGTAGTATTGTTGTTTGGCCCAACAGTAAGACTAGCAAAGACTTGAGTAACAATGGTGGTGCTTTGAGCATGTTCAAGGCGCTTCTCAAAGGTGAGGAGTTGACATTCAAGCTCAAACCAAGAAATGTTCTCCCTATCTAAAAGTAGCACAACGATGGGTATATATTCTACATTTAAACCAGTAAGTGTTTGCAAAACCATATCATTGTTGGGTAAAGGAGACCCATCTAGAGCCAAATCATAAAAAATGCTCTTCATTTGATTTAGATATTCTTCTATAGTCAAGGTGTTATTCCTTGTTCACTGCAACTCATTACGAAGCAATGTTATCCTGGAGCATGTATGAACTCCTGCTAAGTCAATGATAGCACACTAAAGTTGGGAGGAAGTTTTGTAGTGCAAAACTTGAGACACAACCTCTGTGGTCATGGTTGACAGCTACCAACCAAAAATGAGTTGATCGTTGGAAAGCCATTCTTCAAATGTAGGGTTGGCACAAATGTCATCTGCTTCTGGAAAAAACTATGGTGGAGAGACTTTGGTTCCCAAAACATAGCCATCGAGTCTGTGGCCTTTTAGTATAGGCAGCATAAGTGAATACCAATTAAGGTAGTTGGTCCTATCCAGCTTGATAGAGCCTACTTGGTTGAGACTACTCAGCAATGGAATGGTCTTGGTGGTGACATTGAGAATAATGATATGATTATTGTTGTCACCATTGCTTACAGAAGTTGATGGTGAAATAGTTGTAGAGATTGTTTCCATGAGTGGAAAGCTTTGATATAAAAATAGAAAACAAACAAGAGAGGATTGATTTTGTAATCGTATATTTTTGTGTATTGCCAATGATGAGTTGTGGCTTTATATAAAGGAATTCCATACGATCCTCTCCATTCAGAGAGTGACAATACTAGGCATAGAGGTACAATATTACAATAGGGATAAGAATAAATAAATTACAATAAAGAATATTCTGGAATAAGGGCCTTAGCTGTTGCTGATATTGGGCCTCTGTGTAACACCCGTCCCTAGACCCCTTTATACAGCACTGCGGAAGCATTACCGACTTGGGGGAAAACGTTACTCAGGCCCCCAACCCTAGACTTCTTAAGTTCATGGGGTCACAATTTATTAATTACTAGATTACTTAATGTTATTCACAGGTTACTAACTTCTTTCGATTCTTTATTATTAGAGTATTATTACATCACTTCTCTGCTCATAAATAGGGAATTTATTACCCGACCCAAAACTTTAAATGATTACATCATTTACAAATGAAACCGATTTTCAAATCTTGGCCGTAATTCCCTCTTGCGCATCTTCCTGTATTACTCCTCTGTACTTCATCACCCCTATATGGTTGGTTGGGGGAGGGTGAGATTTAGGAGATTCTCAGTAGCAAACAATACCATAATGCATGTAAGATAAATGCTAGTGCATGTATGCTTGCCTTATGTAGGCTCATGTTAATATAAGGACATATTTGCATGCTCAATGCTTCATGCAACATACTCATGGCCATCGCATAAACAAAAATAGAGCATCAATCATTCAACTATGTTACACATAGACAAGCAAAGCAATCATGCACACCAACACACAAGCATACATATCAAATACATGCAAGTAGGGTAAGTTCATTACCTCTTGTCTTTGAGGACTCCTCTTGTACCCTTTCTCCACTATTGAAGTTGCTCCTTCTTTATCACCTCATGGCCCTAGATAAATAACCACATTATTAAAGCCATGACAAAGGATTGTCCAATGGGACTACTTTAACCTCTAGGACTTTTCTCTAGTCTTTGGACCCACGCTTATCTCAAATTACTTCCAATGCCACAAATTCGTAGGCACCCTAAATTGCCAAATTTATAACCTTATTTTCACAAATCATAACTTATTCTCTATAACCCCAAATGAGATTATTCAAAGTCCTAGGTAAAGCTCCTTAAGTCTACTTTAAAGGAAAAATATCACCTATTGGCAGCTATATGCCCAGAATTCTAGAATCCTCAATTAACACAACTGTGCCAGGATTTGTTCAGATTCAGTGCCTAAACTTTAGAAATTCATATCTCCCAAACTACTAACCCAAATGGCAAAAATTATATTTCAAATTAAAGCTTAATGTGTCTACTATTATTGTGGAAAATATCAGGATCATCAAACAACATTACGTCACAAGCTACCTGTCTCCCAAAAAACGCAATCTGGCAGCATTATTCCTTTAACTTCAATTTTTGAGTTTTCAATTCAACCCTTCCAAAATCACAACCACACTTTAATCCCACACAATTTTGCCTAAGGAATCCATTGGAAACCTCAAATTTGGAAAAATCACATTCCTTCTCTATGATTCTACATCTGGTTGAAACTTAGGCTTCTTAGGCCAAAAAATCAATTTTTGATTCTAATGCTTTCAGGACTAGTTTCCCACCACTATCCCACACAGTTTCCATTCTGAACTCATTGGAAGCATAAGAACTAACAAAATCATACTCCTTCCCATGATTCAGGGTCTGGTCAAAATCATGGTAGCCCCCTAACTCCAAATTTAACATATCAAAACTCAGAATATTATGCTCAAATCGAAGTTTATACGTACCTCTACTCGATTCCATAACCGATTATTGACTCCGGTTGCACCTCTCCTTAGTAGACAGAACCAAACACCTCTGACTAGAAATCTGAAACCATAGAAATGTTGCTCTCACTAAGAGGAACAACATTAGAGAAAACTTCAGAAGCTGGAAATGCCGAATCGGAGGTGCCACATAGCCTCTTGCTCGAGGAATCACCGACTATCTGCTTGTGGGCCCCACAAGGCATTGTCTTTTCCAAAAACACAGGGTATACCGGTGTATTCTTAAAAAACGCAGGGCATACTGGTCAACCCTGAAAACACCATATGCCCTCATATACCGCATACCTTACTCGATTAACTAGTTCCATACCTCGTGACATAGCTGGTGGCATCTTTCTACCAACCCAATGGCATCGTATATGTGTCCTATGTATATCTACATCGACACTTTAATCATACTTTCTACAAATACTGAGCCTTCTACCCTGTAGGGCCAAATCATGTTAGAGCAAGCATTTCACCCACGAGGGGGGGTGAATTGGGTGATCTTAAAAATTTTGTTGCAAATATAAAATTTGACGTTGAAATTAAAACATGAAAGAGTAAGGAGAAATATCACCGAAGTGTACACCGGGAGTTATACTGGTTCGGCCACAACCACTTTGACCTACGTCCAATCCTCAGAGCTTCTCTGAGAGTTTCACTATATCTTCCAAGATTCAGTGGGTTCTTGGCACCTCAGTACAAGCAAGTTCCTACACCTGGACACTCGCTCCCCCTTACAAGTTGTAATTCAATCCCAACTCAAGGTTCCACAACCTTAAGTTACCTCAATAACAAATATTGAGTTTGAATGAAATATCTCTCTTCACAGAGTAAATAAGAATCACTGAAGCATAGAAACACAAGTATAATGAAAACAGAGTAATGAACTTGATGATACGTTCGTAAGTGTGTTCTAGTGTTGTTCTCTGTTCAGATGTTCACATATATATAGATACATTGGTAATGATTGCTGGAACGTATTTCTTCATGTCCGTTGGAGCGTGCGCAGCCATTATTGACTTTTCCAGTTTTTGAAAAACATACGTTGTAGTAGGTGACGGAAGGTGACATTTGAACGTTTCATTTGACTTCCACTACTTGATATGATTTCTTCATTGTTCATCTGTAAATAGGCTAAGAATACTAACACAATGAAAGATTAATCATATAGAAAAAAAAATATTCACCGTTTGAAAGGTTTTTGGATTTCTGGGTTTGCTTACTCGAGTAGCTACTCGAGTATCACATGAAGTTTACTCGAGTACCTAATCGAGTAACATCGAGAAATCTTTGTCAAACTGCAAGTCAATCAATAAATACAAGATTACTCGGGTAGTGCATGGAGTAAACTAAATTTCAAACCTTTGTAAATAGTTATTTACTCGGGTACCTACTCGAGTAATGCACTCACAACTTTATGAGTCACTCGGGTACCAACTCAAGTAAACCTTTATAAAAACTTTTGGTTACTCGATGCTTTACTCCAGTAATGTTGCAGGATTTAGATGCCGAGAGCACTTACCTCATTACTCGGGTACGGACTCGAGTAATGCATTCATTTTTGCATAGGTTACTCGGGTACCACCTCGAGTAACTATACTTTCTGTGCTTGACTTACCCGGGTAATGACTTGAGGTTTCCCTTGAAGTTATCTCTTAATACTCGGGTACCTACTCGAGGAATTCACTTATAATAGATTATTGAATACTTGCATATCAGAGTAAGGACTCGAGGAAATTAGTTAAAAATATATCAAGTTACTCGGATACCACCTTCAAGTTTTTCACTTACTTTAGTGCGTTACTCGAGTACCTACTCGAGTAATGTTGCAGTGGTACAAAATGTCGAGAGCATCATTTTTTAGAAACAGAGTTACTCGAGGAACTCCTCGAGTATCTTTGGCAACCTGATGGCAACTGGAAGTTTTTCATATGGTTACTCAGTAGCGCCTCGAGTAACATTGGCAGGCCGAGAGCAACTTAAAAATACTTACACTATTACTCGAGTAGCGCCTCGAGTAACGTTGGCAGGTTACTGGAAGTTGTCTCTGATTACTTCAAGTTTTGTCTCATTACTCGAGTAGCGCCTCGAGTAATGCCTTAGAAAAACCTTCTTCTGATCAAGTTCCTCAGCATTTTCTTATGGCCTTTCTTCATTAATTCAATGCTTACTTCAAGTGATACTTGTTCATGTCATTGCTTTGTTCAAACTTGTTTATTAATCATTTCCTTTTCAAACCATTCTTTTGTTATCATCAAAACATGAGATCTAACATTCTCCCCCTTTTGATGATGACAAAACTTCATGATTTTGAACATGGTTTTGCAAATTGAATTCTCAATTAAATATGTCTTATTAAGTTTGAATAGCATACACACCTTCCATACACAATAACTTCATTAGTTCAAACATGTATTATAATTTAAAGTTTGATTGAACTTAAAATGAAATTATAACTTAAACACACTTGCATTTAAACTTAAAATTTTGAAATTACAAGATAAAGTTCAAAGAAATTCAAAATGCTCCCTAAAATCCCATATACAACCAAATGATCAAAAGAAACTAGGGCATATCCACAAAATCGAAACTAGGACACATCCACAAAATCACTCTCAAGCTCTTCTCCCCCTTTTTGGCTTCATCAAATAAGTGGAGGGCTAGGAGGTTTGACCACGGAAATGGGTGTCACAGGAAGAACCGGAGATTCATCTGAGCTCAAAGAGTCAAAAGAACTAGAGGGGACAGGTTCAGGCAGATTAAGTGGAGGGATATGGATGTCATCTTTGGGAGGAATAGAAGGAGGTTGGTAGACAATCATAGAAGTGGTGGCTACCTCTGGAGTGGTCTGAATCTCAGGGGTGGTCTCAGCCTCGGGAGTAGGATGTTCAGAGGAGGATGAGGAAGGAGAGATTTCCTCTGTAGGGGCAGGTGATGAAGTTGGTTTAGGAGCGATGTCTAGCTGAGGTTTGGGAGGTGAATTATCAATAATGATGTGAGTGGTCTCATGGGTTTCAGGATCATCCACTGTGAATAGAATATCTTTTCCTTGGGGCTCAAGTGGATCAAAAACCAGAGGGGTAGATGGTTCATCCTCAGGGATAGGAATGTCTGAAGGAGGATTCACTGGAGATGGTGGTGGTGCAGATGAAGATGGACCGGCAGAAGGTCCTGGACCTAAGGAATCTAGTCGTGCCAAAATCAATCTCAAGGTCTCGCCCTGGGCACGTTGCTCAGCTAGCAACTCTTCATGCCTTCTATCCATTCTCTCAACCAATTCCTCATGCCTTTTGTCAATTTTCTCAACCAGCTCTCCCATCTTGAAGTTCGTATTGGTAATTAGCTCAGCGTTTGTGTTGGCTATGTCCACATGGAAATCTCTGAGCATGTTCTCCATGAAGTGCTGAAGAGTAGCGTTGAGGAAAGATGGTGATGATGTGGTAGCAGTTGGAGCCGATGACTGAGTGTCATCTAACTTGCTGGTCTCTGCCTCAGTGGTCTTCCTCTTCTTCTTGGACCCAGGCTCCAAAGGACCTTTGAGAGGGATATCGATGTTCAATTTTCCTATCTGGTTCCTTCCAACCGGGGTCAACCTCTCAATTGGCTCCTTGCTATCCAAATACCATATTTTGTTCTCTTTCAGGATTAGAGACACAATCTGAGGGTATGGCATTGGAGTTGTAGCCTTTCCATCCACCTTGTGCCTTTTCATCTCCGAGAAAATATATTCTCCCAGATCCTTCTGTTCCTTCAGAAGCAGTGAAGCAAACCACCTAAAGTCCCTATCGGAGAAGTGGGTGTAATTGTTGGCTTTGTTTACTAGGGACCTAGAGTATATGTACCAAAGGACCCTATGATGATCACACATATCACTGGGCTTGAAATTTAGGGGGCCAACTAACTCACCGGGTTTGAGAATAGTGAAAATTTGGTTTGGCTCAAGTTCAGAATATATATCATCCAGGGGATTCTCAATTCCTAACCACAGGTTAATTCTAGATGGTGAAATTAAAATCTTTTGGCCTCTCACAGATGTGGTCATCTCTTCCTCAAGTGAGGTTCGGTCAGGCTCATCTATGATCTCTAAGTTACAATAAAAATGGGTGATCACTTTAGTGCAGAATGGTAATCTAATAGATAGCCAAGGCATAAAAGGATCTAAATAAGGACTTAGGTCATGCTTTACTACCTCTTGAAGTAACCTCAGATCAACATAGTGTGTCTTACACACTTTCCTTCTGGAGAATTAGGTCCGATACTTGGGAGACTCCACCAATTTGTTGACATTGAACCCCTTTGGTGGATTGATGATCTCTGCTTCTTTGGTCTTCTTAGAGGATTGTCCCTTCTCCATTTGACCAATGATTCCAGCCATAGCCTTAGCCACATTCTTGTCATACTTTGGCTTTTTGAGTGGCTTAGGAGTGAAAGAAGGGGTAGAGGAATCCGAAGGAGGAGGTGAAGGGGATTTGGTACTCTTTCCTTTCCCAGTTGAAATGCTCTTTTTAGATTGAGCCCTTGTAGCAATAGGCTCATTAATCACAACACCTTTGGCTTTCGGTTGTGATTGAGGTTGAAGAGGGATTTTAGCTTTTGGTCTCGGGGTTAACTTTCTTCTCTTTTTGGGAGGAGAAGAAAGAGGATCAGAATGCTGTTGGGACTCAGATGACTCTAAGGGAGTAAGGTTTTTGGTTCTCATTGTTCAGAAAGATTGAAAGATGAAAAGCTCAGAAAAGAATGAGAAACTGTCACAGGTTAGGGCACAGAGAATCTGAAAGAAATAGAGAGTTTCTGGAACTGAAATCTCTTGGGTTTTGACCGAAATGGATCAAGGAATCACTTGAGAAAAATTTTTGTGAGAGAAAATAGTGATTTACTCGAGGAGATTCTGTGGAAATGACCGAGTTTGTGACAGATAAAGACCTAAAACCCGACATTACTCGAGGCCTTACTCGAGTAAACTTCATCGTTACTCGAGGCCTTCCTCGGGTGTTCATACAGAAAAATTATAAAATAATTCATTTAAATTGCGTACCTGGCATGAATAATATTGTAATTATCCATGGATAATCCCTCGATCATTTTAAACCAGTTTGCAACAAGTTTGAGTCAATTTTTGATCAATTTGATATTCTGGACTTGCAGTTACTCGAGGCCATAACCGAGTAATCTTCATATTTACTCGAGGTCTTCCTCGGGTAACCTGAGTTTTCAACTTGTGACTCTTCATTTCTTTGTAACTAAGCCATTACATTTGAAAATCAAGTTACTTGATCCGTTACTTCCAGTTTTGAAGTTCATTACTCGAGTACGTACTCGAGTAAAGTTCTTCTTTACTTCAAGTTGTTCCTCGGGTATTGCTTCTCTGTCACACATTACTTCAAGTTGGTACTCCAGTAAAGGTGTCCTCTGGTTACCTCTGTTTTTCTTTTTCAAAACAAAGTTTTAACATCCCTGCAAAACAAATTTCTATATACTCCGATGCTTAAGTTAGTAATCATCAAAACTTTAACAAATGACTTCATCTAATATTATGAGAAACTGAAATAACTTACAATTCATTGGGATTTACCATTCCCAATTCTCTTCTAATGTATAGAAATTGATCTTTTGCAAGAGGTTTCGTGAAAATATCAGCTAGTTGAAGATGAGTAGGAATGAATATCACTTTTACATCTTTCTTTTGAACATGGTCTCTGATGAAGTGATGTCTAACATCGATATGCTTGGTTCTAGAATGATGAACTGGATTCTTGGCCAAGCTTATTGTACTGGTATTGTCACAATAGATTGGTATTTCTTTGAGATAAATACCAAGATCTTGTAGTTTTTGTTTTAACCATATCACTTGTGCACAACAACTTGAGACTGCAACATATTCGGCTTCCGTCGACGAAAGAGACACAGTATTTTGTTTCTTGCTAAACCATGATACAAGAGATCCTCCAAGAAATTGTCCTTGTCCACTGGTGCTCTTTCTGTCTGTTTTGTATCCTCCATGATCTGAATCTGAATATGCCACAAGATAGTCACTTCTTCCTTTGGGATACCACAGACCCAATTCGGGTGTGTCAGCAAGGTATCTAAATATACGTTTGACCGTTTCCGCATGTGATTCCTTTGGTGCTGATTGATATCTTGCACATATGCCAACACTAAATTGGATGTCCGGTCTACTTGCCGTGAGGTAGAGTAATGATCCAATCATTCCTCTATACTTTGTTATGTTGTAGTCTTTCCCTTTGACATCAGCATCAAGCAACGTAGTTGAACTCATAGGCGTGTCCGTGCCATTTGCTTCATCCATTCCATACTTCTTTAATAGCTCTTTTAAGTACTTTGTTTGAGATATGAAGATTCCATTCTTTCTTTGTTTGATTTGTAAACCAAGAAAGAAATTCAGTTCTCCCATCATTGACATCTCAAATTCTCCCTGCATTATCTCAGAAAATTCCTTACACAGAGATTCATTAGTAGCTCCGAAAACAATATCATCAACATATATTTGAACAATTAAAATGTCATTGTGTTTTCGTTTTATAAAGAGTGTTGTATCCACTTTTCCCCGTACAAAACCTTGATCAATGAGAAACTTACTGAGCCTTTCATACCAGGCTCTAGGAGCTTGTTTTAAACCATATAAAGCCTTTTTAAGTTTGAAAACATGGTCAGGTTTGGTAACATCCTCAAAACCTGGAGGTTGTTCTACATATACTTCTTCCATGATGTAACCATTTAGAAAAGCACTCTTTACATCCATTTGATAGAGTTTGAATCCTTTGATGCATGCAAAGGCTAAGAGTACACGTATAGCTTCCAATCTAGCCACTGGAGCATACGTTTCCTCATAATCAATTCCTTCTTCCTGATTATATCCTTTGGCCACCAATCTTGCCTTGTTTCTGACAATAATTGTGGATTCATCGAGTTTGTTCTTGAATACCCATTTAGTACCAATGATTGGATGATCTTTGGGTCGGGGCACCAAATCCCAAACTTGATTTCTCTCAAATTGATTTAGCTCTTCTTGCATTGCTATAACCCAATCATTGTCTGATAGGGCTTCATCAATATTAGAAGGTTCAATTTCTGAAATGAATGCAGAAAAACTTACTTCATTGAAAATCCTATTTCTAGTTTTGATCCCTTCATTCACATCTCCTATGACTTGATCTAAGGGATGACTTTTGTTGTATTTCCAAGCTTTAGGTTGTCCTAGGGATCGTTCTTCTTCCTTGGTTTCATCAACCTCTGGAATAAGAGATTTAGAAATAGATTGACCATTTTCTTGATTTAAACCAACTTCCTATTCTTCATCAATGGTTTTGTCAGAGGATTCAAATTCATCAAATACAATATGAATTGATTCTTCAATAATACATGTTCTTTTATTGTAAACTCTATATGCTTTACTTCGGTTAGAATATCCTAGGAAAATTCCTTCATCTGTTTTAGAATCAAATTTTCCTAAGTTATCTTTACCATTATTATGAATGAAACATTTACAACCGAAGATGTGTAGATGAGCAATGTTTGGCTTTCGTCCCTTGTACAATTCGTATGGTGTCTTTCCAAGTTTTGTTCTGATATATGCTCTATTTGAAATGTAGCATGTTGTACTCATAGCATCAGCCCAGAACACTTGAGATACATTCTTTTCATTCAACATTGCTCTAGCCATTTTTGTGAGCACTCTATTCTTTCATTCCACGACCCCATTTTGTTGAGGCGTTCTTGGAGCAGAAAAATTGTGATCAATACCATTAGTATCACAATATTCTTCATAGGCTTGATTCTCAAATTCTCCACCATGATCGGTCCTAATTCCTGCAATGGACATACCTTTCTCATTTTGCACCTTCTTGGCAAAAACAATAAATTCTTCAAAGGTCTCATCCTTTGATGATAGAAAAATAACCCATGTAAATCTAGAGAAATCATCAACAATGACTAATGAATATAGATTTCCACCAAGACTTTTTACTCTTGCTGGACCAACCAAATCCATATGCAATAATTGTAATGGTCTATTTGTTGAAATATCATTTTTTAACTTGAAAGATGATTTAGTTTGTTTACCCTTTTGACATGCATCACAAATCAAGTCATTTTTGAAATTTACTTTGGGTAATCCAAGCACTAAATCCTTTTTGAGTAATTTGCCTAGTTGATGCATATTGACATGAGCCAATCTCTTATGCCATAGCCAACTTTCATTGGCATTACTCAGAAAACAGTTTTCAGATTTATTTCTATTAATATCTAGAGTATAACAGTTACCTTCCCTTTTTGCTCTGAGCTTAGTCTTGATATTCTTCTTATCAAGCTGTAAGTCACTCTTGTTGATAATTAAACATTCTTCTGAATCAAATATTACCCAGTTGTTTTTATCTGCACTCTGACTTACGCTCAGCAAATTATGACACAAGCCTTCAACATAATATACATCTTTGACTTGTATTCCTTTGTCATTTTTGATTTCACCAATTCCTGCTATCCTTCCGGATTGATTTCCTCCAAATTTTACCTCTCCACCTTCTTTAGGTTGCAATTTGGTAAAACTATCGAAATCACTGGTCATATGTCTAGAGCATTCACTATCAATGTACCACTTGCTATTTTTGGATGCTTTAAGACATTCCTGCAATCAAATGACTAGGTCTTAGGTACCCACATCTTTCTGGGTCCTTTTGGGTTAGTACAAATAATTTTCTGAATATATGAACCTTTAGGTACCCATTTGTAGGTTCCTATCGTTCCTTTCTTCTTATGAATGCATGAAGAAGTATAATGACCTTTTCTATTGCAGTAATTACAAAATGCAAAAGGATTTGATGTATGTACAGAATGCTGGAAATAATTCAAATATGACTTACCTCCTGCTTTCTTTCTACCTTTCCTTTTATCGGACTTTGGATCATATCCAATTCCAGATCGGTCATTTACAAATCGTTGAGCTTTTTGAAAGTGTTTGAATCCTTGTCCTTTCTTGTAGAACTTTCTGAATTGTTTTATGATTAAGCCCATTTCATCATCGTCAAACTCCTCATCCTCATCTTGATTCTCTTCTTTTACCTTTAGTGCAAGACCTTTCTTTTTCTTGTCACCAATGTCATCTAGTTCTCTTTTGAACTTTAGTTTGCTCTCATATTCAGAAAGACTTCCAAATAGAGAAGCAACTAATCTCATTGATTCTCCTTTTGCTTCTTCTATCACAGTGACTTTGGCCTCCCACTCTTTAGAAAGAATATTCAAAATCTTTCGTACTTGGGTATGTTGATCATAAGATTTCCCAAGTGCTGCAAGTTGATTAACAAGATGAGTATATCTAAGTTCAAATTCAGAAATTGATTCACCTGATTTCATTCGAAGTAGATTAAATTCAGTGACTAAGGTGTTGATCCGATTCTCCTTTATTCCCGAAGTTCCTTCATGAGCTATTTCCAGAGCTTCCCACATTTCCTTTGCTGTTGGAAGTGTGCAAATTCTGAAATACTCACTTTGACTCAAGGCACTTTGTAACAACAGAATTGCCTTGCTGTTGAGAGTGATAAGCTTCTTGTCATTCTCATCATATTTCGCTGGCGTCTTGGGAATTTTCTGAGAATCTACAGTTTTTGTAGGTTGATAATTTCCACTCTCAATCACATCCCACAGTCCATATTCGGTAGCCATCACGAACACTCTGAATTTTGCTTTCCAAAAGGAAAAGTGTTCTCCACTGAATCCAGGAGGTCTAGTGATGGATGCTCCGTCAGGAAGAATTCCTTCGCCCATGCTTGCCATTGGATCCTTCTTAGGTTGTTATACCTTAACAAGAAGACCTACGCTCTGATACCAAATGTTAGAGCAAGCGTTTCACCCAAGAGAGGGGGGTGAATTGGGTGATCTTAAAAATTTCGTTGCAAATATAAAATTTGACGTTGAAATTAAAACATGAAAGAGTAAGGAGAAATATCACCGAAGTGTACACCGGGAGTTATACTGGTTCGGCCACAACCACTTTGACCTACGTCCAGTCCTCAGAGCTTCTCTGAGAGTTTCACTATATCTTCCAAGATTCAGTGGGTTCTTGGCACCTCAGTACAAGCAAGTTCCTACACCTGGACACTCGCTCCCCCTTACAAGTTGTAATTCAATCCCAACTCAAGGTTCCACAACCTTAAGTTACCTCAATAACAAATATTGAGTTTGAATGAAATATCTCTCTTCACAGAGTAAATAAGAATCACTGAAGCATAGAAACACAAGTATAATGAAAATAGAGTAATGAACTTGATGATACGTTCGTAAGTGTGTTCTAGTGTTGTTCTCTGTTCAGATGTTCACATATATATAGATACATTGGTAATGATTGCTGGAACGTATTTCTTCATGTCCGTTGGAGCGTGCGCAGCCATTATTGACTTTTCCAATTTTTGAAAAACATACGTTGTGGTAGGTGACGGTCGGTGACATTTGAACGTTTCATTTGACTTCCACTACTTGATATGATTTCTTCATTGTTCATCTGTAAATAGGCTAAGAATACTAACACAATGAAAGATTAATCATATAGAAAAAAAAATATTCACCGTTTGAAAGGTTTTTGGATTTCTGGGTTTGCTTACTCGAGTAGCTACTCGAGTATCACATGAAGTTTACTCGAGTACCTAATCGAGTAACATCGAGAAATCTTTGTCAAACTGCAAGTCAATCAATAAATACAAGATTACTCGGGTAGTGCATGGAGTAAACTAAATTTCAAACCTTTGTAAATAGTTATTTACTCGGGTACCTACTCGAGTAATGCACTCACAACTTTATGAGTTACTCGGGTACCAACTCGAGTAAACCTTTATAAAAACTTTTGGTTACTCGATGCTTTACTCCAGTAATGTTGCAGGATTTAGATGCCGAGAGCACTTACCTCATTATTCGGGTACGGACTCGAGTAATGCATTCATTTTTGCATAGGTTACTCGGGTACCACCTCGAGTAACTGTACTTTCTGTGCTTGACTTACCCGGGTAATGACTTGAGGTTTCCCTTGAAGTTATCTCTTCATACTCGGGTACCTACTCGAGGAATGCACTTAAAATAGATTATTGAATACTTGCATATCAGAGTAAGGACTCGAGGAAATTAGTTAAAAATATATCAAGTTACTCGGATACCACCTTCTAGTTTTTCACTTACTTTAGTGCGTTACTCGAGTACCTACTCGAGTAATGTTGCAGTGGTACAAAATGCCGAGAGCATCATTTTTTAGAAACAGAGTTACTCGAGGAACTCCTCGAGTATCTTTGGCAACCTGATGGCAACTGGAAGTTTTTCACATGGTTACTCAGTAGCGCCTCGAGTAACATTGGCAGGCCGAGAGCAACTTAAAAATACTTACACTATTACTCGAGTAGCGCCTCGAGTAACGTTGGCAGGTTACTGGAAGTTGTCTCTGATTACTTCAAGTTTTGTCTCATTACTCGAGTAGCGCCTCGAGTAATGCCTTAGAAAAACCTTCTTCTGATCAAGTTCCTCAGCATTTTCTCATGGCCTTTCTTCATTAATTCAATGCTTACTTCAAGTGATACTTGTTCCTGTCATTGCTTTATTCAAACTTGTTTATTAATCATTTCCTTTTCAAACCATTCTTTTGTTATCATCAAAACATGAGATCTAACAAATCACACTCCCTAACAGTATTTCTATATCTCATCATTATTGAGACACTTCCCAAACTGGGCTTAGCCGTATGCTTGATACAAGTTTATCCTCAAGTCTCTAGGCCCAAAGTTTGGAATATTACACTATGTATCTTGACCTCGGACTTATGCTGAGAGCTATGTTTGGGCTTATCTTGAACTTTATAAAAAAACCAAGGGTAGAGTAGATATATACTTTAGTTGTAATGTGGTGTTTAGAGCAAGTTGACTTTTACTGAATTGGTAAGTGTTTTTGGCTACTCATTTTTTAAAATGGATTTGTCTACTCTCTACATTTAGTAAAGTTATCTATTATTGTTCAAATATGACACTTACCTGGATCTCTATGTCATTTACAATGGAGTAAGAAAATAAAATTATGTGTTGCCAGAATGGTCTTAATGGTGAAGCATATTTATTTATTTCTACGAGTATTTCTCTTTAGTTCTCTCAATTAGTTGATATAGCATTGTTATAGAAAGCAAAATTTGTAATACCTCTCCAGCTTAAAGATGTACTTCTAAAACAAGTACAACTATTTTTATAAGCTTATAATATGAGGCTTCAATTGTTGACAAGCTTTGTGCTATTGATGACTGCTTATTGATCTAAAGCTTTTTAGGAATCAAGGTAGAAGGTTGTCCTCACACAGTTGCTAGTGATAATTTCCCTTTCTGCCTTCATTGGTGTAACATTGTTATTTCGTTCTTGAAATACTTTTTTTGTGCCAATGTAGCTTAAGCTTGAAACATATTTTTCTGTGAGATTAAGCTAATGATTGTTGGAAAGGAAGATAAACCAATACTTAAAGGATTCATATGGCTTATCATGCAGATTACTTTGATTTTTATAGCCTTTGCAATCTATCAGCTTTATCTCACAGTTATTAGCTTAATCTTGCAGTCATTAGCCATTTCAGTCTAGGCATACATTTGTATTAGTTGTCATATGGTGTAGTCTTTCTGTTTTAAAATTGTCTTATCAGCATAAATTAGCATTGCAAATGACCATTCCCTTTTGAAAAACATATAATCATGTCTCAAGTGCATAAGGCAACCATTTGTATTTTCATCAAGAACAAGTTAGATCACTTTTTGTTTTTTGCAAAAGCAAGTCAAATAGTTAAAATTCCTCCTTCTCTCCTTTTTTGTGGCTTACCTAACGAGTCCTTAGATTATTTGTTCCTTTTTTGTCCATTTACTAGAGCTTGTTGGTTTGATAGGTTTTTAGGACTTCAAGTTGACTGAGCTTACATCATTATTACAATGGATAACCTTGTGGTTGCAAGCTCTATCGGATTATAGTAATTTTAATTCTCTTTTGCACGAAATAGTATTTGTTATGCAAGGCAACTGTTGGAATATACTAGTCCACCCTTAGTGGATTAAGGCCCAAGTTCAATTCAAGAGGGGCTTCATGGAGAGACACGGGTTATAAAGAGTGATACCCTTTGTGGTTTAAAGGTTACATTTATTCCTATGTAACCATACGTTTAAGAGTTACACCTATTCCTATGTAATCGTATGTACACTATATATAATATGTGGGATTAAGGGGGAGGGCTAATGATGATATAATACACAATTCTCCCTTTAAAAGTTTTTCTCATAAGAATGTTCTCTTATCTTCCTCTCTTTGGTATATTTGCTGTGTAACGTAATCGGGGTCTGCATCGGTGCTCCAATTTCATGTGGGTACTTCAGCAAGTCTATCAGATTCCAGGTATGCCCAAAATTCTTACAGCAACAATTCTCTCCTGCTCAGGTCATACAGATGTCACAAACCCAGGTAAGTGTGTATGTTGCTTTATGTCCAAAACAAACTGATTCAAGCTTAAGACTATTGCAGACAGACAACGAATGCACCATTTTTTGGTCACAACAATTACAAGGATATAATGGACTTTGTTGGAATATAATGGACCTCGCTCGAACATAATGTTCAAAATCAAAATGACTTGTCCACGAAAGCGTATCATGGTTATCAATGTATGCTTCAATTAGACAAGTTGCCATGTATGGAACATTCGTCTTCCAGTTAAAGTGGGTCCTCTTCAACTATAGGTGTTGGCACTGTGAGATGCACTCTAGTATATTTTGGGTCAAAGTTATATCGATTATCCTCATCAATTCCCCTTATTTTGCTCCCTAGTCAAGAAGTCACATATTACAATTACTACAAAATCTAAAATTGTGTCGTGGAGGCTTTCCTACATATTACAAGATATTTGTACAATGCTGAATAAATTTGTAGCTTTCTCTTTTTCTTCATAAATATATGATTTCCTATTCATCGGGGCAAAAAATAGTGGTGTTTTATCTTCTTTTATCTCACATGAATCCGACAGAATCCTCACCGTATATTTCAATTTCTCTATCTACTCTAACATGCGATGTCGGATGTGTAGCCTATAATCTGATTTAAACTTAAATTTTGTACATATTTGGTTCTTTCAAATTAAACATGTCTCACCTTTTCCAACTACATTATTGCTTTATATGCTGAAGCTTAACTGAAGTTCTGAGTTTGCTTTTAGATATACAGCATATATTTAAAGTTGTTGTCTTTTAACCATCAGAAGATTGTTATACATCATGGAATGGTTTTATGAATATAGGTCATAGTGTTTGAGAGGTAACATATTTAATACCTGATTTCTATTTGATATAATATAACACATTTACAAACTTGCTAAAAAATGAGTACCTGTCTCATTTTAAATCTTTGGTTGAAAGTTTGTCTATCCTTTTATTTCCATTATAATCCAAATATTGAAGAAAAAAATTATTTTGCTTTTCACATATATTTCCCGCGCATGTTTTATAGATAAATATATTTTTTTTGGAAGAAAGTAACTTGGATGTTCTTTGTTGGAAGTTAAAACAGCTAAATTTTTTTTCTCTAGAAGAGGCAAGCTAGAGTTTGTATATGTCAGATGGGGTGGCCCCCAAATCAACAAGTTAGATAGACAACAAAAGCAAACTTAGAAAGTACATCTCTACATATGAACTTGCATATCTTTGCGAATAATTTCTGTTAAAACAGCTTAATACTTTCTTTAATTTCAATCCATAGTCTACTGTAATTGTTAGTTTACTATATTTGTGAAAGTCAACTAAGTCAAAGACAGTACATAAAATTTTATTTTGAATCATATTCTATCTTGCATATTGTGGTGAGCTTTCCTTTTAATCTTTATGTGCATGCTATGCTTGCTATTGTTTTAATATGTGAGCATTATGTTTGAGTTATACCTTCTCAGTTTCTGATTAAGCACTATAATTATTTAATACTTATTTAGCTATAATTAGTTGATTCATGATCAAGTATTTGTTTTCCTTCTTTTGCCATCATGATCAAGTATTTCGTCTGTAATTATATTGCGTCGGGATCAGTAAGCTCTCAGTTATGTTTTGGTCCATGCTTGGTGTGCTTTTTCATTTACTATTTGGTCTTTCATATGTATCAATGTTCAAATTCTGAATTTATGCATATCATTACTGCTTCATCCTTAGGTATCTTATCCTTAGTACTACCCATTTGAAGTTATGCTTTCTAATACTACCTCATATCCTTAATATAAGAGTTATTTAGGGGATGGATTTGGTCTTACATATAAAACTCCAATCCAGTTTATGTCTGTCAAATTTATAATTTTTTTAAAGTATCCCTATTTTGAATGCATATACATTAAGAGGAGTCTATCCAAAGGCAATCATGATAAAAGATAATATTTTAGGGAAACTAACTTATATTTGTTACAAATAATTGACATAGCTAATTTATCTAGTTTACCTAAATTAGTCAACTAGCTCATATATTAAGGATCAGAGGTAGTATTATTCTATAAACTGTATTTAGGGGTTGTGTTGTAATGTATGGTTAGAGAAACTATGAGAAATATTTATATAGACATGGTTTGTTAGGTCGCTTGTGGTCTCACCCATCCCAAGCAAGCACCTCAAGTCTGATCTAGAGTATTTTCATATGATGCGGCACTTGTGTGGGGAAGAAAAATCAACCCCCTATTGTCTTTTTCCCCCCAAAAAGAATCCAATCAATTTATTTCAATCTCTCCTATTTCTTCTTCATGACTTTATCGAGACCATCTCTGCCAAAAGTGGAACAAACTTCCCTAAGACGAGGAGGGGAGCTCCTTCCATCTAGGCTGTCTAGATTTTTTTTTTTGAAAAAAAAATCATTTTAATTGGTACAGAATCTAAAATAAAGAAAATCTGTTAACCGGCATTTTCTTAAGAAATTATTTTTTATTAAAAAATAATCAATTTTAAAAAATCAAATTTGGACCATCTAGATGGTTCAGATGGGATGAGTAAAGGATAGGCACCAAAACCAATTCCCCGAAAGCCAGGTTCTTTTCTCTCTCTCCTCCCTTCTTCATCAAATCATATGTTTCTGTTCAAATAAATTGAAAATTGATAGCAAAAACCAATTAAAATTGTGTTTTCAGTTATGTTTATGCTCATCTTTCCCTTTCTCCTTTTTTGAATCACATGGACAAGCCGACAACGACCATAGGAAAGATACGTCAAAATGGGCTTCAACGTTGAAGGATCAAGGTAATTAAAATCAGACCGGTCAGTGAACCGGTCGGGGTACTGGGTCAAGGGTCAGTGGTTCATATCGGAGTCAAACCGAGACCAAATCGGTGAGAAATGAAATATTTTAGGCTCATAGTATGAAATTCTAAAGAAAAAATTTTTAAAAAAATTTAAAAAAATTTGACCCTGACCGGGTCACCAAACCAGACCAGTTTAGTGCCCAGGTCATCGGTTTCCGGTCCAGTTTGGCCGGTATGGTCTGGGTCAGATAACCCTGTGAAGGATGGCTATACCAAGGGCGGCGAAAGGCTATGAGTGCAAGGTCTGAGAGTGGGAGACTAAAATTGATTTTGTGGTGCCTTTGAAAACCCTCCAAATCCAATAGTAATCGATGACAACCCTGGGAAAAGAAATTAAATTTGGAGAGAAAAAGTTTAATAAGAAGAAAGAGGAGAGAAAATCTAATCAATAAACTGATTAAAGTAATTCACTTTCTTAAAAAAAACAAGGGATCGGGGAAGTTCAAATAAATACCATTTAAACTTGAAAAACCTTAAAAAGTCTATTAACATATGGAAAGGATAAATAGATCTTAAGAGATTAATATGAGATTTTGAAATGTTGTGCTTTTACCAAAATACCCCTCAAGTTTTTTTTTAAAAAAGAAAACCCCTTGCCGTTGCTGGAGCTCCGCCGTTGCCGCTGCCACCCCACCGACAGGACTTTGATGGCCGACTGTTGGAGCCCAGTGACAACTTGAGTAATGAGATTGGTTACTTTAGTATAGGGATTGACTACTTGAGCTCCTTAAGCCCTATCTGGTCTCGTTGACAAGTTGAACAAAGACAATGACAACTTGAGGGGTAGTGCCGGCCACTGGTGGCAGCAGAGATCTACAACCAGCGGGGGTTATTTCTTTTTTTAAAAAAAATTAAGGGGCATTTTAGTAAATGCACAACATATCAAAATTATAGAATAATATGTTGAGATCTATTTGTCATTTTCATGTGCTAACTGATTTTTTTGGGTTTTCCAAGTTCAAATTATATTAATTTAGAATTTTCCCAAAAAATAAACTACTCATATAAATTAAGTAGTTGCCGGCTCAAATTGAAATGAGGTGATTTGTTGCATTGTGATTGGATAGACAATGATGTGATGCTCTAGGTTTACGCAAGAATTTCTCTAAAAAGTATCATCATTAGCAAAGCTTTGAGTACAAAGCTGTCCAGAATTTTTCTCTGTATGTTATAGTAATTTGTACTCCTTATCTCTTCAACATATTATTTTTTAGAGGCCAAGCAACGTTAGTGTGGTTCTTCTCACATTTTTATGAGCTAAACAGAAAAAACTCAGGATTAACATGTATTGACCACAATTTAGAGCATTTATGTGGGTAATAAATAGGCACTTGATTCTCTTGCCTAATCATCTAAGAACAAAGAAGCATGTACAAAGTATTATCATCATCATAGGGAAAGGAAAAGGTTTCAAACATTAGTTGACATTAGTAAAATGAAATGGTACTTGGTTCTCACGTAGTCAAACCATCATGGTATTCATTGTTTCATGACAATTTTTGCATAAAAACCATCAATCCTATGAGATAATATATGACAATTATTAATTATAATTGTTATATATTTGCATGAAATTCTAAAAGTGATAGGTGTCACTTAACAACCATTACAAACAAAATTAAAATAACAAAAAGACAATGAAAATAAATAAACTAAAAATAAAAAGTTATGGAAATGTTTCAGATTCTTCTTTATCTAATAATTTGTCCATCTTCTCGTTCATAAAGCAAACGAAAGAGGTAAGTAGGTAAGTTTATTCAAGCACCGGTTGATTTGTCCTTGCTTTCGCAGGTAAAACTAGGCTATATAATGAAACTCATAGGTTGTGTGCATAAGCCCTTCAATACTTGTTGGTGGAGGGAGTTCATCTTTCAATTAGTTCCCAGATGATGAATAAGAAGTTCTCTAGTTTTTATCTATGATTTTGGTGAAGAATAAAAGCTTGCAGCTGACTATGAGAAATTGAAATGGAAGTGGAGTTAAGTTTTTGAACATTTATTTATAGAGGTTTTGTCGATTGTCGAGCCATTGCATCCTTTAGTTTTAAAGATCATTATATTTTATAAATGATAAATGTTATTTCTTAATAACTTAGGAATTAGAAATGATATTCTAATAAGTGACGGGTTTTATTTAATAACCATTATTTATTTAACACATTTTTTTAAATTTTGATAAGTGCATGGTTGAATAATTAACCAATATATTACAGAAAAAAATTAAAAAAGTAAAAGACAATTAAAAAAAAGTTATGGAGATGAAAGGATATGATGCATCATCAGATTCTTCATTCTTCAGTAATTTGTTGACCTTCTAGTTCAGAGAGCAAACGAAAAAGGCAAGTTTTCAATTTGGAAAGGATTTCACGGGCAATCAAGTCGAACGAGCATGTCTCATCAGATTATTTGTTCTCTTTCTTTAGATAGTAATCTTCTACTAATTAGATAATACTTTGAGATAAGATTTTAGGCAAGTTTTGAGTTTTATCAATATATGACTGTAGAAATGTAAAGAATAATTAATAATTAATTTTAATCCGTTCAAATTTATTATTTAGTTGTTTTATGATTTTATAATCAATTTTTTTATAAGCATGCCATAAATTAGTTTCTATATGGTGTTTTTACCAATTAAATTTAGTTTAAATAATTTATTTGGATTATTGAAGGTATTATTGAGGTTTTAATCGTTTTATTTTGTTAGATTTTGAGTTATGTGAAAATATGAGTTAGGATTTAATATTTAAATTAGAGTTTGATATAATTTATAAAATTTAAGCTTGAGGTGCATAATAGAAATGACTTTTGGAGTGTACCAATTTAAATTAGAGTTTGATATAATTTTATTTAAAATTGTACCATTGCCAAATTTTCAAAGTTAATTTTTGAGACAATTGTGAAAAAATCCCTCCGTGTGTAGATATCTTCCCAGGTCCCATTTGTCAATTAAGTTGCCAATTAGGTTTTTTTTCATAATTATCCCTTCATTTTTTCTTTTTTCATATTTTTTTCTATTTTTTCTCTTAAATAATACAAAAGTCACTTATGCAAAAGCCAAACCAAACATCATTCACTTTTACATAAGTTACTTATCCAATCGCCAATCCAAACACTTATCATTTTATCCAATCTAACTTTTTTCCAATTTTAAGATTCCATAAGTCTAAATAAAAATAAATTACTTATCCAATCGCCAATCCAAAACACACCAATGTAAACTCATGAAGCATTCATCTGCCATCCCTCCCCCTGGACAAGCTGCAAAAGCATAATTATATGCAAAGATGTTGCTTTATCTTATCCCAAGTATTTGTGAGACATTTATGAGAACAGTAAAAAGGAGAAGAGGGGGTAAACAGTAAAATGTCAATTCTCTTTATTTTTGTTCCCTAAAAAACCCTTTTTGAATACCTGAAAGCTTCATACAATTGAAATTCAATGGGCAGTCCAAAAATTCCCTAACTACATTCTTCAATCCCATACCCCAAACTACTCATTTCCTTACTACTATTCCCACGCATCAATATTATACTCCCCTGAATAAAAGATCCTTGTCCTCAACGATCAATACAAAAGTAGAAAGTAAAACAGATACTGAAAATAAGTTTTTTGGCTAGATCATAAATTGTTTAGACATGTTAAAGAAAAAAATTAATGAACACTAAAAACTCACTCACTGTAGTGGTCCTTCAATCCAGAAGTGTCACCTCCAACATAGGTTTCATGCCAAAAGCCTACGAGTCAACAACCCATGATTGTTTAACAAACACACACTACTCCCACCTAAGCCCATACCAATAGCCTAATTTCAGCCTCTACATAAGTTCACTTTAAAAACAATGAAGAAATTGCATGAGTTTTTCAACCCACGAGCCCAACGTGGTATCCCAATGCTCCAAAACATTTGGACCATTTGCCAAAATGCTCTACTTATCCTTATTGATAGAAAACAACTCATTGGATGGCCCCACCCCTTGTTTGTCTCAAGGGCAAGTACTAACTGTCTTAGTTATAAGTGGATCAAACTCGTGAGCTTTCATTACTAGGGAACATCTATACCACTAGACTATGAGCCTTTGGTTTTGTCCCCAGTCTTCAAAAACCCCTAAAGCATATAAACAATAGCAACCCTCTGTTTCTAACAAAAAAAAATAGCAACCTGTAATGAATGGGCCTAAGAGTAAGGAAGAAACCCAAGAAATGGGTGACCCAAATAGTGAAGCAGATGTGGAGCCATGTAGGAGTAACAGAATGAACAAGATCACATGGAAGGTAAGAGAGAATGAAGATTAAAAGGAAGGGGTAGCAAGGTAGAAAGGATGAAGAATATTTTCAGAAGACTCTCTCTCTGATATTTCTCTACTCTTCTCTGATATTTCTTTTGATAATTTCGTTTTGCTTCTGCATTCTGTTATATTGCAATATGACAGAATTAGTTAAGTTTCATATTTGTTCTTATCTTGCAATTGAGAATTCTCTGTAAACATTGAGCTTATCCTTTGAGATTAATACAGAGATAGATTGCATTCTAGTATATTTGTCTTCATTTTATTCAGGTTTATATCATTTGGTGCTTTCATTCTGCTGCCATGGCCGACAATACTCGTCTTCATACTCTGAACACTGAGATCCAATGACTGAGTGAAGCGTTAGCTGAATCAGAGAGGACAAACTCTACTCGATTCTCTAATGTGGAATCCTTAATAACGACAGCTACCGCTATCTCCAAAGTGTGGAACATTCCATGGCCTCTTTATCTCATTTGGACATTGCGTTAACTAAAGGATTTGAGAATTAGACACAACTTCATATCGTTTAATCACCGAATTCGTCATTTGGTTCTTCGAGGAGCTCTGGTTCTTCTACTCCTTTTGGCTGACAAATAAAACTGGAGTTACTGCAGTTTGATGGTACTGATACATTGAGCTAGTTATTCCGAGCAGAGCAATATTTCTCCTTTTATCAAATCTCTGATAATCAACGAATTCTAGTGGCTTCGGTGTATTTCAAGGGATCTGTGGTTCCTTGGTTTCAGTTGTTGCAGAAAACAAATCAAATCCCTACTTGGCATGCTCTTGCTTTGGCTATTGAAAAGCAATTCGATCCTTCTCATTTCGAGAATCCTTGAATTTAGTTATTTAAATTGTCACAATCCAGCTCCGCTGCAGATTTTCATACAACTTTCATGGCAATGGCCAACAAGGTCGATTGATTATCCGATGAAGCTATACGTGACTATTTTCTTAGTGGGTTGAAACCAGCCTTGCGTTATGAAGTTATGGCCCAAGAACCTTTTTCCCTGCATCGAGCTGCTTCTTTGGCCCATTTATTTGATGAGAAAGTCACCTCATCTGGGTCAGATTTCAAAGGTACAATTGGTTCCAACACTTGGTCCACTTCCTTTAGCTCCAAAGCCAACACCCCGACGCCTGCGGCTTCAAGCTCTTCGATGCCTTCAAAACTATCTTCCAGTCTACTGCCTACACCGTTGACTAAGCCGACGCCACATATTAAGCTATTAACGGTGGCTGAAATGCAGCTTTGCCTAGAGAAGGGCCTTTGCTACAACTATGACGAGAAATTTACTTGGAATCACAAGTGCCCTAATCGACAATATCTATTACTGCAAGTTGACGATGATGATCTACCTTATTCCTCAGCCACACTTGAAGAATTGTCACCGCCAGATTCGTCGAATACCGATTTGGTGTATTCAGGAGTGCCTCATGTCTCTTTTCATGCTTTCCATGGTTCGTCAAGTTGTACCACCATTTGTTTCTCTGGTTTGATTCATGGCACAACTGTGCGGATTTTGCTTGATAGTGGCAGCTCCAATAACTTCATTCACCCACGGATTGTGTCTCACTTGAAGTTGCCATTGCATTCTTCTAGTAATAAGGTTATGGTTGGCAATGGTCAAATAATGCATGGGGAAGGTATGGTGCATCAGTTTGTTCTTAATATTCAGGGTCATAATATTCCCTTGTCAGCTTATGTTTTACCTATTGCCGAGTCTGATCTGGTTATGGGCTCCTCTTGGTTAGCTACGCTGGGTTCCCATATTGCTGACTATAGTACTGGCACTATTAAATTTTATTTGAACAATAAATTGATTACACTTACTGGGACTCAATTGACATCCTCTGAACCTCTTCAATATCATCATTTTCGGCGTATTCAAGTTACTCATGCTGTGCAAGAATTATTTACTCCTGAATGTATTTCCTCTAATAGTTTTGTGTCTCTAAATTTTCCTGAGGATTTACATCAGATCTTCTTGAGTTGCTCACTTAATTTATTGTGGTTTTTTGGGCTCCAGAGGGTTTACCTCCACATCGTTCTCATGATCATGCTATTCCATTTCATGAGGGTGTCCACGTAGTCAAGGTTAGGCCATATCGTTATCCTTTAGTCAAAAAGCTATAATTGTGTAAATGGTAACTGATATGCTTGATCAGGGCATTATTCGCCCTAGTACTAGTTCATTTTCAGCTCCTGTTTTATTAGTTAGAAAAAGGATGGTACATGACATTTTTGTACTATTTATCGTGATCTGAATGTTGTTACTATTAAGAATTCTTATCCTATGCCTACTGTCGATAAGCTATTAGATGAATTAAAAGGGGCTGTATTTTTTTCTAGGCTTGATCTTCGGTCGGGGTATCATCAAATTCTGGTTAAGGAGTCAGATTGTCATAAGACCGCTTTTCGTACTCATCATGGTCTCTATGAGTGGCTAGTTATGCCCTTTGGCTTAACAAATGCCCCGGTCACGTTTCAAGCACTTATGAATGACATTTTTTGACCTTTTCTGCGTCGCTTTGTCTTAGTATTTTTTTGATGACATCCTAGTTTACAGTGCTAATTAGGATTCCCATCTGCAGCATTTATGACAAGTTCTTGCATGTTTGTTAGACCATCAACTTTTTGCTAAGTTAGCTAAGTGTTCATTTGCTCGTGATAGGGTCGAATATTTGGGCCATATTGTATCTACCAATGGTATAGAAATGGATCCTTCTAAGCTGGCTGCCATTAAAGATTGGCTTATTTTGGGTACAGTATCTTAGCTTCGAGGATTTCTAGGATTGACTAGTTATTATCGGCGTTTTATTCGCCATTATGCGCATATTGCTATTCCATTAACTAATTTACTACAGAAGGATGCTTTTACTTGGTCTTCTGAGGCACAGGCTGCATTTAATACTTTAAAGCAAGCACTTATTTCTGCTCCTATGTTAGCTTTACCAGATTTTACTAAATCTTTGGTCATTGAAGTAGATGTATCAGGTTCGGGCATTCGTGTTGTTCTTAGTCAGAATAGTCACCCAATTGTATATTTTTCCAAGAAATTGTCACCATAGATGCAAGCTCGTTTTGCCTATGTTCATGAACTTTATGCTTTGACAGAGGCTGTCTCCAAGTTTCGGCATTATTTAGTTGGCCATCATTTTATTATCCGTACTGACTAACAGAGCTTATGTCATTTGGCTGATCAGGTTATTCAAACTCCTGAACAAGAGGCATGTCTTCCACGACTATTGGGTTATGATTATAAAATCGAATATAAATCAGGTAAGACTAATGTGGCAGCTGATGCTCTTTCTCGGTCCTATATGGCTATTTCATTCATCGCTAATGACTTGTTTACTCAAATTTAAGTAGCTATTAATGCTTCTGCTGTCTTAACTGATCTTAAACAGCAAGTACATAAAACTGTCTCCATATGGCCTGTTACAACCCCTTTCGATTCCAACCCAGATTTGGGAGGATATTGCAATGGATTTTATCACCATGTTACCTATTTCTAAAGGGTATACTGTTATTTTTGTGGTGATAGATAGACTTTCTAAATTTGCTCATTTCCTACCTTTAAAAACTCATTACACTGCTGAATATGTTGCTGAGGTCTTTATTATTCATATTGTTAGTTTGCATGGCATTCCTCATTCTATTGTTTCTGATCGTGAAAAGGTTTTTACCAGCTTATTTTGGAAGAAATTATTTAAAATGCAAGGTACTTCTCTTTGCATGAGTTCTACATATCACCCTCAAAGTGATGGTCAATCTGAGGCTTTAAATAGTTCTACATATATTACGGTGTGCCTATTGTCACGTGGCTAATTTATGCAGAGCAACAAATGAACGCTTTCCAATTAGTGTGTGAGTTGAAATTGAGTGTTGAGATTTCAGTGGATTATTGGAGAGCTTTTGGGAGTGTGGGCAAATAGGGGGTTATAAGTGCAGCAAGAATAACGGAAGGCATGAAACAAGTGATGGAGAAAGAGAGTGAGGTGAGGAAGAAGGTGAAGGAGATGAGTGAGATGAGTAAGAGGGCTTTAATGGAGGGAGGATCCTCCTACTCATATTTAGGACACTTTATTCATGACATAATTGGGGGTAAAGCTATCATTCGTGGGAGAGATTGATATGACTATGTATTTGTACTATGGATTTGAAGTTGATAGATCATATTATAATTGTTGATCATGAGCTCTATTTGTTTTACCCATCGTGCTGATGTAGAACTAATGAATAAGGCAACCTCAGATGCTTGTGATGGAATCCGCTTCTCTTTGAATTTGGTTTAGTTATCAAAAACAAAAACAAAAAGGAACGAACGAAAGGCAGTAAATATATGTATGTATGTATGTATGTATGTATGTATGTATGTGTGTGTGTGTGTGTGCGCGCGCATGTCGTACCAACAAGTTATTGGTTGAGATGGTAAGGGACCACACCCTTTAAAAAGAAAAACACAAGTTTGAATCTTAGGAAACCCACCTTTTGCCCTCTATGCCTTTTTAAGGGAAACCCTTGATCAAGTAGGGGAAAAAAACAACACATGCATGATGTTTGCAAATTGACAAGTTCTCAAACTGTTATGGATAGAGTTGGGGTAGCAACTAGAAAGTACTATCACAAGCTATCAGTCTTTCTACATCAAATCCAAATATCTCAAAGGAAAAATCACTCACAGGTCCTAAAGACTCAAAAAAACTACAAAAAGGTTCCAATGCAAATTCCCAAATCAAAAAAGTCCCTAAGGACTTTTGTGTGATTAATTGGCAATGTGAAATGACTATGTTGCCTTTAGTATAATTCTGCCTTGTTTTACAAATGCATCACTCATATTTACAATAGCAAGATTTATTCCTTGAGGATATAGAATTTTACAACTCCCACATGTTACAACTGCTTATTTGGTTTGTAACAACTTCTTTTGTCTTGTTTTACAAATTCATGACTTATATTTACAACTGAATTGTAATTCCTGGAGCAGTTTAGAAATTTGACAAGTCTCTACTTTCACATCTGTTAATTAGAATTTTAACATATTGTGCCTATTTTGAGAAGTCCATAAGTCATTTTGACAACTACATTTTCATACATCGAGTGCATTTCAAATTTCACAAGTTCCTATCTTCATAACTGTTTATCAGAAGTTTAACATATGCATCAGTCATTTTAACAACTTCATTAGTCATTTTCACAACTCCATTTTCATTCATTAAGTGCATTTCACATTTCACAAGTTCCAATGCTCACAACTGCCTATCAGAAGTTTAACATTTATATCAGTCATTTTAACAATTTCATCAGTCATTATCAAAACTCTATTTTCATTCATTGAGTGCATTTTACATTTCACAAATCCCATTGTTCACAACTGCTTATCAAAGGTTTAACATCTTCTTCATTCAATTTAACACCTTCTGCTAAGTAACATCCCAAATTTTATATTCACCAAATATATTGTAATTATTTGAGAAATTCAATAAAATGGTGAATATTCATGAATTTGGAATTTATAAATTTTATAAATGTTCATTTTCATGAGAAAATGGGAAAAATAATTATGGAATTAATTTGGGTAATTTTAAAAGCCCAATATTAAGGTCCAAAAATGGAGAATATTAGAGAAAATATTTGATCCAAAAATAGATGAAAATTGGCCAAGAAAAATAAGAGAAGAAATTGGATTAGAAAAGTAATGGCAAAATCGTAATTTTACCAAATTATCACGAAATTAATTATTGTTCAATTAATTAAGGAAAATAAAGGGGAAAAATATATTTACAATATTTTGGTCCATTTAATATGAATTTATGGAAAATTTGAGCAAAAATGCAATTTTGAACAAAATTGAGACTTTACGTATATACGTAACTGGAAAAAGATTTGAAGCCAATTGAGACCAAAGGGTAGGACCCCTAGGTGTCTCCTACATGTTGCAAGAGGAAGAAAATATTGTTTGGGCTTAATGATTATGGTTACATGTACATAAGGTTTATGTACATAAGACTTAATTTTTGGAATTTTGGAAAATTGTTAAATAATTGAATAAAGCATAAGATATATTAAAAAAATATCATCTCCTTCCTCAGCCCATTTTTGTGCTATTTCAGATCTGATCTAGAGAGAGAAAGAGAAGAAAAACTTGCAAAGGTAAGTGATTTCTTTGGTAAATCGGTTCCTAACGCGTATAACTTCGACCCTAAGCTACTCTTTTTTGTTCTTTAAGGTCTGAAGGCTCAAAAATATGTTGTTTAAAGGTTAGAGTTTCAACCATATTTGGGAAAAGCTAGTGGGAGCTTGAGGTAACATCCAAACCTTAATATATTAACTATTTTTACTGCTGTGAGCAATTTAATCAGTGAAATTTTGACTGATTGCCATTGGTTTTAAATTTTGGAAATGTGTGTGCCTAAGGATTATGCTGCCCAATTTTAGTTCAAATGGTTGTTATAACTCAATTATATGATTAATAAAGTTGTTAGGAGTAGAAAGGAACGCGTTTACGGAGTCAAGATCATAAAACCTCAATTTTTCCCGTAGGATCTCATAATTTTGGTCAGGGGTAGGATGTAATATCCCAAAAAGTGATTAAGGGCTAATGACTTCAAAAGTGAATGTAATTATTGTTGAATAAACACTTTTGGAGAATGTGTGATGGGAATTTGGATATTTTAATGATTCCAATGGCTTCCTTGTGAAAATTCGTGTGGGGAGAGTGTTTATTGTGAAATTGGAACCATTGGGAACAATTGTGCAAAAGTAGAAAACTCTGTCCATTGAAACTCTGTACAGGGCAGCCAATTTTTATGGACGTTTTAAATAGGCAAATGGTGTCTAAAAATTCTGAAATTTTCCAGTCTTAAAGTTCACATGTCAAGCTTCAAAATGGACATATAAATTGTATCATTTTGATTTGTGAGCTAAGAGTTATGGATTTTTGAAGTTTGCTCAGCGAAATTAATTATTTTCTGGAACAATATGTAAAGATTAAAATTCTGGGAACTTTGTGATTCCATCATGAAAAATTCTATATTTTTCCTTAAACCTAGACTCAATAAGGGTTCCATAGGCTTTGAAATCACTCCAATTCAATTTTTCTAGAATTAGTTATGATTTTTCAAAGTTTGGGCAGAAATTTGCCAGAATTTATGAAAAATCCGAAATTGTTGGAAATTAATTAATAATTAAATATCATATAATATATGATATTAAATACCATCGACCTTCTTTCTCCAGCCATTTTCGTGCTGTTCCAGACCTGAAACAAGAGAGAAAGGGAAGAAATCTCACAAGGTAAGCTGATTTCTCTGACAATTTAGCTCCTAACGCGTATAACTCCGACTCTAAGTTACTCCTCTTTATTCTTTAAGGTTGCGAAGCTCAAACTTTGGTGTTTTAAGGGTTAGGGTTCAGCCACCATGAGGAAAAGCTAGTGGGAGCTTAAGGTAACTTCCAAACCTTCGTATATTAACTATTCTGGCTGCTGTGGGCAATTTAATCGGTGAAATTTCGCTGGAATTCCATTGGTTTTAAATTTTGGAAATTAAGTTTCCTAAGGGTTATGCTGCCCAATTTTGGTTCAAATGGTAGTTATAACCTAATATAATAGTTAATAAAGTGATTAGGAGTAGAAAGGAACACGTTTAAAGAGCCGAAATCGTAAAACCCCGATTTTCCCCAGAGAACTCATAAATTTCGGCCAGCTCTAGAAATGGGTCTTAGAGTTGGATTTTCAATGATTTGATGGTTCCATTGTGTTCAGGATTGAAAATTAGGTGGGGTTACAGTTGGCCACTTTTTCTGAAAAGGCCGAAAAAACATAATTACGAAAACGCCCCTAAAACCCTTGAAGTAGGGCTGCCAAGGTTAAATTTGTAATTTTACATTGAATTTGATAATTCTGAGTCCGGAAATGGATTCCTTGGGCGGAAATATGTTAGGATAGCCCAGATTAGAATTTCGGGAAAAGTACAACCGGACCGGGTACGGCGGCCCCGGGTCGGGTCCTGGGGCATTTTTGTAAATTTTCATTATAGACTCATATAACCTCAAGAAACACTATGGAAGTGTCTAAATGGTGCATTTGGAATTGTAGGATTCGATATTCGCCCTATTCGTGATCCACCTGTGTAATACCCCGAATTTTGAGACTTGAGCTTAGAGAATAAGCTTGAGATTAGTGGATTGCTAAGCCCCGGTTTAGTAAGATCCCAAATTGTTATTAGGGTTTAATGACTATAAAATTGGATGTGGTTAGTGATTAATGAACCCTTTTAGAGAATATAAAGTGGATTGTAGTCGCTTGTGTTATGAGCAACGCCAAAACCCTGTATTTGAGTTCAATTGTGGATTAACGTCCAAATTGACTTAGAATAGAGGGAGGAATTGAATGGGATATTGTGATGGAAATGGTGTCATGTTGTGGTATTTAATCATTGGAATTGATTTAAATTGGATTGGACACATTGGTTGCAAAAATTGGAAATGCTGTCCAGTGTGAATTCTGTCTGGGCAGTCTTCTCGTGTGGACGTTTTTACTAGGCAAATGATGTCAGAAAACTATGAAACTTTCCAGTATTAAAGTTCACATCCCAAGCTTCAAAATGGATATATAATTGGTGCCATTTCATGTTGGGAACGGGGAGATATGACTGTCCAACGTTTGAGGTCGAAAATGGACTCTGTTTTGGGGCAGTGATGAAATTTGTGTAATTCTGGATTTTTGTGGTGATTTCTAGTATTGGTAAATATTTTTCATATAAAGAGGACTTAAATAGCTTTCATGTGGCTTTGGAATCATCTCATTTCGATTTTTCTAGAATTAGTTATGATTTTTCAAAGATTGGGCAGAAAATCTGCCAGAAAATCCGAAAATGCCAATTTTGGGAATTATGACATCATCAAAAGGCAAGATGACATAAGCATGGAATTAAAACATCTTCTCATCATATTCAGCTCTCATTTCCGACGTGCTGCACAGCTGAATATGGAGAGAGGAGTTGAGAGAAAAATAGAGAGAAGGAAGGAGAAATCTCGCAAGGTAAGCCGATTTCTCCGGCGATTTAGCTCCTAACGCGTATAACTCTACTCTTAAGCTTCTCTTCTATGTTCTTGAAGGTTGTTGAAGCTCAGATCTTGGTTAGGAAAGTTAGGGTTTTTCAGCCATATTGGGGAAAGCCAGAAGGAGCTTGAGGTAACTTCCAAACTCTTGTATATTGACTATTCTAGCTGCTGTGGGCAATTTAATCGGTGAAATTTCGCCGGATTGCCGTTGGTTTTAATTTATGGAAATGGGTTGTAGGGGCTGTTATGCTGCCCAAATTGATACTAAATGGTAGTTGTAACCTAATGGAATAGTCAATAAAGTGGTTAGGAGTGGAAAGAAACACGTTTACGGAGCCGAAACCGAAAAACCCCAATTTTCCCCCTTAAAACCCATATATTTCGGCCAGCATTGTAAATGGGTCTTAGAGTTGGATTTTCAATGATTTGATGATTCCATTGGATTCAGTGGGCGAAAATAGGTGGGGTTACAGTTGGGCACTTTTTCGGAAAAGGCCGAGAAAGCATAATTACAGAAACGCCCCTAAAACCCTAAAAGTAGGGCTGCCAAGGGCAATTTCGTAATTTGACATTGAATTTGATAATTCCGAGTACAGAAATGGATTCCTTGGATAGCCCATGTCAAAATTTTCGGAAGAAAAATCCAATCGGGTCGGGTACAGCAGGGCCGGGCTGGGGTCCCGATGGTATTTTGGTAAATTCTCACTATAGGCTAATATAACCACAAGAAACACTATGGTAGTGCCTAAAATGATACATGGAAGGTTATAACCTATTTCTTGTATATTTAATATTTTAGGACCGAGTCGGAAGCCGGAAGCGGAACGTTTTTCGAGGCACACAAAAAAGGTTGTCTTTGAGATAGTACTACCTAACCCTTTAGGCATTTGTTTAGGCTTCTAGTAGCCACCTAAGGGACTTTAATGAAAACAAAATCTAAGTGTTTTGAAGTCATTTGAGTATTGGAATAAGTGTTAACCTATCATCCTTAATTATGATTATAGGATTTGACATTTGCCCAGAACATAGAAGGCCTGTGCCTGAACAAGAGCGGAAAGAACAAGGTAGTGACACTTTATCCTATATCATATTTAATGCATTGCTTGTTTGTATTTATCATTGAATGAGTGGGGGACGTGGCAATTAGCCCAACCTTGAATGAATAGGGAACATGGCTATTAGCCCGACCTTGAATGAATGAGGGGTCGTGGCGGATAGCACGGCTTTGATTGTTGATATTGCTACATTGTAATATATGCTTCCTTGCTTTGTTGAATTATGCATCATATATGTAAACTATTGCTACTGGGATTCTTTTGAATCTTACTCTTTTCAAATAACAATTTTAGCCAGGGAAAGTGGTTCTCGAGACAAGCAAGTGAGCAAGGACGACTAGGACTGCCGGTGGTAGTCTTGGTTTCTTTTTGGTTTTTGGTTATCATTTAGACAACTGTATATATTGGATTGATCATAGATTTGTAGTTATTGTGTAATCCTCGATATGGGAAACTGAGATGGGCAATGATGCCCTGTAAAACTCTTGGGTTAATGATATTATCCTAAGTGAATGTTGGGAATTTTGTTAGCACTTTGATATTGTATATGTGACAAACTGAATAGGCCAACTATTTTTATTTCAAATGCATGGAGATCGTATTGTATAGGTTTTTGTAAAAAGGTTTTAATTGCCCTCGATCTTCCATTTACTCATAAAATGAATTTAAACACTAATTAAGGCCTAGATGATGGAGAGGGTTACATTCTGCCTGTTTTTTATAAGTGTATGAGTCATTTTCACAACAACTTGAGTTATTCCTGTAGAGTTTGTCACAATAGCTGATTTGGCTTTTAACAACTTCTTCGAACTTATTTTACAAGTGCATGAGTAATTTTCACAATAGCATGAGTTATTCCTATAAGGTCTATCACAATAGTTGATTTGGTTTTTAACAATTTCTTCTATCTTGTTTTATAAGTGCATGAGTCATATTTTCAACAGTATGAGTTATTCTTGGAAGAGTGTATAACTCCCACATGTAAAAATATTTAATTTGGTTTTTAACAACTTCTACTTTGTTTTACAAGTGCATGAGTCATATTTTCAATAGTATGAGTTATTCTTAGAGGAGTATATAACTCCCACATGTAACAACATTTGATTTTGTTTTTAACAACTTCTTCTGCTTTTTTTGACAACTTCCTGAGTCATTGTTACAACTGAATGAGTTATTCTTATAGGGGTGTAGAACTTGACAACTCCCACATCACAGTATTTGGTTTGGTTTTAGCAACTTCTTCTGCATTTTTTAACAATTACATTAGTCATATTTACATCAGCATAAGTTATTCTCGTGGGGTCTATCATAACCCAGGTTTTGAAAACCAGACCAAACCGGCCGGTTTGAGTCGGAAACCAACAACCGGTAGTCTGACCGGTTCAGTGGTTGACCTCAGTTCGATCGGGTTTTGTGCAGTTCAACCGGTTTTTGGACGATTTAATCGGGTTTTTGATTTTTTTTAATATTTTATTTAGAATTTTATATAAATAATTCTGAAATCTTCACTTCCTTACTAGTCTAGCCCCGGGTTAGCCTCGGTTTGACTCCGATCTGACCCACTAACCCTTAACCCAGTACCCCGGCCAGTTCGGTGACCGGTCCGGGTTTCAGAACTTGGGTCATAACAACTTATTTGGTTTCTTAACAACTTCTTATGCCTATTTTGACAAGTTCTTGAGTCCTTTTTACAACTGAATTGTAATTCCCAGAGGAGTTTATAAATTTCACAAGTCCCAATTGTTACAAATACTTATCATAATTTTAACACCTTCTTGTGCCTAGTTTTTTACAAGTCATTATGCCAATTTTGACAATAACTGACGCATTTTTTTCACAAGTCCTAATGAATATTTTCACAAGCTGATTTTCCTCCTTGCAAGAGTTTACAAATTTCACATCCCATATGTCATAACAGCATATCAGGAATTTTAACAATTGCTTGTACTTATTTTGTCAACTTCATCAGCATACTTTCATAACTGAATATCATATCATATCCACATATCATATAACATTAAAATATTAAGTTGTATGAGTAAGTGGCTATTTCCACCTACTTATTTAACTTAATATCATATAATTTCTAACTAAGTACACCAACTTTTGGATCCAACGCTCACAAAAACAGATCACATGTTCTGTATTACCAACTATAACATCAATATTAACAACTACAACTGCACAGAGTAACAACACTTTTTTTTATATCATATCAACATTTTGTAATCAAATAAATCACCATCACATTCAATCATTCCCACTTAAAATAGAGCAATTCCTCTATTACTTTGCCCAAAAATAGGGCAATCCTCCTCTTACATTGCCTAAAAATAGAGCATAGGTTCTGTATTAACAACTACAACAACAATATTAACAACTACAACTGCACATATTAATAACACTTTTTTATATCATATCAGTGTTTTCTCAACAAACAAACCACCATCACATTAAATCATTCACACTTAAAACAGAGCACTCCCTCTGTAACCTTGCCCAAAAATAGTGCACAATAAAATTCACACAACCCAACCACTTTGAAACCTCGATTTCAATGGTCAAGATCATATCTTTAGCAAAATTTTAGCATTACTTATCTACCTCATACTACATAGTTCACTATTGAGCCCGAACTCTAACCTTTGACCAACCCTTCAATCTTAATGCAGCCAACATATACAACAACAAAAAAATCCGAAATCATTGTTCAAAGCCCTCTAACAGTAGATGAAGGCTGCAAAGTCTAACCTCTGCCCAGGATAGAAACACCACAATTAATCCCTTCAACATTGCAACTTCAATTATTATAGCCTTCGTCCGTTTTCTCTCTCTTTAATGAGAAAAATGTGCCATCCCTTCTCCTCCTGTGCCTTTTCCTCTTTTATTCCTTAGGGGCAAGTTAGTCATTTCACATTGCCAATTAATCACACAAAAGTTCCTAGGGACTTTTCTTATTTGGAATTTGTATTGGGACTTTGTTGTGATTTTTTTTTCAGTCCTTAGGACCTGTGAGTGACTTTCCCTATCTCAAGGCTTCTGTCTCCTCTAAGCCTGGAATACGCGGGTTCGTTGTTGTGAAAGGTCAATACTCTGTAATAGCTTTATGGAGGAGTCCTAGCTCCTAGCTAGTACAACATTTTCTTATGAAACTATATTTTGCCGAGTGTAGCCTCACAAAAATTATTTTTTTTTAAAAAAAAAAATAATTGTTAGACAACAATATATGTGTGTATCTGTGTATATATACAAATTAATTAATTTTAGTTGTTATTTACAGAGAGAGTCAAAATTGATTAAAAAAAAATTATTTGATGGATGGATCATGATTCATGTATAAAAATGTAACCAATCATCTACGTCTATAATGTAGAGGTGGGAAAATATGCTTGTCCTTGATGAGTCTAGGCTTGAAAAGCCCATTTTTCCTAAAATGATGTGTTTTTCAAAGTTTGGCCTTATATAGGCAGGCTCAGGCCTACTCACAGGTCCCTTTTGCAAGATTTTAGACATTTCACATATTTTGATATGGATAAAAGTAAAACAATGAACCTTATAAGATTCATACTTCATACTAAAAATTTAGGTAAGAAAATACTCCATGCTAAAAGATCGAAGAAGCGGAGTAATAAAATTTTAATAAATAGTCATTGTCCCAGTGAGCGGCTATCACTGAAAGGTTTTGGCAGTAACAAAGCAAGGTGCCATTGGGGGGTTTTTTTATTAGTTGAATTTTAAAAGATCGAAGAAGTGGGGTAATAAAATTTTAATAAATAGAGTATATAAGATAAAAGAGTAAGAAAAATTAATTAAAAATTTTTAATCCCATTTCTCTAATTTTTTTAAATTCAACTCAAAAAAATTTTTCCTCCGCTCACTTTCCTTCCCCTCTCCTCATACCAAACAAGTCCTAAAAATTAGAAAAGTCATTGTTGAAAGACATTTTTACTCATTTACTAAGGGCATGTTCGGATTATCTTTTGAAAAATAGTTTCTAGAGAAAAAGTAGAGAATAACTTATGGAAAATAGATTTTGAGCAGAATAGATTATGAGAAAAAAAGTGATTTAGATAAAATGAGAGTGTTTGGGTATTGTGGTCAGAATAGTTTTTTTTTCATGAAGTTTGCTAATTTTGTAAAAACAAATCTTGAGTCTCTTGTAACTTGGCAAGGGGTGTCTCCACTGAATATTGTCAAACCCCTTAACATTTCGATATTTGATAGAGTGATAAAGGCACAGTTCCACAGGCATATAGAAAATAGCACAAATATACTGATAAAGAGTCCTTGTTTACAATACAGAAGTTCCTCTAAGGTTTGAAAATATATACAAATTATGTCCCATAACTGTCAAAATAAACTAATGATAACCAACAGCTCCGTCTTCTTGATCCGGATAACTCAATTGCCGGTATTTATCATTTTGCCCGTAGAGCCACTGGCTTCTACGGAATATTTTTAAATTTGAAAAAGGGTGAGATTCAAATGAATCTTAATAGTAACAAACAATCGATCATATAAAATGCAACAAGTAATTATGTCAGGTACCATATAATGCAATAGAATAAATACATTGTAATGATATTCATCGGTATATGCACATTTTTCAATTCCAACCACTGTTAGACCCCGAGCAAAGGCCAACTACTGGTGGTCCTCGACTTCTGTACCTCAGCCAGACTGGGCAGTGTACCCTCTTGGTACTGAATTCTCATAATTAGACCCCTTTTTGGGGCCGTTACGGTATTGTGCTTCTCCCCCGAACGGTACTTGTGTTTTCCCGCACTAGTTAGAGAGTGTATTATACCTATCACAGAAGATGGCAAACACAAAGCATATACATGTTCATATAGTGTATAAGGAATAGAGTTACTACCTTAGGTTTCCCTTTTCAGCTCACAACTATTCCTGAATTTTGTTCCAGCTCGGGGTAACTGTCCGGTCCTAAAATTCTAAGTCTTACAAGAATTTAGTTAATACTCATTCGCGTACTACTCTAGACTCTTCCAAACTCATTTTGTTGGTTATCTTAGTTTAAAATTGCAAAATGACCAAAATGCCCTTAAGGACTCGGTCCAAGTCCCTTTGTACCCGATCCAACTATACTTGTTTCAAAAATTATGACTCGGCCTAACCCTACACAATTTTACATGTACAATCCATTTTTGACCTCAGAATTGTCAAATTCACTACCAAAAGATAGTTTTGCCCTTGGTAGGCCCTATTTAGGGTTTTAGGATTCATTTTGTTATTTCACATGCCAATGCTTTTCATACTTCACACTTGACATATACCCTACACAATTTTCTCTTCTAAACACAATGAACCATCAAATTGATGAAATTTCAGCTCCTTCCCTTAGTTTTAGTGTTTGCCAAAACTTGCTCCAGTAAAAGGGAAAATGTGATTTTCTTGATTTAACCTTTTAAACACCTTCCTTTTCACTCATAATCACATGATTACCCATTTAAATACCATTTGAACATAATTTGTAGAAATTTGGGTAGCATAACCCCTTAGGGTTTTATGATCCCCAAATTTACAAAATTTACTAAAACAATCACAAATCAAGCTAATATCAACAATAACCACAACAACAACATATGAATCAAGAGGATCAAAGTTCTTGAGATTACCTCTTGATTCTTCAACTTTCTCTCTCTAGGGTCCTTCCTCCCTCTCTCTTGCCTTGGAGTTTTACTTACTACACATATTTTTCATGATGAAGAAGAGATTACAAGAGGTTTTTATGGATTTTATGAGCTTAATTACTTGAAATCACAAGCTCTTACATTGATTTTTGCCTCTTGCTTCTCTCTTGGCTCTTCTTGTTCTTCAAGCTCTTGAGAACTCTCTCTCTCTCTCTCTCTCTCTCTCTATTTTCTTAGTATTGGCTGAAATATGGCCCAAGGGAAAGGATAAGAAGGCTTTAAAATATCCTCTTCATCTTTCTTTGAAATATAATATCCTAATGGCATTATCACATGCCAAAATCTTAAGCTTAATCTTTTCTAACTAAACCATAATTGCCTTCTCTTCCACTTGTTGAAATGACAAAAACGAGGCCCTTAAAGTAACCATATGGGCTTTTTCAATTACTTCTATCCATCACTTGAAATTACCATGTACATCACTTTTTTGCTTCTTATCTTTTTACTTGGCTAAAGATAATGACACATGGCACCATTAGCTACCAAGTAAATATTTTTCCCTCTTTTTTTCTTCCCTTGGCCGAAATTCACAAGAGACACTATTGCAAATAGTTGATTCAACGACACAAATTAACAACCGTTCTTAAAAATTAGTAGTAAAAGATGAAGTGGTTGCGTTTCAACGACTGTTTCACAAAATCAGTCGTTGAAATAGGTGTTTCAACGACTAGTTTTATGAAACCAGTAGTTGTAAGCAAAGTTTCAATGACTGTTATAAGAAACAGTCTTTGAAACTATTCCTCCCCGACATTCGCAATGGCAGCTGGTGTTTTTTTAAAAAGAACCATGATACAACAACTAGTTTTTATACCAATCATTGAAAGATCACATACAATGGCTAGTTTTGAAACCAGTTGTTGTATCTACTCCCACGAACGGCCAGCATCCATTAACAAAATTAAGAAAAGCTACAACGACTGGTTTTTTAAACCAGTCATTGAAAGCATATTTACAACGATTGGTTTTGAAACTAGTTGAAAATGGCTATATTGATTGGTTTTAGAAAACCAGTCGTTGTATCTTGTTTGCATGTGAAGAGCTTAAGTCAAAGATGGTGCAGAGCATGTCAAAGTAGCGTAAAGAGTAAATCTGTTTTGTTTGCCAAAGACTCATTTTTTCTCCATTAGTGCCATTTGCATTTCTCCATTGGCGGTTCTCTCTCCTCTTCTCTGTTGAACCAGAAGTGGTTCTGTCTCTGTGTTCTTCATTCTCCCTCCTCTTCTCAATTGGCTGTGGGTTCTGTAGCTATTTTGTTTACCAAAGATTCATTTTTTCTCCATTGGCGCCATTTGCATTTCTCCATTGGTGATTATCCCTCCTCTTCTCCATTGAAACCAGAAGTTGTTCTATCTCCGTGTTCTTCATTCTCCCTCCTCTTCTCAATTCGCGATGAGTTCTGTAGCTGCTGGTCCATCCTCCCTGTTTTCCCTCTTCTCCATCCCGTGACAAGCTGATAAGGCAGAACTTAAATTTCATTTGATTGGGTTCTTCGTTTCATCCTTTGAGCTTGCAATCCTGATTTTTTTTCTTGCTTGAAGTTGCATTATTCGAGTTTAAGTATGTGTTCTGTGGCTTTGTTTCATCCTCTGAGCTTGTAATCCCTATTTTCCCTCTTCTCCGACAAGCTATGTTGATTGTTTGATTTTTTTATTGTGTTTGTTGCTATTTGTCACTCTTAACTGGTAAGTTGCGAGATTGGCATTGCTCATTTGGAATTTCACATGTTTGGATTGTTACTTATTGTTTGAAGACAAAAAGTGGAAAGCTTAAAATTGATTTGGACTGTGAGTTCAAAATTAAAGCTGGAAAAATTGAGTTTTAAGTGCTGAATAACTTATGATTTGGACATATATTTGCAAGTATCGTTAGTGTAGTTGTCAAGACTTGTGTGTTTGAAATTGAAGGTGGAAAAATTGATTTGTACGTAATTGCTATTAGATAGTTGCCATACTTAATAGTTATCTTAAATGCATAATACATGTTTGAAGTATTAAAATGGTGATTTAAGCATTGCTCTTTATTTACAAATTTAAACCAAACCAGTCGATTGTAATTAATTCTATAGGGAAAAAAAGAAAAACATATATTCAAAAACATATATTTACAAGCACCTTCGTACAATAAATTTTACAATAGAGGCTTATTCAAATAATTTTCCCTTAAAAAAATATTTTGTACCATGTACTTATAAAAATAAAACATATATTCAACTTACATATAGATATAAACATTATGAGACTAACGGGAAATATATGGTACTCCCTCATGTCATATGTACTTAGTAACTAGATAACTAATTTGCATGTATTGAAAAAGTTGATTAAGTTAATTATTTGAAGAAAAAAAAAACCCTTCAATCATTCAATTCAATACAACCCAAGCCTTCAAATTTTTATAGATATGCATGGTGTTTTGTGTTTGAAATTTGAAGAATGCACTGTTTTTATAATCAACGTGAAACCTTATTATTAGATTGTGGCAGCTAGTTATATATATATATATAAATAGTGTATTGTATTGTTTGTCATTCTTATTGTTGAATTTAAGCATAAAAGTTGTTGAAATTTTTAAAAAATGAGAAAGGCATCCCTTTTCTTCATCCATATTCATATCATAATGACGAATGGTCTAAAATTGAGTATTGTTGAAAATGGCATAGGTGGAAGTAAAATGGGTCACCGTTGGATGAATGTTTTGAGAACTAGTAAAGAATATGAGAATGGGGTGGAAGAGTTTATTAAATTTGCTAAAATGAATACGTCTAGTAAAGATGGGAAGTATTTTTGCCCATGTGTGAAGTGTTTAAACAAGAGTCTATGAGATATTGATGATATAAGAGATCTCTTATTTTGTGATGGAATAAATATTCGGTACAAAAGGTGGATATGGCATGGTGAGGAAGTAACCGCTTGTGCGTCCCACGAGAAGGAAGTTTTGTAGGTTGGAGATGATGATAGAATGGAGAAAATGATTCATGATGTTGAGGTAGAATGTTTTGCACAATCGCCTGTATATGATAGCGTACGGAGTGATGTAGAGACACCTTTATATCCTGGGTGTACTAAGTATACATTCTTGTCAGGTATTTTGCATTTGGTCAACTTAAATGCAACTTGTGGGAGGACCGTAGTAGTTTCATATTATTACTTGCTATGTTGTGTGATATGTTTCCAGAGGATAATATACTTCCAAATCGTATGTATGAGGCCAAGAAAATATTATCTAGAATGCGTATGGAGTATATAAAGATACATGTATGCCCTAATGGCTGCATATTGTACAAAAATGTGTATGAAGGATTAAGTGAGTATCTAAAATGTAAAACTTCCAGATACAAAGTGAAGAAAGGTACTAGGTGTAGTGATGAGACAATTAAAAAGCAACATTTAAAGGTTTTGTGATATTTTCCAATCATACCGTGGTTCAAATGAATGTTTGCTAATGTGAAAGAAGCAAAGAAGTTGAGATGGCATTATGATAACAGAGTTTGTGATGGAAAATACCTTTGGCACTCGATTGACTCTCCACAATGGAAGAAAGTAGATGAAATGTATATTGGATTTGGCAGTGAGCCTAGAAACCTTCGGCTTGGGCTTTGCACAGACAGAATCAATCCTTATGGTACTTTTAGTAGTACATATAATGCATGGCTGGTTCTGATGGTGATTTGCAACTTACCTCTTTGGTTGTGTATGAAATGCAAGTATATGATGCTTTCTATGATGATTTCGGGTCCAAAACAGCCAGGGAATGATATTGATGTCTACTTGGCACCTTGATAGAGGACTGAAAGAAGTTGTGGGAGGATGGCATAGAAGTGTTTGATGTATATAAGCAACAGTCGTTTAAGCTACGTGCAATGATTTTTATCACGATTAACGACTTCCTTGCATACGGGAACTTGTCAGGTTATAGTGTCAAGGGTCACAAAGCATGTTCAATATGTGAAGCAAGCACACACTTCCATCAACTCAAACACAGTAGAAAAATTATCTACCTTGGTCATAGACGATTTCTTCCTCGGTTCCACCCGTACTGTAGGCTAAAGAAGGCTTTTAACGGTTTGTCGGAGAATGGAATGGCTCTAAAGCCATTAACTGGAGACGAGGTTTATAGTCGAGTGGAAAGAATCAATGTCACTTTTGGTAAAAATCAAAAGACTACGGGTGAGAAGAACATATGGAAGAAGAGGTCAATTTTGTTTGATCTTTTATATTGGCGTAGTCTTGATGTGAGACATAGTATTGATGTGATGCATATGGAAAAAAATGTATGTGATAGCCTTGTTGGTATGCTTTTGCACATAGCAGGGAAAACTAAAGATGAAATTAGTGCGAGATTGACTTGGTTGAAATGGGAATAAGAGAATGACTGCATCCACAACTAAGAGATGATGGTAAGAGAGCGTATGTGGAGCAGCAGTGCATACATTATCAAAACCCAAGAGAAGAAGTTTGTGTGGGTGTTTGCACGATATTAAGGTGCCACAAGGGTATTTTTCTAATGTGAGCTGGCTTGTGTCAATGGAAGATTTGAAGTTAGTAGGAATGAAGTCCCATGATTGTCATGTCTTGATGCAACAACTATTACCAGTAGCTATTAGAGGCATTATGAAAGATGATGTACGAAGCACTATAACAAGGTTGTGCAGTTTCTTTAATGCTATTTGTAGTAAAGTTGTGGACATTGGAAGGTTAGATGAATTGGAAAATGAGGGTTATACTATTCTATACCAACTAGAGATGCATTTTGCTCCCACATTCTTTGATATAATAGTGCATTTAATAGTTCATCTGGTAAGGGGGTAAGACTATGTGGCCCTGTTTATCTAAGGTGGATGTACCTTTTTGAGCGATACATGAAGAACTTAAAAGGGTATTCTAAAAATCCTTATCGACCTAAAGCCTCAATTGTGGAAAGATATGTCGTTGAAGAGGCTATGGACTTGTGCAAAGAATATCAATCAAGGTCGAAGGCCCAATCTTGTCATGAAAACAGAAGGATGGTGATCTAGTAAATGTAAAATTGTCTATTATGCTCCAAAGTAAAAAACAGAAGGATGGTGATCCTAGTTTTAATCTTGATGACACATCACCTTTCACTACAAATTCACCTATGCCAACTGAAGTAGAATTGGTAGATGATGATGAATATGCAGCTAGAGTTGATCATTATGAAGGAATTTGGGAAAACACTTAAAGTAAGATTTTGAATTGTTTAAAGTATGCATGTAATTTCTAAGATTTTGAATTGTTTAAAGTGTGCATGTAATTTCAATTTACTGATCATATCTCACATTTATTTCTTAGTAGGATCATGTCTAGTTCAAATTTGGGTGACTCTACTAGCTCACCTATTAAGAAAAAGGTTAGAGGAAGCACGATGCTGCGGTCTTTAGTCAAACGTCATAAGGAAGAAAAGGCAAGGGTTCACATGGAATTCGATGCTGATTTGAAACCAATCGGTGAAGAGGGAGACACGTTCATTAGATGTGTTGGCTTTTTGGGTTGGAGTAAAGTTAGCATTCTAATTCCTACCTTGAGGGAAGTTTTAAAGGACATGAAGGCTATGATTTTGGAACAACTTTTGGTGTGTAAAGTTGTATTTTTATCTCTATCTTTATTTTATTTGTTCGTATATAACTATTATATATTTTTTGTGTTAGAACCAGCTGACACCCAAGAGGGGGTGAATTGGGTGTAAGATAAAAATCTTTTTGCATCTTAGAGGAAGCAATAAATATGAAAGTAATGAATCGTAAATCAAAAGTTAATATATGCTGGAAATATAAGAGTTTAAGGAAGAGTATGGAAACTGTGATTTATTCTGGTTCGGTCCAATCTGCGATGGCCTATGTCCAGTCCCCAGGCTCCTTCTGAGATTTTCAAATCCACTATCTTCTTGTTTAATCCAGGCACAAGAAAAGCCTTTACAACCCATAAGTTTAGCTGGGCACTTGCGAAGCCTTTTATAAATCTCTCACCGAGTTACTCCCCCTTACAAACTGTAAGATTACAACTGAGTTACTCTCCCTTACACACCCCGCAAGGGTACAACTCTGATGATGAAAGATTACAATCAATCTTCTCTCTCAGAAGTGAATAAGATGAATACTGAAGTACAATACAAATAACCTCTCTCTCAAATATACATGAAATAGAAAACATATAAGAATAGAGAGTGTTTGGGTCGAGATGGATAGCTTATGATATGAGCATGTTTGTGTTGTTGTGTTCTCGTTGGTGTTGTTCTTCGTTGAATGTTCCCATATTTATAGATGAGTTGTGATAGCCGTTGGAAGCATTTCAACCTATCCGTTAGAGTGGCGTAGCTTCATTTGACTGTTCTTCGATTTTGAAAACTAGCCGTTGTGGTTGGTGAACGCTTTACTTACGTAAAGTCAACTTTTGTCTCTTCACATCATCTCTTCATTATATTCTAGGAGAAATGTATTAAACACTACTACAATAAAGTGTAAGAGTGATTAGAAGCAAGAAGAATGGGTTTCACAATTAATCCCATGATTTTTGAAAGCTTCAGTACATTGTTCTGTCCTCCTAGGAAGCATTACTTGAGTGGTCACTCGAGCAAGCCTGGGTCATTACTCGAGTGAGCCCTCAAGTAATCCTGTTCAAAATCTGGCTGAGAGTAACTGCGTCTTTGCTTCTCTGATTACTCGAGTGATCCCTCGAGTAATGGATCAAATAGCTCTGGAGATTACTCGAGTGATCCCTCTAGTAATGTACTCTTCCATATCTGGTTACTCGAGTAGTCCCTCGAGTAAAGTTTGTCTTTTCTTGGCTGAGAGTTATTAGATAATTTCTTCTCTGGTTACTTGAGCGATCCCTCGAGTAAGCTCTTAAATAACTTTGCAGATTACTCGAGTGGTCCCTTGAGTAATGTTATTCCAATCTTGGCTGAGAGCATTTCTAACTTCATTACTCGAGTGGTCCCTCGAGTGAGGTTTCAAATAATTCTGCATATTACTCGAGTGATCCCTTCAAGTGAATTCTTGATTTTCATTCAAAACATGGAAAATTAAATATAATCGGAAAGCCCTCATTGTCTACATTCCAACACAAGAAGAATCAGCTCCAAACTCGTTGTATACAGAAAGTTATGATTCAAAGAGTATCTACTATTCTTAGACAATTTCTAAAATCATGAGCAGCAACTTCCAGAAGGCATAGCACTTAGGATATAACTTCAAATATTCCAAATTACCTATCTATGGAAATTTCTTTGAGTCTACTTTCATATGGCACCAGTTTCATCTCAATATGATGTGTATTTTGAGAGTTATATCCAAAATACCAAAGCTGTCTTGGTATATGATGGTGATTCATGTGTCAACTTCAACAGATCAAATCTCCCTCATTTGAACTTTGTTTAATAAGATCTTGGTGTCTATAGTTTGTGTTGGGAGTTTAGTTTATATGTTATTGGTTTTAGATCAATACGACATGCGGTTAGAGAGATATGCCTAAAATACTGAACCTATGTCCTACTACTCAAAAACAGAGTACAATAAAAATGCATATTACTCGAGTGATCATGTCCATTACTCGAGTAATGCCTTTCAAAACATGGCAGAGAGTCAAAATTCAAAGGAACACCTTGGGGAAGTTCCATAACTTTCATATAAGTCATTTTAGCTTCGTATTGACCATTCCAACCTCCGTATGATCATAGAAACCTCTGGTATCACTTCTAATAGCTTGGATCTTGATATTCTCATATGATCTTGCAAGTTCTTCCTTCTTCAATCTCTTTCTTCTTATTTTTCCTCTTGATGATCATTCTTCATAACCCAATTAGATGTCTTCCTGAATATCTTCAATCTTCCTCAATCTTTGCTTGATTAATCTTGAATCTTGGTATTCCCATTAGATCTTACAATTTCTTCTTTCTTCAATCCCTTGCCTCTTGATTTTCTTCTTGATGCATCAACCCACCATCGGGTTTATGACTAATCTACAAGATATACAATATTAAATATAGTAGTTAGTCAATATAGAGAATAAGTATATCATACAAACTTTTTGCTCTTAATACTTGACATCTATATTTGACATCATCAAAACTATTCATATCTAACAGTTTGTTTTGTAGCAAACCTATGATGTTCCCAATATGAAGTAGATGTACAAACATTGGATGGGGGAAGTTCGTGAGCAATGGAAAGATTTCAAGTTCACGCTCACAACCAAGTACATTCAAGGGTCAAAGAGCCATAAAGATCCTTGTAAGGAGTATTCATTTCTTTCTCCAAATGACTGGAGGTTGTTTATAGCATCACGGCAGGATCCCAAATTCCTGGCATATTTTGTTCATCTTAGTGTTAAACTAGTTGAACTTACTTGACCTCACTAACTTAGTTTTCATTATTCTTTGTTTATATAGGAATTGAGTCAAGCAAATAAAGAGAGGCGAGCTAAAAACAATTATCCGCATTACATGTCGCGTGGGGGTTATCAGAAGCTCAAAAAGAAGATGATGCAGACTAAATTGCAAAAATTGGAGGAAGCAGCCCAAGCAGATTCTAGTATAATCGTGCAAGCGCCACCTCCTCCCCCACATCATAAAAAGTGGGAAGCAGGGAGGATAAAGGGAGAAATTTATATAAATCCAGTTGTTGCTGATGCCGCTAAAAGGATTGTAAGTATTTAATAACAAGTATATTTAAGTGTGTTTCATTCTCCTTACAAGATTGCATGTAATTACTTTTTATTTATTCATTGTATGCTGTAGGATGAACTTGAAGAGTAGAGCAGCCAGGGTTCCTTCACTCAAATTGGAAGGATGGATATCTTAGCAACATTTCTTGAAAATCTAGATACCTTGGTCAAGTAAGAGGGGAGTCAAGGGGAGTTGGTATCTCAAGATACTTTGGACAAGGTTCACAACCTTATGGACAAGGTGAAATGAGTAAAGAGTTTGCGGCTAGGGTTTGAGAGGAAATCCAAGTAGAGCTAGCAGTGCAAATGCATCAGTCACTTCAAGATTATCTTAAAGAAGAGTTGTTGAGCGAGATACGTGGTGAGATGAATTTGATGGTGTTGTCACACATGCAAGGCAAGATGTGTAATACGGAGCCTAGATCTCAGGTTTGTAAATAATTTCATTTAATATAATATTGAGTTTTTCCTTACGTTATTTTAATTAATTCTTTCATTTCTCTTACTCAAGAATCCCTGGCCTTTCCCAGTTCCAAAGGCAGTTACAATCCGCTAGAGGTTAGACATGGCGACCCTGGTCCTTCAGTAGAGCCTGGAGAACCTTATACTCTGTATTTGGATGTCCTGTACCTGCGTGTTGTTGTTGATGCTGTTGTATACCCGCATGCTACCACCCACCATAATAACCAAATCTAGGACGATCAACGTAAGGTCAATGTCACAAGTGTTCGACGGGGGGAGAAAGGTGTAGATGTCCCATTCCCTGATGAAGAGGTTGCCAGTCTAGGTTAGGAAATAAGATCTTTCATCTTGTGGCATCAACATCTTGTTCAAACTGTGCCTGCCCTTCCAATGGTAGGAAACACCTTACTGTTACTTGATTCTTGACATCTTACTTATAATCTTTATTTTGTGTGTTACTAGGATGAAGAAGAAGCGAAAAAATTTCCCTTATTGGCGCAACTGCAAAATATTCATCAACAAATTAACAAGGTCGACTTACAAATGCCTTGTGAGATTGTGGGTCAGAGAATCTCATATAATTATGGAATTGATAACAAAGATATTAGAGAGTTCTTATTTTTGGAGGAGATAGACATAGGATAGGTCACATTTGCAATCATGTGAGTTTATTTATAATTTTTAACTGTAATTAATGCACTGATATTTAGGAGTTTTAGGTTTCTATATTTACCGAGTCATTTCTCATTTCATTTATGTGGTAGTTGCTTCCACAAAATGTGTGTCAAATGAGAGCTCAACACTACATATGGCTTCTTATATCCTGGCAATATGTTACGGTGTAATAACCAGAGGTTGGAAGATCGGATGAGCAATGTAGGCTATACAATAGGTGAGACTCAGCTACCTTATTATCTAGCACCAATTGTTGAAGGGCAAGTGACTTAACTTAAGTCATTTATGCACATTCACTTTGCAAAGAAGTATCATATTATCTAACCTCATTTTAATCTATATATATATATATACGTGTGTGTGTGTGTGATTATAGTTATCATTGGAGTCTTTGTGTTCCTTGTCCCTCGATCAACATCATCTTTGGTTTGACTCATTGGATCGCAAGCCAGACGGAGATATCAAAAATATTTTTAACATGTAAGTTAATTTGTTTGCCATTCATTGATTTTTTATTTTACTCACTTGTTTTAATGTCTTCTGCATATCATTTTAATTATTACAGTGCACTGAAGACATATTATATAATGGGTGGGAAGCGTGAAGGTAAAAGTGGTCCGACAAATTGGTTCCAGCCAAAGGTAAGTTCTTTACATTCAAGTTCTTCAATTGACTCTTGCTTTACATAGGCCTATATTCCTTTTTACCGTTTGCTTTTGATGTATAGTGCCCTTGGCAAGCAGGGAAAACTGAGTGCAACTTCTATGTTATACTATATATGTATAACATCATTTTCAGTGGCCTTACTACTAATTTTGAACAGGTGATTATTTCTTGATTCTCAACTGAATTTCATTTCTTTTCTTGTAATTGAATTGTTAGTTATTTCATTCAATTTATTGATTTATGTTAACATATTCTCTATTTTGTGCATAGATTTTTGGTAATTAGGACCCATACACAATCGAAGACATTAATTTGATCCAAGACCTTTTGTCAGGACATCTTCTACAACATATAGAGGGGTGATGATGTTTAGAGGTTTTTTTACATAGTGCAATGGTTTTGTACAGTGCTATATAAGTTTGCATATTCGAATACTTTTCCTAGTTTCTTATTTATGAGTACTTTGAATTTGTTAAGGCATTATGCTTTATAGAGAACACTTTGGAAAATGATGATGAACCATAAGGATTTCATGGAAGCATGTCATCTCTTTGACCATATGAGTGTCATGATTTACATTGAAAGTTGAAGTTTGAACATTGAAATGATGTTATGATGATATATATGCTATATGTCATGATAGAACTTTGAAGATTCAAAATGTAATTGTCTGGGTTGCTGCTTTTCCAATGACATTGGTGGTTGTAAGGAGTAAAACATTAAAAAAGATAGTTACAACGACTGTTTTAGCAAAAACAGTCGTTGTATCTCTGATACTACGACTGTTAAAAAACAGTCATCTTTTCTTGAATTTTCAACGACACCCACATAAACGTCCCCCTGAAAACAGTCATCTAAAGAACATAAAAACGGTCGTTAAAAGTCCCTTATGTAGTAGTGAGAAAATGGGAATAATAATTGCTTATTGCATTTCCCTAATTCTCTCTCATCAATTGATCAATTAAGTACATATTTACTTTTGACTTTTCAACTTGTTTCTACTTGGCCACAGTTGCTCCAAAATTGCATATTAATCTCTAAATATATATTCTCCCATTTATTTCTTTATTCAACCAAAATTTGCTTCAATTAATCAGGAAAATAATTAATTTTGTGCTTTATTGGCAAATTACAATTTTGCCCTTACATTTTTGTATTTAATTGTGGCTTCTTCTTTTGTTTTTTTTTTTTGCTTCTTGGCCGAATTTCATCTAATGAAAATGCAAATTTACTAGCTTCTTGAATTCCCCATTTTGAGCTTAAATAATAGGTTTTTTGGAACACTCAAAAATTAGTTTCATGATTTGTTTTTGCCCAATTTCCATGTAACTTTAACTGAGATTATTTTTGTCATTTCAATGCATTTAAATCCACTATTTTATTTCTTTAAATGCCATAAATATTTGCAAGGCATATTGGTGAATAAAAACGGGGTGTTACAAATATTCTCTCCATTTCACCTCCATCTAGTCAAAACACAACCTTTCACTTGTAAAACAAACCCATCTCTTTATTTAGTCTCTACAGTCTACCCATCCCAGCGCTTTCTCTCTCTTTCTCTTCCTTTTTCTTTCTTCTTCCATCTTAACCCTTTTTGTGTAAGGACATCTCCTTCTTCCTCTACAATGCATTTCATAGTTTCATGGAAACCCAAAGCCTCCTGCAGATTCTTCCCCAACTATTACTCTAGAGATGGCCTGAAACCCGTGCTTCCCTCAAGCCAACTTCCTTTATGTCGATCCACTCATTGCCGATGGTTGATAGAGCTCAATATTTATATATTTTTATTAATTAATCTTAGGTTTTTATGGGACTTAATTGAATATTTTGGGCATAATCAAGTGTTAATGTGAGATTTTAGTGAAAGAATAATTTGGGAATTAAAGTGGTTAAATTGTTATATTTTTAATTAATATTTGTTATTCCCATTATTCTTTAATTGTGAGAAAAAGATATTATCTTTATGAATCAAATTTTATAGGTGATAACAAGGCACAACTCATTTTAACCTAAAGACAATTGAAGGAATTGGAAGGAGGGGACCACATGAAATGAGAAGGTAAGTGGCTGCTGAAATGAAAGAGTAATTGGACCACAAGAATTGAGAATTGCTGGACCGAAATGGACAAAATGCAGAATTGAATAATAAAGAAAGGACAAGCAGCTATTAGACCGAAATAAAAGGGAGAGTTAGAGAAGAGATGAGCCGAAAATGTTGAATAAGAAATTAGAGGGTGTTGACCAAATCGAATATTAAAGGAGGGAGGCTACTAGACTGACTGGGGATGGATTGAAAAAAAAAGAAGCTGGACCGATTAATTGTTATTAAGTAGAGATTGGAAAAGAAAGGGGGGGACCACGTGAAAAGAAGGAGGGCTAAGCGGCTAATGAAAAGGAGGTAGCTGCTAACTAACAGGAAGAGGAAGCACCAAAATGAACAAAAGAAGAGGAGGTGCTGACCAACAAATAAGAGGGTGGACCGAATTAGAGAAGAGCAGCTGAACTGATTGTGATTTGTGATTAATTGAGAAAAGAGAGCTGGACAAGAGGCTGCGGAAATAAAAAAGGAGGAGGCGACCGAAATGAAAAAGAGGGAATAGAGAGCAAGCGGCGCTGGAGAGTGTGAAAGAGAACAAGAGCAACCGACATTGTGGACCAAGGGAATGAAGAGAGGGAGACAGCTGTATTGAAGGCGCTGGAGAACATAGAGAAAAGTTGACAGCACATGGAACGAATTGGAGAATTGAAGAAGTATGAGTCAACCGAATGTGAAAGGGAGAAAAAGAGAGACGCTGCAGGGAGCTGTTTTGGTCCTTTAATCTCCATGGCTAATCTCTTTTTCCTTCATCAATCTTCTTCCTCCTCTTCCATGAGTAGCTAAGTCTTGGTGATTTTCTTGAGTTGGGTAATGGTTTGAGCTTCTAAACTTTAATGGAATTCTTTTAAGCTCTCTTTTTAGTTCATGATTATGTAGCTTGGTTAAGTATGTAATTGTGATCTAAATTGTTCTATGCCAAGTGAATAAACTTAGTGGTTAAGCTAGGAGTTGATTAATTAAGTTTGTATGATTTATAATAGGAGTAGGTTGAATTGTTTATTTCAACTTGGTTAAGTGGATTTAAATGATTAAACTGAATATTTTGAATTGTTGTAATGGTAATTACAATTTAGAATTGGAAGTTAATTATTCATCTCCTTGAGTCAATATTAATTGGTGGTATTCATTTAATTGCTTCGGTTGAATGAATTAAATGATTATTGCAAGTATGGAGCTAGTGGTAGCTTAGTTCCATCCTTTTGACTCATATTATGGAATTCATATCATTAGCAAGCAAGGAAGATTAAAACTTCAACTCAAGGGAATCCCATTTTATCATTATATTTGTTAATTGAATTTATCTTGTTGTTAGTGTTAATTTCAATTCTATTTGTTTCTTTGTCTTATAAACTGAAAAATACAAAAATATTGCTTTAGCTTAGATTACTTCATTAGTTTAAAAATCAAATTCTCAAAATGATTTCTCACAACTTTAAAGTTTTTTTATCACTTTACTACTTAGAAACTTGGAAATTAATCTCCTCACAAGAACGACCTAGGTTGAGCTACTATGCTACATTTTCTAACCTAGTTTTATTTTGAGAACACACGACATGGGTTCATCAATGGTTTTCTCCTTGTTGATCTTATCATTCGCCTCTTCCATTTTATTAATTTGTGGATGTTCATCATTGACATTTTAAACATCGAACATCAATTCTCATCATCACCTCAAAAATTTAAAAAAACCAAAAGGGGACACAAATAAACTGAAAAATAGATATATATATATATACACACACACAAATAAACTGAAAAATAGATATATATATATATATATATATCTATTTTTCAGTTTATTTGTGTATATATAGATCCAATGAAGAAGCAACTAGTAAATACAGCTAATGGAAACCAGCAATGTTTTCTGGAGGCAAAAGGATGAATTTTTTGCTCTTCTTGAGGAACACAAGAGACTAAAATAAATGGGTTTCATGAAGCTCTGGAATGTGTTGGCATGTTGCAGAGGAAGAAGAGCTGCTATAAAAGAAGTATTGAGGTGGAAGAATAGAGTAAAGTAATGAAGGAAGAGAGAGAAGGTGCCAAATTTTGTTTTGCAAGTGAAACACTATGTTTTGGCAAAATGGAGGTGAAGTGGAGAGAATATTCAGTGGAGACATCCCTAGCCACTTGTGACTCATCCTATGTGGCGCTGACATTATTTTCATTTGCTTATAAGGCTTTGTTACCTATGCCATGTGTCGCTCCTCTCCCTTCTCCCCTCTCCTTATCGTATTGTTTATCTTCTTCTTCCTCTGCCTACTCGCCTTTTCTGGCATGACCTATGACGCAGCCATGTCTGGGAACAGCATTGTAATACACCAATCATCTTCCCTTATCTTTCTTATCCTTCACCAACCCAAGAGTCTGGAAGAATTCTAAAGCCACGGAGGCTTCAAATTAAGTAGTGCATATCTCATACAATGCTCGATTTATAGCACTGGCTCACTTAAACTAGTACAAGAGATGTGGCAACTCAACTTTCATTGACGCTAGAAAAGTCTTCGATTAGAATACATCTAATACCCCCAGTCATGATCCACCTTCCTCTTGTGCTTTAAAATCCTTGACGCACCACTACAAACACAACACTCTAGTGGTGTCCTCTGCTTCAACATGTGTGGTGGTTTTGTTTAGTATATATGGGTGTTTTGCATTTACAGAAAGAAGAGGCAATTGGCAAAGAAATGTTAATGGGCAATCTCAAAGCCAGTGCCTGTAGGAATAAAATTGGACAAATCAAGGCCTTTCGTGTTCAAAACGGAGTTAGTAAGCTCGTGGGTGGGGGACTTGAAGGAGCCATCGTTAACACTGGTGGTGATGTTTGAAAAGCCATTGATTAACTTGAGCTTCAAGGGCCTCAGATATGCACAGCTCGATTTGAAGTCCCCATGGCTGTGTCACAGGTCGCGCCAATAGAAAAGTGTGGTTGGTAAGAAGAAAAGGTAAGCAGAGAGAGGCAGAAGAAAGTGAACAGTATGGCTGGGAGAGGGGGGAGGAGAGAAGAGCAACACATGGCATAGGTAACAAAGCCTTATAATCAAATTTAAATAATGTCAATACCATATAGGATGAGTCACAAGAGACTTAGATTTTTTAAAAAAATTAGGAAACTTCACGGACTCAGTCACAATGACTTAAACTATACGGATTGAGTTGTAAACTCGTTGAAACTATAAGAGTTAAATAATTAATTTTCCTATATCATATGAAAAGTTTCATAACTTGTTAATGACAAGTAAAAAATACACCATTGACAAGTGAAAGTGGCACCATTGAACACATAGGAATTAATAAGATTCATGTGGTATGATTTTATTGGGTAGTGCACATATGACATGGTGTGTAACATCCCCAAATTTCAGGACTAGAAGCTTGAGATTAAGATTAACTCAAGCCGACTGCTAAGCCCCAGTTTGCAAGAGTCTGAAGAATGTCCAAGAGACAGGATGACTTTTAGGGACTAATTTGGAAAAAAAATGAAGTATGGGATTTGGTTCCAAATAACTAAAGGAAATGCCCAATTCCTTTATCTAAATACAAAATTGATATTAAGCCTAACTTGGATCCAAAAAGAAGAAGAAAATGAAAAGGAATTAGAATGAAAGAAAAGCTAATGGCACCTTAAATAAATGTTTCCATGATCAAGGGCAAAAGAGAAAATTGTAATTTGATCTTGAGGTTAGAATTGGAAACAAGAATAAAGGGTCAAGATTTGCTTTTGAAAAGCAAGAGTAATTATAAGAATAGAAAATAGAAGACAAGAAAATTAAACCAAGTATCCAATGGATAATAAGCTTCTTTGTGTACAAAGAGCTAAGAAACTTTGGGTAAAGCATTTTCTCTTCTCTCTCCATTTGATTTTCGGTCAAGAAGGTCATGGAAAAAAAGAAACAAAAAGCTTTTGGTCCAACCAAAACTCCTTTGGTTAAGACAACTAAACTAGAAAGCAAGAAGGAACTAAAAAGGGATATGTCGTCATCATTTTTCTCTCCCTTCTCTCAAACATTTCAGCCATCACCCCTAAGGAAAGAGAAACAATTGTTTTAAACACATCATCCCTTCCATTAGCTTCATTTGGACTTCCAAAAGCAAGAGGAAGGAGAGAGAAAGCAAATATGAAATTTCAAGAGCTCAAGAAAGGTAAGAAACTTCTTTATAAGATTTCACTCTCCTATTCAACTTTCTAGCCAAAATGTCTTCATGAACATTGTTCTCTTGGTTTAAGCTTCATTCCTATGGTTATAGTTTTTCAAGAGGAGGTGTTTTAAGGCATTTATCAAGGCCTTTAGTTAAGCCAACCAAACTAGAAAGCAAGAAGGAACTAAACAGGGATATGGCATCATCATTTTTCTCTCCCTTATCTCAAACATTTCGGCCAGTATCCCCAAAGAAAAAGAAACAACTGTTTTAAACACATCATACCTTCCATTAGCTTCATTAGGACGTCCAAAAGCAAGAGGAAGGAGAGAGAAAGCAAATATGAAATTTCAAGAGCTCGAGAAAGGTAAGAAACGTCTCTCTAAGATTTCACTTTCCTACTCACCTTTCTAGCCAAAAGTGTCTTCATGAACATTGTTTCTCTTGGTTTAAGCTTCATTCCTATGGTTATAGTTTTTAAATAAGAGGTGTTTTGAGGCATTTATAAAGGTCCAAAGTTGTAGAATCAAGAAATAAAGCTTAGAAGAAGCAAGAGGTGAGTGAGAGCTTTCTTTTGAATCATATATTGTGTGGTTTGGTTGAGTTTTATGGAATGAGTGTTGTTGTTCTAAATTTTGGTTCTTTGAGTATTTTTAGGGTTTATTGTGTTTTGGTTTTGTAAATGGTGTTAAATAAGGTTTAGAAATGAGAAATCACAAATTTGGAACTTAAGAGTAGTGTTGCAAGATTTCATTTTCTGGAAGGCAGTGATGTTGTGGCATGTTTTTGATCAGTCAAACTTGGTCCACATGCTATGAAATTTTATAGGATGAAAGTAGGCATTCTTGTTGGTGCAAGCGTTTAACCTAAGAGGGGGGTGAATTGGGTGATACCAGAAATTTTGTTGCGTATATAAAATTGACTGAAAATTTAAGCAGTCAAGAGTAAGGAGAAATATCACTGAAGTGTACACCGGGAGTTATACTATTTTGGCTTCAACCACTTTGACCTACGTCCAGTCCTTAGAGCTTCTCTGAAAGTTTCACTATATCTTCTAAGATTTAGTGGGTTCTTGGCAACTCAGTACACAACAAGTTCCTTCACTGGATACTTGCTCCCCCTTACACATTGTAAACCAGTCCACAACTCAAGGTTCCACAACCTTAAGTAGTCTCAATAACAAATATTGAGTTTATAATGAAAAACTCTCTCACAGGGCAAATGTATAATCACTGAAGTACAAAGAGTGAATATAAGAAAATAGAGCACTAAGAATATAATGATCAATGTAAGTTTACTTGTTCTTAGTTGTTGTGTTCTATTCTCTGTTGAATGCTCCATATATATAGATGAATTGTGATGTCTATTGGAAACATTTCAAGCATGTCTATTAGAGTTGTGCAGCTTTATTTGATCGTTATTTATATTTGAAAAACTAGCCGTTACATTCGGTAGACGCTCCACTTCCGTAAATTCAACTTTCCTCTCTTTACATCATCTCTTCATTATATACCTAGAGAAATACACTAAATACTAATTCAACAAAGTGTTAGAGTGATAGGAAATAAGAAGAGTGAGTTTCATAATCATTCCCATGATTTTCAAAAGCTTCAGTACATTGTTTTGTTCTCCTGGGAAGCATTACTCGAGTGGTCACTCAAGTAAGCGTGGGTCATTACTCGAGCGATCCCTCAAGTATTCTCCTTCAAAATCTTGCCGAGAGTAACTTCTCCTTTACTTACCTGATTACTCGAGTGATCCCTCGAGTAATGCTTTCTTTTCATTTCATGTTACTCGAGTGCTCCCTCGAGTAATGTCACTCATTTCTTGGTCGAGAGCTACTGGATGATTTCTTCTCTAATTACTCGAGTGGCTACTTGAGTAATGTTTCAAAAAACTCTGCATATTACTCGAGTGATCCCTTAGAGTAATCCTATGCAATTTTTGAAAGAGAGGTTACTAGAATATTGGTCACAGATTACTCGAGTGGTCCTTCAAGTAAAGAAGGTCATTACCCGAGTGCTCACTTGAGTAACGTCTTCAAAAATCTCACAGTGTTCCTGTCTCTATGCTCTGTCTTTTCCTTCATCTTCATTACTTAAGTACCACTCGAGTAATGCTTTTGCTTGCAACCAAGAACTTAGTTACTTTGTTCAAACCTTTGATTTAAAACTTTTGTAATATTAATGCAATCTTTGTTATCATCAAAACATATGGGATCTGACAATCCTGAACTTTAATTTGATGGGTAGAATGTCATTTTTGGATTAGTGAATTTGAAATTATGATTTTTCAAAGTTAAGCCCTGTTTCTGAAATGAATTCTGTAACTGATAGGGTTATGGTGTTTGGGAATTTTTTGGCTATAATTGCCAAATGGTGATATATTTCCCTGAAAATATACTTAAATATCTTTATTTTGATATATGAAATGTATCATTTGGAGAAGTAGATTGAGAGATATGAATTTTTTAAGTCTAATAATGATTCTGGAAAGATAATAGGGGTAGACTGATTGTGATGTGTTTTTGTTTGGCCAAATGAATTCCAATATCTACTAAATTTTCCAGAAATAACTGCAAGAATTTTCAAATAACTGCAATGGTTGGAAGAAACGGCAGTATAACTCTCCTAACTTGCATTCACTTGATAAGTATGCTTATGCATTGATGTGTTTAATTGCTTTGAAGAATGGTATGAAGCATATATGAATGATGGAAGCTCTGTTTTTACTTATGCTATGGCCATAGATGTAATTTGTGAAGCATTGAGCATGCAAGTATGTTATTATGCTAGTATGAATTTATGTAAGCAAGCATATCATGCATTAAGCTTGAATCTTGTATGCCTAGTTAGCAAAGTTTGCTATAGAGATTATCTCGAATCTTACTCTCTATCACCAACCTTATAGGTATGATAAGTATAGGAGAATAATGCATGAAGATATCAAGGGGGAAGTATGAAAGAGAATCGAAGATTGAAGAGTAATACACTGTTTATGTATTTTGACTAGATTTTTTATATGTATATATGAATGGCTTAAGAATGAGCAGAAAATCGCTCTGATTGAATTAAAAGAAAAGATAACAATGAGTAATAATAAGGTTGTGAACACTAAAAGATGGTTTTGACAGATTTTGAAATTTTAAGAAAAACCCACTCAACTATAGGTTTGAATCATATCTTGAGGTTGGGAATAGAAAGAGTTTTATAAAAGAATATTGCTTAGTGGTTCAAATTCACTGCGCGTAAAACTTATTCGAATACGTTATGGAAGTAAGGTGTTACATGATGCACTTGGTTCATGCCAAAATTTCTCTCCAAGTTGGTAGGTGACTCATGAAAAAATTAACATTTTAATTTGCGTTCAAGAAAAACACACATCTTAATTCGAAAAAACAATTAAAACAAAATGATGAACTCACTTTTCTTAAAAACAAATAAAAGGGAATTTTTCAGATGAGTCACCTGCCAACCAGGATTAAAATGATCTGAGTTATCACTCCTTTTGGTCCTTCATGTAAAATATATTTACCTAATTTAATTAGATTTATAAAGTTGTTTAAGTTAGTTAATATTGTTAGACATGATTAGCTTTGATGATCTCAAATATAGATGTCAAATATTAAGAGCAAAAATTTTGCATAATATATTTTTCTCCTACATTGACTAACAACTATATTTAATGTGAAATTTCTTATAGATTAGTCAAGCACATAAAGAAGATATCAAGTTAGATTATGGAGAATGGTATAAAAGAAAAAATGGGATTAAAGAAAGAAGGACTATTCAAGAGAAGAAAGAAGTTAATAAGTTTGATTGTGGAGAACAATCAAGAAGAAGAAGAGAAGAGATTGAAGAAAGGAGAACTTGCAAAATATAAGGAGAATATTAAGATTCAAATTTATAGAGTTGATATTGGAGGTTTCTATGCTCAACTGGAGGTTAGAATGGGTCACTTAGAAGCTAAAATGGCTCATATGGAAGTTATACCAACTTCACTCAAGTGATCACTCGAGTAGCACCTCCAGAGATGAATTTTTGATGTTCACTCAAGTAATGTTCTCTCTGTTCTATTTTGTTTTAGTTTAGCACACCAAAGGTTTAGTAATTTAGACATATGTTCCAAACCACAACTCTGATGGAGGTGAAACTTGTTGTATATGAAACTAAACTGAAAAAGCATTTCAAAGAAACCAATAGAAATCCCAAAAAGTCTTAGATAAAAGAGATATGGATCTTGGAAATTAACACTCAAATTTCTCACATTGTTCTAGAACAACAGTTACTCTTCGGATCATAACTATCAAAAGACAATACATTTTGGACTAAATCCTATTGGATACTAAACTAGACTCTAGAGGCGTGTCAATGGCACTAAGATCAAGCTCAACAAAGTTTAGATAGATGAGATATGAATTTTAGAAGTGCAATAGATTTGATCATAACTTTCGTAATACAACATATTTTAAGCTAATTCTCTTTGCATTGGAACATAGACTAAAAGCTTTCTATAGATAGGTTATTTGCCAGATTTGGATTTCAAATGAGTTTATCATTAGCAAAGATTACTCTAGTGATATGAAAGTTATGCACATCACTTCCAGTGATGCATTGTTTACTTTGAAGATCATAAAGGATCGGTAAAGTAAGCACTCAAGTGATGTCCTATCACTAGCAAGATCACTCCGATTAGCAAGATCACTCTAGTTATATGAAAGTGATAAGTCTTTGTAACACCATATTTTATAAACAGTTGGATAAGTTTTAGACATATAATGATTACAAACCTGAGATAGGGTTCTTTTATAAACTGTCAAGATTCCGACTAAAATATAGGGTTTGAACCTGCGCTTGGTGATCATGAACTGGTAGCCTAGGGCCTCTGGCCTTATACAAGGTATGCAGTCTAGGGTAACCCCCTATGCTACAGCTCAGGGTAACTCCCTATGCAACTTGTACTTAGTTGTCTTACTGCCTAGGGACTAACTATCAAAACATAAGCAGACAATAGGGAATACATACAAAGCAGCACATATGATATAAGGGATAAGATATTACTTGGTGGCCTTTCTAAACTTTGTTCTTGTTCTAAATCTCCTGGGTGTCCTGGGCAAACGTCAAATCCTATAAATTGGAATTAATAAATGGATGAGTTATTACTTGTTCTATTTCTTTGATAACTCAAGACACTTAAGTTGGTTATCCTTAGGGTTAGTGGACTAAGACAAAAGATAAGTCTATGTATTTACACTAGCCCATAATACTTATCTTTACCCTTAGAGTTCACATTATTACATTTTACGCTAGCTTTCTCATTTTCGCAAGTCATTCCAAAGCTGTCAGAATTTTCAGCAAATTTTGAAAATTCATATCTTTTTCTAGTAATATCCAATTCAGGTGGTTCAAAATTATATGTGATCCTTATCAACTATATTTTTAGGAAAAAATATCTGCCTCATCCAGTTACACCCACAAGATTCTAGAATCACAATTCAATTCACACTGTCATTGAAACATTCTAGTTTTAAATGTTTAGATTAAAAAATTTATAACTCTGTGTATAGATCCAATATATGCAAATGACGTATAAATTAAAGCTTGATATATCTACTTTCATTCTGGAAAATTTCACATTCATTGGACATCATTTGATTATCCAAAAATACGCCAAATTTTCACTACCTTGCAGGAAACCTATATTGGTAGCACAAGGTTCAATTCCAGTTTTTAGTGTTTTATTTCAGTGATCTAGAATTTATAACCAGAGGCTATTCCTACACAGTTTTTATGTAGAATGCATTGGTTGTAACCCCCTTCATAATTATGATTCAAAATTTGTAATTAAAGTGAACTAGAGACCAATAATCATCCAAAGTTATTTAATATCCTTTCCTTACAGAAGGGTGTTCATAAATTCTTTCAAAACTTTACCCTTAACCTTGTCTCAAATTTACGTTTTGAATATAATTACCCTGTGTAATTTAAATCACATTTATACATATCAGAGTATACAACAAAAATCTCGACAACTCCCAGGTTTCATACATATATATTAAGGGTTTACAAATTCCCATATAGGGGATTATACAAAATCATATCCAAAATTTACATCCTAATACCAAAATTGATAACCTACAACCAAAATATAAATCTCTCATAGGAGTCCTATCCACCCTTGGTCGTTTCCTTCCCCTTGGAGCCACTTGCCCTGTCTGAAGGTTAATCAAAGGAAAGAATGAGATTCAAAAGAATCCCAGTAGTAACAAATCACTCATACCATACATAATCACAAAGCATGTAAGTAAATCATCAAGCAGCATCACAGCATAGAACACAGCACGCAGGCTGCCACATATGCACACAATCACATAGTCTCATCCCCCATATTCCACTGCCTTGAAGGCACGATCCTCCTATCGTTAACACGGATGGGCTACGGGTGATAGACTCACAAATAGTCTTTCAGCTTTCACAAATAGCCTTTAGGCTTTCACATAGTCTCATCCCCTATATTCCATCACCCCGAAGGCATGATCTCCCACTGTCAACATTGATGGGGCGCAGGTGATAGACCCACAAACAATGATAAATCAAACATACATTGTATCACATATAGTATAAGGAAAAGAGTCACTACCTTATTCTTTCCTGGTGTGCACTGGCACCGGTCGCTCACGATCAGGGCAAATGTCAAAGCCTATAAACCAAAATCAAGGACGACAGATTAATTCTTATCCCAAGTTCTTACTTTCACAACACTTAAAGTTGGTTATCATTCAAACTCTTTAGGTGGCTACTAAAAGCCAAACACCTGCCTAAAGGGTTGGGAACACTGCACCAAAGATTCCTTTTTCAGAGGCATAACACTGATTTTTGACTCAGGCACTCGAGTGAAGATGACCTTACTCGAGTGGTGGAGCGATGTGCACTCAGGCACTGAAGATTACTCATGTGAGTGTTTGATCGAGAGCACACACTGAGACAAAAAGTTGTCGCAACACTCAAGTCCTGACCTCAACACTCGAGTGGTAGCCTTATATTCACCCAAGTCCTACTGAGTGAGGTAAAGAAGTAACTACCCGAGAGCAACAGATACCCTAGACTGAGGAGTGCACTCGAGTGATAGCTCAGCACTTACGAGTGCTAGCACACACTCTTGACAATTTGGCCACTAGTGACAACCCGACAAGCGGCCTGAAGGTGCAAAATACATACTCATTTGAGTGAGACCCAACATACTCGAGTGATAACCCATATCATTTACAGGTAAGGAAGTGCACTTCTCTTCCTTGGCGAGGAAGTGCGACCAGAATTGAAGGAAAAGGGAAAACAAAATGCGACACTCGAGTGACACCCTAGTGCACTCGAGTGATGCTTATAAGAAGCCAGAACGCAACAACTGACATCATTTCTCTTAGATTTTATCCTAAGTGTCCAATGACTTCCTAATCTCCCAAACAACTTTTCCTAATACAAATTCATATAAAGAACTCATTGGACACACCAAAACAACCAAATTCCCATCACCATGTCATATTCTATACTTCCAACCACATTGAACTCTAAACCACAAAATGACCAATTTGGTTTCCAAAATTTCAAACTAATACCAATGGCTTAGTGACACCATATGACACCCATTCCAAACCATACGCTAGGCAATTCATCCATTCCAAAATGACACCAAAATCAGGGCTAAATCACAAATTTCCAAAACTTAACTAATGATTATCATGAATATATCAAAAGAAAGCTCTTTCTTACCTCTTCCTTTTCCCAATGTTAGATCCTTGATTCCACCACTTTCAAGTTTCTTCAAATTTTCAAATACCACCTTTTAAAAATCTAAAACTATGAAGATGTAGCTCTCATCACCATGATCAAGATTAATAAAGAGAATTTCATCATTCAAGGTCAAATAGAACACTAACCTTGAGATTTCTTCTTTCTCTTTCCTCTTCTTGTTGAGCGAAAATGGAGGTTGGGGTGAGAGAAGGTGAAATGATGGTAAAGCACATATTTTTCCCTTATTTCCATGCTTTTAGCTGACTTGGAGGGAGAGAAAAGAGAGGAAAAAGAGTTTGAACATTTGACCATCATCTATGGTCCAACACATGCCACTTGTCATGATCTTGGTCCACCTTCCATGATCACACACATACACTTGATTTTATTCCATTGCTCAATAAATCTCTACCATTAATATTTGAATTACCAAGGATTTCCCTCTTTGGTAACGGATCACTCGGTCAGCAACTTTTCATTTTGCCCGTTTTGCCTCTGATTATAGCAATTTCACTTGATTCACCACTAAGCACATTTATTTCATTCATATCACCTTACCATGCACCCTTCCTCTTATTTAATTCAATTAAGATGTTAATCAACTATTAAACTTAAATACATGTTTAGGCACTGATCACAACATATTTAGATTGAATTTCCCATCATAGTCTTTAAAAGCGTTTGTTTAACAATATTTACATTTACTTCCAAAGTCATTAGCCCTTAAGCCCAAGTTGGGGCATTACATTGGTGACATCAAATTTACCAAATTCCTACTCCTTCTACATGTCCTTTTCTGACAAAAAATGGTAACACAGTCCAACAATTGCCAAGTTTCCAATTTAATCATCAAACAAGTCTAGTTTCATAATTAAACATCATATGACACCATATATATGATCAAAACAACATGAACCCTCAATTATCATATCAACTGAAATTAGGACAGCAATACAAGTTCCATAATAATCAACCGATCAACACAATATATAGCTCAAATTGAAGCTCTAACTCACCTTTATCACTTTCCTAAGTTAGTTCTTTGATTCTTCAACTTTGGCTCTTCTTTGACAACTCAAAACACCTCCTCTTGAAAAAAGACCATAAGTTTAAAGCTCTTAGAGATGAGAACATTGTTAAAGAAGAGAATTTGAGCTAGAAAGGTGAATATCAAGGTGAAAATCTAGATTGAAGACTCACCTTTGTTCTTGAATTTCAAGATTGCTCTTTCTCTTTCATTTTTTCTTTTTCCAAGCTTTTCTCTCTTATTTTTGGTGTTGGCCAACTTTTAGTGAATGGAAGAGAGAGGCTGTTTGATTTAATATCCATTCCTTGCTTCTTGAAATCACTTGGCCATAATTTAATCTAAGGAAGCAAGAAGAGTCCATGTGTCCATAATCTATGGCTTCTTGAAAAGTTGTAAGGTTAATTAACTAACCTAAGTTGGGTTAATTGAATTGAGCTTTCACTTTCCTCCTCCCTCTTTAACTTGGCCAAAAATCACAATGAGAGAGGAAGGGAATTTGTTGACCAATTCCTTCTTGAAATGTTGCTTTTTGGTCAAAGTTTTAACTTGATCAAAATGAAAAAATCTTTGACTTTTCTTTTCTTCTTCTTTCTTTTCCCTTTGACTTTTCAATGCCTAAAGTTTGATTTGAATTCTCCTTCTTCCCTTTTAAGTATTGACCAAAATTGCCCAAGGAAAAAGGGGAGGACAAGTGTTGACCATTTGACCTCGTGTGTGTGTGTGTGTGTCCAAGTTGACCAAATCTTCTTGCAAGAGTTGACACTTTGACTAGGCTTTCCTTCCTTCCTCTTATGCCCTCTTTTGGATGTCCCTTATGCATGTGAGAGGGGAGTATTAATTTTCTTTTAGCTTCATCATTCCTTCACTTTTCTAGAGCAAATACTAGCCCTTTATTTTGCTTTCCAATATTAACTTCAAGATTAAGTGGCTATTGTCTCTTTTGCCCTTGATCATGACAATATTGATTTAATTGCCATTAAATTTTTTATTCCTCTTTATTATCTTCTTCCTTACACTATCTCTTCTTTTAAAATTCAAGTTAGACTTTACATCATTTCCAGCTTTCGGTAAATGAATTAGGTACTTTCCTTTAGTCAATTGGAACTACATTCCTTATAAAATTCCCAAAACAATTTCTAACATTATTTACACTTGCTTTTGGGACATTTAGCCCTCAAATACATTTTGGGATATTACATTCTTCACAATTTTAATAATCATCTCAGATTTCACGATTCTCTTGCAAACTAATATAAACCTTGATTATATTATTCCTAATCATTACTAATCAAGTTTGTATAAAGATTATAGATGATTAAGCAACAAATTAAGCTTCAACAGTCAAATACTCTTCATCAAGTATAAATAGAAGAAGTATTCAAAACCGAAGAAGAGAGACCTAATGCATAAATCATCAAAATGCCGAACCTCTTAACTTCAAAATTCCATCTCATATACTCTCTGTTTCTATGTGTTTACATAATTTATTGAAAAGAGAGATTATTTGTTTGTGCTTCAGTAATCAAGTTTGATATGTAGAATGTTGATACGTGTGCAGATGATCAATTAAATAGTGCAAGTGTACACTGTCATAATCAAGTAATATGAAGTAAGTAGAGTATCGTTCCCACGAGGACTGATCACTAAGTACCAAAATGAGCAATTTTAACTCTATTTAGTCGATCGATTAGTTGGTGATTGAGAGTACAAAATAAAAGAAAGACAATTAAATATGAATGAAGATGATATGAAAGCAAATATGAGAAAAAGCCCTAGGGGTCAGATTTTACTTAACAAATTCTAGATTGAATCACTTATCTATTCTAGCCCAATTTATTCCACATGATTGATAGTCAAGTTTCCCTAATTTAATTACTAGTCTCTTCCAAGGTCAAGCAATTCTATAATTAATTGCTAATCCAATATATTCCTATATGAATTTAAGCAATTAATTATGCATTAAGATTTATGGAACTCAGTAAGACTACCCAACTCATATGAATATATTCCTATTTCATATGCAAGTCATAGTTTTAATTATAGGATTGATACACATGCATTTCCTTCCGGTCTCAACATGTATATTGAAATCATTCAAAAGATGGCCAGTCAATCAAAAGCATTAAGAATAATAATTATAACTCAATCATGAAGGAGAAATTCAAACTAGATTTAATAAGTTAAGATTCAATCCGTCATTAGTAAGTTACGTCATCACCCTAGGAAAATGGAAATTTAGCTAATGAAAAAATTAAAAACAATATAAAAATAAGTTAACATTGCATAAAGCTTGAATGAAAACCTCAGAAATACTGCATAAACTTGAATATTAAATTCTCAAACATAAATATACAACCAAAAGATGCATGAAAAATGAAGAAATCTAGCCATCCATTTAGGAGGTAAAACCTTCCATAAAGGCGGCATGCAAAATATAATACAATCCTAAGCCTTCCAAGATTGAGGCATGCAATGCATGAAATTAAATCTAAAAAAACAACACAAAGAACTCAAAAATGTTAGAGAAAGATCTCTCCCGGTCAGAGAAGGACCTCTCCTTATCGGAGAAGGAAACCTCTACTTCTCTTCCTCTCCTTCCCTTTGAGCTTGGCCTTGATCTCTATTTATAGAGGGAAACAATGTGTGCTACAGTACTGCTACAATGTTCGGAGGATGCTACAGTGATTGTCGGCAACAGCTATAGTGTCCTGCGGCTGCTACAGTGCTTCTGTCGCTACAGTGACTTCCATCTGCTACAATCTAACCATCTGCAATAGTGATCCTACTGCTACAGTACTTTCATTTTTTAAATGATATTTATTCCAAAAACATTATTTATTTATCAATCACACCCAAATTTATTATATTAAACGCAAATATCACCCATAAAATCATCATATAAGGAAAAATAAATATGAAAATATTTTACTTATCAAATGTTTTTACAAATATTTTTTTAATCTCAAATTGAGAAGTGATTTGACTGAAAAAGAAAAGAAAATGTTTTCTTTGAATATTAGAGAAATGAAAATTTTATTTAGTGCTTTGAGTGAAAATGATTTTTAGAAGATTAGATTTTGCTCTTATGCCAAAGATATTTGGAATACTCTTGATTCTATTTATGCTTCTAATAATTTTATTAAACCCGAAAGTGTTGACAGTTCATCTCATTTTGGAAGTTGCATATGTACTCTCGATGAACAAATAGATGACAGGATTGAAGAAGGTGAAATTAGAGAATGCTTCCATGATGCATTCAACACAAAAAAACAAGAGAAAAAGGATTTCCAAGAAGAGCTCATCATCGACAAATATGATTAATCATTATCTGAAGCTCAAGAAGAACATATGGTAAAGAATTCCAACTCTTCTTGTGTATTTAAGAAAAATGATTTTCAAAGTTTTCATAAAATTGTTTTTCAACCAATCCATGATTATGTACAAAAAGCAAAAATGTTTTAAATCATGCTGGAAAATCTATTGGAAAGAAAAAGCATAAAAATGATTTGAGTTTGCATTCTCTCAACCAACACAATACTTGCAAAAATGTTCATAATAAGCATCATTTTGGTTTTTTGCAATTATTGTGGAAAATCTAGTTATATTTCTCAAACTTGCTTTATTAGATGAAATTCTAATGTGAGAAATAAATTTGTTGGATTTCCTAAAAGCCACGTAAGGTCTAGTACTAACATAAAAGGACCCAAGTATATGTGGGTACCAAAATGTCGATCTAGTACTTTATGTGTATAGATTGATTCTAGGAAGAATGGACATAAGTATACATAGAAGATGAAGAAGAATCCAAGAGTTTCTCATGCACTAATAAATAGGTTGATACCATCTATATCAAAAAGGAAAACTCTTGAACCACCCATCAAAGACACCCAAAGTATCAACAACATAAAAAGATTTAGTGGGTAAGAAAAGGCAATCATCCAAGTACTTATGGGAAGGTATACAATGGTAAAACCTTCTATATTATAATCTTTGATATTCATTGAAGTTTATATCTTGTGATGTTAGAAATGAACATTGTGTCCTATTTTTGAAATCTATTCAAAAGAATTACAATAGTCGAGTTCTTTATACATTCATGATGATTTCAAAAGAAAATATTTCTTTATGCATAAAGCCATGATTAATTCATTGTGCTCAATTGTTCTAAATTGATTACATTCTTAAAGCATGTGAATTATGATATGATTCCTACAAACTAACTATGATTGGATCCATGTGAAATTGGATACCAAAGGAAGAAAACGATTTGTATGGTTTTGTAGGAAGAAGTTCATCTCAAGATTGTGACTACATATAAATTATTTCAAATCTTGATGAAGTTAGACCTTGAAGCTTGATTTTGATGTTGAGCGTGAAAAAAGGAGGAAGAGCCTAAGATATCAGTGGGAGTGCCCAGCCAGTGATTAGGGGTGTTCAAAACCAGGCGGGGACCGGGATCCCTAAATCCTGGTTCCTTGTCTCGATATTTGGTCGAGATGCATATTGCATCCCGGTCCTAGTCCTATAATCCTGGGACCAATAGTAGACCGGGAAATCCTATTTAAAAAAAATAAATTTAAATATATTATTATATTAGTTAAATTTTCCATAATTTAGTATTTAAATTGATTATTGAATGCCTAACAAAGCAGTAATAATCACACAAATTGATTTATAATTGAATAATATCATATTATTATTATTATTATTCTTATTATGATCACCATCATCATCTTCGTTATTATCTTTATACATTATATAGTTAGGATTAATATCATGATATATACGGTTTAACTCCAACAAAAGATGTGATACACATCTTATCAAATGATAACTTAATTTATGGGGTAAAAAATATAAAAATAAAAGGATAACTTAATTTATAAGGTAAAAAATAGAAAAAAGGGACCAGGACCAAGACCAGGACCGCGATCTCAAGGGTGATCCCATTCCCAGCTAGGACGGGAAATTCCCAAGATCAAAATATCTAGGACGGGGCCAGAACAACCAGGACTGGGATACTTTGAACACTCCTACCAGTGATGAAGGAAGAAAAGAGCCTAGTGAAGCTTCACTTGAGTAATCATCATCACTGGGTGACAACTGGGATTGACTAAGCAAGTATTGGACTAAGTAGAAGATTGAGAGGCAAAAATGAAGGAATGATGCTCAACCAAGATCTAAAGGATAATCACTCAAGTGAGTACGAGATTACTCAAGTAAGGTATTATTTAATTTATCCATTAAAATGTTAAGGATTCTATTACTTGAGTGACCACTCGAGTGATGCCAGATTATTGAAGTTGAAACCCCTAGCGCAGTATCACTTCTCACTCTCACACGAAGATTTACTTCCAGTGCTCTATTTCAATCTTTTCACTATATCTTTTCCTATCTTGTGCTCATATGAATTATTTACTTGGGTAATGAATACTTGTCCATTAATACATTTCATTAGCAATTAAACTTTGTGATCATCTAATTATTTTCATATTACTACATGAATCGAAAGCGAAATTGTGCATAGCTTTCCTCCATTGATAGATCCACGGTTAGGATCGGTGAAAATTTTTAAAATTCTTCCACTGTACTTGTCGATCCTAATAGTGGCATCAGAGCCAGGTCAATTGTGCGTTTAAATTGAGTTTTCTTATACATGTGATATTTATGGGATGTGTACGTATGTTTATAAGAAACATTCGAATATGCATGTGATTTGGTTAATACGAAATGAAATTATTTAGAAAGATGTGATCTTGTAATTCTGCTGATTTTCATTTTCATTTAAATTGAATCTTGAAATTGTTTCATTTTCGATTTTGAAACATGTATGTGATTCTCGTTTTGGAACAAGCATGAAATCGATTCCGAACATGTATATCTTGAAACATGTATGTGACTTTCGTTTTCAAACAAGCATGAAATCAGGTTGGGTACCTGAGATCATAGTTGGCGGCAATCAAATCGGGTCTAGGTTCAGATATTTATTTGGGTAATAGGGATCCGAACTATGGGGAAGACAATCTGGATCAGAATCGTTCTGGGCCATTATTGTTTTTTTTTTTGAAAATCTCCATTGATAGATCCACGATTAGGATCGGTGAAAATTTTTAAAATTCTTCCACTGTGCCTGCCAATCCTAATAGTGGCATCAGAGCTAGGTCAATTGTGCGTTTAAATTGAGTTTTCTTATACATGTGATATTTATGGGATGTGTACGTATGTTTATAAGAAACATTCGAATATGCATGTGATTTGGTTAATACGAAACGAAATTATTTAGAAAGATGTGATCTTGTAATTCTGCTGATTTTTGTTTTCATTTAAATTGAATCTTGAAATTGTTTCATTTTCGGTTTTGAAACATGTATGTGATTCTCGTTTTGGAAAAAGTATGAAATCGATTCCGAACATGTATATCTTGAAACATGTATGTGACTTTCGTTTTCAAACAAGCATGAAATCGGGTTGGGTACCTGAGATCATAGTTGGCGACAATCAAATCGGGTCTAGGTTCGGATATTTATTCGGGTAATAGGAATCCGAACTATGGGGAAGACAATCTGGATCACAATCGTTCTGGGCCATTATTGTTTTTGTTTTGAAAAATTGGGTCCGAAATTTAAAAATTTAAAATTTTCAAATATTTCTTTTATTATTTATCCTTGTTTGGGTATGGTGAACAACATGGCTTTAGAATTTTACGAAGGGTTGTAATATTTAAATACGACTTACGTGCCGTGCCTTTCTCTAAATACTTTCGATGTACATTCTCTTCTCATCTCACCCCCTCGAATGTTTAAATGAGGTTTCTCTCAATGTATTTCTTTTCTTATTTAGAGAAGTCCTCTCATTGGCTTGGGAGGGTTTTAGGTCAGGTAAGCCATGTTGTGTCACTTTTAAATTATGCTTTTTATTAGATCATTGCATGAATACTTTTACGTTTATATGTATTTATCTGTATGAGATACTACCATGATTGCATCCATATAAATAAAACTAATTAATTAAGCCCTCTGAATCAAATCTTAAGTCATAATGCCGTCAATTAATGAATACTTGTCAAAACCTAGATCGCTCAATTGTGGAAACCACCGAAGTGGATGCACTTGAGTTATCTTGATGAGACAAGCATGAGTAATGGTGATGCTCATAATATTCATTATTGTTCGGACTTAATTGAGATTAACAAAACGGTTTTGCATCTCAAGGCATTAGATGGGATTAAACATGCGGGATCATATGATGGTCGAATCCCATAAACATCTAAGAGTTACATGCGATGTAATTGGTAAATAGGTTACCTACCTACATAACTTGAATTTAAGCATCTTGCCAAAGTGGACTTATGTTTAAGCCAAATATGGATCTTAGCCCACTAATTATTATTTTGAGGGTTGTTAACTTAGTGGGAGATTACTAACTAACTTTGCATATTTTAATTGTAGAATCATGTCGACTAGTAATACTGCTACACTATCATTGCGATCAGTCCTTGAGAAGGAAAAACTTAATGGGACAAACTTTCTTGACTGGTTTAGGAACTTGAGAATTGTTCTCAAGCAGGAAAGAAAGGCTTATGTCCTAGATCAACCCACTCCTGAGGAGCCTGCAGCCAATGCTCTAAGAGCTCAGAGAGATGCTTACATAAAGCATAAGGATGACTCTGTGGATGTAGGTTGCCTGATACTTGCCACTATGGTTCCAGAGCTTGATATGGAACTCATGGAGGCTCATGAGATAATAATCCATCTTAAGGAAATGTTCCAGCAATAGGCAAGGCAAGAAAGATATGAGACCACAAAGGCCTTACATTCCTGCAAGATGGCTGAAGGTGCATCGGTTAGTACTCATGTGTTAAAGATGAAAGGCTATATTGATAACCTTGAGAGGCTTGGATTTCCCATGAGCCAAGAGTTAGCTATGGATTTCATCCTCAACTCACTCCTGGAGAGTTATGACCAGTTTGTTATGAACTATAACATGAAGAAAATGGAGAAATCAATTTCTGAGCTGCATGGGATGCTCAAAACTACTAAGAAAAGCATTAAGAAAAAGCCTAGTACAGTTTTAATGATTCAAAAAGGAAAGGGTATGAAAAATAAAGGGAAGGGCAAATGGAAGGGTAATGGCTCAGGTGGTAAGACCAAAGAGTCAAACAAGCCCGAAACCAAGCCTGCACCCAAGAAGGCAAAGCCTCTAAAGGAAGGAGTCTGCTACTTCTGTAAAGAACCTGGTCATTGGAAGAGGAATTGCAAACTCTACCTGAAAGATCTGAAAAAGAACAAGAAGGATAACGCGGCTATCACTTCAGGTATTTATGTTATAGACATTCATTTTTCTACTTCCTCTACATGGGTATTAGATACTGCATGTGGTTCTCACATTTGTACAAATGTATAGGGTCTAAAGGACAGTAGAAAGCTGAAGAAGGGCGAGGTGGACCTACGAGTTTGAAACAGAGCAAGAGTTGCTGCTTTAGCCGTAGGCACTTATGAATTAGTTCTGCCCGGTAGGCTTTTGTTAGTTTTGAACAATTGCTATTATGTTCCTGCTTTGAGTAATAACATTGTTTCTCTTTCTTATTTGGATAAGGAAGGTTATACTTCCATTACTAGAAATGGTAAATGTTCTATTTATCGTAATGACATTTTCTATGCTGATGGTGATTTGCATGTTGGTCATTATATATTAAATTTGGAACATCCTAATAATGGGAATATCTATAACGTAACTACTAAGAGGATAAAATCAAACGATTTGAATCCGACTTATCTATGGCATTGTCGTCTAGGCCATATACATGAGAAACGCATTTCTAAAACTCTATCAAGATGGATTTCTAAACTCATTTGATTTTGAATCATATGATGCATGCAAATCTTGTTTATTAGGAAAGATGATGAAAGCACCTTTCACTGGGCACAGTGAGAGGGCCACTAAATTATTGGGCCTCATACACACATATGTATGTGGACCATTAAATATAGCTGCCATAGGACGTTATGTCTACTTCATTACATTTATAGATGACTTTAGTAGATAAGGCTATATCTATCTAATGAAACATAAATCTGAATCTTTTGGAATGTTCAAAATATTCCAAAATGAAGTACAAAACCAACTTAGTAAAACAATTAAAGCACTTCAATCTGATTGAGGTGGTGAATATTTGAGCCAAGAATTCATTGACCATCTTAGGAGTTATGGGATAATCTCACAATTGACTCCTCCAGGAACACCACAATGGAATGACGTTTCTGAATGGAGGAATCGAACACTATTAGATATGGTTTGATCTATGATGAGTCAAACAGATATTCCACCATCCTTTTGGGGACATGCCCTAGAGACAGCTGCGTTTACACTAAATTGTGTTCCATCTAAGGCAATTGAAAAGACACCATATGAGATATGGGCTGGAAAGAAACCAAGTTTATCTTTTCTCAAGATCTGGGCATGTGAGGTATATGTTAAGCAACAAGCCTCTGATAAATTAGCGCCCAGATCCACAAAGTGCCTTTTCATAGGGTATCCTAAAGAAACGAAAGGATATTATATCTATAATCCCACCGATAACAAAGTATTTGTTATTTGAAATGGTAAGTTTCTAGAAAGAGAGTTTTTCTCTAAAACAACCAGTGGGAGCGAGGTACATCTCGAAGAAATTCGAGAGTCACAAGATAGTATAGAACCATAGATGGAAATTAGAGAAGACTCACAACAAGTTGCTAAGCCTCCTCAAGTAACACAAGGTCTATGAAGATCTGATAGGACACGGCATCAGCCTCAGAGATATGGATTTTTGATTACTGAAGGCCGTGATATGTTGCACATTGAGCAAAATGAGCCCACCACCTATCGAGAAGCTATAGTGGAACCAAACTCCAAGAAATGGCTAAAGGTCATGAAGTATGAAATGCAATCCATGTACGACAATTAGGTATGGACCTTAGTCAATCCACCTGAAGGTGTAAAAACCATCGGGTGCCAATGGGTTTTCAAGGAGAAAACTGACATGGATGGCAATGTAAATGTCTTCAAGGCACGACTGGTTGCAAAAGGATTCACTCAAACTCATGGTGTAGACTATGATGAAACCTTTTGCCCAATTGCAATGGCCAAATCAATCAGAATCCTTCTTGCTATTGCAGCATATTATGACTATAAAATATAGCAAATGGATGTCAAAACAACCTTCCTTAATGGAAAGCTTCTTGAGGATGTGTGCATGACACAACCTGAAGGTTTTATACATCCAGAGGACTCTGGTAAAATTTGCAAGCTTCAAAGATCCATTTATGGATTGAAGCAAGCATCTCAGAGATTTACACCATACATACACCCTCCCCCTTATTTTAAGTTAATTTAGAGGTTAATCCATAATTGAACTTAAATACAGGGTTTCGGCACTGCTCACAACCCATACGAGTCACATTCGAGTGCCAATTCACATCATATTCTCCAAAAAGGTTATCTATAAATAATCACCTCCATTTTTAGAGTCATTAACCCTTAATCACAATTTGGGATCTTGCTAAATCGGGGCTTAGCAATTCACTTATTTCAAGCTTATTCTCTAGCCTTAAATCTCAAAATTCGGGGTATTACAAGTGTCCTTAAAGTGTTTTTAGACAATGAGTCGTCCTAGTGAAGGTACTCCCAATCCAACTAATCCAAATTAAAGCGAGCCTAGCAATGCTGCTAGCCAGGAACACAGTGATTCACGTAACCGACCTAGATGAAGGGGTAAGAGAGCTACCCGATTGAGAGACATTCCTCTCAATCGGAATACCGGGGAAAAGATTCCGATTGAGTTTGATAGTTATTGAAAACCAATCGGGCCTAATGCAAGCCAGTATAGGAGTTTTGTCGGCCTCCTAGCACATAACAAGCGTAGCATCTTGATAGAGCAGTGGAGAAATGTGGATAAAAATGTGAAGCAACATATTTGGGAAACTATCCAGCTCACTTACGACATTCCTAAGAGTGAAGTCTTGTATGACAAGACAATGACGTATTCTGATGAATGTTGGAGGAAGTTTAAGACAAGTCTAGCCAACAATTACGTGCATATCGAGGTGGAAAGGTCAGCCTCATCATAATCCATGTGATTAGTATTCTTTTATTGACGAACAGACTTGGCAAGAATTTAGATAGCTTCAGACTACTACAGAAGCATTGGTGAGTTGACTTATTTTGCATTTGATTTGCTTATGAATTATGAATTGTCTTTATTGATTTACAATGACTTAATTTTGATTTCTTATTCGCAGGAAAAAAGGAAGAAGGCTCAAGAGAGTGGTAGAAAGAATGATTGCCCCTATACAATGTCTCGTGGGGGTTATGCGAAGGTCGAAAAAGACTTGTTGGCGACCAAACTGGATAGATTGGAAGAAGCAACTCAATCCGATCCTTCTGTTCTTCTTTCTCCACTATCTCTGATACGTCACGAAGAGAAGTGGTTGTTTGCTCACCAAAAGAGGAGCGGGTCTTATACGAGTGAACAATCTCGTATAGTTGGTGAGAAAATTGTAAGTACTGTTGTTGACTTGTTGTTATTAATTATTTAGTAAATAAATTTCATTACTAATATTTGTCATCTGTGTCTTATAGGAGGAGCTTCAAAAAAAAACAAGCCAAGGGATCATCTAGGTCAGATGGGAGGAATGACATTCTGACCATAGCTACAGGAAAACCTGAGCATCTCGACTGTGTTAGGGGGATTGGAGGAAGGGTAGGCATAAGTGATTACTTTGAAGCACCCTCACGCCATTCCTCAAGTAGTATAGTGACTAGGGAGGAGATGGAGCGTATATTGGCCACTTTAAGGGTGGAAGCTAGGGCTGAGGCAGAAGCATCATTTGATGCACGATTTAAAGAAAGGTTCAGCAAGATGAAGGAGGAATGGATGATCATGACGAGCACAAGACAAGCAGATACCAGTGCTCCCCAAGCTCATTCCCTAAACCCTAAACAGAGCACTAAAGGGAGTTGCATTGGTCAATCATCAGAGGGTCCTGGCAAAGAAATTGGTGAGCCTTGTGACTTGTTTGTGGAGGATCCTCTAAGATGATTGGTTACACGGGGGAGCATGCACAACTTGGGATCAACTGTCCACCACCAAGAAATAAAGGATGATTAAGTCAGAGTGGCAGTTGAAGAGGTGATCGTTGCAGATTCACCTCTCCCTATCCCTGTTGATGACTTCAAGGTTGTGGGCGAAGTCATCAACTCTTTCATCTTGTGGCCAAAGAACTTTGTTTCTAATCGAGCTGAGGAATCCCCGCCACCTCTACATCTACCTTCCTCCACTTAAGATGTTTCACGGCCTCCATTGAATGTCATGCAGCAAGTGATTTTGATGGCATATGATACGTCCTTTGCAACAAGAGATTGGTCACTGAGTCAGCTGTTATCAAGTCAGGGGTGCAATGCTATCTTGAGAGGGATGATTTAATGTCCCTGGTAGCTCCTCTACAAGAGCTTATGATTTCGATTGTTTAGCTCTTTTTGATGTAAGTATCTTCTGAAATTGAAAGTTAATATTTTACAAATTTTACAAAGGGACCACTGCTTCTATCAGACACACATACTTATCGCACAGGCTTAATGAAACCTTAATTGAGTGTTTCTTGGCTCTATATTTGCATAGGTAAAAAAGAAATTTATATTTCATAATATACATAATGTTTTATATTTGCTTAAAAGTGTTCCCTTTTTTCAATGATAATTTGCAATTGGCTATTTTGTGCAAGAAGAGTTATTCTGTCATCCTCTTATGCTCCCTCCACCTCAGCAAGCCAACTAGTGAATTGAAGAAGAGCTTGAACGTGTAAGTTTTTTTGCATTATTAATTACCTTTCATGTGCAAAATTTATGGAATTTGTGTAAAATAAGTAACCTTTATAATTTTGATGATATAGGGCTATGCGGACATTCCAACACACTGCTTGTGGTAGGCCTATGCATGAGGTAAAAGACCCTACATAGATCTTGCCAAAGGTTAGTTACATAATGGTTTGTTTTAAGAATGTATTCAATAATAAGCCATGCTTTAATTTTATACTTGTTTTAATGATATCATATTATTTTTCAGACCCGTAGGCAACCACCGGGGTCCAACTTGTGTGGGTTGTATATTTTGAGGCACATGTATAATATTATTACCCTAGGCACGAAAGAACTTACTAAAGAGGTAAATGTATATATATTTCAAAAATTTTGTATTACTTTTATTTTTTTTAAGTGAAGTTAATGTTTTGGCTGGCTTTGGTATTTCAGATATTTGAACTTGTTGACCCCTTTCCAGAAGAAGATATTGAGCACATTCGCAATTGTTGTGCTAAATTCATCTATGAACTTTTACAACAGTGAGTTCTTGTAAAACTGAGGAATTGTTTTGTATATATTGATGAATTGACATGTTGGTTGGTTGCAAATATTGTTGGTTGTGTGATTTGACATGTTTGTTGGTTTTAACATGGTTTTTGTATATTTTGATGAATTGACTTGTTGGTTGCATGATATGATATGGTTGGATTCATTTATGCATATATATATGATGGTTTTAAACAAAACATTATACATGAGGATATATGACATGTTACAAGTTCCCAATTCAATAAGAAGGTTAAAGCAAAAGGAAATGGTAAGTGGAAGGTTAAAGTAAAAGGACGTGATAAGTAGAAGCAAACTAAACACCATATGACACTTAATAAGTATGGCATTAGAGGTAGTAATTCTAAGATGCGTTCTGATAACAAACCTAATCACACACAATTAAAAAAAATATAACACTTTTGAAACCGGTTATAAAAATAACCAGTCTTAAAATTTATTTTAAGACCGTTTATGCATATAACCGGTCTTAAAATTAAATTTTTAAGACCAGTTTCATATATAACCGGTCTTAAAATTTTTAAGATCGGTTATATATAACACCGGTCTTAAAATAACTTTTAAGACCCGTTATAATTATAACCAGTCTTAAAAATGTTATGTAATTTGCTTTCCAAAAGAGGTCTTTTAAGATCGGTGCTCATGACAACCGAACTTAAAATTATTACTTTAAGACCGGTTATCAATACAACTAGTCTTAAAAGTTAGACTTTTAACACTGGTTACTAAACCAGTCTTAAAAGTGATGTACTTTTTGTTAAGATCGGCAAGCACAGCGGAAGAATTTTAAAATTTTACCGATCCTAATCGAAGATCTATCAACGGCATTTAAATCAGGTTAGAAAGAACTCGTACCTTTTTCACTTAGGCTTTTCACAATCTCTAGGAGCCAACACGTTAGGTCCGCTCCCTCTACCGGTATCCACACGAATGCTCTCCAATAGAGATTGCGTGCTAGCGCCTCCAATGTTTTTAGGGTTTCCCTTGCGGCTCAGAATTCTCATGCGCGTCTGAGTATATCTACTCTCTCAAGTTTATAACCTATGAGGGCTATATTCAAATTTTAAAATTAATCATCATTAATTTTGAAATTAATCAACAATTAATTATCTTGATGAGCTAATTAAATAAATTCAGTTTAAATTAAATCTGTCCAACAGTTTTAATTTAACCTATTTATTTAATCCAAATAAAGAGCCATTAGATTTAATTTATCTTCATAAATTAAATCTAAGATACTATACCTCTATCATGTTAGTTATTAAATTTAATATATCTTAATAAATTAAATTTAAATTTAAAACTAACACAATATAATAATATCATATAATACACACACACACACACACACATAATATATATATATATAAGATATGTATTTCAAAAATATATATCTATATAATATTATTAACGAATTTTATATTATATATATATAAATATAAAATTCGTCCACCATAAATTAAACATTATCTCGAGTTGGACCATTCTTGTGTGCGACCCTGTAGGCCCATATGAAGTTGGCAGTGGGCAAATAACTGTACTAACCCAAAAGTCGCAAGCGGCCTCTAGCAAGACATTACGACTACCCAATTCATATAAGGATCGTTATCACGATGCAACCTGTCATACAACCATGTCACGTTCCTTTTGTCACACGATATATCGATCAAGGATAAGGCATGGATAATGTCATCCTCTTGTTCATGAGCATTACTTTCTCGATTCCTGAGTAGCCTGACTATAGAAATGGAAACTTCTTTCCATTGTAGTATGGCCATACATTTCTCAGACTCACTCATCGAGGGGCCCAGTAATATCTCTCTACTAATGTGAGGGACAAATTTCATCTTGATCATTCATATTCCTCTGCATGAAAAACAACCAAGCCCGATCATAGCCTTTATCATCACTCGGTCAAAAGTGACTTTTGACTAGTTCAAAGCTTAGCAACTTTCATATAGGAATCCATGATAACCTCAGGTCTAAGGGCATTATGATGTGGTTATACATGAGAAAAGATTATGACTTGATCCATGTAGCTTTCTCATAGTGGATCGGTCCAGTACCTTGTACTCTTACAAGTGCCTAAGACTTTGATTTGTATCTCCATATCTTATCAAAGTCATACTGGTCTCCATGACCGACCAGGGACATTTTAGGACAATCTTCATGAATTATCCAAGGATACAATTATCACAGTTAACATGTAAATAATATGATAACAGAATGGAGAAATTTCATTAAAATAATAATGTTCAAAGTACAATGATTGGCCCTTAGGGCACAATTTCCAACACTTTTAAGACCGGTTTATCAAGACCGAATCCAAAACCGATCTAAAAAGTCAATTTTAACTGGTCTAGAAAGTCATTTTTCCACTAGTGCTCAATCTACTCAATCTTATTTCCAAGCATCATTTTGATTAAAACCCATCTCTCCTAGCTCAATTATACTCTCTTCTAATTTTCACAGTCAATCTCTCTGCAAAGCTTCCAATGGTTATTCAATTCAGGGAGAGTTCTTAACTCTATTCCTCATAATAATTTTTAAGCCATGAATTCATTAAAGGGGATCTTCATATTCACATGTGCATTATATCTTAAAAGCTTATCTTATACTTTTGAAGAACATATTTTTAGCTTACTCATATATATTCACTTTCAATTGATTAGTTTTGATGATGAGTTACTCAAATATTTTGCATATTAGACTGAGTCAGGATAAATCATAGTTTGCATACTCTCTTCCCTTACCTCGTATATTTCTAGCATATCTGACTTGATTAATTGATCTTAGATTTTATACTTATTGTCACTCTCAGTGATCGAGCTAGTTGTGGACTTTTTGGTTGATCGCTCGAGTGACCACTCGAGATGTATGTTTTGAAAAAGCTCTTCACTACAATAACTACTAGAAGTGATCAAGAGTCTTCATTGAAGATCACTTGAGTGATGCAACCATTCCTCATCAATTCCACTTCACCAGTGACCACTCGAGTGATTTTATTTCTGAAATATATTTTTCAAATAGATCACTCCAGTGACCATTCGAGTGATATGTTCCAAAATTTTATCACTTTCAGTTAGGCATAGTGAAATTAGCGAGTGATCAATTTTCTGAAAAGAATTTCAAAGTTCTTGAGTTTTTATCTTACACCTAATTCACCCCCTCTTGGGTGTCAATCAATTCTAACAAATATGATATGTATTTTTCTAAAATGCCTTAGACATTTTCCTTAATTCTCCTGTTCCCTCTCTTCCTAGATTATGATTGAGGGAGCATCAATAGGGTTAAATTAGAAAAAGATTGACAAATATAAAAACTATGTTTTATATCAACTCCTCAAATATGTCTTATATTAAGGACTTAATGAGTATGTTTTTATTGAATAGGGTTTAAATGATGTGATACTTCTGAAGTATGTAAGTATTTTTCATAATCTCATATGTCAAGTCAGATATTTTCGTCAAATTGTTGATGAGACATCACTGATAATGGCCAAACTAACGGTTCTATTTGGGTTGGATGAAATTGTACTATTTTAAATACTTTAAAAGATAATTGCACTATAAATTATTTTAGGGTATTGGGTGCCTATAAGAAAACAGTTTAGGGTGTTCTGCACTCCTTAATTTTTTTTATTATAAGCTTACTTAATAAAGAGTACTGATTATAAGAAAAAACACAAGAAAAATTTGCTGAAAAAAAGCTTAAAAAGAACTAACAAAAAGGCCTTAAAAAACAAGCCGAAAAGGAACTAAATACTAATTTTTCATAGTTGGTAACCCTAATTAATTAATTATGGTTCTGACAGGCCTTGCTAGGCGTTAAACTAGGAGGTTGGCAACTGGGGGCCGGCGAACTGAAGAGATAAAAGCGGCCAAAGTTTTATATTTCTGAAAGTTTTTATTTTTTTAAAAAGTTTTTCCAGATAAGAACGATACATTTACTCATTTAAATTTAAGAAAATTACACATCATGGTTTTTGTGTTATTTTAATGCAAATTAATCACACCCAAGTTCTATTTCTAAAGGATTTTCATGTTTTTCTTACAATTTTGACGTGAATAATCACATTCCTGTCACAATTCTATTTGTTCTCCCTTTCCATGGGTCTTATGAGAAATTTGCTCATCGATTCGTTCGTAGATGAAGTTACGTATCTTCCGACAAGTGCTATTTTTGATTAGCAGTGTCATTATATGAAGGAACTTTCGTTGATTCCATTTTCTGTGGGTACGTCTTTGTTCCAATCCTAATCTTGTTTCTCCGTTCGCATTTTCTGATTATATTGTTGTTCGTGTCTGAAACTTCCCTGTTCGCTGTCCCCCTACTTGGGGCTCTCCGTTTCGCTTCTGAATTGGAAATTTCATTGGCAAGTAATGGTTTTACGGCTCATTTTCTGCAACGAAGAATCCTTGTCCTTTTTTTGCATTTGTGGAAATTGTATTACGGAATATTTCTTCCGTGGATTTTGTTTTAGTAACGTCGGAGCTAGAAATTCTGCTTTCAGAGTATTTTATATCTGTATCTCGTCTGAATTGTTATATAAATTATAATGATTAAACTGTTTCTGAAATAATTATAAAGATTAGATTGCTTTTCTTTTCTTATTCTAAGTCAATGTTCTGCATTCCTCCATGTGCTATTCATCGAAATTTTGAATGTGTTAATTAATGCACTTATATTTTCTTTTATTTAGAATTTCTCATATTTATTGTCATTTGTGGATTATTCTTCCCCTAAGACAGTCTTATGACTACGTATTCTAGCTTCAGTTCCCACACCGCACCCCCCGCGTACGTGATTTAGACATAAACAGACCCTTATGTCAATTCGTTAATTTTTTTCCCTTATGTATAATGGATTACGTGCTAAATGGCACTGTGGTGAACACAATGCCTTACAGAATTAATATTTCACTGTTCTGTGTTCCCTGCAAAAGGTGAGTTCATGAGATGAACACCGTGCCATAAAATGAGATGTTTTTTCTTTGCTTGTTCGGTAACTTTTAGTTATCAAATTCATTGTCTTCAATATTGTATTCTGCCTACTTTTACTGGCGTTACCAAACTAGTTAAATTCAGTTTCACCATACTGTTATTATACATAAAATAACAATATGTAATAATATAACTTTCCCCTTAATATAACGTCTACATTTCTACGTTATGATCACAGCTAAAGTAGTTGAGATTATTTAGCACTAAGAAGTGAATGATGGATGCTGCCGAGGTTGAAGAAAATCTGTTTGCAGCAAGTGATGCCAAGGTGTGAATATGATGGTGCATTCTTCGTTTTTTTCTGATCTTCTGAGCCATGTTTCACAAGCTGTTGCTAGTTTCTTTCCTTTACATGTCTAATAAATAATAATGTAGTCTAAACAATATGAACTTGGTTTATCACACAGTTACATGGAGAAATGTGCAAGGCTCTTTCTACAATGTATTGCAAAGTATCATCAATATTTCCATCCTTAGAAGCAGCTAGACCTAGGAGCAAAGCTGGCATTGAGGCTTTATGTTCATTGCATGTAGCCCTCGTGAAGGCCAAGAATGTTCTTCAGCACTGCTCAGAGTGTAGTAAACTTTACTTGGTATGAGTTCATTGCCTTATTTCTTACCCTTTGTCTTTGAGAATAGAAAGTAGATTTCAATCTTAATCCACACCATAGGTTTTCAATTGTTGGTCGATGAAGTCACTTTTTCTGAAATGCATTATTTTATTTATGCAGGCTATAACTGCGGATGTTGTTCTTCTAAAATTTGAGAAGGCTAAATCTGCTATTAAAGATGGCCTTAAGCAGGTGGAAGATATTGTCCTGCGATCTATTGCATGTCAGTGTCAGGTACCTGAACAACATTGTCTTTATAGTTTGCTTTTCACATTTGAAAGTTGCATACTGATATGTGAAAACTTAAGGCAGATCTTCCTTTCTTATCTGCAATTTATTGGGTTTGTGTTTACTTGATTCTGACAGTTTTATGCACATGCACATGCACAGATGTTGCCCTTTTCTGTTATTCTAATTGGAAAGGCATTTGAACCCTCTTCATAAATGATCTTCATTCTTTTCAGGAGATTGTGAACGAACTCGAAGGTGTAAAATTTGCACTTGACCCATTGGAGAAGCAAGTTGGTGCTGATTTAATTTCACTGCTTCAGCAAGGGAGGCAATATGGCGACTCTAGTGATGCCAGCGAGCTTGAATGTTTTCACCAGTGTGCTATTAGGCTTGGAATCACATCTTCAAGAGAAGCTCTTACCGAAAGAAGAGCTCTAAATAAGCTCATTGAGAGAGCTAGGGCAGAGGAAGACAATCAGAAGGAATCAAAAGTTGCTTATCTTCTACACCTCATGAGGAAATGTTCCAAGTTATTTAAAACTGAAATTTCAGATGATAATGATTCACAGGGTTCTGCTCCTTGTTCTCCCAGTACTCCTAATACTCAATGTCAGGCGTTCAAAAGAGAGATCTCAAAACGCTTTGCCATGAATTTGAATCCAATCAATAGCAAATTGGGACAGATGCCTCTTCCGCCTGAAGTGTTGAGGTGCCCATTATCTTTGCAGCTTATGTATGATCCTGTCATCATTGTTTCCGGGCATACTTATGAAAGGTTTTGCATTGAGAAATGGTTCAGAGATGGACACAACACTTGCCCCCAGACTCAACAGAAACTTGACCATCTTTTGCTGATTCCGAACTACTGTGTTAAGGGTCTTGTCATTAGTTGGTGTGAACAGAATGGAGTTCCTGTTCCTGATGGCCCTCCTGAATCGTTTGAAATTAACTACTCGAGATTGGTGTTATCAGAACCTGAATCATCAACAAATTCACAATCTGTCAACAGTTTGAGCTCATGCAAGTTGAAGAGTGTCAAAGTGGTTCCTGCAGAAGAGAGCAGTATCTCAGAGGAAGCCAGGGTGGATAAAAACGAATATTTGCCTCCAGAGGAGCCAGATACTGAGAAGTGTCTTAGATTTCAGAAAGTTCTGGTTGAAGAGACCAATTACAAGACGAAGTGCAATGTGGTCGAACAGTTAAGGATAATACTGAAGGATAACGAGGAAGCCAGGACTTATATGGGAGCTCATGGATTTGTTGAGGCACTTTTACAATTTCTAAGGTCTGCTGTGTCTGAAGGGAATCTGAAAGCTCAGGAAAGTGGAGCAATGGCTCTCTTCAACGTTGCTGTGAATAACAACAGGTGTGTACTATCTGATCTTCTCTTAGCTTCTCTTAGCATTTTCTTAACATTGAGTGACATTACTTTTACTTTTATTACAAAGATCAGGCCTCATCAGGCATTTGGCAGTGACTTTTATAAATATGGTTATAGTGTAGCTCTTCCAAACTTTCCTGACTGCTGTTTGGGGCTCTGTTTGTCATATTTGTTCAGCGGCCACTGCACTTTATTAAATGACATGACAGTTGTTTCTGTGAATTCTTGTTTACTTGATATGGAAATAAATTTCATGTTCTTGTAACAGTTTAAGCATTTCACTTCAGTTGTTTCTGTGAATTCTTCTTTTAAACCTTGTAATTCCTTCCGTTTTTAGGCCATTGCTCCTTATTAGCATATGTTATTGGGTCAAGGTGCAAATTTTCCTCAGCAGTTTTTGTTAAGGAGCAATGTTACCCTGAAAGTTGTTCATGTTCAATGTTGCCTCGAAAGTTTTAAAACGTAGCAATATTGCCCGATACCTTTAAAAAACTAACGTTGACCGTTAACTTTATAATGGAAAAGGGCAACATTGCTCTATTTTAATACTTCCAGAGCAATATTGAACCTAAATAAACTTCAAGAGTAACATTGCTCCTCCGGGAAAACTTCCAGGACAAATTTGCACTTTAACCCTATTTTATTTTCTAGTTCCAGGATGTGACTGAAGTTTCCAAAGACATGGAACATGATATTCCTATAAGCATTTGTTTCCACAGTAAACTTAAGAAATTGTTCTTTTCTAAAACCTTAGGGAGCATCATTAATTAATCACATATACTTTTATTTATTTATTTTTCTCTTTTTGAACAGAAACAAGGCAATTATGTTATCCGCAGGAGTATTACCACTTCTGGAGGAAATTTCTAACACAAGTTCATATGGTTGTGCAACGGCCCTCTATCTGAATCTCTCTTGCCTTGAAGAAGCCAAAACCAAGATTGGGAAGACTCATGCTGTCCAGTTCCTAACCTGTCTCCTCCAAGCCGACACTGAAGTCCAATGCAAGCAAGATTCTCTCCACGCACTCTATAATATCTCCACTGTCCCTGCAAATATTCCAAACCTCCTTTCATCTGGGATCATCAATGGCCTTCTATCCCTTCTTTCAGACCAGGGTGATAATAATAGCATGTGGGTAGAGAAATGCATTCCTATTCTGATAAATTTGGCTTCTTCCAGTTTGGGAAAAGAGGAAATAATCTCAACTCCAGGACTCATTAATGCCCTGGCTAGGAAACTAGAATCTAGTGAGCTCCTAGAGCAAGAACAAGCTGTGACTTGTCTCTTAATCATGTGTAATGGGAATGAGAGATGTAGTCACAAGGTCCTACGAGAAGGTATAATACCTGCATTGGTTTTGATATCAGTAAATGGGACCCCAAGAGGGAAAGAAAAAGCTCAGAAACTTTTGATGCTCTTTAAAGAGCAGCGACAACGAGATCCTTTGCCTGTTAAGAAGCATTTGTGTCCCACTACTGCTCTTGAACCTAAGATGAATGTGGTTGTTGTTCCTCAGCCAGAAACGAAACCTGTGATGAGTAAGTCATTGTCTAGAAGAATAATTGAGAAGCCTTTTAGATTTTTCTCCAAAAGCAAGAGTTATTCTGTTTACCAGATTTAAGCTCCTCCAATGGTTGTAAAAATCTTTGTATGTATATACTTTTCTTTTCTTACTCCCATCTTCCTCTCTTTCTAGTTCTCACTGATTGGTGTAAATTGTCATTTTTTTGTGGTGTGGAAAGCCACGAGATGTACAGGGCAGTGTAGTTATCATTGTTTCTTCTCTTAATCTGCTCATTGTCATAAATTTTATCTTTTTGTTTAAATAAATATGGGCAGGGTTTGTATATGTTGTAGGGAAAACCATTCTTGAGGTACCTTTAGCTTCCGTTAATTTTTAATTTGGTAACTGTTTTTTCTTCTCATTAAATATTTTAATTTTTCTCCTTTAGTACTGTTAGCCATCCTAACTTTGCTCTGTAGGCACTGTTAGCCCTTGTACATGGTACTGGTACACAAGCTAATTGTGCAAGCACAATATAATTAAATGATTTAATAAAGAGAGAAAAACACATAATTACAAAATTAAAAATTGAAGGAAACTTTAGGTACTTCAAGAGTGGTTTCCTATGTAATGTATTATACTATTGCTAATTATTTGTTATATCTTAACATAATTGTAATTGTTAACTTGGACAATCTTAGGGAAAGAAGCTCCTTAAAAGTAAGGAAATATTATGGGAGAATATCGTGAGAAAGTTAAAAAGAGACACCATCCAAAAACTCCAAATAAAAAACAAATTCTCTCTTCCTCGTGAGAGCTTCTCTCTATCCATGTGAGAGGTGGTTACGTCGGTTCCTTCGTTGCTTTTTGTGCCTTCTTGTGTCGTCGTCCTTGTATTGCGGAGAGGGAGGTGAGACAGAGTGACTTCCGCAGCCCACTGCAGCAGAGAAAATACGAGTGTATTTCTCTTTTATTCATTGTGAAAGAGGAATAGGTGAGGTTTTTTGATCAGGAGGGATGAAGGTGTTGGATCCGGTAGATGGCGAGTAGTAGTTGTGGTGGTCTTGGAGAGTTGGAGAGGATGCGGACTAAATTGATGGTGGATTTAGTATGGAAGAAGAGAGATGATAATTGGCTCTCCGAAGGTGCTTTAATTGGAAGAATTATGGCAGAGAAGAATCTAATTATGTCAACTATGTTACGGATGATTCGAAAGGGTGGAACCTAGAGAATCAAGAAGACCTGGAGATTGTGGAGATTGATCGTAAGGTGTATATCTTTGAATTCCGACGCAGAACTAATTACCTGAGAATCTTGTGCGGAAGACCTTGGTCGATCAATGGATTGCTACTGAATATTAAACGTTAGGAGGATGACATGGTTTTCAGTGAGGTAGATTTTAATTTTGTCCATTTTGGATTTAGTTTTATGATTTACCCCTTGTAGTAATGGATTTAGAGAATGCGTTATGTCTGGGTGGAATGATTTGAGAGGTTCTGATGGCGGAGGATCTAAGGAAGTTGGGCCTATTGATAAGGAGTTTTGTGCGTGTTAGAGTGCTAGTAGATTTGAGGAAGCCATTGGTATCTGGTATGTGGTCTCCTAGGCTAGGGAAGGATCCATTTAAAATTAAGGTATGTTACAAAAGATTGCATAATTTATGTTTTGTATGTGGTAGAATTGGCCATGATTTAAGAGGATGTCCTCATAAAAATGATGATGATTCTGATATTAGAATTGAATATGGGAATTAGTTGAGTATTCAAGTGGCTCGGTGGATTGAGGGAATTGTGAGGCCAATTAGGGGGATTGGGAGGAGGTTGAAGGTTAGAATAAGGAAGTGAGTAGTAAGAACATTGGGTGGAAGAAGGAGGATGATGGGGGAGGCCAGGGAAATAAAACTGTAAAAGGAAAATGACTGAAAGGAGATATGGTGGAGAGGGTACAAGTGGTAAAGAAGGTAGATAAGGTGTGGGATGGTAATGCTAATGTGGAGTGTAGTCAGGAGTGTTTAGGTGTTGTTGGCTTGGGGAAAATCAAAGAAAAGGATTAGGGAGATGGAGATAAAGGTTCAACATCAATTAGAATGAATAGTGAGAGGATAGAAAAGGAACTTGAGACAAATGTCAATATTTTGTCTGCAAAAAGTGGAAGTGAGAATGTATGAAATGCAATGGTGGTATATGGTAGCCTATCTCCAATGACTGAGATGATGGCTAGAATAGAAAGGTTTGGCTTGAAGCATGTTGGCAGTGAGCTTGAAAATCTCTTAGAAGGAAAGCGAAGAAAGCTTGCTTTTGAGGATAAGGTTGGTAAATTGAGTTTGCATAAGATGACTGATTGGAAAAAGGGGAGAGAAGGAGTGTTAGAGTTATGAAAAGGAGGGTGAAAGGGAAGTGTTTGGTGTAACACCCTAGTTAGAATATCGTTCTGATGAGTCTGTCGTAGTGATCTAAACCACTAAGTAATATTTCTTTGCAAATAATTTCAAATCCTAACTCCAAAATAGGATTCGAACTTGCACTTAATGGGGGGTTTTGTGAATAATTTAAAACTTTTTGAAGATTATTCATCGTGGTTCCCTACTCATTATGACTCATCTTTTCTTAATTCTCTTTATTATTTTAATCAGAGTGACTCTTTGCTCATTTTTATGTGCGGAAGGTTTCTTAACTAATGGGCTCGTACCATGCGATTACCCACTTCTAATTCGATTATCGCACTTGGATAATTACTTCATTTGTAATGACCCAAAAATGGAATTAAGGGCTAATGACCTCCAAAGTGGATGTAATTAATGTCAAACAAACACTGTTGTAGAATGTGATTTGAATTGTGATCGGAATGTGTAATAGTCAGTGCCTAGGCCTAGTATTTGAGTTCAAGTATGGGCTAATATCTAAATTGAGTTAAAATAGAATGGAGGGCGTATGGCTAAAAGAAATAAAGTAATGAGATATTGTTTGGTAAGTATTGTAATAATCAGGGGCAAAATGGGAAATTCGTCGACCAATTAGTCAGTGATAAGTAAAATATTTGCATGTTTATTTTCCCTTATATGATGATTTTATGGACGATATTTGCATTTAATATAATAAATTTGAGTGTGATTGATAAATAAATATTGTTTTTGGAATAAATAGCATTTTTCAAAAAAAAAAAAAAAAAAGTACTGTAGCAGTTGCCAGGCACTGTAGCAGTCAACAGGTACTGTAGCTGTCAACTTCACTGTAGCAGCCGCGGGGGTACTGTAGCAGAAACTTCCAGAACACTGTAGATGCCGCCGGAACACTGTTGAAGCTTCCAGAATACTGTAGCAGCCGCCAGGGGAATAGTAAAAGTACTGTAGCACACGTTTTTTTCCCCCTATAAATAGAGATCAAGGCCAAGCTCAAAGAGGAAGGGAGGAAGAGAAGCAGAGGTCCTTCTCCGACCGGGAGAGATCCTTCTCTGACCGGGAAAGATCTTTCTCTGATATTTCTGAGTTCTTTGTGTTGTTTTCTAAATTTAATTTCATGTATTGTATGCCTCCATCTTGGAAGGCTTAGGATTTTATTGCATTTTGCATGCCGCCTACATGGAAGGTTTTACCTCCTCAATGGTCGGCTAGATTTCTTCATCTTTTATTCTTCTTTTGTTTGTATATTTATGTTTGATATTGTAATATTCAAGTTTATGCAGTATTTCTGAGGATTTCATTCTAGCTTCATATAATGTCAATTTATTTTGGTTTTGTTTTTAATTTTATCATGTGCTAAACTTTCATTTTCCTAGGGTGATGATGTAACTTACTAATGACGGATTGAATCCTAACTTATTAAATCTAGTTTGAATTTCTCCTTCATGATTGAGTTTTAATTATTATTCTTAATGCTTTTGATTGACTGGCCATCTTTTGAATGATTTCAATATGCATGTTGAGACCGGAAGGAGATACATGTGTGTAGACCCTATATTTAAAACCATGACTTGCATATGAAATAGGAATATATTCATATGAGTTGTGTAGTCTTGCTGAGTTCCATAAATCTTAATGCATAATTAATTGCTTAAATTCATATAGGAATATATTGGATTAGCAATTGATTATAGAATTGCTTGACCTTGGAAGAGGCTGGTAATTAAATTAGGGAAACTCGACTATCATCATGTGGAATAAATTGGGCTAGAATAGATAAGTGATTCAATCCGGAATTTGTTAAGTGAAATCTAATCCCTAGGGCTTTTTTTTCTCATATTTGCTTTCATATCATCTGCATTCATATTTAATTGTTTTTCTTTTATTTTGTGCTCTCAATCACCAATTAATCGATCGACTGAATAGAATTAAAATTACTCATTTTGGTACTTAGTGCTCAATCCTCGTGGGAACGATACTCTACTTATTTCTATATTACTTGATTACGACAGTGTATACTTGCACTATTTAATTGATCATCTGTACTCGTATCAAGTTTTTGGCGCCGTTGCCGGGGATTGTAGTCATTAATATCAATACCAAGTAATTTTAATACTAATTTAGTCTTCTTGTTAAAAAAAAATTCAAAAAAAAAATGAATTACTCACAGCATTCATTTGGTGATAACTTGTCATATCTTGGTTCTTTTTCTGGAATGCATGTGAATGGAATGAGACATGAAAATAGAAATTCTGGTTGGATTGGAAATTCTTCTCCTTATAATTGTTTTTCTTGTGCTTATTGTGGAGAGTGTCATTCTTATGAGCATTGTCCATATAGCAATACCAGTCATTATAGGAGAGATGATTTCAATATGAACCAAACTTGTTTTGATCATTCCTTTTATCCTGGTGGAATTTTGGAGCAACAACAGTCTTTGGATCCATATGTCAGGTATTCTCCTAATACTCCTTTCTACTCTTATCCATATATTGAAGAACAAACTCTTGAGTGTAAGGAAAAATCTGATATAGAAAGATTAGTTGAGGAATCTTGTAGAAAGCAAGAGGAAAGTGTCCAAAATATTGGAATATATATGAGTCAAATTATTGCATCACTTGATGCTATGAGGCAAGAAAATTCTTTGAGCATAATTCCCACTCCTTGTGTTGATGATGATTATTGTGAGGAAGTTGAGGATGTGGAATTGAATAAAACTTTACCTCTTGTGGCATGTGATAAGGAAATTGAAATCACTTTTGAAAAAAATAATGGATGTCCAATTGAGGTTCCGCCTGTGGAGCCTAATCTTTGTGATTTTGATATTGAAACTAATGTGGATATTCCAAAAGATGTTGTTCATGTCTCTCCTGTTGAAGTATTGACTCTTACTGATGAGAGTCAAGTGGATTTTATGGGATGCTCTAAAATTTTGGAAATTCCTAAATCTGTTTGCAAATACATGCATGCTGTGTTTTATTTGAATTCAGTAAATAATTGTACTCTAAAATTGTCTATGATTGAAGAAGTACAATTAATTACTTTGAATGATCATTGTTGGATTCTGAAATATTTTTGCTTGAAAAGAAATGTAGACAAGGTGATCCTGGTGTTTGATACTTTTGATTAGTAGTTTGTGTTTGAGAAGTCTGGCTGAAGACTATAAATTTAGCGCTGCTTGGGAGGCAACCCAAGGTTTAGTTTGATGTTTTGTTGTGATTTTGTAGGATTTCTGGTAGCTCCTAATAATGTATTCTACTTTGATAGTTTTTTTTCAAAAAAAAAGAAAAAACATAAAAAAAGATTTTTGTTTTATTTTTTTTGTCTAGCTAAAGACGTTAAAGAAGGGCGGCTATTGGGAGACAACCCAAAACTTATTTCCTACTCTTTCAAAACTTCTTTCATACTCCCTCAATTTTCTTTCCCACTGTCACAATTTTCTTTTCTACACACTTATTTCTTTCCAACTCTCTCAAACCTTCTTTCTTACTCTCTCATTTTTCTTTCCCACTCATCGAACCACATTGCACTGCATTGAGATTTTAGTTTTCATCATTTATCATGGAGGAATCTCTTGCAAAGCTTAAGAACAGGTTCCCCACTCTTCCCAAAGATGTGCTCAGGAAGATCTATAGCTGTCGACTTGAAAGGATGAAAGTATTCAATCGTTTGGGCCTTCCTGTGGACATACGTTGGATCATTGAAGCTAAGGTACGTTTATCAGGTGAGATTCATAATTCATTTGTTAAACCTTTGCCAGGAATGGGAAGAAGTTCTTACTCCAAAAAGAGAAGAGCTAAGAGAATGAATGTCTGTTATAAATGTGCAAGGTGGACATGTGATCAGCGCTGTAGAAGTAAAGGTATGGTTTCTGTAAATCGAGAAGATAAAATCAAATTTATAAAGGATGGACTGAGTAAGGAGTCACTGGATGATATCATTCAAACTCTTGAGACGCATCCGAGTGGTGATGTTCATCGTATTCTTCTCGATTTAGCAGAAATATTCAATAAAGAAAAAGAGCGCTATTGTCTTGGGAATCTGACGTTAAAAGACCCTGTTTGCCAGTTTATAAGAAAACTGGATGGGAAGCAAATCCTCGATTCATAGAAAGCGTTTAAGCCGTTTCTGGACGTAAAACCAGAGGAAGATGTGAGCCAAAATCACAACTACTGTACATAATCATGCGTGTGTTTAATTTGTTTTGTCGTTTTCTTAGCTTTTGTCTAATCTTTCTTATCCTTTCGGCAGTTTTTTTTCCTACTCTACTGTGTCTTTTGACTTTCTTTCCTCTTTTTGTTTAATTTCTTCACGCAGTGGCCCACCGGTCATTTGTGTCGGGAAATTTTTTCAAACTTCTTTGAAAAATGTGTGATTTTGTTGTCGTTGTTTTAGTATTATATATATGAACTCTTTCATTTGTAAATATGCACACTTCCATTTGTAAAAATGAATACCTTCTCTTGTAAGCGTACATGGTCCGAAAGAAACAAAGGGAAAGAGGTTATTTCACAAAAATGTAGATTTACATCTATTTGCATTTTTGGTGAAACTGATTTGGGCAAGAAAGGAGAGTTTATAACAGCAGCAAATGAACTTGGAGTTGCATTAGCTGCCAGAAAAATCAACGTTGTGTACGGGGGAGGCATCCAGGGCCTAAAGGGAAGTGTGGTCGTTTCTGCATCCATGAATGGAAGCAAGGGTTTAAGTGTAAGAGTGAAGGGGTTGCAAGATCATTCTTTTTCTTTAGGACAAGAGTTACGGGTTCCAAGCTTGCCTGAACAGATGGGAGTAATGTTCCACCATGCTCAAGCTTTTATTGCTCTACCCGGTGGTTTGGAGACATTGGATGGCATTTCTAGTGTTGCATATTGGGCTAAGCTAAACTATCACAAAAAACCATTAGGATTGTTAAATGTTAACGGTTTTTATGATAATCTGTTGTCTTTTCTTGATCATGCTATGGAAACAGGATTTATACCCCAAGCAACTCGCCACTCCATAATTTCTGCACCAACTGCTGATCAGCTGCTCGATCAAATGCAAACCTATGAACCTAATCCAGATCTACTCGTCAAGCAAATAGGTGGGCCATCTTCAGATAGCAGTCAGAAGCAGAACCCAGATAGCAGTCAGAAGCAGAACCCAGATACCACTCTTAAGTTGTAACTTTCCTTAATCTCTTGATTTTACTTTATTGTGTGTTTATGTCAAAAAAAAAAAACACCTTTTCTAAGCTCTAGAAGACATTGGGGACAATGTCTGATTTAGGTTGGGGGAGGAGAGAAAAAAAAAATTGTCTTTCTTTTGTTTGTTAGTAAAACCATTAGATGCATGGGGTGTGGAAAAAGATGGCAGAGTAAGGAGTTATTCTTAACTCTTGAGACGCATTTCATTAGTTGCATTTTATTAGTTGCATGATTTTTTTTTATCTTTTTCAAAAAAAAAAAATAAATAAATAAATTCAAGTGCTTTGTAATGATCTTAAGAAGTATATAAGTTTTAAGTATGGATCAATTGAATTTAGAGATTTTATAGCATGAATGAACAACTGATTGTTGCAATTGGTGATGAATTTTGAGATTGAATGAACTGAGTTTAAAAATTCCTAGCCGTGAGCTTCTGAGCCTATAATGATTATTTCTCTTATGTGTGATATTCACCTATTAAGTTGTCACTCTAGAACTTGCTTTAAATCTGGTTGAAATTACATCTCACATGCACATTCAAAAATGATAAAGGCATTCATTTTCTTTAGCCAGAGCCAAATAGCCAACCTTGCAATTATACCGTTGATAAGCCCCTTTGAGCCTAATTGACTATTTCTTTGTTTTCAATCCATTAACATGTGCTTTAATGATATATCAAGTGCTTTTACCTTATTCGAAAGATTAGTGGAGCATTTGAAATTTTTGTGAAATGGGCTTTTGACAAAGTGTGGGGGTGTATCTATCGTCAACTTTATAGTTGCAATTCAAAAAAAAAAATTCAAAAAAAAAAAGAAAAAAAAAGAAAAAAAAATAATAAAAAGAGAAAAAAAAATTATGAAAAAAAAAAGAAGAAAAAAAAAGAAAAAGAAAAAAAAATGTTAAGTGTTTGAATTGTGGGTTGTTGTGATGAGATAAATTTATAAGTAGCCCATTTTTCAATTGCTATATTTTTTTTAGCCTACCATATCATATTTTACATTCCTTTACCTTAACCCCATTACAACCCTTAATAAGTCCTTTTGATTTGAATTATGCATGTGAATTAGGTAGTGGAGATTGAGATTTTTAGCAAGCCTATGGTAGTGCAATTTTTTCGGTTGAATTTGAGCGAAACACTTACCCTTAAACACTTGAGAGATTGAGAGAATGAGCTACAAGTACGAACTCAGTTTATTCATTTTCAATTAAAGTTACCAATTTATATTTTCGTTGATTCATTAATACTATGATATCTTTATTTTTCAATTGTGTTCTTACTTATGACCTAACACTTCTGATTTTGTTGGAAGCACTTATTATTTACTTCTTGTCCGAGGACGTCCAAGAGTTAAGTGTGGGGGAATTTGATAAGTAAAATATTTGCATGTTTATTTTCCCTTATATGATGATTTTATGGACGATATTTGCATTTAATATAATAAATTTGAGTGTGATTGATAAATAAATATTGTTTTTGGAATAAATAGCATTTTTCAAAAAAATAAAATAAAAAAATAAAAATAAAAAAAATAAAAAGTACTGTAGCAGTTGCCAGGCACTGTAGCAGTCAACAGGTACTGTAGCTGTCAACTTCACTGTAGCAGCCGCCGGGGGTACTGTAGCAGAAACTTCCAGAACACTGTAGATGCCGCCGGAACACTGTTGAAGCTTCCAGAATACTGTAGCAGCCGCCAGGGGAATAGTAAAAGTACTGTAGCACACGTTTTTTCCCCCCTATAAATAGAGATCAAGGCCAAGCTCAAAGAGGAAGGGAGGAAGAGAAGCAGAGGTCCTTCTCCGACCGGGAGAGATCCTTCTCTGACCGGGAAAGATCTTTCTCTGATATTTCTGAGTTCTTTGTGTTGTTTTCTAAATTTAATTTCATGTATTGTATGCCTCCATCTTGGAAGGCTTAGGATTTTATTGCATTTTGCATGCCGCCTACATGGAAGGTTTTACCTCCTCAATGGACGGCTAGATTTCTTCATCTTTCATTCTTCTTTTGTTTGTATATTTATGTTTGATATTGTAATATTCAAGTTTATGCAGTATTTCTGAGGATTTCATTCTAGCTTCATATAATGTCAATTTATTTTGGTTTTGTTTTTAATTTTATCATGTGCTAAACTTTCATTTTCCTAGGGTGATGATGTAACTTACTAATGACGGATTGAATCCTAACTTATTAAATCTAGTTTGAATTTCTCCTTCATGATTGAGTTTTAATTATTATTCTTAATGCTTTTGATTGACTGGCCATCTTTTGAATGATTTCAATATGCATGTTGAGACCGGAAGGAGATACATGTGTGTAGACCCTATATTTAAAACCATGACTTGCATATGAAATAGGAATATATTCATATGAGTTGTGTAGTCTTGCTGAGTTCCATAAATCTTAATGCATAATTAATTGCTTAAATTCATATAGGAATATATTGGATTAGCAATTGATTATAGAATTGCTTGACCTTGGAAGAGGCTGGTAATTAAATTAGGGAAACTCGACTATCATCATGTGGAATAAATTGGGCTAGAATAGATAAGTGATTCAATCCGGAATTTGTTAAGTGAAATCTAATCCCTAGGGCTTTTTTTTCTCATATTTGCTTTCATATCATCTGCATTCATATTTAATTGTTTTTCTTTTATTTTGTGCTCTCAATCACCAATTAATCGATCGACTGAATAGAATTAAAATTACTCATTTTGGTACTTAGTGCTCAATCCTCGTGGGAACGATACTCTACTTATTTCTATATTACTTGATTACGACAGTGTATACTTGCACTATTTAATTGATCATCTGTACTCGTATCAGTCAGCTACCGAAGATAGAGTTTACTAATTTGGTTGGAGCTATTGTGGAATGTTAGTTGGTTAAGAGATTGTTATGGAATGATCCAATGCAAGCATGTGTATGGAAAGTTGGGAGGAGAACCAAGATACAAGTGTTTAAATGTGAGCCCTTGATTTTGGTCAAACTTTCAAAATTTATTTTCCTCTCTTCTCTCTCCCTCCAAGTCAATTTTGAGCATGGGAAAAGGGGAAAATCTGATTATTATCTCCATATCATTTTCTCTCTCCTTAGCCTCCATTTTCATTGAGATTGAAGGAAGAAAGAGAAAGGGAAAGGTGATATTTTGATGTAATTATGGTTCTCTAATGTTCAAATGCTCTTCTCTAATATTGTCCACCTTGATGAGAGCTTTATCTTTGATGATTGTAGAATTTTGAAAGGTGTTTTAGAGTTTGAACAAATTCAAAAGTTGAGGAATCAATGATCTAATCTTGGGAAGAGGAAGAAGTAAGAAGTAAGAAAGAGCTTTGTTTTGGCATATTCATTGTGAGTATTGAATAAGTTTTGTAAATTTTAGATTTTGCCTTGATTTTGGTGTCATTTGGAAATAGACATATGGCCTAGTATATTGTGGTGGATTAGTGTTATAATGTGTTTTTATGTCATTGTGATTTGTTGGGAATTGAATTGAGAAGTTTAGTAAAGTGAAGGTTGTGTTGCACTTTGGTAGAAAATTGAATATGGGTTGCTAAGATGAGAATTTGGTTGTTTTAGTATTTCTAATGGTTTCCTTATGAAATTTTGTGTGGGAATGAGCTTTGGATTAAGTTTTGGAACCATTGGAATCATAATTGTCAAGTTTGGGAAATTCTGTCAGCTGCTGCATTTTGGCTTCTGATAAGCCTCACTCGAGTGCACAGAGGTGTCACTCGAATGCAGCCTCTTGTTTCCTTTTCCTTCCATTGTAAATCACACTTCCTCAAGGAAGCAGAAGTGAATTTCCTCACCTGCGAGTGATATGGATTATCACTTGAGTGCTTCGGGTCTCACTTGAGTGAGTATGTATTTTGCACCTTCAGGCTGCTTCTTGGGTTGTCACTCATAGGCCATTTTCCAAGAGTGTGTACTAGCACTCGAAAGTGCTGAGCCATCACTCGAGTGCTAGAACTAGTGATCGAGTGCACTTCTCATTCTAGGGTTTCTATTGCTCTAGGGCAGTCACTTCCTGTGTTTCATTCGGTTGGACTCGGGTGAGCATGAAGGCATCACTCGAGTATTAGGGTAAGGACTCGAGTACTATGATCATTTTTTGTCTCAATGGTTACTCTTGGCCAAGCACTCACACGAGTGAGCCAACCTCACTCGAGTGCAAACCATCTCCTTACTCTAGTGCATCATCTATCACTTGAGTGTAAGAGTTGAGAATCAGTGTTTTCTCTTCTGAAAGAGGGATCTTTGGTGTATTGTTCCCAACCCTTTAGGCATATGTCTGGGCTTCTAGTAGACATCTAAAGGGTTCAAATGATAACTAACTTAAAGTATTATGAAGATAAGAATTCGAAACAGAGAATAACCATTGTCCTTGATTTGGTTTATAGGCTTTGATATTTGCCCTACTCGAGAACAGACTGTGCTAGAGTACACCAGGAAAGAAATAGGTAGTGACATTTTTCCTTATATTATATGTGATACATTGTATATTTGATTTATCATTGATTTGTGAAGACTTCCTATGTTGTAAAGCTTGTGAATGTGAGCCGAAAGGCTATTTGTGGGCCGAAAGGCTATTTGTGAAGCCGAAAGGCTATGTGAGCCGTAAGGTTATGTGTATGCACCGCTACGCCAATAGTCCCTGAGTTGCTAACAACGGTTTGGGTAAGGACTATGTGCCTTCGTGGCGGTAAAAGGCGATGAGGGTGGGGTGTGATTGTATTGCTACTGCTGCTTGATGATTTACTTGCTTGCTATGTGATTACATGTGGTATGAGTGATTTGTTACTACTGGGGTTCTTTTGAATCTCATTCTTTCCTTTGACTAACCTTCAGACAGGGCAAGTGGCTTTAAAGATAAGCAAACGACCAAGGGCGGATAGGACTCAGAAGGGAGATTTGTGTTTGGGTTGTTGGTTATCTATTTCAGATTGGGGGATCACTGTATATTTTATGTATATTATTTTGGATATAGTTTTGTGCTCCCTTAAATGGGAAATTGTAAACACTTAGTATATATATATAAAACCCGAGGGTTGTTAGGATTTTTGTTGTACACTCTAATATATTAATGTGATTTAACTGTACAAGGTAATTATATTCGAATTGTGAAATTTTGAGACCAGGATAAGGCTGAAAATTTTGAAATAATTTATAAAAACCCTACCGTAAGGAAGGGATACTAAATGAGTTTGATTATTATTGGTCTCTATTTCATTTTAATCACGTATTTGGAATCATAATTACGGTTTTCGAGGCAGGGGGTTACATCATTCGTCATGCGGGTTATACAGTCATCTATTGCAAATATATTAATTTACATAGTGGGCTAGTACGTGAATAATTCTTCTCTTCTTCATTGCAAGTTCTTTCCTAGAACAGAGCCCTGCACTCCTCTTCTGTGCTTAGCTGCCTATGTGGTTAGTGGGGGAGAGTGAGATTCGGGGGAATATTAGTCGCAAACATTACAGACAATACTAGATGAATGCTAGTGCATGATATGCTTGCCTTACATAGGCTTATGTTCATGTAATGATATTTTGCATGCTCAAGTATTGTGCCATATACTTATGGCCACAACAAAACCAGAAACAAAGCTTCATTTATTCATACATGCTTCACATAATTAAGTAAAGCAATATAGCAAATCAATACACAACATAAATATCACATACATGCAAGTAAGTAAGTTCACCACCTTTTGTCTTCGAGTTCCCTCCTTGTACCTTTTATTCCAACCATTAAAGCTTCTTGGAAATTCTTTCACTTTTCTTCTTTCTTGACTTCTCATGACCCTAGATATATAATCATATCTTTAGGGTTAATACACTCAGTCAAAAGAAAAGTCAAAGTGGTCCAACTATCCGAAGTTAGTTAACTTTACTCTTAAAGTTCGACTTAATTACCTAGTATCATTACATTTTTTCTATTTTCGCACTTGTACTTAAATCTACCAAAATTTTCCTTAATATTTGAAAATTCATAACTAATTATACAGATGTCTAATTGTGATGATTATAAAGGCTATGTGACCCTTAATCAGTCTAGTTTCAGGAAAAAATATAGCTATTACATTTTTGGATGCACATCAATACAATATCTTACTTAACTGATCATTGTCCCTAGAATTCGCCATTTTTCATGACCAAACTTTGGAAATTCATAATTAATTCTACAAAAATCCAATTGCAGTGGTTCAAAGTCCTATGTGACCCTTATTAAGCCATACTTTAATGGAAAAATATTAACTATTACAAATTACAAGGCTAAATTTCCCAGAATATCAAACAACTAGAAAACATTCCAGATTCAATGCCTAATTTCAAAAATTCATATATCACAATCTACAAACCTAAATGACACATATTATATATCAAATTAAAGCATACGATGTCAACTTCAAATATGGAAATTTTTGTGCCATTGGACAAGGCTTGATCATTCAAAACTCATCACAAAATGACTACCTCCAGAAAATGAAAATTTGGCAGCACTTGAACATAACTTCCAAAATCATCATTTAACCATCAACACATTATTAAACTTGAAAAATACACCTTGGCTGAAATATGAATAGTACCCCACCCCCATAAAAACTCATCCAAACAACAAACCAATCTGTTCAAAATGAAGCCTACGTTTACCTCTACGCGTTTCCGCAATCGATTTGGAAATCCGGCAGTACTCTGGCCAACAAGATGACACCAAGGACCTCTGATCAAGAATCCAAAACTATAGAAATATTGCTCTTACTGAGAGGAACACTATTAAAGAAGACTCTGGGAGCTGGAAATGCCAAATCGGAGGTGAATCAGCTTTAGAGCTCAAGAACTTTCACTATTCATCCACCTTTTCTCCTCTTTCATTTTCTCTTGAATTTCTATATTTTCCCCTTATTTTTAAGGGCCTGCATGAAATTAATAGAGTGAAGAGAGAGTGTTGATGTCATTTAAAGACATGTGTCATATGCTAAAATATCCCAGGGTGCTTGTTGTTGCTTCTCAAAAATCCGATCGGCTAACCTACTAGGAAATTCCCCCGACCTGCTTGAGGAATGTCAGGGTGCATGACATATGTCCAAATATAATTATTCTCTTTCCTCTCTCCTCTTAGTTGTCCAGATTGATCAGTAAAAGAGAAGTCAGGTGATTTCATCTGGCTTCCATGTTCAGTGTCTGAGTAAGTCAGGTACACGATCAGACCGGTGACCGGTGGATTTGTCAGATTTAGGGGCTGGGTGGCACTATCTAGAGATGCCAACACAAAAGGCATAAAGCAAGTTTCATAATGAGGGACACATTTTACTTTCCTATCAAGCCAACACAAAAGTGTATTTGTCCTTTGTCATGATTAAGGGACACATGTCATTCTTTGAACTAGCCACCACAAAAGTTATGCCATCATGAGTCATTATTGCTTACTTTATTAAAGTTACTTTATTAGTGCATACTTAGGATTTTGCTCGGGACCGTGGCATGCATATCGAGGCCCACCAAATGATGCCAGGTCAGAGTATGTGTGTGGGCCCCACATGACGCCACATACTGATGTCTACTTGAAAAACGTAGGGAACACAAGTCTACCCTAGAAATGCCTTATGTACTCACATACATGCATAGTTTACTGATTAACTTGTCCTATACCTTATAACATAGCTGGATGGCATCTTTCAACCAACCTAATGGCACCGTACATTGTTTTATGCACTTTTGCACTGATACTTTGATCCTTTAGCCTACGCATACTCGACCCTTTGCCTGGTAGGGCCGGATTGGGAACTTTCCCTAACTGGGCTTAGTTTGCCTGATATAGGCATATCCTCAAGACTCTAGGCCCAAATTTGGGATATTACATTTGGAGAGTGGTGGAATTATTTTTGGAAACTAAGATGGATATAATAGAGGTTGCTGGAAGTGAGTTTGTATTCAGTGCAGGGGCATCTATGATACAAAATAAAATGCTGTAGAGGGTGATAGTGACTGGCCAAAATTAGTCACCAATGAACCATGATGTTTATTGCTTAGAACTATCAAGGTTTTGGTGCGTCCATGATAGTAAGGAACCTAAAAGAGGCTTGTAGGATTCATAGGCCAATTTTAGTGTTTTTAATGGAAACTAAATAGCATCAGAATTGCATGAGGAAAATTAGAAGGAATTTGGAGTCCATAAGAAGTTGTATATGGATCCAAAGGGTAGGAGTGGGGGTTTGGCTATGTGGTAGTAGTAAGAGTTGGTGTTTAATGAGGTATATGTTAGTAGAAATATCATTTATGCTAAAATAGTATGCAGTAGTAGTATGGATGTACCTCAGTATCTCACTTTGGTTTATAGACCTCCTAAGGAGGATGAAAGGGGAAGGATATGGGAGAGGATGGCAAAAATTGTTATGACAGTGGAAGGTTCGTGGATGTGTGTAGGTGATTTTAATGATATCTTAAACCAAGGTGAAAAATCTGGGGGTAATCTAAAGTCTACGAGGAAAATTCTAAGATTGCATAAGATGTTGAGTGCTTATGGTTTAATGAATTTAGAATTCAAAGGCTCAAGGTTTACTTGGACAAATGGCAAAACTGGTGAGGCACATATTAAAGAAAGAATTGATAGGGTTTTTGGAAATGGTGATATGAGGGACAGTTTTCCGAAAGCAATGGTGTTTCACTATAAATCTGTTGGGTCAGACCATAAACTCCTGGTAATAGATCTTAACTATCAACAAAATATGTGCTCAAAATCTTTCAGATTTGAGGTAGTTTGGTGTGATCATGAAGATTATAGTGAGGTAGTGGAGGAGAGTTGGAGGAAATATAATGTGCAGAATTATTGCATCACTAACGGGACTGTTAAGAAATTGGAAGGGTGTTGTAAGTGTTTGTGGAGGTGGAGTAGAAAGGCTTTTCCAAATAATATAAACATAATTCAATTATTACAAAGACAATTAGAGAATTGTAATAATGGAATTCTGACTGAGGAAAAGTATCAAGAAAGGTAGAGAATTATTAAATAAATGGAAGAAGTGCGGAATTTAGAAGAAAAATATTGGTTGCAGCATTTACGGGTAAATTGGTTAAGGGAAAGTGATAATAATACAAAAGTTTTTCACTTAACCATAATTCAGAGAAGGGCAAGAAATAAAATATTGAGGCTAAAATCTAGTAATGGATTGTGGATAGACGATGAAAAGAAAATTGCTAAAGAGTTTACGAATCATTATAAGAATCTTTTTTATGGTACTGAGGCCAAAGATATGACAGAAGTGCTGAGGTTTGTGGAGTGTTGTATTATTGAGGAGGATAATTGTAGACTGCTGAGTAGGGTAACCATAGAAGTGGTAAGGTTGGCTTATTTTCAGATGGGGGTAGCAAGGCCCTAGGCCCTAGGTCCTGATGGTTTCTGGGAAATTCTTTCAGTTTCGTTGGGATTTGGTAGGTGAAGATGTATTTGAGGTGGTCAGGAAGTACATTGAGGAGGGAGTTGTGTTAGAACCAATTAATGTTATAGATTTGGTCATGATACCAAAGGTGGACAAACCGGTAATGGTAACTTAGTATTGATCCATTAGTCTTTGTAACTTTTGTTATAAAGTAATTCTAGTTTTAACAAATTGAAAGAAATCTCTCATGCCAAGTGTTATATCTGAAAATCAATGTGCTTTTGTTGAAGGAAGGATGATTTATAATAATATCATGATAGCACACAAGGCATTTCATTATCTTAAAAGGAAGATGAATGGGTTTAGACATGAGTTTGCACTTAAGATAGATATGAGCAAAGCATATAACCGAGTGGAATGGGATTTCTTGAAGGTTGTATTATTGAAGTTGGGCTTTGCTTGCAAATGGGTTAAGTCCATTATGGGATGTTTCAAGTATGTTAAGTATTTAATTATGGTTTATGGGAAGAGAATTGCAGATATTGAGCCTAATAAATGGGTGAGAAAAGGAGATCCACTATCTCCTTTTTTGTTTATCATAGTAGTGGATGTGCTTTCAAATATGGTTAAGTGATATGTAGAGAAGGGGGATTTGGTAGGTGTGAAGCTAGCCATAAATTGTCCAATTTTGTCTCACTATTTGTTTGCTGACGATTCTCTATGTTTTATGAGAGCCACAAAAAGAAACTATAGAAGGTTAATGAAGATTTTTGAAGCATTTGGCAGGACATCTGGCCAGCAAGTAAATTTAGAGAAATCTAGTGTTTGCTTCTCAGCAAATACTGATGAAAGCAAATGGAACGCTGTGTGTAGGTGGTTAGAAATAAAAGAAACTAGTGACCTTGGTAAATATCTGGGTTTACCAATATTGTGGGGAAGATTTAAGGCTGAATCCCTTGCATTTATTAGGGAAAAATGATGAGGAGAATCCAAGGATGGAAGCAGAAGTACTTATCTTAGGTTGGTAAGGAAGTGCTATAAAGGTAGTTGCAAATGCTGTACCGGTTTATCCAATGGTATGTTTTAAATTCCCAAAGAAGATGTGTAAGGAGTTTGATAGAATAATATCAAAGTTTTGGTGGGGAAAAGCGGTAGAGGGGGATGGTATGAATTAGAAGGCATAGGAGGCAATAACTAAGCAGAAGAATATGGGTGGAATGGGATTTAGTGATTTTGCCAATTTTAATTTGGCTCTATTAGCCAAAATTTCTTGGCGAATAATACAAATCCCAATGCCTTATGGGTACGTATGTTGAAAGGTATCTATTATCCTAAGTCTGAATTTTTAAAGGCAAACAAAGGTGGTAAAGCATCTTGGGGATGGGCAAGTATTTTGGATGGAAGGGACATGCTTCTGCCTGATCTAGTGTGGAGGGTTCAGAATGGTAGGAGGGTGAATGTATAGAGGGATAGAGAGGTAAGTGAATCAGATCTTAATGAATCTAGAATTCTATGTGGTGCAGATCCAGAAATACTGGTATCAGATATGATTTGCAATGGGGGTGGAATGAAGAGTTAATTGGGAATTTGTTTAATGAGGATTTTGTGCAAAAAATTAAGCAGATTCCAATTTCTTACGCTGGGGGAGGGGGAGGACAAACTAGTTTGGAGGGGTGGATGGTGTGGAGAATATTCTGTGAAGGCAGGATATGCTATGTTAAAAAAGAAGCAGCAACCTAGTAAGAAAATAAAACAAGAATCATCATATAATATTCCAGAGGGACTATAGAAGCAAATTTGGAAGCTGAAGGTTCCACCTAAGGTTCAACATTTCCTATAGTGAGCAGTAAATGGGTGTTTGGCCATAAGAGGGAACCTATTTAGAAGGAAATATGCTAATGATTCTACATGTTATATATATGGAAAAGCTGAAGAAACAATTGAGTATTGTATCTTGTTGTGTGAGTGGGCTAAATGGATTTGGTTTGGTTCAGAGTTGAATATGATGATTGAAGCAAAAACCATTACAAGGTTTGAGGAATGGTTGTGGAGGTTGGTAGGTGGGAATAGTAGAGTGGATGAATTCGAAAAGGCAATTATAGCTTATATATGCTAGAATATTTGGAAAATGAGATGTTGGGTAATATTTTAGGAGGGGATGGTAAATATTGAGAAAGTTCTGCATAATGCCACCTCTTTAATTGAGGAGTTTAGGGTAGCTAAGGGATGGATGAAGGAGAAGGAGGAACAGAAGTCTACCCTAGATGGTTTTTGCTGGAAAACTCCAAATCCAAGAGTGATTAAGTTAAATATAGATGGTTCATATATGAGTAAAATGGGTAATGTAGGAATTGGGGTGATTTTTAGAAATTATGATAGTGAGGTGCTACAAGGATTCTCTGGGTCTGCGCAGTCATCATCTCCTTTTATGATTGAGGCTCTTGCTGTTAGGAAGGCTGTTGAGATTATGTGTCAAGTAAGGGGTGCAAATTGTATTGTAGAGACTGATTCTGAGATTTTATATGGGGCTTTATGTAGAAAGGATGCTAAAGGGCGTGAATAGAAAAGTAGATGGTTGTGGAGGATACTTTGACTTTACTAAAATCTGGGGGTAACATATGCAACCCCCTTCCTCATCAAAGCCGAGATTAAGTTCATAATTATGTGATTATGTGGAATTAGAGACATAGATGATTTGGGATTTAATAAAAGTAAATTTCCCAAAATCAGGATTTCCAAAAACTTTTCTGAACCTGTTCAACAATGGTCTCATATTCACATTCAATTATACAAATGGCCTGTATAATACAATTTCATTTATAAATATCAGAGTACAATGTAAATTGTCAACACACTCGGGTTCTATTAATCAAATAAGGGTTTTACAAGGCACAAGTGCCCATAATCCATTTCCCATAACTAGGGGATTACACAAAACTATCTAATATCCAAAATGATAACCAAAAACCAAAATAACTCCTAGCCCAGAGCTTTATCCACTCTTCGTCACCTGCTTTTACTTTAGATCCTTCAGCCCTGTCTAAAAATTGTTTTTGGGAGAGTGAGATTCTAAGGAATCCCCATAGTAATAAATCACTCATAGTATGCACAACCACAAAGCATGAAAGCAAACCATCACACAACACATAGCAATTACAATGATAGTTATAGCGGCAAAGGCAGGTATGACTTGCGTCACTCTTACATTTGCTCATGCTGAAGTGCTCACGATGTATTGCACATTCACATGTTTATATCACATATATCACCACAGCTGGGATCCATATAAAATATTTCACATACACACAACCACACTAGCCGGATAATCAAACAAGAATTCACAATTCCGCAATGTAGCCTCGGCAATTACAACGGCAGATGCAACTGTAGGAGTAGGTGTGATAACCATCAACCCCAATGACTGCTCACACTAAACTTCTCACGCTATAATGCCCTATGGCCGATAACACATACACAAGTTCGTAATGGCCTCATGCCGAAGATTTTTCACAACACAATAATGATAGTCATGCATACCAAACATCATATACAACATGAGAGAAAAGTCACTACCTTGGTCCTTCCATGCGTGTTCTGGCACTGGTCTCTCCCGAGTAGGGCAAATATCAAATCCTATAATTCATAATTAGGGACGAGGTGTATACTCTTATTCCAATACTCAAATGACTTCATATCACTTAAATTGGCATTTATGTTCTTTAGGAAGCTACAAATACCTCTAACAAGAGCCCTAAAGGGTTAGAAGAGCTATCCCAAAGATCCCCTTTTTGAAGCACAAGAACAGAATTTTCATTGTTCCACTCGAGTGAAGAAGACCTCACTTTAATGATGATGGACTTGCACTTGGGTCCTGGAAGGAACACTAGAGGGGTAGCCAAATGCTCACTCGAGTTCTAGGAAGTGAGGTGCAGAAAGTGCTCACCCAAGAGTAGAAAGGAATGACAGAAACCAGATATGCTCGCTGCACTGGAGCAAAAACTGAACCACTGTAGTAGTAGCCTAATGCTCACCTGAGTTCCACAAAGTAAAGAACTAGAAGTGATTACCTGAGAGCAGAAAGAACTTTCAAAGGAGAACATCATCGAGCATAAACCTTGGAACTCGAGTGATGGCTTAACACTCGTGAGTGCTAAGACTCACTCTTGAAACTCAACCGTGAGTGACAAACCGAGACGCGAGTTCATAGTGTCAGATACACCTTCACTCGAGTGAGAACCCATAATACTCACAAGTGAGACAACACTCTTGCCTTTTTAACATGGAAGTGTAGGTGAAAAACTGAAGGAAAAATGAAGATACACATAGATGTACTCGAGTGAGATGCACCCTCACTCGAGTGATGCTTATAAGAACCTAGACGCAGCAGAGTTCACAGCATTTTCCTGATGTTACCCAAATGTTTTCAATGATCCCAAACTCTCAACCAGAGCTATCCCCACATAACTGTACCCAAGGAATCACATGGAAACATCAACACCAACAAATTCCTATTCCATTATCATGCTTTGGTTTAAGGCAACATTAAACACAAAATTTCCAAAATCTTCAAACTTAACATTTCAATCCCAAATCCATTTCTATCTATTCAAACACATACCCAAACAACATTTCCATTCCTATAGCATACCAAACTCCCAATGACTCTCATTTTCGAATTTAAGGCCAAAAATTCTAGAAATTCCAAACTTAATCATTTGGCACAAAACATAGATAGAAAGGTTTGTTTTACTTACCTATTCAACGTCTCTAAAGAGGTTTCTTGATTCTCGAACCTCTAAATTTCCTTGAGAGCTCAAATCAACACCAATGGAAGATCTAGAACCATGGAAAAGAAGCCCTCATGCCAAGGAATAATATTAAAGAAAGGAATTTGAGCAAAGGAATTCATATTCTTACCTTTTTCTCAAGCTTTCTTCCTCCTTCTTCTTTCTTTAATGACCGACGAAAAGAGAGGGTGAGATGAGAGAGGTGAGTGTTGAACCTTCCCTGCCTTTGACTTCCCCATACCATTTCAGCTAAAATGAGGGAAAGGGAGAGAAAGAAAATATTAAAATATTACTTTTGACTTTCCCTACCTTCTCTGATCATCTCCTCTTGCCAAGTGTCAACCTCTTATTGGCTCTCATAAAGTAAGTAACCAATTAGTTACTTTAACCACTCCATTAGTCATTTAGTTCCACATCTCATTTCAAATTAGTTAGTAGTTCATTTACCCATTAAGCACTGACTAATTAACCAACAATTTCCATTCTCTCTATTTTTCTTAGATTTTGGCACATTTACCAAAATTGCCACAAAATAAGGAATAATTCAATCTTTAATTCACAATTTATTCTCAATAATCATTATTAGCCCTTAATCAAAATTTTGGGGCATTAAAATTCACCCCCCGTTCAATAAATTTCGTCCCCAAAATTTGCTACATATCATGGGGCATAAAATCAGGAAATCGTTTCTTCATGTCCGCTTCTGCTTCCCAAGTTTCTTCTCTTGGAGAGATTCCCTTCTAGACCACCTTCACAAATGGTAATCTTCGAAGCCTGAGACTCCATTCTTCTCAATCAATGATACGATCTGGCTCTACCGTATAAGTGAAGTTATCTTGCAATTCGACCTCTTCATATTCAATAATATGCTTAGGGTCTGGTTGGTTCTTGAGCTGCGAGATATGGAACACATCATGCAATCGACTCAAATTCGGGGGTAGTGCTATCCGATATGCTACCGGTCTGATTCTTGCTAGAATCTCGAATAGACTAATATACCTTTGACTCAGCTTCTTCCGCTTGATTGCTCTCCCGATCCTGTGACTAAAGATACTCTTAAGAAAACATGATCCCCCACTTCGAACTCTAGAGGTCTTCTCCTTTTATCAGTATAGCTCTTCTGTCGACTTTGTGTTGTAAGGAGCCCTTTCCTGATAATTTTGATCTGCTTGGAAGTTTGCTTAACAAGTTCCGGCCCATATAACTTCCTCTCAAACAGCTCTGTCTATCATAACAATGACTGACACTTTCTTCCATACAATACTTCATACGGAGCCATTTGAATGCTCGCATGATAGCTATTGTTGTAAGCGAACTCAACCAGTAGAAGATAATAGTCCCATTTCCCCTTAAAGTCTAGGATACATGCTCTCAACATATCTTCCAGTGTCTGGATGGTCCTTTTTGACTCTCTGTCTATCTGAGGATGGTAGGCAGTGTTGAACCTCATTGAGTACCCATAGTTTCATACAGAGCCCTCCAGAATCTAGAAGTAAACCGAGGATCTCTGTCAGAGAAAATGTCTTCGATGTACCATGGAGTCTCACAATCTCTTTAATGTATATCTCAGCCAGCTTATCAGGAGAGTAGCTAGCATTGATAGGTATGAAGTGAGCTGATTTCATGAGTCGATCCATAATTACCCAGATTGCATTATAGTTCCTGATCCTGGGCAGACCCACCATTAAATCCATGGTCACACTCTCCCACTTCCATTCTAGAATTTCTTGACTCTGAAGCAATCCTGGCGGTCTCTAGTGTTCAATCTTCACCTTTTGACAGGTAAGACATTGCGTCACATACTTAGTCACATCACTCTTCAACACTGGCCACTAATACATATATTTCAAGTTGTGATACATCTTGGTCATACCGAGGTGAAAAGTATACTAACTCTTATGAGCATCATCCAGAATCCTCTGTCTCAAGTCAGCCTTCAGTGGAACATAGATTATCTTTTGGTAATGCACCAGACTACTAGGTGACAAATCATAATCTCGAGTCCCTCCTTGGTCAATTATAGCTCGGATAGACTGGGCTTACTCATCATGCATCTGAGCCTTTTCAATTTCAGTCCTCAAGTCATTCTCCCCTTAGACCACACCATAATTGGCACACAGGATGTTATTCAAGAGATTTAAATCCCAAAATTCCTCTATCAATTTCTTCTCTTGGATAATCATCGTTGCCACTAGCACCACCTTTCAACTAAAGCATCTGCGAAGACATTATCCTTACCTGGATGATATTTGATCTCATGTTTGTAATCTTTAAGCAACCCCATCCACTGACGCTGTCTCATGTTCAACTCTTTTTTATCATACAGATATTTAAGACTCTTATGGTCGCAATATTGTTCTACTGTCACACCGTACAGGTAATGACGCCAAATCTTCAATACAAACATAATTTTTGTAAGCTCTAGATCATGAGTGGGGTAGTTTATCTCTTGTAGTTTCAGCTATAGAGAGGCATAGGCCACCACTCTTCCCTACTGCATTAGGACATACCCTAACCCCTTCTTACTCACATTATTGTACACGACGTAAGCCTCACAGGGATCAGGTATAATCAACACTGGTGCGTAGTCAACCTCTCCTTCAGCTCAGTGAAACTCTGCTCACAACGTTTATCCCATAAAAATGCTTGATCCTTCCTCGTGAGCTTGGTTATCGGCAATGCAATCTTGGAGAAGTTTTGAATGAACCTCCGATAATAACCAACAAGACCCAGAAAACTGTGAATCTCATAAACAATTTGTGGCCTCTTCCAATCAAGTACTGCTTCCACCTTACTGGGATCCACCAAGACCCCTTCAACATGGCCAAGAAATTTCACTTTTGTATGCCAAAACTCACACTTGCTTAGCTTGGCATAGAGTTGCTTTTCCCCCAATATTCTTAGCACAATTCTCAGATGCTACTTATGCTCTTATCTACTCTTAGAGTTATCAAAATGTCATCGATAAACACTTCCATAAACTAGTCAAGGTACTATCGAAAGATGCGGTTCATATAGTCCATGAATACCGCTGGTGCATTAGTCAACCTGAAGGGCATAACAAGAAACTCATAGTACCCATACCTCATTCTGAAAGCTGTCTTCGGAACTTTTGCTGCCTTCACACGCAACTGATGATACCCCGACCTTAGATCAATTTTAGAGAATACATACGAGCCAGATAATTGATCTAACAGGTCATCGATTCTCAAGAGAGGATACTTGTTCTTGACAGTAATTTTGTTCAACTCTCTATAATCGATACACAACCCCATCTTTCTTTTTCACAAACAACATTGGATCTCCCCACGGTAATACATTGGGTCGAATGAACCCTTTCTCAAGCAATTCTTTAATTTGCTTCTTCAATTACGCCATTTCATTTGGGGCCCTATGGTATGGGGCCTTTGATATCGAACCAGCTCCATGCATAATCTCAATTGGGAACTGCACTTCCCTTTCCAGAGGCAATCCGCTATGGTCGTCCGGGAATACCACAAGGAATTCTATTACCACGGGTATACTTTCTAGAGTTTCACCTTTCTCTCCTTGCACAGAAAAGAACACACCATATACCCTTAGCATCCCCTCTCAAGATATTTCTTAGCTTGAGTCGTTGAAAGAAAATTTAAATTGGCATTCACGTTAATATCCCTCTATGGAGTAGGATAAACTATCTTCTTATTACCACAACCAAGCAGCACATTATTCGCTGCTAACTAGTCGAAACCCAAGATAACTTCTAATTGTTGAAGCGGCAAACAAATCAAATCAACCATGGACTCAAGTCCCTCAACAACTATCACATAATTGAGACAAGCTTCAGTCGTCATAGCCTTGACACCCATTGGTGTTGACACAACCAAGTCAAATGGCAGTTTATGCACATGCAATCCCAGGCGTTTTACACAGTCATAAGCAATAAAAGAATGACTAGCACTCGAATCAAACAAAGCTTGTAACTCATTACCATAGACAAGAATTTTACCTTAGATCAATTAAGGCAACTTTTGGGCCTCCTCATGTGTCATCGCGAACACTTGACCCATATTCCTGGGCCTTTGCTCTACCGATTGTCGTGGGCACTGAGTAGAAGATGACCCGGCTGTTTGCAGTTGAAGCACATCACTTGCCTCGTGCAGGTTCTACCCGTATGGTACTTTCTATACTGATTGCATACTGGTCCCGCTGGAGGTCTTTTATCACCACGACCCCCAGATTGATAGGGCTTCTTGCTATTGCCCCCAGATAAGGACCCTTGTCCCTTCCACTTATGGGAAGTATTTGCCTTGGTAGGCTCATTGCGGCTGCCACTACCCTTAGTCGGGTACAAATCCCTCACATTTTTCTTAGTTATTCTGTACTCTTCTACCACTTTATTGAAGTCGGTAAATAGATGAGTGCCAACCTCTTCCTCAGCTCATGCCTCAAACCTCGAATAAGCATATCAAAGCTCCATTCCTCATCATCTTTATGCCAGAGGTAGGAAGAGTATCGAGATAACCAGATGAAGTGGGATAAATACTCATCAAAGCTTTCCATATCCCTTACTGATGGCTAGGAATTCGGATTCCTTCTTAAGTCTCACTGACTCAGGGAAGTACTTCTCATGGAACTTCTCTTCAACACCTCCCAAGTTAGTGGTATGTCTTAGCTTCGCAGTGTCATAGCAATATTTTGCCACCACCGGTCTGTATCCTCTTCTAGTTTATACACTGCCAGTTTCACCTTCACCTCCATTGGACATTTGAGGGCTTCAAAGATCTTCTCCAACCGATTCAACTAGTCCTTAGTAGCTTGAGGTTTAAATCTCCCTCTGAATACTAGAGGCATATGCTTGCAAAATTTTGAGACCCAAAATTGTAAATCTCTACCCTCTCGGGCTGGTACCCCTTGCGACTCTTGATTAGGTACAGTGCGAGATAGGGTCTCTTGAGACCAATTGGACCCCTCAGCTGTCTCCTTATGATGAGTCCCTACTTGGGTTTCCTCTTTGACCTTTTCCTCATTACGCTTGGCCCTTTCTTCCCTAAGCTCTTCTCTTAGCTCAGCTATCATATCTCTTTGCTCTTTGATCAAGTTCATCATTTCTCGCATTGGATCAGGTGGATTGTCATTTACTTCCTCCACCTCTAGATCCCCTGGTTTGAGTCTAGGGTGAACTATTCTATCCTTTAACTCTACAAATGATTCACCATGTCAATACCATAGCAAATGTACACACATAGACCATAAAACTAATATATACCACAAATAGCAGAACTACTCATGTGTATACAATAAACAATCCTAAGTCATCATTTATGACTAAGGCAACAAACTATGGCAACTATCCTAGGAAATCCTACCCTTGCCAGGAACTACAACTCTGATACCAATAAATGTAACCCCCTTCATCATTAAGGCCGAGATTAAGTTCATAATTATGTGATTTTGTGGAAATAGAGAGCAAAAGATGATTTGAGACTTAATAAAAGTAAATTTCCCAAAATCAGGGTTTCCAAAAACTTTTCTGAACCTGTTCAATAATGGTCTCATATTCACATTTCAATTACATAAATGGCTTGTACAATACGATTTCATTCATAAACATCAGAGTACAATGTAAATTCTCAACACACTCGGGTTCTATTAATCAAATAAGGGTTTTACAAGGCACAAGTGCCCATAATCCATTTCCCTTAACTAGGGGATTACACAAAACTATTCAATATCCAAAATGATAACCAAAAACCAAAATAACTCCTAGCCTGGGCTTTATCCACTCTTCGTTACCTGCTTTCCTTTAGATCCTTCGGCCCTATCTAAAAATTATTTTTGGGAGAGTGAGATTCTAAGGAATCCCCGTAGTAACAAATCACTCATAATATGCACAACAACAAAGCATGAAAGCAAATCATCACACAACACATAGCAACTACAATGACAGTTACAACAGCAAGGGCAGGTATGACTTGCATCACCTGTACGTTTGCTCACATTGAAGTGCTCAGGTTGTATTGCACATTCACATGTTCATATCACATATATCACCACAGCTGGGATCCATATAAAATATTTCACATACACACAGCCAAACTGGCTGGATAATCAAACAGGAATTCATAATTCCATAACGCAGCCTTGGCAATTATAATGGCAGATGCAACGGTAGGGGTAGGTGTGATAACCATCATCCCCACGACTACTCACGCTGTAATGCCCTACGACCGATAACACATACACAAGTTCATAATAGCCACATGCCACAGATTTTTCACAACACAATAATGATAATGTTGAAAATTGTGCCCAAAAGGCCAATCATTATACTTTGAACATTATTAATTTAATAAAATTTCTCCATTTTGTTATCATATTATTTACATGTTAACTGTGATAATTATATCCTTGGATGAATCATAAAGATTATCCTAAAACTTTGATAAAATATGGAGATACGAATCAAAGTCTTAGGCGCTTGTAAGAGTACAAGATGCTGGACCAACCCACTGTGAGAAAGCTACATGAATCAAGTCATAAGCTTTTCTCTTGTATAACCACGTCACAATGCCCTTAGACCTGAGGTCATCATGGATTCCTACATGAGAGTTGCTAAGCTTTAAACTAGTCAAAAGTCACTTTTGACAGGGAGATGATAAAGGCTACGATCGGGCTTGGTAGTTTTTCATGCAGAGGAATATGAATGATCAAGATGGAATTTGTCTCTCACATTAGTAAAGAGATGTTACTTGGCCCCTCGATGAGTGAGTCTGAGAAATGTATGGCCATACTACGATGGAAAGAAGTTTTCATTTCTATTGTCAGGCTACTCAGGAATCGAGAAAGTAATGGTCAGGAACAAGAGGAAAACATTATCCATGCCTTATCCTTGACCGATATATCGTGTGACAAACGGGACGTGACATGGTTGTATGACAGGTTGCATTGTGTTAACGATCCTCATATGAATTGGGTAGTCATAATGTCTTACTAGAGGCTGCTTGCGACTTATGGGTTAGTACAGTTATTGACCCACTGTCAACTTCATATGGGGTTATAGGGTCGCACACAAGAATGGCTCAACATGAGTTAATGTTTAATTTAGGGTGGACGAATTTTATATATATATATATAATATAAATTTTTTTAATAATATTATATATATATATATATTCAAAAAAACATATCTTATATGTGTGTGTGTGTATATTATATGATATTGTTATATTGTGTTAGTTTTAAATTTAATCTATTAAGATAGATTAAATTTAATAACTAACATGATAGAGATATAGAATCTCAGATTTAATTTATGAAGATAACTTCAATCTAATAGCTCTTTATTTGGATTAAATAAATAGGTTAAATTAAAACTGTTGGACAGATTTGATTTAAACTAAATTTATTTAATTAGCTCATCAAGATAATTAATTGTTAATTAATTTCAAAATTAATGAAGATTAATTTTGAATTTGAATATAGGCCTCATAGGTTATAAACTTGATAGAACATATATACTTATACATGTATGAGAATTTAGAGTTGCAAGGGAAACCCTAGGAGAGATTAGAGGCGCTAGCATGCAGTCTCTGTCGGAAAGCATTTGGGTGGATACCGGTAAAGGGAGCGGACCTGAGGTGTTGGCTTCTGAGATTGTAAAAACCCTAAGTTTAAAAGGTACGAATCCTTCTAACTTGGTTTAAACGCCGTTGATAGATAATCGATTAGGTCGGCGAATTTTTTTTAAAAATTCTTCTGCTTTGCCTGCCGATCCTAACAGATAAGTCATACATACCAAGCATCATATGCAACATGAGAGAAAAGTCACTACCTTGGTCCTTCCATGCATGTTCTGGCACTGGTCTCTCCTGAGCAGGGAAAATATCAAATCCTATAATTCATAATTAGGGATGAAGTGTTATACTCTTATTCCAATACTCAAATGACTTCATATCACTTAAATTGGTTATCATTTATGTTCTTTAGGAAGCTACAAATACCTCTAACAAGAGCCCTAAAGGGTTGGAAGAGCTATCCCAAAGTTCCCCTTTTTGAAGTACAAGTACAGAATTTTCATAGTTGCACTCGAGTGAAGAAAACCTCACTAGAGTGATGATGGACTTGTACTCGAGTCCTGGAAGCAACACTCGAGTGATAGCCAAATGCTCACTCGAGTTCTATGAAGTGAGGTGCAGAAAGTGCTCACCCAAGAGAAGAAAGGAATGACAAAAATCAGATATGCTCCCTGCGCTGGAGCATAAACCGAACCACTCAAGTGGTAGCCTAATGCTCACCCGAGTTCTACAAAGTGAAGAACTAGAAGTGATTACCCGAGAGCAGAAAGAACTTTCAAGGGAGAACATCACTCAGCATGAACCTTAGAACTCGAGTGATGGCTTAACACTCGTGAGTGCTAAGACTCACTCTTGAAACTCAACTGTGAGTGACAACCCGAGACATGAGTTCATAGTGTGAGATACACCTTCACACGAGTGAGACAAGGTTCACTCGAGTGAGACAAGGTTCACTCGAGTGAGAACCCATAATACTCGCAAGTGAGACAAGACTCTTGCATTTTTAACATGGAAGTGCAGGTGAAAAACTGAAGGAAAAATGAAGATACACATAGATGCACTCGAGTGAGACCTACCCTCACTCGAGTGATGCTTATAAGAACCTAGACGCAGCAGAGTTCATAGCATTTTCCGGATGTTACCCAAATGTTTATAATGATCCCAAACTCTCAACCAGAGCTATACCCACATAACTTTACCCAAGGAGTCACATGGAAACATCAAAACCAACAAATTCCTATTCTATTATGATGCTTTGGTTTTAGGCAACATTAAACACCAAATTCCCAAAATCTTCAAAATTAACATTTCAATCCCAAATCCATTTCTATCTATTCAAACACATACCCAAACAGCATTTCCATGCCTATAGCATACCAAACTCCCAATGACTCTCATTTTTGAATTTAAGGCCAAAAATTCCAAAGTTAATCATTTGGCACAAAACATAGATAGAAAAGTTTGTTTCACTTACCTATTCAACCTCTCTAAAAAGGTTTCTTGATTCTCCAACCTCTAAATTTTCTTGAGAGCTCAAATCAACACCAATGGAAGATCTAGAACCATGGAAATGAAGCCCTCAAGCCAAGGAATAATATTAAAGAAAGGAATATGAGCAATGGAGGTCATCTTCTGACCTTTTTCTCAAGCTTTTTTCCTCCTCCTTCTTGCTTCAATGGCTGATGAAAAGAGAGAGAGAGAGAGGGAGATGAGAGAGATGAGTGTTGAAGAAGATGAAGCAATGACCATACTCCCATCCCCCTACCATTTCAGCAAAAATGAGGGAAAGAGAGAGAAAGAAAATGTTAAAATATTGCTTTTGACTTTCTATGCCCTCTCTTATCATCTTCTCTTGCCAAGTGTCAACCTCTTATTGGCTCTCATAAAGTAAGTAACCAATTAGTTACTTTAACCACTCCATTAGCCATTTAGTTTCACATCTCATTTCAAATTAGTTAGTAGTTAATTTTCCCATTAATCTCTGACTAATTAACCAACAATTTCCATTCTCTATATTTTTCCCAAATTTTGGCACATTTACCGAAATTGCCAAAAAACACAGAATAATTCAATCTTTAATTCAAAATTTATTCTCAATAATCATCATTAGCCCTTAATCAAAATTTTAGGGCATTACAACATCTCTTTTGGGGTGGTCCCTAGGTCTTGTAATAAAGCTGCTGATTGGTTAGTAGCTGCTAGGTCAAAGAAGGTAAAACTAGGTGATTGGGTTATTCAACACCCACCTTCTATTGCCATTATTTTGGACTAGGAAATGGTTTAGTGTTAAGGGAATGGTCAACGCATGAGCATGAGTGAAAGGACTGGTATTGGCTAAGGTTGATTCAAATAGGTGTACTGATTGATATCCTGGTATTGCTTTAGTATATCAGTATGCCATATGATGGTTTAATGTTATTTGTTGTCAATTTTTTTTCTGTCTATTTTGTGGTGAGTTTGTGTTAGTTTATGTTGTTTAGGTTTTTCGAGCTTTTCCTTTGGCTTTAGCTATTAGTGTGTGTAATGATTTTGTTTGTGATTAATTAAATTGACTTTGTTTGGGAAAAAAGAACTCTAATTAGGAACAAATGTCACCAACAAGACTTAAGGCCTGTTTGGTTGGAGGCTTTTTTAGGGGAGGGGATAAGTCTAAAAGTGTGTTTGGTTGGGTAAAATGAAGTAGAGGAAAAAATGAAATTTTGTTCACCCCCCTCCCCCAAACAAAATTAGGAGTACTAAGTCATGCTAATTTTTTGATACTCCAAGTTAACCCTTTGAACTGAAATTGGTTTTTTGCTCTTCCATTACTTTTCTCTACTGTCTTTTACTTCGCCCTTCCTCCTCTAGTCATCCTCATTGCTGCCACTTACTCCTCCATATCTTAACTTTTCAATCTCTTCTAAACTCACAAAGCTTGACCTTTGTCACTCTCTGTTTTCGCCTAATCCATGAGATTTCCTCTCTTAAGTTGATCTAATTCCGTCTCAAACATAATTCCTCTTCCATCATCATTTACAAGACCAATCTTCTCATAGTTGTCTTCAAAGAGTTTATTAGAAGTTTGGGGCTTGTTTGTTTTTGTTTTCTATTCTTTTGTTTCCAAAATAGTTTTATAAAATTGCTTTTAAAAATAAGTTTTGAGAAAAAAAGTTTGGATAGTTGTTTTTTAAAAAATGTTTTTTAAAGTGGCGTGGTGGTAGCCATCGCTGGCAATATAGTATCAATAGTGGATAGATGACAGCTTCAAAAAATAAAATATAGAAAAATAAAAAAAAAGAAAACACCTAAAAACTGTTTTTTGGTTTTTTAGATTTTAAAAACAACTTTTGATTTTTCATTTTTAAAAATAATTTGTTGAAGACAGTTTTCTAAACAATTTTTTTATAACCTGTTTTTTTTTCTATTTTCTATTTTCTGTTTCCAATACAGTTTTATAAAATTGTTTTTAAAAACAAGTTTTGAAAAAAAAAATCCTTTCAGATGGTTGTTTTGAAAAAAATGTTTTTCAATAGCCACTATTACAAAAAATGCCTTTTATGATGGTTATTATCTGTCATATATAATGGTTTCAAACTATTATATATGTGTGAGCTATATATGGTTGGTGCATATACATAATGGTTTCAAATTGTGAATTATTTAGTATATGTTATAATGGTTTTAATATAATAACCGTTATGTATTGAGTTGTGGTGAGACCATGCGGTACATAATGCTGTAATGATAATAAAATGGCCTCATGTAAACAATCATTATAAACTTTGTAACATACATAACGGTACTTTTACAATAACCATTATATAAAGTATAAACTTACATAATGGGAGTTATATTACAACTGTTATTTATTTGCTATAAATGTTAACGGGTTGAATGACACATCTGTCATATGTAGTTTATAAATAAATAACAGTTTTTATGTATGAACCATCACTTTTTAAGGCATTTTTTTAAAAAAACAGGATTGTCCTTTCAATATCCCCTTATATGAATACAGAATGAAATTGTACATAAATTTGTATATATATTTACAGCCATTCATGTATATATATATTAAAACCAAAAGTTTAAAACCGTATATAGTATATACATGAGATAGAGTTTCTGCTTTGCTTATTTAACTTGACTGTATAATAGAATAGAAGCTCACACATCGAGTATAGAAATGCAATTTAGGATCATTCAAGACATTTTTAGCTTTATGGCTCAAGGTGTATGAGCCTCAAGGGAGACTTGATAGAGAAGGAAGGATGAGATGTTACTATAGAAAGCCACATGGTATGGGCAATGCCTTTTATGGTAACATCTGATCCCTCCTTCTCTATCAAGTCTCGCTCGAGGCTTATACACCTTGAGCCCTTTACGGTAGGGAGCTCTATTGAGCCTAGCCACAAATCCAGGAATGTCTTAATCCATCCCAAATTGCATATTTATACTCAATGTGTGAGCTTCTGTTATATTATAAAATTAAGTCCAACAAGCAAAAGAAAAGTATAAACTTTATCTCGTGCATATATTATAAGACTCTATCTCTTTTTATCCAAAGGTATTTTTCTTTAAAAACTATTTTGCTCTTACCTTCAAAGAATATAGCATATGGTAGACATGTAAATTCTTCCATTGAAGAGTAGAGCAAAGGACTAAATAAACATAGTGAAGTCTTTATAAATCTTTAACAACTTCTTGTAATAGGAGAGGAGCCTTCGATTAGCACAATTGTTTTTTCCACAAAAACATGAGCACAACTAAGGTCAAAACCTTGGTACAAAACATGAAATGAATAATGGAGAATGTAGAATAGAGAAGGGAAATCATACCTATATATGAGGAGAACAGACCATGCAAAGAAATGTGACTTAGCTAGATATGAAGAACAAAAACATGAGTTAGGGCAAATAAAGCAACTTGCATAGCTGTTGCCAACAAGTGCAATGAATACTTTGGATTATGTGGCTTTACTGAAAATGGCTAGAGAAGTGTGGTTCCATGGTTGGTTGGTTACAATAAACCTTAAGACATGTATGGTAATGAACAAAAACATGAGTTAAGGCAAATACAGCAACCCGTGTTGCTGTTGCTAAGAAGTACGGAGAAGGCTTTAGATGGTGTGGTTTGATTGAAAACAATGGTCAATGACCAGAAAAGTCAACTGGAATAGTGTGGTTCCAAGGTCGACGCATTTACATTCAACTTAAGACAAGTGTGCTAATGAATGAAATAGAGAAGGTGGATAGACGTTTAAATAGAGGTGAATGTTTAACTTTATAATGGTTCAAATACAAAACTTGTTATGTATTGAGGCGTTGTTATATATATGATGGTTATTATAAGAAACCTATTAGCTATTTTGGAAACATATGTTACGGTTTCAAACTAATGACTGTTAATTATCTGGACATTTTTTTAAAAAAATAGGGGGTTCTACTATCGAATTCCCTTAATTTCATAGACATCACATAAACAAACAATAATACAATAGGCTATCCATTAAAAAACAAAAAATTAACCTAACATAGCAGCAGGAAAATAGTCCAAACACAAAGATGCAACATCATTAAAACAACAATACACAGAAATTAAGTGTTTTTTTCTTTTCCTAGTCTTATCTTTTTGTAAGTTATTCTTCTTAGCTTGCATTCTTCTCTTCTTATCAAGTAATAATTTTCCCTTCTTCAAAACCCTATTGCCTTCATTGTGACCATGCTTGATGAATAAATCATCTTCTTCATCCAAATTTAATAGTTCAGATGACCTCCCATTGAATAGATCATCCTTAACTCCATCACCCATCTCCTCATCAGTCACTTTATTTGTCAACGAAACAAAAAACCATCTATGTTTATAAGCAGCATGAATGTAGAACACTTGTTGAGCCTGAAAAGTCAAAATAAAAGGCTCATCTTTATATCCTTCCTTATTCAAATTCAATTGTATCAAGCCTAAGTCAACAATTCTCAAGCCATAATTATTGTTAACTCACTTGCAATAAAAAATGGGAACCCAAAAGCCGATATAATTCAACTCCTAGATGTGCTCAGTCACCCTAAAGTATGAAATCTTTGCAAAGATAGGATTTCTATCTTTGGAACTCAATACATGAATGGTGTTAGCTATAAGAGTTAAACCACTATTTTGCATTTTGCTTTGATCATATAGCTCCTCGGTGTAGAAGGTAATTGCTTGGACTATATGCTAAGAAGTTCAATTTACTAGAAATTGATTTAGGGTTAGCTTTATACTTGCTAAGGACTTGATCTTTAAACATGTTGTAAAATTTTTATTGTGTTTTTTACCATACCAACTTTCTCCTTTGTAGGGATTTCTCTATGAATTTGATACATATGATTGCACACATACTTATCAACCCCATCAGAGTTGTGTAAGATATATAGGTGTGCTTGCTCCAACTGTTTGTTAGAGATAGTCACAACTTTCTTGTCATGCTCCCTTGCCCACCAGTCCTTCCCTTATGTCGAGACGCAGGTAGCCCAATATTTCTTACTTGTTTTAAGTATGTGGTAGAAAATTTAGCGGCCTCTTTACAGATATATCGTTCAACAATGAAACCCTTCAATTTTTCACCAACCCTTTCTTTATCTTCATGAAAACTTCAACTAGGTACATTCACCTTAAATAGGTTGGGCCACAAAGTTGTACCTTTCTAACCAAGTAAGTTTTTGGGTGGACCATGATGTCAAAGAATGCTAGAGGAAAATACATCTTTAGTTCACATAATGTGTGTATGATTTGGTTTTGCAACCTTAGCAATTTTTTACATCTATCACTTTACTGCAAAGTAACTTAAAGAAGAATATAACTCGGTGATTGCGACTCACACCTTCTAAGGCAAGATACCCGTATAGCCACCAAAATCAAATTCTCCATCAAGATATGGTAGTCAAGAGATTTTAATCCCATAAGTTTCAAGTCCTTAACTGGCACAAGTCTTTTGATGTTTGAAGAGTATCCCTCTATCATCGTGACTAAAGCAAGGAATTGATAAAAACTAGTTTTTCCTTTATTTGATAGTGTGTGAGGTGCAAGATGTAGAAATGTATGAGCTGCCCTCTCTTCTGGTGCTAATTCTTCCCTTATTCCCCATCTCAACCATGTTTAACCTAGCATTTATGCCAACTTTGATCTTTCTTGGAATATTGTGAAACGCCCCAACAATACTTGTGCACACATTTTTCTCAACATCAAGAAAATGTCTAACATCCAGGGTCCTCCATAAGGAAAGTCAAAGAAAATGGACCTCTTCCTCTTCCTGTTAGTCTGAACATCAATTGCAAAAGTTCACCAAATAGACATTCTATATCTTTCACCTTTTGATATACCTGTTTACTGGTCAAAGGTTGAGGTTCCCTACCCTCTTCTGATTTCCAATTGAAATATTTTATTAAACGCCAGTAAGGATGATCTCAAAGCAATCATCTTCCATGTTCCATATAGGAATTATACATACCAAGTTTCTATCTAATTGAATGTGTACCCTCTTTATAAATTGGACATCCAAGAATGCTGTATCTTAACAAATTACCGTATGTAGGAAAATCATTGATAGTGCCAAAGAGCATGGCTCTTAAGTTGAATTTTTCTTCCTTGTAAGTATCATATACCACGACCCTATTATCCCATAAATGCTTCGAGTCTTTAATTAGTGGAGCTAGGTAGACATCTATGTCATTCCTATGTTGCTTGGGCCCTATGATTAGCATGGATAATATAGAGTACTTGCACTTTATGTATAGCTATAGAGGAAGGTTATATATAAATAATATTACTGTCATATACTGTGGATACTCCTTTGCATCACAAAAGGGTTTATCCCATCAATAGCCAATGCAAAGCATAGGTTCCTATCTTCTTTAGCGAATTCAGGGTAGTTCAGATGAAACTTCTTCCATTCTAGAGAATTAGCAAGATGTTTAAGTATGTTGTCATCTATCCTTTTATCTTTATTCAATCTTAAATTTTTTACATCTTCAAGATCGATATATAGGCATTTAAATGTAGGTATAATGGGGGAAATACCATAACACCATATTTGGGCTCTTCCTGTTCTATTTTTGTAACACTCATTATTTATTCCCCTTTTATTATGCATGGGAAGCGTAAATGTTTTTGTAACACTCATTATTTATTCCACTATTTAAGCCTGCAAATTAAGATTTTCATATCCATCTTCCTATTTTCAACTAGTTAAATGTGCAAACTCACACTCGTTCATTCTTCTTTACATATATATATACACACACACACACATACAACCATGAGATCTCAACTCATTCATGGCATTTTTATACAATTAAATACATAATAATAATCCAATGCTTCATCACATTTTAACTTCATAATTCTGATGCATTCTTCTTCTGTACTTACCGTACTTATATGGTTGGTTAGGGAGGGTGAGATTCGGGAGAATCTCAGTAGCAAACAATACAAGTTTTGCATGCAAGATATATGCTTTGTGCATGATATGCTTGCCTTACCCCAATTCATGCTAAGATAATGACATATTGCATTCTCAATACTTCACATCTCATACATATGGCTATAGCATCAATAGTATCACAGCTTCAATTATTCATATATGCTTCACCTAAACAAGTAAAGCAATCATACACATTAATGCACAAGTATACATATCAAGTGCATGCAATTTAAAGTTTACTACTTTTACACATTTATATCATCCTCTAGTTCCTTTTCTTCTAACCATTGAGGTTGATTGAAGAATCTTCCATTTCCTATTTCTTGACATTTCATGGCCCTAAAGACATAATTGCATCATTAGAGCCATGACAGCAAGTCATTACACATGACTTGCTTTTCTTACATAATCTTTGTAACTTTCCCCACTTTACGTCTTACACACTATGTGCTTTAGTCCCTTGTGGATTAGGTCTGTATTATGGTCACATTATGTTCTAAGAGGTGTCTTTACTCTTTAGACCTATACTTGTCATAATTTACCTTAAATGCGACAAATTTGTTTGTCAAACTAATCTATCAAATTTGTCACTCAACTTTGAAAATTCTTAATCTAGAAAAATCCAATTGAGGTGGTTGTAGTCCTATGGAAAGCTCTTTAAGTCTCTTTACATAAAAAATATCATCCACTGCCAATTATAGGCCCAAGAGTTCAGAAATCCTCAAACATCAACACTACCTCAGAATTCATTCCAGATTCAAAGCCTAAACTTTGGCAGATCATAACTTACAATTTACAAACCCAAATAATACATATTATATATCAATTTAATGCTTAAGATGTCTGCTTTCAACCTGAAAAATATCATGATCATCAGACAAGGTTTAAATGTTTAAAAACACCTCACAAGCAAAATGCCACCAATATGGTAGATTCTACAACAACACTTTAAATTTCAAAGTTAGGATTTTCTAACCAATCATCCAAAAAATCAAATCCACATGCTATCCCCACACAATGTAGGCTATAGAATCCATTATTAACATCAAATTGATCAAAATCTAGCTGACTAATTTGCACCGAAATTCGTATTCTATTCCGAGTGCAGTTTGGGATTCTTACTAATTTAGACTTAGTAGTATACTTTATTCAGGCTTATTCTCAAGCCTCTAGTCCTAAAATTAAGGATATTACAATTCTCCCCCCGTTCAATAAATTTCATCTTTGAAAATTTAAACATCTATACCTCGAGGAATCATTTCTTATCACTTAGTCTAACCCTTTTGTGTTCAAGTTCATAAGCTATGCAACACAACTATCATTATATTATTAACAAAGACCTTAGATAGTATATAACATTCCTTATTCAACATTCACATTCAACAATCAGTGATATAAGCAAAATAACATTAACCCACCATCGGGTTTATTCCTATTAGATTTTATAATTTCTTCTTTCTTCATTCCTTTCCTAATGATTTTTTTCTTGATGACCATTCTCCATTTATGAGGTATTATAAGCAAAATAACATCAACCCATCATCGGGTTTATGACTAATCTAAAAGATATACAACATTAAATATAGTTGGTAGTCAATGTAGAAGATAAGTATATTATAAAAACTTTTTGCTCTTAATACTTGACATCTATATTTGACATTATCAAAACTATTCATATCTAACAACATCTATTTACCATTTAAGCCATTATCACATTTTTGCATAGCAACTTACACTGCCATTTTTTTCACGTATTGTGGAAAAATTATAACTTAATCTAGGGAACTCTAAATAGGGTGGTTCAAAGTCCTATATGAAGCTCTCTAAGTCAACTTTAAGGGAAAAATATTACCTACTGCCATTTATACTCCCAATAGTGGAGGCCCTTTTTTATTGTTTTTATGTGGTGAGATGTGTTCCTTTAATTGTTAGTGTTTGGAAAAATGTAAAAGTTGATAATAATGGCTACAAGGAGGAGGGAGACCAAAGTTAGATAGGAGATAGATGAACGTTGGAGATGACAAGGGAGGAGCCAGGTGAGAGAAGGGAGTTTATGATGAGAGAGAAGGTGGGCTTTTTTTTAAGTGAAAAATTACTGAATAAAAATTATTTAGAAAAAAACTTGCCACATCAGCTGATAAATAGGATGATACTTATTAACATGGCACATTTTAATTGGACAGAGCATAAGTGGCATAGTGCTCTTCGAGCGTGCAAGAATTTCTCAAAAATGCTAGGAGAGTGGGGCCAAAATTGAATAAAGAGGGAGGGGAAAGGCGGTTTGTAGGGAATAGATGGCAGGAGGAGCCTGCCACCTTTTCCATTTACAAAAAAAAAAATAAGAAAAATTAATTATGGAAACTATTTATTCATGAATAATTCCATCCTTATATAATTGATGATGCAATATGCGGGTATGAATACGTAGTCTTTTAAAAAATTGAATAGAAGATAAATGGTTAGTTGAAATTTACAAATTTAATTAAATAATTAAATAGTATAATTTTATAGTAAATAACAATATAAGATAAATATGAGGTTCGAATATGGATCACCCCACCCTATATGTGTAAAACAACTTCAAATTATATACGTTCAAGGGAAAACTTGGTAGAGAAGAAGATAACTGAAAAGACCCTTTCTCATAAACGAACATTTAATCATAATGGTCTAATTAAAAACCTAATTAATAATAGATAAGTGAATATATAATCTTTCAATAAAACACATCGGAGTCTAGAGCAAAAACCCTGCCCACAAACCCACTATAGAAACCTTTGACTTTAGGCACTAGTAACTAAAAATGAGAAGTCACAACCCATAAGTTATATCCACAACAACTCCCACAAAAAGGGTCTACACCAAAACATTTTCTTAAACCACGTGATTTAACAATAGATCCACCAAAATATCAGAGTGTATAAAATAAGGCTTCTGGCCTAACAATATTTAATCATTTATCCATAATAGTTATTTAAAACAATAAATATCATATCTCAAAAACATGAGGGCCCTAGAATGACAATATAAAAATCAATACATCACATCAAAAGTATAAGGCCTATAAGGCTTCCAATGCCTATGCTTTTGGCTGCTTCCCTTGGCCTTTACCAAAATTAGAGATCTTGCCTAGAAAATATTAACAACGACCCCAGGGGGACATAAAGTACTAATAACCAAAATCAATTCACAAAGTATTGCAAGAAAGTTTGTTAGTCAAAGAAGCAAGTTTGCCGATCTTAATAATATTCTCAGTAATAAAACATCACATAATACTTTCAATGATTAGAATCATCCTTACTCATCCATCCTACTCCTCCTATTTTTTGGTGTGGTATTATACTTGGCTAAAGGTTAGCTAGTCACTTTAATAATATTGGCCCCTCTTGTGCCACCATCGATATATCGTAATAGGGAGGTGTCCGCCTAAAATACTCAACTCAAATCTGGGCTAGGAATGAGAGAGTCAATGGGCACAAATTCACCATATCTATTCCACACAACCCATTATATTCCATAACAGAAAAAAACATAATATCAATATAGTTTTCAAAATCATTTTGCAAGATTATCATTCCATGGCCATCATTCTATCACAACTATCACAATATTAACAACCTTAATCATAATCCCAAATCATACATACAAGTTGGAAAATACACTACTTTATTGAACTAAGTTCATATTCAAACATGCACATGATTTTCAAAAATGCATACAAGTTGTATAGATGAAAGTAAGGTTTAGAAAACACCTTATAACCCAAAGCATGCATATAGAATAAATTAACCCCGGATACTTTAACTTTAAGCTCAAACCTCACAATTGAGTGGGCAAGGCCTGGACAAGAACAATCGAGGTACAAGATCAATCTGCATCACTAATGTAGATACAAGTAAAAAATAGTTAAAACAAATGACATAACCCATAAAACTCAACTTCCTAGCCTTAACTCACATTTTTCTCACTCTATTACTTGACCTAAATCACCATTTCCTCTATAAACCCACCAATACCACAATCCAACTTAGAATCCTCATTTCATCAGTTCAAATAATTCCTTAGATACCTTAATCAACCTCAACAACATCCATTCATATCAATTTCCCTATTTTGTACTACAAAGTTTCACCTCCAACATACCCATAATTGAAAATCCATCAATATCAACATTTTAAACCAATTAAACCTCCAATCTAACTCATATGAACATAGCACAATCATTAAATAACTCCTCAAACCATTGTAATATCTAAAGCCTGCCAAACCTTAACTTAAAAAAACCCAAACTTTTATTTTCATATAACTCAAAATCTAACAAAACTAAACCGGAAAAACCTTTAATCTACTCCATATAACTCATTTAAACTCAAACAATTCAGTAGAAAATTTGGCAAATTCGAAACCCACTTAGAGCTCTAAATTTTCAAAACCAAAAATATGAAAAACTAAGAAGAAATGAGAGAAATCAACATATAATCACTTACTTGTTAGATCTCATGTTTTGATGATAACAAAAGAATGGTTTGAAAAGGAAATGATTAATAATCAAGTTTGAACAAAGTAATGACAGGAACAAGTATCACTTGAAGTAAGCATTGAAGTAATGAGGAAAGGCCAAGAGAAAATGCTGAGGAACTTGATCAGGAGAAGGTTTTTCTAAGGCATTACTCGAGGCGCTACTCGAGTAATGAGACAAAACTTGAAGTAATCAGAGACAACTTCCAGTAACCTGCCACCGTTAGTCGAGGCGCTACTCGAGTAATAGTGTAAGTATTTTTAAGTTGCCCTCGGCCTGCCAATGTTACTCGAGGCGCTACTCGAGTAACCATGTGAAAAACTTCCAGTTGCCATCAGGTTGCCAAAGATACTCGAGGCGTTCCTCGAGTAACTCTGTTTCTAAAAAATGATGCTCTCGGCATTTTGTACCACTGCAACATTACTCGAGTAGGTACTCGAGTAATGCACTAAAGTAAGTGAAAAACTTGAAGGTGGTATCCGAGTAACTTGATATATTTTTTAACTCATTTCCTCGAGTCCTTACTTTGATATGCAAGTATTCAATAATCTATTTTAAGTGGATTCCTCGAGTAGGTACCCGAGTATGAAGAGATAACTTCAAGGGAAACCTCAAGTCATTACCCGGGTAAGTCAAGCACAGTAAGTACAGTTACTCGAGGTGGTACCCGAGTAACCTATGCAAAAATGAATGCATTACTAGAGTCTGTACCCGAGTAATGAGGTAAGTGCTCTCGGCATCTAAATCCTGCAACATTACTGGAGTAAAGCATCGAGTAACCAAAAGTTTTTATAAAGGTTTACTCGAGTTGGTACCCGAGTAACTCATAAAGTTGTGAGTGCATTACTCGAGTAGGTACCCGAGTAAATAACTATTTACAAAGGTTTGAAATTTAGTTTACTCCATGCACTACCCGAGTAATCTTGTATTACAGTTTGACAAAGATTTCTCGATGTTACTCGAGTAGGTACTCGAGTAAGCTTCATGTGATACTCGAGTACCTACTCGAGTAAGCAAACCCAGAAATCTAGAAACCTTTCAAACGTTGAATATTTTGTTTTCTATATGATTAATCTTTCATTGTGTTAGTATTCTTAGCCTATTTACAGATGAACAATGAAGAAATCATATCAAGTAGTGGAAGTCAAATGAAACGTTCAAATGTCACCGACCGTCACCTACCACAACGTATGTTTTTCAAAAACTGGAAAAGTCAATAATGGCTGCGCACGCTCCAACGGACATGAAGAAATACGTTCCAGCAATCATTACCAATGTATCTATATATATGTGAACATCTGAACAGAGAACAACACAAGAACACACTTACGAACGTATCATCAAGTTCATTACTCTGTTTTCATTATACTTGTGTTTCTATGCTTCAGTGATTCTTATTTACTCTGTGAAGAGAGATATTTCATTCAAACTCAATATTTGTTATTGAGGTAACTTAAGGTTGTGGAACCTTGAGTTGGGATTGAATTACAACTTGTAAGGGGGAGCGAGTGTCCAGGTGTAGGAACTTGCTTGTACTGAGGTGCCAAGAACCCACTGAATCTTGGAAGATATAGTGAAACTCTCAGAGAAGCTCTGAGGACTGGACGTAGGTTAAAGTGGTTGTGGCCGAACCAGTATAACTCCCGGTGTACACTTCGGTGATATTTCTCCTTACTCTTTCATGTTTTAATTTCAACGTCAAATTTTATATTTGCAACGAAATTTTTAAGATCACCCAATTCACCCCCCCTCTTGGGTGAAATGCTTGCTCTAACATTACTTGGGTGTTAGAAAGCTTGAATACACTCCTAAAAGACCAAAAATGTAAACTCTAACAATGTCTAAATGTTCTCTCCCTCATTTCTTCTAATTTTTGAGCACCCAACTCTCAATTTATAAAAATTTGTGGCATTAGTCACTAAGCCATGATTTAAGCCCCTAGTGCTAGAGCTCTTTGTTTAAGCCAGCGCTTAGGCACTGGTGCTCTCTGCCTCCACTAGTGCCTGGGCTCTCGTTTCAGCGCCTAGGTGCTAGCGCTCTCTACATCAGTCCACCACCTAGGCCCTTATTTGAGCGCTTGGGCTCTAAAACTCCCTTTTACATTTTCCATATCATTATATCTTTTTCCAATATTTTTTACTTCCAAATGTCAACACCTTTTAATAAAATAGGTAACTACTCTAAAACTTCCTTCATAATCTCTTTAGTATATAATCAATAATGAATTACCTAATTACTCAATTTCCATACAAATCATTACTTAATTAACACTAAACCTTGCTATGAAAATTCAGGATGTTACAACACTCCCCACCTAAATAGGAATTTTGTCTCCAACTCTTTAGCTACTTCTTCCATTTGTGATGGGTTATACCTTGTAATATAGAACTAATCGAATGTATATCTGAATGAATGAGTGTATATATATCTTTGTAGGATCAATTTCATCAGGCTCATACAAGATTATGTCCTTCATGTAGCACATCATGCAATATCCACATTCATTGTTCCTTTTTGATTGCCATAGGCACTATAAAGAAATTAGAAGAAAAATGTGTCAATTTGTCATATATAAACTATATATGTACTTCAATATAATATTATAGTTAATTGTGAATTATATATATACCTTTGCTATTAGCCATAGGAAGGCTTTTCTGAAGTGGCTAGCTATAACATCCCAAATTTTAGTTACCAAAATTCCTTTATACTTTTGAGTATTAACGGTAATAAAATAGTGAATATTGGCACAATAAAATGGTGATTCTGGAATTTTGTGGCTAGAATTAGCTTTGAGTAATATTTTATCTTTAAAGTATACTCAAAGAACTTTAAGTATGAATTTGAACCACCCCAATTGAAATTCTATAGAATTAGTTATAGATTTTCAAAGTTTGGTCAAAATGCTGGCAACTTTTGGCTACCATGCGAATTTAAGAAGGAAAGGGCCAAATGTAATTTCTTTGAATTCCAAGGGTTAAGTTGAGCACTTGGGGCTAGTATAGCCATACTAGAGGTTCATTGGTCATGGCTCTAATAATGTCATTATTTATCTAGTGCCATGAGGTGACAAAGAAGAAGCAACTTCAATGGTTGGGAAAAGGTACAAGAGGAAGACTCAAGACAAGTGGTAGTAAACTTACTTAACTTACTTGTATTTGATGTGTTTGTTGTATATTGATTTACAATATTGCTTTGCTTGATTATGTGAAGCATGTATGAATGAATGAATCTCTATGTCTATTTATATTGTGGCGATAGATATGGTGCATGAAACATTGAGCTTGCAGAAATGTCATTATGTGAACATGAGCTTTTGTAAGGCAAGCATATAATATACTAGCATTCATCTTACATGCATTATTAGTATTGTTTACTATTGAGATTCCCTCAAATCTCACCCTCCCCAACCAACCAATTAGGTAGGTGTAAGCAGAGAAAAGAACTGCACAAGAGGAATTTATTGGTGGAATAAAGACAAGAAGGTGTCAATGTTTCATTATAAGGGGTTTAGACACCCTAGTAGCCCTATGTGGCTACATTATTTGTAATTGTTATATAAAATCCTTGTGTGGAATTTCTGTAATTATGCACTTTTTATTAGTATATTTATACTATTCTCATGTGCCCACCGAACTACACGCAAAAACTCTAAAAAACGTGGAAATAAGATAAGGGTGTGACACCAGCTGTAACCCCCTACCATAATTATATCCGAAATATGCCATTAAAGTGAAATAGAAACCAATAACAATCAAATAACACTTTTACAAACCCATCTACCCGATGGGGATTTCATAAATATATTTCGAAATCATTTATAACCTGATCTCACATTCACATTTTGAATACAATTACTACATGAAGATAAATCACATTTTAACATATCAGAGTTCGCAATGTAATTCCTGGCCAATCCCGGGTTCCATACATTAGTCAAAGCCTTACAGGGCATATTCGCCCATATACAATTTCTCAAATAGGGGATTACTCAAACTATCTCATATACATAATCAAATCCTCATTGACATATACACAACCAAATCCTAATACATATCCCAACAAGCAATAATAACCAACTACCGAATATTTAACCCGAAGGAAGTCCTTGCCGTTCCTGATTGCTTGCTCCATCCTTGATCCACTACCTTGTCTGAAAGGTTAGTAGGGGAGGGTAAATTTTAAGAGAATCTTAGTAGGAAAACAATACCAATATGCATGTACGATAAATGTTTAATGCATGACATGCTTGCATCATATAACTCATGCTCACACAATGACAAATTTGTACGCTCAATGCTTCAAACAACATACTGATGCCCATAGCATAAATTAAAACATAGCTTCAAATTACACATAGTCATGCAAAGCAAAGACATGTACCAACGCACTAACACAAATATCTAATACATACAGGAGAGGTATGTTCCCTAGACTCTTTTCATGTGTGCGCCAGCACCAGCTACTCACGATCTGAAGAACATCAAACCATGATCAGGACGAATATCCAACCTAAATCATGTACATAGAGTTAATCCATTTTCCAATTCCTCAACATACAAACACTTAATGTTGGCTATCATTAAACACCTTTAGGTGGCTACTCAAACCCCAAACACATGCCTAAAGGGTTGGGAAAACACTTGACCAAAGACCATCTTTGGAAGTCCAAAATGTCATTTTTGGGGGTTGGCCGCAGCCTATAAATCCACTAACTGAAGCCAAAAACGGGTTAGAAACATTTGGGCCGCGGCCAAGAAAATCCTGTTTCTTGGCTGAACTTCCAAAAATCATAACTAATTCCAAAAAAATTGAAATGAGATGATTCCAAAGCCAAATGAAAGCTAGTTAAGTCCTCTTCATAGGAAAAATATGGACCATTACTAGAAAGCACCACAAAGTTTCAGAATTACACAAAACACAACATTGCCCTAAAACTGAGTTCAGTTTTGATCCCAAGGTTTGGAAAACCATAACTCTTAACACACAAAATGAAATGACATAGTTAATGTGTTCATTTTGAAGCTTGGGATGTGAAATTTAATACTAGAAAATTTTAGAATTTTTAGACATCATTTTCCGACACAAAACGTCCACACAAACAGACTGCTTAGAATAGAACTTCAATGGACAACATTTCAGTTTTCATTGGCTTCCAATGGTCCCATTTTCATACCAAACATTATTCCCACACAAATTTTCACAAGGAATCCATTGGAAACACCAAATCAACCAAATTCACATTATATTGACATGTTTTCTCCATGGCACAATATGTCACCCAATGTCACATACAAACACACATTGCCATTCTTTTCATTCCAAGGTTTCAAATCAATCCCAATGACCATATCACACAACAAAACACCAATTGCACCACAATACACAAGGCAATTCCTCCAATCCAAAATCACATGAAGATCAGGGCAAAATTCAAAATTCACAAAGCTCGTCCACAAATCACAAACCTTAGATCAAAAGGCTTCAAATGCTCACCTTTTCCTCTTTCCCAAACCAATTCCTTGATTTTTCATCTCTCTACTTTTCCTCAAGCTATCAAACACCTCCAATCAAGAATCTAAAACCATAGAGATGAAGCTCTCATCACTATGAACAACATTAAAGAAGGGTATTTGAGCATTAGAGGACATTATCTCACCTAAACATTGAACTCTTCCTTTCTCTTTCTTCCTTGTGCTTGGCGTCCCTGGAGGATGAAGAGAGAGATGAGAGATGAGGATGATGATAAGATTTTTGAGCCAAAATGGCCTCTTAGACGTCCAAAAAGGAAGGAAAGGAGAGAGGGAATGTGTTGACGCTTTGACCAAGACCCAAGGGTCCAAAACTTGCCAAGTGTCAATGTAACACCCCAAATTTTATATTCACCAAATATATTGTAATTATTTGGGAAATTCAATAAAATGGTGAATATTCATGAATTTGGAATTTATGAATTTATAAATGTTCAATTTCATGGGAAATTGGGCAAAAAATAATTATGGAATTAATTTGGGTAATTTAAAAAGCCCAATATTAAGGTCCAAAAATGAAGGAATATTAGAGAAAATATTTGGTCCAAAAATAGATGGAAATTGGCCAAAGAAAAATAAGAGAAGAAATTGGATTAGAAAGGTAATGGCAAAATCGTAATTTTGCCAAAATAGCACAAAATAAATTATTTTCCAATTAATTGAAGTTAATTTCAATTAATTAAGGGAAATAAATTTTAAAAATATATTTAGAATATTTTGGTCAATTTAATATGAATTTATGGAAAATTTGAGCAAAAAGTGCAATTTTGACCAAAATTGAGACTTTACGTGTATACGTAACCGAAACAAGTTGTGAAGCCAATTGAGACCATAGGGAGGGACCCCTAGGTGTCTCCTACATATGGCATAAATAAGGAAATATTGATTGGGCCTAATGAGCATGGTTCTATGTACATAAGGATTTATGTACACAAGTTCATTTTTGCAATTTTGGAAACTAAAACAAATAAATAAAATATTGCAAAATATATGATAAATAGATATATCATCATCCTCCTCAGCCCCATTTCGTGCTCAACAGACCTGAACCATAGAGAGAGAAGGTTGAGAGAGTTTAGAGAGAGAAAGAGAAGAAAAATCACAAGGTAAGCCGATTTCTCCGACGATTTCGCTCCTAACGTGTATAACTCCGACTCTAAGCTACTCCTCTTTGTTCTTTAAGGTTTGGAAAGCTCAAATTTGGTATTCTAAAAGTTAGGGTTTGCTGCCATTTTTGGGAAAAGCTTGTGGGAGCTTGAGGTAACTTCCAAACCTTCGTATATTAACTATTCTGGCTGCTGTGGGCAATTTAATCGGTGAAATTTTGCCGGATTGCCATTGGTTTTTAATTTTGGAAAAGTGTATATCTAAGGGTTATGCTGCCCAATTTTAGTTCAAATGGTTGTTATAACTCAATTAGATTGTTAATAAAGTGGTTAGGAGTATAAAGGAACGTGTTTCCGGAGCCGAAATCGTAAAACCCCGATTTTTCCCGGAGAACACAATTATTTCGGCCAGGGATGTTTGAGGGCCTTAGAGTTGGATTTTCAATGATTTGATGATTCCATTGGATTCAGTGGGCGAAAGTAGGTGGGGTTACAGTTGGGCACTTTTTCAGAAAAGGCTGAGAAAGCATAATTACGGAAACGCCCCTAAAACCCTAAAAGTAGGGCTGCTAAGGGCAATTTCGTAATTTAACATTGAATTTGGTAATTTTGAGTTCGGAAATGAATTCCTTGGATGAAAATACGTCAGGATAGCCATAGTCAAAAATTTGGAAAAACGTGCCATCGGGCCGGGTACGGCGGGGCCGGGGTCCCGGGGGCATTTTGGTAAATTTTCACCATAGGCTAATATAACCACAAGAAACACTATGGAAGTGTCTAAAATGATACTTGGATAGGTTATGACCTATTTCTTGTACATTTGATGTTTTAGGACCGAGTTGGACGCCTATAGTTGACACGTCTTACGAGGCGGACCCTTTGAGACAAGAAAGAGGTTAAGGTAGGGACTACTATCTCTCATATACTATGTGACTATTTGTATGATGCATGTTACTGTATTTTGTGATCTGAACACGTGCTGGAGGCACATTACCTAGCTGTGGTCTAGGACCTAGCTGAGGTACACTGGTTTTACCTAGCTGTAGTCAAGGACTCGGCTGAGGTACATGCAGGGGTTTCAACGGGTTAGTTGGCCCTGAATTTTTGTGTACACACACGGATGATATGAATTTTCATTTTACTTGATACGGTGCATTGCATATTTAATTTTCGCATTTTATATGTTGATCGTATGTTTCTACTGAGATTCCTTGGAATCTCACCCCTTTTTCTAATCAAAATGTCTCAGTGGGTGCCAGTGGCTCGAAAGCCAAGGATGCAGAGAAGGGAAACTGACGGACACGTTTCCCAAGATGAATACAGTGGTTGTATGTCTATATGTGAAATAGTTTTAGGATCATACTGTATATATTTGTCGTTATTATCGACTTCTGCTCTGTTAATGACTGTCTGTAAACAAATACTTATTATCAGTATAACTGTACTTTTCTGTTTGCCTATGGAACTTGTTCATTATTGCCCTGCGCATATCAAAATGGAAACGGGTGTTGACAGTCAACATCTTATTCCATCTTCCATGAGCTCACATACATACATATACACATGATTCCACCCCTTTTGATCTATCACAAATCAATCTCAACCATTGATCTTAAAGTTACCAATAAGTTTCCTCTTCGGTAACTGACCAATTAGTCGATAACTTTACCGTTTTGCCCTTGATTATGGCAATTCACATTGAATCACCACCAAACACTTTATATCTTTCCATATCACTATATTATGCACCCTCCCTATATTTTAAGTCAATTTAGTGGTTAATCCATAATTGAACTTAAATACAGGGCTTCGGCGCTACTCATAACACATATGAATCATATTGAAATCCCAAATCATATTATATTCTCCAAAAGCGTTATTTATCACTAAACACATCCACTTTTGGAGTCATTAACCATTAATCACTATTTGGGATCTTTCTAAACTGTGGCTTAGTAATCCACTTATTTCAGGCTTATTCTCTAGCCTCGAGTCTAATAATTCGGGGTATTACACCAGCAGTGAGCTTGCAATTGTTGCATTCAAGGTTATTTTGTGTTTGATACTTGTACACCACACTAAGAAGAGACAATAAAAGATTATAATTATAGAAACTTGTAATCTAAACTTAATTATAAAATTTGAATAATTGATAACTAACTCATTGAATGTCTCTTGCATTTATGACCAATTCGGTGGATCGCCACCAAGAGAGTCACAATACTAAATCATTTTATGGAATGAATTTAGTACTACGAGCATCCATTGAGTCCTAACTATAATAATTGATCACACTATCAGGACAACTACAATATAAATAAAAAAGTGACAGGTTTTACTTAATAATTGTTATATATTTGACATTGTTTTTTAATTTTGGGGGTGGATTATGCAACCCTCATATTGCAAACAAAAATTATAAAAGAAAAATACAATGTAAATAAACAAGCAGAAAATAGAAAGTTATGGAGATAAAGGATATGATGCATCATTATATTAATTCCTTCTCCAATAATTTGTCCACCTTCTCGTTCAGAGAGCAAATTAGAGGTACGTTCCTTCAAGCATTGGTCCATGTGTCCTTGCTTTCTCATGTAAATCAAGACCATATGATAGAGCTCATAGGTCATATAGACAAGCCTTTCAATGCTTGTCAGTGAAGGGAGTTCATCTTTTGATTTATTACCAGATGATGAACTTGAAGTTCTCTTGCATTTGTCCATGATTTTAGTAAAAAACAAAAGTCAAAAGTAGGCTATGAGAAGTTGAAATGAAAGTGTAGTGGAGTTCAACTTTTAGATGTTTAAATAGAGATGGTTTTGTGGATTATCATGCCGATTGTGTCCTCTTAAATGGAAAGGGTTTCACTGGTTATCAAGCATAGTGTGTCCTTGTAAATGCCATGGTTATTAATTAAAAACCATTAGGTATTGTTGAATTCTAATAGTTATAAAGAATTAGCCATTAATTATTAGAGATCATTTTAATTTTTATAGATAAAAATGACAATAATAGCAATGATTATTTACTAATAACTGTGAAATTTCCAGTAATTTTTGTCAATATTTTTGGGCTACTTTGGCCTAATAATAAATTATTTTAATGTTTAAAAATAGTAGTAAATTTTAGTCTCACCACTACTATTGTCCTACTCCTTCTGGCCCCCCCTCGCTTGGCATATCATCGACATTAGAGAAAGGAGATAAAGGGTCTGAGTGTAAGTCATATTCAACCTCATTGTGATGAAGGATGATGTTCAACTTCCTATTCAAATTGTTATGTAGCAAGATGCATTATGGAGTGGTCAATGTGAGCCAATGCCTATAGCAGAGCCTCCATTTGAGAAGGTTGCAGACTAATCAAAATTAGTTAGATATTCTTCTCCTCTGTTGCTTTTCTACAACAGGCTAGTAAGTCATCCATCAATTATGGAAGTTTAACATAACGTTTGATGCCACATGCATTTATAAGCATTGATTTTGAATCAAGTTTACACTAAAAGCTATATAAGAAGAGATGCATTAAGCTTATTGTAGAGTTGAGTTGCTGAGCCATCTCGTTAGGGGTCCAATTAAATTGAACTTCAAGAATAAATATGGCAATATCCTTTTTCAAGGCCTTTCCTGTCTAATAGTCAATTCTAAATCTCCTAGTGGAATAATGAATTCTCAGAGGAGGTCAGAGGCCTCTTATCACTTAGAAGCCATTGTTAGGTCTTATAATGTTTTGATGATAACAAACCTTGACATCTAAGTTTATTTTGACAAACAAGAATGATAACACAAAGTTGAATTGATGATTCAAGTCACTCAATTGAAGTTTTAAGCGCTCAAGTGATATAAGTATGTTTGGAAAAACTTGAATTAGAAAGTCACTGGACTGATGGTTTTTCACTTCAAGTGACTAAAGTGAAACTCAATGATAATCCTTTTTATCTTGAGAAAATCACTTGAGTGTTAGTCTTAACACTCGAGTGATAGGCAAGTAAGAACAAAGATTATGAAAGAGGATCACCCAAGTGATAGTGGCTCACTTGAGTGATGAAGCTTTACTTCCAGGATTATGACAAGTAACTCGATGGTACTCAGAAATTGTGAAAAGTTCAGTGTTTAGACCACTCGAGTAATGGACATCACTTGCAAGTAATATGAAAGTTTGTGATCTAGTAAAGCAGTTTACTCGAGTGATAGAATAGTGCACTGGATTGATATGCTTAATAAATAACTAGGTCACTCCAGTGATTTAATGATCACTCGAGTGTTGGCATTCACTTGCAAGTCACTCACAAGTGAAGCTGAAGTGATGTGATCTTTTAATAAGATCACTCAAGTGATTGAGGAAATCACTTGAGTGATTCTTGTTACTTGCAGGGCACTAGAAAGTGATCTTAAAGAGCACTCGAGTTACTTGGTAGTGATTGAGCAACATTTTCAAAACTGAATCACTCGAGTGAATGAATATGAACTCAAAAGTGATATTCATTTTCACAAAACTTCATTACTAGTGATTATCTATATAAGATTACTTGTACACTCGAGTGATTAGTGTAACCACTCGAGTGATAAGGAATCACTGGAGTGATTTTAAGTCACACTTGAATATGTGTTCATCAGTGTTTTATAATCAGTGTCTCAACAAACTTAATACTTTTTCCATTCATCATAATAAACATCCTAAATTCTTATACTTCTTTTAAATGTTACTAATCACATTTATGTATAAGTTTCAGGTCATTAATCTTTGGATTAACTTGAAAATCTAGAAAAGAAAAATCATATCAGAAGCATTAAATGTGTTGTAGATATAACAAATGGAAACACTATTTCATAATTAACTCTCTAACGGACAAATTTGAATGCTCTCAATAGTTATTAAAGACATTTTACCTATAAATATGAAAGCATTTAAGATGGAGCAACTAACAAACAACAAAATCAATTTTGTGCATTAAGTGCTCCGTTTTTTGTCTGATATTCTATGATATTCTTATTGCTCTTTAGTATTTATTTATCAATTCTTTGAGAGAGATTTTACAACATTATTCATTACTATTGTAAAGAGAATCTCAAGGTAGTAGGTCTTTAAGTGAGGGTATATGCTTACAAAGTGGAAGGGGAGTGAGTGTCCTGTTGAGGAACTCTCTTGTACTGCATGCTAAGAACCCATCGAATCTTGGAAGTACAGTGAAAATCTCATAGGAGCTCTGAGGTCTGGATGTAGGTTAAGAGGTTAAGACCGAACCAGTGTAAACTCCCATACACACTTTGATGAAATTTCTCCAACCCTTACCTTTTAAGTAAGTGTTTCAATGATAATTCTCTCTAAAATTTTTAATATCATCCAATTCACCACCCTCTTGGGTGAAACCATTAATACTAACATTTGGTAGTAGAGCCTCATCTTCTTATTTCAAGCTTAACATCTTAAGAAGAATCCTATGGTAAGTATAGGTGAAGGAACACTACTAGATGGTGCCTCCATCACTAGACCACTTGGGTTTAGTAGAGATCATTTATCCTTCTGGAGGGAAAAATTCAAAGTTTTTTGCAATTGCCACTAAATATGGCCTATGGCAGGTGATTCAAGATAAGATTATATGCTAATGAAGACTGTAGACGGTATCACAGTTCCAAAAACACCAGTAGAGTTCAATGACAATGGTAAGAAGCTTGTAACTCTCAATAGTAAGGCAATTCTTCTGATTCAAAGTGCCTTGAGTCAAAAACAGTATTTCAAAATCTATACACTTCTTTCTGCCAAGGATATATAGCAAGCTCTAGAAACAGCCTATGAAGGAAATAGAGTAAACACTCTTATCACATAATAAGATTTGTTCATAATGAAATCAGGAGAAACAATTGTTGAGTTGGAACTTAGATACACCTATCTTGTAAATCAATTGGGTGTACTTGGGAAATTCTATGATCAAGAATCTAAAGTAAGGAAAATACTGAACATTCTTTCAAAAGAATGGGAAGCCAAAGTCACAGCACTAGAAGAGGCTAAGGGAGAATCAATGTGTTTAGTGGCTTCCTTATTTGGATAAAGAAAGTTCAAACGTTAATTAGGGCACATTGATGAAAAGAAATGGAAAGGAGTAGCCTTTAATGCAATCAAAGAAGAAAAAGAGTAGAAGGATGAACAAGAAATTGACGATGATGAAATAGGCCATATGGTAGAAAGATTCAAGAAATTTTACAAGAAGGGTCAAGGCTTCAAAAACTTCCACAAAGGAAGGACTGATAACTAAAAGGAAACAAAGGAGTAAATTATTTGCTATGAGTGTGGAAAACTGGGCCACATCAAATCAGAATCCTCTGAGTACTTGAAGAATAAAGATAAGAAGGAGAACAAATACTTCAAGAAGAAGTCATTTGTTTTGGCAATATGGGGAGATAGCTCCTTGGATGAAGAAAGTGACAATAAAGAAGTTGCCAAATTCTGCTTGGTAGCTGAAGAAGAATTAGAGAATGAAGAGGTAAATGATTCAACCTCTACTTATGATTAATTACATACTAAATATAAGGCATATCTTTTTGAATTCATCAAAGTTGTTAAAGAATTAGTTAATTATAAGAAACAAGTTAAATCTCTTGATGAAAAACTTAAAGACCCTAATATGAAGTCTTGTGATAATTGTCAGATTTTGTAAAAGAAACATACTGACCTTACTAAAACACTTGAGAAGTTTATTAAGGGAAGTGAAATACTTAATGTGATTTTGAAAGCTCAAAGATTTACTAATGATAGGTTTGGAATTAGATACAATCTAAAGACAGACAAAAAGAAATGGAAGAAAAAGTTAAGGGGAAAAGCCAATATGAATTACTTTCAACATTCCATTCATGTATCTAATCCTTTTTCACATTGTAATTTCTATAATAGAAAAGGAAATTATACTTCATCTTGTTTTCATCAAGAGGAAGGGAGAATAAGAACCTATAATTGGGTACCTAAGGGATCACATATTCTAAAAGTGATCTATGATGACCTGAAAGGACCCAAAAGAGTATGGGTACCTAGGACTTGATCATCTTTAGTGGTAGGTATGTCTTAAGGCATCAAGAACAAGTGGTACATAAATAGTGGATACTCAAGACATATGACTAGAGACAAAGAAAAATTTGCCAAGAACGAGCCTAAAGAAGGAGGCAAAGTCAAATTTGGTGGAAATAAGTTAGGAAAGATAGCTAGCTTAGGTAACGTTGGCAATAGTAATGGGATACAAGTTAAGGATGTTTACTATGTAGAAGAACTGTGCCACAACTTGCTGAGTGTATGTCAAATCACTAACAAAGACAATTAGGTCATATTTGACTTAGAAGAATGTCTCATAGTAAGCAAAACGGATCTTCGAATCAAGAAGGAAGATCTTGAAGTCAAAATTAGAGCAACAAGGGAAGGTAACTACTACTCTCTTGATATAAACAATAATGTTTTTGAAGATTTTTTCATAAGTAACGTCAATAAAAGTTGGCTATGGCATAAGAGACTTACTCATGTTAACATGCACCAACTAGGCAAGTTACTCAAAAATGATTTAGTAATTGATTTACCTAAACTACATTTCAAAAATGATTTAGTCTGTTATGCTTGAAAAAGGGTAAACAAGTGAAATCTTCATTTAAATCTAAAAAGGAAGTCACAACTAAGAGATCACTCTAACTAATTCATATGGATTTAGTTTGACTAGCAAAAGTTAAGAGTCTTTATGGTAATTTGTATACATTGGTCATTGTTGATGACTTTTCTAGATTTACATAGACTATTTTTTCTCTTCGAAAGATGAAACTTGTAGTGAGTTTGTTGTTTATGAAAATGAGAAGGTATGTCTATTGTAGCTATTAGAACAGATCATGAAGAAGAATTTGAGAATCAAACCTTTGGATATTATTGTTGCATAAACGGCATTTATCATAACTCCTCTGCTGTAAGAACTCCACAACAAAATGGGGTCATAGAAAGGAAGAATAGAGTTCTTACAGAGATGACCAAGCCATTCTTAATGAGAAGAATGTCTTACAAGTCTTCTGGGTTGATGCAATGAGCACTACAAGCTACATCTCTAACAAAGCCTATATCATATCAAAGCTTGGAAAAACACCCTATAAGCTCTACAAAGGAAGAAAACCAAATCTTGCTCACCTACACATATTTGGATGTAAGTGTTTAATTCATAAAATGGAAAAGATAACTTAGGTAAGGTTGATCTTAAGGCCTATGAAGGCATATTTTTTGGGTTATTCTAATAAAAGTAAAGCTTATAGAGTTTTCAATAAATGAACTTATGTTGTTGAAGAACCCATAAATGTTGTGTTTGCTGAAAATGAACCTTTAGCCAAACCCGTAAAAGATGAGCTCAAGGTTGTCTTTTAAGAAAAAAGTTAAATTGTTTCTAAAACACCCCACTTGTTTAGGTAACAAATATGAAGATAATAATGAACCCACCAACCAAAGCCAACCTAGAGCTTAGAAATATAATAAGAGTCATCCATTACACTAAGTCATAGGTGACGTAAATGAAGGGATAAAGACTATATATAAAATTCTTAATGGAGTAAGTTTCTTTGCCTTTATTGTAACACCCCACCGCCGTCTCACCCCACCGGGCCACAACGGTTGGTGCCCTCTCCCACCACACGGTGCGGAGCAGGATGGGTCAAGTCCGTTAGACCCACTACTCACAAGAGTCCCTCGCTCCCCAAGCGAGATTTTTCGCCTCCGTGGGAATCGAAGCCACTACCTGGGGGTAAGTAGCGCCTCAATGCATTCCCACTACCACTTGAGCTACTAAATGTAATATCCCAAAAAGTGATTAAGGGCTAATGACTTCAAAAGTGGATGTAATTATTGTTGAATAAACACTTTTGAAGAATGTGTGATGGGAATTTGGATATTTTAATGATTCCAATGGATTCCTTGTGAAAATTTATGTGGGAATGATGTTTGGTATGAAAATGGAACCAATGGAAGCAAAGATGCAAAATCTAAAATTCTGTCCAGTGAAATTCTATTCTGGGCAGTCCGTTTGTGTGAACGTTTTTAATGACCAAATGGTATCTAAAAATTCTGAAATTTTCCAGTCTTATAGTTCACATCTCAAGCTTCAAAATGGACATATAATTTGTGCCATTTCGTTTTGGGAATTGGGAGATATGACTGTCCAAAGGTTGAGGTCGAAAATGGACTCTGTTCTGGGGCAGTGATGAAATTTGTGTGATTCTGGAATTTTGTGGTGATTTCTAATAATGGTCCATATTTTTCCTATAAAGAGGACTTAAATACCTTTCATTTGGCTTTGGAATCACCTCATTTCAAGTTTTCTAGAATTAGTTATGATTTTTCAAAGTTTGGGCAGAAAATCTGCCAGAAAATCCGAAAATGGGAATTATGACATCATCTCATTAAAAGATGATGTCAGCATGGAATTACATATGTTATCATCTTCCTCAGCTCATTTCTGTCGCACACAGCAGCTGAAGCAAGAAAAAATAACGTGGAGAGAGCTTGGAGAAAAGAGAGAAAAAGAGGAAGGAATCTCGCAAGGTAAGCCGATTCCTTCGACGATTTAGCTCCTAACGCGTATAACTCCGATCCTAAGCTACTCCTTTTTGTCCTTTAAGGTTTGGAAGCTCAAAATCTGTTGTTGAGCACTTAGGGTTTTCAGCAATATTTGGGAAAAGCTTGTGGGAGCTTGAGGTAACTTCCAAACTTTCGTATATTGCTTATTCTGGCTGTTGTGGGCAATTTAATCGGTGAAATTTCGCCGGATTGCCATTGGTTTTAAAGTTTGGAAATGAGGTGGCCTAGGGGTTATGTTGCCCAAATTGGGTCTTAATGTTAGTTGTAACCTAATGTAATGGTTAATAAAGTGGTTAGGAGTAGAAAGGAACGCGTTTACGGAGCCGAAATCGTAAAACCCTAATTTTTCCCGGAGAACATGTATATTTCGGCCAAGGCTGTAAATGGGTCTTAGAGTTGGATTTTCAATGATTTGATGATTCCATTGGATTCAGTGGGCGAAAATAGGTGGGGTTACAGTCGGGCACTTTTTCAAAAAAGGCCGAGAAAGCATAATTACGGAAACACCCCTAAAACCCTAAAAGTAGGGCTGCCAAGGGCAATTTCGTAATTTGATATTGAATTTGATAATTCTGAGTACGGAAATGGATTCCTTGGGCGGAAATATGTTAGGATAGCCCATATTAGAATTTCGAGAAAAGTGCAACCGGTCCGGGTATGGCGGGCCCAGGCCGGGTCCCCGGGGGTATTTTTGTAAATTTTCATTATAGACTCATATAACCCTAAGTAACACTATGGAAGTGTCTAAATAGTGCATTTGGAATTGTAGGATTCGATATTTGCCGCCCTCGTGAGCCAACTACGCCAGCGAACGTCAGAAAGGAACGAGGTAGTGACTTTTCTTTTGTACCATATATGATGCATTGTATGTGTGTTATATCGTTGATTTGTAATGAATTCGTATGCTGCGACATCTGTGGATTTGTGTTAGCACTGTCATTCCAATAGTCCCTGAGTAGCTAACAACGGTTCGGGTTAGGGCGGTGTGCCTTCCCGGCGGAGAAAGGGGATGAGGATGAGGTGTGATATATGTGATTATGTGAGCCGAAAGGCTATTTGTGGAGGCCGACGGGCCATTTGTGAAAGCCGAATAGCTGTATGGGCTATAAGGCTATACGTATGCACTGCCAGGCCAATAGTCCCTGAGTAGCTAACAACGGTTCGGGATAGGCGGTGTGCCTTCCCGGCGGAGAAAGGGGATGAGGGTGGAGTGTGATTTGTGGTGCTGCTGCTGTATGATGATTTGCTTACATGCTGTGTGCTTATGTGTGGTATAAATGTTTTGTTACTACTGGGATTCTCTTGAATCTCATTCTTTCCTTTAACTAACCTTTCAGACAGGGCGAGTGGCTCTAAGGAGAAGCGTACGACCCGGAGCGGTTAGAATCCTGTAGGGACATTTATTTTGGTTATGTTGGTTAAACCTGTTGGACAGGGTGTCTGTATATTATGTTGGTTGTAAAGAATAGTTGAACGTAGTTGTGTAGTCCCCTATATGGAGGTTGTAAACCCTTTTTGTGTATGAATGGAACCCGGGGGTTGCCGGGATTGCTATTAGATATTCTGATATGAATGAATGTGAATTAACTGCACAGGTGATTATATTCGATAATTGAACTTGAGGCCGGAATAGGAAAGAAGTTTTGAAAATTTTATAAAGTCCCTACTTCACAGGGAGTTCTAAATGAGTTTTGAACTATTCGACGGTCTCTAAACCAATTTAATTACGTAATATCGAATTATAATTACGCTATTTAAGGCAGGGGGTTACATTTTGGTATCAGAGCTGTAGTTCCTGGCAAGGGTAGAGGTTGCTAGGATAGATCCCTTAGATAGTAGTAGGGATAGAAGATTATCTGTGAATGATTGTTGTGTATGCACATGTATGTTTATTGATGTGGACATATATGGGTTTTATGACTATTATGCATACTATTTCTGCTGAAGTAATGGGGCAAATTGTTTGTAGAATGAAGAAAACTAGAGGACGCCCCAATATTCCGCGTGTAGACCCTGAGGTGGAGGTTGTTAATGAAAACCCACCGGATGCAATGCAAGAGCTTATGGGTCTAATTCGGGATCAGAGAGATATGATCACTGAACTGAGGGAAGAGCTCAGAGCTGAGAAGGCGAAGAACCAGGAAGGTCCGGTTCAATCCAATCCGGAGGAGACTCAAGAAGAGACTCGACATGAGGACACTGCAGAAGGATCAGCACGACCTCTGGAATCCCCACCTCGTGCCACCTTGAATCAGGAATCATATGGGATGCCACCCAGGGAGGAAAAAGACCTTCAGTATTGGGTCACCCGATTCTGCAAGCATATGCCTCCGGCGTTCAGAGGAAGGTTTGACCCTCAGGTAGCCGAAGATTGGTTGTACAGACTGGAGAAGATATTTGAGGTTCTGTGTTGCCCAGAGGAGGTGAAGCCACGGTTGGCAGTGTATAAACTCGAGGGGGACGCGGATCGTTGGTGGCGGAATATCGCCCTGACAGTAAAGAGCAATGAAACACCATTGACTTGGGAACTGTTTCAACAAGAGTTCAACGAGAAATACTTTCCCAAATCAGTGCGGCTCGAGAAGGAGACAGAATTTCTCAACATCAAACAAGGGGATACAGAGAGCTTTGATGACTATTTGTCCCGTTTTGTCCGGTTGGCTCGGTACTCCTCTTACCTCCGGTTTAAAGATGATGAAGAATGGAGTTCTGATATGCTCATCCGCGGTCTGAGGCGAGAATTGAGAAAGCGATTGGTTCCGAACCAATTCACTAAGTTCAACAAGGCTGTGGAGCAATGTCGAATTACGGAGAATAATCTGAGGGAGTTGAATCCTACCAGAGCTATTGGCCATCGCAGTGAACCCAGTAAGGGTAATGCTTCCCAGAAGCGGAAAGGCCAAGGATCCTCTTCATACAAGGGCGGTGATAAGAAGCCCTATCAGCCCAGAGACCGTGAGCCTCAGAGGGCTGTGACTGAGTGGAAATGCCCTCGCTGCAACAAAACGCATTATGGCCAAAATTGCCGGGGAGAATTGGTTTGTTTTAACTGTAAGCAGCCAGGACATTTTTCCCGAGATTGTCAACGACCACGAGTCGAGCAGAAACCGAGGACACAGGGCCGAGTGTTCGCTATGACCCACGAGGAAGCTAGTAAATCTCCTGAGTTGATACAAGGTAAAATCTCTATTAATGGCCATCTGTTGCAAGCATTGTTCGACTCAGGTGCAAGTCACTCCTTCATTGCTTATGATTGCGTGAAGCGCCTGGGATTGCATGTACATAAATTACCATTTGATTTGGTAGTGTCAACCCCGATGGGTGTTAAGGCTTTAACCACAGAAGCTTACTTGAATTGTGTCGTAACTGTGGAAGGGCACCAATCTGTTGTAGATTTGATATGTTTGCCGCTTTACCAATTGGAAGTCATTTTGGGTTTTGATTGGTTAACGGCAAATAATGTTTTGCTTGATTGTGGAAACAAGAGGATAGTATATCCTGTTTCTCAGAGGGTTGAAGCTGTGAATGCCGGTATGAATTTTCTTTCTACGGCTAAAGCTGAAAAGTATCTTAAAAAGGGTTGCCAGGGGTATGTAGTGTTTTTCTCAGTGCAAAGGGAAACTGGTGAAACTTTGAGTGATATACCCGTGGTAAATGAATTCCCTGAGGTATTTCCGGATGATCTAAATGGATTGCCTCCGGAGAGGGAAGTTCAATTTCCAATTGACATTATTCCTGGAGCTGGTTCTATATCTAAGGCCCCATACCGCATGGCCCCAAACGAAATGGCGGAGTTAAAGAAACAAATAGAAGACTTGCTTGAGAAAGGGTTCATTAGACCCAGTGTGTCGCCTTGGGGAGCTCCAGTGTTGTTCGTAAAGAAGAAAGATGGGAGTCTTCGATTGTGTATTGATTACAGAGAATTGAATAAGGTTACTATTAAGAACAAGTACCCTCTTCCCCGAATCGATGACCTATTAGATCAACTCTCTGGTTCGTGTGTGTTTTCAAAGATTGATCTAAGGTCAGGGTATCATCAACTGCGAGTGAAAGCAGAGGATGTTCCGAAGACTGCTTTTCGGACCCGGTACGGTCATTATGAGTTCTTGGTGATGCCATTTGGGCTAACCAATGCGCCTGCGGTATTCATGGATTACATGAACCGTATCTTTCGACAATACCTGGATCAGTTTGTTGTTGTGTTTATCGATGACATTCTGATATACTCCAAGAGTATGGAAGACCATGAGCATCATTTGGGAGTTGTATTGAATATATTGCGTGAGAAACAATTATATGCTAAATTGAGCAAGTGCGAGTTTTGGCTATCAGAAGTGAAATTCTTAGGCCATGTTATCTCGCAAGAAGGGGTCTCTGTGGATCCTAGTAAAGTGGAAGCAGTACTGGACTGGAAGAGGCCAGAATCTGTGGCGGAAATACGCAGTTTTCTGGGTCTTGCTGGTTATTATCGGAGATTTATCCAAAATTTCTCCCGTATTGCGTTGCCGATGACCAAGCTCACGAGAAAGGATCAGCCGTTTGTGTGGGATGAGAAATGTGAAAACTGTTTTGTGGAGCTGAAGGAGAGGTTGACTACGGCACCTGTGTTGATTTTGCCCGATCCCAATTTGACATATGTTGTGTATTCTGATGCCAGTGGGCAGGGATTAGGGTGTGTCCTTATGCAGCAGGGACGTGTGGTGGCCTACGCCTCTCGACAGCTCAGACCTCATGAATTGAACTATCCCACTCATGATCTGGAGCTTGCGGCCATTGTGTTTGCTTTGAAGATTTGGCGTCATTACCTGTATGGTGTGACTGTGGAACTGTACTGCGACCACAAGAGTCTCAAATACTTGTATGATCAAAAAGAACTGAATATGAGACAGCGCCGCTGGATGGAATTGCTTAAGGACTACGACCTGGAAATAAAATATCATCCGGGTAAGGCAAATGTAGTCGCTGATGCTCTGAGTCGAAAGACTGTGCTCGTTGCCACTATGATGATACGAGAGAAGAAACTGATTGAAGACTTTCGTGATTTGAATTTGACAAACCAGATCATTTGTGCCAATTACACTGTTTCTCAAGAGGAAAGTGATCTGAGAACTGAGATTGAAGAAGCTCAGAGGCAAGATGACTGGATACAGCGCAATCTGACTCGAATTGAGCGGGGAGAAGTTCCAGGATATGACCTATCGCCTCGTGGATTAGTTTGCTATCAGAAGAGAATCTGTGTTCCACTTCAGGTGGAGTTGAGACAGAAGATTCTAGATGAGGCACACAAAAGCCGGTACACTCTTCATCCTGGTATGACCAAGATGTATCATAACCTGAAATCTGTGTATTGGTGGCCGGGATTGAAGAGTGATGTAACCAAATATGTTGCAAGGTGTCTCACTTGCCAGAAGGTAAAGATCGAGCACCAAAGACCGCCTGGGTTACTTCAGAGTCCTGAGATTCCGGAATGGAAATGGGAAAGCGTAACCATGGATTTGGTTGTGGGATTGCCCAGGATCAGAAACTATGACGCGATCTGGGTAATTGTGGATCGGTTAACGAAGTCGGCGCACTTCATACCAATCAATGCTGGTTATTCTCCTGATAAACTAGCGGAGATTTATATCCGAGAGATTGTGAAACTCCATGGTATACCAAAGAACATCATTTCCGACCGAGATCCACGATTTACTTCAAGATTCTGGAAAGCATTGCATAAAGCTTTAGGTACTCAACTGAGATTCAGTACGGCTTATCATCCTCAAACGGATGGACAATCTGAGAGAACAATCCAGACGTTGGAAGACATGTTGCGGGCATGTGTTCTCGACTTTAAAGGAAGTTGGGATCATTTCCTTCCACTTGCTGAGTTCGCCTACAACAATAGCTATCATGCGAGCATCCAAATGGCTCCGTATGAAGCATTGTATGGAAGACGGTGTCAATCACCAATATGTTGGAATGAGTTATCCGAAAGAAAGCTTTATGGGCCAGATTTGGTTGATCAAACCTCTACACAGATTCGGATTATTCGTAAGAGGTTGCTTGCAGCGCAGAGTCGACAGAAAAGCTACGCTGACAAGAGAAGACGGCCTCTAGAGTTTGAAGTTGGTGACCATGTGCTTCTGAGAGTATCTCCTGTCACCGGCATTGGGCGAGCAATCAAACGAAAGAAGTTGAGCCCAAGATATATAGGTCCTTTTGAAATCCTTGAGAGGATTGGGCCTGTTGCTTATCGAGTAGCCCTACCCCCAAACTTGAGCAGACTCCACGATGTGTTTCATGTTTCCCAACTGAAGAAGTATCAACCGGATCCATCTCACATTGTTGAATACGAAGAAGTCGAGTTGCAAGACAACTTCACATATGCGATAGAGCCAGAACAGATCATTGATAGAGAAGAACGACGGCTCAGACACCGAAGCATTCCCTTTGTGAAGGTGATCTGGAAGGGAATGACTCAGAGGGAAGCAACTTGGGAAGCGGAGGCAGATATGCGAAGACGTTATCCAGAGTTTATGGCTCAAGTTGTGTGACAAATTTCGAGGACGAAATTTATTTTACGGGGGGAGAAATGTAATATCCCAAAAAGTGATTAAGGGCTAATGACTTCAAAAGTGGATGTAATTATTGTTGAATAAACACTTTTGAAGAATGTGTGATGGGAATTTGGATATTTTAATGATTCCAATGGATTCCTTGTGAAAATTTATGTGGGAATGATGTTTGGTATGAAAATGGAACCAATGGAAGCAAAGATGCAAAATCTAAAATTCTGTCCAGTGAAATTCTATTCTGGGCAGTCCGTTTGTGTGAACGTTTTTAATGACCAAATGGTATCTAAAAATTCTGAAATTTTCCAGTCTTATAGTTCACATCTCAAGCTTCAAAATGGACATATAATTTGTGCCATTTCGTTTTGGGAATTGGGAGATATGACTGTCCAAAGGTTGAGGTCGAAAATGGACTCTGTTCTGGGGCAGTGATGAAATTTGTGTGATTCTGGAATTTTGTGGTGATTTCTAATAATGGTCCATATTTTTCCTATAAAGAGGACTTAAATACCTTTCATTTGGCTTTGGAATCACCTCATTTCAAGTTTTCTAGAATTAGTTATGATTTTTCAAAGTTTGGGCAGAAAATCTGCCAGAAAATCCGAAAATGGGAATTATGACATCATCTCATTAAAAGATGATGTCAGCATGGAATTACATATGTTATCATCTTCCTCAGCTCATTTCTGTCGCACACAGCAGCTGAAGCAAGAAAAAATAACGTGGAGAGAGCTTGGAGAAAAGAGAGAAAAAGAGGAAGGAATCTCGCAAGGTAAGCCGATTCCTTCGACGATTTAGCTCCTAACGCGTATAACTCCGATCCTAAGCTACTCCTTTTTGTCCTTTAAGGTTTGGAAGCTCAAAATCTGTTGTTGAGCACTTAGGGTTTTCAGCAATATTTGGGAAAAGCTTGTGGGAGCTTGAGGTAACTTCCAAACTTTCGTATATTGCTTATTCTGGCTGTTGTGGGCAATTTAATCGGTGAAATTTCGCCGGATTGCCATTGGTTTTAAAGTTTGGAAATGAGGTGGCCTAGGGGTTATGTTGCCCAAATTGGGTCTTAATGTTAGTTGTAACCTAATGTAATGGTTAATAAAGTGGTTAGGAGTAGAAAGGAACGCGTTTACGGAGCCGAAATCGTAAAACCCTAATTTTTCCCGGAGAACATGTATATTTCGGCCAAGGCTGTAAATGGGTCTTAGAGTTGGATTTTCAATGATTTGATGATTCCATTGGATTCAGTGGGCGAAAATAGGTGGGGTTACAGTCGGGCACTTTTTCAAAAAAGGCCGAGAAAGCATAATTACGGAAACACCCCTAAAACCCTAAAAGTAGGGCTGCCAAGGGCAATTTCGTAATTTGATATTGAATTTGATAATTCTGAGTACGGAAATGGATTCCTTGGGCGGAAATATGTTAGGATAGCCCATATTAGAATTTCGAGAAAAGTGCAACCGGTCCGGGTATGGCGGGCCCAGGCCGGGTCCCCGGGGGTATTTTTGTAAATTTTCATTATAGACTCATATAACCCTAAGTAACACTATGGAAGTGTCTAAATAGTGCATTTGGAATTGTAGGATTCGATATTTGCCGCCCTCGTGAGCCAACTACGCCAGCGAACGTCAGAAAGGAACGAGGTAGTGACTTTTCTTTTGTACCATATATGATGCATTGTATGTGTGTTATATCGTTGATTTGTAATGAATTCGTATGCTGCGACATCTGTGGATTTGTGTTAGCACTGTCATTCCAATAGTCCCTGAGTAGCTAACAACGGTTCGGGTTAGGGCGGTGTGCCTTCCCGGCGGAGAAAGGGGATGAGGATGAGGTGTGATATATGTGATTATGTGAGCCGAAAGGCTATTTGTGGAGGCCGACGGGCCATTTGTGAAAGCCGAATAGCTGTATGGGCTATAAGGCTATACGTATGCACTGCCAGGCCAATAGTCCCTGAGTAGCTAACAACGGTTCGGGATAGGCGGTGTGCCTTCCCGGCGGAGAAAGGGGATGAGGGTGGAGTGTGATTTGTGGTGCTGCTGCTGTATGATGATTTGCTTACATGCTGTGTGCTTATGTGTGGTATAAATGTTTTGTTACTACTGGGATTCTCTTGAATCTCATTCTTTCCTTTAACTAACCTTTCAGACAGGGCGAGTGGCTCTAAGGAGAAGCGTACGACCCGGAGCGGTTAGAATCCTGTAGGGACATTTATTTTGGTTATGTTGGTTAAACCTGTTGGACAGGGTGTCTGTATATTATGTTGGTTGTAAAGAATAGTTGAACGTAGTTGTGTAGTCCCCTATATGGAGGTTGTAAACCCTTTTTGTGTATGAATGGAACCCGGGGGTTGCCGGGATTGCTATTAGATATTCTGATATGAATGAATGTGAATTAACTGCACAGGTGATTATATTCGATAATTGAACTTGAGGCCGGAATAGGAAAGAAGTTTTGAAAATTTTATAAAGTCCCTACTTCACAGGGAGTTCTAAATGAGTTTTGAACTATTCGACGGTCTCTAAACCAATTTAATTACGTAATATCGAATTATAATTACGCTATTTAAGGCAGGGGGTTACATTTATCTTGGAATTGGAACTTTCTAATGTTGATGAAGCCCTATCAGACAACAATTTTTTAATAGCAATGCAAGAAGAAATTAATCAATTTCAAAGAAATCAAGTTTATGACTCAGTAACTAAGCCTAAGGAGTATCCGATCATTAGCATTAAATGGGTATTCAAGAACAAACGTGATGAATCTATAATCATTGTTAGAAACAAGGCAAGATTGGTGTCTAAAGGCTATAATCAAGAAGAAAGAATTCACATGAAGAAACATATGCTCCAGTGGCCCAGATTGGAAGACATACAAGTACTTTTAGCCTTTGTGTGCATTCAAGGATTCAAACTCTATCAAATAGATGTAAAAAGTGCCTTTCTTAATGCATACATAATGGAAGAGGTATATGTAGAACAACCCCTTAGGTTTGAAGATGTATCTAAACTTGACCATGTCTAAAGACATACGAAAGCCCTTTATGATTTAAAACAAGCTCCAAGAGCTTGGTAGGAAAGACTAAGCAAATTTCTGATTGACTATAGGTTTTTAGAGGAAAGGTGGGCACAACATTTTTCATCAAACACAAGAGAAATGACATTTTAATTATACAAATATATGTTAATGATATTTTCACTACTGGAAAAATCACTTTTAAGACTGGTTAAAAAAGACATTTTAGACCGGTTCTTGATCCGGTCTTGATACAGCCGGTCTTAAAAGTCTGCTACTTTTTAAACCAGTTATAGAACCAGTCTTAAACAAAATTTTTAAGATCGGTTATTATAAAACCAGTCTAAAAATAAATATTTTTAGACTGGTTATCAAAGGAACCGGTCTAACAGGTTCAAATTTTAGACCGATTTTCTGAAAAACTGGTCTAAAAAGTTGAAATTTTAAGATCGGTTTTATACAAAGTACATTTAGTTTTCTCTCCAAAACCGGTCTTAAATGTACTTTTCAGACCGGTTTTGGAGAGAACTGGTCTTAAAAGTTGAATTTTTTTTAAAAAAATTCATTTAAAAGATATACATAGCAAGCCATTTCCGCTGTTAAAACATTTCAATCAGTAAGCAGTAGCCAGTTCAACGACATTCAAATAATTTTTCTTCTCTTACAGATTATATAACTAACATCTTAATGACATGTGAGAGACTTAAAACTCATTGGAACATATTAAAACTCAACTCCCTTGTGCTTAAACAGTGCTGGCCAAAACAGAAGCTAGGAAAACAACCATGAATAATAAACTTACAATCATAGATAGAATCATAATGCAAGGAAATCATACAACTATGACAATGCTGTTTTGACCAAGTTCCTCATCTTTTCACTTACATACATACATCAAAGATTAAATTACATTAAAGACAATGTTGTTATTCATTAGGGCCAAAATACTTTATACACACTCTTTTCAGGCTGATGATCACTAGCTGGCCTGGCTTCGGAGAATCTACACTAAGAAGTACACCTCATATCCTTCATTTTCCTGTGACGACAACAACAAAAGTAGTTACATATATACACCAATAAGAATATACATAATTCAAATATAGTTCATGATAATTATTTTAGCTAACTAACCTTCAATGTAGTTTTATAAAGGGATATCCTCCCATATCCCTTCATGATGATCGTTTCTTGTGCCGTGTTCATTGTCTGCTTCATCTTCTTCGTTCAATTCTGGTAAACCCCTAGAAAAAGAAGGAATCTCAAGCAGATCATTCATTAAATGACTTTCCTGATTAATATCAACGACCCTTTTTCCTTGGAAAGCTATATCCACATTTTATTTGCCTGATGAGTAACATAGAATACTTGTTTCGCTTGATATGTCATAATAAAAGGTTCATCTCAAAAACTTCTACTATTCAAATCAACCAATGTAAATCCCAACTGATCAATCATCACACCATTATTGACATCAACCCATTTGCATTTGAAAATGGGAAGTTTAACTTTAACATAACCAACCACCCAAATCTCTTCAATCACCCCATAATAAGGTATTGCTGCCAGTCTAGGATTCTTATCTTTTGAAATAGAGAAGTGCATAGATTCAGCTACTAACATAACCCCCACTGTTCTGAACGATGCTCTTATCATCAAGGGACTTCATGTAAAACGTATAACCATTTATCCCAAATGAAGTCCAACTTATGGCATCAGCCTCAGAACCACGTGCTAACCATTTAATTGTATCAGAAACACATTCTTCGCTGTCAACCTTTTGTTTGAACCAATGTGCAAAAGTTTTGTTATGCTCCCTAATTAACCTTTATTCAGTCATTCGACTATTTCCTTTCCGTACAATTTCTTTATGAGCATTAATGTAATCTTGAACTTCATCAACATTATTCAAGATGTACAAGTGGACTTGTTGCAATTCATCAAGATCCATACTCTTTACTGAAGCCCCGCGTCTACCAGCTTCTTCGTCATGACATTCAGGAAGTCCAATGTGTCCTACATTTGACAAGTAATCTTGACAAAACTCTATGGCTTCTTCAGAAACATATTTCTGAACAATAGATGCTTCAGGCCGGTTAGGGTTTCATATATCCTTTTAGGATTTTCATAGTTCTTTCAATTAGGTACATCCATTATAAATAGATAGGGCCACACAACTTGATCTCCCTGACTAGATGAACAATTAAATGTGCCATGATATCACAAAAAGAAGGAAGAAAAAGCTTCTCAAGCTAGCACAAGATCATATATCCTTCATTTTCCAGTTCATCCAATTTTTCTGTCTCAATGACTTTACTACAAATAGCATTGAAGAAGAAACAAATTCTAGTCAAAATATGTTGAAGATCATATTCGGCAATGCCTCGAATAGCTACTGGAAGCAGTTGTTGCATTAAGACATGACAATCATGAAACTTTAGCCCCACTAACTTCAAGTCTTTCATTGACACAAGCTTCCTAACATTTGAAGAATACCTTGAAGGAACTTTGATGCCGTGTAAATAGTCACAAAAGCTTCTTTTCTCATCCTTAGACAAAGTATGAATAGTTGGAGGACAAAAAGTTCTCTTACCATATGGCTTTGGATGCAAGTCTTCTCGTATCCTCATTTCTTGCAAATCTAATCTTGCCTTCACACCATCCTTAGAAATACCTTGTATGTTAAGCAGTGTCCCATCAATACTATCACAAACATTTTTCTTGACATGCATGAAATCAATACAGTATCTAACATCAAGCTTCGGCCAATATGGAAGATTGAAGAAGACATACCTCTTTTTCCATTTACTTTTCTCATTACTATTCTTTGTAGTCTTACTAAAGATAACATTCATATTTTTCACCTTTTCATAAACTTGCTCCCTAGTCAATGCCTTCGGAGCATCTTCAAACTCTTGTTTATCAAAAAAAGCTTTCTTTAATCTACGATACGGGTGGCCTTGTCTAAGAAATCTCCTATGGCCAAGATAAACTGTCTTTCTTCCTTGTTGAAGTTAATGGTAGCATGTTCCTTCTTGATAAATCGGACATGCTTTATGGCCTTTAACACTATAGCCTAACAAGTTTCCATATGTAGGGAAGTCATTTATAGTACAAAAGATCATGGCTCACATTTTAAAAACCTCGTTCTTGTTCGTGTCAAAAACATCAACACCTTCGTCCCACAACTCTTTCAAGTCTTCAATCAAGGGTTCCAAGTAAACATCTATGTCATTTCCAGGTTGTTTTGGTCCCAAAATCAATATAGATAACATGATATACTTTCGTTTCATGCATAACATAGGAGATAAGTTGTAAATTACCAATAGAACAGGCCATGAACTATGTATACTGCTAGGCTACCAAAAGGATTCATGCCATCCGTGCTAAGCCCAAGCCTAAGCTTCATAGGCTCTTCACCAAAGGTAGGAAATAATTAATCAATTTTCTTCCATTTAGAAGAATCAGCCGGATGTCGAAGCTTTCCATCAGATATCCTCTCATCCTCATGCCATCTCAAATTTCTTGCATCATTTTCATTAGCAACAAGCGCTTGAACCTTGGTATGATTGGAAGGTACCACAATACTTTTGTAGGAGCGTTATTTGATTTGTACCTCAGGGTTTCACATATTAGAACTGTCGTTCCTCTTCATGCTCTTTTCTATACAATATACAATCATTAGGGCATGCATGGATCTTTTTATACTTCATCCCTAGTGGACACAATATTTTCTTAGCATCATAGTATCGAGAAGGCAACACATTATCATTTAGAAGCATGTCCTTAAAAGCCTCAAGCATTTTCTGAAAAACTCTTGTTGCTCCATCCATGTTGTGCTTTCAAGCGTACCAATTTCAATACTGCTTTCAACAATTGGTACTTTTTACACCCCGGGTACAATGGTGTCTCAGCATCACTACACATATTACCATATGCATGTGATTGCTAAGTCTCTTCTACATCATGAATAATATCCTCTATCTGATCATCCGTATTCATGTCATTATCATTAAAGTTCACTCGCCCCTGTTAAGATGAACTTGGCATTTCTAATTCTTCACCATGCCATACCCAAACTATATAACTCTTACAAATTCCTTCACAAATTAAATGTGTATATATACAGTACATAGTTGCTTCTCATTCAAACATACTAAACAAGGGCAATAAAACTTCCTACTACCATCATCAGCATTTCTACTAGCGAAGTCTTAAAAATCCCTCACCCCATTATCATATTCAACACTCGTTCATTTAGCGTTTATCGAACTATGATCCATATATATCTCAACACTTCTAGCACCTTATATCCAACAACAAAAGGATAGACAAAAAAACAACAACAATAGAGTTTTAGATATTTCAACGAAATTAACAGGCACTATTTGAAACTAGTATTGTTTTAACAAACAAATAACACTGACAATAATCAAAAAACACACTAAATTAAAACAGAACATAGAGTGGTATTAATCCAAGCCAAATATCACAAGGATATAATTAAAAGTCAGAGCATATATCTAACAAGAATGTGTAGATTTAATTTTTTCCAAATTACGTTTAAGTGCTCAAAGCAACAACAAGAACAATTTTTTTATAGAACATTATTAATTATCGAACAACGTACAACTAAATAACAGATCAAACACTAACCTGATTGAATACCAAAGAGCGAGCTTTAACCCAAAGTCATGGTGGCGTCTACTGAGGTTAAAATGAAGTCCTCAAATTCATGGCACTGACAATGGGAAGTCAAGTCAGAGGAGAATGGTTACTGAGGAGAATAGAGGTGGCGGTGGAGAAAACTGACGATAATCAAAGAACAGTGACGACGAACACAGCAACGATAGCAGTAATGACGGAGAAGAGTTGAGCAAATGAGGGACTGGACGCCATGGACAAGTTTAGAACAAGTACGGATAGAGCTCACAGAGAAATGGCAAAAAGAGAAGAAAGGGTTCTTAGAGCGCGCAATCTGGGCGCTGGAGTAAAAATACCGGCGAAAAATCTTACATTTAAGACCGATTTTTAATAAAAATCAATCTTAAAAGAGTGAAATTTCACATTTAAAACCGGTTTGTACAAAAACAAGTCTTAAAATGTTAAATTTTTTAAGATTAAAAATGTTTTATCATTTAAGACTGGTTTACATAAAAACCAGTCTTAAATGTTAAAGATTTAAGACCGGTTTTAATATAAAACCGGTCTTAAATATTTTACTTTTAAGACCGGTTTTTATGTAAACCGGTTTTAAATGTTAAAACATTTTAAATTCATAAAAATGTTAACATTTTAAGACCGGTTTTATTTATAATCGGTCTAAATAAATTTTTTAAGACCGGTATTTTTAAGAACCGGTCTTAGAAGTTCAATATAATTACAAAATTGCCACCGCGCAAATTTTTAATACCTTATCCGCCAAAACCGATCTAAATGTGGCGGTCTAAAAAGGGTTTTTTCCATTAGTGTTTATTTGGTGCTATTAATAATCTACTATGTAAGAAATTTTTTGAGACAATGAAAGGAGAGTTTGAAATGTTCATAATAGGAGAGCAAACCTTCTTCCTCAGTTTACAAATCAAACAAAGGAAGAATGACATATGTATATCCCAAACTAAATACCTCAAAGAACTATTGAAGAAATATGGGATGGATCAACCCAATGGAGATGACACTAATGAGTTCAATAACCCTGTGTTATGCTAATGTCAAAAGAGCTGATTTCAATATTATGAAGTATAGAGGAATGATTGGATCACTACTATACCTTATTGCCTATAGACCTAACATCTAATTCAACGTTGGCATATGTGCCAGATACCAACCAGCACCTAAAGAATCTCATGTTGAAACCATCAAAAGAATATTAAGATATCTTGCAGACATAGTTGAACTGGGATGTTGGTATCCAAAAAGAGGAAACAAATACTTGGTTGCTTACTCAGACTCTATCGATAGAGGTCATAACACTAGCAAAAAAAGCACTAGCAGACAATGTCAATTCCTTGGTGGTTCAATAGTATCATGGTTCAGCAACAAATAAAATACTGTTTCTTTATCTTTAACAGAAGATGAGTATGTTGATGCCTCAAGTTGCTGTGCACAAGTAATTTGGCTAAAACAACAACTTCAAGACCTGGGAATTCATCTAAAAGAAATTCCCATCTATTGCGATAATTGTAGCACAACAAGCTTAGCAAAGAACCCTGTTCAACACTCAAGAACCAAGCATATTGATGTGAGACATCATTTTATAAGAGATCATATGCAAAAGAAAGATGTCAAAGTGGTCTTCATACCTACACATCTCTGGATAGCAGACATTTTTTACCAAACCTCTGGCAAAGGATCAATTTATATATATAAGAAGAGAATTAAGAGAGGTAAATCCCAATGCATTAAATTTAAATATGTTTTGATGATTTGTTAACTAACTTAATTATCAGAGTTTCTAGGAATTGTTTTGTAGGATCCTTTGCTCTTGTACTGAAAAATAAAGATAAACAGAGAAGCGATCACTTTTAGAAACAACTCGAGTGATGGTTAAGGGAACTCAAGTAATGAGGAAAGACATAATTCTACAAAGAAGGGAATCACTTGAGTGAAGATGCCAGCACTTGAGTGACATAAGTTCCTCACTGTCAAGGAAAAGGGACCTAAGTGCTCACATTACGTACTTAAGTGAGGTAATCCTTAAGTTAATCACTTAAGTGAAGTTATTCTGTTGCTAAGAGTTCTTTCAAAGAAAATCACCTGAGTGATTTCAAAGTCACTGAGTAAAAGTGATCTTTCATAGATCACTCGAGTACAAAATTGTAAAAAGCCAGATTATATCAGCTTAAAACTTTTACTCTCACGCTCACGTTCACTCTCAATGCTGACACTAGATCTCTCTCACTCTTAAATCCCAAACCTTCCAACTTCCAATATTGTAACTATTAAGCTTTTTTCTCCCGGATTAAACTTCCGATGACTCCTTTTCTCATTTGCTTCATATCTCTATCTCCATTACCTAAAACTCTCTCTTCATCTATCCTTCACTAGAACCCTAAATCCACAAATTCTCTAACTCAAAAAGCTCCAACTTGCCAATGGCAAAAACTAAAAGACCGAATGTTGACAAAGATTCATCGCCTCCACCACCGTCAGAGAAACAAAAAACCACCAAGTCCTCTAAACCTCTAAAATCTCTAAAGCTTAGACTAAAAGTTCAAGAAGCCAGACCTCCCGAATCAAGACCGAAAGTAAAGGGGATTGTTATTCAATAACGTAAAGAAACTCATTCAACAACGAAGCTAGTGCTTTAAAGAAAGGGAAAGAGAAGGAAGTCTCAGAGAACAACCTTCAAGATCAAATTCTCATAGACAAACTTGATGCTACCATCAAGAGAATTTCTTCCTAGAGTCCAATTCCCTAAAAATCAAGATATACTCCTTCCTCACAAACTCATAAAGCTACTGTCAGTCAGATTATACCGAGTCCCTCAGCTTTAGTTTCACCTTCACCTTTTTAGTTAGCTGAGGAAGAAGAATTAAGGATACTACCTCCTAATTTAGACACATGGGAGTTAAAGGTAGTCAATCAAACTGCTTATGGCTCAAACTTTGCTAAAAGATCATTCTGTCTAGTAGTTTATGTTGATATGGCAGTAGTAAAAAGGTCTACAATTTAGACTTATATCCATACTTAGGATAGTATGAGCCCTGGTTGAGGATTGGGACAACTTATTGCCCCACTATAGTTAAGACATTTTACTGTAATATAAAGATAGTAGATGAGTATGATGATAGGCGAAGACTTACAGAGGAAAGGATCAAGACTACGGTGAGGGGTCAGAAGATTATTCTATTTGAAGATTTGGTGAACACCTTATTTGGATTAAGGAATCTCCTACTGGACCATTTAGAGAATTTAACACCAATAAGGTATATGAGCTACTCAAGTAGGAGAGCCAACTGGACTAATCACACTTTCTCTTGGGTTACTAAGTGACATTCACAGAGTTAACTTCTATTTTTATTCCCAGAGTATAGTAAACAAAGCTATGAATTGTTCTCACATTACTGGAAAGACTACCTGATGATGGCATTTATCCTGTCTCAAGAGAAAAGGAATGTTGAGGATCTCATCTTTTAAGAAATGAGGACATTCAGATTTTATTGTACCAGGACTACTAACATACCATTTCCTCAATTGTTTCTTACTTCCTCTTTCTCCACAACATTTGGTATCTGATTCCTGGTGAGGAGATTGTGAGGATTCCTGAATTTGGGAATGTATAGCTAGGGCGTATGG